>OY728150.1:1562940150-1565440150 GCA_963277665.1 Viscum album
GACTATGGTACATAATGTTTAGTTATAAACATAATAAAATAATCTTTTTGATATTTTATTTTTGAATATTCACTTACTATGTTTCTCTCACCTTCTTTTAATACTCTAAATCACCCCTTAGTTCATACTTGATCATCTCTAAGATAGATATTTGATAAAAAAAATTGGAAAGGTAGAATGTTTTACTTATTACAACGATTTGTAGAATTATAAATTTTAAATCCATGAAGATGGGGTCTTTATCAATCCCCATCATTTATTGAGTATCTAGATATTTTCTACCAAGAGTATCAACTAACTTGTTCACCTTTCTATGATGGAATTTAATGGAGAAATCACATACCTTGATTAACGCTAACCATATTCATTGATGCATGTTATATATCTATATCTATATAATTTATAACTCTAGGTCATTAATAAAATAGTTCTACTCATGGATATTAAAAGTCAAGAGGCATAGACATTATCTTTATCATTTTTCATGATGAATCACTATATTTCACCATCCTCTCTACACTATAGATTAGTGTAAGAAATTGTGTATTGATTGGTAACTTCATTAGATCTATAAATCTTTAATCCCATTATATTGAATAGATATACTTTACCACTTTCCATGATTCCTTTTTCTATGTGCTTGATAATCCTGAGTTGCTTTACAAAAATAATTTATAATATCAAAATAATCTAATTTGTGAATTTTGATTGTCTGGAACATTCCTCAACTGACTATTTTTAGTGTTCTACATTAATTATCACATTTATGATCACATGAACACTGAACCTAACTCGTTGCATCTAAAATTCAGACATGATGAACATAGCTATTTTGGAACCCCTATTGTTATAGATTTACTTTTGTATTAATGATCAAAAAATCTTGTTTATTATGATATTAATGAGTTTCATGTTTTTGTTATCATTTTTCAATGTAATACTGATTTGTGAAATTTGACTAAATATGAGCCACACCTAGAAAATGTCGCTTCATTCAGGAAAACTCACATTAAATTTGGAATAATGGGGATGTGTTGGAAACACTCACCGTGGGCTATGATTCACCCCCAGAATGTAAATATGGTAATGTGTGGAATGAATCATTACCATGGGATGTCCCACCATTGGAACATAAATTTGATAAAGTGTGGAAAACACCTACCATCAGAGTAAACTCACTGCCAGAATGAAAATTTATCTACGTGTTGAGTCGACCTATCATCAAACTTGAGTTACCATTGAAGAGATGTTCTACTAGATATAAAATTTGATAAAGTGTTGATTAACCTACCTTCGAGTTGAATGAAATCTAGTCTGACTCACCATCAGACTCGGTAAATTCCAAATCAAGTGACCACTAAACCAAGACACTTATAGAGACTTCCACATCATTCTAAAGACATTCAACTATTATTTTAGTTTTATTATTAAATTTAACATTTATAATGACTATATTATGGAATTTATTTTTGAAACTTATATTACAAAATATTCATTAAATTTAATATAAATTTTCCTTGAATTTCATTTTATACAAGTAGTATGATGAGAAGGGGAGCCAAATGATTAAACTTGTTCCTACTACATTTAAAATTTAAAGTAGACTCCCTCATGAGTAGATGCACTGAAGATAAGACAATACATGTGTACATTTATATATTCTAATTAACATGAGATGTAGTATATGAACATATTAAAGAACCTACATAACACCATTTTCTTTGGGAGCTTCTAGGATTCCTCTTGACATTACATGTTTCAAAAAAAGTGATGCTTACAGAATAATGAGTTTAAAAAACTCTGTTCTACATAAAATTTCATAAAGATCACTCAAGTTTAATTTCTTACTAAATTCAAGGAGTCTTGGTCTACATAGCTTATCAGATAGAGAAATCAACATATTCTATCAAATTTACTTGATTGGTTTTCCTCTTTCATTTGCATTATGAGTAATGTCTGTACTCTGTATTTATGAACACAAACTGTCTGCTAATGTCAAATTATAATATACAAGATATGTTTTCAACTGTTTTTTATATAATTTAGAACATGTTGTAGTATTTTTCTAGTTAGGACCAATCTATTTTTTACTCCCACAGGTATTGTGGAAGTGTTCTTTTTTGACCTGTATAACTTTTCTATTTTTTACCTGACGTAGGTTGTGGATCATAGATTATTATTATTTAATATTATTTGAATTAATTGATTACCATGTGGATAAGACTAATTCCCTTACTAAGACTAATCCTCTTTTAATATTTTTTCACTATTTGATTTGTATTTTTTTAATTTATATCTAGAATTAAAATCCATATCAATTTTAAACAATAAAAAACCAATAATTTGATATTTTACTTTAATTTGTGCTTACAAAAATTTTTATTGAGTAAATTGATTTCAAAGGAAAAAAGTAATATTATATTTTTTTTAACAGAGATCTAATCAATCATTGGAATTATCATAAAAGGTCAATACTTTTATTGATTTGTTGTTGTGGTTAACTGGACAATTATTAATAAATTGGGATATTTTATTTTAAAATGTTTTTAATAGAAGTTTTTATTGGGTACTCAATTCAATCCCTCTTAAGAAACTAATTCCAATCATTATATTGTAGAGAGGGTTTCAAAACTACTCATCATTTATTTCTGTTTTTTAATGATCATAAATTTATGTTATTTTGAAATTTAATTATTTAAATGGATTATATACTATAAGGTGTTACTACCAACCAGCCTCCTTTTTTAATTTCAAAAACCATTATAAGAGTAAAATTGATATTAAAATTCACATAGAGAGTATGGGTTTTGAAATTTGTACTAAAATTGAGGATAGATACTAATTACCTAAGAATCTTAGAAAATACTTAGATGATGCTATAAATATTGATTTTAATGAATATTTTAATGCAATGAATTTAATTTACTATGCCCTTAGAGATGAAGTATTAAATATAATATCTTCTTCTAAAACTTTTTTGGAAATATGGGAAACAATATCTATTTCAAATGAAGGAAATACCAATGGTAAAGAATATATATTTTACACTTATATAATTAAATATGATTCATTTAACATTAATCATGATGAATTAATTTTTGAAATATGTATCAAGTTCAATGAAAAATTGGACAATATAATTTCACTAGGAAATCAGGTATCTTAAAAGGAATAGATTATCAGAATACAAAGATTATATCCTTAAAAGCAGAGAGGGAAATCAGTGTTAATAAAAAAATCATATTATAATTTCAAAAATTATGTAAAAGAATTAATTGTTATGTTGAAAAATTATGAATAATAATTGTATGTCAATAAAGAAGATGATGATAACCCAAAATAAAATCTGGAGATTTATATAGTAGAGAATCCCAAAAAAAGGAAAAGATACTAGATAATAATTCTAGTGATGATGAATCATCATCAGATAGTGATGATTAGATGACTAACCTAGCCATAATATTTAAACAGTTAAATAGGATGATTTCTGCCAGAAAAAAATCCTAGTTAAAAAATAAATTATACTAGAAAATGAAATTAGAAAAACTACTAGAAAAGTTATAACAAAAAAAGATAAAACCTGTTATTAATTAAAGAAAAAAGTCATTTTCAAAAAGACTATACAAAATTGAAATATAAAAATAAATATTAGGACAAGGACACGAAGTTTAAGAAATCGATGAAATCAACTTATAGTTCCTCGGAGGATCTCTAGTGACTTAAAATATACTCCCAAGGATAAGTATGATCAAGACAACAAGGGATTCATAAAAAACATTTATGAGGCTCCCACTATATCTACTTCTTTATCTATTCTTAATTTTGATAAATTTTAAAGTAAAAAAATAAAGAAGATATGTCTCCAGAATAAAGGTTTTAACATTGGAAAATTCTTAAGGAAAATTTAAAAGAATTTAAGGATATTTACAATGTCCTTAATAAAACATGATCGATCTTGTAGTAATAAAAATGATCTTACTATAGAGAGAAAAAATGTTTTGTTGTTAATGGTGGGTACTAAATATATATTTTCAAGGGAATAACTAAATAATGTTTAAGAAAATAGTACCAATAGAAGAGAAAATGTTACACATATGCAAGATTGATCGATTTCTCTAATTTATGTTATGAGTTTAAAAAACCAAAATGTACAAAGAATAATTGTTAACAGTAAATTTTTACCAAATTCTAAATATATAAGTTTTACTTTTAGTTATTAATCTAGAGGATCTAACAATTTTTTTATTTAAAAAATATAACTGTATTATTATTAGAAAACCATTAAAGAGATATAGGTACTAAGTCATTAATTTCAAAAACATCTAGACCCAATAAACTATAGTTACCAAAGTCATTATTGCTATAAACTTGTTTTCGAAGGAAAAATTCTTGAAGAGCTCATGTATAATTTTATGATATTTTTATAATTTATATTATAGGAAAACAAAAAATATTACTTCATCATCAAGAACCTCATAAAGGTTAATAGTGGCCATGTCATCTTTGTGATAATACTAAAGGAAATATCATTATCCTTGGTCAAATCAGTAACACCAATTATTTTATCAAATTTAAATGGAATGTTTTTTGATGGTTTGATATATAATTTTTATTGGATCTCATAATTTTGGGATGATATCTTTCATGAGATTTTTTAAAAAAATGCATGCAATATTTTTAATTCTTGAAAAGATTTATTACTTACAATATTTTGGAATGGGATGGTTTATATTTCTAACCTTGATTTATTGATTTCTAAAAAAATCTTCATTACACTACATAAATAATCTTGGTTTTGGTATATGAGACTAGGTCACTATAATATTCACTCACTTAGGAATCATACTAGGAAAGGGTTAGTCAAGAATATACCAAAACAAGAGTTCCAAAATGAAAAAGTCAATAACACCAATAAAAATTGGAAACATAAAAAAAAATTATTTTATATCAAAGAAATAATTTTCAATTCGTCAACTATTTTAATTGGTTCATATGGATTTTTTTTTGACAATTTGGATTTTCTAGTCAAAATGTGAAGAACATTGTTTATTTACATATTGATGACTTTTCTAGGTATAATTTGGTACTTTTTATCCAAAAAAAGGGAATATTATTATTATTTTACCACATATGATAGAAATGTAGAAAACATAAGTAGACATAGAATTAATACCATAAGAAGTGACCATGGATGTGAGTTTGAAAATCAAGACATTTAATCCTTTTGATCATATAATTTTTCCAATATTATCTTCTATGCTCCTAGAACCACTCAGCAGAATGGAGTTTTATAAAGAATAAATGGAATACTTCAAGTGATACCCAAGCCTATAATTAATATTTATTACTAACCTATACAATTTTGGGAAGTTTCTTTTAATACAACTGTCTATATGATCAATAGAGTCATAATTAGACCAATCAGAAAGAAAACCCCTTATGAACATTGTAATAGTTAGAATCATATTTATAATGACATTATATTGTTTGGTTATAAAGTCACTATTCATTACAATAAGGATAATCTAGAAAGTTTTTCCTCCCAAAATGATGAAGGAATTTTCTAGGGTTATTCAACCATTTATAAATCTTATTGATTTTTCAATAAAAGAACAATGATCTTAGAAGAGTCTATTCGTAAAATGTTTGAAGGCATAGATTTACATGAGTCTAAGAAATATTTATAAAACCGAGAGGATTATTTATCCACATTGAGTATAAATTCTAGTCCTGATTCTATTGGAAGGTAAGTAGATAAATCATCGTGTTTTGGGGAAATTCTAGAACATGAATCTAAACCTATAGGAAATATTAAGGTGACCAGCCCATATTTTTATAGATCTATTAGTAACTTTGTGTTTCATTCGTTAGATGATGTAGTTAGAGATCTATATAGAGGTATAAAAACTAGAGCTTCTCTAATATATTAGGTTGAACATCAAGCAATATTTTCTCACCTTGAATTGAAGTGCATCATTGATGAAATTAATGATGAATTTTTTTAATAGATATGCAATAAATAAAAAAATAAATTAGAATGATATAAAATATAGGAACATGTTAATAGGCCCAAATACACCTTGAATATAAGAAATAAAAGTGTTTTTATAAATAAGGTTTATAAATCTGATACAATAGAAGGAATAAAACTAGACATGTTGAATAAGGGTATATTCAAGGATAGGGTATAGACAATAATGAAATATTATCACCCCTAAGTAGACTTGAATCTATTAGAATACATCTAGCCAATTATTTTCATCTATATTTCAAAATATATCAAAGGGATGTCCAATGTGTATTCATAAATGGGTTTATATATGAGGATTTTCTTATAGAGAAAATCACAAAGATTTTGAAATAATTATTTTCCAAATCATGTTACAAATTTAAAAAATCATTATATGGTTTGAATCAAGTTTCTTAAACTAATTATGATATGATAAAAAAATTTTGATTTATAATGGTTTTTCAGAAGGTACTGTTGATCTTACCCTTTTTGATTAAATGAATTTAAAAACATGTTTTATTTGTCCAGTTTTATGTAGATGATATTATTTTGGGATCATCAATAAATTATTTATGTAAATATATTTAAAAAATCATGAAAAATAAATTTAAAAAGATTTGAGTGGGTGAAATAGTATTCTTTCCTTGTTTTTGCAATTTTCAAAATAATGTAGGAATTATTTTGAGTCAATGTAAATATATGAAGTATCTTTAAAAATTATTTGGTCTGGAGAGATTTATGGTTAGTTATACTCTTATGATATGTTTAATATTGAGAATTCTAAGAAACCAGTGGGTCAAAATAGTTATAAAGGTATGGTAGAAATTTTTCTATACCTAACAGCTAGCTGACATGATACTTTGTTTTGTGTGTATATGTGTGATCATTTTCAAGAATCCCATAAGAGTCACACATAGTTGCTGTATATATATTTTTCAAACACCACAAATATAATATCAATTTAAGAATGTTTTATCCTAGAGGACCAAAATTTGTTTTATTTAGTTATTATGATGTTGATTTGGATGGATGTATGTTTGATAGAAAAAGAAAATCTAGAATTAGTCACATCATTTATTGATGTATGTTTGATAGAAAAAGAACAGATAACTATTATGTACAAATTTAGTGCATGAAACACTAATTACTAGACCATGGATATCAATTCCGACATGTCCCAATTAATTATGAAGACATAAGTGCTATATATATTTTTAATAATCTAGTTTCATATTCTAAAATAAATCATATTAACGTAAGACATTAGTTTTTTGAGAGATCATTTTGAAAAGGGTTATATAACTCTTGAATACGTTGGTACAGAACATCATCATATAGATAATTTTACTAAACCTTTGAATTATTATAGAATTAATTACATAAAACATGAGTAAGGTATGATTAATTTCTATAGAGGTTAATTTTATATTATTTCCTACAATTGTGATTTTTTACCACTGTGATTTATCATCATTTTGATTCTCACCATGGTGATTTTCTCACGATTGTGATTTTCATAGCTATTAGAAATGTCTCACCCTTTGAATATCACAAAATCGGTTTTTATCAACATTGAAAAACTCATTCCTTTGTAAAAATTTTCATTTTATATATTTATGACAATGTTGTTGTTTAAATTATGAATTATTTAATTTTCTTATACGATTAAATTTTATTCAAATTATTAATTTTTAAATTTGAAAATATCTAAATTATAAAATAATATAACCTGTATAATTTCAACGGATACCTCTCTCGCAACCTTCTCTGGAAACCTGTTGCGCCCCTTTCTACAAACCTATAGTTACCCATGTATTTGTGTTTTTTTTAATTTAATAAAATCATTTTTATATATGGTTTATTTTACACAACACTGAACATCTATTTTTTAAAATTAATGTGCTAATTTTGTATTGTGTTATATGCAACATCATGTGTGGCTTGAGCTATATACAACACCAAGTGCACAAGGGAATATATTATCTAAAGACATTAATAAAATATATTTACTATTTTAAATATATTTTATATGTATTTTAATGTACATGATTCTGAGGTAGCATGCATCACATACAACAATTATTTTTGTCACTAACATTCATTACACATATTACCATGTTTTACCAAACATCAATATATTATTAAAATATTATATTTAATATAATAAGATAGGTATTCAATTAATTAATAGTACTGAATAGTATTAACTATATTTTGAAAATATGTGCTTTAAAAAAGACACAAAATTAAATAATGTGGTTAAAAATTAATTATAAATTTAAATATGAACAAATTGAAAATAAAAGAAATATTTTCACAGAAAGGTATTTTTATACTCAAAAACTGTCTTACCCTAATAAATTAAATTAATTAAAATTATAGAGTTATAATAATAAAATATATATGTTATATATTCAATCAAATATTTTTTATGTTCATCAAATATAATTCATAACCATAAGATAAGAACCTACCCAATACATCACATAAAAATAAAAAAAAATTAGGGAATTTTTAAACCATTTTCATGGAAAATGAATTTTAAATCCTAATTTTGACACTTTTATAAATATTATATGTCAAAATAAACTTCATATTTTAAATATAAATATAAAAATTATGTTCGTAAATTTTTATTATATTTTTCAGGGAAGTTTTATTTTTTAATGAATAATGAAAAATACTGAATTTTAATTCAAAACTACCTTTTATTATAATTTATTTAGTGTGTAAAATTATATTTTAATTTTGAATAAAATTATCAAAATATAAAATATAAATAAATTAATCTAATATATGTCAACTTAACCAATTTTGCATTGATATTATATATAATAACATAGATATCTTTTGATCATTTTTACTTTAAAAACCCACAACGTTATCTTGTTTTTAAGATTGATTTTAAATTATTTTTTCCACTATAATGATTGGAATTTGATTTTATTTCCAAATTTGTAATCATAAAAAATAATATTTTCTAATAATTTAACCCTAATTTTTTACAAAAGAAATTAGTGAAATGGATTAAAATTAATTATAGCGACTAAGAGAAAAATTAACATAATAAATATCTTAACCTTACATATAAGTGCCATAATTTCCAAGAAACATGTAAAAAATCTATTTTATGGACATATGACGACCTTTTTCTCAAATTTATATAATTTATGACATTATTTTATCAACTTTAAAAGAGTAAAAAATTGGATAAAATTCAATTTTCCAAAATTTAAATGAGTGCAACTCTTCCACTATAAAAGGCCTCATCTCCGGCCACTTTGTCACACATATCAAGTCACTTTATCTGCACTAATATCTCACCAAATAGATCCTAAACTTTTCTCAGTTCATCCTAGAAGCCTTTAATTTAAAAAAACCATTAAGGTAATCATTTTTGTGAAAACTAAATGGAGTTACCCTAAGAATAGGTAAAACATTTCTTCAAGATCTTTTATTTTTTTGCATTGTCCACCTAATACAATCTTCTTATTACATGAATATAAAACTACAAAATTATCATAAATTTTATTATATGTCTTTATATTAATTTTTATTCCTCCATTAACACACACAACTATCTATTGGCTAACAATTACACTATTTATGTGTACAACTAACTACCACCTCCAAAAACGATGATTGTTTGTTTTTCCTTTACCACATTTGGTGGTGGTGAATTATGATTAAAAAAATAATATATGATATGGAATATATTTATTATGTATTTATTCCTCTATAATTATATTATAACACATACCTTTAGTCTTTTTTTGGGTAAATACAATAAAATCATTTGTGGACATGTGGACTACCACCTCCTCAAAGCGATGTGATTCGTTCACACATTACATTGAATATGCAAAGGATGGTTTTAATGAAAATATATGATATAATTAGAATAATAATTATATTATATTAAATTATATGCACATATAAATATATTTAAATTATTTACTTTCATTCAATACAATAACAAAACGAAAACAACGTTCAGGCGTACGTACGACCTACTGTCTACAAAGAAGATGTATTCTATTTCATCTTTATATATTTTATATATGCTTATAAATACCAAAATATTGAATATATATGATATTTATATATTTTTTACATTCATTAATTATTTAAATAATGATCTAATTATGTTCAATAAGAATATTATGTCAAAACATATGTGAATAATAAAGCAGATATGACCTAAAGTGAAACCATAACATAGAATTTTTAATAAAAGTGTAATATAAAGTCATAATAAAAAATTATATGTTATTAAAATTAAATATATGTTTATTGGTAAATTTATAATAGAATTATAGTAATTATATAAGAGTATTTAATGAGTATTATGAGATTCAAGTACAAGGTAAGAGAATTTTATATGAGTTTTTATATTCCTGAGAGACATGCCATGTTCACCACACATTTCATTGGTGTGGTGAATAAAATCAATATTAATGTATTATATATTTATAATTTTTATATTTATATTTATTTACATATCTATTATAATATTTTTCTTCTATTGGGTTTATTTTTCCAAAGTTACCAAATCCATAAGATAGTTTTGTCCCAATTTTCCATTATTGAGACTCGTGTTTTATTACGCCACTAATTTATTTAAGGTGGTGTATATACTTAAATATTATATTATATAACATTAATATCATTATTTTTTATATATTTTTGGCTATATTTAATTTCATTTTCTTATATTGGTTGTATGGTTCAAAGTTACTAAGTGGTAAGTGTTTATTGAAACACCGTCATTGTTTATGGAGATTATTTACAATAAATCTTCCATTGATGAAATATTATTATCAATATATCAATAAATATAATTATGTTTCTTGAAATCTGGTTATTCATTTTATATTGTGTAATATTACCACTTTTCCTCTCTTTGGTATATAAGATGATCAAGAATGTGTTTTTAAGAAAGATTGACATTGCCTTTCTCTTCAGTTGGAAATATATGTTCCCTAAAAACCGTGTTATCTAAATTGTTTACATAAAACATTCTACTATAATACTATGATATTTGAAAGACATTTTATATATGTTTTTCCTTTTATGAAAAATGTGCTTAAAAAAGGAATCTTCGTGTCATTTTTTATAGAGGGAATTTTATATTTTTTTATAGTGAAAAAGGTATATATGGAATGTACATATTTACCAAATGTCATCACCTAAATTCCCATGAATATTATTTTACAATATTAAAAAATTAATTTTTTAAAAAAGTTAATATGTTTTCCTAATGTTAATGAAATTCGTTGTTTTAAAGTGGTTAATAACAAAAAAGTTTTCCAAAATTTTTTTTTGTTTTAAACATGTTTTTATTTAATTTTAAAAATTAAAATTATATGTTTCTAAATGGTTGTTTTTATATAATAGGCTTTAGATAATTTTAAATTATTTATTTATATGTTTTCAATGTATTTTAACAGAAATGGTTTTCAAAAATCTTTCATGATTTATTTAAAAAAATTCCAAGATAGAGGTTTTCTGAATGTTCTCAAAGATTCCACTATATGTTTTCAGGTTAATTTTGGAAATGGTTTTCAAAAAGTTTTATGTTTATAAAATATTCTTTCAGTGATAAAGGATATTTTCCTTGAGAATGGGTTTTAAATGATCTTCCCCAATTATTTCCCTTCTAATATGACTGTAATTTTTGTTACTCATTCCTTTGTAGATAGATAATTAAATATTTCCATTCAAATTATTTAATTCAATGGTTTATGTTTTTAGGGAATATTGTTTATGAAACCCATTACTATTTGATGGGTTCTGTGCTTTTGAAACTGAGTTCTTTTCATAGGTGATTATTTTAACTAAATTATTATGAAACATTTATCTATATTCCATTGGTTATAATTTGATTAAAAATTTATAACACCCATTTCACTACATGGGTTATGATATGATTTTTTATGATCATGTGGCACACATATGTATAATTAATTTATGAGATGGGTGGGAACTATATATCCATCCAATGTATTGGGTAAAGATTTATAGCTCATGAAATTTACTAATATGTTCTTGGGAGTGAACATTGACTACAAAGATAGCCATGGGAGTGAACCATGACTACAAATATGGTGTGTGGAGTGAGCTCTAACTGTTAAGAAGACTATGGAAGTGAACCATGACTACCAAGTTGGTATTGGGGGTGAAATCATACTACAAATATTTCCATGGGAGTGAACCATGACTTCTAAGAAGGTATGGTAAGTAAACCAATAATAACAAGATGCGCTTTTTAGTGATGCGTTGACAACTATAAAAATAATTTTACATGCTTATGTGTTTACAAAAAATTAATCAATTATTACTCTATTATTTTTTCTTGTCTTATGTAATTTACTTTCTTATGATTAATATCGTATGAACAACTGAACTTTATTCTATGACTCTTGTTTATGATCTTATGATCTACAAGCACGTTATTCTAATGTAATTATTGGTTCTCATGCTCATGTTTATGCTTACATGTCTCTCTTGTTTACTCTCTTTAAGGATTTTCGGTCACCCCTTTTTATGTTTCTATTCCTATATTATGAAGATATATATTAGGATAGATGTGTCAAAGATGGGTGATAGTCACTAAGAACCTAGTGGAATATAATCTAGTTCACTCATGTACAATTGTTTATGCTCTCATATTTCCATAGGCAATAAAGTAATTTAGTGTTTATATGTTTGTTTGTGTAATTTTTTAAGAATTCCGCAAATATGATGTAATGCTATTGTATGAAAAGTTATGGTATCTATAGAACCACCAAACATCATTTTTCTTCACCCAAAACATTAATTCTGTTCATCATGTTCATAACGAAGCAAGCTTATGAGTCTTTTCTTGATGATTCACATCCCTCTAAGTGATAAAAAGGTGAAATGAGCCTCTTAGTTGTTTTTAACCAGTAAAACCTGACCTAGAAAAGTGTGTAATTGTTCTTAAAATGGAAGTACATCAAGAGTAGCTATTTCATGTATGCCATTTGTGTTTTATGTTATACAAGACCAAGGATTCATGGAGTCATTCACTAGTAACAATAATCCATTCTATCCTAGGTTGGTATATGAGTTTTATCATTATTACATGTTCAATTTCAAAGATAATTATGATTGGGTAAGAAGCCATATTGATGGAAAAAGTAGTTTTCTATTCTAAGTAGAGGTTTATATTCTTAAAATATCAACATAAATGTGAGGAAAATCATTATTAATGAACCATTCTATATAATAGTGACATTGTTTCTATTTATATTCCCTCAGTGAGTTGAAAGGAGATGTAATTTTTAGATGAATTTTATCTTCTAAAATTGATGGTTAATGAGATTGATTTTTTAACATTTATATAGCTCGTGATATTCCTATGAAAAGGAGATATTATTAATTTGATATATCAAGATGATTACCTATTATGTTTGATGAAAATAGGAGATAAAATAAACAGGTGTAGATAACTGATGATTGAAATGAAAAAAAAGTGCAATCCCTCTTTAAAATAAAATTCTCTAATCTACTATAAGTTTATCTCTGCTTTGATAGAATCTAAATGTTTAGTTACTAATTGTAAAGAATTTTTTTAGACTATGGAATCTATGGAAAAATAAATTGATGGATGATGGAGAGAGGTTGTATGAATAATTCAATCCAATTTAACATCCTATGAGACTGATATATCCTTTGGACCATGGATTGGATATAGAAAATGTTGTTGAATATTCTGATAGTGATGAGAAAGAAGAGGATAATTCCTCTTGAGATGAATAGGAGAATTCATTCTCCTTGGATAATGGAAGTGAACCTAATATAACTCATATCCCAATATCTATTGCATTTGGTGCCCTTAGTCCTTCTAGGAGACACCCAATTAAAGAGAAACTCCAAAAATATTTTAGTTAGGAGGAAGAAATAGAAATATTAGGTGATGAATGTTTCAGGAGTATTCTAAATATTCTAACTAGAATGATTATCAGAATGGTAGTGATGAATAAGGAGGGGGAGGAGGAGGAGGAGGGGAATATGAGGACCATGAAAATTTTAATGGAAATTATGATGATAATGGATACGAAAATTGTAATGGATGTGATAATGACAGATATTCCGGCAGACCTGATGAATGATTAGATTTGAGGAAGCTGACATGACTCAAGCACTTGTTTCATCTCCGTGAGCATTTAGATCAAAATTAGAATAAATTTTAATTATAGGTAAGGATTAGATAGTCCCATAAGAGAAGAATATACAATTCAATTGAGGTTTAGGAATGCCCATGTATTGAAAGTAACATAGTTTTTTATGATTTGAATGGAGACAACGTTCTTTTTGCTGATGATCAGGTATTTTTAGATCAATATTTTAATAAGATGACTATTGTTTAAAAATTAGTGGATGAGAAAATGGAGGATGTTGATATTACTACCATTTATAAGAAATTTTCTGATTATAAATCTAATTTAACGATGAGTGATCTACCTTCCTTTGGTATAACTTTTAATACATATGAAAAATAATTCACTCTATTGATAGATTCAATTATGAAAGAATGGGAAATATACCCTTATCATTTTAGACTAGGTCTGGAATACATTGATTCTGATGATGATAGTTATAATTTATAAGATTCAATATATCCTAATGGATCCTTATTTTCCCTAATTGAGACTAAATGATTTTTAGATATAGTTTTTTGTCCTTCTATCTAGACTTTTTTTATGTTATATCTTTACTACCACTAATGCTCCTATTTTATGGGTAGATATTGTCGCTAAGGGAGAAATAGATAATTTCAGTGAAAATTTTTTATATGAGTTTGATGTAATGTTTAAGACTCAACCTGATTTGGATAATAAAATTAGTGGTAATAATGGGAGAAATTTTTTGAGCCTTTTGATCCATCATATTCATCGAAAAACGATTCTCCATATATTATAAGCAAAAGTGTAAAACTGATGTTTAGCTAATGATTTTTGAGTCTATAAAATCAATGTTTGAAAGGATGTATACATCCTTTTCAAAGGAAAAAATATTACTCAATATCTTCTTCATCAAGTGAAAAAACTCCTTCTACTGATGATTAGTTAATTAGATATGGTGTGAGGGTATAGATTTGATATGATATAATTGATTTTCATTTCCTACCTAAAGTTACATTGTGAAACATCTGACATAAAAGTGATTGTGTTCACATGATGGATAGAGAATAAATTAAAGACAATAAGAATGATAGTGAAAAAAACCAAAGATAACAAGAATTATATTTCATTTATTTATACCATGAACGAGATCAATTCTCATGTTATGTTCTTAGATAAAAATTCGAGAATGCCTATAGTGACCTTAGATTTTAAAAAGCATGTCAATCATTTAAAGGCTATGACTCTAATGTTGATTTTTTTTATAGAAGAGAAGGAATATTTTTTCCATAAAATAAAAAAAATGTAGTAACATAATTATTGAAATTATGAATTTTATGAAACCAATCCTGTATGTTTCTATTACACCTATGATCACTCAAGCATCCATTCCAGTTATAGCTCATCAGATAGCTCCAGTTTCTGAACCGGTGTTCTTTAGAGATGGTGTAACCAGAGATCCAACAACTCCTTTTCCATCCCATTTACCTCCTTTTATATTTCTCCTAGAGAATATTTTCAACCCCTTAGAAATATTATCATCAGTGATACTTCTTCTCTCTCTATTTTTCATTCATCCATACCACGATCTCCATTATGACCTTCTGGTGATCCTTATACATTAGACAAATGGAGTTGAAATAGCATTTGGTTCCTTCTACCTTGCCTAAGAATAAGCATTGATTATGTAATTTTTTAGTATTTTAAAATGATGTTTTTTTAAAACTTTTTTCAATAAATTTTTTTTCTAAACATTGGTTATTTTCATAATGAAAATTCCCAAATTTATATATTAATTCTTTTTTACTTTTCCTATTTTATTGTTCCATTTTTGATAATAGCAAAAAAAAATAAGTATAATATGGAAATTATTTATTTTATGGGAGAGGTAAGCTCTATGAAATTTCTTGGTATCTATTTCATACCATACTAATATTCCCTGTGATATTTTCTTTTGATATCTTACCTTTGATATCCAACAGTACTATTCGTTTCATTGATACTATTATTGTTACATTACTTCCTATTTAATTTTATTGATACTAAATTTAGGTTATTTATCATTGATAGTATAATATTTATCTTTGAAACACAGTGTTTTATATGATATCATCTTTCCCTTGATACAATATATCTTCTTTCTACCTATGATTTCAGGGGTTATAAAATGACATTACTTTTGATCTTCAAATCTGGGAGATTATTGGAACCCCTATTAATGTAGTAGGAACCATTTTTATAATGATAATAAAATCATGCTTATTATGATATTAAGGCATTTTTTCTGTTACCATCTTAAAATATAAGTCAAACTAGGGGATTTTATAAAGATATACTATTTTGGTTAAATGAGGTATTCTTATTTAAATTGGGGATTTTATTTTAACCAGTTTTAAACAAAAAAAATTGGGTACTCAATTCACCCACCTCTTGAGATACTCACTCTTAGAAACACATATATATCCTATTTTTTTAATGTCACCAACACAATTCTTAGATATTCATCATGTTCCTCCTTTCTCTTGTAGTATATAATAATTTCATCACTAAATACTACCAATTTTTTCAAGGTATTCTCTAAAGGCCCTATTCATCATTCATATGATGATTTTAAGGTTTTTATTAAATCCAAATGGAATCACTATGAAAAAATTGTTTTTATATCTTTTATGGAGGGATATATTCTAAATGACTTCTATATTACCCATTAAATGGTGATATCAAGAATGGAAATCTACTTTTGTGAAGTAATATTGTACACAAAGTTGATCGGATCATTTATTAATCCTTGGTAAGGGATACTTGGTCTTTATGGTGATATTTTTGAGCTTCCAGTAATTATTGACAAGCCGTATTGATTAATATGTATTCAGGATAATGTAAACTAGCAGAACCAAATGTGACTCACTAGGGGTGATACACCCATTTTAAAAATGATCTTTCAACTACTTATTTAACTTCACCAATTCTTTTGGGTCCATATTATAAGGGAATTTGGATATTGGACTGACTCTAGGTATAAGTTCTACTGAAACAATTACATCATGATCTAGGGGATATTTATGAGGTTGTTCTCAATATACATCTTAAAATTTCTTAATAATTGGAATGTCTTATAGTCTTATTATTTATTTTGGTTCAACCATTTGATTTAGATATTCATCTTCATTGGTTTTAAACACCTGTAGTGTTAATGAATTTTATTAACGAGACCCATGATCTTCCTAACATTTGTATAGGGGTATGAGATAGATAAATCCATAGAATGGTATTTCATTAACCAAATAGTCAGTATTCATTATATATAATGATATCCAATCAATGATTAGTATAGTAGGAAATTCTACTAATGTAAGGATTACATGATTCACTGTAATTATCTTCCCATATGTGTTTTCTATAGAACTGTCCAACACTTGGGTCTAAATGATTTCACCACAAAGTGTCTACATGGATGTTTCTAATTCAAGGTATCATAGATATGATTTAACAATTCCATAAATCTTATAAGATATAAAATAATATATCATAAAATAATAAGATAAAATTTTTCCTTTCATTAGTTAATAAGAAGTATACTATATCCCATATTTTTTCCCTCTACCTTAGCAGTGGAGATGAAACATAAGTTCCATTTCTCCCTCACCTTATATGGTTTTTAATGTTGATTTACCTAAAGTCCTATGTTATGGTGTATTATCTTGCAATGTAACCCATCTTCTTATAGTTGAATCATTAAACCCGGCGTGGTGCACTTGGGGGTGGATTATTTTCTATCATAATTTGGTAATACTTTTCATGTTTCGTTGACATTCATGAAATTGATTCCCTTCCATATGATACTTAAGAATTTCTCTATTCCTATGAGAAAAATCCAATACTGTATATGTAAGATAATTACTACTTTTGTTTGAGTATATATTGTTCTCGTTTTGTATTGGGGAGATTTCAGTTGAAATTGGCAATTTATGGAAGGGTTTTTGGAACTACATGGATGGAAAAATTGTTTTCCAAATAGTGATATCTACCTAAAAAACCATGCAACCCCAGGCATAGTGGGATTTCATGGTTGGTGAATTGTTTGGAAAACTATGTTCCCTATTAGGAGTAATTGTGCACTCCCTAAGAAGATACACCCAATTATGGAGTACGGTTAGGGAAAAACAGGGTCCCTATCTAGGAAATTGTGAACGCATTATTTTAATACCCTAAAAATTATAACCCCCACCCCCAAACCCCTCAGTATTAACCCCTAATCTCCCCCACTCAGAGTTAAACTAATTTTGTCTTTTTTTGTAGCCTTTGGGCAGATTCCAATAACTTCTAAACTCTATTCGCGAGGAATAAAAAAGCATATTGAAGAATCTATAGCTATAAAGGAAAGAGATCACACTCCTAATTAGTTTTATCCCTCCCTATAGTTTTTATCATATTGTTATGGGATTATTTTTTCTGTTAGAGATGGTTTATATATAGTTTTGGTTGGATCTAATCATTATGACCTCATATCATGGTTCTTGATATAGATCTCATTCCTTGATGTGCAATTGAATGTTTCAATTCAATTTGGGTATTTTCAATAGTAAAAATCCATCGACAGTCTATACATGGGTGGTCTCAATTGAAAATTTCATTGTCTTTATATTATTATATATAAGTAATTTTAGAATTACATTTTTTTATTCTAAAATTTTATCAGAGATTGAATTGATTAAATTTAATTTGCATGTGATAATGAATTGAGTTAATCTTGGGTCAACTAAATTTTTTGAATTATGATAATTAAATTTAGGTGTTAATGAGATTTTTTAGTTCGTAAAATTAATGGAATATTAAATTGGTTGATAATTTGAATTGTGGGATGTTTGGAAGAACATCAAAGAGTTAATGGGTTTTGATTAACTTTTTATAGATGGTTTAAGGGTTAACTGATCATATTACTCGTTTTCATTAAGTTAAAGAATTATATTTGATTTGATTATTGAAATAGTGTACCAGGATGTGAAATATTTACAAGAGATTTAATCTTGGTTAACATTTTTAATGTAATATATGTGATAAATATGAATGATTGGGAAATATGGTGTGGGACATAGTCTAATGATCCAAATACCCATGGGGTGGAATCCATGATGTTTTAGACACAAATACATTCATGTGATTATTAATATATGGGATAAGGAGTAATTATCCAAATACACATGGGGTGTGGAAAAGAGATTGATGCTCTAAATACCCATTGGGTGGTAGACGTTACATTATAAACCCATGAGATTATCGTCGGACTATGGTTACAAATGGACATGACATTAATTGAAAATAAATGATTAATAATAATCATTTTATTATGACTTGTGATATTACATGGGGATAGTTTAGACTCTAGAATGGGATAAAGAATGTATTGATTGTATTGGAGTATCGTGAACTTGTGGATTTATGTGGTTATTAAAATAGTAAGGAAATGAGATAAATTTTCACTGTATACATAGTTATTTATTCTTTATACATCTGCAAACTCTATTGTTGACTATAAGTTGTTTAATATTCATTGGTGGTGGAATACAAAGTTTTAATCAGCCCTACTCAGGTTCCTAGATCAACACCTAAATAGACATCATGTTTTTTGAATACGATAAGGGAAAGATCACATTGATAGATGGATGAGTCAGGATAAAGCATATACGTGGAAACAAAAATTATTGTCAGGACCCTATTTAGAGTTTCAGTGTCCTTATTATTTTTTTTCATTTTAAAATTGACACATATTATATAATGGATTCTCTATGTTTTATTTTTCCATATTGTAATCCTATTTTGTTCATCATGTGATACTGGTATTATTCTTGTAATGGTTATTATTGTCAGGTTATTGTTTATTTATTTTCACGGTTGTGATGGATTAATAAAGAGGGTACAGTTTCCCCATAATGATATATTGGACCTTATCTCATAGTCTATAAATTCTAGTATATGGGGATGTCCGCTTCAGGTTATTTGACTGACTGTCTCGAGGCACCGATGTGTGGAACCGAGTCCAATATATTATAATGTGGTATCAGATGTAGTTTTGTTTTCATTATTTCATCTTATTATTTGGTAACGGTTGATAAGATACTAATTATAGTTAGCTATTTGAAATGAGAACATGAATGGGAGTTTCTAACCATTTAATTAGGAAAATACCAAGTATCTAGTGTTGGATTGTTCTTATCTAAAATTTCTGTTTTGGTTAGATGTTATTTCACCTTGGGAGATGCACTTGTTGTGTGCTTTAACTCTTGTTTCTGAGATTTTATGAGATTTTACTCGTGGACTAGTAAGGAATGGGAGTAAGGTATTCATTAATAACTATAGGAACTAATGAAATCTCATGACATGCGTTTATTTTAGGCACCCATAGAAAAGATGGTTTTTTCTACGTTGTTGAAATTGAAATTTTTTTCCATACATGTGTTATTAAACTGAAAATGGTCCCAAAAATGGAACTTAATGTTGTACAATGTTGAAAAATAGGGAAAATGGGTGTCTAATACGAAACTTGAGTTTGGAAACTTTTTTAAACTTTGTTAACCATGAGCTTGATGTAGGATGGTTATGGGTAGTAATAGTTCCTTAGTTATTATCACGTGGTGGTGTTTGGGTGATGACATGTCATGGATTTAGATGATCCATGTGTAGTCAACCTAAGGAACCAATAGTGCTAGGTGAAGAAGCTGAAGATATATTTTTCAAGAACTGTTCTCAGTTTATGAAGATTATTGAAAACGACTAAGGGTAGGTTGTGAAGAGTATATCAGACAAAAAATGAGGGTTTCATTTGAAGAACCCTCTAACAATCTCTAGATAGGGTGGACCTAAGGGAGCTTTGTTTTGGATTAAGTTTTTCTAGAATATTCTTAACCACATAGTGTCACTGAATGAGAAAATAGTCAAGCTGAAACCTTATATTTTACAAGGTCGCATAAAGAACTAGTGAGACATAAAGTATTTGAATGTACAAATGTATTGAAGGTAGTGGAATGAATTTCAAGAGAAGTTCCTGGAGAACTTCTATCCTTATAAACTTAGGTAGGAGGGGGAAGAATAGTTTATAAGGCTAACTGAGGGGAGTATGATTCTGATGGACTATGATAGTGAAATTAACAACACAGATTTCATTTCTACAACACTAGAAGAGGATGAGATGGATTTAATAATACATTTTTAAGATGGGACTAAATTTTATATTAAGTCATATGTTAGAATCTTTCAGTTAAAGATGCTTCTAGAGGTATTAGATCATGCTTCTATATCTAAGGGAAACCTCAAGGTGGATTCTAGTGGAAGAAAAAAAAATTACTGGAGGATCAGGAGGTCAATCTATTGAGAGTAGGAAGATTTCCATGAGAATTTCGACTAGAGTTTTAGAAGGAAGAGTTTTCGGGGGAAAGGATTTGTTACTTAAGATCTTACATGAGCCCTATTCCACTAAAGCTATAGGATATGTCACTTTCATAGAAATTTTCCCCATCAAATGTTTGAGTTTCGATCTTTATGTTGTATGGTACATCTATATATTTTCTGTTGGAACGTAGGATAGGTGGTTAATGACAGTGTAGCTAGGATGAACTAGAGTGTGGGAATGAGGTCTTATATAACGTGTCAATCTAGTAGTTGGAGTTCTACTAGCCATGGCAGTTGACTTAGTGGATGTGGTACTTATGGGAAAGATAATCCATATCAATAGATTGGTATAGCTCCGAGGATTCAAATTTTATTATAGGGAATAAGGGAATGATAGTTTCATTTAGCTGAATCTATACTTGCAGATGGTGAGGATGGACCATCGATGGTTAATGGTATGATTAATTTTTTCTTATATTAAACTTACTTCTATATTTGATATTGGTTCCTCTCAATCATTTATATATGCACAACTTGTGAATGTGTATAGTTTGGTAGGTGAGTTTGGTAGTGGGATTATAACTACTTATACACCATTGTGGGTATAGTTGAGAGACATCTGATTGTGTAAAGGTTGTTATCATGATGTTGGGGAGTATTGTTTTTTGGGGATATTTATATTCTGTATATGAAATGATTTTACTTGATTATGTGTATGAACTGGATACCCGTATATAGAGGCCATATATGTTTTTACCATATGGTATTGATTTTTTTGTCTTTGAAGGGTTTAGGTACGTACTTTGTGGAGAGTGGGATATCCAAGAAGGCTATTCAGGGCCAATTCATCAACAATTGGAGGATCTTAACATCCTAGTTAGACGCCTTTTACATGATGGTGGGGGTGAAAACCATGATGTCATTCAACACCTTCCTTTTCATGGATCTTTTTAGACAAGGTTTGTCAACAATATCTCTATAATTAGAACACTTTACAACAAAAACCTTCTTCTTCAACAAACATAAAAATCCAAAAAATGTTGCATTGTTACCTTTAGGTATTTTCTCCCTAAATATATATATATATTATTTATGATGTTTTTCATGTGTTAAATCATTTTCATTATCACCCCAACCCTTCTCATGTGATTGATTTCGATGATATTGAGTCTTAGATTGATGTGTCCTTTAGGAAGAATTCAAAATCTCTGTTGGATTTCAGTGAGAAATTGATGAAGTGAAAGAATGCATTGATAGTTTGAGTATTTTGGCAACGTGGGTGTGTTCAAGAGGAATAATGGGAGAAGGAAGAAGATATGAGGGCTCAGTGGCCCAATATTTTTACATAGTTATCTTAAAGATTCTTCAAAGTACAGATTGAGGAAGAACTATTATAAGGTGGGGTGATTATAAGATTATTGCAATTTCTATAGATATATCAAGTCTAGTTATTTGAATGCTTTCTCATTTTATAGTATATCTTTAGTGTGTTTTAAATTGGGGATATTTTTGGTGAAATTGGAGATATGTTTATGGGTTTGGATATTGCATTATTGGTGCATAGTTTTCCCAAACGGTGTTCCCTGCCCCATCAAACCACGCAACCCTAGGTAGATAGAGATTTCATGGTTACCACATGGTTCAGAAAACCATATATCCTCTTAGGAGTAACCATGCACCCCCTCTGTTGAGTAATATGGTTAATGTGATTAATTAGGGAATATTCTGCACCCCACACAGGAAAACATTCCCACATGATTTTAATCGCCTGAAAAATTATAAAAAATTTCATACCCCCTCGGATTAACCGATAATTTCACCCACTAAGACACAAACTAATTATACCATATTTTGAAGCCTCTAGGAGGATTATAAGACCCTCTGAACATCATTTATGGAGAATTGAATTCCGGATTGAAGAATATACACCTCTCCTAGTAAAAGATTCCCATACCAATTTGTTTCCTTGATCATTCCCACATTTTTTTGATGTAATGATTCACTATATTTTTGATGTTTTATATCTAGATTTAAATGTATATGATATTTGTTATCTTGGAAATAGGTTCTGGATCACAATCTCATTCCTGATTGTGTAATTAAACATTCCAATTCATTTCGGGTATTTTCATTGGTGATCGTCTATCAAAAATAATGAGGTTGGTGGTCCAAATTCAAAATTCAATAGTCTTGATTTAATTATATATATATAATTTTGAAATTTCAATTTCCATGATTGGGAAATTTCATTATAGATGGAATTTATAAAATTGATATGCCATGTGATAATGAATTGGGTTATACTTGAAATAATTGAAATTTGATGATTTGTGATAATGAAATTGATGGGTTAATGGGATTGTTTAATATTTTAAATTGATGGAATATTTAATTGATTGATAATGGTAGTTCAAGGATTTTTGGAATAACCTTTAATAATTAATGGATTTTGATTAAATGTGGATAGATATTTTAATGGTGAATTGTCCATATTACTCCTTGTGATTAAATTAAACTATTATGCTTGATTTGATAGTTGAAATGGTATTACATTATGTGAAATATTCATGGGAGGGTTAATTTTGATTAATATTTTTGAATGTAATATATGTGATAAATGTGAAATATTTGTAAATGGGGTGTGGGATACAGAATATTGACCCAAATACCCACGAGGTGTTGTCCATGACATTTCTAGACCCAAATATGTGCATGTGATTATTATTGTGTTGGATTGGGATTGATGCCCCATATACCCTTTGGCGTGGGAGAAAAACTGATGCTCTAAATACCCACAAGGTTCTAGACAAGAGGTTCTATGACAATGATATTTCCACTAGACTACGATTTCAAATGGCCTTGATATGAATTCAAATGAAATGATAAATGATTTCCATGGTATTTTGATATGTGATATACATAGGGGATAGTTTATACTTTCTGTATGGGATAGAACAGGTCTTGATTGTATGGGTTTCATCCTATACCCAAATATTTATGTGGTTAATTGATGAATAATTAAATGTTATAAATCTTCACATTATGAAATATAAATTATTAAATATACAACTGCATAGAATATTATTGACCCAATATTTCATTGGACACCATTGGTGGGGCCCTACTTAGATATATTCAAACTCTAACTAGGAATCCTGGTTTATATCTAAATATACATTATGTTGTAATGAAATAATAAGGGATAGATCCCTATGTTAGATAACTGAGTTAGAATAGAGTATTGATAAGGGAATAAAACATGGTATCTATGCACTATTGGGAGTATCCGTGTCTTTATTTTGGTATTTCATTAGACACATAACACTCATTATAGCATGAAATTTCTAATATTTAGTTTTGGATATTTTATTCATGTTTTAAACATATGATGTTGGAATTATGTTGGTAATGGTTCCTATCATTTGGTTATTTTTAATTTATTTCTGATGTTGTACTACTTTTATAAAGATGGTATAGTCTCCCTATATTGATATATTGGACCCCCACTACTAGTTGGAAGCCACTGGAGTTAAGGGAGGCATGTTTGAGCTCATGTGACTAACCGACTTAGGGAATCATTTTGTTGCCATCTGGTCGGGATGTTACAGTGAATTTCCATAACTTTGACTTTTAGGTGGTTGGACCTTCTTTCCTCATTAATATTTTATTACCCATTCATGAAACTGAATTATTCATTTCTTATCTATATATTCTTCGGACCATTTTCCAAACTCAATATCTACTTTGATAGGAACCCCAAATAAATCATAATAAAACCCAATGTCTTTAAGAACTAAATATTTTTTGAGATTTTGTTTTTTACCACTAATTAATCTATCATTTATTATTGATATTGTTAACAAAACATAATGTTTACCTTGTATGCCTTCTCAAATTCTCCTGACAAGACATTACAAATCTCTATTATTTTTCTGAATCTCCTCATGTTATGTCCCTATTATTATTTGAAGTATTCCAAAAAAATATTCAAAAAGAAATTTCATTATAAAGACGTCCCACTAAATTTTAACACATTAGTATTTAAATTTTTATCATGAATCAATGATCATAATTAATCATATTTCACAATCTAAATGATATAAAAAACGAGTAAATTTAACCCACATTGAAAAAATGGAGAATAAAAAATATCTTTTCTATTTAGTTAAACCATTGTTTTATGATTAGAAGACTAAAATATTCCATAAATATCAATGGTAATTAGAACATGATAAACTTGAGGAATAATTTATGCTTCTTTGGTGAATGTGTATGTTCCACATGGATAATGTCATTGTTCATAACATGAGATATCTCAGTGAGTACCACCAAAATCATTTAAACTCCACCTCCCATTGTACTGGTAATATCATTCAGACAATCATTGAATTGTACCTCATATGGGTTGTTGTTATGGTTTTTAATTGTTCTGGACATTTTCTAATAAGAATATGTTTAAACAAATACAACCTCACAAATTTATGAATAAATAATTTATTATCATGTGAAAATAAATTCAAAAGTCATTTTCTATTGGATCCCTATGTTAATCTGACTTCCCAATCTTTTTATCTTGTATCATATACATCATTGGAATAATTATTTATGTATATATCCTTCAAAATGGTTTATAATGATAATGTGATTAACCAAATTATATTCCTCATGAGTGTCAAATAAGATGTACAATTAGGTCTACTTATTTTGAACCAATTATTTATCTAGTTGTTGCTAAAGAAACTTTTCATGGTTATACCTCATAACTGCATTTATACAGGACCTTTTATCCACTTGTTTTTTATCTAAATATGTACTTAATATCTACAAAACTGCACACTCTATACATTACATAAATTGTACGATGTTTTCCTATATTTCGAGTTATCCATTTGGTTTAAAATAAATTTTGAATGCCTCTTTCCCAAATTAACTAAAGCTTCCTCAAATTCCAACAATAAAGAACCAAAGTTCTCAAGAATGATTATTATATCATTTTAAATATACACAACAGATAAATAATACAATCTAGAATTGATTGGTTTAGTGACCTCAGATAATTATGTTCGTACAACACCAATGCATAATGAAACATAAACATTATTTAAATCATTTCTAATTATTTATCAAAATTATCTCATGTTCTCCTTAGTAACTATAATCATATGAAGATATACATAAATAAAATGTGGACTAAAATCCACGTAAGTAGAGAAAAAATTATAAGAGAACAAGAGACATAAATAAATATAGATCATGAGTGATCATAATCATAATAATAATATTATTATTAAAGGTTCTTCATCATAAGAATGAATGTATAATTTTAATGTGGCA
Organism: Viscum album; assembly: GCA_963277665.1. NCBI lineage: Eukaryota > Viridiplantae > Streptophyta > Magnoliopsida > Santalales > Viscaceae > Viscum > Viscum album. The sequence goes on from OY728150.1 coordinate 1,562,967,031, forward strand.
TGGAATATGAAATATACATAATAATGGAAAACCAAAATATGGTGGTTAAATCTAACATATACATTTTAAATTAATATTAAATCCTTTTTAGACATGATATATGTTCACAAATCATGTCATAATTGTTGTGAACAAATATAAAATGATTTTCACACAATACACATATTCACACAATATACATCATATTACCTAATTAATTGGATGGATATATAATTCTGGTCCAACCTATAATATCATAAAATGATTATAATTATGCATTCCTCAATGGAAAAATATTTAACAATCATATACATGATAAAAATCCCATCAAAATGTGATGGATCTCATAAGGGTGTTTTAAAGAAAATTTTAGTGAATAACATTCAAGATTCACAAAATAAGATGGTAAAAAATAATATTTTGATGTGAATGTTTTTAGCAGGGGATCATTGGTCATGGGGATAAGAAGAAAATATCAATGCAGATTAAATAACATATTATTAATAATTATTTCCTTTTAAATAATTATTATGTTTGATTTCAAATCATCTATATAATGTAGAAGAATGAATATCCCTTGAAACGAAAATGGAAATAAAGATGAAATTAAATTTTAAAAAGTATTTGAGGAAAATTCGAGTTGAAAATAATGATATAGATGTAATATACCCAAAATTAATGAGATTGGTAACAGAATAGCCTTATCATTGGTCCCACATCATTTCATCTCCCTTTAACATCCTTTATAATGAAATTATGTTTATTAAAGCATATCATTAAAGTCAATTATGTTAAATTTTTCACTCTTTATCATTTATAATCATTGAATTTTACTTTTTAACCTTGATTATTAATGGTGAGTTGTTTTGATGTTATGTTTTACATAAACTTTTCTAGCCTTGTTTAGTTTTTAGGTTTAAAATATTTATAAATTAAATATATGTTGAATTATTTAAATAACAATATAACACATTAAAACAATTTTATAAATATAATATATAATATACCCTAACCATAAATATAGGTTGTTTTAGAGTTTTATATGGACACAAATGATAATAATGGTGTTAAGAATAATGTATTATACAACTTGATAAGTATACCTAACTTTTATAAATAATGGTTTTTAGATAAGGAGTCACTAAATGATTCAATAATAGTTGAAATAATATACCTAATTTGAAGTGGTGAATATTTATATAAAATACCTATGATAAATTTATCATTATTTTATATTATTAAAATAATTTAACATTACATCACCATATAATCCATCATAGCTCAGCGGTACATTTGTTTTTGTGTCTTTGAGGACCAGTTATACATTTATCTTCTTTTAATAAAATTTTGAAATTTAACTATAGTTTAACTCTAATAGTTCCCCTCTTTGACATCTTATAACTTATAATTACATTTATAACCAGGGTAAGTTTAATATTAGAAAGGGGTTAGATGAAATTCTATGTAAGGGAAAACTTATCAACATGTCATCAAGGAATAGGTCAAAAGAATATGAGAAATCATTTATAGGGGATAAATTTATTATTAAAAAGAAAATGGTATAATAATACTTTCCCATAATTCATGATAACAAACACTTTAATCTCAAATGAAATAACATATTACATAGATTAAGAGTGTGAGATAAGCATGGAAACATGGTATATAGAAATGATATCATATGATAGTTGAAATATAAATGAATGAAAAAAAATATAAAACATGACATCGTTATCATAATTCATGGATCAGTTATGCTACTATTTTAGGGGATAAATTCCCATAGTGGATTGTGTTCACTCCCCATTCCCATAAACATAGTTTATAAAGCCCCGTAGTGGATTGGGATCACTCCCCAATCCCATAAGGATAGTGGTAAATTCCCCATAGAAAATTTTAATTACTCCTCATTAAAATCTCTATTATCTCATGAGAAGTAGATATTTACCCATTACATTAGAGGGATAAATAATTCTTGTCCAACCTTTTACACATCATAGTATGTTAAGGAAGACCACCCATGCAAGATACGTGGTATTCCTTGAAATTAAAATACTACGCAACACATTAGGGAGATATTAAATTATATTCACCCACAAAAAATAATGAAAATAATAAGATTTACTAATATTAATATTGCACATGAGTAAATGAAATAATATATATATCTTAATCATGATAAAACACCTGAGGAATATATATATTTACTAATTTTGTCTCTTATCTTAACCAAGGGAAACATAAATAGGATTTAATAGAGAAAAAGGAATTACATCATTTATGAGGATACTATTTTCAATAAATAATCATATACCATGAACATTGAAATAAAATGTACTAACATTAATGAGAATAATCGAGAATTAGAAATAAAAATTAATCACTTAATTGCCGATTTTTGAAATGACCATAAGGCCTTTTAAGGAATGAAATAAATTATTTTTTCTCTTTAATATTGAATTTAACTACGATGGTTTTATATAAAATAATAATGGTTTTATAAATATAATCATGGTGAAAAAAATATTATGGTGTTTAATCTTGTCTTTATATAAGAAACTATAATTCTCTATTGAATTAATTTTACATTAAAGATGAAATTTTCATGGAAATATAAAAAATTTAAAAACCAAAAGAAATAATGTTATAAAAAACTAGTTATGTATATATGTAACTTATTTATATAATATATAATAAATACATGAGAAAAATATAGGGAAAAATGGATAAAATGTAAGATATTTCCTCACCTAAATGTAATATAGTTTTTTTTAAGATCATTTTTTGTTTTAAAATGCCTTTTATTGAAATCTCACATTTTAAAAGGATAATAAAAAATTTCATTTAAAAGAGAATAAGGAAATTATAATGGTCATTGAAATGACCCAAACTTTTCATACATAGATATTATAGCTTAATAGATGAATATTCATTATATATCATAATGATCCCCATTAGTGCCTTTAGAAACATGGAAATATAAACAAGTGGTTAATAATAGTTCTACATCATATAACACATAATTTATTTTAATTGGAATGATTATTATAGTTATAAAAGGTAATTCCTATCGTCGTTCACTGGGGAAATGAAACATAAGAAATGGTGATCTCAAATGCTTTGTAAGGGTAAATAAGAGTGATATCAGTATAACATGAATATAATGGAGATATCAAATTATTTTACTTATAATGAATAATTTATATCATTTACTAAAGAATCATAGTGAAATTTGTTCAAACCCCAAACCATATTAGTATTTTTCGTTCACTCTTAAGACTACTATGGTAAATAAATCCCCATACTAAACTGGGTTCACTCCCCACTACGATTAAATTTATCTCATGAGATATTGATCATTAACCAATGCATTAGAGGGAGATAAGGGTAATAACTATCATATAATGATAATAATAATTATGTGTACCAAAATATAAAAAAATATACATCATATAAATACCCAAAAAATGAAATCTATTTCTTCAAATGTTCATCATTCCATGAACCATGGAAAGGAACAATGATTCATAACATTTCATTATTACATTGCAGGATCACCTTTTAAAAAAGAAACAGGTTTCATAAAAATATTATCATCATTCAAATAGACCAAAAATATAATTAAAAATGATGGTATAATTGGATTATATCCCCATTAAATATTAATTAACAACAGAAGATATCATCTTAGAATGAGAATTATTTTCAAAGGACACTTGAAACATTTATTAAGAAAAATAAACATTCTACATTAAAAATAACCTTATAAACATGAATTTAATATATCATTTTTTCAATTCCTATTATTTTAAAATATCCATAGAAATATATTAAGTATTTATTAACATATTTTGTGGTCATGATGGTGGAAAAAAAATTCCATATCATACACATTAAAACGAATATTCCTTTCACATGTTTGGTAAAAGTAAAAACTACCTCATTTGGATAAAGATAAGAAGATTAATATTTTAAAAAAAATCAAAAAAGGGAAAATATGACATTTAAAATATTTACATTATAGTAAACATTTTCTTCAGAACATTTTTAGAAAACATCTACATGGACGAGGAAGGATTTTCCATCGAAGTAGGAGATAAAGTCATTTTTCTTAAAAACATTAATTTGCAACCTTTAGTATGTAATGGGGGTAAAATGACGGGAAACATTTATAATCTTGAAATAAATATATGTTATTAAATTTAATATTTTTCCAGAGAGATAGATCGTAATGTTTTATTATTGGATGCATAATCATAAACAATACAAAAAATCATAGAAATACTTACATGAATACTTTTACACTTTAGTAAAGTATTATTCATATGATCCATGGAAGAAATAACTTTATGTTGATATTTTTATTTCATTATTTTCTTGATAATAATAAAAATATGCATTCATGGGTAGTATATAAAATTCCCAAAAGAAACAAGTTGTTAATAAGTCATTTTTCCCATGGAAATAAAAGTGATATAGAAATCCCTTTCCAAAAATCTCATCTTATAGTGTGAATGTTAGATACTACCATATAATAAATATATGTTTATTATAAATAATTTAATGAACCATAATTATATAAATAATTCCACATAACATTTAATAATGTTTTTTATTACATTTTTATTAACAATTCATTATTAAAATCTTGTTTTGGGTAATAACAGCTTTGTTTTTCATGTATGCATTGATTGGGTTTTTTATACTATAAATTATGTCGAGGTAACATAAAATAATTAATTTTAAACGTGATATATATATATTCATTATATATGAATTTATTGCAATCAATAAATATTAGATAAAAAATGAAATAAAACATTCATAGAGACAGTAAGTCGTACGTATGCATTAACATTGTTTCAATTTTTTTGACAGAAGGAAAGGAATAAAAAAAAATTAATTTAAACTTGAGTAAAAATTAATTTCTAATATATATCACATTTATTCAAAAAAATTATCCATTTTACCTTCCTAGTAACGATTTAGTGAAAAATGAATCACATCGCATTATGAAGCGGTAGTCTACTGTATACATGAGAAACGTTATCATATCAACTATGAAATTGAAAGTAAGATGGTATATGTCATATAATATCAAATTTAATAAATTTTTGTTACAAATATTATATATATTTATTCAATATATCTTTCTTACCGTCCACGAAAAAAAAGGAAAAAATATCATATTTGATCATGTGGCATTCGTCCGCCATACACACAAGGGATGTTGTTGTCTTCCAAAAGTTTGAATTTTAATATGATATATGTTACATTATAATAAAAATATATTAATAATATCATCCATAATTTTTATAAAATTTAAATACATCATTATATCCATCTGTGCGAGTTGGTATTGGAAAACGAATAACATCGGTTCGTGCAGTGGTAGTATATCGTACACACAATCAATAGTTTCATTTCCCATTTTATGAAAGATTATATTGATGTAGGTAATTACAATTAAATAATAAATATACCTATATGGGATATAATGGTGTTATTACATTACAAAATTTGATTATTATTTAAAATAGTTAGAGAGAGAAATAAAATGAAAATCGAGGTTTAATAACTATATATCTCCTTCTGAGAAAACATTTTTTTAATCCTAAAACCTTCATTAGAAGGATTAATAATCAAAATAATGACTATATAATGTAATTATGTAATTAAAGAATAAATTTTGGTAAGTATTTTATGAACTAATGGGTTTTTGAAGTGTGAAGAGTGGAGGATATGGGTTGTCATTTTACTAGTGTAAGAGTGGACACATAATTAAAGTTTGAAAGGAATAAGTTATAAGAACATTTCCCACATTAAAAATCTCTAAAATGGGATATAATAAAACTTTATTGGTTATATGGTAGAAATATTTCCATAAAAATTGGTGATGGAAGTGTTTCTTGGTTGTTTGAACCATTATGTTTCTTACATTAACCACATGTTAACTATAATAGTGATATTTTTTCAATATTTTTACTATTAAATTTGGTAATAATTTATGTGGAACATAATATATAAATTAAATATGATGATTCCAATTATGTAATATTTTTTTTAAATCAGTTCACATTAGGGAAGAATTTAATTTAGAATAAAAACTGGAGACATGATGAATACATGTCTTTCCAATGAAAACACATTTGACAGTTTAAAAAAAATTACGTCACAATTCAATATGAAATTGATTAAATTGATATTAATTTAATTTATAAATATATAATTGAACATATTTTACATTTAAAACTATAGTCTAACAAATTTTTTTTCAAATTTTTTAAATGAAAATATTATTCCAAATGAATAATATTATTTATCACTTTTCACTGAAATTTTTATATTTTGAGGAAACAAATAACTCAAAGATAATTTTTAAATTCTTATTAAAAATGTATGTTCTATTTTTAAAATAAATTTATAAAATTCTAAAAAATATATTTTAAAATTTGTTCTTAATATTTAACCAAACCACCTTTCTGAAAAATAAAATTTTAAGCATAATATTAGATTTATTGTTATCTTATACCTTTAAAATAAAAAAGATTAATGTTAAATAATTTGATTGAATATTTAATATATATGTTTCAATAAAATAATTAAATTAAATTGATTCATTTAATTTATTGAGAAAAAACATGTTTGTGTGCATAAAAAAAGTCAGTCAGAAAAATATTTACATTACTCTCTAACAGTTGTTATTTTCATTTAAAATTAATTTGTAACCAAAAAATTAATTATATATATTCATAAGACATATATATTGATATTTTATATAATCATATTCATAAACACCATTCCAAAAATATTGTTATAATGACGATTTTTAAATATTAATATTTATTATATTTTTATAATCATTACAACTCAATGTTGCACGTAATGTAATCTATTTAAGATCTTATATCAGTATACAAATAATAATATTTCATAAAACATGTGGTGTTACATTCTAGACCAATTAAAATTAATTTCACCATTTAAATTCCATCACTTTGTAAAAAAAATTGGATAGTTCGTCATACAAACACCATTTGGTTCCCACATGGCTTCCTCAAACTAATGGCTTCACCAAAAAATAGTAATGTGGTGAGCGGTCTTGTTTTTTTTCAATTTCGTTGTAAGATATATAATCCTGGCAGGTCATTCTATATAATAAAGGTCACTCTCTAGTAGAATGACCTCATATTTCAGTATATTTTAGGTAACCGATATATACATCCTCATGAGATATAAAATAAACACAACATGAATGTGAGAGTGGTTTGTTTGGAGAACCATTTGTTACGATACTTATCGTATAGCAACTAAATATTCATTTCCAACCTAATACCATTGTGTTAAACTAATTATGTATCATAAATTAAAAATTTAATAACAAATATGACTTTATGTTTGATTCAATTACATTTTTTTAATAAATTTTAAATAGTTAATTTTACCTTTTTTAAAAGATTTTATTGTATGTGGATGTGATTTGGAGGGCCCAGAATGAAGTTGATGAAGAATGGGCCAAACAGTGCAATAATGCAAGAACATATGTGGTCTCATCTGCACACTTCTACTAATTTGTACATCCAATTTGGAGGATGTTTTATGGAATGATCCAAAATTCAGTGGTATATAACTCTTATAAAGACACACAATCCCAATTTTTTATCTAAGGGGCCCAATCAAACTGATCTTTCGAAGAAACCAAATCATTATGAAGTCAAAAGTTGTGTTCTTTATTTTGTCCATATATCGAGATGTAGTTTTAAAATGATTCTAAATGATTGGTGGATATATTAAAGATATGGGGAAAGAAATTTTTTATATTCTATAATGTGGTATAATAATTTATCGTATCTCAAAACTATGGCCCAAGTGTTTTATAAAAATCTTGGGGATCAAAAAAACCTTCCACTTTACCTATAAAATGGATCGTTGGTCACCCCGTTGGTAAGTTTGAATATAACAAAATGTATTATTATTTTGAATTCCTGCATATGTAGTCTCCTCATCCTATTTGATCATGAGGCCCCTATCCTCATATAGGGATCAAGGATAATGTATTAGTTCCCCCTGAGCCTCCTCTACCTCTCGATGGAAATCTAAACGGTGGTCGACCATTTCATGGGAGATAGACACACATGGGATGGAGTTCCAAAACTTTTTACGCAACAGGTTTTGTTTAATTTGTGTGTGAAACATTTCATTAATGTTTCATCTTAAAATTATTTTTCATTGAATTATTTTATTTTTTTTAATCAATAGAAACACTTTGGTGTACCATCTCCTCATATTATTAGTTCTAGAGGCCCCTATATAGTGAGGAAATTTTCCCACACCACTAAATAAGTGATCAAATTTTAATTATCTATATTTATGAAGGACTAATTATGATTAATCAAAATATTATTGGTGCTGCTATAGTTGGTGAACTATTTTATAAAACCAAAATCTCTATGAGGATCCCCATTGAGAATGTGGCATAAAATACTCAACAAGTAAATTAAAGGTATAGTGTACCCATTTGAGGTGTCAATGAGATTCATAGTTATAAATTGATAAGAAATTGGTAAAAATGATTAACGAGATAAGTACCCTTCTACAACAATTTACTATTTCCTATTGGAATTCCAAATCCCATCCTCCATTACATTATAGTATCTATTCTATTGACATTCATTATTCTGACTAATTTCCTCAAATGGGAGATAATTTTAAGAGTTGTGAGGAAATTTTCCCAAGAAACCCCAAAAACTAAACTATTATGAAATAACCATACTATCCATATAACATTCAATGTAAATAGAAAAAAAGTAATATAGGAAAGGGGGTATTCAAACCAAGTTCCACATACCTGAAACAAACTGGGTCTGAATTGTTATCCACCACCACCACCAATAAATCTTCAAACACCACATAAGACATTCCAACAACCCCCTCCAAATCATGAGCTGATATTGGAGTTCATGATTTAAAAAATGGATGAAAACAATATCCAATTCCAAAAAACTAAAAAATCATCCATTAAATACCTAAAAACCCAATTAGGCCAACTATACTACTCGATGGGGGGAAATCCAAAGTCATGGGTCTGGAAAACTACATTCCCATCAACTATTCAAACCAAGGAAAAATGCACATTTCGATTCCATCACCCATTAGAGTGGAGTCTTACCCTAAATCCAAATGATCCCTCTAATAGAGTAATAATTTTCTGGGAAAACATCTATTACATCAATCTCAAAGGATCTAAATAAGAAAAATAATTATCTTGAGAAAAATTCCACCATTGGAGAAAATGTATCAATTGATCAGTTCCTTAGACCAACCATTACTCTTAAATTACCAAAAAGGTCCACCCATATAAGGGAAAAAAAGAAACTAAATATGATAAATATATATTTAAAGCATTTAGAAAAGTAAATGTTATCATTCCCTTGATCGAAGCAGTGAATAAAATTCCACGATATGAAAAGTATCTTGATGAGATGTGTACACACTAAAAAAATTCAAGGTGATGAAAATGATAGATTAGAGAGGAATATAACAGTATTGATTGATCCATCAAATCTGACCAAATGACATGATGCTGGAATATTCTCAATTCCACGTATTGTTAGGGAGTATTTATTTTCCAATGTCATTCTTTATTTTGGGGACTCTATAAATGTGATGACTCACTCAATTTTATCCAAATTTCAGGTTAGGTAATTGAGGCAAACATGAATTTTTTATCAACTACAAAATTGGAGTACAACCCACTCAAATGGTGTTTTAGAGGATGTTCTTATAAGGGTGAAAATTTTAATTTTTCCTTTTTCGACATTTATGTGGTTATAATGGTTGATGATAGGACGAATTAACATGAGAAAATTATTTTTAGGAGACCATTCATTAAAACAACCCAAACCACAATTAATGTCCACAATGGAATGTAATCTATAGAGTTTGGTGCAGAAATTTTCCACTTCAACAACATTGACTCCATGAAAAACCCCTTGGAAGAACATTCCTAGCTTTTAGTAAATTCAGTTGGTGCACTCATTTACCTTAAATTTTTTTTATTTCCCTCAACCCCCTATATTAGTTTTTATCATTGATAGAAATACTAAGTAATGAGGAGTCCATTGAATTTTTTACTATTTTAGAAAAATGTCATGTATGTTCATTAATTAATTATTTCATGATAAATGAGGATCCCATGACCATTGATTATAATGATAATAATGTAAAATCTCCTCACACTTCTCAGGATGTGACCCTTGAGCATTTAAATGATATCATTGAACCCTAACTTCCACATTAACTTCCAATATTCCAATATCCATATGAATTGGAACTGAAACATCTGCCTCAAAACATGAAATTTTCATATCTTGAGAATAAAAACAAGATTTACATCATCATTTCTATTTTAGCCCCTATAGAGAGTTAATTATGACTTCTTAACATTTTGAGTGAGTACAAAAGAAATTTTTATAAACACTTTATGAAATTTATTGTATTGTCCCATTACTTTTCACAAAATATATATTTATTAACAATGAGGCTAAAATAGTGAGGCAAATACGATGATGAATGAACCGAAACCTCCTAGATGTTGTAAAAAGAGTAGATTAAAAAATTATTGACTTCTAGAAAAATTTAACTCATATTTCATTACAAAAGGTTCATTATAGATCAAGTAGTTACAAATAAATATGGTCTTACTATAATAAAAAAATGTGAATAAAGAATTGGATCCAACCCATGTGTAGAATAGAAGGCGTGTCTATATAGACTGTGGCCAACAAAAAAACAAAGTAGGAAAAACCATTTCCCGTTATAGTTCAATGAATAGAAACTAGAGAGTCAAGCTGGGTATTACCATTATTATTTTCATGATGGGTTTTCTAGATACTTTCATATACATATATCCCCTAAGGATTAGGGATAGGAAAACCTTCACTATCCTCTTTGGAACATTTTCATATTGGAGGATTCCACTTGGTATATTCAATTCTCTAGTTACTTTCCAGTGATTCATCTCTTGTATTCTTTCAGATTACTTAGATGATTTCATCGATGATTTCACTGTTTATGCACCCTATTTTAATGAATGTTTGAGTACTCTTGGTTATGTACTAAGTCTCTTTGTTTAAAATAATCATGTATTAAATTATGAGAAATTCTATTTTGTTGTGCAACAAGGTATAGTACATAGAAATTCCATTTTTGGGTATGTTATCCAAGTAGATAAATTGAAATTAGATATCGTTTTCATCCATTCCATTCCCTAAAAAACGTGTCGGATGTGTATAATTTCTCATGTCAAGCTAGATTTTTCCATTAATACATTCATGTCTTTAGTTTGATTTCACTCCCAATCACCTTATTACTCAAAAAATAAAAAAAAAATTAAATAAATAACATGGAAACGATTTTAAAAAATTAAAATGTAGTATTACATCTCCCTAGTTAATCGAACCACATCGAAGGGCTATAACGTTTGTGATCATGTGTGTAACGTCTTACAATGCATTCAAGCAAGTCTTCTCAGAAAGGGTATATCGAGCTCCAACTGTCCTTTCCTAAGATTCAAGCACACTAGTCCCTACTCAAGGAAACTACACTAAACCTAAAAAATAATTTCTTTTGATTGTGTTTGTCTTGGAAAATTTAGTTCATACATTTTAAGTCCCTAATTGATTGGGTTCTCATACCATTAAATCATGTGGTATCTTATTTAGAAATTAAAATCCAATCCATTTCTCATTCATTGTTTTCACCTCCTTTAAGAATTTAATTTGGAAATCAGGGATTAAAAAGGTGCATAAAATGTGTTGGCCAACCATATTATTAGGATCCTAACACCCTTAGACATTGAATGATCTCTATATATTCAATTAAATGACATGATTCATGATGATAAATTGTATAGAGTGTACGATTATATTCATTGGAACACAATTATTGTAAATTATTTGGAAGCATATTGCAATCCTATTTATTTGAAAAAAATTAAGATGACCTTATAAAACATGAGTCCCGTTGGTACATTTGAGATGACCCATACCGTTGGTACACATATATTTATAATGTAGTTATGAGTTGTGCTACCAATAATAAGTTTTATTATTATCTTAGGTTCTTCCATACTCTTCCTTGTGGGTTCCAATTTGGTCCCAACAGACTGATAATAGGGTGCTTAATTCAGGTATCTTTTGGCCAACACTATTTTGGGATACCCATGATTTTTTTAAATGTTATCCTTGATATCAATGAATGGGTAATGGAACTAAATGGAATGAAATTATATAACAATCCTTCCTCTTTCAATACATTTTCAATGTTTGGGGAATTGACATTTTGGGTCCATTCTACAATTCATTTGGGACCTTTTACATTTATCTAGAAGATTATTATGAGTCAAAATGGGTAGAGACATGAGGAAAGTAGAAAGGTGGTTTTAAAAGAGTTGTATAATTTTTTTGAACCAAAATATTCAGTAGTTTTGATTACCTAGGGTCATAATTCAAGAAAAACTTTCTCATTTTTGTAACTGAACAATGAAATAACTTTTGTAGAGGTATGAGGTCAGGCATCAAGGGTTTTTGGCATATCATCCAAGGTCAAGCTAAGGTGTTGAATACAAAGGTAGAAAAATCATTGAATAAATGGTTCAAACCAATAGAAAATATAGGAGTCTTAGACTCTAGAATTAATTAATGGCCTTACTACACCACAATTAAAACTCCCATTGGAATGCCACCCTATCATATTTTTTTGGGAATATTTCTCCCCTCTCTATTATGAGCAAGAACCAGGCCTATTGGGCCATTACAAAAATTAAATTATAATATCCATTGTGTATGTCCTTAAAGTAAGTTACATATTTCTAAGTTGGACGAAATGTATATAGATTCATATGAGAAATACCCTATTTATAAGGAGAGAACCAAGGATTCCCACGACCACCTCATCCTTCATCATCAATTCTAAATTGGGAAGACGGTCTTATTTATCAATATAAGGATGTAGTTCTATGAAGGCATGCTTCATTCCCAATGGTTTTTCCCATAAAAAGTTAGGAATTTTTTTTCATTTGGCATTGTTAAGTTTCATAATTAATAAACAAAAAAAACATTCACTCGCAATTGGTAGTGATTGAAGCACTTTCAGGATGCCATTCTGTAGTCCCCAATTGAGGAAGTCCATATTAAAGAAGAAACCTATGAATGGCAGCCACCACATTTTTTCCATCCTTCCCACATTCTATTTTATTACAATGAGTACATTTCATAATCTTAGTGTGTGGGTATGGTAATATTTCTAGGTTATATAATAATTTTCACCATCTTTCTTTTTTTTCATTTTTTTCTATTACTAAATATATTTTTTTCGTATTTCCACAAATTTTTGAGTTAATTAGTATTATGGTTTATATAATTATTTATTATATCAAAACTATAATAATGGGCATTATCAACGCTCAAAATGGGATTTAACAGCGCTAAAAAAGTGTTCTAAAGCTCAACTCTGATAAAGTTGGTCCCCTTTATCAGTTCCTTTTTAGTGTTATTAAAGGTATAATTTATCCGCACTAAAAAAGCATGGATAAAGGATACCATTATCGGTGAAAAAAAGAACTAATAAATTATGTCTTTATCAGTGCTAAAAATCACCGATAAATGTCGTACCTGTTGTAATATAAAAATATGTAGCAGCACATCGAAACAAGACATGTAAAAAAATCAACATATCAACAAGTATACCCATAAAACATTAACACATTATCCATAAGGTAATTTCCACAAGTATACCCATACAACTTGTATACCCATACACCATTAACACCTAATTCATAAATTAATTAAATACATAAAGAATTCAATACATAATTCAAGGGGTTGGGGGCTATTCAGGGGTTTTGAGTGGTTGTCCAAGGGGGGTAGGGGGTGTACAGGGCATGGGGGGTCCGGGGTGTGGGGGTGTCTGGGGGGATGGGGGTGTCTGGGGGATTGGGATATCCAAGGGTTGTGGGGAGGTGTCCAGGGGGTGGTGGGGGCTGTCCATGGGGGTGGGGTTGTCCAGGGGGTGGGGGCTTCCAGGTGGTGGGGTGGTGTTGAGGAGGGGTGGGGGTTGTCCATGGGGGTGGGGGCATCCAGGGGGATGTTGGGGTTCCCACGGGGTGGGGGTGGGGGGGGGGGGGAATGCATGGGGGTGTCTAGGGGGTGGGTGGGGTCTAGGGTGTTGGGGGAATTCCAGGGGGTGGGGGTGTCAAGGGGTGTAGTGTTCTCCAGGGGGTGGGGTGGTCTATGGGCTTGGAGCGGCTGTCCAAAGGGGGTGGGGTGGTGTCCAATGGGGCAGGGGTGTATTTTAGTGGGGGGTGGGGGTGTCTATGGGGTGGGGGTTCCCTAGTGGTGGGGTGGTGTCTAGGAGGGGTGTGGGTGTCATCTAGGGGGGTTGGTATGTGTCTAGGGGGGTGGGTGTCCATGGGGTGGGGGGTGGATGTCTAGGGTTGGGGGACTATCCAGGGTTGGGGGCTGTCCAGGGGGGTGTCCAGGGGGTGGGGTGGTGTCCAGGGGTTGGTTGGATTTTCAAGGGTGGGGGTGTCCAGAGGGGTGGGGTTGTCTAGGGGTGGGGTGGTGTCCAGGAGTGTGTGAGTGGTTGTCCAAGGGGGTGGGGTGTCTAGGGGATGGGGGTAGTCCAGGTTATGGGGTGGTGTCTAGGTGGGTTTGGGGTGCCCTCTAGGGGGTTGGTGGGTGTCCAGGGGGAGGAGGGTATCCAGGGGTGGGGGCTGTCCATGGGTTGTGGGGAGGTGTCCAAGTGTTTTTAGAGGTGGGGGGCTTCTAGGGGTGGGGGTGTCTAGAGGGGTGGGGGGTTTCTAGGTGTGGGGTGGTGTCCAAGGTGTTCGAGGTGGTCTAGGGGGTTAGTGGGGCTATCCAAGGTGCATGGGGTGTTTTCCAGGGGTGGGGTGGATGTCCAAGGTGGGGGGTGTCCAGGTGGTGGGGTGGTGTCTAGGAGGAGTGGGGGTTCCATCTCGGGGTTTGGTGGGTGTCCAGGGGTTGGGGGTTTCTAGGGGTGGCTGGTGTATAGGGGTTTGGGGGGATTTCGAGGGGGTGGGGTGTCCATATGGGTGGGGTGTCCAGAGTGTGGGGTGGTGTCCAGGGGGTGGGGGTCCAGGGGGTTGGCGGGGCTGTCCAAGGGGGGTGGGGTGGTGTCCAGGGGGTTTGGGGTGGTTGTCCATGGGGGTGGGGGTGTTCAGGGGGTGGGGGTTTTCCAGGTGGTGGGTGGTGTCTAGGAGGACTGGGGGTGTCCACGGGGGTAGGGGGTGTCCACGGGGTTGGAGGCATCCAGGGGGTTAGGGGTGTCCATTTTAATCAAAAGAAAAACACTTTGAGTGATACCAGCCAGACTGTGCCTCAGATTGAGATGGGGTTGACTCATACATGTCACAAAATACCCATGGATTGCTCCCCTAAAGTATCAGCATAATCCGAATCTGTTTGGTTGGAGTTCTGTACATCAGTTGTTGTTTTCACTTAAAATTATGTCCATTTTAAACAAAAGAGAGACACTGTGAGTGATACCAGCCATATCGTGCCACAGATTGAGGCGGTGTTAACTCGTACATTTCACAAATAGCCCATGGATAGTTCCTCTAATGTATCAACACAATCCTAAGTAATTTGGTCAAATTTTAAGGCATTTTGGATATTTTATTGTTTTATCTTATCCAAAGCCCAAAGGAAAGTGGTTCATAATTCTTGCATGTTGTTGGTGCATTTCATCTGTTAAAAATGGAAAATAAATCATTAGAGAAAGGATGTTATATTTAATAAAAATTATGTTTTTTCTATGAAAATGTACATAAAATAATGATTCATATTTTGATCCCCATAACCCCTCTCAGAAATGACTGCCAATTGTACACATCCCCAAGTCAGATCATCATACAATTTGTATACAATCTTTGATCAGGTTTGCATCCTACTCATTTCAGAAAAAAATCAACATCTTCTTGTGTGTATGAGTCTTTTCGACAGTCATATTAGTATTGGAAAATATATAAATAAACAAATAATAAATAATTTAAATGAAATAGTAGTTGTTTTTTAAAATACCTCTTTAGGGATGCTAGTTTTTTTGATGAAAACGATATCTTTAATAAATTTACAAACCTAATAAAAGCAATCATTATCGTTTTATTTTGTTTTGGACACTGCAAAAAAATAGATCATTAGGAGAATAAGTAACTTGTATTTATATGTATTTGTATAGTAAAATTTTATTATATATACCCTGATAGTTTTGCAGACATAGTACTTTCTCGCCTCCTTATGCTTAGCCCCTGTCCTCATTCCTTTTTTTAGTCGATAATGATACACCACCTTATTATAACAGAATCCTTAGTAAAAGATTATATAAATTTTATTATAGGATTTTTAGGCCTAAAATGTAATAGTTAGTGTCTTACAGATTCACAAATTCCACCATTTATGGTCGTTTTGTTAAATATCCTTGCATTGAATTCAAAAAATAAATCTTTAGAGTATCCAAGTTCACCGCAATTTTCAGCCAATGTTGTATAAAAACAAAAAAAGGAATAAGTAATAAAAGAAGTGAAAATATAATTGATATTTTTTAATTATAGAGTTTAACCCCTTAATGGTGGGTATTAGGTAGAGTCTCCCATCTGTAATCATGATTTCAAATGTTTTTAGAAAATCGTTCACTATTTCATCCTTTTATGATGGCGCTAATTTCGTTAGTTATGTTGATGTGGTATGAGGACTAATGAGTCCAAATTTTCGATCATGGGACAATTCCTTCAACTATTTTTCATTTATACATCTTTCAATAATATAAAATGCATTTTGTCATAATTTTCCCATTATATCAGCTTTTAGAAAATCCATTCACGGAAACATGCCTCATTTATAAATTTACAACTATGACACCTAGCCAACCGTATTCAAGGATCTCATTTACGTTTTCAGCAGCAATGAAATCGTGAATTTCCTCTCCGTCTATATTCTTTTCAAAAACCACTATATGACTACTACCACCTCTTAGATTTGGATCAACATGAGTCTTCAATGCCAGTAAATGTGGATAGAGAACAAGTGGTGTTATCGTGCTTTCAGTAGCTCTTTGGGATCTGTTGGTCGATCCTTTAAATTATTTTGAGCTGACGATTCTTGTTACCCCTTACCTTTCTCTATCTATAATAACATTCATTGGTTCAGAACTATTTGTCACTAATTTTTAAAGGTTTATCTTGAAAAAATAGAAATAAATACCTCTTTGTCCACATGTACTCTTACAAGTCATGACGGCCATGTAATGAATGTCCCAAAAGGCTTTTCAACCATACGAATATCATCGTCATCATGTGGAATAGGTAGCTCTGCATTTTACTCCTGAGCTACAGTAATCATCACATTTAGATGATCATTTTGAAGTGGTCAATTATGCAGCTTATCCTCTGGGATATTGAAAACCATATCCCTCACTATAAGGTGATAGGTGGGTGTTGACAGATATAAATCACAGTCATTATCACCCTGTGGATGATCAATACAAGAAAAAGTCCCAGTGATTTTCTGATTCAATTTTCCTTGGAACAATTATTAGAATATTGATTACCATGACTAAGACAGTTCTTTGAGGGGAATGGCTTGCCTCAAAGTCGGTACATTATTGCGTAACATTGGAATGATCACAAAAGATCATGTCTCGAAAGACCGATTAGTTTAGTAGCCTTGGAAACACTATATACATTCATAAATGTTACATTACATCATAATGTGAAAAACTACAATAACATAGTCTCCATTTTCTGCACTCATATCCCCTTCAGACAATCCATGAAGGTCATTCCTAAAATACTTCTTCACATCCTAGAAAAATTAAAACATTCAAAGGGGTGAGCTCAGATGTTCAGTAATGATAACAATATAACAGAAGCTTTCATAAATAAACATTAACATTTACAGCAATGTATAACTAAAACAAAAGCCCTTTTGAACATGAACTTCAGCATAATATGGAAAAATAAAATGAAATAATTCCATTTACTTATTCACATGGATATTCTACTGGTTGAATAATCAATGCAATATCAATAACCACTTTCGTAATGATGGAATGCATAATGTCAGACTATCATAACCACGTAGCCAAGGCCTCGTGCCAAGACTACAAATTAGATTTTGTCAAGGCCTCTTTCCAAGACACTAGTTTGTCTCATGAGACCTACCGATGCATCGAGGAGCTATAGCGGGCTCCACCCGTCAATTATTAAGTCCAATGCATTCCTCATATGAATAGGTTTAAACATATCATAAACCATAACATAATCGTATCACATAAAACATGCATAAAAAACTTTAAATTTACACATTTCAATCACAAGATATCAATACAACACATTGATATAATAAAAACACTTTCAAAAACATTTTAAATACCAAAATAAAAGAAAATTAAAACATTGTATTTACTTTTCATTTAAAAAAAGTTATGGCTTGTAAAGGAAGAAGAAACTCAAATAATGGTCACGGTGATGGAGAAGTCATTATCGCCGCATATGTAAGACAAAACATTCCTTTTGTCGTTCAGTAAAAACTCTTCATATAAAAAAAATATTCCCTTTGAATAAACATAAAAGTCAAAGAGGTTTATACACCGTATAAAATAAAGTTGTGTATAAAACAAAATAAGCCTCAATGAAAGGAGATTGAGACGAAGTCCCCTTCAAAGATAATTTTTTTTAAAATAAAATAAATATATTATGTGTATTCACTATAAGTACACATAAAGAAAGTAAAAAATACAAGATAGGACATAATAATATCATTAAATAATTTTAAAGTATGAGATTAACCCAAAGAATAGAAATTGGGTTAAGAAGTTCCCTTACCTCGTGTCCGACTTGACTCGATCGTTCTTTAATCTCCTGAATAAAAAACTAGAGTTAATGTCTATTTGCTTTAGAACCTTTTTCGTGTTCATTATTCCTTTTATATCACTTATTACCATGTTATGAACATTATGTAATTATTTAAGTTAATAATGGTCATTTTGTCGATCTTTGGTACTTGAGTCAGAAATAAACTTCTTATAATTACAAGTTGTTCATGTGGTGAAATATCCATTATATCCAGAATTATATTCATGATGTATATATCATATATATAATATATATCCAGTATATACATGAATTCATAATATTACATAACATTTAGAGGTAAGAAATGAAATGCACCGTTCATTGAGACGGTAAGTCGTACATACGCATGAACGCTACTTTCATTTCTATTTCGTATGGAATGAAATTATAATTATATAAAGGTATACTATAATTCCAGTATAATATAATGTATAATACCATTCACACCATCCTTTATACATCCCACGTATGGCATTAACGATTCAAATCACTTTGAGGGGGAGGTAGTCCGCACTTCCTAAAATGAAATTATCGCGTTTACCCATAATGGAAACCATAAAGGTATATCATAAATGAAAAATACAGAATCTTAAGTAAAACATAAACATATTATATATCATATATAAATATAGTGACATCTTAATGGCAACATTTGAAAGTGTTATATGAGTGTTGAACAATCATCGTTTCGTGAGGCAGAAACTTTCCATCCATAGAAATAGTATGTTCTTTGACCATTAGATATAGGTGTGTGTAAGTGTAGCTCGAATCATTCTTATACGTTTAGGGGGTTGGAGAAGCAAAATAAAACATAAGAACACGAGAGAAGACACTACCTTTAAAACAGGTAACTCTTTATGATTTGAGCTCAAAGGCTTCCTTGGGAAGACCTATGCCCAAAGTGAGGCTTTTAGGAGTAATAGTGGGATTTCAAGAGACAAAATGGGCAGGTTTTGGCCGAGCCAAAGGCTTGAGAAGTGTGAATAAGGTGGTATAGGTGGGGGCCTTTTATAAGAGGAGAGGAGGGGCACTTTTAGAAAGATTGAAATGTTACATTATTATGAAATGATTTTCGGATTTTAAAGGGCCCACAATGATATATTTCAAGGCTAAGGTGATAAGGGTTCTAAATATTCTCATCCAATAGGTTTTTGACAATTTTATGCCTTATATGTTACATTATCTTTTCATTTTATTTAAATCGTTAATTAATGAGGTAATCGCTGCAACATCATGGTGTCATAAATATATTAATTTATTTAATGTCTAAAAATTATAAAAAAATTACCATGATGTAGGAAATATTTTTATCTTTCCAATTAATATTTATAGTCAAAATGTTACCTTATATAACCCCGTGTAATAATTGTTTTAGTAAAACAACTCATGTTTTTGACAATTTTATTCTTACTTTAAATAAAAAAGTTATTAATGTCATTTTCTTACCCAACTGGCTCCATGGGGTCCCCAAGTTTTTCCATTGATTTTCTTGGTCGGCCATGACTCACCAAATATGGTTAGGAGAAGTGTAAAGGTATTTTCATATTTTTATAACATCACTTTTACCTTAAATTTCACTAATTACCTTTAATCACGATTAATTAAACTTAAAAGTTACTATTCACCAAAAATTTATTTTAATCCCATTGAACCACATTTTACTTGTTAATGAAAACCCTGTATGTCATATTTTTGAAAATCAAAACACAGAAGTGGTAATGTTTCATTTAAACGAAAAATCAGTTTTTTAACTACCACTTAGTGGTTTCACTATTCATCAAAAATTGAAGTTTTTCAGAACAATGCCAAAATTTCACCCAAAGATATAATTTATATTCTGAATTAAAAAATGTTGTCTATTTTAAAAAATTCCAAACATATAGGTTTCATTAATTAATTTTATATTTAATTCACGCTGTCACAACAAATAGCGTGTTTTTAAGAAATAATATCAATCAAAAGATTGACAATTGTTTAAGTCCAATTTCAAAGTGAAATGAATTCTAATGACCACCATTGGATAAAATGGTAAAAATATATTCTAATTATAATTTAAAACCACTCAATAGTATAATATATCACTATAAATTATTTTGATTAAAAAAGTTGTGTTTAAGTATTTTTCACTATTCATAAAAAATTGGAAGTTCTCAGAAAAATACCAAAAATTCAACTTAGGATAATTTCGATATTCCAAATCCAAAAATGAAGTCCATTTTTAAATATAAAATATATATAATTTCAAAAAGTGGGTATTACTATTCATAATGGCTATTTTGATTGGTCGCGGTTGTTAGAATTTCGAACTTCCGTACAATGCAAGCTATTGCATTATTGAAAGAGAAGTGTATCATGGAAGCTCAGGGTGTTAAATTCTCCCCTCCTTCAATAAATTGTGTCCTCACAATTTGAAAATTTTATTTGAAAATAAAAGGTTGAAAATAGAAAATACATTTGAGGAAAACCCACATCATAAATAAGGTTAATAAAATATAACTGTAAAAGAAAGAGAGAGAAGTACAAAGGTCACCCGAGAGAGCCCGTACTAGGATTCTATGAAAATATGGATATGGAAGAAAAAAACCATCAAGGTCTGATGGAGAGTTGTAGAAAACAGGATTAGGATAAAGTTAACCACAAGAAAATCACAAACTTGTGATTAGTTAAATGGTCATTGAATCCCTAGTTGGAAGAGTTAACCGGAAACGTTTTTGTTTTAAGTTACCTTTAATAAAGTTGAGGAATTTATTTAGGATATTTACTAAGAACTTAAGGGAATATACATACTTGTCATATAGACTTTTATTCTTTAATAAATTTTTAACACAAATCCATATTTCACTCTAAAAGGTAATAGAACTCAAAAATATTCTATTTATCATAATTGTATAAGGTTACAAATAATAACACATACCATTTAGATTAGGAAAACATTTTGTAATAACCAGGGGCTTCCTGTAGGCTAGTGGTAGGTAATAAAGGCCTATCGCACTATGGTTGTGGGTTCGATTCCTATAGCTTTGTCTGACGCGACAGGTTATCCCCGAACCTGCAGGTTGTCCTTTTCCTAAAAGTTTAGTATTATAATATTCAAAAAAATAATCTTCAAAAATGTTTTAAACTTAAACAATACTATCAAAAGTTAAACTTAATTCATTCCAACCTTTATAGTTATCCAAAATACCTCTATCCAGACTTTCTCTAAAAGGTCTCTAAACTCCAAAATCAATTGTAACATCAGATTCCCCAAACAAAGTAATGTTTCTCTTATTTTCACATACTAAAAATATGATTACCTTAATCATATTAAAACCTTAATGAAATCAAAAATTATTGCAGTACAATCCTTATATATATCAGATTATTCTTATAACCATTATATAATCCTTGAGTCCAAAAGCACCAATACATTAATTATTCCACTTCAACTGTAGTAACAGCATAAGATTGTCCTTGATCCCTTGGACTTTTCTGAGGTAAGTTTCCCTGACACGTAGGACATTCATTTTCATAATGTCCCATCTCTCTACAATTGTAGGATTCAACATTGATAGCCTCTTTCTTTCCCTTCAAATCACGAGCCTAGTGACCCTTTTCTCCACATTTATAACAAACTCTCATTCCATTTAGGCAAGTACCGGGGTGATTCTTCCCACAATTACCGCATAATGGAAAATCCGTCTTTCCCTTTTTCCCTTTATCTGTCTCTTATTCCACCATTCTCTTCTTCTCTTGCTTTACTTTATTGCCATAAGATTTAAAGAATTCCTTTTCTATCTTGATAGCACATGAGATAATACCTTTTTACGACGAGAAGGTTTGTGAGACTAATTCTCGACGGAGAAACGGTTTTAACACATCAAAGAAACGATCGATCTTACTTATTGGGTTATGTATATAATCTGCAGCAGCATGTCTTACTAACCTTGTAAAGTTGGCCTCATAATTTGCGACATTCTCATCCTCCTTTTGACTCAGACTCAGAAATTGACTTTCCATATCTGCTCGATGGTTATGTGGAATGTATTTTTCTAAGAAAAGCTTTTTGAACCCCCTCCATTCCATATTCGATACTTCATAATCTTCCTTTGTATTTTTAATCAATGAACACCATTGATCAGCATCTCTAGTGAGGCGGTAAACTTCCATGACAACCTTTTCCCTTTCACTACTCTCCAAGATGTGGAATATTTTCCCTAAGGAGTTTATCCATTGCTCAGCTACTAATGGATTTGTACCCCCATTAAATGTTGGCGGTTGTTACCTCATGAAACGATCTAACATTGATCCTCCACGTTGCGGATCAGGGTGCTCCATACGAGTAAGGTTATTATTCATAACCTGAGTGAGTTGTCCCAGTATGGTGATAAGGTGATCAACACCAGTTGTATCTCTAGCTTCACAATAATTATCTTGAGTAGGAGGGAAATCCCTACATGGAGTGTGTGCATTTATACGGTTTCCATTACTCCCACTAGGCGCCATTTCAAAAAAAATGGCATAAACTAGATTAGTTTATGAATCAAAATACATAATTCCATACTTGTAAAACACTTAACATAAATTGAACAATTTATCTATATAATCCATAATCATAAAAAAATTTCTTTGAAGAAGTATATACTCATAAACCCTTCATAATGGTTTGTAAAGAAAATGAGAATTATCCTAATCATATCCCCCGGGAGTGTCGTAACCAAAAGAGAATCAAGGCAAATTATCGTGCACCAGTTCCCGTTCGAGTCTAGCTCAAAGCGGTGTTTTCGGGTTTTACCCTTAGGTACATCTGTGCCAGAACCACCTCTACCTGCTTGTATCTAGACAGGGATGTATTGCTCGGTAAACTCATAAAATCTCTATAATACCAAAATTATAGTAAGATCTTCTATACTAATTATCATGTATATCTTAGGGATATGTGCTCTAATCAGGGTTTATCTAAATCTAGCTTCCAAGGTTAGTAATAAACTGCCTCTGATACCAACTGTAATGCCCTGACCCCAGTTACCTAGAGTCGGTGCATTATTGCGTAACATTGGCATGATCACAAAAGATCAAGTCTCGAAAGACCGATTAGTATAGTATCCTTGGAAACACTAGATACATTCATAAATGATACATTACATCATAAAGTGAACACTACAATAACATAGTCTCCATTTTCCACACTCTATTCCCTTCAGAAAATCCCTACAGGTCATTCCTAAAATACTTCTTCACATCCTGGAAAAATTAAAACATTGAAAGGGGTGAGATCAGATGCTCAGTAAGGATAACAAATTTAGTGGAAGCTTTCATAAATAAACATTAACATTTAAGGCAATGTATAACTAAAACAAAATCCCTTTTCAAATTGAACTTCAGCATAATATTGAAAAATAGAATGAAATAATTCCATTTACTTATTCACATGGATATTCTACTGGTTGAATAATCACATAAAATATCAATAACCACTTTTATAATGATGGAATGCATATTGAAAGACTATAATAACCACGTAGCCAAGGCCTCGTGCTAAGACTACAAATTAGATTTTGTCAAGGCCTCGTGGCAAGACACTAGTTTGTCTCATGAGACCTACCGATGCATCGAGGAGCTATAGTGGGCTCCACCCGTCACTTATTAAGTCCAATGCATTCCTCATATGAATATGTTTAAACATATAACATAATCGTATCACATAATACATGCATAAAAAACATGACATTTCCACATTTCAATCAAAATATATCAATACAACACATTGATATAATAAAAAAACTTTCAAAACCATTTTCAATACCAAAATAAAAGAAAATTAAAACATTGTATTTACTTTTCATTTAAAAATAAGTTATGGCTTGTAAAGGACGACGAAACTCAAATAATGGTCACGGCAATGGAGAAGTCGTTGTCACCGCATATGAAAGACAAAACATTCCTTTTGTCGTTTATTAAAAATGCTGCATATAAAAAAGATTCCTTTTGAATAAATGTAAAAGTCAAAGGGGTTTATACACCGTATAAAATAAAGTTGTGTATAAAACAAAATAAGCCTCAATGAGAGGAGATTGAGACGAAGTACCTTACAAAGATAATTTTTTTAAAAATAAAATAATTCTATTATGTGTATTAACTATAAGTACACATAAAGTAAGTACAAATACAAGATAGTACATAATAATATCATGACATAATTTGAAAGTAGATGAGCAACCTAAAGAATAGAAATTGGGTTAAGAAGTGACCATACCTCATGTCCGACTTGACTCGATCATTCTTTAATCTCCTGAATAATAAACTAGAGTTAATTTCTATTTGCTTAAGAACCTTTTTCATGTTCATTATTCTTTTTATATCACTTATTACCATGTTATGAACATTACGTAATTATTTAAGTTAATAACGGTCATTTTGTCGATCATTGGTTCTTGAGTCAAAAATAAACTTCTTATAATTACAAGTTGTTCATGTGGTGAAATATCCATTATACCCAGAATTATATTCATTATGTAGATATCATATATATCATATATATTCAGTATATACATGAATTTATAATATTACATAACATTTAGAGGTAAGAAATGAAATGCATCATTCATGGAGACAGTAAGTCGTACGTACGCATGAACGCTGCTTTCATTTCTGTTTCGTATGGAATTAAATTATAATTATATAAAGGTATACTATAATTCCAGTATAATATAATGTGTTATACCATTTACTCCATCCTTTATACATCCCACATATGGCATTAATGATTCAAATCACTTTGATGGGGCGGTAGTCCGCACTTCCTAATGTGAATTTATCGCGTTTACCCATAATGGAAACCATAAAGGTAAGCCATAAATGAAAAATAAAAAAACTTAAGTATAAAATAAACATATTATATATCATATATAAATATATTAACATATTAATGGACACCTTTTAAGGTGTTATATGAGTGTTGAACAATCATCATTTCATGAGGTAGAAATTCACCATCCACAGAAACAGTATGTTCTTTAACCATTAGATGTATGTGTGTGTAAGTGTAGCTCGAATAATTCTTATAAAAACATCCTAGTATATTGAGGATACTTGTGTTGTTACAAAATAAATGAATAAACAGATTTTAGGGGGTTGGAGAAGCAAAATAAAACATAAGAACCCGAGGGAAAACACTACCTTTAAAATGGGTAACTCTTTTTGAATTGAGCTCAAAGGATTCCTTGGGAAGACCTATGACCAAAGTGAGGCATCTAGGAGTAATATTGGGATGTGGAGAGACAAATTGGGAAGGTTTTGGCCGATCTAAAGGCTTGAAAGGTGTGAATAAGGTGGTAGAGGTGGGGCCTTTTATAAGAGGAGAGGCGGGGCACTCTTGGAAAGATTGAAATGTTACATTATTATGAAATGGTTTTCAGATTCTAAAGGTCCCAAAATGATATATACCGAGGATAAGGTGATAAGGGTTCGAAATATTCTCATCCAATAAGTTTTGGACAAGTGTAAGCCTTATATTTTACATTTTCTTTTCATTTTATTTAAATTGTTAATTAACGAGGTAATCGCTGCATCATCATGGTGTCATAAATATTTTAATTTATTTTATGTATAAATATTTTAAAACAAATTACCATGATCTAGGAAATATTTTCATCTTTCCAATTAATATTTATAGTCAAAATTTTATCTTTTATTACCCCATGTAATAATTTTTTTAGTAAAACAACTCAAGTTTTTGACAATTTTATTCTTACTTTAAATAAAAAAGTTATTAATGTCAATATTCTTACCCAAGTGGCTCCATGGGGTCCCCAAGTTGACCAATGGATTTTCTTGGTCGGACATGACTCGCCCAATAAGGGTAGGACAAGTGTAAAGGTATTTTTATATTTTTATAATATCATTTTTACCTTAAATTTCACTAATTACCTTTAATCACGATTAATTAAACTTAAAAGTTACTATTCACCAAAAAAATTATTTTAATCCCATTGAAAAACATTTTACTTCCTAATGGCAACCATGTATGTCGGATTTTTGAAAATCAAAACACATAAGTGGTAATGTTTCATTTAAATGAAATATCAGTTTTTTAACTACCACTTAGTGGTTTCACTATTCATCAAAAATTGATGTTTTTCAGAACAATGCCAAAATTTCAACCAAAGCTATAATTGATATTCTGAATTGAAAAATGATGTCTATTTTACAAAATTCCAAACATTTAATTTTCATTAATTAATTTTACATTTTATTCTCGCTGTCACAACAAATATCGTGTTTTTAAGAAAGACTATCAATCAAAAGATTGACAATTGTTTAAGTCCAATTTCAAAGTGAAATTAATTCTAATGACCACCATTGGATAAAATGGTAAAAATATATTCTAATTATACTTTAAAACCATTCAATATTATAATTTATCACTATAAATTATTTTGATTAAAAAAGTTGTTTTTAAGTATTTTTCACTATTCATAAAAAATTGGAAGTTCTTAGAAAAATACCAAAAATTCAACTTAGGATAATTTCAATATTCTGAATCCAAAAATGAAGTCCATTTTTAAATATAAAATATATATAATTTCAAAAAGTGGGTATTACTATTCATAATGCCTATTTTGATTGTTCGTGGTGTGTTAGAATTTCGATCTTCCGTACAATGCAAGCTATTGTATTATTGAAAGAGAAGCGTATCATAGAATCTCAGGGTGTTACAGTAAGAGATTGTTTCATTATTTTATTTTCTAGTAAATTAAAGATATAATATCACAATTTTATCGTAATTTCTTCCCATATCACAGCCTTCATCTCGGAAACAACATGGTTCCATGAATCTATGTCAATCGGCACACGTTTCTGAGTAAAAATTTCAATGTTACTACTAAATAAAGCATTGTTGGGATTCGCTTTTTGGCCTCATTCATTCCATCTGACATCAAATTTGATGCCTTTTCATTTATCCTTAAGAACATTGGCTAACACCATCAAACTATGATGCACCTATGTTTTCTGAGACGTCGATCCTTGATCCCCAACTATTTCATCAATACCAACATCATCTATAAGATCATCTGAAATGATAGAAAAACCATATGCTGATGGTTGTTGGACCTCATCACTGGGAGAAATAATAGGTTTAGAAACTTGTTGTTACTCTGCACTGTGAGTAGCTACAGTAGCAGTAGAAAAAGCTGCAACATCTTGAGAGACTTGTTCAGCCTCAAGGTTAGGAGCACCAGAACATGCATAAGTCACTATCTAAAAAGTGGTTGAATAGACAATTTAGATTACATAAATTTAGTAATGATTGTTTAATAATATGAGATAACAAGATCTATATTACAAATAATATATAACTCATTTATTGAACTCTCTTTATTTTTTTCAAAGGCTGAAGGGACTTGACACCTCTATCTATTATCCAAATCCCTTCATTGTGGTCTCCTATAACATATAAAAAATCATCTACATTTGGACTGAAGCGAAATGATTATGAAGTACCACTAAAAGGATCATCCTCAACTGAATTTTCATCGGACACTTCATTAGTTTTTGACGATAATAGAACAATTGACCACATTTAGTTTGCTAGATATGGAACATAAAATACTTATACTGCTTGTGATTCCATTATAAATTGTCCGTCTTTGTATCCTTATTTACTAAAATCATTATTCCCAAAATCCAATTCATCTATTTTAACACCATTATTGTAATCAACCCATTTACATGGACAAATAGACAATTGGAATGTCATATAATCCAGCTCTTATATTTGTTTGAAAATTCCAACGTATGAAATATTTGGAAAAATTGGATTTTTTCCTTACTAAAAGAAACATGGATCACTTCAACAAAACATGTAACTCCACAATTTTTCGTGGTACTATCTTCATCATGTTCATCTTTACACAGAATGTATAACCATTAATTACATAACCATTGTATGATAATACATACACACTTGGTACGAAGAATATCCATTAAAGTCATTATGAAATGGAATTCGGATTTTCACTTGACTCCTTAAAAATATAGTCCTGAAACTATCCTATAAACGGGTGATTATGTGTATTTAATATCAATTTTTCACCCTTTGATGGATTCAACTGCCTAAGAATTTCTTTGTGGGTTTCAATATATGGAGAAACCTCCCAACAGTTATGAAAAACATAGAGTTGGTCCTGCTCTGAATCTGTATTATAGAATGTCACAACATTTCTTTTAGAAATTCCCTCACCCTCAATTCATCTAATGTGACGAGATTTCTAGAGACCAATTCATTCCACATCAGAAAGGTATTCGGTATAGAATTCAATGGCTTCCTCAATAACATATCGCTCCACTATACTACCCTATGGACAACTTTGATTTTTGACATACCCTTTCAAAATCATCATATATCATTCAATGGGGTATATCCATCTATAGTGCACAAGACCAAAAAGTTGAATCTCTCTCACCAAGTGAAGCATCAAATGAATCATCATATCAAAGAATGTTGGTGGGAAGAAAATTTCTAATTCACATAATATGATGACAATTTCACTTCCCATAGTTGGCAATTTCATAGGGACTAATTCTTTGCTAAATATATCTTGGAAAAAAAACAAAGTTTGGTAAACGTATAATGAACATTCTTGGGGAAAATGAAACCTAAATCTATTGGAATTCAATCATCCATCAAAATATGGTAGTCTTGTGATTTCAAACCTTTTAACTTAAAATAATTCATTGACACAATGTTCTTGATATTTGATGAATACCCATCTGGATCTTTTAAATCATTGAATAAGTTGCAAAATAGATATCTCTTCTCCCTAGAAAGAGTGTAAGCAGCTGGAAGAGAAAAACATTCGATTTTCACCTTTCACAGGATCTAACTCTTCTCATATTCCCAGGTCAACCATGTCCAACCTTGCCTTAATTCTGTCATTTGTTTTTCTACGAGCATTTAGAAATGTTCCAATAACACTGTCACATACATTTTTTCCACATGAATCACATCAAGAAAATTTCTGACATACAAAAATTTCGAGTATGGTAATTAAAAAAACCAATCACATTTTCCAAACGATATTCGTATAGTTTTTCGAAAATGGTTTACCCAAAACAATGTTCACATCTCTTACTTTCTTAGACAGCTGATCACCTATTAGTGGAGACGGTGTTGTAAATTGTTATTAACTTCCATTGAATGATGTAATCCTAGATCGGTACTTATGCCAACGAGGTATAAATCTATGATGTTCTTGAAACAGAATTTTCAATGAATGTTTCAACATAATTGATTCTGTATCTTTTTTGCACATAGGAAACCCTTTAGTTCCTTTAATGTTATAGCCCAAAAAAATTCCATAAGCAGGGAAATCATTTTTCGTCCCACACAGCATCGCTCTCAATATGAGTTATTCAATTTTATAAGCATCAAACAACAAAACACCTAAATCACACAATAACTTCAAATCCTCGATCAAAGGAGAAAAATAAAAATTAATATTGTTACCTGGTTTTTTTGGTCCTGATATGAGCATAAATAACAGGATAAATTTATACTTACGCATAACCAGGGGGGCATGTTATAATTTTCCAACATAATAGACCATGTACTGTGTTTGCATGTTTGAAAACCAAAAGGATTCACTCCATCTGTAGATAACGCAAGATGGATGTTTCTCAACTCTTTTCCAAATTCATGATACTCTTGATCAATTGTCTTCCATTTAAGAGAGTCATCCGGGTGATGTAATTTCCCATATTTATTTCTTTTATCTTTATGCCATAACAATTGTCTTGCAGTTTCATCACATCCATATAGATGCATAAACCTTGGAATGATTGGAATGTTCCATTCAACTTTCATAATACTGGATTCATCTCTCCTGTGTCAAGAAGAACAACACTTGGGGAATTCTGTATTTGATTTTTTCTCCTTGATAAATAATATAAATCCATTCGTCCAAACATGTA
Organism: Viscum album; assembly: GCA_963277665.1. Taxonomy (NCBI): domain Eukaryota; kingdom Viridiplantae; phylum Streptophyta; class Magnoliopsida; order Santalales; family Viscaceae; genus Viscum; species Viscum album. Next base: position 1,562,997,893 of record OY728150.1, read on the forward strand.
TGCTTTCAGAAATCATACCCATCGAGCATAGCATTCGTTTATATTCATATGTCTGGTTTGAGATCTCATTATCTTCAGAAAGCTTGTCCCTCAATAGAGAAAGTAGTTCTGTAAAACTGACATCACTCTATCCGTTTCTTTCTTTCAATTTATACAACTTTAGTATAGCTGACAATGCTGTATATTTAGTGCAACAAGCATACAATGACATCTTTACACAACTCTTTAACTTCTCAAACAATTTTGGGCAATAATAGAGTTTATCTTCAACTGTCCTTGTTATTTCCTCAATACTATATTCATCATCATTGACATCTATAATCACATCCTCCATATATTATTCTTCATTATCCATATTTTTATTCATATAAGTTGTTCCATGAAACAAAATTTTATCCCAGACAGTAGAAATTTTACTTTATATCCATGTTTATTCCAACATTTTTAACTCTAATTTATTCCATGACATATAAAATGTTCTTCCAACTCATCTAGAGTAATTAGTCTAAAATAACAACAATGTAAACACAAATAAAATATTTTAGAAGAATCCTTTGCGTGATCCTTTTCAAACATGATGAACTCTTTCACTCCGTTCTCATACTCTATTTTCAAATGATTAGCATCCATCCAATCTTTATTCAACTCCATCCTATTTGAATCTCAAATATAACTATTTATGATTCAAATACACAAAACAATACTTCAAAATATAGTAGAACATAACCAATTCCTTATAAAAATAGACATTAAAAGAGCCTACCATATACCTAGAAAATAATGGAAAAAATTATGAAAAATAGTTACTTGTACCTATTTTTAATTGTACTACAAGAAAAGTATAATGAACATAGATCTTACCTCCAAAATATCCTGGAGCCTCCTCGTAAAAAGACACTAGTGACTACCACTATCTGAGATTCTAACCACTAACTTCCCAATATAGAAGTGGTCTATATTGGGGTAGTATTAGTAGAATCAAACCAAAGTCCCATCCACCTCATGCATCTCCCCGATCTCCTCCATCAATTTAGTGTTGTAGAGATCTCCTTTCTACAGTTCCTTCCTCTGCCTAGGCTATTCGTCAACTACCTATCTGACTATAGCATGAATGTTAAGAAAATGTAATCTGATATGTCTATACCCATCACAAACATATTAAAATCCTTGGATTAATGGGATATCTTGGAGGTACCTATGAATGGCAGTGCCTCCTTAGATGAGACTTGCATCTCACACCAACTGTGGGTGGGAGCTACAAACCCTACATTCTCGAAGATCACTACCCTAAAAGATTATGATATCAACTCAAATCATATAAATAATCATAGAACCCTAATATATCCATAAAATTCTTAGTATTACATGTTGAATTACCCCCAACCACTAGAGGTCAGTCTATGAATTGATCAATATAAATTAATGGATTTTAAAAAAATAAATGAAATAAAATCCAACCAAGTGAAAGACATTTACAATCACCTGAGAATAAATTCATCCCCTATGACGTAATCAAGTTCTCCATAATGTAGGTGTACTTAACCAAAATTAATTCGCCTGAAACTCTAAGGGTAGTTCATTACTACAACAGTTTACATTAAAAATAACAAGCTTGATACCCATAATAGGTATCATGGAAGAATCACTATCTACCTAATGAAGTGTATGGTGTCTTCCCAATTTCAAGAAAAAATCTTCTAGACTATCACCTTGGAATAATTGGTCATAGAGGTTCTCTATGTTGACACAACCCTCAAATTATCATTGACATAAAATAAAGATTTGTCGAATTTACCATTGATCGAAGTCAAAAAACATCCCACAATATGAAAAAGAATTGACTGCCCAAATACAACTGGTCACATGTTCATACCACTATCTAAACCCAAAGTAGAAGATTAAATTCTAGAAGAAAACTACATAAAAATGTTCTAGATTATCACCTTTCCAACAACGAAGATGGAAAAACTTATAAAAACCCTTTTTATTATAATTGATAAGCACATTAAACAATTATAAATATGTTTTGTCAAGATAAACCCCAAATGTAGTCAAAGATAGCCTTATATGCAATCAATTTTGATAAGTTGATAGCACTTTTCAATAAGTGATGTAAAACATACACTATGTAACCTATAAACATTGATAAAAAGTCACTTTTCGTAAATTGTGTCACACACATTTTAGTAACATTAAAAAAAACATACATAAATGATAGACAACTAAGAAAAGACACTCTGTATATGGAAGACATCTAGAGAGCTACAGCCGAGGAGGTAGAAAACTATAGAAAACACTATGAGAGAGATCCCACCCAAACCAAAGCCAATTCTATGTCTCACAGCTGATTCCTACTCAATTTTATCAACCTTTACATTTCTCTATTCTACCTATATAACAACCCTCATGAGGCCCATCTCAATGTAGAACATTCCCCATAAACACAATCATAAATGGAACCTTCTTCTAAAACACAATCACTAGAACATCATGACCCCCACAAAGTGTAAACAATTAATAATGAGACAGGTACTATCAGAAACCTTCTTTTTCACTAAGTGGTTTACAAAAAGGCCACTTTTCCTAGTATAGATACACCCACAAGAAGGATGATAACAAAACACTCAACATTAACAGAATATTCCTATATAATAAGGTGTATCTAGAGGTTTCATGAGAATATCAAACCCTCATACATATGACACTTAGTGAAAAATAAATTCTAGTTCCATACATCATAAGGACCAACTGGGAATAACAAATATCATAATTTAGTTCAAATCATCAACTTACCAAGCATAAAAATCCACTATATGTGTGATTTCTTGACATAGACTTTTAGATTTCTATGTCAGTTAGAATCTAATCCAAGGGTGGTGATCATGGGGAAGAAACAAATTATCACCCTAAGGAAAACTACTCTCACAAAACCTATCCATCAAAAATAAACCTAAAAGAATAATTGGGAGACTTACCTAGAGTAGATCGCACCCACGATGGAGGGAGAGAAGAAGCATCGAGCAGTCAGGGAGCCATCTGCGCTACATTGGGAGGGGATGGCACGACCGTGATGGGGAGGTGCATGGGAGGAGCTGACACCATTGAGAAATAGAAGAGTATGGTTTGAGGGGGGGTCCAACAGAGAGGGGGAAGTATGGTTTTCAGGTAAGAGGATCCTCAAAAGGGGTTCAAGGGGGAGGAGAAGCAATAGGGCCAGCGGCGGAGCTCTAACAAATGAGAAGATCACGAGGGGAGGGGAGTTGTCACAGGGGTACATCACTTCGAGGGCTTGAGGGCGGGATAAATAGAGGATACAGTGCACAATATTTTATAATATATGGTACTATGGTTTTATCAGCTCTTTTTTAGCGCATATAAAGAATACAATTTATAAGCGTTAGAAAAAAGCGCTGATAAATTATGACTTTATCAGTGCTAAAATTTTAACACTCATAAAGGGTTCCATTATCAGTCCTTTTGTAATAACACTAATAAAAGGTGGGACTTCCCTTTCCCATTTTTTTAGTAGTGTATTTTTATCTTGTTAAATAGTTTTTTCACCATTCCTCTGCATCCCATCATTTTACCCATCACCTTTAGGGCAAAATATTATAGTTTTTTATTCCCATTAAATCATGAAATTCATTAAAAATTCTTGATGAATTTCATTATTTCTTGTTGTTTTAATTTTTTTTAAAAGCACTGATATAATGTGTGTTTTTCTCAGAATTTAAGATTCAGGTGAGATTTTTTAAGTGAATATTTTGTTTTTGATGATATAAATTATTGTATCAACTAGAAACCATTAAGAAGAATGGTAGCCTTTGTGTGAGTAGTTTATAAGAACATTTTGTCTCTTAATATATCCACACAATTTTTAACCCATCCAAGAAGTGTGATATTTTATTACTCAATATATAATTAATATAAGCTGAGTTTAAAATTTTCAACTAACCAGAATTATTTTTCATATGATTGTTCCTTATCTGTACATTTTCATTAATATACCAGATTGAACTATTAATGTGTATATGTTATCTGACTGTTGTATAACCAAATAAACAAGTTTTCTTAAAAACATTATGTGTTGTGTATTTATAAGGTAAAAGACCACTCCCCTTTGACCCTTGATCTTGAAAAAACTATTACAATTTTTTTCTTAGGAAAACAAAAAAGAGTTTACTGTTGAGTGTGAGATTTTTTCAAAGGAAAAATTATGAAAATGAAATAATAATAATATTTTTAGGGAGTGATGAAATATACAACATATGTGTATATGTTTTTTGGGAGATTATAGTATAACATTAAGGAAATATTAATTGAGTGGCTCATGAAATTTGATTACAAAGGATGTAGGGTAGGATCTTTGGATACAATCTTTATGTTGTAAAATTGAAAAATAACATAAATTTATTTGATAGAAAGGGGAAGGAATAACATGAAATGATTGTCACAGACTCACATTCAAAGATAACAGAATTTTTGACTTTTGAATTATTTTTTCATGTTGTTTCCATTCATATACTTGAATTCCATTCAGATATAATTTATGAAGCATCTTTTTCCTGGATCATTAAGAATAACTCCTTATTATAATTTTTTATCTGATCAAATTGTTATTAAGTATTTGACTTTCATTGAATGAAAAATCTTGATGATGTTTGGAATATCTCAGTGAATGATATTTTAAAATGTAATTTTTTGTGGAGTGAAAATGTTAGGTGTGGGGGTGTGATCATGTAGTGAATCAATATTCATTTCCACCCTTATATCATTGTTTTAATCTGATTTTGAATAAAAAATTCAAAATTTAATAAAAACTATGAATTCATATTTTATTCAATTCTTCTTTTAATCAATTTTAAAAAGTGTAATTTCAATTTATTGATGATTTCATTATCGGTGGAGGTGATTTGGAGGGACTCAGATTAATTTGAAGAAAAATGGGATAAAACGAAAAAGATTCCAAGAACATATGTTAACTTATCCACACAATGATACTAATAAATGCATACAATTGGGTTGAAATTTTGGGATATGATCTAAAATTTAGTTTGATAAAAGTATTCTAAATACACCCAATCCAAATTAATTTTTATGTGGCCCAACCAAACTAATCTATCAAAGAAACTGAATAAGCATGATATCAAATGTAGTATTCTGTATTTCGTCAATATATCTGGATTTAGTTTTCCATATACTACCAATGTTTTGGTAGATATAGTCAAGAAGTGAGGAAACATCTTTTAAAATTTCCCCATATTGATATACGGATTTATATCCACTTAAAATTATTTTCCATGAGGTTTCTATAAATATAGGGGTTCAAATCCACCTTCCCCTAGGAACCCAATTTGTTTGATTAGCTAGGTTGCATGGTTCTAATATTTTGGGGATATATTTTTTGGGATCATAATTTATGAAATATAGAAATTCTTAACTGATTGGATCTTGAAATTTGATTGTAAAGGATGAAGGGAAGGATTCCTAGATAGAATAATTTAAGAAGAATTGTTTTAAAAAACCTATATTTAATGGATGGAAAGTGAAAATGATCCATTGAAATGGTTTTCACACACAAACATGTAGAGTTAGTAAAATTGTTTTATTTTTGTTTTATTTTTAAAATTGGTATCATTCAGCTTCTAGAATTTTGATCTTGTACAACTTATGAGTCATATTTTTTACATGACCACCAAGAATAACTGGTTGGTGTGATTTATTATTTGATCACATTTCTATCAAGAATTAAATTTTCATTAAATGTTTAATCATGAAAAATTTAGGAACATATAAATCTATAAATCTTAGAAATGTAACTTTTCCATCAGTGAAAATGTTTTTGTGTGGGGGTGTGATCATGTAGTGATTCACTATTAATTTACACCCTTATACAACAATTTAAAACAGATTTTGTATCATAAAATAAAATCTTCATAAAAAATTTATCTTAGTGATTGATTTAATTATTTTGTGTTCAATAACTGTTAAAAAGAGTCATTTCCCTTGTTTTTATGTTTTTATTGTAGGTGGAGTTGATTTGGATTTCCAAGAATTATTTTGATGAATGATAGGCCAAACTTCACAAGAATTCAAGAATATATGTGGACACATATACACACTGATACAAATAAGTGAATAAAATAGGGATGGAATATAGTGTTATGAACCAAAATTTATTGGGATATAACTCTAGTGAGGACACATTATCCCAATTCATAATTTAAGGATCCCGACTAAACTGGTATGTACAAGAAACTGAATGGTAATGAAGTCAAAAGTTGTGTTCTCTATTTTATCCATATCTCGTGATGTAGTTTTTCAAATTGTGAAATTTTTTTGGTTGAAATTTTCATGAGGTGGTGAAAGACATTTTAATTTTTCCAATCTGAGATAAGATATTCAATCCACTCAAACCCATGGCCCAAGTGGTTTCTTGAAATCTAGCGGCTCAAAATCACCATCCACCTTTCATATAAAAAGTCACCATGGTATCCCCATTGAAATTTAAACCAATAGGAAATGTGAGGCTCTTTTAGAGTCGTAGAAGATTTATAAAATCATCCTAGATGTTATGCAGGGCCCCTTCATCATATGGGTATGAAAACATGAATGATATGTTCCACCTGAGTATCATCCTCCTCTTGATGAGGAGGTAAATGGTGGATGGACATTTCAAGTGACCCAAACACACATGGGTTGGAGTTATGATACATTTTATGTTTTTGTTTTTGTTTTATTTTTGAAAAAGTTCATTTATTTTTTATCATAACATTTTTCTTATTTTAATGAATTGTTTATGTTTAATCAAGTGAAACTCTTTTTCTCTCAAAATCGATTGGGTTGAGATTTCATGTGAGAATCGTGGGATGATATGAATAGAAAAATTAATCATCCTTTTTCACATTATATTGAGTGGTATTTGATTATGATTTTCCCTTATTATTTACTTGATGTCCAAACTTGACAAGATGATTGTTGTGTCAAGGGTTTGTTCTTTGTGCATCGTTTTAAGTAAAAAGAGGAGAATCGTGATCTTTATAACCCTAAACCAAATAATCTCATTAAACCATATGAAATTTTCAGAACAATGAACAATACATGATTTTTATTGAACATGAAAGGACCTCTTGACCTAATAATTATAAAAACAATCCCTTCCTTTTTCAATTATTAAACTCTTTAATTATGTCATTTTTTTTAAATTGGTATAAAAACCACTGCCCATTTCAGTATATTTTATTAAAAATGAACACTTTAAACACCCAATACTCTTTGAGTGATGAACAAATTATTCTCTAGACTATAAATAAATATTAAAAGCATAATAATTTTGATTTTTCATGACATAACTTCCAGATAACATCCAAATACAATCAAAAATTTCAAAGGAACCAATATATATGGAAAGAATTTACTTTATATTGAAATCTAAATAGAATCCATTGGTTGTTCTTTAATTAATTTAAACTTCATCTCTTACTATATGAAATGAATATTCATGATTAAATTTTTATACCAAAATCACTAAAATTATCAGATTATTCTAAAGTCAGTCCATTAGCATTTAAATATTACTCATAGCCGAAATTATCATCACAAGTTAAATGATAACATCGAAAGATATATTTAATCCATTAGATGAATTTTAAAATTTGAGGGTCCTTAAAGTATAACCATAATTGAAATACAATTTTTTTAAATAAGGTCACTAAATTTAAAAAATAATCTTATTAATAATCCCTCAAACAACATGATGTATCTATTAATTCAACCAACCAAATATATGAGCACATTGATCCTATATTATTCTAAAACAGATTAATATATTTAATTACCATAAAAACGTAATGAAAACATAGTTTTTTAATCATTACATAAATAAAAAAACATATTATGAATATATTACATAAATCCAAAAATTCTAAAAACTCTATAAATGATAACCGAAATAATATTTTACACAAATCATTAATCAGTTCTGAGGTCATAAATAAAATCCAATATACATTGTTAATATCTGTCATTTCTTTACCCAAAAAAACACCATAGTTTGGACATTAGTAATATATTATGGGTTATATTCCATTAATCGATCATTTTTCATACAATATCACCTTATCATTAAATAAATTTTCTAGTTCATCTGCATCATTCCAAATATTCTTGAAACACATCATGAAAACTACAAATGAAAAATCTAATCATGTTTTGTTATTTTAACCAATAAAATACCACTAATAAATATTCTTCAACAACATAATTATTAGAATTACATTATATAAACACATAAATCGTTACACTTTCTTAATACACCATTAACCATGTTTCATCTTCATATTCCGTAAAAATTATTTCTTATAATACTCCATTCGAAGTCTCTTAATCATCATAAAAATAACCATTACTCATAGGAAATACTAATTCTCTTAATGATATTTCCCCTAGGCATTTGATTTTGATAATTCCCATTAATATCCTTATTTAAAAATTAAACTATAAGTGAGACCTTAGGGAGACTACAATTCTCATCCAATGCTTTAACCAAAATTTTCACTTTGTCCTTTTCAATTATGTTCTTTTTTCCTTAATTTCATCACTCAAATAATATTTCCATTCCTTGAATACAACCACTTTGATGCTTCTTCAAACATTCTCAACACATCAGAATATGAATCTTCTTCCCTATATAGTCACTACTACCTGAGATATCAGATAACTCTCTCCTTCTATTCCTCGGGGGAGTCTGAGAGTCTGTTTAGATGAATGTTAATAATATTTTTTTATATATTATTAAGAATATTTAATGTATTATTAACTCTTATACTAATTACATTTATTTTTTCATTAAAAAAGATCATTCACATCAAATAATATCACAGTCTTTTATGTTTTCCACAATTGACTATAACCAAAGATCGTAGTGTGAGAAACAATAATCATAGAAGGGGAAAACATATTTAGGAAATATAAATTAAAGGATTTTTAGATCACTAAATAATATATTAAATGTTAAGCACCTTTGTCTATACCTAGGTCATTCATTGTTATTATTTAACTCATTAATTATGGTCCATTAAGAGATTGTAAATTTCTAAAGTATATCTCTTAGGAGTGTCAAACGAGTCACATAGTAAGAACCATATTCATTTACCAGGTATGATTTAATTCAATACCTACACACCTTTTGTAACTTCCTTCACTGACGGTGCATCTGTTCTTGAACAACTTGCACATGTTGTATCTAGATTGAGATGCAATTTCATAGAATCCACTCACTCTATCATTTACCAATATTTCAGGATATTTTTGTATACATAGAATTATCCTTACTATAATAGTAAGACATATCCCTAGGGATATCACTTATTTTTTCTCATCCTAGTTTCAAAAGTTGAAATAAACCATTCCCAGATGCCAACATTAGAGAAAAAAACATCTCATACCTAGTTATTTCATCATTGTAGATGAACATTCATTACATATCATAACAATTCACCCCATATTATTTTAATCTGGTGTATTTAGAGACGTGTAAATATAAACACTAGGTTCATATGTTTTTTACATAATGTACCACATAGTTCCTCATAACTAACACATTTCTTAGAATTATAAAAATTAATAACTATAATCATCATCTATAGAAAAGAAACTTAATAATGGGTGAACTGGAATGTTAATTGATGGTAAACAATGGAGATATCAATATAATATGGATATAAGGTTATGACAAATTGATAATAAAATTTCCAAATTATACCCTGCATATCATATATCATAAAAATAATACATGGAGTAAATCATGATAGTTCATAATATAGGAATTATAAAGGATTAAAAGAACATGATTCATGATATCATAACATTGGAATAAGTTATAGATATGAGGCATACACATAAGCATATAAAATGATTTCATTAGTTGTAAAGGTTAATTTTAAAAACTATCTTAGTGTTATGGGATAACTAACCGAAACATCATAGTAGTCATGGTTCACTCCTAAGACTACCATAGTGCACAATGTCCCTTGCTGAACTGGGCTTACTCTTAATTCAATTCATGTTTAACTCATGAGATATCAATATTGACCAAATGAAATTGTTGGAGAGATAGGTCTCACCCATTACATAATGAAAATTATAAATATATTTTCAACAAGGTTATAAAACATTAATTTTATCATAAACAATGATAATAAATGGGTTATATAAACATTTCATCGCATCAAAATCAATTGAAAAGAAATAAGTTCCATAAACATTTCATAATTTAATCATATCATAACATTTTGAAAATGGAACACATTTTATATAAATATTTTAATTATAAAAAACCATCAATAATAAGAATTTAATGCTTTTAATATATCCCATGTTAATCTTAAGTAACATTAATGGAATCTATCTTAAATTGAAAATTATTTTTAAAGATCACTTCAAACATTTCTTCAGGAAAATAACCATTCCAATTGTAAAATCACATTAAATTTTATTTCATAAAATGTTGTAAATAATTTTCTTTTAAAATTTATTTGGAATTATATAATAGAATATTTAAAATATTTAATATTCATGATGGAGGAAAATACTATTGATGTTGTACACATTAAAATAAATAATCATTTCAAATGTTCAAATAAAGTCAAAAGTAACTCATATGAAAAAAGACAAGAAGATTCATTTACTTTTTTTTAAAAAAGTTAAATTTTATTAAATATTTCTTAAAAATTAATGGATAAATGTAAAAAGATTCATTTAAACCTTTTTTAGAATACATGGAAATGAATGAAAAATATTTTTTTATAGAAGAGAGAGATACTGTCAATTTTTCTTACATAAATTATTTTAGAGAATTAAGTACGTACAGATAAAATAGTAAAGGGAAAACATGTACATTCATGAAGTAATAAATGTCTATGAAAATTCATGTGTTTCATGATATATTGTTCATAAAATTTCACAAACGCAAGAAAAGTCATAAGCAATCTTGATAAACCAAGAGATTATAATGTAAATCTTGTTCCACTTTGGTATTGCTTGAATCATTTGATATATGATAGAAAGAACATTATATTGATATTTATTTACCATAATTTTCAGGATAATAATATTAAAATATATTCTTGTTATGTATATACACCACTGAAATGAAAATAAGTGGTGAATATAGAATGTTCCCTAGAGAAATAAAAGTGAGATGAAAATCCCTTACCTTATGTCTATAATTATTTCATACACATTTGAACCTACTCTATAATCAATATAATTTTATTATAAATATATTAAATAACCATATTTCTAAATATCATACCATATATGATTTATTTATGACCATTTATTTTCCATTTATTAACAATTCCTTAATAAAATTACATTTTTTGTAGTAACTCTTTTTTTATTTCATGTATGTTTGGATTTATTATTTTGATATTATTAAGATGATAATGGTTATATAATATCAATAATTTTATCCATGATATAAATATTATATATATTAATTAAATATTTTTTTAATATAATCCATTGAATTTAGAGATACATAATGAAATACAGAGTTCATTGAGACGGTAGGCCATACGTATGTGTGAACTTTGATTCCATTTTTTCACTAGTTGGAGAAAAATAAAACTAAATATTATTTCAACATTAAATAATAATTATTATTTCACATATATCACATATAATAATTAAATTTATCTTCATTACCTTCCATGTGTAACTCCCTGACCCTAGAAGCCCAGAGTTGGTGTATTATTATGTATCATTGGCATGATCACAAAAGATCAAATCTCTAAAGACCGATTAGTTTAGTAGCCTTGAAGTACTAGATTCATTAATAAGGTTTACATTACGTCATAAAATAGAAATCTACAACAACATTGTTTCCATATAAAACACTGAGATCCCATAGAATATCCCTATAGGTCAGTCAAAATATACTTTTTTCATTTTGGAAAAAATAAAACATAGAAAGAGGTTACCTCAGATGCTCAAGGATAAAAATATAGAGAAAATTTTCATAGATAAGAACAAACATTTAAGGAAATGTATAAGTCTAAAACAAAACCCTTTTCAACTTGAATTTTAGTATAATATGGTAAAGATAAAAATCAAATTATTCCATTTAATTATTCAATGGATATTCTACTAGTTGAATAATCACATGAAATATGAATAGCCACTTTCATAATGATGGAATGATTAATGCCATAATTTCATAACCATTTAGTCAAGGCCTTATGCCAAGACTACGAATAAGATTTTTTCAAGGCCTTGTCCCAAGACACTAGTTTGTCTCATGATACCTTCTGATGCATCAAGGAGCTATAGTGGGCTCCACCCATCACTTACTAAGTCCAATGAATTATTCATATGAAAAGGTTGAAACATAATCTGAACTTTCATATTAAAACTAGAATAAGAAATGTCAATATTTTAACTAAAAAGAATGAATGGTATAAAAACAGCACATCCATAGGCAAACATATCTCATTGGATAAAATATGAAAGATTGTACTATAATATATCAACCTCAGTAAAAAATAATGAATGATATTGACATAGATGAAAATAACCATCAAAACTATTTTAGAAAAATATCCCCCTTTTTCTTGAAAACTTGTAAAAGTATCAATATTTATCAAGAATCCATTTAAAATAGACTTTTAAATTAAATTGTCCCATAACAATTAGAAACTTTCACAAGGAAATTCAATTTTTAAACTTTAAATTCTATATAAATAAATCCTTAAAACCAGTTTTAAAACATGGATATTAATCAGAAATATTTAGAATAATAAATATTTAAAACATTTTAAAATGATATTTTAGTTAGAGTTCTTAACCAATATAGAGACACTTGAATACAAATAATTTAGGTAATCAAAACTTTATAATATCATGGGAATACAGGGATTCATGATATACTATGTCAATGTACAATATATACACCATATAATAGTGAATTTTTGTATAACAACAAAGAAGTCTCAATGGAATGTAAATTGAGATGAAATATTTGATAAAGATCATATCCTTAGGTTAAGGGTAAATAAACGACATTATTATGTGTGAAAAATATAAATACACTAAATATTATTGGATATTCAGTGTAAATAAATCAGATTACATTCACACATATTCTTGTAAAAACAACACCAATGAATTTCATGTTTAACTCAATAAATGGAGATTGAATTAAAATTACCCTTATCAAGTTCATATCGATGAGTTGAGAATTTATCAATGTAGTGATTATATGTATCCAAATTTTATCCACAGAAAGGGGATTGTAAATTACTACACAAATACTAAATTGTGATTCCACACATAATCATGGAGTAAAATAATCAATGATGTATGCGGAAAGCTGAATGAGTAGAAATTGAAATTTGAAATTCCCTCACCAATTTGGTAACATACGAAACATACATCCAATGAAATATGGATCATAAAATGAAGATTTAATTACTCATAAATTAAAGTGTATTACATAAGGAATACAATCATTGGGCAGTACATACACCACATAGAAGGAAGTAGTGGCAGTATGGCATGAATATCAAGGAAATAGGAAGTGAGATGAAAACCCTTACTTCATTGTAATCAATCGAGTCGAATGGAAAAAGGTTAATAACATCCAAATGAATCACATAATACCATTAATATAATGATAATAATGATAATATATATATCAAATGATAGTACACAATGCACAACATTTAATAAATAAGTGGCGAACAATGGAAATCTCACAAAATTAAAAGTGACATAAGAAACCCCTTACCTTGTACTTTTACATGGTCGAGGGTATGTTAACATCCTGTATAATGGTGTAATAATTGTTATTAAATTATACAAGAATCATATACATTAATATGATATCATATATGATCTTTTAATATTGCTTTGTTAATAATATTTTTGTATTATCGTCGTTTCGGTTGTTAACTGATTTGTTTTCCATTATATGCTTTGTTGCGTAAGTAATGTTTGTCATAGATAGGATGTATCTTATTAATATTCAGAATTATATTAAGTCTCTGAACATTATTTTTAATCATCTAATGAAAATTCGTCTTCAATGGATATGATGGTGAATGAATCTCATCGTGTTCGTGGAGACGGTAATCCATAAGTACACACGAGCAACGATATCATTGTTTTGATATTAAAATAATATATAATTGGATGTTATATCATATATAAATAATCATTATCATGTTATATTTATTTTTTTACATCAATTACACATCATTATAATACCTATTCAAATAATAATGTATTGAATAACAATTACACCACGATGTGGAGACGGTAAGCTGTACGTACACACGTATGGTATTTTATTAAAAGGATGGGTAGAATAATGAATATGGTTGTGCCATATTTATAATAAAAAAATAGTATATATAAGATACTGAAGTTATTTTTTTAAAAGAAAACAATAAAAAAGGAAGTGGAAGAAGAAAGGAACTTGAAAGAGGTGATGAAATATTTACATCTTCTTCAGGTTCTTCCTTTTGATATGATCAAAAGGGCTCTTTGGTTGGATTTATGAACAAATTAAGGCATCTAGGATGAATTTAGGATGGTTGAGAGTGCATTTGGCTAGGTTTCTTCTAATCCAAATGGCTTTGAAGTTGTGAATTAGATATAATGGGGGTGCCCTTTTATAAGAGGGGTGAGGGGCACCTTAGGAAAAACTAGAAATATTATTTTATAATAAAATCATTTTCGGTTTATAATGGATCCAAAATGTATTATTCAATGTATAATGTGGGTATGGGTAGAAAACCACTCAACCAATATGGTTTAGACAGGTTTGGGTCACTATATTAACTTTATCTTTTATATTTAACTATTAGTTAAATATTTTGACATTTACCACGTCTCTTTGTATTTTTATATTATATGGTTAATAAAAAAACTATAAACATCCAAGAGAACTCAAAATGGTTCATTAATGATACCCCTATCATTATATAAGTATTATGGCCTAACCTTATATTTTTAGGGATATAATATCAATTAATACTATAATATTTGTTTAAAAACTCTTTTATCTCAATTTTGACACTATTTGGTATTTTGCTTTTGCTAAATTAATAACAGAATTATTACATCAAAAAAAATTCATCAAACTAATATTAATATGTCAAATTAACTTATAAAATTAGTGTAATTAATAAAAAGTCTAAAATTACATTTATTTAGATATTTATAATATCAATTATTTTAATGATTCATTAATAGGGTAATTTCTGCATCATCATTGTGTCATAAATAAAATATATTATTTAATGTCTAAAAAATATAAATTAAATTCCATTTTATAGAAATTTTTTTAAACTTTCTAATGAATTTTTATAGTTGAATTTATCTTATGTGTAACCCAATTTTAAAACTTGTTTAGTTATTAAATGTTGAATTTAACACTTTTAACTCTTCTTTGAATTAAATAATAATAAATGTCCTAATCTGATCCAAGTGGATCTAAAGGATCATATTTTATTCCTAAGGTTGTTTTTTGTCGAATTACACTTATCCAGTAGAATTAGGACATGTTTTACGGTAATAATAATATCATTTTTACTCTTAATTACCTTATTTTCTTTTAATCGTGGTAAAAAAAGTAAAAAGTTGCTATTCACCAAAAAAAATTCATCTTATTGAACCACATTTTACTTACTGATATCAACCATGTCTCTTGGATCTTTGAATTTACAGGCAAAAAAGTTGTAAAATTTTGTTTTATGTAAATTTGGAAGTGCACCTAGGAGGTGGGTAAAGGACTGTTAAAAAGTTCAATGAAATTTGTATATATCCAAAATTATTATAAACTCACACTAATGAATTACATTGAACATATAAAGGTATTATGTATTTATTTTGACCTAAAATAAATTTAAATAAAAATAATAATTATATGAATAATAATTCAGTTTTAAACTATAACTCAGTGTTTCTAACTTTTCATCAAAAATTTAATGTTTTCAGAAAAATACCCCAAATTCACCCTAAGGTAATTTTGATATTCTGAATCTAAAAATGAAGTCCATTTTGAAGGATAAAATTTATAAAATTTCAAAAAGTGGGTATTACTTTTTATAACAGCCAGTTTGATTGGCCATGGTGTGTTAGAATCTCGAAGTTGCGTACAATGTAAGCGATTACATTATTCAAAGTGAAATGTACCGTGGAAGCTTGAGGTGTTAAATTCATCCCCCGTGTTTGAAATTGCATCCTATCTATTTTTAAAATTGGTTTTGGGAACATAATTGAAAGTCCCACATCGGAAAAAAAGTCAACAAAACTGTCACATTAAAAGATTGAAAGAGAAGTACAATGGTAACCCGAGATAACGCATACTAGGATTCCATGAAGGAAAACCTGGATATAGAAGATAAAATAAGTGTCATGTTATGATGGAGAGGGATAGAAAACATGATCCAGATAATGTTAACAACAAGAAAACCACAAACTTTTTATGGGACAAACAGTCATTAGTTTCCCTTTATGAAAAGTAAACGGACAACATATTTGATTTGTTTTTAGTTACATTTCATAAAGATGATGAATTTATTTATGTTCTAGAATAAGAAAATAAAGAAATATACTTACTTTTCTATAGAGTTTCATTCATTAATAAATTTCTACCACTGAATCATTTTTTTCAAATGATGTGTATTCAATATGACTTGGTCACACCAGAAGAGATAGAATAAAATTCTAGAGAATCACATGATCCAAAAAGGATAAACTATATATTTACCATGTCTTTAGAGATTAGTCAAAACCAAAATGGTTAGTACAATATCAGATGATACCCCAAAAATATATTCCTTTAGAGAAATAAACACTAATCTTAATTATTATAATTAAACCAATAATACCCCAAAGTTAAATAAATACCATTCAATAAAAAATTGTCTTTAAAATCATTAAATATAATCCAAACTGTTATTGAAACCCAAAATTTAGAAGAATTTTGTTATGTAGTCTTCCTTGTTAAATTGTATCAACAAATTAAATCGACTACTATTAAAGTACCAAACATAAAAGTAATTAACCTAGTCACATATTCTCTATTATAGGCTAATAATTTCAATAAATAACCCAAATCACTATAAATACACAATAAAAACATAGATAAATATCCATCATTACTCCTCGAATGAAATCCCACAATATGCAATTTTTCGTAGGCATATAGTGTTCCCAACAGTCAGAACATCTTCCAAAATAACATTTGTCACTTAATCACCAAATCATTTTCCAATACTACGGGTATTCATTTGATAATAAATAAGATCCCAAATCAACTCATTATTGATCAATAAAATCATTTAATTAAAAATAATTAGTCACACTAACCAGGTGCTTCATGTAGTCTAGTGGTAGGTGATAAATCCCAATCGCACTCTATTTGTGGGTTCAATTCCCATAGCATTGTTTGATGCGATGGGTTGTCACACAGTCTGCATGTTGTACTTTAACAAAAAAAATATTTTATAACATTACCAAAATGAGATAAATTCCTCAAAATAACAATAACATAATTTAACCACTAATGTTTTCTCACACCTTGCATTTTCATCCAAAAATATAATAACTTGTAATATCCTCAAACACAATGATCATATAAAACCAAATGGTTATTTATAACTATATCCACAAGAGAAATGATAATTCTTACTTAAATATCATTTTCACATAACAAACTACAGGGTTACAAATACAAGAGAAAATTATTCCAAAGTAATCCCATCAACAAGGAGCACTAATACATTGAAACATTTCTCCAACCATTTGTTTCCAAATAGCTTCTTATTTGACAAAGAAAATATTGTATAGAATAGGTAATTCACTCAGGTAACTATTGGGTCCCCTACATTTACGACAAATGACTATAAATGGATTCTTGGGACCATTTTTATTTTATTTCATAGTAATCTTGATTTTTTATCAGCAATTAATTACTTTATGTCCTTCTTTCCCACACATAAAGAATTTATTTCTTCCATTGAGACAGTTTCTTGGGATTATCCTTACATATTTCCTATATGATAGAAATTTAGGATTATTTTCTCCATGGTCTCTACTATAGGAGCTCTTATCATTCTTCACCTTTCTCTTATTTGTTTAGTCTGTGAGTTGGTTAATATATATGTTGTTGATAATATTTTTGGAAAACTGATGTGGCATGAACATGATATCTTTTATGTCTATCAATATTCCATTTTGTTTCTCATTTCCATATTAGTTCCCACCTTGTACATCATTCTCAATGTTACTATGAATTCCTTGGAATCCAGCCAATCACAAAAACTAGAAATCATTGTGTGAGTAATAGTAGTCATAAAATCATTTAGATAATATCATGACACCATATTTTCAATTTTAAACACCTTAGGATTATCCAAGGGCATTTATTCTCATCTTATATTAAAATCCTTTAAATTTTTTTGTAAATATTATTTAAATTATCCTAAGCATATCCCCCGTGAGTGTCGTAACCAAGAGTGTAGCAAGGATCATTGTCCTACACTAATCCCCATTCGAGTCCAGCTCAATGCATTGTTTTCGGGTTTTACCGATAGTTATATCTATTCTATATCCACCTCTACCTGCTCATATCCAAACTGGGAAGTATTTCTTTGAAAAATAACAAAATCTATACAATACGTAAATTTTATGAAGTTCTTCTATACTAATATTAAATGTCTCTCTTAGTGCTATGTGCTCTAATCAGATTTTATCTAAATCTAGTGTCTAGCTGAAAGTCTTTCTTGGAAGTACTAGATACATTTTATAAGGCTTACACTAAATCATGAAATGGAAAACTACAACAACATTGTTTCCATAGACAACACTGAGATCCCATAGACTATCCCTTTAGGTCAGTCATAATATACTTCTTTGCATCCTGGGAAAAATTAAACAAATAAAGGGGTGACCTCAGATGCTCAGTAAGGATAACAATATAGAAAAAACATTCATAAATAAGCATAAACATTTAAGTAAATGCAAAGGTCTAAAACAAAATAAAATTAAACTTCAACTTCATCATAATATGGCAAAGATAAAAATAAAATAATGCCATTTAATTATTCACATTGATATTATACAGGTTGAATAATCTCATGCAATATCAATAGCCTCTTTCATAATGATGAAATGCATAATACCAAACTTTCATAACCACATAGTCAAGGACATGTGCCAAGATGACAAATAAGATTTTGTGAAGGCCTTGTGCCAAGACATTAGTTTGTCTCATGATACATACCGATGCATCGAGGACCTATAGCGGCCTCCACCCATCTCTTAATAAGTGAAATTCATTACTCATACGAAAAGGTTCAAACATAATCTGAACATTCTTATTAAAACCAGCATACGAAATGCCAATATTTTAACCACAAACCATGAATGGTATAAAAATAGAACATCCATTTTCAAACATAACTCATTCAATAAAATATGGAAGATTTTATTATAATATATCAACCTCAAAAGAGAATAATGAATGATATTGACATAGATGAAAATAAACATCAAAACTATTTGAGGGAAATATCCCCCTTTTTCTTGAAAACATTTAAAAGTCTCACTATTTATCTAGATGTCGTTTAAAAAATATTTTCTAATCAATGTGTCCAATACCACTTTGAATAGTTTAAAATGAATTTTAATTTTAAAACTTTAATTTCCAAATAAATAAATCCTTAATACCTCTTTTAAAACATGTACATTAATGAGAATGATTTTGAATAATAAATCTTTAAAAGTGAATTGGCATATAACAACACAGAAGTCTCAATGGAATGTAAATTGTGATGAAATCTCTTATAAAGACTGTATCATTTGGTTAAGAATAAATAAATACATAAGTTTGTGTGAAAAATATAAATTCACTCAATATTATTGGATATTCAGTAAATAAATCAGAGTACATTCAAATATATTCTTGTAAAAACAACACCAGTGAATTGGATGCTTAACTCAATAAATAAAGATTGAGTTAAAAGTGCCCTTATCATGTTCATATCGATGACATGAGAATTTATCAGTGGAGTGATTTTGTGTATCAAAATTATATCCAAATAAAGGGGAGTGTAAATTTATACACAAATAAAAAATATTGATTCCACACAAAATCATGGAGTAAAATAATCAATAAATTATGCGTAAAGCAGAATGAGTGGGAATTGAAATTTGAAATCCCTTGACCAATTTGGTAACTTACAAAACATACAACCCAAGAAAGATGGATCATAAAATTAAGAATTAATTACTCATAAATTAACACATATTACACAAAGAATAAAATAATTGGGAAGTACACACACCATAAAAAAGAAAATAGTGGCAATATGACATGAATCTCACAAAAATAGGAAGTGACATGAAAACCCTTACTTCATTGTAATGAATCAAGAAAAATGGACAAAAGTTAATAGAAACCAAAATAATCATAGAATACCATTAATATAAAGAGAATCATGAAAATATATATATCAAATGACAGTACACAATACACCACATTTAATAATCAAGTTGCGAATAATAGAAATCTCACAAAATTAAATGTGAGATAAGAAACCCCTTACCTGGTACTATTACTTGGTCTAGGGTAGGTTAACCTCCTGTATAATGGTGAAATAATTATTACTAAATTCTAAAATAATGATATATATTAATATGATATCATATATGATCTTTTAATATTGATTTGTTAATAATATTTTAGTATTATCGTCTTTTCAGGTGTTAACTGATTTGTTTTCCTTTATATGATTTGTTATGTAAGTAATGTATGGTATTTAATGGATATAAGATATTCATATTCAGAATTATATTATGTCTTTAAACATTATTTTCAATAATCTAATGAAAATTAGTCTCTAATGGATACGATGGGGAATGAATCTCATTGCGTTCGTGGAGACGGTAATCCGTACGTACGCACGAGCAACAATATCATTCTTTTGATATTAAAATAATACAAAATTGGATGTAATATAATATATATATATATAGAATAATTATCATGTTATATTTGTTATTTACATCAATTAAACATAATTATTACAACCATCCAAATAATAATTTATTGAATAACAATTACACCACGACGTGGAGACGGCAAGCCGTACGTACACATGTATAGTGACATGTCACTAAAAGGATGGATAGAATAATGAATATTGTTGTGAAATATTTATAATTACAACACAGTATATAGACGATACTAAATTTATTATTTTATAAGGGAAACAATAAATAAAGAGGATGTGGAAGAAGAAAATAACATGAAAGAGGGGATGAAATATTTACCTCTTCTTCGGGTTCTTCCATTTTATCTGATCAAAAGGGATCCATAGGATGGATTTCTTGCTAAAGAAAGGCCTCTAAGATGACGGTAGGACAGTTGATAGGGTATTTGGGAAGAGTTTGGCAGAGCCAAATGGCTTTGAAATTTTTTAATTAGAGAGAAAGGGGAGTTCCCCTTTATAAGAGGGGTGAGGGGCACCTTAGGAAAAGAAAAAATACTAATTTATAATAAAAGTATTTTTGGTTTCTAATGGATCAAAAATGAATATTTTTAAGTATAAGGTGGGTATGGGTCTCCATCTACTCATCCAATAGGTTTTAGACAGGTTTGGTTCATTATATTAACTTTATCTTTTAGATTTAGCTCTTAGTTAAATAGTTTGACATTACCATGTCTCTTTGTATTTTTATATTATATGGATAATAAACATACTATAAACATCCAACAGAACCCAAAATTGTTCATTAATGATACACCTATCAATATATATGTGTTTTGGACAAAACTTATATTTTTAGGAATATAATATTAATTAATAACATAATAGTTGTTTTAAAAAATCTTTTATGTGAATTTTGACACTATTTGGTATTTTGTTTTTTTCTCAATTCATAACAACATTAATAATTAAAAAAAATTCATCTAACCAATAATAATATGTCATATTAACTTTAAAAATTATTGGAATTCACTCAAAGTCTCAAATTACAGTTATTTGGATAATTACAATATCAATTATTTTAATCATTCATTAATACGGTAATTTCTACATCATTATTGTGTCATAAATAAATTTAATTATTTAATGTCTAAAAAATATAATTAAAATACCATTATGAAGGGAATATTTTTTAACTTTATAATGAATATTTATAGTCTAATTTATCTTATGTTTAACCCTATAATAAAAATGGCTTAGTTATTTAACTTTGAATTTAACACTTTTAACTCTTCTTTGAATTATATAATAATAAATTTCCTAATCTAATTCATGTGGACTTAAAAGATCATATTTTATTAATAAGGTTGTTTTTCGTCTAATTACTCCTATCCAATAGAATTAGGACATTTCTTTTGTAATAATATTATCATTTTTACCCTTAATTACCCTATTTACTTTTAAACATGGTAAATAAAAGTAAAAAGTTACTATTCACCAAAAAAATATTTTCATCTTGTTGAACCACATTATACTTAATGATATCAACCGTGTCTCTTGGATTTTTTAAATTTAACTCACAGAAGTGGTAAAATTATGTTTTATATAAATTTGCAAATGCTTCTAAGAGGTGGCTAAATGACGGTTAAAAAGTTCAATAAAATTTTTATAAACTGACTCCAATATATTACATTGAACATATATCGGTATTATGTATTTATTGTGACCTAAGATAAATTCAAATAAAATAAATTATTATTTTAATAAAAATTTAGTTTTAAACTATAACTCAGTGTTTTTCACCATTCATCAAAAATTGAACGTTTTCAGAAAAATACCAAAAATTTACCCTAAGGTAATTTTGATATTCCAAATCCAATAATGAAGTTCATTTTGAATGATAAAATATATAGAATTTCAAAAGGTGGATATTACTATTCAAAAAATCTAGTTTGATTGGTCGCGGTGTGTTAGAATCTCAAAGATGCATACAATTCAAGCTATTACATTATTCAAAGGGAAACTTATCGTGGATGCTTGGGTTGTTATGCCATGTAAAGAGATAGTGAAAAATAGATTTCATCAGTTCGTGAGGTAGCAGTTTTTTGTACACACAAGAGACATTATTGTATTAACTACCGAATGGAAAGTAATAAGGTATATATTATCTAATAACTACAAAGGATTAATTATGTTAAAGAATAATATATATATATATATATATATATATTAATTTAATATATCTTTATTACGAAACAATTAAAAGATAAATGAATAACACATAAAATCGGTTCGTTAGGCCATAGAATTCGGTACACACGAGCAGTGTTATTAATTTCCAATGGGTTGGCTTGTAATAAAGTATATGTGATATTAAATTTCCATAATTTTAAAAATATATTAAATAAATAATATTAACATTAAATACATCATTATATTCATCTGTGAGAGGTGGTGGTGGTAAACGAATAACATTGGTTCGCGATGATATAGTTAGTCGTACACATAATCAATAATTTCTTCCATTTGATGAATGTTGAGGGAGATGTAGGTCATTATATTAACATATTAAAATCTCAGTATTTGGGAAATAATGATTATATTAAACTATTATATTTAAATTATATTTAGAGTAGTTATAGGAAAAACTAAAATGAAAGATCATGTTTTAGTATTATAACCCTTCTTTAGAGAACCCCTTTTGGTTTAAATATTAATCATTCCAAAGAGGTTTTCCTAATAAAATGCATCTAGGATATGGGAAGAAATTAGGGAAGATGATTGGTAATTTTTGGGACATGAACAAATGGTTTTTTAAGTGTGAATTGGTGGGGAGTTGTGGTGGATTTTTATAAGTAGGGGAGAGGATATATGTAATTTTTGAAAAGAATACAGTGTACCAACGATTTTTCACATGCCACGAGGAATGAAAATTGATTATTATTAAAATTTATAGGTATCAAGGTCGAAATATTCTTATAAAAAAGGTTATAGAAACGTTTCTAATAAATTGTGCACTTATTATATTAGTTAAACCCTCAGAAAACAAATTTTAATCTTAACCACGATAATAAATTTTTACTTCTTTAGATATTAGTTATAGTCATAAATCAAGTTTAACTTCTTTTATTAAATTAATTATTATAATTAAAACTATGGAGTCCATTTTTATGAATTCAATTAAAATAATTTTCATCATTAAATTTAAAATTCAACCCAATAACCCGACAAATAATTAATTTTCTAAGCTAAAAACTTTCATAAGTTTAAAAGGTATTCATATTAAAATTTAATATTAAATTAATAAAAATGTAATAAATTGCATCAATAAATATATTTTTGAAATATTTTTACTTTTAAAACTATTTTTAAAAAAATTACTTTTTTAAATTCTTTGAATGAAATGATAATTCTTAATTAAAACAAGTATTTTTTACTATTAAATGAATAATTTAACTTTTCATAGAGTTATTAAAAATTAAATTCAAAATTAAATTCAAAATTATTTTTAAATAATGATTTAAAAAAATAGTCCTTCAATATAAACTTTCTAAAATGTGAAAAAACATTATTTTAAAATATATGCTCAAAATGTGACAAGTCACTTTCTAGAAAAATACATTTTTACGAATAAAATTCAATTTTATCTTATCTCATACCTAGAAATCCCCAAATATGAATGTAAATTTCTTATTGTATATATAAAATATAAATAAAATTAAAAATATTTACCATAAGTGATTCAATTAATTTATTCAGAAAATATGGGTGTGTGCGCATAAAAATTGTTTTAGAAAATGATTTCCTTTATTTTCAAATGGTTTTTATTTCCACTTCAAATTAATTTGTAACCAAAAAGTTAACTTATATATATATATATTTAATTCATATTTTTCCAACTTTATTTTATCCTACTCATTCCGACCATTCGAACTGCTATGTTATACCAATCTTGTTTAAATAAAAAAAATAATGGTATATTGTTTATCATTAAAACATTTTGTTTGATATAAAATAAGCTATCAATGATAATAAATTTATTAAACAAATTGTTTACTAAAAATATGGGGTTTTATAGTCACATGATATAACACATAAATAGGATTCTAATTAATTAATAAAACACCGTCATGAATGAAAATATTGGATAAGGAGGGGAAACCATCATTTAAGAGGATGAGAATTATTCTCAATAATGATATAATTTTTGAGAATGAAATTAATTATGGTAAAATAAAATAATTTCATATGAAATCTCAATTGATAGTAATTGAAATAAATATAAAATAAAACCTTATAGTGTACTACAAACATACTTGAATAAAGATGATCAAAATGAATCATTTTAACTCAACTGAGGGAGTGGAGTTTATAACGACCCTTACATCAACATTATCCTTCGAATTAGTGACCCATAACTATATAAATGAATATTTTAAATAAAAAATATTTTATAAAAATTAGGAAAAAAAATTATTCCCAATATATAAACCACCAAAAGAAACAAGTTGTGAATACAAATCAATTCTCAATGAAATAAAATTGTTATCCAAACACCCAAACTGTATATCTTGTTTTTTCCTGCATGTGCACCTAAGAACGTGGATAATGAAATTATATTTATTAAAAATGTTATTAATCTCATTTTTCATTAATATATCATAGTCTAATGTCCATTTATTTTCATTTGTTATTTTGTTGATACGATTTATGATTATGTTAGTTACATAAGGTAGTTTTACTAATTTCACGGTAAATATTATGGTTTTTTGACATGGATAAAAACTTATTAAGAAATGTATATGTTATCAATAGTTGTGATGGGTTATTTGCATTATTTTATTTTAAAATAATATTTACATAGTTTAATATTTTTTCCAAAAATAATCCCAAATTAATAAAAGTTACATGAACAATTCATTTAAGGTGGTTAATTTTACTATTAGATTATTCCATTAATTAAGTGCATGTATTGTAAAATATTATTAATAAACAATATTTATAGAGTTATAAATTTTATTTTATACATTTTATAACTTTTTTAAATCATAAATTCTATAAGTGTATATAAAAATAAAAAACATCATTCTACAGAGTTGGTAATCCACAAAAACATGGATGATGATCTCAATTTTAATAGAATGGTAGGGGGTATAAGAATAATATAATTATAATTTCAAAATATTTATCATTATTTATGTATTGATTTATTTCTTTAAATGAGTCTTTTGTACCAAATATGTATGTAGTTTGTTAAAAATAGAACCCTAGAACAACCCCAAATCTAGTAACCAATAACCAATGTCTATATTATTACATTATAATAAGATACATGTGACCTCATCAAAAATAATCAAAATATTTAATTTTCTTGAATAAATAGATACATACGTGAAACCCATATTAAATTAGAAATATAAAAGACATTTCATAAGAAACAATCTCTCTTCAATGATATTATCCATCAAATCCATCATCTAATCACAGAGAAAATAAAATAAAATAAAGCGTAATATTGGATGAACAATAAGGTTTATTTAAAATGTCAACTATCATGTCCAAATAAGGCATAATTAATATGGTAAGTTAAATAACAGAAAAAAATCACTTTTAATTAATAACTTGAGTAAAAATGTATACATGGATAATATTAAAATTGTAAACTTATTTATAATAATGAATAAATTTTTAATGACGTAAATGATTAGAGCTAGAACTAATTATCCCATACATAATCATATCATTACCATCATGTCCTTGTTATAATACAGTATAATCAATTGATAGGTATACACCATAAACCTATTTAATAAGATTGGATAACTTGTTTGTCACATGGTACCTGTTGATGCTATAAGTGGATATGTATAGCCATTACACACCCTTCAATTCCTGGATAATTCATTCCTCATATATTTATTGATTAATTTAAATCCTAAAGAATATTCCATATAAAATTATTTATGTTTCATAAATAATAAATAATATTATAATTTCCCCTATCAATAAAATTACATTCATATAAAATTACTATATGTATAAATGTTATACATTTTAGAGAATAATTATTTTATTGATACAAAGTACATGAGTATGTAAAGGAAATATAATTTACAATGAATAATGATCATAATAGACTGAATATTTCATGTAAGAGTTAATGAACACACTATTAAAAAGAGATAAAATATTACAATAAATTTATTAGAAATATTTATTTTATTATAAAATGGTTTCTTTTAGAGAAATAATGCAAATCGATGTGAATCATTAAAAAAACATTTCATTGATGTTTTTTATTTTTAAAACCATTGCAATAATGTATATGAACAAAAATAGAAACAATAACATTATGGAAGTGGGAAAATCCAATAACACTATATAATTTAACAAGAAATATTCATTTTTGACTTTTATTAAGAATTTCAAAAAATGGAACTTTCATAAAAAACTATAATTATCCCTTTAGAACATTATAAACGGTGAATTAGAATATAAAATTTTATTTATAAATCATATGAGAAAATATAGTGATCTTTTGTAAATAAATTTATAAAAATATGGACAAAAAGGAAAAATATACAATATTTAATGAGAAATATTATGATAATTTATTTCCAAAGTTATTTACATGATTCATTTTCCAAGAGAGGAAAATTGGGGAAAAACGGAAACTAATTAAATATAAAGATCATAATAAAATATATGTAGGTTATAAATGAAAGATTATATGATTACTACAATGAAACTAACTAAAATCCTAACTAAATTAAATTGTAAAATAAATCATTACCTCTTTGGTAAATTATAAATTATAACCTTGTATGGGATTAAAATTGAATTTAATCATTAATAATAATATATAAATTAATATTCATGTTAAATACATCAAAGGGGTAATAAATACACTACATAATAGTAAATAGCTTCATGATACCAAATATGTTTTACTGGAGTGAAAATCGAGATAGAATCTCTTACCAAAAGATTGAATTTCCACATATGTTATATTATACTCATGGATAAGAGGTATATATTTATTAAAACTATATAATATACTCATATTTATATCCATAATATCAAATATGATCTATTTATAACATCTTATCACCCAATTCATAACAATCGTTTATCAATATCATTATTTTGGGTGTTCGCTGCTTAGTTTTTCAAATTTTTTTGATTCAATGGTTATGGTTCTTGTATATTAATGAATGGTTTATTGTATAAAAAAATTTAATCATTATATAAACATCATAAATATTCATTAAATAAATATTTTAAATCTTATATGAGAAATGGACATGAAAAATGAATCACATCCCTTCATTGTTATGGAAAACCATTCGTATGCACAAGAAAAATAATCGTTTTTAATGGGTGGAAGGGTAAGGAAGTTGATGACTAATTATAATTACATAATTATAATAATGTAATAAGTATAATATATATTAATTAGTATCACCATTATGAAAATCCAAGTGTGGAATTAATGTTAAAAAATTACTTTGGTTTGTGAGGTGGTGATCCTCCTTTCACAACGACCGATAGATTTATATTTGATTTGAAGGAGAAAAATATGGATAAAAATAATTTCATTAGATTAACATACTTGGATATTATATAATTTTATATGAATATTAAGCCTTCTATAAAAATACATCCCTGAGGACTTTAATAGTTCATTATCTTTGGAATCATGGAAACATAATATTCAAACCTCGTGAAAATATTCAACATATCCCTTAAATGTCATTACCATTATTACAAAAAATTAAATCCATTATCCATAAAATGGGTAAAGGAAAAATAATAGTGGGGTGAGCTCCGATGCTCAATAAGGTTAAAAAAGGAATATAACTAAGAATAACATGAGCAGAGAGGTATAAAAAAATATGATCATAACATTAGAAAATCATACCCTCCATATAAAAGATCATAATAAATATTAATGGAATTTATATTTTTAATTCATACGACATAATTAATATGTTAATCAAAAGAATAATCAATTAAATAATTACATAAGAGTAAGACATGTAATTTTTGGTAGAATCAAAAAAATTTAAAAACATTCCCTAATACTAGGCTCATTGCGAAAACATATCTGGGAACTTCATTGTTCCTACACGTACTAGGCAATACACACTAACATCCCCAGTGAGATTCAATTCCTTATATGGGATCTAGTTACCCTATCTTCCCATTGTAGATTGGGTTTTCCCTTCTTCCCATAGTGGAGCAGGTCTCCCCATCTTCAAGGGTGTAGGTTTCCCCATTTTACAATAGTGGATTGGGTTTCCCAATATTACATTGTAAATTAATCCCATCGACATGTTTCCATAATTATATCACGAGATTTAAATCTTTACCCAATGCATTGGATAGAGATATAGGTCCCACCTATCACATAATAATATCATATACACATGTTCAATAATATAAAAAACCATTCATCATATCTTAACCTAAAAAAGGGATGAGTTTTATTAACATCGTATTAAAACCCAAGAAATGAAATTAGAATCACAAATATTTCATCATCTAATTACCTATAGAAAAGTGGCATATCTCTTAATCATTTCATCAAGCAGAAACAATGAAAACAATTGGGTTTACAAATAACATTACTCATGGAAGAGAATAAAGTTTCACAAACATCAGTCTATGAAAACATAAAACATTAAAGAAAGAATATAAATTCTATTGTTGTATTATGTCACCAATATATAATAAACATTAAAAATTGTATTATCATAGATGTATAAGTATTTTTAAAGATCACTTGAAACCTTACATAAGAAAAATTATATTTCATCAAAACATATTTTCATAAAACCATTTAATAAATCCTTTAATTATATAGAAGGATTTATAATTTCATTTAAAACATATCATGAGGAGAATATCTCTTCAACTTTGAAAAAATCATTTAAAAATATTAGTATTTTTGAAAACCTTGTTCTCAAAATACTATAAAAAAATAAAAATACGTCTTCAAATCATTTTGGAAACACTTTTCTAGAAAATGGATTTGTATACTTATAAATAAATCTAGAAATAATTGAAATACTTTTTTTCCAAAATATCCAATTAAAATCTTATAAAGGAACCTTTAAAATTATTTTAAAACACTTTTTAAACATTACTAGTTATTAAAAAAAAATTTCATTGAGACCAATTTCAAATTAAATAGTTTCTAGAATATTAAGAAAACATTACTTTAAAAAATGAAATTGTGAACTTTCAAATACAATATTAAAGTAAATTATGGTCATGATGGTGGGTAAGTTCATTCATGCCGAAAAATCATTTTTCACAATAAAATGTATATAAATGATCCATGATTGAAAAATAATAATATTGTTAATATTAAATCGATGTTTTAAAAATGAAAAATGGATAAAATTTTTGTTTTTTAATAATGGGATAATAGTACAATATTATGTAGAATATTTTTTGATACACAATTTTGAATAAACATTGTTTTATGACTGAATTGAAAATTAAAATTGAATTTTAAAAAATATATATAATTATTCTAAAACCAAATATTAAAAAAATAGTACCATTACAAGGATATAATCTGAATAACCAGAGTAGGAAATAATTAATGAGGGTTATTTAATATTTCAATTATAATATTTCTATAATGGAAGCATAATGGTAAACAATCCTGATAAATGATGAGATTGTTATAATAAACTGTTGTCACGTTGATAACGTTGAATCATAATACACATGAAATAATAACATTGCATTAAACCTAAAATATATTGAAAATAATGAGATTTATGAAATAACATTTCAAATTGATGTATGTACATCTCATAGAAAAATATATTTGAATTACGTGGAATGTATATCAAAGAAGGAAAATTGAGATAGAATTGCTTTATCGATTTGGTTACTTTTGAACCATATACCCCACAGAAGAAGGATCGTCAAATGGATATGTAAATAATTGTAATAATAATTATACTTATCGTATAGTACATTTATGGAAAGTGTATACACAACACAAAATAAATTAGTGGTGAATATGGAATAAGTCTCATTGAAATAAAAGTAAGATAAGAAAACCCGTACATTATGTCTTGAAATTCTTCCTACATGTACAAAACTACTATATAACAAAAATAGTTTTATTATAAATTTATAAAATGTACATATTCAAATATGTAATAACATATGTTATTTTAATATAAGTATATATTGACCTTTCATTAAAAATTGCATGTTAATGTAACGTTTCAGGTAATATCTGTGTTATTTTTTGAATATGTTTTGACTTGTATTTCATGATACTCTTACCTAGTTCGCGATTTGATTATTCAAATAAATTAAAATATGATATAAATATATGATATTTTATTTTTTATAAATATTTATAATAATGTTCTCAATATATAAATATGAAATTTTATATGTTTTTCATGCAGACGGTAGGTCATACGTAGGCAAGAAAATTGCTTACATTAAATAGTAGTATTGAAAGAAAGAAAGAAAGTAAATGACATATATATATTATCATTAAAATATAATGATTATTTATTATATATCATATAATTTTACTAAACCAATCCATAATACATTCCATGTAATGTGTGAATAAATCACATCACTTTGAGGAGGCGGTAGTCCACACATCTACAAATGAAGTTATAATATTTTCACAAAATGGAAGGCATGTAGTTATGTGTTATGTAATAATTAAATAAACATAATGAAATAATAAATAAATTATATATTTTATCAAAACAATTTGTGCATCATAATTTCCACCCTATGTGGTTATAAAGGAAAAATAAATGACATCGTTTCTTGATGTGGTAGTCTGTCGTACACACGAATGGTAAGTTCGTTATTTATTTGATGTAATTTTGTGTTGATGTAGGTCTAAAACATAGAATTAAATCATCATGTTATATTTATGATACCAAGGTTATCATAAAACTATGTATTAATAATACATTATGGGGTGTATAATGAATATAAAACATAAGAGCTTGTGGAAGGATGTTACCTCTAATTTTTGTAATTCTTTTTGTTTCACACCAAATGGCTAAATTCGTATTTTTCTGACAAATTTTAGGCTTCATTTATCAGATGATGTAACTTTTTTATTAATTTTTTTGGTTTGGATACACTAAAATATCTTTATCGGTGTAAGAAAGTCGGGGTGGGTGAGTGCTCTTCTATAGTGGAGGGGGAATGACATTGTAACACCGCAATATTCTACAATACACTTCTCTTTGAATAATACAATAGTTTGTGTTGTACGCAACTTTGAGTTCTAGCACACCACAACCAATCAAACAAGCCATTTAAAAATCAGCTTTGAATAGTAATACCCACATGTTGAAATTTTATAAATTTTATTTTTCAAAATTAACTTCATTTTGGAATTTAGAATTTCAAAGTTAGATTAGGGTAAATTTTTTTCATTTTACTAAAAACATTTAGTTTTTGATGAATAGTGAAAAACGTTGCATCATTGTTAAAATAAAATTTGAATTTAAATAATTGTTTATTTTATTTAAATTTATTTTAAAAGTAAAAAAGATACAAATTAACTATATTAGTCAAATATAAATCATTAGAGTAATTTTATAATAAGATTATATGTATAAAATTTTATTGAACTTTTTAACATCTTTTACCCACCTTCTATGAAAACATTCAAATTTTCATAAAACGTAGTTGTACCACTTCTGTGAATTTAATTTAAAAACGCCGACAGACACGGTTATCATATGTATGTAAAATGTGGCTCAATAGGATGAAAATAATTTTTTCTGAATAGTAAATTTTGGAATTTTATATACCATGTTAAAAAAATATAGGGTAATTAAAGGTAAATATTATGTTATTATAATATCCATTTAACCAAACACAAGTCCTAATTCTATTGGATAGGTGTATATCGACCCAAATCTGCCTTAGGAATAAAATATGATCCTTTTTAATCCACTTGGATTAGATTAGGACATTTATTATAGTTAATTTGAAGATGTGTTAAAAGTGTTAAATTCAAATTTTATTTACCAAACCGTATTTAATATATTGTTATGAAAAAGATAAATTCGATTATAAATATAAATTAGAAATATAAAAAGATTTAATAAATCATGGTATTTTATTTATAATTTTTAGTATTTAAATAATTAAATTTCTGTATGACACAATGATGATGTAGCAATTACCTTATTAATGAAAGTTGAAAATAATTGATGTTATTAATTTTAAAATTAATGTAAATTGAAACTTTTGATTCCATAAACTAATTTTATAGGTTAATATCACATGTTAGGGTGGATTCAAAATAATTCTTTGAAGTAATCAAATTTGTTATGACTTTCACAAAAACTAAATACTAAATAGTGTCATAATTGACATAAATGAGTCTTTATAAAAAATACTATTTTATTTATTGATATAATATTATTAAAAATATAATATATTTCAAAAGGATATAGATAATGTTAGTTAAATCATTAATTAACCACTTTAAGTTTTCATGGAATTTTATAGCATCTATATTAATAGTGTAATATAAAAATACAATAAGACAAGGTAAAAGTTAAACTATTTAACTAAGAGTAATATCTAAAAGATAAGGTTAGTGTGGTGATTTAATATTTTCTAAAACCTATTAGTTGAGAGGATTTAGACCCATACCCACCTTATCCTCAACATAAATCCATTTGTAACTATTAGATACCGGAAAAAATTTTATAATAAAATAATATTTCAGGCTTTTCCTAAAGTGCCCTTCACATCTCTTATAAATGGCTACCTCACCCAATCTTAAATTTACACCTCCAAATACATTTGGCATGGCCATACCCTTCCCAAATCTCCAAAAAAAATACCCTAAATAATTTCTAGAGGCCTTAATATTATCATAAAGCCATTCTAAGGATCCCTTCTGTTCAAATAAAAAGGGAGCGCCAGAAAAAGTGGTAATTATTTCATCACCTATTTCAATGTTTTTTTCATCATACTGTTCAACTTTCATTGTTGTTTACGTAAAAAAATAATAACTCCAATAAATTATACTTACTGTGATGTTATTATAAATATGGTACAATGATATTCATTATTATATCCATCCTATGAATGACAAATTCACCACATGTGCATACGTACAGCTTACCGTCTCCATGTCGTGGTGTATTTTTTTATTCAACTGTTCATTATTTAGCTTATATAATTATGAGTATAATTGAGGTAAATAAAAAATAGAAAAGCTTAATTATTAGTTATATATATTATACCATCCAATTATATATTATTTCACCATTAATATAATGTTATTTTCACTTGTGCGTATGTACCGCTTAACGTCTTCACGATGCGATGAAATTTCATTCCCAATCCAAACCATTCAAGAATAATTTTCATTCTATGATTAAGAATAATGTTGAAGAACATAATATCATTATTTATATGAATAAAATAAATCATATACATAACAAACATGACTTACGTAACAAAATATATTAAGTAAAATAAATCATTTTACACCATAAACAATGATAGTACTGAAATATTTTTAACAAAGAAATTTTAGAGGATCATATCTGATATCATATTTATGTATGCGGTTATTTTATAATTTAATAAAAATAATTTAAGTATTATTCATGAGTTTAACATACCCTAAACTATGTAGAAGTACATGTTAAGGTTAATTTTAAAATATCTTTATTATATGAGGTTGTTTATACATAAGTATCTACTGGGACATCATTATCATCCACAACTGTCTTTCTTACAAATGTATTTCAAAACATTTTTAATATTTTCTATACTATGGGATAAAGTCATTTATACCCTTATTTTAATTTTTATAAATTTTCTTGAAAGGAATCCTTTCATAGTTTTCCAAACATAGTACTTTATGACCATTACAAAAAATTTAGAATGATTGTTAATTAATTTATATGGAGGGTGCGATTATTTTACATAGTTATAACACCTTTTAATCTTCCCTTCAAAGAGTATAAGAATATTTTGAAAATAAATTTTTTCATTTATAATTATCTTACTTTTGAATATTTTGAAAGTAGAAAAAATATTTCCTTCAAATAGTTTTTCGATTCATTTAATCTGTGTTAACATCTATTGTTGGATTTTATTTTTAATTGATGTTTATTAATTATGATATAATATTCCATATTGTATTGATAGTTTTATGATATGTTTGAATGTGGATGTGCCATTTTTATTTCATTCATGGTTTATGGTTAATGTATTTACATTTTGTATGCTAGTTTAACGCGAATGTTTATGTTATGTTTTAGTCTATTCATGTGAAGAATGCATTGGACGTATTAATTAATGGGCGGGGCCGTTATAGCCACTCGATGCATCAGTAGGTCTCATGAGATAGAATAGTGTATTGGAACAAGGCAAATTTTTTTATTTCTAGTATTGGAAGAAGGCCTTGACTTTGTGGTTATGATGTCCTACATTATGCATTCTATCATTATGAAATTACCTATTGATATTACTTGTGATTATTCGACAAGTAGAATATCCAGGTGATTAAGAAAATGGAATTATTTTATTTATCATTTCCATATTATGCTGATGTTTTTGTTTAAAATTATTGTGTTTTAATCTTATACATTACCTTAATTGTTTATTATTATTTAGGATATTTTCTGCTATATTGTTATCCTTACTGAGAATCTGAGCTCACCCATTTTGTATGTTTTATTTTTAAGAGGATGCAAAGAAGTATATTATTTCTGACCTACAGGGATAGGATAAGGTATATGATTGTGTTTAATGGAGACACAATGTTGTTGTTTTTTATTTCATAATGTTATGTAAAACTTATGTATGTATCTAGTACATCATAGGATACTAAACTGATAGGTCATTCAGGACAAGATCTCTAATAATCATGCCAATGTTATGTAATAATTCACCCACATAGGGTACGTGGGTCGGGGAATTACAGTTGGTTTCAGAAAAAGTTTAGTAGAAACCATGGAAACCGGATTTAGGAAAAACATTTATTTGAGGACATTACCTAGTGATATCCTTTGATAATTAATATTGAATAAAATCCAAAAAAAATGGTAATATAGATATTATGTGAGTTTTCCAAGTAATAATCCTTGTCTGGATACTACAAGTGGATGTGGTTCTAGAACAGATGTACTTAGTTGTGAAAACACTGACAAGGAGTTTCGGTCTTGACTCGGGGTATCCTGTAACATGACAACAGGCCTTACTGCACATCTGGTTTAACACTCCTATGGGATATACTTAGGATAATTTACATTTTATCTACCAAACATTATGATGTATTTATGACTAAATAATTCCCCAATAAATTTTTTTTTAGTATTATGGATTATATGAATAAACTGATCATTTTATGTTATGTATTTTATAGGTTTGGAATTATGTTTTTAGATTAATAAACTAATATAGTGTATTCCATTGTTTTGAAAGGGATCTAAGTTTAAGGAATGGAAAAAATATCAACACACATAATCTATCAAGGGATTCTAGTCCTACTTAAAAGAATTATAGTGGAGATGGTGATTCAATTAGGGATGAACAACTTATAACCATAATGGGACAACATAATCATTTTATGAAAAATAACATTACCTGTATAGAGCACCCTGATCCACAACATGGATGATCAATGTTAGAACTCTTCATGAGAAAACAACAACCTACATTCAATGGGAATTCAAATCAATTTTAGCTAAAGAATATATATGTTCCTTAAAGAAAATATTTCATTCTTTGGGGGGAAGCAAAAGGGAAAAGGTTGTAATTGAAGTTTATCACCTCACATGAGATGCAAATTAATGGTAGTCATTAATTCAAAAAAAAGGAGAATGATGAAGTATAAAATATGGAATGGAAGGAGTTTACAAAGTTTTTCATATAAAAATACATTCCTTGTAAACATCGAGTGGATAAGGAAAGGTAATTTCTGAGTCTGATGGAAAAGTATGTAGAGAGTGTCATAAAGAATGAGGCTAACTTTACATGGCTAGTAAGGCATGATGCAGATTATATACATAACCCAAGAAGTAAGATTGATTGATTCAATGATGGGTTAAAACCATTTCTCTATCGAGCATTAGTCTCACAGTCCTTCTCATCATACAAATATATAGTCTCATGTGCTATAAATATAGAAAAGTAATTCTCTAAGTATTATAAATTTAAAGTGAAGCAAGAGAAGAAGAGATATTCTAAACACTCTAGAAAATAAAATAAGGGGAAGAATGGAAAAGTTGAATTTCTATCCTCTAGTAATTTTTTGAAGAAACATCTTGGTACAGGCCTAAATGGGATGAGATTTTGTTACAGGTGCGGAGAAAAATGCCAATATGCTCGTGATTTCAAGGGAAAGAAAGAGGTTGTCAAGTTTGAATGCTATTATTGTAATGAAATGGGTAATTATGAAAATTAATGTCCTAAGAGTCAATGAAGCATAACATAGAACAGTCCAAGGGATAAAGGCCAAGATTATTCAATAACAACTGTTGAGGTTGATGTTCTAAATGATGTAGTAGCAGGTACATTAATGGTTTCCTCAAAATTAGTTAAAGCTTTCTTGGATTCTAGATCATTTCATTGTTTCATATCTTACTAGTTTTACATGAAAATTAGATATTTCCAATTTGAATTAATAAGGGAGTTTTTAGTCTAAAAACTTAAGGTTTGTATTATAGAAACAATGTTTTGTAAATTAGTTACCATTATGAAATATAAACATGCTTTATCTGCTAATCTTATTATCATACCTAGGATTGAATTTGATATAATCATCCGAATGGATTGACTTTTGGACTATGATGTGAAAATTTATTATAAGAACAAGGAGGTTACCATTTTTTATGACGATAAGGAATCCCTTATCTTTATAGACTAAACATCACCATCTTATTCTCAACTAGATCCACACCCAATAGCTATACTAAATTTAATTATTGGGGAGGAAGTGAGTGAAATAACTATGGGTGAGGAAGGTAATGTTCAAATAGAGGATGTACCAATTGTTTAAGAAACAACTATTGGAATTGATTAATAAGGTATTTATTCTCCCTAGTTTTTATCATGTGAAGCCACTATTCTTTTTGTTTAGAAGAAAGATGGATCTATGAGGTTGTGTATTAAATATAGGGAGATCTATTCTATAACAATAAATAACAAGTATCCCCTAAATTGCGTTGAAAATTTATTTAATCCACATTATGGAGATCAATATATTTCAAAGATTGACCTTAGATCTGGATATCATCAATTGTGCGTGAAGAAGCATGGCATGCCAAAGATAGCATTTAGAACCAGGTATAGGCATTACGAGTTTACAGTAATTCATTTTGGACTAACTAATGCACCCTCTATTTTCATGGATCTAATGAATTGAGTATTCACGGAATATCCTGATGACTTAATAGTGGTATTTATTTATTATATATTTTTATACTCCAAAAACAATGAAGATTGGGATAATCACTTGCGCACTATTCTGAAAATTTTTAGAAGAAATAATTATATAAAATGTATAGAAAGTGTGAATTCTGGATTCAAGACATTTCATTTCATTCCCAATTTGTCTCTAAATATGGAATATCTATTGATCCTTCAAAGAAAAAGTCAATCCAAGAATGGCCAGCACAAACGAGTATAAATGAGGTACAATTTTTTATTTGTTTAACAGTTTACTACCAGTGTTTCCTCCCAAATTTTCTCTGATTTGGTACCCCATTAACCAAGCCCACACGTAAAGGGGTTAAATTTGTTTTAAAAAATTTGTGTGATGAATTATTTGAGTAATTTAATATAGTATTAGTCAATGATTCTATCTTGGATCTATCATCATAGAATGATGGGTTTGTTATTTATAGTGATTATTCAATAAAAGAATTAGTTGTGTCCTTATGTTTAATAATAGAGTTATTTCATATGAATCATGGTAGTAAAAAATTAATTAACAAAACTATACCAATCATGATCTTGAGTATGGTTCTAAAATCATTTCTTTGAAGATAGGGAGACACTGTCTCTATGGTAAAAATTGTGAGATATATACTGATCAAAAGAGTTAGAAGTATATGTTCTCACCAAAAGAACACAACATGAGGCAACGGTGATGGTTTGAACTACTCTAGGATTATGATTTCACAATACACTACCACTCGGGGAAGGACAATAAGGTGGAAGATGCATTGAGCAGAAAGGATCAGAGAGTTCTGAACAAGATGAGAGTTGAAAGGGATGTTAAGCTCATGGATCTAGTAAAGATGGATATGGGAAAATAATGGAAGGTAAAAAATCAATAATTTTTCAAATGTTTTCCAAACCATCATTACTAGAAAGATTAAAAAGTTCTTATACTGATGATGAGGAGTTTTAAAAGAAAATTAAAGCTCTAAATGATGGGAGATTGATGGAATTCATATATGATGC
Source organism: Viscum album (assembly GCA_963277665.1). NCBI lineage: Eukaryota > Viridiplantae > Streptophyta > Magnoliopsida > Santalales > Viscaceae > Viscum > Viscum album. Next base: position 1,563,037,354 of record OY728150.1, read on the forward strand.
TGGAATTTTGAAATTTGTGAAGAGGATTTGTGTTCCCAAAAAACCTTATCTAAAAAAGGAATTTTTGGATGATGCTCAAATCTTTGATTTCTATATAAACCCTGGAATTAATAAGATGTATAGAGATTTGAAGGAACATTTATGGTTGGACAACATGAAGAGGGATATTGTTGATTATGTGTCAAGACGTATAGTTTATCCATATGTGAAGGATTTAAGACAAAATCCTAGAGGAGTAATGCAACTTCTTCCCATACCTAAGTGGAAATGAAGTGATATTATAATAGAATTTTTCATTGGGCTACCAAAGAATCCCATAAGTGCTGATGCAATATCAGTTATTGTTGACCGTCTTACCGAGTCATCACATTTTCTTTATACAAGAGATGATTTACCACATGAACATTTAGAAAGACTATATATCAATTATGTTTTAATACTTCATGGTATAACCCTATCGATTGTTCCTAATCATGATCCCCATTTCACATAAAGATTCTAGAAAAGTCTTTAGAAATCCCGAGATACTGAACTTTATTTGAGCACTTCCTACCACACTCAAACTGATAGACAATCATAAAAGACTATTAAATCCTTAGAAGACATGTCGATACCTTTCTAAAATGACGTTCTGGGAATGTTGGATCAATATTTACCTCTTGTAGAATTTTCCTATAAAAATAGATTCCATTCAAGTATTCGGATGGCACCATATTAAGCTTTATATTGAAAGATATCTTTCACACCAACATGTTAGGATGATGTGGGTGAATCAAAACTCATAGGCCCAAAGCTTGTTGTGGAAACAAAGGGAAAGGTGAAAATAATACAAACCCACATCAAAGGAGCTCATCATAGGAAAAAGAGTTAAGATGATAACTGGAGGAAGGATTTCGAATTTCAAGTGGGTTATCATGTATTATTGAAGGTATCTCCATAGAAGGGTGTTATAAGATTCGGTAAGAAGGGTACATTTTTTCCCAGGTACATCAGAACTTTTTAAATTCTAGACAAAATTGGAGTTATAGTTTACCCTTATTTAATTCCCACAAGTCTCTCCAAAGTTCATGATATGTTCCACATATCACTTTTGAGAAAATACATGCCTGACCCAATGTATCTACTCACCTATGAAGAAATAGAACTGAAAATCGATCAGTATTATAGTGAAGATCATATCAATACTCTTGATACTAGAGAACTAGTGTGGAGAAACCAGATGAATCATCTAGTAAAATTTCTTTGGTGGAACCATAAAACAGAAGAGGCAATGTGGGAACCTGATGAACATATGATATAGAACCACCTGAATCATTTTATACAATAATATTTAAGAATTTTTTAGGATGAAATTATTTTAAGGAGGTAAGAATGTGACACCGCAAGCTTCCATGGTATTCTTGTCTTTGAATAATTCAGTAGCTTGTGTTGTATGTAGTTTTGAGTTTTAACACCCCATGACTAATAAAACTAGGCATTTAGAAAGCTGTTCTGAATAGTAATACCAAAATTTTGAAATTTTATACATTTTATTTTCAGAAATTCACTTCATTTATGGATTCGGTATATCAAAATTATATAAGGGCTAATTTTTGGTATTTTTTCTAAAAACATTCAAATTTTCATGAATAGTGATAAACACTATATTTTTGTTAAAATCAACTGTTAAATTAAATAATATTTTATTTTATTTATTTTTATTTTAAATTCAAAATAAATACATTATACCTATTTTAGTCTAATATAATTCATTGGAGTTATTTTATAATAAGATTATATATATAAAATTTTTTGGAACTTTTTAACATCTCATACCCACCTTCTTGGCATATTTTCAAATATGCATAAAATGTAATTTTACCGTTTCTATGAATTGAATTTTAAAAGTCCAATTAATAGAGTTTTAATCCATAAGTAATATCTGGTTCAATAGGATGAAAATATCTTTTGGTTAATAGTAAATTTTAAATTTTATTTACCACGGTTAAAAGTAAATAAGGTAATTAAAGGTAAAAATTACATTATAATAATATCAAATTACAACAAAACATGTCCTAATTCTATTAGATATGTGTATTTCTACCAAAATGAAACTTAGGAAAAAAATATGGCCCTTTTTTATCCACATTTATAATATTAGGAAGTTAATTATATCTTATTTAAAGAAGTGTTAAAAGTGTTAAATTCAAATTTTATTAAACAAATCATTTTTAATATAGTTTTATACTAAAGAAAAAATAAACTATAAATATTTATTATAAATAATTATTATTTCTTACTTCATGGTATTCTATTTATAAATTTTAGTCATTAAATATTTAATTTTATTTGAGACACAATGATAATGCAGTAATTGCCTTATTAATGAACAAGTAAAATAATTGATGTTATAAATATTAAAATAATTTTAAATTGAATCTTTTGATCCAATACAAGAATTATTTTAGGTTAATTTGACAAGATACGTTAGAATCAATGTATTTTTTTAAGTAATCATGTTTTTATGACTTTCACAAAAACTAAATACTAAATAGTGTCAAAATTTCTATAAATGAGTATTTGAAACAAATACTATTTTATTAAGTGATATAATATTAATAAAAATCTTATATTCGGCCAAAGTACTTTCATAATGTTAGATATATCATTAATGAACCACTTGAGGTACTATTTTCCTTTTATAGTAACTATATTAACCATGTATTATAAAAAAAAGCGATACATGATAAAAGTTATAACATTTTACAAAGCGTTAAATCTAAAATATAATGTTAATATGGTGACCAAAAGTTGTCTAAAACCTATTGTTTGAAATTATTTAGAGCCATTACCACCATAACCACACTATAAATCTATCGGGATCTATATTAAAATTAAAATATGTTTGTAATAAAATAATATTTCAATCTTTTCTTAAAGTGCCCTTCACCTCTCTTATAAAAAGGTATTTCCCCTACACATAAATTCACAACACCAAAGCCTTTTGAATCATCCAACCGCTACCCAGATCTCTTCCCAACTACCATCACTTCATTCTTTTTGCATTAATTTTATCAGTAATCCCTCGTAAGGATCCCTTTTGTTCAAATAAAAAAGAAGTGCCCAAATAAGAGGTAATTATTTCATCACCACTTTGAATGTTTTTTTATTATTCCACTTCCACATTCTTTGTTGTTTCTAGAACAAAATAATAAATTCAGAACCTCATACATAATTTGATGTTATTATAAATATTTTTCATCCCTATTCATTATTCTATCCATTCTACGAATGAAAATGTCACCATACTTGCGTACGTACGGCTTACCATCTCCACGTCACGGTGTAGTTTGTCATTCAACACTTCATTATTTGTACTAGAATAATAATGAGTATAATATAGGTAAATAATAAATATAACATATTAATAATTATGTATATATAATATTCAATCCAATTACATACTATTTAATGATCAATAGAATGATATTGTCACTCATGCGTACGTACGTCTTACCGTCTCCTTGACGCGATGAGATTTTATTCCCCATCGTAACCATTCAATAATAAACTTCATTTGATGATAAAAAAATTATTTTTAAGAACCTATTATCATTATGGATATGAATAAAATACATCATATCCATAACAACCATGTATTACGTAACAAATCACATAAATGAAAATGTTTGAGTTAAAAACCGAAAAAATGATACTACTAAAATATTATTAAAATATCAATATTATAATATCATATATGATATCATATTTATGTATGAGGTAATATTATAATTTAATAAAAATTATTCAACCATTATACAAGAGGATAACATACCACTCACAATGGAAAATTACAAGGTAAGGGTTAATTTTACAATATCATTATTATCTAAGGTTGTTTATAGATAAGTCATTACTGGGACTTCTTTGTCATCGACATCCTTGTTTCTTAAAAATTTATTTCAAAACAATTTTACTATTTCTTATACTGTGTGATAAATTTAGTTATACACTTATTTTACTTTTTATAAAAAAAATTAAAGGAATATTTCCATCATTTTCCAAATATTGTATTTTATGACCTTTCTGAAAAATTTGGGAAAGAATGTTTTTTAAATTATATAGTGTGTGCAGATATTTTCCACCATTATAACACCTTCGAAGCTTACCTTTCAAGATTATAATTATATTTTCCAAATAAATTTTCACTTTATATAATTATGAAACTTTTAAATGATGTCAATGTAGAAAGATATATTTATCTCAAATATTTTTTGGATTGATTTCATCTGTGTCAACATCTGTTGTTGGATTTTATGATTAATTGAAGTTGATTTATTATGATACAGTATTCCATATTGTATTGATATTTCTATTATGTGTTTGACTATGGATGTCTTATTATTATGTCATTCAGTGTTTATGGTTAAAGTGTTAACGTTTTCTATGTCACGAACCAGCCCGAGTTGACCCTGAACCGGTCACCGAGGCCAGCCTGCGACATGTCCCGAGAGGCGTTCCTGATCCTCCTGGGATGGTGACAAGCACCAAGGGCATCAATAGAGTACACAAGGGAATGATTTCGCCCATATATAAATAATCAAACAAACAGAGGAAATAAACGGACAGCCCAAAATGAATTTATATAGAAATTGAACTAAATATTATTTGTACAAGAAACTAAAAGTAGAACAAAAACAACAACTCAACTGAACAATCCCGATGACCAAATAACTCCATGTGACACTTCTGGTCACTCTCCAACACAATTTTCAAATTTCTCCCAAGGTGATCGAACTAAATATGAAACCTGCACAAGGGGTAAAAAAGAAGAAGATTATAGGCATGAGTATTAAAACTCAGTAGGTTAGCCTGAGATTCTATTCCCAAGGCACATTCCTTTAAAATAAAATAAACATCAATTTATAGTTTTAAATTCAAGATTTAAAAGTATGGTTTTCAAATGAGGTTCCATGCTATAATAATTATCAGACTAAAACATGCATGTTTAATAATCAAAAATTCAAGTAACAATTTCTTTCAAAGAGTTGCAACTTCAAAATGAAAATAGTTTTCAAGAGGGCTGCTTTAAAGAATTTTAACTATTAAATAAATAACACATACTACTGAATTTCCCAACCAAACACACTTTATGTCGATGGTGAGTACAAAATAGCCAATGAGCACTAGTCACGGGAACACCCCTTGGCACTAGTTAGTTGTGGGCCCCAGGTACCTCGTATCTCGGTGAAAGAAACCATAATAAATATTGGTTCTCATGCACAATCCACTAGTAGGGAACATACCCATAACCTATTGGTCCCCAATCATCATCATCATCATAGTTTAGTTAGTGTTTTCATCGTCAAACTTGCTACGTGAAATAGAGTCCAACCCCCACAGAATCACTAGCATACTTGTACACGTCCACCCACCTAGATACCCGGGATTCCCTTTAGTGCTCAATCAAGTTAAACATATTATCAAATACACATTTCACATCCACATTCCATTCCCAATACATAAAAACAAAAACAGCCCATAATATTTCTTCACATTTCTTACACGAATCAACAAACCGCTAAATATTTTGGTAAAACAATTTCATGAAGTGTATTGAGGCTTTGCACATAAAACTCATTCAAAAACACTCTTTCAATTATAAACACACATCAAAACAAAAACAAATCATATTTGGAATCCTTATAAATATTTAATAAAATCATTTAATGGACCATAAGACAATCCCAACTGCACAACTTGTTATACACAAGTAAAACACTCCTTCATTTCTAGGAAATGCCAAACGGGCCTTTAAACATTTTCTCAAAACTAACGTTTGAAGAAGGTATGAATTTTTTTAAGGATGTGTATAAACACAATTTACAGCATGAAAATACATTCATCAATCTCTTATAATATTCAGGTTACTTATTCAAAATACAACCTTTTTCATAAAGATGTGAAACGGTCCATTTTTTGGAAACTCGGGCCAAAATATGTTGTAAACCAAAAACCCACTTGTTTGTAAAAACAAATCCAAATTGGAAATCCATATAAGGACCAAAAAAATACCATTTATTATTCTTCCAATTTCTTTATAAATCCAAACAAATAACTTTTAAATCACAATCACACATAAAAGCTAACCGGGCAATTTACCGAACACATGTCATGCCCTTTTTAAAAAAAATAATTTATTTTATGTATGTGAAAAGGAATAAAACACAAATTGAATATCATATTTTCATTCAAGATACTATAACATGTTAAAAATACCATAAATCAGATTACAGACCTCACAAAATATTTTCAAAAGATAATGGAACATTTAAACAAAGACTTGTTGAGCACTTTCATGACAAAACAACACTACCTTTCACAAAACAATGATTAAACAACCACTTTGCACACCAAGAAAATTATCCAAAGGCTTAAAAACAATAATAAACATTTATATCAGTTTAGGATAATATTTAAATGATGAGACTTGATTTATAAAGGCATGTTCAAGGGATATCCTACCTCAAATCGTTGGCGTAATTGAAACGCACACCCGAAATCACCCGACGCGGGTTTATAAACCCTAAAACTATAAAGACCAGACCTAAAGAAACAGAAACCCCATAAAAAATACATGTTATAACAATACCATAGGTCTATCAATACTAGGGGACAATATAAATCAATGAAATAATGAAAGGAGGGGGGAAGAGGAAGGAGAAAGGAGAAGTAATCTCACCTTTCACCCTAGAAAACTCTTCGTCTTCCATTAGATCTGCAACCCTAGAGAGAAATGAATGCCTTGAAAATTCTTTGAGATACTCCTATGTTCTTGAATAACCTGAGAAAGAAAATTGGTGGCCAAAAGAGTACTAATTCATTGATTTATGAATTATACAATTCACCTTGTCAATTCTGGAAGATTTGAGTTATCCTGAGAAATTTCTCCCTAATCCTCAACCCATATGAGCTCCAAAGAGGTAAAATAGATTATTAGGGTTTGTATAGGGTTAGTTTATTCTAGGGGGAGGTGGAATCCCGGAAAAATATTAAAAATTGAAAAATATATAAATGAAACGAATTTGTTTTTTAAAACAGGAAATGGGCCCATGGGCTGGCCCAATACCTAAATAAGTAACCCAAATTCACCCTGCTTATGAATTTCTAATGCATCCAAAAGGATAAATAAGTTTTAATATATCAGTATAGGACATGTTCGAAGTTGAATGGGTGAAAAAGGATGAAAAACAAATTAGTTATAAAAGAAACAAATTCAGTTTTTAAAATTGGGAATGGGATCACAGTTGGCCCAAATCATGAAGTAACCACCCTTTCTTATAAAACTACTAAACATAAAATGAGGATCCCAAATTAAGGTGGTTAGAAATATATGAAACTTCAAAACTCGGGATTCATCTCACAAAATACCCATGAAAAGGATCAGGATTTCCAATGGACCGGATCAATACAAAGACAAAAAAACCTTGTGTGACAATTCTCCCCACCATTAAAGCTTTCCGCCCCCGGAAAGCCATAACACTTTCCAGCTGAAAAAAAACACCTAAGGATTCCATAACAACATAATCCAGCCTTTAAAGATAATTAAATATCAATAACCAACAATTCAACTTAATACTCTTTCCCATACAAAACAGAAGTCACAACCACGTCTGGATAATCAACGGAAAGATGAAGCCACCACCTCCACAACCAAGCCAAGAACCCGATTGTTGAGCCTCCTCTCAATGAACCCAACCATCACCAAAACCAAAGAGAACTCACAAAAACCAAATATTCCAAGGGAGTCTAGAATGGACTCCCCACCATTAAGAATCAACTAGCACTAGAAATATTCTTAGGATGAAAATCTAGGAGACCCATGGTGGGTCTCCCCACAATTAGAAACCAACTAGCAATGAACAGACAAGAATTCAACATGAACTAGAATTGGGCCTCACTCACACAAGCCCAAAAAATCCTCCTAAAAAACCCTACTATACAAATTTAATAGGGTTACAACGTGAACATATTAAACACCCACTCTCGAACGGAGGGGACAAGAACTTGGCCAACACATTCAGCACAGTTCTGGACCCCCGCCACTTGAGGATTGGAGGGAAGGGGACCCAATAATTTGGCCACTGAAACCACAATAGAAACAAAGAAACTACCCAATACTCTCCACCTATGAATAGGTAACACCAAAAATGCACCTGATTTTTTACAGGCATTCCACACATGGACATTGATTGAAAACCCGCATCCATGAAGGAATAACAACAGACACTGTGTGAGGGGTTAAGTCCACCATACTTGTTGCGACAAAGGGAAATTCACAGAAATGAGGAACCAAAACATTGAAATGGAAACTAACTTACCAAAAAAATAGGAGTAAGGATCCTAATCGAGCACTCCACGTCTCTATCAATTTCCTGACTGCATGAAAAGCTTCACTCCGAGGCCTATGGTTGGAGCACTGTTTCATGAAGCATTTGTTGCACCGCAGTCAGGTGATAAGTATCACACCACTCAAAAAAACCTCACTTTATCACCCAAAAAACCTTCATCTAAATAAGAACTCATAGATACATATCAAAATTCTATCTCACTCTAAACGAGGGGCAGAATGGACAAGGAATACGACGAAACACATTAACATCACCAAACACAACTGCTCTGTCCAAAATAATTATCACGACCTAGAAGCACTTTTAATAGATCCCAAACAGATCTCTATTCAAACAAACAGGTTGAGGCATCATAAAAAGAGGTGGATTTAAAATTTGAAAGGAATTTGTAGGTTGATCAGCAGGAACGATTTCTAACGGAGAACTATCCATGGCCACATCACAATATGAAACACATCTTTGGAAACCCAATGAAAATTACTCTATATCACATGGAAGCTAACCAAATAAACATATTTTCTAAGACATAGAAAAATAATTCCACATAACCATTGGTTTTAAAAAAAGACAACAATTTTCATCTCAAAACATTTTAAAAAAAACAAACTAACTTGGTGGGTTTCCACATTCACCAATGGTGTTTCATCAAGTATCACCCACATGCACATTTCCATGCTACCAAAGGAACCCAACCACCATACCATATAGGCCATCCTTCTAGATATAAATAAAACCATGCATGTGATCACCCATGAAAGCACCAAATGCTAAAACAAAACAACATCATTCCAAAAAAATTACCTTCATAAGGAACACCAACCACCAAGTCAAAAAACATTTTCATATTTCACAAATAAAACCACAGTTAAATAAGAACCATTTTCATAAAAACCTACCCCTTTTCATTTTTAAAACCATTTTTAATAACTGAGCCACTCCAAACAACCCCTTCCCATTTTTTTAAAAAAAATCAGCAAGGTATATTTTCATAATCTGAGGTCCATTGATACCAATACCCTTTCTAGGAAAACACCAACCGATCAAAACCAATTTCCAAAACTAATTTATCCGATTCAAAAACTTTTTGACATCCCAAAATACCCCATTTAAAACAAAGATTCAGAATCACCTTAAAATGATTCACAATTTCAAAACATTTTATTCCAACAACCCACAAGTTTGGATTATGGATAATCCAATCCCGTTAAATCATTTCCACTTCCCTCCAATTTTTTTCCCAAAAACACAACTTCCCAAAACAATTCTTATATTTAATTTTTTAAAACCCCATTTTGACTTTTAAAAATCCAATCCTTCCGTTAAAACAAATTTCCACAATTCTCGCACAAGGATTTTAAAAACAAAAATTCAGAATTCAAGAAAGGTTCAAGAGACAAAAAAAGGGAACTAGTGTCAGTGGGTGACTTGACCATATGATTGGAGGCCATATTCCAAACACAAAACCAACACAGAGAGACTTATTAGGACCATTCCCCATCTCCACATGGATTTCCAGGCCCTGCGAGCTCATAGAGTCCATTAGTCAGACTCCCCTTGTCATATCCCAACACCAAAAAATCAACCAGAACAAAGGACACCAATAAAACCGGACTCCCTTGGAATCCTGAGGATTAGAACAAGAAAGAGTTCGTGACACTCTTCTTGCACTTACACCTCAAGTACCAAAAATCCTACTCCATCTACCTTGACATCCCCAAAATAACAATGGCGCTCTAAAAATAAAGGTCCGCTAATATCCAACTTCCTTTGATACAACTTTGTCACAAACCAGCCCGAGTCGACCCTGAACCGGTCACCCAGGCCAGCCTGCGACAAGTCCCGAGAGGCGTTCCCGATCCTCCCGGGATGGTGAAAACCACCAAGGGAATCAATATAGTACACAAGGGAACGATTTCGCACATATATAAATAATCAAACAAATAGAGGAAATAAACTGACAGCCCAAAATAAATTTATATAAAAATTGAACTAAATATTATTTGTACAAGAAACTAAAAGTAGAACAAAACCAACAACTCAACTGAACAATCCCGATGACCAACTAACACCATGTGACACTTCTGTCACTCTCCAACACAATTTTCAAATGTCTCCCAAGGTGATCGAACTAAAGATGAAACCTGCACAAGGGCTAAAAAAAGAAGACTATAGGCGTGAGTATTAAAACTCAATAGGTTAGCCCGATATTCTATTCCCAATTCACATTCCATTAAAATAAAACAAACAACAATTTATAGTTTTAAATTCAAGATTTTAAAGTATGGTTTTCAAATGAGGTTCCATGCTATAATAATTATCAGACAAAAACATGCATGTTTAATAAACAAAAATGCAAGTAACAATTTTTTTCAAAGAGGTTCAACTTCAAAATGAAAATAGTTTTCAAGAGGGATGATTTAATGAATTTTGACTATTATATAAATAACACATACTTCTGAATTGACCAACCAAATACACCGTATGCTGATGGTGAGTACAAAATAGCCAATGAGCACTAGTCACGGGAACACCCCTAGGCACTAGTTAGTTGTGAGCCCCAGGTACCTCGTATCTCGGTGAATGTAACCATAATAAATATCTGTTCTTGTGCACGAGCCACTATTAGGGAACATACCCATAACCTAGTGGTCCCCAATCATCATCATCATCATAGTTTAGTTAGTGTTGTCATCGTCAAACTTGTTACGTGAAACAGAGGCCAACCCCCACAGAATCACTAGCATACTAGTACATGTCCGCCCACCTAGATACCCGGGATTCCCTTAAGTGCTCAATCTAGTTACACATATTATCAAATACACATTTCAAATCCACATTCCATTACCAATACATAAAAACACAAATAGTTCATAATATTTCATCACATTTCTTACACGAATCAACAAACCGCAAAATATTTTGGTAAAACAATTTTATGAAGTGTATTGAGGCTTTGCACATAAAACTCATTCAAAAACACTCTTTCAATTATAAACAGACATCAAAAACAAAAAAATCATATTTGTAAGCCCTATAAATATTTAATAAAATCATTTAATGTACAATAAAACAATCCCAATTGCACAACTTGGTATACACAAGTAAAACACACCTTCATTTCTAGGAAATGCCAAACGGGCCTTTAAACATTTTCTCAAAACTAACGTTTGACGAATGTATGAATTTTTTTAAGGATGTGTATAAACACAATTTACAGCAGTAAATTACATTCATAAATCTCTTATAATACTCAGGTTACATAATCAAAACACAACCTTTTTCATAAAGATGTGAAACGGTCCATTTTTGGGAAACTCGGGCCAAAATATGTTGTAAACCAAAAACCCACTTGTTTGTAAAAACAAATCCAAATTGGAAATACATATAAGGAACAAAAAATACCATTTATTATTCTTCCAATTCCTTTATAAATCCAAACAAATAACTTTTAAATCACACATCACACATAAAAGCTAACCGGGCAATTTACCGAACACATGTCATGCCCTTTTTTTAAAAAAAATAATTTATTTTAAGTATGTGAAAAGGAATAAAACACCAATTGAATTTCATATTTTCATTAAAGATACTATAAAATGTTAAAACTACCATAAACTAGATTACAAACCTCACAAAATATTTGCAAAAGATAATTGAACATTTAAACAAAGACTTGTTGAGCACTTTCATGACAAAACAACACTACCTTTCACAAAATAATGATTAAACAACCACTTTGCAAACCAAGAAAATTATCCAAAGGCTTAAAAACAATAATAAAAATTTATATCAGTTTATGAGAATATTAAAATGATGAAACTTGATTTATAAAGGCATGTGCATGGGATATCCTACCTCAAATCCTTGGCGTAATTGAAACGCACACCCGAAATCACTCGTCGTGGGTTTATAAACCCTAAAACTATAAATACCAGACCTAAAAAAACATAAACCCCATCAAAAAAACATGTTATAACAAAACCCTAGGTCTATCAATACTAGGGGACAATATAAATCAAATAAATAATGAAAGGAGGGGGGAAGAGGAAGGAGAATGGAGAAGGAATCTCACCTTTCACCCTAGAAAACTCTTCGTCCTCCATTAGATGTACAACCCTAGAGAGATATTAATGACTTGAAAATTCTTGGAGAGACTCCTAATTTCTGGAATAACCATGGAAAGAAAATTGGTGGCCACAAGAGTACGAATTCATTGATTTATTAATGATACAATTCACCTTGTCAATTCTGGACGATTTGAGTTATCCAGAGAATTTTCACCCTAATCCGCGACCCATATGAGCTCCAAAGAGGTAAAATAGATTATTATGGTTAGTATAGGGTTATTGTCTTACAGGGGGAGGTGGAATAACCGAAAAATATTAAAAAAATGAAAAATATATAAATGAAACGAATTTTTTTTAAAAAACTGGAAATGGGCCCATGGGATGGCCCAATACCTAAATAAGTAACCCAAATTCACCCTGCTTATGAATTTATAATGGGTCCAAAAGGATAAATAAGTTTTAATATATCAGTATAGGACATGTTTGAAGTTGAATGGGTGAAAAAGGATGAAAAAAAGAGTTATAAAAGAAACAAATTCGGTTTTTAAAACTGGGAATGGTCTCACGGTTGGCCCAAATCATGAAGTAACCACCCTTTCTTCAAAAACTACTAAAAAACAATGGGGATCCCAAATAAGGGTGGTTATACATATATGAAACTTCAAAAATCATGATTCATCTCACCAAATACCCATTAAAAGTATCAGTATTTCCAATGGACCGGATCAATACAAAGACAAAAAAATTGTGTGTGGCATTCTATGCTAGTTTAATACAAATGTTTATGTTATGTTTCACTATTTTCATACGATGAATTCATTGGATGTTGTAAGTGGAGGGTGGGGCCTATTAAAGACCCTCGATAAGTAAATAGTTCTCATGAGACAAACTAGTGTCTTGCCACAAGTACTTGACAATATATTTATTTGTTGTCTTGGCACAAGGCCTTGACTATGTGGTTATGATGTCTGGAATTTTTCATTCTATCATTATGAAATTATCTATTGAAATTACCTGTGAATATTAAACTAATATAATATCCATGTGAATATGTAAATGGAATTATTTGACTTAAATTTTCAATATTATGTTAATACCAATGTCTAAAAGGCTGGGGTTTGTGTCTTAAACATTTCCTTAAATTCAAATGCTTATTTTTGATAGTTTCCACTATATTTGTATCCTTACTCTGAATCTAAGATCACCCCTTTGTTAGGTTTTATTTTCCCCAGGATTCAAAGAAGTATATTATGACTGACCTATAGGGATAGGCTAAGATATATGAGTATGTTTAATGTAATCAAAAATTTGTTATTTTTTATTTCATAGTGTAACATAAAACTTATATACGTATCTAGTACTTCCAAGTCTACTAAACTGGTTGGTCTTTTTTGAATTTATGTCTTGTGATCTTTCTAATGTTATGTAATAATGCACCGAATCTGGGAAATGGGGGTTAGTTCCCTATATACATTCTTGTAAATATAAAACTAGAAACACTATTGAGAGGTATCCCTTACATAATGTGCCTCCAATAATTTCTCATTTTTGAAAATAGAAAATATATTTTATAAATATCAACAAACAATTTATTTTGTAAATGTTCCTAGGGTATTTTCTCTTTATATTAATGTTTAACCAATAAATAAACTCATTTTTAACTTAATGACTACAATTCATTTTAATTACATTCACTAATATTTTCGGTCAAAAACAATGTTGATTTTTTTATAAATTATATGTTATGATGATTAAAAATATTTAATCTATTTTTATAATTTCTAATCAAAGAGGTGTTAGAAATTAAATTAATATTAATCCTGCAAATGTGTCATGAAGGAGGGTATTAAAAGAGAAAAATTCCAAAATAGTGAAATTTTTTATGTCCAATTTCATTAGGAAATTGGTTCCAACGACCAAAATTAAATTAAATTATGTTTATCTGATGTAATTATATTTTATAACATTATTAATATTTAATTTAACCATATTTATAAATTGATGTAAATAAAAATTTTGGATTAAAATTTTGTATTTTTCATTATTCATCAAGAATTAACATTCTCTAAAAAATACCACACCCAAAAAAAATTTGGATATTAAACAATAAAAAATAAAGTTTATATTTTTCAAATAAAAGCTTTTAAATTTTAAAAAATATATATATATTTAAAATTTTTTCTCTATTAAAATGTTGTAAAATTACCTTTTATAAAAAACATGTTTTATTCATAAAATTGGATTTATTATTATCTTATAACTATAAAATATATTTGATGAGTACAAAGAAATATTAATTGAATGTATACTATATAATATTTATTTAAAATATTCATAAAAATTGGTTTTTTAATTTAATTTGGAAAAAATTGTGTTTATACATGGAAAACTAGTTTTCTTAGAAAAGTTATATCTTTATTTTATATTGTTCTTACATTCATTTCTATAAAATTGATAACCAAATTATTCATTTTATATATATGCATTAAAAATATTTTCAAAATTTATTTAATCATATTCATAACATAAGTTCCAAAATCTAGGTGTTGTAATAATAATATTTTAATAATAATATTTATAAAATATTATAGTTTGGTAAAACATAAACAAGAATGTAACACAGACTACTGAAGGGACTCAGTAGTGTGTGTAATAAAATAAAAAATAATGTTTTTTAACAAAATATAATATTTGTGATTTGTGTAGTTCAATATGAACTTGGTGGTTCATATCATATAATCAAAATATTTTGATTTCATATAATAATATCTATATTCACAATTTTTTCAAATGAAAAATATCAAAAAGAGTAAAATAATTTGATTTTTTTCAAAAAATATAAATGCGTTACAATAAATATTAGGAAAAAATTATAATAAAATTTATTTATACTTTAAATAATTATATTATGAGATTTTAATGATTTTTTCATAATTGATGTTGGAAAAATAAGAACACAATTGAATTTTCTTGGTAGAAACGATTACCTCTTTTTTAAAATAGTACCTTTAGTTATCCTCTTATGGGACCTAGGGTTGGTATTTTTAATGAAAATATCATATATAGATTAAATAAATATTTCTATAAAACGGTTTTTGTGGGTTAGTTGAGACATATGGGACTAACTAGTGTATATAATAGAGGATAAGTGTTTCTATTTTATAGTGAATGAAAGGACACACATGGCATTAACATATCTTTTTAAATATAACAAAATTTTCATGTAAAAATGGAACCATGAGGATATATTTTAAAATATTTTATATTATAAGAATGAAATACCATTATAGAAAAAAAACATTTTAAGTTTAAGTGTTATTTTAAGCATTATATTTCAGTTTAACCTTTTAACTAAACAATTTTATCCTTAACCACATTACCATCTTTTTCTATCCTAAGGGGTTATAATTTTAATTATAAGGTAAACATTTAATAATAAATCTAATATTGGGGAATGTTTTCACCATTTATGTTCATAATCATCCTCTTTAAATATTTTTATGATTTTTAAATAATTTAGTAAATATTATATTTATAAAATATAATTAATGTAAATTTCTACACTATTCATTTAATTTGAATATAAAGATTCAATAAAAATATTGAATTAGAATATAATAATTTTTCCCATAAATAATACATTATTATTAACTATAAAAGTATCATGTAAATATAATTAATCATAAATACAATATTTTCGTTGTATTGAAATTTATTTACATTTATTTTTTCACTATTTAAAAAGGAACTATGTTAACATTGTATAATGGTTTCATGTAGTTATCAAATAATTAAAAATAAAATATAAATTACCACCATAAAAATAATTAAATTAACATAAATATAACCTTTATTATTTAATAAAACCTAATTTTTTCTCTTTGTGAACATATAAGAGAAATATAATCGAATAAGAGTGAAATTTTATTTTTTTCATTACGTAAAATAATATAAATTTAAATATCAAAGGAAAACAGCACCAAAATTACATATATTTAAATTTAGGATGGATATAGTTGAAATGATATTTTCTAAAAAAAATTACAAGTCTGTATTGATTAAAAATGATTGATAACATTATTTTTATCCTTAATTACCAGATTTACACATTATCGAAGTGAAATGTTTTACTATGATTACTATTCATAATTACCAAAATTAAATCTAAAATATTTACTAAATTTGAGGATCATAATTTAAAATGGGGAATTATAATCATAAAATTAAAATCCTATATTTTTTATAATGTTAATTTATAAATAAATATTTAATATACAATATAATTGTATTTTAAAAAAATTGAATTTTTAGAATAAAAATTAACTAAAAATTAAAATCATGTAAAATTATTATCATTATAGAATTATTTATATTATTTTAACCAAAATTTAAATTATATAAATTTAATAACAGATATAAAATATAATTGGACCTCTTTGTTACTTGATTTTAATGAAAGAAATGTATATTTTAGTGAAATATGTATTTTTTATCTATTTGGTGAAAAATGAATATTTTTTTATAAAAATCCCAAAACATCAACCAAAGATAATACTTAAATGATTATATCTAATATTATAAAATGATAACATAATAATACTTATATTGTTTTTCTTTGTTTTTTATACTCAGAGTTGCGTGAAAAGTATGGTATAAAAGAAATTAGATTAATATAAATAGAAATATATCATCAAATGTCAGGGTGTTACATTCTACCCCTTCTAATATTTCCCTCATTAAATTTATTAACTATGATATAATAAACTAAGGAAAATTTTATCTAATCAGTTCCTCAGGTTCATATGTATCTTCTTCAAATATATTGTTTCACTAGAAAACATTGACTAGATGAATGCTTTTGTTATGACACACTTTCTCTATATGATCAAAATCTCCACTTACTAATCCTCAATAGAAATATATTTATCAAGTGGAATAAATTTTTATTTTCATAAATATTAAGGATTTGGTATGTAATTCCTCTATAATGATACATGGAACACATCCTGAGCTCAATTGAGGAGATGTAGAATCATCTGAAGATAAGATATCTACTTCATAAGATCAACCATTTCAAATGGACTGATATATCCAGGGATTATCTTTATCTTCATTCCAAATATCATTGGCTTATTCCATGTAAATATTCATAATAACACATTTTCACTATCATCAAACTTTATATCTCATCTATGATTGTTTACATAACGTTTTCTATATACTTTGATCTGCCCTTATGATTTGATGAGTATATTATACATTATCTATCATTTTTTATATAGATCAGGTACAAAAACATATTTCATTCTCTAACTTCAATCCAAAATTTTGTATTTGTTCAATTACATCCATACAGGACTTTATAGGTATCCATCTAAATTCTCATGTGAATTCTGTTATTACAACAAATTCTACCAAATGAACGTTTTGATCTCATGAATATTTTAGATCCATAGATAATTCCATTGACATGTCTTCTAGTGTTTTAATGGTCCTCTAATATAGGCCATACTTGAATTGATGTTATTAAGTTCTAAAAATAAAGTCTTTATCCTGATCATGCTGAAGGATTCTCATGTACATTGAGGAAAACCTCAGCTCCCAGTCAGATAAGATTGAAAGTGGTACTCCATTAATTATAAAACTACCAAAACTATTAACTATGTATGATGGACAAGAGTGAAATTTTCTTTAATAGAAATAAAATTCAATCACTTCATTAGGAAATCAATCTCAACCGAAATAACATTATTCCCATTAGATGTTTTTGGGAGTCCAATTGTAAGAACATAGATGTTCATTTTAGGTATGGATCTTGATTTAGGGTTTTTAAAGAAAAGTAAGGAAGGGGGATTCTTAAGTAAAACCCATATAATTATGAGTATAGATCGTGTACTTTGGTTCTGCATATAGTTGTGTATTGTCCATATAATGGCATAGTACATGGTTCTATGGTGACCTAACAGGCTGCATACGGTGAGGGCCAGTTATGGATACTACACGATTTGTACATTTAAATAACATGCCATGTAGTTTTATTTTTAATTGATATATTGGTGTGGGATTCTATATCATGTGTGGAACTATCTTCATCTCCCCATGGTTCATACATGAGAGTGACAAAATGGATGATGAACATCAAACCCCTCCAGATTCTATGTTTGAGATCTAATTGAGACAACGTCGAGTGCATTGGAATCCCACTGGTGAGTTCATAAAACCTCTATAGTCTTTATTCCAGAATATTGATCTCTTTTTAGTTATTCAAGGATTTTCATGTTCATATTTTTGTATATCTACAGTGATCTAGGCCAATTCATGGGTCGAAGTTCATATATATCAATAGTTTGACATCAAGGTAGGTGGTTTTTACATTTCATTGATCTTCATTGGATTATAAAGGCTAAGAGCTCTGTATACCCACCTTTGGGGTATGGTGTATTTTGAAATTAAACCATTTTTGTTACCTGATGTGGTTTGGATGATTGATAATGGGTAGTTTTATATGCTTGATGTTAAACACCTAGGTTTTGGGACACCATGTGGGTGTGTTTCCCTTGATTGATTGTTTATGGATATTTGTTCTAGGTTTAGAGTTAGGATTTCATTGTTTTTGGAGCCATTTTTGGTTAGGATGGAGTTACGGATTGTATGAGATGTTGATGATATTAATTGTGAATGTTTTTTCAAGGGGAATTTGATTGTGAGATCTTCTTGAGGTAGGGTCATTTATGTATGTTTTACTATTATGTTGACCCGAGGGTATTGACTATGAGAACTTCCATGTGGTCATCAACCCCGGGGTTTAGGTCAGGAAAGAAACCCAGATGGACCTTTATAAATTTTTTCTGCTATGTTGACCATGGGGTATTGACTGTGAGATCTCCCAAGTGGTCATTTGTAAATGTTCAGTGCTATGTTAGAACAAATGGGTTAGACCGTGAGAGATTATTAGAGGGTCATTGTTAAATGAAATGAATTTATATTAGAATAGGGGTATTAGATTATGAGAAATTTCACAAAGGGTCATTATTGGGTAATTGAATGATTTTAACGAGTCTGTCAAGTGAAATAACATTCTTGGACTACATCATAATTGTTTTTTTAGATTTCATTCTGTGATATATTTTTTTTTACTCTCACATTGGATATAGAGATTAGGCTTGATTTAAAGTTTTACATGATTTAACTGATTGAGTAATAAATACAAATCAATGTGATTTTAAACTATAGAATTTGTTACTTTTGTGTAATTCCTAGTTTACTACTTTATTTCTACATATTTCATGCTATATATATTCACTGACAGTTAGGAAAATATATTTTAGAGGTTACCTATTGGGATATTTTTTCCACCTTTCTTGGGTTATGCTTTTGGACACAAAAATATGATATCATTGAAGGTATAGATAAGGTAAAGTTCCATTCTTCATGAGGCCCTTGACTGATGTAGGAGATGGAGATATTGGCACTAAGTTGTGGCTTGCGATGCCACTGGAGATTAATGGGTTCTTCTGAAATTTGGATTCTATATATCATTTCAGCATTGTGAATTGTTTGGTTTTTCATAAATACATATCCATGCATCATATATATATATATAGTGTGTCTTCTATTGGATTTACATTATATCTTTCGTTGTTTAATTTTATTGATTTACTGCTTATGCTATTTCTTATTATTTTTTTCACTGTGTATACTAAGCAATTTGGGGCAGAGATTCCCCCTTATCAAACCTTGTCATTCACTGCTAGTCAGAATCCATTGGAATTTGAGGAAATGTTCAAGAGGTTATGTGGACAACTAGATACGGGGCACCATAGGGAAGCACCTAGATACAGGATGTTATAATGTGGTGCCAGCGGAGGTTCTTTTCTACCTTGCCTTAAAATTTGGAGCCTATAAACTAGGATAGGAAGGAACATGTAGTTGGTAATAATCTATTCTTGGGATTTGCTAACCCATGTATAGGGAAAATCCATGTTAACTCGAATATTTTAATTTTTATGGTTTTCCAATTATTACAATTATTTTGATTTCGCCATTCGGTGACACGGTTGATATGTGTTGTTATTACTGATTTCATTGTGGTTTTATTTATGTTGCAACCCGATTAGAGGAGGGTTTGACATATCATGAATCATATAGATATATGCTAGAGATCACATGTTCAACATTCTTGTCATTCTATTTAGGATACGTTACAAATTGCTTGTTTTTGAGTTAGATATTATGTTATATCTGTATGGAATTGTTATATATTCTATGATAGAAATACCAACTATTTTGATAGTGTATTGGTATATAAAAGTTTCATTTTGTTGGACTCCATGCTTTGGTCCTTGAGATTTTATGGGCCCACTTGGATCAGAATTTTGTGGATCATATTTGAACATTAATTGAATTTTGTTATGTTATGAAATCATTAATAATTACTAACATTTATTAATGGGAAATATGGGCCCTTACGGATGAGAACATGGAATTCCATGATTTTTTTTTGTTTTTAAGGATCCAGAGATGTTTTAGTGGCCTACTATCCAGCAACCTAGACAACATGTTGTGTGAGGTTATGAACACACTCCATGAGATATTCTATTTTGAATGAACTAACTATTTATAAGTACACATTGTGTACAATATGTACACGTTGTTTAGTTGTTGACTATGTGACTAACAGTGAGAGAAAAGACATGGGGTTCATAAACGGTTGCTAGAACACCCCGTGTACTGGAACTACACAACATATTATAAAAGACCATGTATCTGGCCATCTGACTAATGACATGGGTGGATTAAATTTGGGTTTTACAAACCCTGAATTACTTATACAGACCATTTAGTAATCGACCGTGCATTTGGATGTTTGACTAACGACAATGGTGGATAGAACATGAGTAGTACACACTGTGTCTAGGGTGAAACTGTCATGTAGTGTTACACTAGAAGAACTGTGTAGTTCTTACTATGTATGGGTACTTGGGAAGGATGGTATATTCAAGTATATGTCATATCTCATAAATAACACACTAAGTGTATGGTACGTTACACGACTAGGTTGGAAGAGGTATACACCCATGTTAATATTTAAGGGAACATGTCGTGAAGTGTTTGTACACATCGTGTCCAAATATTTATGAAAACTAGAATTATTTCATTCACATGTTTCATACATGAACATCTATGTTGATATTTATGATAATCAT
Organism: Viscum album; assembly: GCA_963277665.1. Classification (NCBI taxonomy): domain Eukaryota; kingdom Viridiplantae; phylum Streptophyta; class Magnoliopsida; order Santalales; family Viscaceae; genus Viscum; species Viscum album. Next base: position 1,563,059,017 of record OY728150.1, read on the forward strand.
GAACTGAGGTGTGTGCTTGACCATACAGATTTATTGTACAAATATGTCCTCTAATTGTACGTCGGGTATAGGGTGATGATCAGACACTAGAAACGGTAGATCAAGGACTACAAGGTGGTCCTATTGTTGTGCCCATCTAGGCACCAACTGTTATACCAGACGTAGGTGATGATGTATAGTTTTATGAAGGCTTTATGAGTATGATTTATTCTTTTTAGGTAGCACCACATCCTAACATGATATTGGTAGTGTTAACATGGGTGTTCCAGCAGTAGTATCCCTTAAATTTCCTAGGTTATGGAGGACCACAAGCTATAGAGTCATGGATGGTGGCCATGGTTTATATCTTCGACCATCTGGATATGCCTCCAGTGAGAAGGGTGAAGCTCACGACAAACATGATACATGATTTTGACAATATATGGTGAGAAGTAATCTCACATGTGGGACATCATCGAGATATGGTTTGTGAAGAGTTTCATTGTCCCCTCTATTATTACTCCTACCCTGAGATGTTGTGGGATGACTAAGCCCGAGAGTTCATGCATTTGTAGTTGGGATCTCTTTCAATGATGGATTACTCCTCTAGCTTTATATAGTTTCAGCGATTCGATCCTTTTTTGGGAGGTGAAGAGTTATAAATGACTAGGTATTTTGATGATGGACTAAGGTGTGAAATAAAAGCGTAGGTGAATGTATTCTGGCTGGATTTAGTGACTGCTATAAAAATATTCGGTGTTAGTTACCGATTTCAATCTGAGGGAGGTAGGAGTTGTGATCTAGGGATGTTTAGCATCCAGGGTTGAACTATTTTGATTGATAGTAGGAATAAATATAGGTAAATTTCATGGTATTTTTCTTCAAGAAGCCAATTTGTATTCTATTAGTGTGGGAATAGTAGGCATACAAGACCACATTTCCCAATGGACACAATAGAGTGTCGATCTTACGACAGTATGTGCCACATTAAACGTTTTGGAAGGAATATCTCACTATTAGTGATTGAAGGGGAGCTGTTATCACTCCACATTCAAGAAAATGACCACCATTTTCTCCTTAATTATGAAATTTGGGTTTGTCTGGGTAAAGAGTGTGTTGTTGTTGTGGAAGCTAGTCGACAATTTTTTAGTGACATTAGGGTGGCCCAGCTCTGGGAAACTCGGTATGGCCATAGGGTCACAGTAAATGTTAGACATTTATGATAGGACTAACCATAAAGGAGAATGAACCTAGACCCTCAATAGTTAGAGGTACAATTCTATTTGCCTCAGTTTTTTCTTCTTCTCTTTCTGATATAGGGTCTTCCAATAGTTTCATATTTGTTTCAATTGTGGACATAATTGGGCTCTACATCGTTACATTTGATAATGTTATGACATTAGAGAATGTGTTGGGTATTAGGATGGCTAGTGGACTCCATTACGATGAGAGCCCTCTTGAGGTTGGTTGGTGTCACTTCTTATGGGAACTCAATGTCTTCGAGATGAAATGCTTCACTGTCATTCTAAGAATGGAATTTTTTGTCTGCTTTCAATACATTGTTTACTTCTATTACATTAGGTTTATTTCCACATGACTAGAGGGAGGGTATTCTTAATAGAAGGGTGAATGGGATGTTTAGGTGAAAAGAACGGGACCCGTGTATCATGGGTTTGGGGGAATTATATCCCATATTTCTAGTTTATATCTGTTTGACTAGGGGATAACATAGATAGACATTCCTCTAAAGGGGGAATGTTTTAGAGATGTCTTTATAAAATACTTTTTAGGTTTACGCACAAAGAGAGAGAGAGTGGTATAATTCTCATTTGAGCTTATGATAAAAGCAGAATCAGTTTCCATTCCTCTGTATAGGATGGATAAAAACGAGATACATGAGCTCAAGAATCTATTTTATGAGTTTTAGGAAATGGGTTTCATCCGACTCAATACTTCTCCTTGGGGTTCACCTATCCTTTTTGTGGAGAAATAGGATGGTACCCTTGAAATTTGTGTGAATTATCAGAAGATGAACCAGTTCACGACCAAGAACCAATATCCCTTAGAAGCGATTAATGATCTCATTGATTAGCTTTGAAGAGCCCAGGTGTTCTTAAAGATTCAATGGAGATCCGGTTTTCATCAGTTTCACATTATACCATAATATATACCACATCAATACATTTGGAGTAGGTATGGTCTATACGAGTACTTGGTTATTCCATTTGATCTCATGAAAATGTTGAAAATTTTCATGATATTGTTGAATTGGGTTTTCAATCCTTACATGGATTATTTTTTGGTAGTATTCACGGATAATATCTTGGTGTACTCTTAAACTCAACATGACCATGCGATCCATGTTGAGATCATATTGATTACACAAAGTGAGAATCTATTATATGCTATGCTGAAAAAATGAAACTTTTGGATGGAACAGATTCACTTCATGGGTCATTTCATCTCAGAGACAGGAGTATCAATAGACTCAGAGAATGTGAGAGCAGTAGTTTCTCGGAAGAATCTGAAGAACATATTTGACGTACTGAGTCTTTTGGGGCTAGCTGGTTACTACAGGCACTTTATTTAGGAATTTTCACCCATAGAAGCACAACTAACGGACCTAAATAAAAAGGTTGTGAATTAACTATGGAAAAATTCATGAGATTCCACCTTTCAGGATCTAAAAGAGAGATTGAATTCACCACAGAAAAAAAATTTTGTGGATCTGGGAAGAGTTACACCGTTTACTGCAATGCATCCGATATCAGGCTGGGAGTAATGCTTATACCATGGGAAGTGGTCATTGCGTACAAGTTGAGGAATTTGATACCACATGAGAGAAATTACCCAACAAATGATCTCGAGTCGGTTGTAGTTGTGCATGATTTAGGCTGTTGGAGACATTATCTTTTTTCATATCATTTTTTGGTGTAAACCGACCACCAAAGCCTCAAGTATATCCTTACTGCGCATGATCTGAATTTGAGATAGTAATGGTTGATTAAGTACCTTCAATGTTTTGACATTGATATTTCCTACAAAAATCTGAAAGGAAACATAGTGGCAGATTCTTTGAGTAGTAGAACTTATATATATGCAGTTTAGGAGGCCATTAGTGAGTTTAAGCTTATGTATTTTTTTTTTTTTGAGATGCACTTGGAGGTGCACAAAAAATAAGGTAAGACATTTATTTCATAGATATATGTTACATATACTCGACTATATTTATTGAGAATGATGTATCTATTATATTCTGAATGTTAGGTCATAAGGGAGAGTGTTTTAGGAGGGGACCTTACACCTGGATGGACCATAAGAGATGATGTGTTTTTGTGGTTTCATGGGCATGTATGGGTGTAGCAGACATACACGATGAGATTTTCTGAGATTTTCATGCCTATGTATGAGAATTTTATCATGGTGTCACCAGATTTATCAGGATCTATATCGTTATTATTGGATTCCACGCATGGAGAGGGATCTAGTTAGTTTTGTTATTAGATGTTCCACCTCTCGGAAAGTGATGGTGGAGCATCTTCTACATGAGGGTCTATTAGAGTAGTTACACATTCCTAAGTGGAAGTGGAATGATGTCGTGATGGATTTTGTGATGGGATTAACAAGGTCACCTCGATGAAAATATGACATATGGGTTGTGGTTGAAAGACTAATAATGTTTGAACATTTCCAAATGATTGAGGAATACATTAGTATTAATGAGATTTGAATGTTATATATCAGATAGATTTTATGTTTGCATTAGATTATGAACTCGATCATTTCAGATAGGGATGCTAAGTTTACTTCTCATGTCTGGAAGGGATACAGAGGGCTTTAGGTGTACTAGTACTGCTGATTACTTCTTACCATCACCAGGTAGATGGAAATTCTGAGTACACGATTCATGTTTTGGAGGACATTCATTGAGCATGCGTCCAGGATTATGGGAGAAATTGGGAGATACAAATACCCCTATTAGACTTTTCCTACAATAATAGTTTTTAAGAAATGATTTAGGTGGAACCTTATGAGGTTTTGAATGGTATTCCATCCCGATCACCCCTTTGTTGGCTAGAGGAAGGATAGGTTTCTATGTTTGGACATCATCTTGTCCAAGAGACCACTGTGAAAGTGTATTTGATTTGGAAGAATATGGATACTACAGACTCACGCCAAAAATATTATGCTGGTAGATAGAGATGACCTATGGAGTTCAGGGTTGTAGATCGGGTTTTCTTATATGTCACACTGAGGATGGGGCATAAGGGGATAATGAGAGAGGGACAACTTCTAGCATGATTCGTTTGGATGTTTGGGGTTTTTGAGATAGTCATTCTGGTTTCCTATTAGTTATAGTTAACATAGAGGTACCAGGCTATGCATGACTTATTTCTTATTTCTCAGCTACGACATTAATTTTCCAACTCGTATCATGTTTTTCAATCCCTGGAGGTTGAGTTATAGAATGATGCATCATTCGAGGAGCACCTTATTCGGATTTTGGATCATAGAACGATGGATATAGGTGGCCGGTCAATTCCATTGGTACAGGTTCTATGGTAACATGGGAGAGTACAGAATGAGACTTGGGAGAGGGAGGTCAGTGTATAATCACAAGGTCTAGAGTTGACCAAAGATTCTTCTTCGCCACCCTTATATTGGAAATTCGAGGCTGAATTGCTTGGGGGGTTCTAAGCACCTAGATCTTCATTTGAGGTATGGATCTTGATTTTATATTTTTTTGGAAATATAAGGAAAGGGGATTTTCAAAGTGCACAATGTGTAAACTTGAGTACATTTTTTGAACCTAGTGGCCATGTACAGTCGCATACATGATGTGTAATGGGTGAGTAAATGGCCATTCCATGACATATCAGACCTATTATGGTAGGCGATGGTTAAGGATACTACATGGCATGTGAATTTAATGAACACTCTCTGTATATGTCTTTTTAATTGATATATCAGGGTGGGGTTGAGTCTCATGTCCAGAACTGTATTCTTCTCCCCATGGTTCCTGAAATAGAGCGACAGAATAGCTGACCAAATTTAAACCCCTAATAATTCTCCATCCAAGCTCTGACTATTGGTGAGTTCTCAAAACCCCTAGATTCATTAATCTTAATTCGTCATATCTTATGATTTATTAAATGTTGGTAATTGTTTACCTTTTTGTAGATCGATTTCGATATAGTCTTATTCCAGGACCAAAATTCAAGTATATTGATCAGACGACATTGAGGTGTAGGGTTTATTACTTCTATTTTTCTTCTATGGATATATATGCTAAAAGTGTAGTATACATACATTTATGGTATTGCGTGTTTTGAAATTAGAATTTATTTATTACATGTTGTGGGTTGTTTTATTGATTATGGTTAGTTTCATATATGGGAGGTTAAATACATTGGTTTATGGTCACTATGTGGGTGTATTCCCATTGATTGACTATTTATGGTTTTTTGTTATTGGTTTCCTATTTGGATTCACAGGTTTTCCATGCCCTATATTGTTAGAATGGAGTTACTGATTATTTGAGATGCATGTGATATTCATTGTGGAAGCTTGACCAAGGGGAATTTTACTATGATAGCTTCTCGAGGAAGGGCCATTAATGTAAGTTTTACTGTTATGTTGATGCAGGAATATTGAATGTGAGAGTTTCCACGTGGTCATCGAACTGAGGGTTTAGACCGTGAGAGTTTCTTAGGTGTTTTTTTTATAATTTATTATTTCTATGTTGACCAAGGGGGATTGACTATGAGTGTTACCCAGGTGGTCGTTTGAAAATGTTTAGTGCTCTGTTAGACTAAAGGGTTAGACTATGAGAAGTTTCTAGAGGGTGATCATTAAATTAATTGTTGTTATGACAAACCAAGGGGATTAGATTGTGAGAATATCCCCAATCGTTTGTTATGGAATAATTGAATGATTTTGATGAGTTTTTAAAGACCAAGCACAAGCTTGTACATGATCGTACTTGTTTTGTTAGATGGTATTCTGAGAAATCTATTTTGTTACATATAGAGGGGATACTGAGCTTAGGCTAGATCCCAAGGTTTAGATATTTCAACATATTGAATAGTATATATAAAATAATGTAATTTAAATCTATAATATTGGTTACATTGGAGTTCATCATAGTTTATTGCTTCATTTTTTTCATATTGCATGTTATATATATATTTTTTCAAAAACAGTTGGGCACAGATCAATTGGTTGTAGTCTACAAGGATTCTCCTCAAACCCTATTTGGATAATTCTTTTGGACCTAATTATATTATATGATAGTAGGTATAGATAATGGAAAGTGACCTTCTTCATTTGGTACATGATTTTGGTAGGATCTAGATAGCACAAAACTAAGATAGGGCTTGCGATGATGCTGGGGTTTACTTGATTATTTTGTACTTTGGTTTCTGTATTGCTTTCCATCATTGTGACTTATTTGGATGTTTTTTTATAAATATGTCATGAATCATATATATATTTATTGTGGATTATGTTTGATTTAATTTTATAAATCTGTTGATTACTTCTGTGGTATTACTACTTACCCTATTGTTTACTATTAGTTTTTCTACTGTGTATACTCTACTAAAGAGGTCATTGTTTATATATTATGTGATCTTGGACCTCTCTACTACTTGGAAGCCTCTACTGTTTGTGTAAATGCACTTGAGGTTATGTGGCCAACAGGATATGGGCACCTTTGGGTGGCACTGGGATCCAGGATGTTACAACAATGATTAAATCCATAGTAATGTTTTCCTATTTTTATATTTGTATGTGTAATGGTTGCATCATATTCATAGACATTTCCCTCTTTTATGAAACATAATGACTCCCCGTGAATCAGGATACATACACTACAATGTTTCTTTTCATGTATCCCGATAAAAAATACTTACTTATATCTTTATACATCTTTATAATTATGTGATGAATAGAGAATGATAAATTATGATCTTTATATAACATCTCTTTATTTAAGTCTAGAATTGATTGAAATCATTCTTGGTTTCAGAGCTTTACCATTATTGTATGATTATGATTGATCTCAGGAATACTCTTAATTATATTTTATAATTTGAAATCTTCCATCTATACCTTATTAGTCCTCTCATTGATGGATGTTTTAACATTCATATAATAATTATAAAATCTATACCATCTCCCAAATATTTTAAGATTAAACCTATGAAAATCAGTAAATATTGGATCGGTTTCAATTCTCATCATGGATAAATTACCATGTTACTTTAAAGTCTTAGACTTATATACTTTTTTATCCTTACCAAGGGGGGAATGTATTGAGAAGTCCTGATATTTTATTATTAGCGATCATTTTCTCTATAATAAATACAAAAAACATTATCAAAATATATACTTTCATATTTAATGATTAGTCTGTATACAAAACCATTCACCATATAAATAATTCCTCTACATATAAAATGTAAAAATTACTTCTTCAAACTCTATATAATGTGTTGGGAAACTTTCTCATGAAATTATAATTGGATAGAGGAATAAGATATCAATATAACTTTATACAAAATGACACATTTCATTTCATTCATGGATGCATAAATATATATTACAATAGCTTCTCCATTGTAGGTCAATGTAAGCACACGCACATTGACCAAACATCAATTCAGTTTTTTGAAATTCATTTCACTATAGTATTTCTATAATAACATGGATCATATCTGGGTTAACATATTTAGTATTTTTCATATTCATGAGAAATATATCAAAAATAATCATTAGTATCTTATTTTTCTAGGAAAATATGGATCTCAGTTAACATGGTATGTTTAGTCCATTAATAGTGGATCCACCTATATAAACTCAATATAAATTATATGAAATAAGAATGAAAAATTTTTTATTCCAGAATTCACTCATTCTAAGATTAAAATATGGATTATCCTTTCTAAAGTTTATCTGTTCAATTATAAAATGTTATTCATGTAATTCCATTACCTTCAAATTTATAAGAAAATTATTTATAATTACTAACAAAAATTAATTATGGAAATATATAAAGTCTATATTCTTCAAATACATGAATATAGATGGATAATTGGTAAGTCCAAATGAAACTACTATAAATTCATAATGGAAATACCTCCAATAGAAGGCTTTCATAAGTATATTCTCTCTCATGACCATTATTTAATGATATCTAGATTAAAGATCAATCTTGGAGAAATATTGAGCTCCTTAAAACTGATCAATCATATAATCAATATGTTGTGGGTGATACATATTCTAAATAGAGATCTTGTTATATTTTTGATAATAAATGTAAACACTCATAGAACGATATTACATATTAAGAAAATAAAAGGTCTACCATATTGGGAATTACTATGATAAAGGATTGCCTTTTTTAGATTCTACAGTATCTTCTTCGTCAATACCTGAAAATTAATGAACGATATTCCATATATAGTTTTTGAAATAGGTTTTTCATCGGGTGTATGATCTATTGAAAACTCAACCTCATGATTTGGGGTAAGACATGGATAATTTTATAGAAATACATCAAAAAAATCATGTAAAATAGATATATCATTAAGGATGAGTTTTAACCCAACCATCCAAAATAAATATCCCACACGAATAGGTAATAAATCCATATAATGGTAGTAATTTTAAATATGATTTTAGGTTCATACTCACATTGATATACTATCACAAGATGATTTAGAATTCCAAATGTATCTTCCCTTTGTCAACAATTGAAATAGGCTACATACAGTGAGATCCAAGACATGTCAAAAATTTAATTAAATTCAACTATAGGAAGAATATTAATATTTATTGAGAGTACATTACCATAAATTTCTATCTAAGCAGAGGTATAGAATTGAGATTTGATCATCATATGATTAGGATATTTCACTACCTACTCAATATCAAATTTTTCATGTGTTGATGTGATTCCCTTAGAGAATTATTAGAAAAATAAAAAAGTTTTTACAACCAAAATCAAATAAAACACTTAAAGTTTTATAGTGGATGAAAATTATACCTTTCACCACATCAGTTGGAAATTCCATATTAGTGGTAGTAATTCCAAATTATTTCCCTTCTACCACTATTATTTTTGGTGGTATGTTATCTTAACCTTTGGGGTACCTCTCTAAATAAGTCCCCATTTTTTATGCTTGTAGAACTGGATAACAATTCTTTAATTTTCCGTACATAATTAACTATATGACCATTATCTCAAAAATTATAACAAACTCCCATTCCATTAAAATTTTTACCCATTATTATTATTTCTATAATTTTTACATGATGGAAATTCCTTCCTTCCATTCTTCTTCTTTGATACATTCACTTTTTCAATGTTCTCAACCGAAATTTTCTTCTCTTGATTTAACTTTATGATATAGGATATTGAAAATTATTCTTCTGTCTTAATGTAACCTGATCCTATAACAATATATGATGAGTTTTTATGTGTAAATATTTCCATTTGTTGACTTGATTTAAGCTTATTAATGAAACGGTTAATATTGTATTTTTTATTATGCTAGTTTTATGAATCATGCATTAATAATCTAGTTATTTTTTACTCATAATATTAAAAAATTTCTTCATTATTCTTATTTATAGTTTTGAAATTACTCTCTATTTTATCTATATAATATTAGGGTAACTATTTCCTTAATTATATAACTTTACACATAATCTATTTGATGCTCCCTATTTTTTAAAAGTCTTTCGTTGTATGGATCAATGATAACTACTGATTACCATATCCATTAAAAAACGCCTATTGAATAATATTTTATCTTTTTTAATTACCAATTCCAATAATATCATTTCATTATCTTAATCTATTTCTCTTCAATCAATGGATTAGTATTTACATTAAAATTAGATGGTTCTATCACAATAAGTGATCTAATATATGTGTATAATGATGTAGAGAAAATATTTCTTTATACAGGAAAGTTATTTTTCATAACCTGAGTAAGATTATATGATATGTTCATGATTCACTTAGTTAAAACACCATCTATAATGGATGTCTTGGAATGGTAATTCCTACATAGACTGCAGGTAATGATTCCCTTACTTCTATTATGTTCTATAACTAAATAATGACACACATTGAGTTGGCTCATACTCATAATTAATATTTATACATAAAAAATAAAATCTCACTAATGGTATAGGTTTTCAAATACTATAATGTATTATGATAATTCACATGTTAACTATGTACATTTAAATTCATGTTCTTTAATAATATAATAAATCTTATTTGATACCAACTGTAATAAGGCCAAGTCAAATAACCCAAACCCAGTGTCTTCTTTATTATATTGACATATTATAAAAGGTATTTCTTCACCAAAGAATGATTGGTTAAGTATTCTTGGAAAACAAAAAACACAAATGATTCCCATATGACGTTGGTAATACAAATGAACATAAAATAAGAAACATTATTTCTTCCTCAATGTTATTCATAATATAATTTTTAATATAATGGGGAATGGGATAAAAATATAGGGTGAGGTCTAATTGTCATTAAGGGTTATAAAGAATATAATCTATAATTATTTAATAAGGAACAGTCAATATGGAAATTTAAATACCTAAATATATTTTCCATTTAATCAGAAAATTGGGAAAAAAATTAATCCATGGATAATATCAATGCAGTAATCACTTGGATAATTATTACAAAATTATCAATAAAAAATTCTTAATGTTAGACTTCATGATATCAGATAACATGATATCATTACCATCATATCCTTTTGATAAAAAATTTAAATCAATATGTGTGTATGTAGTAAAAAACTATCTAATATTGTTTGGATGTTGAGTATGTCTCATAAAACTCGTCGATGCATCAAGGTGATATCTATAACTCGGTTGCACCGGTCCTCAATGTGCATTGTAGTCTTCATACTTTATTAATAAATTTAATTCATAAATAATATTCCTTATAAAAAATATAAATATTGAGTAAATAGTAAACAAATATTAACATTTCTGATGTAAAGAAATTAATTTCCAAGTAAAAATAATATATAGAAATGAAAGAAATCATGTGAAATAATGATATCCATCATATAAAGAATATGTATATTTTATTGAAGTGTAATTTAGAATGAAAAATGATCACTAAAAAGTTAATGTATCAAGAGAAAGTTAATGACCACAAAAATTATTAGTTGTAAAATATAACTATCAATTCATCAAAAATATATGTTTGATAATAAAATGAACTTATTTGGAGAAATAATGAAACTAAAAGCATACTATTAAACTAATATTACTTTTATGATATTTCTTTTTAAAATAGTTAAAAACTAATATAAAGAGATAAAAATCCTAAAATAGTTATGACGAAGGAAAAATCCCTAAAAAACTTATATATTAAAAATATACATTCCTTTTGATTTCTATAATGATATTAAAAATTGAAAAATGGTAAAAATTATAAATATTCCATTAAAACCTTTATAAAATTCAACAATAACAAAAACTTTCCTTAATAAATAACATTATTTAACAAAAAAATATTTTTGAAAGCATATATTGAAAAATATCGACATAGAAGAAAAATAAACCCGATCCAAAGTGAAATATGACTATAAATTATTTTAAACAATTCTATTATACATTCAATTTATAAGAGACTAAATTTTTTTATTAAACATGTAAACTCCTTAAATATAAATTTTATAATAAAAGAGATGGAATTTGTAATGGATACATTTTATGATTCCTTTGATGAAAATAAGAGGATTCCCAAAAAATGAGATTGAAAAATAAACTCTAACATCTTGTCTATCATTGAATATTATAATAATTTGGTCATTTAAACTTGAATAGAAACATAAATCACCATTAATAAATATATAATATTTTAAAATACTTCAAATTTACATTATATGCAACACGTAAATGTAAATAGGTGAAAATTGCCAAATATGACTCCATACGGTAAATATTGGGACGAATTTAGTTACAACAAGATTGAAATACCTTATATGTGATTTCAAATTATTAATTAATAGATTTATTATTTTTATATTTAATTTGAAACCACTTAAAAAAATATAATATCATATATGATCCATTTATAAATTTTATCATCTCTTTTTTAATAATCTTTTATTATTATCATAGTTCCGTTTGGGAACTACATTGTTATTCTTTATGTTTGGAATCTGAATATATTGTATTGGTATCTTGAACAGAGTTATATTATCTCTCTAATTTTAATAATGATATAAAATTAATACATATTAATTATATACATATTTTAAATCATCTTTTATAAGTAGATATGAAAAATCAATCACATAACTTCATGGAGATGGTATGTTGTAAATATACATATGCGAAATAGTATTTTTTTAATGGGTGGAATAGTATTGAATTTGATGATATATATTAAATATATAATTATTATTATTTTATCTGTAACATATATATTCATAACTTCCATCAATTTGATATGATAAATCAGGAAATAATGGCAACAAAATTAGATCGGTTCTAGAGGCGGTTGTCCGCCATTCACACGAGCATTGGTTTTGTTTTTAATATGATAGAGAACAACATAGATAAATAATATTCTAGACACAAAATAGAAATTAATATATTGAAGTTATTTTTTTCATTATATTGGAAAATATAGTAAATAATTTATGGTTGTAAATGAAGAAAAAAAATAAAATATCTCAGTGAAGGTGATTACCCCTTCTTTGAAAGAGCACTATGAGATATCTTATTAAGGGACATACGACTTGTATTATTGGAATAAAAACATCTATAAATTTTATAATGATATTTATGGGATTTATTTTCAGGTTTTGGTTAAGGTAATTTACTATAGATGGTGTATAAAATAAAGAACAAGTTGTTCCTTTTTAAAGTGAATGAAATGACACACTTGGAATTAATAAAAAATATTAAAATATATTAAAATAATATTCCTATGAATATTAAACCAAGTTTCTATAATGTATAAGATAATATTATATATAATTAAAATGACATAAAAATATAATTGGGATGGGTTTATGTGGTATTTTAATCTTATCTTTTGGTTTAACCCATACATTAATGAATTTAAAACTTAAGAGTATTAATGAATTTTTAAATATTAATTAAATATAATTTTAAATATAATGTAAAAATTTTATCGGTTAAAATTTTATAAGATTTATTATCCTAATTTTCTTGTTTAAATATTTTTATCATTTTTAATTATTAAGTAATATATTAATTTTCAAATAACATCAGGAATGTCATTTTTGAAACTATTCATTTAATTTGACTTTAAAGACATCAAGACAAATATTAAATTAAAATATAACAATTTTATTCATAAATTATACATTATTATAAACCATCAATGTATTTTGAAACCATATTGAAAAAAGAAAACATTAGCTTTAATGTTTTTAAGATTACTCCCTCAGATTTCTCCACTGCTTCCACACATTCTGTGTTAGTAATGTGTATGAGTTTAAGGAAATTACAAAATCCATAAAAATAAAAAAATATTTAATATCATACAAATATTTGTATTAATTTATATAAAAAATTATTGATTAAAAATTATTTTGTTCAATATGTGAATATATAATATAAATTTAAAGGTAAGAGAGTGGCATACAATGTTTTTTATTTCTAAAAACAATATCACAGGAATTTTCAAAATAAAACAACACAAAAAATGACATATATTTGAATTTAGATTGGATATGGTTGAATTAATCTAATATTTATAAATAAATTATTTTTTTGGATAGAATTTTAATGTCTTATAACATTATTTTTAAACTTAACGATCTGATTTACCCTTTACTAAGGAATTAAATTTCATCATGAATACTATTCATTAATAAAAAAAATAAAAGAAACAAATTTAAAAAATTTGATCCTCAGGATTTCCAATATGTAATAAATTTTATCAAATTAAAGTCCTATATTATCTAAAAATAATTTAAAAATAACTTGTAATATGTGATGAAAACTTGGTTTCCCTAAAAATAAATTTTAAGCCTAAAAGATTCATAATATCAATATCTTGTGAAACATTGATCTTAATGATATTAGTTATATAATTTTAAAAAATGGATCTTACATTAATTTAATACCATATAAAAATTATAATGGTATGTTAAAATTACTACATTTAAATAAAAAATGACTCATTTACAATAAAACCAGCATTTTTTCACAATTCAATGAAAAATAATTTTTTTTTGAAAAGATAAAAATAATTCAACTTAAAATAATTTTTACATGATGATTTAAGAAATATAATAAATATTAAATAATAATATTTCAATTGATTTTAATGTTTTTAAATTTTTTATTATAGAAATAAAAGATATCAAATAATTTTTATTAATTTTAAGAGAAATATATCATAAAATATCAGGGTGTTACAAACCTAACATTTAGGGATGTGGTAGCACACATAAACACATGATGAAATTTCCATTTTTCTCAAATATATTATTGGATGACCTAAAATTGATTTTCTATTAGTCCAATTACATTTCAATTTATGAAAAATTATGATGTTATCCTAACTTATTGGATAGAGTATAGTAGAGGTGGGATAATGAAGAAAATAATGTTGAAGTTATGTTAAAAGAATTACCTTTCCCCTTATAACTTCTTTATTGGATTACTAATTGAGGATAATTAGCATTTTATTTTTTGAAAACAAAAAAATTTAAGAGGTGATGAGGAGGTTTAAGAGATACTATGGTAGAGTTTTGTTAGATTATAACTTTGGAATGAGTGGATAAATAAAGGGGAGGAGAAAAACTTTTAGATAAAAAGAGTAGAATCATTGAAAAATTTATTTACATTCCAATAATTTAATTACATAATTTTGGTATAAACTCTAGAAGAAAGATCACTAGTGGAATAAGAATTTATAAGATCAACAATTCTTCAACAATCCATTATCACACATTTTTTTCAACATGTTCGATCATTTTGGAAAATGTTAAACCCCTTTTTACCATAATATACCTTTACCATTATAACTATTTTTTACCACTGGTAATTAATTTTAATGGGATATATTGAAATTGAAATTATTTCATAATTTTGAATTATTATTTAATAAATTAAAATCATTTAAAAACAAATAACTCTTCGGTTTAGATAAATAAATATTAGTATTACCTCACATAACAGGGAAAACCCTTTTTTTGAAAAATTTAATTTTAAGATTAAAATTATTTTCCGGGATGAGATTTTAAAATTTATATATTTGAGTGAAAAAAAAATTTATTATAAATTTAATAAATTCATTATCGATTTTAGGAAAAACCAAAAATGAATATGAAAAAATTATAATTAATTTAAAATGTTTTTAGAATTTTTTTTATTTGAACTATTTATTATTTATATTTCATAATGATATGTGTGGGTTTTATAAGTCTAACTAGATATTTTAATATTAATATTTTTTATTCATTAAATATTTCTTAAATATTTTATAAATTTAAAAAATATTGTTTATATTTTGACAATTTCAATGAATTTTTTTTAAAAAAAAATTGTATATTTCCCAACGTACAGAAAAAACATATTTAGAAAAATACGAAAAACATAATCTGATGCTCACATTGTTATTGAATATAAAAAATGAAGTTAATCTTGTTAAATTAAAAGACCTTAATGTATAAATTTATATATTTTAATATATAATATATAAAGAAAAACTAAATTTATTGAAATAATTCCACTTCAAAATATTATGTTTTCCTAATACTGTTAATAGGATTTTGTAATTTATTAAAATATATTAATTTACAAGTTGTTTTCCTATTTTTACATTTTATTAATAATGTTCATCTAATGTTTCCTAAGTAATTATGTTTAGTGTTTTGTTAGAATTAATCTATCAAATTGATTCTTATTTAATAGGAAATTATATAGTAATGTCTCAGGGAGTTCCATTCTCCCCCACAAAAATAAATTATATCCTTATAATTTTTTTCTATCACTAATGAAATCGATGATATTGTTATTAATAAATTCATAACTTCATATTTAACATACAGTGAAGTTTACATCTTAATAACTTGAGTAAGACTAGGATAATCATCATTTCATTAATATTTTCCATATATTAAAAATTTATATGATCCATATGATTATTTAGATGATTATATACATTGGTGTTTTTTAAATTTACCTTTTAAAATAAAGATTCCTATATCCCCCAATTCTGTAAATGAATTAGGAGGCTTATAGGTTCATTAATTTGGGTTTGTGAGTTGATAAAACACATAATAAGGATTCAAAATTCTAAAAATTATTATTCCCTTAAAAAGGTGACAAATATGTTTAAATAATTGCGATAATTATTAGATAGTGATATATGATTATGGAATTTGAACATAATTTTTGGAAATATTATTATAAAATTACCTTCCATAAAACATTTGGATATGATTTCACATGAGATTTTGGAAAAGGGTTTTTGATATATAATATTCAAAATATTAATATTATAATTATAAAATATAGACTACCCAAAGGTCACTATCTATTGGGGAATTTTAGAGGAAAACAATTACACTATCTGACCATGCATAGTTATTTTAATAAACATCAATATGATATTCTCTAAAATTACTAATGTGGGATAATTTGGTTCACAAAACATGATTGAATGTTTCCCATGAGCCTTCGTCTTATAGAAGTATAAAAGAGGATTGAATTATCTTAATAAGATACTTGTACGCAATCTTAATGTTTAAAAATGTTTACAAATCCCTTGTACTAGATTTAGTAATGATTATTTCAATATTTCCATCTGGAAATTAAATGAGGGTAGTGTGAGAGTTCCCTCACCTTATCATAAGGGTGAATTTTATATTTTCACAAAATTATTATGGCCCTATTCAATTGTAGTGATTTCTTTGGTTCTTCCTTGCACACTAAGACTTAGAGAATTTTAATTCTCATCAACCATGTCGACCACTAGATTTGGTCACTGAATTAGATAATTCCATTGTAAACTATATGAAACTAATATTTATAACTCAATGTGTATAGTATTTCCCATTATCATGTTAATATATATACTAATATTTTGTTGAAATGTTTTCTTCATATCTGCCTTTTCCATAGTTAAAACATCTTTTATTCCCCAGAGAAATTTCCTTGGGTGATTCTTTCAATATTCATGCCATATAGAATTATGTAACTTCATTTATTTATCTTATCATACAATTGATATTTTATGAATATCTATCCTTATATCATTTCATGAGTGTATATAATTAAAAATATTCATGTTATTAGTCATAACATGAGATTCCTGGGTGATTATTTCCCAATGATTTTCTAAACCCACATACATTATAGTGGTTTTCATATTATGAAATTATCTATATTGTTTGTAAAATACAATATTATCTTTGTTCCCCCTAGATATATTCATTTCTAAATATAAAATATGCAATCATGTGTTATCAATATTTGTATCATAAGAGAGTTATGGAAAACTCAAAATCAAAATGTGTTACTCTTTGAAACCCTCACATTTTCTTTCACATACACCTAAATCACTATGGATTAATCTATATGTATTTTTTTGGGTTCTCTGATATTACTTAACCTAATTCATTAGCATAAATATTCTTTTAAAATATCTTGTAAAAGGAATTTTATTAACAAAATCATATCTCATTAGAGTGTCAAAACAAGTGTGTAGTTTGGCCACTTGGTCATGAAATTAGTGAGGATTTAGTTAATATCAAATATTAACCTAATATAGTTGATACTCGAAGTTATAACTACTCTACAACCTACATGAACACGTAATACGAAGATATGTATGTCATTATGTGAAAAAAATAAAATCTCCAATTTATACAAATTTTCAGATGTTATCCTATACTCGGACTTACACCTTAGACTTATCATATGGTTTTTTCTAAAATTGTTTAATCCTAAAATAAATATATAAATTGAACAAACCCAAAAATATATAATTTCCCCACTAATACCATCTATAAATTACATAGCTAAAAATATATTTATGTAACATCATCAACATAATTTTTCATTACATCTCCAAATAATCTCACATACCTTATAATAATTTTATAATGTTTAATTTAGGAAAAATTATATATAAATATTTTTGTACAAAAAAAATATATCTCTAAATAATAGATCTATTCTTGATGACCTTATCAAATTATGATTTTTTATTATTATCTTAATATCCCAATGAAGGGAAACATATGAAATGAGTGAGATCAAATATTTACTAAGAGAAAACCTAGAATAATGTCTTCAAGGGGAAGATAATAATAATATGAGACAACATAATCCTATGGAAAGTTTATTATTAAAAACTAAAATAAAAAAAAATAAGGGATTAATATAATTATATTCAGTGTAATTTTTAATATCAAATAATGAAACATGTACCATGATATAAGAGTTTGAGATAAGCATGTAAACACTAGATAACGAAATGATATCACAATATCATTAAATTATACATATGTAAAAACTACATAGACATGAAATCATAAGACTATTCAAGGTTTCATAACTCTGCATGTCACCATAACATCTCATATTATGAAGGAGATGAAATCCCAAGAGAATTTGAGATTTGCATTCTCGTGGATGAGCCAAATATTAAATTGTCCCTTAGTATTTAATTTATAGTGTTGTTAAACATAGAAGTATTTTATTTATTTTTTTATTTAGTTATAATTGTATTATTAAGCGTTCAATTGATTTTTTTGGTGATTCTGGATTCGAAATCATGGTTTTCTGAAATCCAAAGGGTATACACATGGTTAGATCACTATTAGTTATATCCATGCAACACAACCATACAAAGCGTGGATGGTGTCACATTGTTTTTCAACCCATGCTCTAAAGATGCATGGATATATAAATTATCATTATAAAATTTCATATCCAAAACATATAGGTAACGCATGGAATGAAAAATGTTTTTCCTCATTCGAGGGGATGAAATAACCCTGTTGAAACTTCCTTCTATAACTCTTTCCCTCCACTTTTACCCCTCATTTATCCCATGCACATAATGATTCTTGAGATACATCCACTCCTCCTTGGTATTGGAATATATTCTCTATTTGAGATCAGTATCACCTTCTATATATCATGTAGGAATAACCGTTTTGAATCTATTATTATTCTTTATTCTGTTTCCACTTTCTTAAGCAATATTGAATTCCATTTAATTGATAGGTGATTTACATTATTTTAATGGTGTTTTTCCATTATTCCTTTTAACCTAATGGTGTCTTGAAAAATCCTTATAAATGATGATTGATGCATCTTTTTCATGAGGAAGGTGGTCTCCTGATTTTCCCATAAAATCAGGCATGTTTATAAAATAAACCATTGTTCCATGTTCTAGACTTCCCATACATCACCTCATAAACATGAAATTTAATGTGATAATTATTATTCCTAAATTGTAATCAGGTTTATGATTTTCAGTTTCCCTATTTGTGTATATCTATATTTAAATGAACCAGCCATTTGCTATGTAATTTATATTCTTCGCCTATTATTCTTATGGATGGAATTGAGGTCACTAGTTGTGGTCTATTGAATTTCCCTATCACAGGATAAGATGATAGATGTAATTAAATGAATGATAAATTGTGTTTGTGTTCCACTACTGATCTGGAGTGTACTATTTATATTATACTAGAACTATACATTGAGAATAAATAAATAATTTAAATATAATGAAATTTTAATGAAAAGGATATACACTTGGATCTATGTATTAATGAACATAAAAATTGACTTATACCACATGATAAATTAATTTTGGTATGGTCCATCCCATGGATATCAAAATTGATTATGTATTGAATGACCCAAATTATTAACATGAATTGTTATATGGAATGCTTATGGATGCTAATTTTTTATTATATCAATAAATTTTGACCCTCATTCATGGTTCTCCTTATAATTTTGGATACTCAAGAAAGGAATACCTTATACATTATGATACTCGGACATGGAATCCCTCATAAATTATAATACACGTCTATGATGTCCATTATAAATTTTGATACATAGTAATTTAATCCATTATAAAGTATGATAATCATCCATTTCATCCATTATGAATTGTGATACTTAGGAAAGAAATCTGTCATTAATCATGATACTAAAACAAGACGACCCTTATTTGAAATAAGATACCGCTTTAATCGTGCATGGATACTTAAGTTATGCCTCGGGTCTTGGCTAGAACTATATATATATATATGTTTTCAAAAATCTAGTACATATATATAAATACATATTAATACTTATATGTATACCTATTTACATTGAGACACATATTCGAATATATTCTAGCTTAATCTGAAGTAAGTATTGTCAGTCAAGTGTCCGTTGAAGATACCAATCCCCCTTTGTTTATATTCATTGGTTAAACATATTATTTTTTATACATTATCATTGTTGAAATTTATATTCATATATTTTTTAACATTAGAAACCAAATATTGTGGAATACTAAGTTTATCTCACACCATATTCTGGCCACTTCTTAGTTCCCAGATATACCTCTTGGTTGTAGGGTCATGTTCAAGATTAAACTTGTTTTCATTTATTCATTTTGTCTTATTGGTCTTGTAAATATGAGATTAAGATCTCAATATAGAGAAAAATATTAAGACTTTAATGGGGTTAACCATAAATTATTTTTTTATTTTCATAATGCGTTGTCTGACTTTTTCCATGTTTGTCTATTTTCCCTTTGGTATTAACATAACATAATTATGTAAATGATACTATTCTTGGATTTGTCCATTTATTTTTCATTTGGATGATACATTTTTAACTTCCCTTAATTTATAGTTCTTATTAAATTGATTTATTTATTATATACTATTGTTATTCTTTTATCATGAGGGTATTGTCTCCCCATGGTACCATCATTAAAACCTAACTGTTAGTCGAAAACCAATGGAATACAAGGAAGGGTACTTGAGGAAATTTGACTAAATTAATCAAGGAATTTTTTCTTAGAACTTATGTTGGGATGCTACAATGTGGTATCCAGTTTTCTTTTCCTTTTTCCTTACTGATTTGGGATTGTAGATAAGAGACTTGGAATGTGTCTTTATTTGGTAAATATCCATTTTTAGGGTGATCAAGCTATCCACAAATGGAAAAAACCATGTGTCTAGGTATATAATTATTTTTTAAGCTATTATTTAAGGCAGTTGGTTATAATTTCACCTTGAGTGATTCAAAAACCTTCTTATACATCTTTATTTATGAGATTTATGGTATTTTTCCATTGGTATTGTATGTGAAGGAATAATTTTTACAAAAATCATTTTGGGAACATTTAAGTTTATATTCCATGCATATTCTATTCCATTTTGGTTGAATTTCTTAACTGTATCATACATGATGGATGTTCTTTATGCGTTTTAGTAGCATTATTATATTTATAAAATGTTTTAGTGATTATTTAGCATGTTTTTCCTATTTACCATTCCTATATAGTTTCCTATTAATATGATTTAATTCTTCACTGTAATGTGATGACACAAATTATTATAATTATGATATATGATTGGTTATTAATGTTTCTGCATTAAACTATGTGGTGTTATCTGATATAGATTGGTGACATCACCATAACTAATCATCCATGACATGTTTGAGCCATGAAACATTGGTTTCATAGGCTCAAACATAAATGGTTATGATTAAATGGGGTGACAAATACAATTTATAGTTTACGAGTCTTTATAAAATTAAAATATAGACCCATATAATCAATCCATCTAAATTGGACTTCTAATAGTCGAAAATAAAATTTAAACACCTATTTTTGTCTACATGCATGAAAATTTTCTCTAAAAAATGTACCATTATAAAATGGAAAATTTAATGAATCAAACTGGACCATTGTATGTTATAAATTTAAATATATGTAGAAAATGGTTTCCTATATAAATGGTTTGTCTAGTATGACATTGTAATGATTACCCATATGACTAAATTCTTAAATTCACAATTTTAACCTAGTATGTTGGGGCATGTTGTTATGGGATAAATACAGTTATGGTGTTTTAGAAAAATTAATTTCTAAATTTGTTTTGGGTTAAATTTTATTTAACCCAGTATAGTATTATATGAATATCGTAGGGTGAAATTATCTTTATTATTCTATTCTTATTAACCCCTTGGGGGTATACTCATGCATTGGGGGATGTTTTTTAATGTTTTATAAACAAATTATAAAATTTTATATATATTGGTATAGTGTCATATTAATTATCAAATCCCCAAATAAAATTATTAATGACTTGGGGGTATACTCATGCATTGTTGGGGCTTGTTGATATGGGATAAATACAATTACGATAATGTTTTTTGATGAATAAAATGGATAAGAGGAATCTATATGAGAAATTTACGAAATTTTGATACAATGCTAGCGGAATAAATGATTATTGAAAGGAAGATTAATTTCACTTGGATATTTTACCTTATAATGTTAATTAAAAAAATTAACTAGTATCATAACATGTCTCCTTATTTTTTATCATCTTTTAACGTTAGATGAAAATATTATCGTCATTTTTCTATTGATGAGAATATGTATTTTGAAAAAAGGTCAATGTTGGGAATTTTGTTTTATAGTGAGTATAATGGTTAAGAAATTTCAACAAGTGAACATTTAATAGAATTAAGTTTTCATAAAGATGATACCTATAGAAGAATGATAGCCAATTTTGGTATCACATCCGAAATATGGAGCACTACTAGAGATGATTTATTTGAGTAACATGACCAAGAAGTTCCATACTTACACAATGATAATTGATTTTGGATTCATAGTTATAAAATATCACTCGGGTTAGATGATTGTTCATGTGATGAATGAACACCTTTTGGGGATGAGAAAATCATTTAATGATCAAATTAAGTCTGTCAGATATAGTTAAGGAATGTTATGACACATAGTTTGTCATGTGACTATACTTCTTGTTCATCATTGATGGATGATTCTAGAGATCATCCTCCTGGTTAATAGTCATGTGGGACAATAAAACTCTAGGCTACATATTTTTTATGGGACATCAAATATTGTGATTTATAGATTCAACCATTGTTTGGATAATATCAAAAGTTATGTCATTGTGTTGATGGGGTATTCGGATATTACCCATTTATAAAAGTGGTACCCATAGAGTTGGTAAAATGGTATAGAAAAAAATTTCATTTCGGTGAAAATATTTTAATAAGTGATCTATTACGTTATATTCTCTAGTCATTTCTAGTGTAGACTGACCAAGTAATATAGATAAGTTTTGAATTATCATGGACACATGGATTAATTTCAAATAAGGATCAGGTACTGTAACACTACTATTTTTTTAGATTTAGCCATTACGTCTGATGTCATTGGAATTCATGAGAACGACTCAAAAGAGTGTCATGCATATGTCTAGGGTAAATATGAACTATGAGGATTTTAATTGGATGGTTTTACTCTATTTTTTATTTGACACATGGTAAAAATGATTTTGGTAAATAGAAATCCAATTTTTGGTTGTTGGTACAGCATGTAACGTAGGATGAGTTCCCAAAATTACTAAATTATCACTATGATACCCCTAAGGTGGGGATAATTGTGTATATTTTGATTTACTATATCATCCTAGCATAAGAAAAAACAACTGAAAAATATAATTTGGGAGTGGAGATATTTTATTATGAAAATTTGTGAAGTTGGAAAGTTATAGTATCATGCCCTTAAGGTGATACACACTATAAAACATAGTTATTGGTTTGGATAGAGTTCAATAACTAGATTCTGGATTGGTGTGAATGATTGACCCTAAGAATGTAACATTATTGAGTAATTCTGATTCTTTTAATGTGGTTTGGGTATAAAATAATAGTTTATGTACAAATTATTTAAGGATACCTTATGTCATGGTTGCAATATGATAGATTTTTTTGAAATAACAACATAATTCCTTAAAAGTAAAGGCATATTGATCGATTAATGGTAAAATATATATATTTATAACAAAGAAATTTTAGATGATGTCAACTAGTGATGGTCTAACATCTATTCTTATAGACAATTGGACATGTATTTTTAGAAACCAACCCAAGAACATCATATGGGATATGAAGGGAGTGTATCATGATATACTAATATTTATTGATATCTTCTTAGTTTATTCCATGTTCAAATATTATCATTACCCCTATATTGAAATTATCATAGGTACACTTAGAGTCAATCAATTATACCCTAAGCTAACGAGGGAATTTAATGACTTATTTTCCCAATAAATAGTCTCCATGAGATTTTGGGACTGGGATCATGGATCATATTAGAGGCATGGACATTCTTAAGTGATAATAGGATTTTCACATTTAAGGAAATTAGATTGAATAATGGAAAACAAAAAATTCATTGACCCAAACAACAAGAAAATACTTATATTGGGATCACTTAGTCTTCATTATATGTAGAAGCTAAAACTATGTACCAATGTATCACATGTAAACTCAAGATAATGGACTAACATGAATGATCTCTATGGATTCCAATAGTTCATTTTGATTTTCACCCAAAATTATAGTAATTATCAGGAAATATGTTTTGAGTGTTACGATCCCTGGTTATTGGATTAGGTATACATTTGTGTTTGTGTTGTGGCGTGATGACATAAATGAAAATTTTAGTTAGAGATTTCACTAGAAGTTTATTATAGGATTCCACGAGAGTTATCAATGAAATATTAAGGAGTTACTTGTATTAAAAGTTCCAAGAATATGTGTTAGATTCTTCAGTAGTAAAAACCAAGTGTATACGATGACAGTCAGCTGATAGTAGATCAAATTACTATTATCTTATTTTTTGAAAGACAATAGTGAAGAACCACAATAGATACATCATTGTGATAATACAAGTGTATTTAAAAGGTCGATCATTGATTTTCATGGAGGAATCAGTGCGAATAGGATAATCGTGGATAGTTTGGAATCATATTTTTGACTTATATTGGATCATACTGAAGTGGTTCATTAGAGCACTAAGGTTTTTAATTAATAGGAAATTCCTAAAGTGGAGGTTCAGTGAATCAAAATGGGATATTAAATAATAATCGTAGAGTGGGTTGAATTGTGGCCTAGTCTATGAAAGATATGATGATGTTATTGTGTATCAAGTTTAAGATGATCATGTATGAACTATCTCAAAGTTTTAGTTTTGAAATTAAGAAATAGATCCATTCTTAGAATCTTAAATATCTCGTGTTTAATTTATTTCTTCTAGGAGTGTTGCAAATGTGAAATTAAACATGGATATTTGAGTATGAATTCATGACTGATGTAGGTTGTTTAATGTTTTCATTATTTCCCATGACTTCTCGATGAAGAAAATTTTTTATGTGGGTAGATTGCAATGTCTCAGATTTTAGACCCGGTTGAAAATTAAAATAAAATGTTTTATCATCATCACGTAGATAGGACAAATATAATTTTGAACACCATAATGTAAATATAAGAGTTGTAACACTTAAAAGTTTTTTTAGATTTGTTTTATGGTCTAACACATGTAGTGAGTGTTCAAATGTGTTTCAGGAGTGTTTGAATTTTAAGGACTATTTTTCGGAAAACCCAAGGGTAGGTGCACTATTTTTGTATGATTAGTTAAAAACATGCACCTACAATCCCGGAGGGTGTTTTAATAATTCTCCAAACATGCCCCCAAAGTTTCACAACCACGTGATGCATCATCAAAAAATTATTGAGACGAAATGCATGGGGTGGGAATAGTTAAATAAACAATGTTCTTAACCTGCAATCATAGTGTCACATAGGTATTGGATGCACATGGTTGGTTCTTGTTTTGGCTAAACCACGAATCCAAACCAAAATTCTCATTTAATGGGGTGAAATTCCTTTTTCTAACGTGTCTTTATTAATTATTTTCCCCTATTGGCCCTTATTTATCTCAAGCACAACAAGCTGGTCGATCTCCCTCCTATCTTCATAGACATGGTGATATCACTATCATCTGAGTTTAAAATCAATAAATATATACCAATTTTGAATCGTATTGCTGAATCTAAATTTTTTTCTTCCCGCATTTATCAGTTTCCAAGCCATATTGAATTCTTGTTCAATGCATGTTGATATGCGCTATTATCAAGTTGTTTCTTTGTTGACCCAATTTTTTATCAATCTTGTGAGAATTAAATCATAATAATGGTTTATTGATAATTCATATGTATGTGGTGGGTGGTATTATGATTCTCCATTAATTTCTATCTTTTTTATAAAATATACCATTGTATAATACACTAGACACCAACGCGTCACCTCATAAATCTAAAATATAACATCTTAATTCTACTACCTAAATTATTATTATATTTGTGATTTTAAATTTCATTGTTATAGGATATATATATATTGACATAAACCTCCCCTTGGGCGTTTTCTTATATTACCTGACCATTATGCATAGACAAGGACTCAAAAAGACTATTTTCAGCGTACTGACTAACCATCCCCAAGAATGAAACCTAATATGGAATTAACTGAATGATTAGTGGTGTGGATTATCCCCCTATGCTGAAGAGAATTAAATATATTACATTATAACAATACTTGTATATTAAATGTTGAATTAAAATTTAATGAAATTTTAATACCATGGATCTATACTTTGACTTAACCATGAATAAATATAGTGCTTGACTCATGTCATATGATAAATTAATTGTGGGATGGACCTCCAAATTTGTATTTATATATTGTACTGATTTACATATTTTAAAAGTGATGTGGAATATTTTTGGACATGAAAACTATTTCATTATTATAAATTTAGATACTCTAGCATGACATCCTTTAAAAAATTTGTTACAAAGGCATGGTGTCCCATATAAACTGTGAATATTGGGCCTGGAGTCCCCTATAGATTTTGATACTCGACAATGAATCCATAAATAAATTGTTATACTCAATATTGGATTCCCTAATAAAATTTAATTCCCAGGAATGGAATTCCTGATTTGAAATATGAAACTATAATAATTATGCATGGACTCTTGAGTTACGTCTTGGGTCGTGGATAGTAATATATATATATATATATGTTTATATATGTTATTACATATATATTACAACTATATAAATAAATACTTATATTTTTATATATACACATATACATGCTGACACATATTCAGATATATTCCCACTTAGGATGAAGAAGGAATTGTCAGTCGGGTGTCTTATGAGGAACCCAAGTCCTATTTCTTTATATTCATTTATTCACTATCTTTTTTATTATATAGTTAAAATGTTTTATTTTATAATTATTCATTAGATTAAATTATAAACCATTAGTGGGGGCCTACTGAGTTTATCTTACACCCTATTTAGGTTTCCACTTGACCCAGGAAGACATCATGGTTGCGGGGTTAGGATTTGAATTGGTCCTGATTGATGTTATTCATTGTTATCCATTTCTCTTGGAAGTGAGGTATTAGTATAACTATACTGAGAAATTTATTAGGATTATCAATGATATTTCCTATAAAAATTTTGGGTTTTTCATTATGCTTTGCATTCCAGTTGTCATGTATCCCTGTTCTCCTTTTAGTATTGACATAAAACAGATTTTTACATGATTATCTTCGTGGATGTAGCTATTTATTTTTTATTTGGATGATTTATTTTTCCATTCCATTAATTTTTACATCCTATGTTATTGATTAATTTTTGTATTCTATTATACTAATCTACTCATGAGTATATAGTATCCCCAACTTTCTATCACTTGACCCTTATTTATAGTCTATTACCTTTGGTGTGTGAGGAGGATTTCTTGAGATTATGTGAACTACTAGATCAAGTAACCAATTTAGGGAGTCCTAGGATGGTATGTCACAATTATTTGTTCAATATCCCATAATGGATTTAGCTTACTCTCCATTGCCATAATCATTTTGGATAGAGTCCCTGAGTGTATTTTGTGGACACCAAATTCCTATAAACATAGTGGAATGATTCCCATGGTGGATTGGTTTCACTCACTATTCTATTTCATATTATCCCATGACATATAAATCATCACCCAATGAATTATAGTGATATATAATTATGATATCACGTGTCACATAACATAAAGTTCATAGTGTAACTTCTTATAAACCATGCACGGTATATCATGAGATTATAAATATTACCCAATGTATTTGTGGGATGTATAATTATTGGTCCATATATCATATAATAAAAATAATTATTGGAACATAGATATTTTTTCAATTTTAGAAAATAAACCATACATGAAACATTTGAGTTATAATACCCATGAGAAATAAGTGGGTTTTATAATTTATCTCAATGCACAACTGAAGGCTATATCATAAGTGTTAACCAAAGAAGATGTAATTAAATAATTTTATATTTTTATATTTTAAATAATTAAACATATATCATTTTAATTTATTTTTAATATCTATGAATTCATAATAAGTATCAAAGAGAGGTATAAATAAAAATGAAACAGACATGTTGTTCTTTTTGAAATGACAGTAGGGTCCTTAAAAAAAATAGATAATTATTTCTATTTACACCATATTTGAACTAGGATGATTTTTCATAAGATAATAAGGGGTATTAACAAAATTTCATGGTGAAAATGTTTTTATGATGTAAATACATATCATCAAATAATAAACTAGAATGTTCCCTTCTGTCGTGGTTACAAAAAAGTGGTAATTTTGAATAAAACATAAAACTTGTAATAACTATAAGTTTTATAGGTATAATAAATTAGATATATATATATAAGGATCATAAATAAATAATATGAAGAAAATAAATAAAAATTATATAGATAAAAAGGGATAAAAAGTATGATAATTGATAACCCAAACGTTTTGAGGGTGGTTTCAGAATATTCTTTTTAATATTTTAAAATATGTTCTTTTTTGAAATTCAAAATTATAAAAAGGATATTAATACATTATTTATTAAATTTGAGAATGGAAATATGAAACTCACATAATATAACACATTATAAGAATCAAATTAAAATTTATAACATTTGTGGGAATGTAAATTATATACTATGAGGGGAAACTGTCATAAAAGAGGATGAGTAATGTTCTTAATAATGATTTACTTTTTGAACTAGAAATTCATCAAGGTAAAATCACATGATTAAAAAATCACTAAACATGTAGAGAAGAAAAACTAAACCAATAAAATAATCAAAGAGTGGAAAAATAACAAAAATATAAGAAGTAATCTCAAAAGTAATCATTTAAACTCGGTGAAATGGGTGGAGTTATGAATGAGTCTACATCATCCGAATATTTCAAATTGAAATCTAAAAAAAAGTAACACATTAGATCTATTTTTTGAATACTATATATTTTAGGAAAACATGTAATGAAATAAATAAATTTCCAATACGTTCTAAAAAAATAAACCAAGGGTGATTACAATTCATATCTCAATGAAACAAAATTGGGATTACAAACACTTACATTAGGCCCTAATCGATTTTTCATGTGAAATTAACATCCATAATAATTGAATTATGTTTATTAAAATATTTTATAAGATCATAATTCATCTATATTTAATATTCTATGTTCAATTTATTATTAATTTATACTTTTTAAAATATTTTTTCACTTACATTGTATACTTGGGGTTGTCCTTTTTAATTTTCCAAAAACCCTATTGGTTTATTAATCATGGTGATTTTTTGTAAAAAAAATTAAAATATTCAAAATATTTAAGGGTTATATACATAATTATTTTATTTTATATATATATATATATATATATTAATAAGTTATCCAAAAACCATACAATGAAAAGGGTATTGATCAATTCATTTAAGGTGGTTAAAGGGTATACAAAAACTAAATACTTTATTTTTTGGAGGTGGTAATCTGCATGTACAAGATTAATTATCTCATTTTTTATATAATTGGGGGTGTATAAAAATATATTAATTATCATCAAATAATATTTAACATGGTAGATTTTTTTCATTAAATAACTATTTTTTAATAACCATGTAATTATTTTCTTAAAAATAAAAACTATCATTATTTGCGAATGTAGTCCACAAAAATGAATGAAGAAAATTGCATTTATCTCAACGATTTTGTAGGAATAAACAAAGGTTAAATTAAATTAGTATAATAACATCACCTTATATTGAAAATGATGATGCTACCACTCCCTTTGGTAGTTCTCCTTTTGTGGAATACATAAGGCTTATTTTCTTGAACAGTTGGGAAGAACAAGAATTATATGATGTGGGGAGAGTGTTGAGGAGATACTTGGGTAGAGTTTTAGTTGGGAATATATATGGAATTATTGAATAAATGGATTGTATGTGAAATTATTTTATAATTAATGACTGTGGATTTTTTGTAAAATATCATTATTATTTTATAATATCATTACATTATTTAAGAATAATGTCTTTAAGAATGGTAAATCATCGATTAAGGAAGATAAAAGGTAAATAATTATTCCATCATATATTTTCAAATATTTTTTATCATGTTTTTCCTCTTGAACTAGTTTAAACAGCCCTTTACCTGGATTGTTTCTTACCAAGATAACTCCGTTTTTACCATATGTAACTAATTTTAATGACAAAAATGGAATTTAAACTTATTTACTAATTTAGAAATGATTATTTTAGATATTAAAATAATTTCATAAAAAAAATTAAATGCTTTATAGATATTAATTTTAGTATTAGCACCCATAACATGTACATTTTTTTTCAAAGAGACCATTTTAAGCTTAAAATTTAGGTTTGAGAAAAGATTATCGTGGTTTTTTATTGGATAAAAAGTTAGTTACTTATAAATAAATTAGTAGTTTTTTAAAATTTCAATAAAAACCAAAGCCTAATTAAAAAAATATTCTTATTTAATTTAAATAATATTGCAAAATATCATTTTTTTAACTGTAAGTAAATAATATTTTAGTTCCAAAATGGTTTGAATATGTTTTATAAGTTCATCCCAATATTTTATATTTTATATATTACTTAAATAACTATTTAATTTTTTATATATTTATTAAAAAATATTATATTATGAAAATATCATAAAAATAATAATTGTGGTAAAAATAATATTTTCCCATTTACCTTAAAAATCCAATAATTTGAAAAAATCTCAAATATTTATCATAATATAATATTTTTATTTTAAGTGAAATTTTTTTTTTATTCTTTCATTTTCAAAAAATAAAATTTATTATTATATATTATATATGAAAATTTAATATATAAAGGATAATAACATTTTGTTTAAAAATCCCTTTGAAAAATATTTTCTATTCCTAATACTATTTGGTTTTATTTTCTAATTTATTATAATATTATTATTTAATATATGTTTTATTATTATAAAATTTTAATAATAAAACTCATCTATAATATCAATCCACTTTATAGT
The DNA here is from genome assembly GCA_963277665.1 of Viscum album. Lineage (NCBI taxonomy): Eukaryota > Viridiplantae > Streptophyta > Magnoliopsida > Santalales > Viscaceae > Viscum > Viscum album. The sequence continues at coordinate 1,563,090,555 of OY728150.1, forward strand.
TTTTTATTTTGTGTAAAATAAGCTATCAAATTAATTCTTTTTTAAAGAAAATATTTATCTGTAAAATCATGGGGTGTAACACATGGTATACTAACATTGTAAATTACACTATAAATTATCGATTTTCATTATATATTAACAAAAATCATTATTTGAGTCTTATATATCCTATTAAATATAATTTCTAGGATTATTTATAATACTGTAAAATCTATTGTAATAAAATTATAAAGGGATGTATTCCTAAAAATCAATTCCACCATGTACTGATCCTTTTTCACACAAAATATTATTAATGAAAATATAAAATTTATTGTATTTTTTTGTACTTTCCATGATTTTATTTGTTATTTTCTAACCAAATTCAACTACTCTTATATATCTATAAGAATCCTCAATAATATTTTCTAACTAAGATCTTTTCTAAAATACAGGAAATGCATCCAAGTCCACTGAACTATTTTCAATTAATTAAATTTTGGGGAAGTGAATTTATGAAAACCTTACCCAAATTTTTGTATATTCGTATATCTTTATTACTCTTTATAATGTATCAATATATATTGATGATAAGGATAGAAAAATTGATTACTCAAACATTAATACTTCTTTTATCTATACTAACATTAATATATTTGTTGAATACCAATGGGAAAAATCCGTGAACAAGGAGATCATTTTATGGAAAAAATAATAGATTCATTAATGAAGGTGTGTGGAATGAAGTGATAGAAATCTATACCTTATCACCCTATGAACAATGGGAATCATGGTGTTTTCCAAAAATAGGATAATTATTTCCTAGATTTTGTTTATTTAAATATAATGTATTAAATCCATAGTTTATGAATACACCTTATATTCTTTTAGAAAAACTAAAAATCATATATTTCAATGAGTCCACAATATTTTATATATAGATGAGTCATAATATTCAGGTAGAATTGATGAATATAGAATATTTGATATTTAATAAGGTGAATATTTGTATTGGGAAGGTCAAACACTGTATGTTGTTGTACCTATCAGATCTATAAAAAATTATAATATATGAATTTTACATTTATAGTATTTATGATGAAAAGATAAGATAGGAACATGCAAAACATATTAAAAAAGATAATTTCTCATAGTAATGAACATGTTACATTATAATTATAGAACATAATATATTATTTGTAATATTTGTTCTATTTTGGATGGGCACTCATAGTTACTAATGTTTTACCATTGGTAGTAGGAGATAATACTAGAGAAGGATAGGAGTATCCATCAACAATGAATAAATAATTATTAATAAAATACTATAGGTAATTAATAGAGGGGGTATAATAGGAGATCACATTCTACTAACCATTTTACAAATGATCCAAAAAAATTCCTTCTTTATTAATTACTTAATTTATATCCTGATTTAAATCTATTAAAAAAGTATATACATAATTGAATTCACAATGTATTCTAAATAAATTAATTGTACTCGATAAACCTACGTATAATTTTTGGATTTTATATGTGTATTTTTTATTATATATTATTGTTTTTTAATTCTATAAATATTAATTTATTCCCTTAGTATTATCTAGACCTATTTAATTAGTATGGAACTAAATTGATTCTAGAAACTCAACATAAATGAATAATGACATAAAAAAGACTTATTGTACCATGATTATAAATATTTAGAGAGTTCCCACTACATATTAAATTTCATTTAATGGTATAATATCAATTTTAATGTTATTTTCTATATAGGGACTTTTACCATTTAATATCATCACAATATTACAATAATTTCTTCAGTAATTGAAGAAATTCATGAATAACAGTAATTTGTTCCAAAAATCTATCCAATACAAATGATAATAATAAATAGTTTCAAAAATTATAGAAGGGTTATTTTGGAAAATTCATTTTTTGTTAAATATCTATATAAAAACACCATAACATATGAACCATTCATTGATCCCATAGAATCAATGAATAACCTTTTCTAGGAGGACACATTACAAGATATATTTAATGACCACAAATACCTGAAAGGAAAACATTAGTATTCAAAATGGAATTCAATTCTTTGGGGGGAGAGGTTTGAGGTATTTTTTGAGAAGTGTAGGAAAAAACTAACATATAAGGAAATATGGGAGGTAAACTATTTTTAAAATGGCATTGGGAGAACACATTGTTTTTTAATTCAAAAACATCTCGCTTTTTCAACGAATAATTTATATCAATATTATGATAAAATATCAAGAAATATTAAATAGTCAAGGGAGAATAAAAAACAATTTATTCTAAAAATTTCGGAAGTGAGAATCGTTATTATATGATGAATTGTTTTTAAGATATTCATTATAATGATAGGGAGTGAGGATTCTTATCTTGAGGGTAGTAAAAAATTAGTTTATTTAACATTGTTCACAAAAAAACCTCCACATTCTTCCACTAATTTTCTAACATTACCACATATAAATATTTATAAAGAAACTTGACTCATATTTCATAAAAAAATTGAAGGTTAATGAATCATTGGGTCAACCTTAAATGAAAGAAAAATACCTTAAACATTTTTTTGGATTTATTGAGGTTGGTTTTTAACAAAAAATGTTGATAGTGTTTTTGAAATGATAAATCTGGATGCATTTTTGAAGAGAGAGTTTCAATAAAAATTTTGGAGTTGTTTTTGTGAATGTCCTATGAATATATTGTTGATTTAGAATATTATTGAATATAGAAAAGGGATAAATTTCATAGATGAAAATAATTTCCATAATTTAATTACATTTTGTATGGATGGTTCTTTGGAAAGTCATTTTACAATGGATTGGCTTGTATTAATTGTTTTCTATAATGTATAATGGTTCTAGAAAGAGAGTCATGAACCAATTATTGTAAATAGAAACACATTTTAAAAGTAAATCCATAAAAAATTATGTTACAACCCATGATTTGTTTATTTATTTCATTAAATTAAATACTATGTTAAATATCTTACTTTAAACACAAAACATATCTAAGATGAATAATAATATATTTTATTTACATAAAATATTACAATGAAATATAAACATTAATATATTGTGGGATTTTTATGTGACACATCATTAAAAAAATTAAAAGTGGAATAATATTTTTGTTTATAGAAATACCATGAACATAACATCTACATCCAAATGGGTTTACATGATGATAATTAACCTAATTGAAACTATAGAAAAAAGATAGATAATTTCAATTATGTTATAAATTCTAATTTATATGTGAATGAATTAAATTAATAATTTTGTAAGGTAATATATCATAATTATATCTGTAAATTATATTTATATGAGTGTTCCATATATGATCAATGGGAATATGGTTTTTGGATATATGGTCATTGGGTATATACATTATGTAGGTTGTGTTATTAAAAATAATATAACTCAAAAATATTAATATAAATCCTTTAATAAATAAAATTAAAATATTTAATTGACATATAATAAAATATTTTTATGATAAATATTATTGTTGTTATTATTATTATAAAAGAATTATTTTATTTATTAAAAAAATTTAATTTAAAATTTAAAACTATGGGATTGATAAAATTAAATTTATAGAAGTTGAATAATAAAAATTATTAGGATTATATAATTCAAAAATATGATATTTTACAATGAACTATTTTTTATATGTATTATGTATATTTATCAAAATAAAATATATTGTCCTTTTTTAAACAATGACTTTAAACTAATGTATATATATATATAAATTAATCAACACCTAATTTGTAATTGATGGAAAATATTAATAATAACACATATGATTTAAAAGTAATTTTTATATAAATACATTTTTTTAATATATTATGAACTTTTATTAATATATTAATTTAAATATTATATATAAGTTTCATTATATTAAATGGAATCAAAATATCTTTATTAGATTATCAAAATTCGGTAACAGGGTCCATCTTATATTATGGGTAAAAAAATATTTACCAAGATCAAAATCTTATCATGGTAACAGGGGATAAAAAGGGGGGAATCTATAACTGGTCTATTTTCAAAAAATAAAAATGAGGCATTGAGATTATATATGATCCTTTTCATGTTTTAAATTAATTTGTTTATGGTTTAAATACATATTTGCCTCAAATGCACCAAACACCCATGTTATTCCCTCTTTACCCATCACCTTACTAAATTTCCCCAAGTAATCCACCTCTTTTTCACTTATAGAAGGCTCTATCAAAAAATCAATGAAACAAGAATATTCTATAGAAAAATTATAAAATACAAAAACATTTTACCACTTCTAAATTCTTCTCGTATTTCTGTAACTTTTGGTTTGTCGAATTAATCCAAAATCCTTCATTCTTAGGGAAATTTTGATGATTAGGAGTGAATTGATCATGTAAGTATCCATGTTCATCTCTTACTTTCTCAATTAACTTGTCATATAATCTCTTTATAAAACTCATTATCTACATTAACTATGTAATATTACCACCATCATCATTGTTATAAAATTATAATTCTATTATAAAAATAAAAACTCTTACTTATTCACTAGTATAGAATGTTCTTATTTGGGTAGGTTCAAACAACTACATGAATGATACCATACCAAAATATCAATTTTTAACCATGAATAAGTTTTAAATATTAATATTAGTAATTTATTAAATTAAATATCATTATATTTTTGGAATATATATCTACATTTATGACAAATAATAAATTATCTTCATAATGTGACTTGTTACAATCAATAAATTGTCCAAAACCAGCTCATAGTGGGGTACACTCTCATAAATCATACAAAAATATCCATTAAATGAAAATAGAACTCAATAAATTATTGTGTCAGAATGATACCACTGCATTAGTTTTTATGGCAATGATGAAAATTGTGTAAAATAATGGGGGATGACATAGCCATTATGAAACTTGTACAAAAAAAGAATAAATACTAACATCTAATGATGAAAATAAGGATGAACTAAATAATATATTTATAGACAATTGTTATAAATTATTTGTTTGAAAATTAATAAATATGAATTAGGTTCTAAAATAATTCATTAACATGGTTATCGTTATTATATAGGTGGATATAAAGGTTTCATGGAATTCAGTGGTAAAATGTAAGTGTTTTCTCGTCTCAATTGGTTATCATTGAGTTATGTTATATATTTGTGACCTTATTCCATTATGTTGTGTAAATAAGACCAAATTAGTGCATAATCAATATTAATCATGTAATTATAGGGTTTTAAAAATATATAACTTTTTCTTTCATTTATTGTCTATAGATACAATGGTTTCTAATATCGTAATGGTTTTCTTTATAACATCACATTGAATTCAAGAATTTTATGATTAGAATTCCTTTTGGGTACACTATGTGAAGTTTATCTTTAAGACCACCATTATTTTATTTTCCTATTTATTTTAATGATCATTACTTGTCCTCTTACCATTTATTCTCCCTAATGGTTCATAATTTACCAGAATTAATGCTAGTATGAGAAACTAATATTGCCTCTTATTTTCAATTGAAAATATTTTACTTCCCTGTTTATATTCATTATTTTGTTTTATAAGTTTCCTTTTCTCTAATTCAGTTATTTATATAGGTATTTGTTTTATTTAATTGACTTTATTTACAAAATTAATATTTTATTAATGTTTTTGATACAATCTTTTTTGACCATATTTGACCTTCGTTGCAAATTATGAACATAATCTCATTTTCAAAATTTTCCATCAATATTATTTTTCTAATCATGTTAAACAATTTTATTAATGAAACTCCCTCAACAAATCTTCATGTTTATCCAAAAAATATATTCTTTTTTATAAAATATTTTCCATTAAAATAAAGTGTATCAATAATGTTAAAGGAATTTATTATTTTTTATCAAATTGAATTACAATGCTCTTATAATGATATTTTTATATTTTCAACATCTATTAATAATTATTTTGTATTAATGTGAATGTTTCCTAATGATACGATCCAATATCTTTCTATTGATTAGTATTGATAAAATATTAGGGATGGTCTCTTTAAACCCATTTATTTTTTTGATTAAATTTACTAATAAAGAAATTAATATTTTTTTTCATATTCACATGTCAGGAATTTATAAGGTTTTCAATATGTGGAAGATAGTTCTAGAATTATATATCCATATAATGTATTGGGTAAATCAATAACTCATTATATATCTATGTACAGTGAGTGAACCAAAACACTTATGAGCCTATGTCCAGTGTGCGATGGGTGGCCCTAAATTAAAAACCCCTTCATGCATTGGGTAAGGACTTATGTCTAATGCGGTGAAATTTTAGTGATAAGGGAGTTCACCCAATATTCTGTAATACTTTATCCAGTATTCTATTTTTGTCTCATTAGATATCATTAAAAAAGGAATTATTTTATATGCTTACGCTAATCATACATTTTTATGATTATGTTTTGTTTTTAGGGATCATGAATTTTGACACATGTTTCCAAAATCTTAATACTCATGTACTATATTATGCCAAAATCCTTATATCATGAACCATGATTTATGATCTATGTTATATTGGTTATTTTTATATTATGTTTTTCTAAGAACATTGATTATATTTTAAGTTCCTTATGTTTATCTTATGCTCACTTATGATCTTTAAATAATATATCTTTTGTTTAAACTTATTGATCATCTGAGCTCACTCTTAAATATATTTCCACTCTAATGGTTACGAAATAAGAGAATTATGTATGACGTTTCTAGAAGGAAATAATATGAGAAATATATCTGTGGGATATATTTAAATTGATATAAAATAAGTTAGTTATATATCAATTATGCATCGAAAATAAAACTATATGTACCAAAGTCTGATTTATTATGATTTATAATGAATATTCTTATAAAATTATGTTATATGAATGCATGTTGTGATTAGATAACTTAAATTGGAATTAGAGTTCAATTTTGATACATTTTGGGATTATAATTATACAATTTATCCTAAAAACCAAATATAAACCAAAAGAGATGTAGGATGAACATAAAATATCATAAGATCAATCCAAGGTTTTATAATCTTGGTAATCAGAGGATTAATTTTCATTTTCATAATATTTCTTAATCTAATTATTTTTTCATGACACTCACACTGACGATTTTAATTTCTTTCAATGGTTGAAAGTAATAATTATAATTTTAATAATGATTTTGATGTGTGATATAATGATAGTCCCAATTTGAAACCCAAAGGGATGAGAGTTGGGGAATAAAATATCATCGAAACTCGTACCGAACTCTCTCAAGTTATGAACAATAACATGAATTCTATTGAACTCACAAACACCCCATAGAGAATATTTTCATTTAGTTAATTATCAGAAAATATAAACCCTCATTTAGTTTTTATTATTAACCACTTTATATCGAGATATGGATCAATAATATAGAGAAGATATGTTTTGTTCTCTCATGTTCAATTCATGAAATGGTTATATTTGTTGTTTATCATTGGGTAGGTGGATATGAATAATGGTGATCCCACTTCAAGAATACATGAAGATATGGGGAATTAGACACAAAAATAAATGGATCAGTATTGAAATGTATTATTTAATAAATACTTACTCAACTAATCTCAATAAATTAGATATATAATTATTGGAACAAAAACCAAAGGGGGTCGAATCAATTAGTACATATGTGGATAACATTAAAATATATGGCCAGTATAATCCTGATATTATTATTGAACCCATATGAATGATTAACCATTCATTTAGTGGATTAAATACATGTCTCCAAACGATATTGTTTATAAGGAACTTTAGTAGCTATGAATAATTTTTTTAAGTGACCTGAAAGTGGAAATTGAATTTTGATAATCCCATTATTCTTGTGTTTTTGTGGATACAATGATAAAAATTGAATATTGATTAATCAAATATAATTAATTACATAGTGGAAATAAAAAAAATATTATATACACAAAATATGATAAAATTCAGGGGTTAATTGTCTCAAAGTAATTGGGGAAAACTTAATGCATAGATTAAAGGTCCATCAAAAAATGAATGTATAAGATATATGAATATTATATCCAATGAATTAGATGAAAAGGAAGGTCTGTCTAATAGACCAGCTTTCCCTAATGATTTTATTATAAAAATTATGGACTTTAAACAAACCAGTGGACCAATCTAATGGATAATGATGAAAATAAACATCGACAACCTCCAAATTCATTAGATAAAGGTATGTCTTATGTAATCACAACTACTACAGGATGCCAAAGAAATGATGTGGTGAAGTGTAGAATTTTCATTAACTATAAAATTTCAAATGTAATGATTTTGGCTATAACCAATTTTTTATATATATTTATCTTTCTAATGGAATCATATGACAACCTCAATAGATATATATTGAATAATCAATAAAAAATCCTAGTGTTATTATGATTTCATCCTATATTTATAACACCCCATGATATTACATTTTTTATTTCCATTAATTAATAATTTTTTTATTACCGTTCGTCACATGAAACAACGAATTAAAATGATCCAAGAAAAATTTCATTGAGATATAAAATTAAAAGGAAGTATAAACATTAATACATTATGGAAACACTTAATGAATTATTATTAAGAAAAGTATATGTAAAATAAATCTGTAAGAAAATAAAAGTTCCCCGAACATAAAATTTATACCCTTATGGTTTGTCATGAAAATCATCACCTAGAATAGAACTATAGAAATAAATCGGAGAACTAGAAATGTTATAGATATATTCAGAGAGAATTCAATGAGCTCAATAATTAATTTTAAAAATTATGTATATAGAAATTAAATATGGGTATTATATATATGATTGTTATAAATATGTATTTTGAAAGTATGGTCTTGAGATAAATGTTTGTTAGGTATATCTAATGGGTATGTTTAGTAATTGAAAAACATATAATTCTAAAATATTTATATACAGAAAATTGAAATCATGACAATATTTAATTAACATATTTTTTATACATTTAATATTATTATTATTTATAAAATAATGATTTAATGAATTTATAAAATTAAAATAAATTTTTAATACTATGGAAATGAGAAAATTAAATGATTAGAAGATGAATAATTATGTTCTATAAGATTACTCAATGTAGAACATTTAATTATTGATAAAATATTTTTCTTAATTATTTTTTTATTTAAATTAATTAAAATGGTCAATATTATGTTATGAGTCAAATTTAATTTTTATACCTAAAAAATAAATAATTTAACACTTATTTAATTAATTAAATTTTTTATATATAAATAATAATACTTAATATTTAAAATGTTATTTCTCTATAAAAACATTAAATATATATTTAATTTAAGTTTATTTTTATTATACTTAATTGTTTAATTCTATTAAATTGTTTCTTAATTTAAATCTAAAAATTTTCAACTTATATTTTATTTAAAAATAATAATTATCATGGTAAAAATAATAGAAGATAAAATGGTTAAAAATATGGAATCTACCTTGGCTATATTTTTTTAAACATACATGATACATAGAATTTATAGAAGATAATTGTTTATATTTGTATGTTATACATAAATCCATCACCAACATTTCACCACTTAACTCACTTATATATAATATGATTCCATATTTATACTTCAACTATCCAAATTTTCCAAATAAACGTCCTCTAATTTCAACTATGAAAGGATATCTCTTCTAAGCCTTCCAAATCACTATATTCCTTAAAAATATTTTATATATTACAATTTATCTACTCAAAAAGAATTGTATAATTTTAGTTAGTTTTTGATTGAAATAAGGAATACAAAATCCTTCATTCTAAAAGAGAAAAATTCAAGAAGGTAAAAATTCATGTAGTAAGTGTCAACAATCATCCTTACATTTTTAATTACATTATGATCTACATTTTTATAAACTTTATCATCCACTTTATTGATTTTATGTTAAAATAATTATTTTTCAAATTAAATGAAGATAAAATTATTTAACTTTAAATTATTACTCATAAATTATTATAACAGGTTCTTTTTTGTGTCAGTTTAGACACATACATAATGGATTCCATATCAGCATTACTATTTTTTTATCTTTAATGCAAAGACACATATTTTTTCATATTTCAAATTGAATATATGATTTTAATTTTTAGCTTATGGAGCGGGATTTGTTTTTAGAACTATGATTATAATTGAAATTTTGAGTGTTTAAAAATTTGGAAGATATTTTTTAGATTATGGATCGAAGATCATGATGTTTTTGGGGTGTCTTGGGGATGTAAAAATGGTTCATGTTTGTTCTTGAAAAGTTTGGAATGTATTTTTGTCATAGTGCATGGTTTTCAAAAAGTTAGGAAAACACAATGGAGAAATAGTCTGGGTTGTATTTATCTTTGGGGTTGTTGCACATTCATTTATTGGTTATATAGAAATCATGATGAAAATAAAATTTGTTTTTTGTGTCAATTTCCATGGTTTTTGAACAGTTTGAAAAACCATTCAGGGTGTGGTTCCCTAGAATGTTACGTAAATAAAGTTGGTTTATAGTTTGGAAACCCGTGTATTTAAACCATCCATGTACCCTGAATTTTCCAAATTGAAATTCATCCATTTTCTAAGTCAATTTTAAAATGATAAACTACTGTTTTCTCCCATCAATGTGGCTGATCCAACTGAACCCTCTCCCCATCTCTTATCTATTTACCCACATTGAATGGGTTGGTTTTGGTATAGTTATCCAATACTTTGACCTGAGTTACCTCTGATTTCTTCCTACATTATTCCATAAATTTTTTTCCTATAAATTTTTTATCTTTAACTTAGGGTTTCATAATGATTCCTCCAAATCATTGTGTATTAAAAATTATAGGATGTGGAATTTACATACAATGGCTAAACTATGTCACGAGATGATGTATAAATATTTTTTCTCAAAATATCAACAAAGGTATTTCACCATATGATTTTTTATAGGGTATTTTCATATATTAAATGTATTTATCCCTTTAATAAAGTGTGTAATTTGGGTATTTCTTTTGGATTATTCTTAAGTTCATGTTTGGAGTAGACTGTACCCCGTTGCATGAGGTTTAATGAGTCAATATCTACAAGGGAGGTTTAGGGTATTATCCATATTTGATTTAATTTTTCTATCAATTTTATATTATTTTAATTAAATTGAATAATTATTTATATATTTTAATAACTAATTAATTGGATTTTTCTTTATAGTTTCCTGGAAGATTTTTTGAGTCTATGAAAAATTTATGCAGCAGTGGTCAAATTTACATAAAAGGTAATGGAATGAATTAGGTATGTGGTCCATTGAGAATGAAACTAATTTTATACTTCGTATATGTCAAATATGATATGTGGTATCACCCATGAGGATGATCAAAATTATATTTAAATATCCTCATATTGTAAATTAATATTTTTATGACTAAATGCATGCATCAAGTGTCCCATTCCACCCTTGAGAACTAGTCGATTCCTTGATCAAATATGTCAAAGGGATTGATTATAAATGTATAAATTCATATATATATATATATATATATATATATTTCTATATAGTGATTAGATTATGAAAAATTAAGTGAATACACAGGTCCTCGATAGGTTACCTTTGATATCATGAGTAGTATGGTGTGATGAATAAGGATGATATGAAAAGTAAACCATAATTAAACCATGATATAACATAGTGGGTTATGTTAGAAAATTAGATTGTTGGATTAGTGAATTACCCCACATGAATGTGACAACCTGTTTTGGTAGACCCTATGAAGATTGATTATATTTTCAGTGAGTGGATTGACTAAGGATAACTCATGAAGTTAGATGGGAATTTAATCATTTGTTTAGTGTGACACTAGTGGGGATTATCCTATGAATCCAGTGATGATATAATGTAATTATTATAGATATAAGGGACATTAATATCACAAATTAATGTTCATGGTCCAATATATGAAATTGATATTAATGATCCCATATAGGATTCTCATGTTTTTAGGTGACCTACTAGACCCGAACGGGTGACCTCATGTTTTGTTACACCTTAAAGGGTTAGTGTTGGAATGGGTAGTGATGATTTTGAAAATAATATTAGGAACTGAATAGATTGTGTGATCTTGATGAATCTATAGTGAGGGGGATAATGCATGATATTAAGAGTCTGACTATGAATATATGAGATGAGTTGTGTAGGTTTCCAATCTTCTAGGTTCAGTGTATCAATTAACCTTATGGGGGGATTTGGGTGTGAATGATTAAAACACATAACAATTTTAATATTGTTTCATCATTAAATAAAAAACACTTCCATATTTCTCAAATTTCAATATATTAATAGAAATGAATTCACACATAGGAAAAGTGATGATACTTGGGTCAATATAATTTAGTTACGTCCTAGTAGAATACAACTACAATGTGTCTATGTACCAAATTCACTGAAGCTCACTCCCAATTAAAAGGGATAGTCTAGATCACTTCTATTCCTAGGCTCACTACATTTACAACTTTTTTTTTATTCTCACTTCATTACCATGGGGCATTCCCTATGTCTATTCCTTTAGATCGCTACTAGTGGAAAGAATCATTGTCTTTCTCTTCCTCTGCACACTACTCTTATAAGGTATTCATTCACAGTTTAAAAACATATATGTCTAATCTTCATAAAATAATAAATCCTCAACTATAAATGAGTGATTTTATGAATTTCATTTTACACATGTGGATAAAATCCACTGTTGGAAATAGTGTTAGTTAGATGAAATAACATTCAGAAACTATTTATCAACCTTCATGAACAACCTATTTCTTCTGATAACCACATATCACATATGCTTTGTGGACATCCTCTTCGACAAACTACCTCTTATTATTCTTCTGTGTACTGCCTCCATGGATTTCCTCTGTAAACCACTTCCACATCTGTGGAATTCCTTCTTATATGGTATGTTACATCCATGAACCTATTCTTCTCTATGGAAAGCTTCATCTCTATAGACCCTTCTGTCATTGTGAGCTATAGTTCCCAACAAACCACTTTTTTTGAACAATTCATGCAAACCAACTGACCCTTCATTGAATCCCTCTCCCGATCTACTTCACACTTCGTGGAATTATCCCTCACAAACTACCTTTGGACATTACAAAATTCTCGAAGAAAATGTGTTTTCTTATGAATATAACATTACATAATGAAGATATTAACATTAATTATATAGTAATATAGATCCAAAAAATACCCTAATATTTAATTTCCCAAATCATTTATGTGCTACAAACTTCACCAAGTACAGCTTCTCTAATGAATATTTCTTCCCTATGCAGTCCATGTACCACAACTCTTCTTTTATAGGTGTTAAACATCACTACCTCATTTTCTCCAATGAAAAAACACTAAAAATAGCGCAACCCTACTATATACAATTGGTCTTCCATGAACCAAAGGCCTCCCCATGAACATTTTTCCATTAATAATATGCATACCGCACTTTTCTATCCACATAGCAGTGTTATGTGGTAATAATCCTTTGTTGAATTCATTAAATATTATGTATACTAACAATGTTGTCTGTGAACTATATTTTGCGGTCATCGGTATTTTTCAACAAACACAATCCCATTCAAAACAAACTGATATGACACCTTGATGTTTTTTTCCAAACAGAAATCCTAGTATTATTATTATTATTTTCTTCATGAGATGTTATAGAGTTGATATTCCCCACCCCAAATTCTTTTTTTGAGTTGTGAACAAGGTGGAAGCAATCCATATAAAATAAATGGTACATCATAAGATTCCAAATAATTTCATAGATATGTAAGTAACATGGTCATATGATGAGATGATTCATGATTCATAAGATCTAGTGACATTCAATATATGAATTGAGATTCCAAGTGATACATATGATCTAGATGATGAGACTCATGAATTATATTATATGCCTTTTCATTCCTTAGATATAGATGTTTAGAATGGTGGATATTATAAGATGTCTAGTTTCTCTTTATATATTTACGTAATTCGTAAATAATTTTATGTGATTCCAAGAAATTCATAAGATCATGATATTGATCATGGGTGATATTTCAAGATTTCTAGTAATGCCTAAGATCTAGCAGGAAACAAATTGATTTTTATGGAGACGTCTCAGAATACAAGGATCTAATATTGATCAGAAAAATGGATGATATAAGTAGAGTAACTTATATGATATGGTGTTTATACCTCGTACAAATTTCTTTCTCAAATAATGTGGTAGGAATCATATCCCTCTTATGATATGTGAGATGCTACAAGAAAAATGGAACTCACTAAAGTAAGTATATTGGATCTCAACTATTATGTTAAAACATAAGGATTGGTAGTTATTATTTAGCTATAGTCCTGAATTGAGAGGTATTTATTCTGGTATTCTGATCACATGTTCAAAAATTTCTTTATAGGTTATGTTTGTGAACTCATTAGTGGTGCCCTATTTAATTGTATTCACACCCATATTGAGTGGGCAAGGTACTTCAGATCCTGATCATACATCATTAATCAATGGTTCTAGTATGTAAGAAGGAATTTATTGGATGATTGGGTGGGATAACCTAAATGGATTTGGATATCATGATAAGGGGAGTCATGAGGGTTGTATTGGATCCTCTTGTGATTTTTTTTATTTATTTTATTTACTTTTTATTTGGGAATATACTTATGGTGATCTGTCATTATATGATGGAATGACTTTTTGTTTGCGTGGATGTATTCTACCATATGAACATTATATATAATGTTATAAATAATTAGTTGTGTGATCTATAATTATTTATTATAGGTGTAGTTTTGTTTTTATCCGTTGTTTCCAACTCTTATTTGACTGTATAGTCTCCCATTAATATCACTCAATATCCTCATTTGTATTCGAAAGATTCTGGAATATAGGGATCCATGGAAGTGGTAATTTTTTGACTCTCACAAAGATATTGATCAATGTTATCATATTTGTGATTTTACATTGCGGTATAATAAATTTGTTTCATTAGTATTTTGAGAGAATGTCAACATATAATATAGGAATGAGTCAGATCATGTGATAGATCATTCAATGCTGCATCATTAACAACAATTTCAAAAAAACATCTAATGCACTAGGGGAACTGAATTTTATTATGGGTTATTGTTTTTAGGGTTCCACTATTTCACCTCACATAGAAAACATGGGTTTTAGATCTATGATATATGTGGTTTTGGTTCTTAGCCTATTGGAAAGATTACTGAGTATATTTATCATTCTTTTTATGTCAAAATTAAATTGCATACATGTGTTTGTGTGTGATTTATATTACTAGATATGAGGGTTTGAATGTTTAAACTATCAAAAAACAACTCATAAGGTGTTTTACTATATAATTTATTAGAGATATTATAATATACTGAAACAAAATAAATTTTCTTATGGTGATTGGTCATTGGATTCTATGGTGGGATTCAACTTTATAAAGACTATATTTTCCCTTTGTGTAAATGACGAATATTGTCCCATGGTGGGGTAGTATAGGCACATGGAGCCATGGAATTGGATTTTGAAAGAAAAAAAATAGTTTCAATTATTAAATGTGTCTAAAAAAACATATGTAATCTTTTCCCATACAACATATTGGTGGAATTATAATTAACCAAAGAATTTAATTATGGTATATTGAGGTGAATCTTTAGGGGAAAATGACAATATATATGTTTATGTTATTTTGGACATTGATCATGTAGTCTCATATAATGATTACTGGTGAAGATTAATTCCTTAGTAGGATGATATCTTAACATGTGATGCCTAAAATGTATATTCATGTGAGGATCATTGAGTGAGTGTTTTAGGAACATTTGTAACCTTGTTTTATATGGTATTGGAGAAGTAAATTTTACAATGATTTAGAACCAATGTGAGGTTTAGTGTATGTGCAATGTGTGAGAGCCTAGTTCATATGTGATGTGGATAAGGTTATTGGTGAGTCGAGGGATGTCTTTATGGGTAACCAAAGAGTGTATTAAACCAATACATTTGAATTCCATATAGAATACCATAATTATTAGATGATTCATTTCATGAGTTAAATTAACATGAGGCACTACTGTGGATTTGATATAGACATGGATGTGACTTGGGATATCATGATGTGGAGCACAAGATGTTATTTTTATTAATGTTTGGTTTTGATGGGTAGGATTATTGGGATTCAAAAATATATATTTCTAGGTGCGGTTCTTGATGAAATGGAATATTTTGATCTAGGTAGTTGAATCTACGAAGGATATATAGTGGGAATACACTTCGGATTTTATCGTGAGGCCTAAGGATGGGTAAGTATGCGGTATGTGTTTGCATGAGGGTGTTTTCAGACTTATTATAAAAAATTTAATATGATTCTTCTTGCAAGATATGATGGAAATTCATGCGGGAAATTTTAAATTTTAAGGTATGTGATCCAAAGTTTTATGACATATGATTCCTTCGAGTGAGAGTTAGGTTCTGTGATTGGGTGGCATATAATCATACTCCAGTTTGGTTGGATGAGATGGATGTACTAGATGCTAGTTACACGTGGTTTAATTTTATTTTATTTTATTCGTGAATTACGATGTGTGAGATGGGGACTAATGAGTTTGGTGAAATGCAGGCATGATCATATTATTTAGAGTATATATAAAATGTGAAATGTATGAATATAGTGAGATGTGACATCAGAGATGAATTTGGGTAATGTGATTGGTTTTCCTCATAATATTAAAAATACATTATGTATTAAACTAAAAGATAACTATAAGAGAATGTAAATATTGGAGAGTGAACCATAGGATGTAAAATGGTTTAAACCTAATTAATGATGACTTTAGTAAGATGTCAAGGGTTACATTAATTGTGACCCCATATCAATTATTGATTGGTATTTAATGTTTGAGATAAGGTATGATTTATATAGTCCCATCAAACCATTACATGTGGTAATTTATATTTCATGGTCCATGGATGTATGATTCCTAGGATAGTAAGGTTGTAGACGAGTGAGACCGGTTATTGGATGAATGATGTGGAATTGGGATGTCGTTTTGTAAGAAATTATGATTTTATTTGGTTATTTAGTGAATAAAAAGTTTATCTTTAATGTTTAGTATTATATAGAATTTATGTGTAATGTTGGACCTTATATGGTTTATCATGATCCTTCTGTTTGATGTAATAGAGACGTTCTTGAACTTGTGAGTCGAGTATGATAAATGATTTAATTGGTTAAGGATCCATCAGTGGAATTACACCAAGAGTCATGTTTGAACTTCATTTGGGTTATTTAGATAATAAAAATATGGATTTAATAATTAAGCATCATTTTTAGGAGTTATAATAGTGTTCTAGAGGGTGAGACCAATCATTTTAAAAAATATGTAGCCACAAGAGGACATACTGGGGGTTTTTTCAAGGAATTGGGTGTTAGGAGAATGATTATACATTCAGAAGATTTTGGGATGGTGAGAAATTAATTTCACTAGGATTTATAATGGTGTGGAGTTCTATTGACATGACTTAACCCACCCAGCCCCACCATAGAAAGTTATATGCTGTGAGTGTCAGCCTAATCCTATATCTAATAGAGGGGAATGTGACTACCACCAAGTAAGTATATCTCGAGAAATTGGAGGCCTTAGCCTACAAGAAACTAATAAAGTAATATCTAAAATGAACAAGATATGTAAAAACACCAATAAGATATATAAATTAATCTAAAAAAACTAATTAAAAAAGATTCACAAGACATCCACCATGATTGACATTGATAGACAAAAAAGAATCATTATCTATAAAGGAGAAAATTTCATGCTTAATAGAAAAAAGGATACATGAAATGATAGTATGACCCATTGAGAAATATGGCTATAAACATGTATTTTATCTGATACCTTTATTTAATGGTACAACCAATAAACACCTAAAATGTATCCCCCAATCCCACTTGGTGTTTGCTCTGAACAGTCCATTCTCACTCCACATCTGAAAGACCTTATCTAAAGCCATTGAAACTACACATCCAGAAGTCCAACTCAGAACTATGTTCTATTTTCATTGACACAACATGGGTCGACCTAATTCCTATGTGAGGGTGTGTGTAAACATACTCATTAGGATATCCAAAAAACTTGAAATAAGAACAAAGTAACATATCATCTCAAAACACGCAACAGTAATGATTAATTTAATGGAATTCAAGAATCGTATTCAAGATATGAATATCAGTAGATGTCTAAAAGATGAAAAAAAAATTCCTAGTAATAATCATTCCATTTCTCAAAGTCAAGGTTCTAAAAACAACTAGTGGTGGTCAGAACACTAATGATTCCATGATGTTTGATGTCATTAAAAATTTTTACATCACATCTTAAAGTCCCCCAAGGGTAGTAATTTGAGTCAAAATACTCTAATATGTTTGAACTAATCACCCTACCTAACTACTACATAATTAATAGGTACCATAATATGGGGAATAACAATTATTAAATCATGCTCTCTAGAGGGATAGAAAAGACCGCTTTGGGACACACCATATATGAGGGAATTATATTCTGAGAGTGTGAATCGGGGATTAGGCAATGGGGTGATACCTGAATCTATATATATTATCTCATTGGTTGGGATCAAATTCAAGTAAGTATATAATAATATACCTACATCTAATCATAAAAGGGAATCATTTATTGTGACTTGCCGCCCTTGGTGGGATAACATAACCTATTCACAGTTTGCTTATAAATATGGGTTCATATACAATGAGTAGCATGGTGGGATACATGACCCTATCCACGGTCATCCTATAGATAGAGGATCACACAACTTGAGTAGAATTGTGGTATACATAACACTATTAGAGGGTAGAGAATAGGATTTACCATAATTTCATATACATATAATTCCTAAAAAAGGACTATTCTATTGTCCTAATACAAGTGAAAGGAAAGTACATGGTGTGTACAAGAGGGCACATAATGGGTCTCTATAAGTTAATAACAAGTCCAAGTATTTCCATTAAGCATGAATTTTAAAAGTACAACTAAATGGTGTGAGGGATGAGATACTTGGTGTGTGGGCATGAGATTCATAATTGGTATGCACTTAGTTGACCGGGACTTATTCCACTAGGGGTGTTAGACGTGTAGTGTGACCTAAGAGATTTTATGAATTATTATATTTTTTAATCAATAAAAATTATTTGATATCATGTTTTATATGATTCAAAATTTTAATCTTGGTAAACCTGAAGCCTTGAGATTGTCATATGCTACCTGAAATTCCTAATTCTTTTGATAACATTCATTACATGCAAGACTGATTTTTATTGTAATACGAATATACTACTAAAAATATTATTATAGTTTTCACCTAGCCATTAGAATGAATGTTATGAATACGATAAATTTTTAAAAAAAATATGGAAAAAAAATTATTGAAAATGGATTCTTTGGTAAAAAATTAATTAAAAATGAGTGTATGAACTATTTGAAAATAATATGTTTCCTTTTCTAAAAAACCAGTTTTCATTACAGAAACACATTTTACCTCAATAAATTAAAAGAACATTTGATAACTTATTTTAATTAAATATATATATTATATATTCATTCACCAATTTAAAATTATTCTTATTCAGTTTCTAAAAAACTTATAAGAATAAATCCAATTGAATGCATAAAAACATGAATTTTTCGAAAAGGCATTTTTACAAAATTGTAATGAAACAGATATTTTAACAATATATTTTGAAATTTTATAGATTATTGTTAATAGAATAAAATTCATTATTTATTTCATTATTTTAAAATTATCTTATAGCTAATTTATTTTATTTTTATGAGATGTTTCATTTTTTATAAATTGTTAAAAATATTGTATTTTAATTCAAAACTAAATTATAATGTAAATAATTTATAATGATAAATTATATTTTATGTTTATATTAATGTTTAATTAGGTAAATATTATGTATAAAAATGTAATTTAGGTCTTTTTAGTCATTATTTTATTAAATTCGTATATAAAAACATTGTAAACTTTTGAACATTTTCACTTTAAAAACCAGATTTCTCAATACATTTATGGGATAAATTTTAAATTAAATTATTCAAATTATCATTGTATAATTATGTAAAATGGATTCCCTATTTATATTCATAACAAAATATTTTATTTAATATATTCATGTCAATGGTTAACCTTAATGATTAGTGAAAATATTTAAAATTAATTAACACGATTAAGGTTAAAATTGGGTATTGTGCAATATATGCATTTCTATTAAAATTAATTTTATAAACCCAATAGTTTATTATTTAAATAAATTAAATTAATATAAAGAATAATTTGATATAAATTATATAATAAATTTCTTTTAATTAATATCAGAAATGGTAAAATACCTAATGAATAAAAAATATGATTTAACTTGGTAAAAGAACTGTAGTGATAAAATTGAGTAAACATAAATAATATAAAATAACTTGATAAAAATGTATTTATTTTATGTAATGGAATTATTAATTGACCAAATAACTCACTAAAAGTATTTATTAATTTTGGATGAAAATGATGTAAGGGAAAAACCCAATATTGTTTACTCTTGGGCATTTACTAGAATGCCACTCCTCCTCCATTTTAAAGGGAATTAACTCTCCAAAATTCAACACACATCTCATGAAATTTATCTTGAATAAAACCTACCAAAATAACCTTAAAATTTTCTTCTTCTTATAATTTATACATTACATTATGAATAAATCCAACCAAGGAAGTCATTCGGTGAAGAGAAATCGTAGATACTCCAAGAAGAGGTAATGTTCATCAACAATATTTTTTGTTTTAATTTTTCTCAAAACCATTCAATTATATTAATAAAATTATTTTAATAAACCCTCAATATATTTAATATAATTTTATTTTTTATGTTATGGTTTATACCTACAAAAACACATAATTACAATAAATGGGTTATGAAATCATCATTCGTATGTTTGGCGGACAACCGCCACACAAACCGATGTCACTTGTTTTTCCATTACCACATTTCATGGTTGGGAATAATGATGGAAGTTTTTTTAAAGGATATTTTTCTTATTAATGATTTTATAATTATTATATAATTTATATATGACACATAAATTCACTCATTCTATTTTAATAAATACGATAACATCATTCATGTGTACGGAGGACAACTGCCTAACGAATTGATATAATTCACTACCGGTTTAAATGAAATGTAATAAAATGTTTCTAGTAGTAATATGTGATATATATGACATAAAAATGATACTAATATGATAATATATATATATATATATTTCATTTACATTTCATGCTTTCAATATTATAATAAAATTGTAACAACATTCATTTGTGTGTAAAGCCTACGGTCTCCAGAAATGATGTATTTAATTTCCTATCACTAGTTTTTTTGGATTAGAACAATTATATATATAATGAAAATATATGATATTTATTTCATTATTATCCTTATGGATATTATTAAGTCATGATCCGTGTAATAGTTACAATAATAACAAGTCAAAACATGATGGAAAAACAATGTGATTATTACTGAAAACATAACATTATTATGATATTGTTAATAAAATGGTAATAAAAAGTATCAAATAAATAATATATGGTATTACATATATGAATATGGTTCTGTGATATATTAAATATAAATTTAAATTTATTTACATTATGTTTGATTGAGTCCAACGTGATTCAATACATAAGGTATGGGATTCCGTATCACATTTTACATCCGTGAGACACCGATTATGTTCAGAAAATATTTCATTTATCTATTTTGTAAAATTCCAATAAATTTATATTAATACTATTCTACAGATAACTATTGGTTCTTACATGTGTATTTTATTATCTCTCATTCATGGTGTTTTTTTGTATAAAGGTAAACAAATTGTCAAGAGAATTTGGTCTCAGTTTTTATTCATTGAGACACATGTTATGTTAACATCCATTATTATTTTATGAGGTTTATATACTACCCCATGGAAATTTTATTTCAGGAATATACTTATTTAAATGATACATTAAATTCATTTAATTTTATTATCTCATGGGAATTAATATTCCAAGTTAAGATAGTGGTAAGTCTTTATTGCTACAATCTCATCTTTTATTGGGATTTATTAGGAATCTTCTTCATTTGGTGAAATATTAAGATACAAATTTCAAAAAAAATTATCATAAGTTTATTATACTTTGGTTATTCATAGTATATTAAGGTAATGTTACAATTTTATATGCCTTTTCACTAAAAATAAATATGAATTTGTTTTATAGAAAATATGACATTTTTCTAACTTTGGTTTGAAATCAATTTTATTTCAAAACCGTGTTTTATAAAAATTATTTAGAATTTTTTTTATTAATATTTTATGATATTTAAAATACATTTATACACATATTTGACATTATGAAAAAACATTTTTAATGGAATATTCATACCCCTTTCAAAAATAGTGCTAGTTTGGTTTCTATGAGAAATATGAAGGGAATATCCATTTTAATGTCTACAGCATGAATGGAATTTTCTAACGTCATGACCAATCAATTATTTGAAAATTAATTTCAATTTATCATGTATTTTTAAAAGAAAAATGTTTTTAAAAAATTATGTACTAAAGTTTTTTTCCAGGGGGATATGATATTTTTATCAAAAAAAATTTACAAATGGTTTTAAAAGATTCATTTCTCTTAAAGGGTTATTTTAAATGAAATGGTTTTTCAAAAAATATTTCGGTTTTAAAAATGACTTTCCTAGAAATTTTATTTTCCTTGAGATATGTTTTAAATTGTTTTTAGAACTATTTTCCATATAAATTTACATCTTTTGATATAACTTGTGCTTTAATGGGTATATGATACAAGGATACCATTCCCAATATTTCCCTGAATGGTTAATGATTATGATGAAATGTTTTTTATGAAACACTTTTATCTTCTATAGGTTATATCAGGAGGATATACTTTTTAAAAACACCTATTTTCTTGGGTTATGATATAATGAAATGATTATGAATCTTTTCTATTTTCATAGGTTAAGAAATGATGACATTTTAATGATACCCATTTCATTTCATGGGTTATGATATAATGAATTTTTCGGATCTTTTGGAACACATAAATATGGTTGTAATTTCGTGATGGGTGGGACCTATTTATCACTTAAATATGTTGGTTATCGATAGATGATTTATTATCTCAGAGGTTACACATGTGGTCATCCCATCTTCATATTGGAGGGTTCACTGCTGGTCAACCCAATCCTATAAAGGTGGGTACACTGGTGGTCAGTCCAAACCTATAAAGCATGGTAAAAATGCGTTAAAACCAATCCCAACGAAAGTATATGGGTAGTCAGGGTAATCCTAACATGTAATGAATGTCTTGGTGGCTAGCCTATATATAATATTTTCTATTCTTGTGAGTATACCAAATATATATGTCCTACGAAAATGTTAATCTGTCATGACACATGTGTATCGACTAGTATTTTCACTAAGGTATAGATCATTTGTTTTTAAATTTATACCCTTGGTTTAATCTTGAAAAACGTTCACTAGTTACTTAGGAATGTACCATGAACAGCTAGTGTTGTTTGGATGTAGGAGTTCTGAAAAAATGGGCAAATTAATATTCCCCTTGGTTAGTATAAAATATGACACACAAACTACATGGTTTCTTCTAACCTTGTAGTGATAAATAAAGGTGCATCATGAGATTCAGAGTTTTTTTAAAATTGTGAGACACTGGGAACAAAACCTTGAAAAAAACTACTAACTTTGATAGTGGAAGTTTTCATAGCTAGGTAACAGTTAGAGAAACCATGCACCTTAATCATTCATGTTTATTCTTTAAGTTGTGGCTTGACCACAATTTGTGCATGATTTAGAAAACCATGAAACATAACTATGATCCCACAATGTTGAAGGTGAATCTACTTATTTTACCTTAATGAAATCATATTGACTATTTTTTTCTTATCCTCCCATTTCAAGCGGATGGAATGGTTATCATCTTCTATTGAGATCAAATCCCCCTCAACATAGTAATTTATGTAATTCCCACATTCAAAGTACATGACAAACACCATTAAAAAAATTAGATCCATCTTTATAAGATCTACGATCCAATCCAATATTATTTCATTTTATCATAAAATACATTATGCTATTTTAATTAAGTATTATTTACCCTAACGTAAGGGATTTGGACCATTTCATAAATTTCTATTAACCGACTTAGAATCTTATGCCTCCATCGAATGAGGAGTCCTCAAAAACTCTAAGGTAGGTTCTCTCGTCATTTCCCCAAGAGTTTTTTTTGTTTTGTATCTATGATATATTGAAGTGTGTGGACATTTCATCAACATCACATTTTAATTTGGTTATTCATATGAAATTGATAAACACTTCTTGGTACACACACTATAATCAATGTTTATTAGTTTTGAGGATATTGACCTTAATTATGGACACTCCTTGGGTGTGCCATTTTAATTTTGTCGATTTAGTTAATCAATTAATTTACCCTAATAACTCCTAGGAATTCATATTGGGTGAAAATTTAGTTTTCCCACTCCCGTATACATGGTTATTGAATTAATGACCCCCCTTTATATGTGGACCAACATATACTGGGAACTTTCAGTGTAGGAAATTTCCCCTTTTATATTGGAACCATAAAACTCACTCATGAAACTTATATATTGAATTTCCATGAATTGATTTTTTAAAGGGATTGATTATATAGAAAGGATCTTTCATGATTTCTTCATTTCATTAAATTAATTTATTGGTTTAAATGGAATGAATTATAAAGGATTTAAATTTCATTCCTACCAATCCATACCATATTAAATGATTATTAAGAATTGTGAAGTCCTTTTGTAATTGATCTTTTCTATTGAGTAACATGATAGTTAATTATCTATGAATTATATTATAAATATGATTATTATTTAACATGGGTAGTGCTATTATTGTAAGGGATATAGTGAGCATCAAAGTATTATGATCCCTTACATCGGGTGTTGAGAATGACATAGCACAACATTAACACTAGATGGATTGTGGGCTTGACGTGCCACGACCCTTATTTAGAGTATTATCATGGGTGAACATTAATCATCTCAAGTGAAAGGTATGAAATCCCCCACAAGTTTTGAGATGTAGGTAATTTATCCATTGAATTATCTTATAGAATCATTAGACTCATCATGGATGATTGAGTTATTCCCCAATCCAGCCAACAACTTGTTTTCTATGTATTTGTCCACATACATTCACACATACTTGGTCCATATATGTGGATTAAATATATTACTATACTATATAATTATTGTCACCATTATCATTTTCATTGTAATTATTATTATTATGTGTATATATAGTTACATATCAGACTTACATTCTGGCCATGATCTAAAACAAGTAGAGCCTCCATGTTTCTTTTAGGAACAAGATCAGGATGATTTTTTATTTCAGCACTTATTTATTATTCTATTTACGCCTACACACTATATAGTTATGAGAACTAGTCGGGATACATCATAACTTCTTTGGTGGTGGAATACAATGATTTTATCTCAAACCTAACTCAGGTTTCCTTCTGTACCTGAGAAGATTATCTGTCTGTTGGAAAAGATAAGGGGTAAGTTCCCTACTACTTGTATTGGATATGACTTTCTTACTGATTGATCTTAGTAGGAGAGGACCGATCATATTCACAAGATGTTTTTTATAAGTTTTCATCATTTTTCTACAATGTTATGTCATGATTTTATATTCATTTCCCCTGTTACACTTTTTTTATACTAGAATTCCATGAACCCTTATATATGAAATAGCCTACTTCATTTTGTTTTTAACTATTCAATTATTCGGTTGTTGATCCTTTAACACATGGTTATCATTTCTATTGTATATTATGATTGTATTGTTGATTTTTGTCTACTGTATTTGTTGTTCTAATATGACAAATGGGTATAGTCTCCAGACTCTTCCACATTAAAAACATTGCTTCTAGTTGGTAGCCTCTATTATAGGTGGAGGCGCACATGAGGGCATGTGACCCACCAGCTTGGGTAATGGGTTAAGTGTACCATGAGTTGAGATATTAAAACATCTTCTTTGATTATCTTATGATTCGTGACTTATGAAATTCCAATAATTATTCCATGATTCAGGTTTATGATATTTGATATGCAATTTATGGTTTTCCAATGTTATTCTAATGTTCACAAACCCTTATGCCCAATATATACTAATGTATCTTCACTTATTACCCTTACCGATCATTTAAGCTCATCCATTCTTATATTTCCTTCCCGCATTTAATTATGTTTGGTTTTTAGAAGGGTATGTTTGTGAAGATTACTAAAGTGAAATATTGTTTAGCTAGATGTTGAAGATCATTCAACATGTTAGAATATTGTTTATATAGTCTCCAAATTCAATAAATCCTTATGGTCCTCAGGAATTTATCATTTTAATTTTCTGAATATTAATCTAAAAAGATGAAATATCCATGTATAAGAAGCCTATGTCACTATAGTTGGTATTAATGGAAAGGTTAATTCAACCACTAGAAACATGGATTATAATTTTTTTTAAATACCTTGGGATATTTCTAAAGATATCTCTAGGGATTTATTTATGTACAAGTCGATGGATGTGTCAAATTATGGAAAATGTATTTCAATTTTGTTAATGGAATGGGATAGTAGTTTCCAAGAAATTATAACCCTATTTGGATATTATAAGAATATGTGGATCTAAAAAATATGTACATGGGGTAAATACCTAAAAAACACAATATATATTTAAACTTCATCAGGAATCATGTGAAAGACAATAATCCTTCCTACACAACTAGTTTGACACTCTCGGTGGATACTCTTTGTAAATTCACAGACTATTTCTGAACCATCATGATGGATTGAAATATAACATGAAAATTAATGACCTAGGATAAACATAATGTGTCTTAGAAAATAAAAGGTGTCCTAATTTAGACTCCCTATAAGTGATGTTTCATGATTATTTTGTTCCCCACAATGATAATTGGTTTCATACACTATTTTTTTATTTTATGTATAGAACCTAAAAGAACCATGTTAATTCTATTTGTGGTGGTTAATGTAATGCTTATCATCTTCAGAATCTAAATTTTATGGGTATTAGAATGAAAATACTTGTTGTTATACTCACACAGATTTCTGAAGCTATGAATCACATTTAACTTTTAAATTATAGATGGAGAGAACAATGTTCTATTAATTACTTCATGAGGCAATGTATACCATATTTTATTGGGTCATCAGATCCACTAGTTTTTTCGCAATTGATTTGTACTAATGAAATTAAATTACTCTTTATCTATTGCTTATAACATGAAAAATTCATTTTATCTATCTATGGTTTTTAAGGTGAAGTAGATCAGTAGTGGAAAAATGTTAATAACAAAAGGGAACAAGAAGAATGTAAATCTATGCAATGGAATGAGTATTAGGAGAAATATTTCTATAATTACCTCCCCTGTATTCTACGATCAAAGTGGAAGAGAGGTAATTTCTTGAATTTAAGAAAAATGATGATAAACCATTGGTTTATAAGAAGCAAATTTTATAAGGCTTTCATGGTAAGCTTCTTCTTCAATCATACTTCTAAAAAGAAAAATTGATCGACATCTTGGTGGTTTGAAACAAAGAAATCCAAAGAACATGGATATAAGACACATTAGAATCTATGAAGATATAGGTATATGTAAAATCATGGTGTAAATAGAGGTTGGAGTTTCATATCAATCTAATGGTTTTGACCCAAAAATGAAGATGGGTTTTGAAAAAATTCTATGAACCATGGAGAAAAGTAGCAGAGCATTTATTTATGAACAATGTGTGGAAAAAACATGGAGGGAACTACCTTAAGGGGATTCATAAATGTTTTATGTTTATAAAGGAAGGTCATGGAGCTATTTATTTCTTATTTAATGGTACTATGTATGTCAATGACATGAATAATGAGAAATACCTACCAAATGCACCTCCCAAACTTTAGTTTTTCAACTGTAATGAGTTTGGGCATTATACTAACAAGTGATTGAATCCAAGGCATAATGTTTATGTTATACATAAAACCTCTAAGGGAAATGTAAAATGGGAAATATTATGCTATCATAATGGATAAATTTAACCATTATTATTAGGGGATATATATCTTCTTATCCTAATATGGGAATTTCATGTTGGATTTTAGATGGATGAGCTCTATGAAAATATTACTATATTTTCATTATTGAATTTTAATGTGATTGTATTTATGGATTATAGAATAATTAAATCACATATTTTATCTATATAAGTATGAACCCAAACTTTTAATAAGATTGTTTTGTATAATTTAAGAGATTATACAACGATTGAAGAAGAACATATGTTTTCAATGTTGTTTAATGGTAATTTACTTATTTACCATGTTTCTAGAAAATTTATGATGAAATTATTCACATATTTGGTATGTGATAATCAAGATCTACATTATGATATATGGTGGATCAAATTTAAACTGATTTTGAGAAATTTAGTGACTTTCTTTCTAATGTTTTGTATTTTAAACTTTCAAAAGGGTTATACTACTAAAAATATATGAAATGGATTATGTTGTACATTGAATGCAGTTTTAGAGATTAACATTTTTATGAATGAATATATATATATATATATATATATATGGGATGGCATATTGTAACCATTGTTTTTGATATAAAAATATAGATTGGATCAATTATCTCGCTATCTTTGGATATTATGATCTATTAGCACTTTAGGCCCAAAAAACTAACATTAATTTCACGGTGTAAGAGATGATGTGTAAAATGATGAAGGCATAACCATAGGGTGAGATCGTGCTTATTAAATCGAATGAAATATTGTATGTATATCTTAATGTTGAAAATTATTCAACTTTGTTCAATGGTTTTTAGAAAAAATGTTCTCATATTATAATCATTTTTTATGATATCGAGGACCTTTTTTAACATCTCTTTTTCATATGGTGTTATAATCACTATCATTATTTGGATTTCACACATTATTTTGAATAGAGATCTTCATTATTCTATATAATTATTTTCCCCTTTTCTTCTATTCCCATGTATCACATTCCCCCTACATTCTCAAATATGGAAATCTGATAATGTGTTACATTGGAAAAATATTTTTCCAATATTCCATTTTTAAAAATATATTTTTGTATTCTATTTTCTATGTGGCTAACTATGGAATGAATTTTTTGGTATTAAAACTATGTAGTCAAATTTCAAGGGAGAATTTTTTTTACGGAGTGTATAATGTAACTCACCTAGTTTTTTTGAATTGTAATTTTTTTTAATAAATTAAAATTAGTTGACATATTTCATTGAACACTACACCAAGAGAAGCTTGAAATACAGGAAACACTAAGTATAACTTAAGGTACATGCAATTTTGTGTTCCTGTAATAGGTTTTGATACACGCAAGATAAATGTTTACCAAACAACATTATACTATTAATATTATTATTAAAATAACATTATATTTATTACAATTACATAGGAATGGATGTTATGAATATGATTAAATAAATTATCAAAACATGGTTTAAAATTGAATATAAAATGAACTATATAGTTACCAATTAATTATAAATGAGTGTAATGGCCCTTTTAAAATAAAGAAATTACATTTCTAAAAATCTATTTTCTCTGCACAAACACATTTTATCATAATAAATTAGACAAAAAACCTTTTATTAATGATTTTAATGAAATATAAACATATTATATATTTTCCATAAACTATTTTCATTTATCATTTACATTTCTATACATGAGATAAGATAAATCCAATTGTACATATAAAAATATGTATAATTCTTAAAGTTAGTTTTACTACCTTAAAATGACTCCCTTTTATTAAAACTAATATTTAAAATTTTAATAAATACTATATGAAAAATAAAAATAAAATATTTTTGGAAGAGGAATATCAAAATTATCTAAGGGTGATTTTTTCGTATTTTTTGAGGTGTTACAATTTTTGATGAAAAATGACAAAATAATTTTAATTAAAAAACTATTAATAAAAATAATTTAAAATGTTAAATTATATATTTAATTTGTTTTAATGTAAAATTATTTTAATTTACATATATAAATATAATTTATGTCAATTTAATCATTTTTCTTGTCATGACCTGTCCTAGAAGGGCCCGTGTCGTGACTACCCTGAGCCCACCTCTAATAAGCCAAGGGCTAGTGACTAGAACTGATTAAAAATATCCAACAAATGGGATGCATTATCCTAATTTACCTATATTTATGCACACATCTCTAAAACACAAATTTTAATATGTAAAAACACTAAGTAATAATTGAATGGAAACCACTAAATCCCACAACCAGAGTACAATAGTGAATGTACTAGAATGTAAACATGGACAGAATAAAATCCCACAATATGTGTATATAACTGAAGTCCAACCTATAAGAAAAGAGGTAATAGGAATATTTTCTGAATTGCATGAACATACCATTTCTGTAGCTTTACTACAAACAACCAGGTCTTGGTCCAAGCAGCTCTCCCTCAAAGGGCAGGTCATATGCACAAGACACAACACTTGTTGGAAAAGTCATGAAAGGGTGAGTAAAAAAATACTCAGTAGGACACCACAAAATAATAAAAGAAATACAAAAAAAAATACCACAATGTGAATAACATGATGGAAATACTATAAAGTAAATACTGGTCATCCCCACAATGTATATGTCAATATCACATATAGAATGAGTTTTCTAGATATACTCATGAGACCCACCCCCATTGGGTGTTCATATCCAACTCTCTGCTATGAGATTCTGCTCAAAGCATGATCATTCTAGGAACAATCACTCCTCGAGACATGATATCATCAGAGACACTCACGAAGAGGTCTAACTCATTTGGGACAATCCCAAATTAGAATGTATTCTCCAAGAAATATTATGATACCGAAGAGACAGGATAACTCCTTATTATACTGGGGGGATACCACTATCCCAATCCGGATCAATTCATAATGTAGGGGAACACACCCAGAAACACTAGGGGTTACTAAAAACACTATAGATGTGGCCCTCTAGGTGGAGGATTAGCACCATACTCAAAGAGGTTACGTGGTTCCAAAAACTCCATTATGGGGTATTGAGGATCATACTCTTGTCCTAAGGAGGGATATATGTCTCTATCTGGGACTCGAAATCTAGAGGGGATTACAATTCATTGATGTGGACGTAATACCATAATAAAATCATGATTAAAGGACTAAGGGAAAAACTCTCAACCTATATTGGTCCATGAAAAATACTCATCACAATATTTCAAAAGACCCCTATCATCATTAGTGTTCGAAAACAATATCCAACTCAACAAATAGATTCATCATTTGAATGTTATTGTAGTTTGATGTTTTATAGGGGGGTCATGGGGTTATGTATTGACCACATGGTTAGTCATCTAACTATGGGAGTTGACTACCACTATCAATATTCTCCACGGTCGATCAACCTGTGGTCAATCTGTGAGAGTGAACTATGGTCAACCAGGTTACAGAATCTCAACCAGCACAGGCTGCCACCACCACGGTTGACCATGCGACCACCACAGGTCATCCTGTGGACCGACATGGGTCAGACCAATCCCACTGAGCTAATTCAACCCACTAGGTCTGACCCAGATATTTCAATCATTATGGCCTAATATAACTTGTTCTGGGCCATTCGGCCAGAACGTGCCCCATAAGGTTGCTGACCACATCCCACATGTTCGATGCCACCAATACATCCCTCAGCTCCACCACATCACATATACTCCATGAAACACTGCCACCAAATCCTTGTATCTCCCACCTTTTCCATCTCTTATTTGGCCACCTGCTATTTCGGACACCACTGATGTTGTTGCCACCTTCATAAACAGCCGGTTCCAATCACTATCACCACACCTTGCAAGGTCTCCACCAAGCCTTACAAGAAAGCTACATTGGACCCATGCTGGATATTGTCTCCCAAACTTTTATAACATTACTATTAAATCATATTAAAGATAAAAAAAATAATATTGTTACACATAGAGGATCCAAAGGTTTAGTATCTTGGGAAAACTATGACCAAACACAAAAATTACAACATCAAGCACAAAAATTTACTTAATTTCTTCTTCTCTAGCTTCTTATTTGAACTTGTCATCTCTTTAGTACATGTATCCACCTAAGAATTTACGAAAACAGGGTGATCTAAAATCCCAGTAAGAGGATATATAAGACTAATATATCATGGGGTGAGTATAATCATGTCATAGGAAAAAGATCATGAACATGAGAGGAGCGTAAATAAAAGACTTAAAATGTGGAAATGCATAAAAATGAAACATCATGTCTTAGTGGTTAACTACCACACATACTTGTGAACCAATATAACATCTTTTTCACACATAATTTCACATTTAATCATGATATTCATCACTTTACCCCATGCTTTGGAGCACTGTATAATTCCATGTGCACCCTTCACATTCAAAAATTCATATTGCGCTATATAATTCCGGACGCACCCATCACCTCATAATATTATCATTACCATGAATTCCACATAGAACATATATCAATAATGAAAATAAATAACCTATGGTAAGGAATGGTTTTCATCTCATAATAATACATTCATATGCTTTGGGTTTCCAAAAGAAAAAGGGAACAACATACTTGATACAAGAACCATCCCCCTTGAATGAGAGGTAAAAGATGAGTTCTTAAAAGAAGAGTCCTTTTGGAAAACATTTGGATTGACATAAACTTCATTATAAAACATTTTTATCCCTAAAAAGGTAAGATAATGATGATAAAATGATTTTTAAGAAGTGGACATACCAAATTAGAGTGGAAGAGGGAGAACCTAAAGATAGAAAATTGGGTTCGAGATTTTCCCCTTAACTTGTATCAGAATGCTTCCTTCTCTATAATGTCCTGTATAATGAAATTGTATTCATTAATTAGAAGTAATGAACCTTGTGTAAATTATTATGGTTCATTAAGGTTTTATTAAGTTATTTTATTTTCCTTTGGATGAGTTATAGAGTTTAAAAAAACATTGTTCAGGAATGTTTGTTTTTATGGTCTTCTTGAGTGGTTCACATGTATTCTTAAATTGAAGTTTGGGTAGAACATTGGTAAACATATAGAACTGATATTACATGTTATTAATGACATTAATGTATTTTTAATGATCTTATAATGTATCATATTATATCCATGTGGATGAATCATTACATAATAATTAAGTGATGATTATTTGGGTTAATTTGGACGGTTTTTTGATTACAACAAACTTGTTTTAATTTATCAGTTAGTAATATGACCATAAGTTATTTCAAGAACTTTAAATTGAAAATAATAAATATAAAAATTCGTGTTCAACCATAAAAATGTTTTCATGACCAGATATGAAAGTATAAATGGAATAAGGAATCATGTCGTTCATGAAGGTGATAAATTAACACCTCACGAACAACGTTCTCTTCAATAAAATAAAAGGAAGAGGGAAAGGGGGTTGGACGATATAATATCCAATTATCATCATATAATTATATTATATGTATACTAATGGAGTTACAATACCATTTGGATGAAGATAGTTTCGGAGAGATCAAGAAACGAACTTGAACTTGAAAGGAAATTAAAGGAGAAGAGTGAGAGAAATTACCTCTTAAATCCTTTTCTTGATATACTCCTTAAGGAAGCTAGTATTGGTCTTTTGATGAGACCAGAAGCTCTTGAACGTGGGAGATGGTCTAGGGAATATGTTTGGGTTGATTTTAGAGAAGTATTGGAGCTTTATAGGTGTGTGGAAATATGGGTGTGAAGGGTGGTTTTTATAGTGGAGGGGATAGGGGTCTCCTTAATATAAAATTCCTTAATTTATTAATTTACCCAAAGATAAGGAATAGCAAGTCATGAATGTAAAAGAATAGTAATTGTATCATGTGATCCCGAACCAAGTCTGCTTACATCAGGAGAACATCACACATGACTATATAATTAGAATTTTTAGCTTATTTTTGTAAATTATGGTATTTTACTATTCATCAAAAATTCAAGTATTTCCGAAAAATAAAAAAATTACCGAAACCATTTTTCTCTGTGTAGAATCCAAAAATGAATTCAATTTTTTAAAAATAATTTTCTAAATATGATTAATTTAATATTTTAATAAGTTCATTGTTTATTACTAAAAAACTTTTTTAAAACATTCATTTACTTGTTCTAAAATATATGTACATCACACTTTCACTTGAATATTATTTTTATACTATCATGTGTAAGGTTAATATTAATTAGGGTATATCAATTTTCATAAGGGTATTATAATATTCATAAGGGTAGGTTACAATTCACCAAAAATTATTTTTGTATCATTAGACTCCAAAAATCATCTTGAACACAACATTGTGTGTCAGATTTTCAGAATCCAAACCTAGAAGTGACAAACTTATGTTTATAGGTCACTTATCACATATTAGTGCACTATTTTGTGTTTTCATGTTATTTTATGAAATAATTATAAGAAGGGAATTTCCATTGAAAAAACATTGGGTCGTTACATTCATCCCCCCTTAAGAAATTTCACCCCCAAAATTTCATTTTATATAATGAGGTGAGGGTACTTCTCCTTCATCGCCTCTTCCAGTTCCCAAGTTGCTTCCTCAAACTTATGGTTCCTCCACAACACCTTAACAAGATGAGTTGTCTTTTTGTGTATAACCTTATCTCTGTGATCTATAATCTTTACTGGCTACTCCTCATAAGAGAGATCATCTTCCAGCTGCACAACCACTGGGTTTAATACATGTGAGGGATCAGGTATGTACTTCCTCAGGATAGATACGTGAGAAACATCCTGAACTCGAGCCATATTCGATAGTATTTCAAGATAATAAGCCACGGCTCTTATGAGTTCAAGGATCTCAAAGGGGGAAATGTACCTTGGGATTATCTTCCCTTTCTTTCCAAACTACATGACTTTCTTCCATGATGATATTCTATGGAAGTCTTTATCTCCAACGTCAAACTCCAAGTTCCTTTGATAGTTGTCAGCATAGGTATTTTTCCAACTTTGAGCAGCTTTGATGAGTTTATAGATGACTTGAACCTTCTCTGTCATCTCTTGAAAAAGATTGTGTCCAAGTAGATTTCTTTCTGTAACTTCACCCCAACAGGTTGGAGTTCTACATCACTTTCCATACAGAGCATCATATGGAGCCATCTGAATACTCAAGTGGAAGCTATTGTTGTATGAGAACTCAAAAAATGGGAGATTCATGTCCCATCCACCATTAAATTCTAGAGAGTAGTCTCTGAGTGTATCTTCAAGCGTCTGAATAGTTCTTTCAGACTGGCCATCAGTTTGGGTGGTGATAGGTCGTGCTGAAATTTAATTCAGTACTCAAAGAATATTGAAGCCTCCTCCAGAATTTAGATGTGAACCTTGGATCATAGTCAGAGACAATTGAGAGTGTAACACCATGCAGTCTCACCACTTTCATCACATATATCTTTTCAAGTTGTTCATGTGAGATATCTTACCGAATAGCAATAAAATGGGTAGTTTTGGTGAGTCGGTCAACCACAACCCATATCGCATTATTTCCCTTCGACATCTTTGGGAGACCCATGAAAATGTCTATAGTAACATTTTCCCATTTCCACATGTGTATATGCAATGGTGGCATCATACCTTTGAATTTTTTTCACTCAA
The DNA here is from genome assembly GCA_963277665.1 of Viscum album. Classification (NCBI taxonomy): domain Eukaryota; kingdom Viridiplantae; phylum Streptophyta; class Magnoliopsida; order Santalales; family Viscaceae; genus Viscum; species Viscum album. The sequence goes on from OY728150.1 coordinate 1,563,126,544, forward strand.
CTTTAACTTGCTGACATACATAGAACCTTATATATATTCTGCAATCTCTTGCTTCATGTTATCCCACCAGAAGTGTTTTGGAGATCATCGTACATTTTTGTACTCCCAGGATGGATAGATAATGATGAGATATGTTCATTATGCAATATCTCTTTCTTTATCCTAGGTGATGAAAGAACACAAAGCCATGTTCCAAACCGAATCACACCTTCATCGTCGATATAGAACTCTTACAGCTTCCCTTCCTTTACTGCATTCACCCTCTTTTTTATCTCCACATCATCCTTTGTGCTTCCTAAATCTTCTCTTATATGGACTGTTGCACAATAATTTGGGCAAGGTAGGATATATCCCCTACCCTTATGATTTCAAAATCCATTCTTTGCTCATGTAAGAAGATAGGGTCTTTCTCAATCCACATCATGGATAGAGTAGCAGGTTCCTTTCTTCTTCGAGCATCAGCTACCTTGTTTTCCATTCCAGGATGATAGTGAATAGAGAAATGGTAATCCTTGATTATCTCTAACCATACCCTTTGATGCATGTTGAGCTCCTTTTGTGTGAATATATACATTAGGCTCTTCTGGTTGGTGTATATGTCACACTTCTTGCTATAGAGGCAGTGTCGCCAAATTTTCATGGAAGAAATCACTACTGTTATCTCTAGATCATGCACTAAGTAGTTCTGATCATGGATCTTCAACTTTCATGAGGTGTAGGCTATCACATTATCATTTTTCATGAGTACGTAACCCAATATTTTTTTGAAGCATCACTGTATATCACAAAACTTTATCCACTTTTTAGTAGTATGAGTACATGTGTCGTGATCATCCTTCTCTTTAGCTCCTTGAAGCTTCCCTCACATTCTTCTATCCAGACATACTTTACCCCTTTCCTTGTTAACTTAGTTAGCGGGATTGAAAATTGTGAGAGGTTTCTCACAAAATGTAGGTAGTACCCAGTTAATTGAAGAAAACTATGGATTTTTGTGACACTAGAGGGCTTGGGTCATTCCTCAATCAGCTCTTTTTAAGGATCCATAAAAATTCCCTCACTTGTGATCACATGTCCCAAGAACCTGACTTGCTTCATCCTAAAGTCACACTTGTTGAACATGGCGTGCAACTTCTACTTTCTTAATGTCACCAACACAACTCTTAGATTTTCTTCATGTTACTATTTTCTCTTGGAGTAGATGAGAATATCATCAATAAAAACTACCAAAAATTTGTCTAGGTAATGTCTAAAGACTCTGTTAATCAAATCCATGAAGATTGTAGGGGAATTTGTAAGTCTGAAGGGCATCACCAAAAACTCATAGTGCCTATACCTTGTTCGGAAGGTAGTCTTCTGAATATCATCATTCTTCACCTTTACTTGATGATATCCAGAATGAAGATGTACCTTTAAGAAGTGTTGATAACCTCTTAACTGATCGAACATGTCATCAATCCTTGGGAGGGGATAATTTTTCATTATGGTGATCTAGTTGATTTCCCGATAATCAATACACAGCCGCATTGTTCCATCCTTCTTCTTCACAAAGAGCACTGGCGCACCCCAAGGTGATGCACTGAGGCTTATGAAACCTTTGTCCAGATTCTCTTGCAGCTGCTTCTTTAACTCCTTCAGTTTGATAGGAGCTATCCTATAGGGACACTTCGAGATAGGAGTAGTTGTAGGTATGAGTTAAATTGAGAACTCTACCTCACGATCCAGGGGAATACCGGCTAACACTTTGGAAAATACATCACTTTATTCTCTAATGATGGGAATTTCCTCAAGGATGGAACATTCCTTCATCTCAACCATTTGGGTGAGGTATGCTTCTTTATAAGGAATCAACACCCACGCCATTGAAGGATTTTTCAAAGGAGATTCATGATCTTCCTTACATTTGTAGTGGAGCATGGGATGGTTCATAATATGAAAAGATATTTCCTTTTCTCGACCATTGATTAGTGCTATATATAATGAGACCCAATCCATTCCCATTATAGCGTCAAATTCCACCAAAGGGAGTATTACAAGATTCACTAGAAAAATCATCCCCCATATGCCAACAGGAGAAGAGTTAAACACTTGGGTTACAATGATTTCACCACATGGTGTTTTTATAGCTATCCCTACTTAAACATTTCGGGGATTTGATTCTATAGTTCTCGAAAACATACAAGATATAAAGGAATGCGTAGAACCAGAATCAAATAATACTTTTACCATTCATTAGTGAATAGGAAGTGTACCTTGTACGACTTCATTATCATGCTCTACCTCCATAGTAGTGATGGCATAAGCCTTCCCTTGTTCTTTTGGCTTTGGTGGTTGTTGACGTTAATTACCCTCAAGAACTCGGTGTTTAGTTCACTGACTTGTATAGTTCCCTATCTCCATAAAGTTGTAGCATTGAACCATGAGTGGTTCTATCCCTTCTTTAGCTACATTCTCATTCATTTTCATGTCTTTTAAGCACTCATGAGCATGGTTTCCTTCTTTCCCACACTTGATGCACTGCCCCTTCTCATTGAGGCAGTTCCCATGGTGCAACTTTCCACATTTTTGGCAAGTGGGTCATTGAGTTTTATTCCCACCATTATCATTATATCCACCAGCATGAAACTCCATCATTAGTCTCTTACCCCCATAGCCATGTGACCATTCTCTAAACTCCATATCCACTTTGAGAGCACACCGAAAAACTTCTTCATAACTCCCAAAGTCTATAATTTCAAGAGCCTTTCGAAGGTGTTGTTTATATCCACTAAAGAATATATCAGTTTTTCTATCATTGATGATAACAAAACACGAAGCGTACCCTGCATTCCTTGTGAAATTCACTTCATTGGTTGAGACGGATTCTACTTCTTTTTTCTTGAGCTCTATGAAATCTCTCTATAACTTCGTATGAAGAGTTCGTGGGAAATACTTATTAAGAAAAATTATCTTAAAGTCTTCCCATTCCATATATTCAATTTCCTCCCTTGTCTTGTTATTCTGAATTAGAGCCCACCATTGATCAGCATCTCCATCTAGATGATAAACAGCTAAGGTCACCTTCTTCGTCTCATAATAGTGAAGAAAAGAAATGATCTTCTCCATTGAGTTGACCTACTGTTCCGCAACAAGTCGATCGGAAGATCCACTAAACATCAGTGGATGTTGCCGCATAAAACATTCGATATCCAGTTGCCCCCTCTTTGGTGAAGGAGGAAGTTCCCCATAATTATGGTTATTGTTCATAACCTAAGATAATTGGGTAAGCATCCCCATGATCTTTTGAACTCCACATCTCAAATCATTGGGGATTTCATTTGGGAAATCGTTCCATTGGCCCTCGCATGAGTTGTCGGCCTGATTTCTCCTAGATCCCATCATTTTATAAAATAGAAAAGGTTAGAACAAAACATAAGTAAACAAGTCATGAATAACTTATTCATTTAAACAATTTATACTAAAAGCATAACATATGGTATCCCTATGTAAATATTCTTGTGTGTATATTTTTACTTAGTCTCATGCTAGAGGTTTTCTCTAGGGTTCATTAATCCTAATTCCCAATTTAACTAAACCTTTCCTCTGATACCAACTATAGCTTCCAGCCTTTTCTTAAATTACTATTAGATCATTTTAAAGATAAAAAATAAAATATTATTACACATAGAGGATCCAAAGGTTTAGTGTCTTGGGAATACTATGACCATACATAACAATTAAAACATCAAGCATAAACATTTACTAAATTTCTTCTTCTCTAGCTTCTTATTGGAACCTTTCCTTTGATGAGTACATGTAGCCACCTGAGGATATACATAAGAAGGGGTGAGCTAAAATCCAGTAAGAGGACAGAGAAGATGAATATATCATGGGGTAAGCATAATCCTGCCATAGGAAAAAGATCATGAACATGAGAGGAGCATAAATAAAAGACTTGAAATGTGGAAATGCATAAAAATGAAACATTATGTATTGGTGGTTAACTATGACAAATACTTGTGAACCAAGATAGAATATTTTTCACACATCATTTCAAATTTACTCATGATATTCATCACTTTACCCAATGCATGAAAGCAGTCTATAATTCCGGGCGTACCCGTCACATTCAAACATTCATATTGCACTATATAACTCCAGGTGCACCCATCACCTCGTAATATTATCATTATCATGCAATCCACAATGAAAATATATCAATAATGAACATAACTAAACCATGGAAAGGAATGGGTTTCAACTCAGAAAAAAAACATTCATATGCTTTGGGTTCGAAATAGAAAGACAGGACAATATACTTGATAAAATAACCATCAACCCTAAATGAGAGGTAAAAGTTGAGTTCTTAAAAGAAGAGTTCTTTTGGAAAACATTTGGATTGAAAAAAAAACTTAATTAGAAAAAATTTATCTCCTAGAAAAGGTAAGATAATATTGATTAAATGATTTTTATGAACTGACCATACCAAATTGGAGTGAAAGGAGGAGAACCTGAAGAAAAATATTTGGGTTCGAGATTTTCCCCTTACCTTGTATCTGAATGCTTCCTTCTCTTTAATGTCATGTATAATGATATTATATTCATTAATTAGAAATTAAGAACCTTTTGTATGTTAATATGGTTCATTATGGTTTTATTATGTGATTTTATGTTCCTTTGGATGAGTTATAGAGTTTAAAAAAACATTGTTCGTGAATGTTTGTTTTTTATGGTTTTCTTGAGTGGTTCACTTGTATTCTTTAATTGAAGTTTGAGTAGAACATTGTTAAACATCCATAACTGATAATAAATGTTTTTAATGATATCAAATTAGTTTTAATTATCTTATAATGAATCATATTATATCCATATGGATGAATCATTATATAAGAATTATATGATGATTTTTTGGGTTAATTTGGGTGGTTTTTCGATCACAATGAAATTCCTTTAATATATCACTTTGAAATTTGGCCATTAGTTATTTACAGAACATTAAACAGGAACTAATACTTATACAAATTCTGGTTCAACCATAAAAATTGTTTCATGACCAAATCTGAAGGTAGAAATGGAAAATGAAAGCATGTTGTTATTGATGGTGATAAAGTAATACCTCACGAGCAACGTTCTCTTTAATAATATAAAAGGAATAGGGAAAGAGGGTTGGTAGATATAATTTACCATTAGCATAATAAAATTACAGTATATGTATAATACTAGAGTTACAATACCATATGGATGAAGATAGGTTGGTAGATATTAAGAAATGAACTTGAACTTGAAAAGAAATTAAAGGAGAAGAGGGAGAGAAATCACCTCTTAAATCCTCCTCTTGAGATTCTCCTTAAGGAAGCTAGGCTTGGTCTTTTGATGAGACTAGAATCTCTTGAACGTGGTAGAAGGGCTAGGGAAGATTTTTGGGAAGAGTTTTGAGAAGGCTTGGAGCTTTATAGGTGTACGGAAATAAGGGTGTGAAGGGTGGTTTTATAGTGGAGGGGAGAGGGGTTTCATTAATATAAAATTCATTAGTTTATTAATTTACCCTAAGTCAAGGAATTGAGAGTCATGAATGTCAAATAATTGTAATTGTATCATGTTATCCTGAACCAATTAGGCTTATATCATCATAACATCACACATGACTCTATAATTAGCTTATTAAGCTTATTTTTTGTGAATTGCGGTATTTCTCTATTCATAAAAAATTAATGTATTTCAGAAAAATCCCAAAACTTTACCTCAAACATTTTTGACATGTAGAATCAAAAAATGAAGTCCATTTTTCAAAAATGATTTTTTAAATATGATTAATTTAATATTTAACTAAAATCAACGTTTATTACAAAAAACAATTTTAAAACATTCATATAACTATTCTAAAATATAGGTACATCAAACTTTCACTTGAATATTATTTTTATACTATCATAGGTAAGGTTAATATTAATTAGGTTATATCACTATTCATACGGTTATGTTACTATTCATAAGGGTAGGATACTATTCACCAAAAATTATTTTTGTTTTATTAGACTCCAAAAATCATCGTGAACACAACTGTGTTTGTCACATTTTCAAAATTCCAAACACAGTAGTGAAAAACTTTTGTTTAAAGGTCACTTATCACATATTATATCATTATTTTGTGTTTTCATGTTATTTTATGACAGAATTATAAGAATGGAATTTCCAGTCAAAAAACATTCGGTTGTTACACTGGAGGTCCCTTATACGGACCACTAAACCACCTTCGATGCCCAAAAAAATGAAACGGTCCCATATTTGATCTCCTTAGATACTAATCCACATATATATGTCCTATTTTGTTAGTTTTCCACCAATACATAGGTCCAACAACATTCAGAACCTCCCAGAATGTTAATCCATGGGCATATGTGTCCAAATGATGATGAACACAAAAAATAGGGGAAAAGAAATCGCAAATACAATCCTGAGGAAAAAACCTCATATTTTTTTATTGACCTCAATTCATTATTTCTAGATTGAATGACCAATAAAAATTAGGAAAACTCCAAAAAAAATATGCCACAAAATTATCAAAAATGATAAAATGATCAAACCGTAGATCAATCAATTCATTGATTCACCCAGTTCATTATGGAAATCATGATAATGGAAAATATACAATGAAAAAACATCCTTACCTCGATTTAGATTAGATGATGATGAAGGGTAGTCATTGTGTCTTCGTCATTGGTGAGGTTCCACTGAATTGGATACACGTTGATCATCGATCCACGATACAATGTAGTTTTTTAATGATATTTCTTCCAATGATCTCTCTAGTGATTATCCAGCATTATATATATTATGTGACTACCCTAGGGATTTCGACATAAGGATACATTAATATAAAATGTTGTTGAATCAATATATATTATTTTTATATAGATTATTTAATTAGTATTATGTCTTTATCTTGTATTTTCACATAAGAACAATGAGGACTAAATATAAGTCAATGATATCAAGAAAAAACATTATCAAATCAATGTTGGTCTCATATTTTCAATCTAAGTCACTATTCATGAGTTACTTGGATTTTACAAATAAAATACTTTTATTTAATAATTTAATTTTTGTTTACATTCTAGGTGTCTTTTTCTACCGATGACCTGTGTTGGAAAATGTTAGGTCCTACCTAGTGTAAATACACCATTATGATTTCAATGGTGCCCTCATATTTTTTATTCAAGAACACATTTAGTAGTTATTACAACTCTTTAGGAAAAATCTATGCACTTACTATTAAAAGATTAATAGTTTTCATATAATTGTTTTGGGAAATTAGGGTTTTTAAATCACTTGAATTCTTATCTATTGGTCACAAAATAATTCAATATAATTTATAAAAAATACATTGGTAAATATGAGATGTTACATTCTCCCCCCATGTGGGATTTACATCCCTGAAATCCAAAACAAAGACATCTCAAACAAATGAGTGTATTGAGCATGAATGTGGGCGTTCTAATAGCTATTGAAAAGAACACCTCACTAGAGGACACATCATATAATGGAATTTAACTCAAAGATATTGGATTGAACTGTGGTTTATAGGGGTATATCTGACTCCATCTCTTTTATCTCATAGGAGGGGATCACATGCATGTAAATAAATAATGGGATACCTGATCATACCTTTGATTGGGAATAGATGATCATATTATTATTCTAATTGGTTGATTCAAAACTCTATCAATTATCTACCATTAGACATGGGATCACAAAACCTAAGAAGAAAGGTGGGATTCCTATTGTTATCCATAGAAATCCCACAGATAGGGTGTCACATAGCCTTAGAAATAGGTTTGGATTGGAAACCCTATCTGGGGGATATGAGATGTTAAATTGACACATAATATACATAAAAATTCTTTGAAAGGACTTATTTAAAGTATTAATATATGAAAATAGAACATACATGATTTTTCCAAGGTGTAACATAGTGTGTCACCCCATGTATACAACCTGACTGTGTACTTCCATATAACATGCTGTATAAATGTCCAATGACACTATGTATGAGAAAAGTTACATGATTTGTGTCTCTATGTATGGTTCAAGGACAATCTAATACTACCTAATAATTCTTCAATAGATGGTACATGAGGTGTGTCCTAGTATTATATTTCATTTATGGCACACAGACTCCATGGGTGAGTACTTATTATAAATGATAATTTATCCATCTAGGAACACAGGTTTTGTGGACCGACCACATGCCCTAGTGATATTTGATTTAGAGTTGATACCCTAGATCCAAATATCTAGGGATACATGGGATGAGTTCTTCTAAACTACACTCTGTGTACTCATGTTTTTTCAAAATAATTCATAACTTCAATGTATAATATGATTTCTTCATTTCTTCTGTTAATATCACTTTCAAACATGTTGGGGAATATAATATATATATCATCCATGAATCTTAAATATTCAAAAATATATTCTTAACCACTGATTACTATAATCAAGATTATCTTTCAATGAATTATCATCCTGGTTGAACCATAAATCATTTAGATGCCCATATGCACCTTGAATATTTATTTTCTACCCATATCAAAAATATCATCATCATTCATGATACTCTAGAAATTCATGATATTTGAAATTGAACCCAAATAAAATATTTAATTAATTGATAACAAAACACATAATTAAATTTGTTTATTGTTTAGGTTGGTTCAAAATATAATGGGAGTACTAATGATGAATATAAATAATTGAGGGAAGAATATAGAAAAAGCAATAAAATAAGGGATCATAGTTTTCAAGAAAAATTGATCAACATCTATGTTTTTAGAAATCAAAAAAAAATTATAAACTACCAGTTCGAAACCACTTTGTCACAAAATACAATTTTAGTAAAAAAAATATAAATTAATAGGCTCATTCATAAGTCAACAACATATAATATTTTATAAAAAATTAATTTCTGATTTAAAAAATACCAAATAATGGGTAGGAATAAATCAATCCAAAATACCTACCTTGATATGGTTCTACCATTAGAAAATAACAAGCCCACATCTGGTATCCTTAGAAATCCACATTCATCTCATATGTAATTAACTCCACAAAAATCCATGACCATTTGTTTGGGTTCCAACCATTTGGGATCTCCTCTAAATCTCATATGGATATTCATGTAACCATAAATATTTGGGTTATTAAAGAATAAATATATTATTATCTAGGTTTCATTATTAATTATATAATTGGATAATTTACTAAATAATTCTATATTTTACCTGCTAATGATTTTTCTCTTCCATAGAACCTGAAGGAAATAAAACCTAAATTAAGTAATGTGTAAAACCTAAATTCAATATTTAAATAAAAATATATGTTTCTCCATTTATGATTCTATCCAATAGATAATGAAATTTAGTGAGAAACACTCACATTCATAACAAAAATAATGTAATATTTTAACCAAAATAATTAATTTTCTAAGTCATATGATAAATAAATTTTACCAATTTTCCAATATGAAGGTCCTGGTACATTAATTATTTTTAAAAGGATAAATTTCCAAATCAATTAAAATTCTGGATCTCTTCTACCATGTCTTAAAATAAACAATTCCCTTAAGAGATGTGGTTTATAGCATGAACCTAGGAATGAATTAGGAAATGACACCATTGTGTATTGGGATAGATGGGTGAGGTAAGAACAATATTAGTGATTCATTTATGGGGATGTACATAATCATGGGATTCAATAAATATCATGCCTAGTGTTTAGAGTTTCACAATAGAATCTCTATATTCATACAAGATTATAACATGATGAGTTGGTCATGAAATTGGGATGGATAATAATAGGAATTAAAGGTTGAAGATAATAATTTCATCTCAGGGGTGAAAATTTATATGGAGGGGATGTGGTAAATACCAATATTTTTCTATTTTGAAAAATTTATGTGGGATTTATAATTTCAACATCAGTAGTGGGATACATTTGAATAACTAAAATTCAGATTGGACATCAAGAGTTAGATAATTATTAGAAATTTTTTTTTGATATAGATTGGGGAAAAATATGTGAGTTTGGTTCATTTTTATGGATTGATGCATTGATTAGATTTTTATATATTTAGAAACGTGTATTTCTATTTGTAAGAATGGTTTATGTTTAGGGGAAACTAGAAGGGAAAACCATGTGGGTTGGGTTTAACTATTCTCTTGACATACAATTAGTTTGGAATTGAATATAAATAATAAAAACCCTAGAATTCAGTATAAGAGATGATTTTCATGGTTGTATCATATTTTTGAATACAGCATGACCAAACCATGAATGGTGTGTTGGATTAGATAGTGATGGAATCCCCGTTGAAACATGATTTGGACAATGGTATGTCCAAAAAAAGTTATTGTATTTTGTTTTTAGAAGTGTAAATGACTAGTTGTCCCATATAAATTTTAAAACCCTTTTCACCTCACTTGTCCATCACTTTTGAAAAATCTAGATAACCCCTATCCCCCTCCCTTGTCCCTCAATCTCTATTAAATGGGGTGATTTTGGTGACACTCTCTGGCAATATGAGTATATTTTACTCATTTTACTTAATACATTATTCATTTTTAATGGTTTAATCTAATTTATATTGTCAATGTGTTATAGTTTCATGATTATTCAACCAAATCATGGTGGAATTATTCTATAGGATTATGGATATTGCTGGAATGTTTAGAGGATGTATTGGGATGATTTCAGCACAATGTTTCTTACTATTTCAATGAAGGTACATTTCTCTATAGATTATACAAGGGGGTATTTATAAATTAAGTGAAATTTTCATTTTAATTTTAAGATTTTTTTGGGTTTTTTTAATTGGATAAGGTCTTTATGTGTGGAAGGATTAGACCACACACCATTGCCCAAGGATTTAGGGAGTGGACATCATCAAGCGAGTTTCAGGTGCTTTTTGAAATTCATTTTAAATTATTAATAAGAATAAATTTTATATAGTTCGATTAAATGATTAATAATAAATATTTATAATAAAATTAAATTAGATATTTTTTCATGAGATTGATTGTTTGGATATTATGTGTATAACACTCTTGAGATTTTAAAAACTCACTAAAATTGATGGAATAAGAGAGACTCAATACATTGTTTAGATGAACCATGAAATATTATCATTATAATATTTCAATTGAATTGGTAGGTATTAATATGATTAAACACATTATAAAATATATCTATGAATTTAAAAAAATCGAATCAATAATAATTTATTGATTAATTGTTAGTAAATGAGCAATTTATTTTAATTAAAGTAAATTTCCTCTTCAAATATATGTTTTCATCAAAAAAACATATTCCTTTTTTTGATAAAATATAATAATTAATTTTAAAAAAATTATAAACTTTATTTGATTAAAAGTATATAATTATTGAATTCATCGTTAAAAAATAATCATATTAATACTTGGAGGATGTATCATTGTTTGGCTTCCACAAAAAATTGAAAATTTTAAAATGGGACCTAAATGAATGGGATAACAATAAGACTTTCCACATTATTGATTTGGATTGTATCAAAGCGGAAATTAAGCGGGAAGAACTAGATCTTGAAGAAATATGAGTTAATGATATTTTATATAACCCACATAGTATGAAAGCATGTTGGGAGGGGCTAATTCTAGATTATTAAGGATCAGTTAGGAAGATGTCCAGGGTGTCCTGTTTGAAAAAGGGGGAAAAAAATACCCCTTTCCTAGAAACATGTATTATTGAAAGTAAGTGATATGACACTCTATATATTATTCTTGATGATTTATGATTTTATAATGATTAAAATTTTCTAGGAGGTATTGGTACGACTTACAATTATTTCATACGTAAAATTGTTATGCATGATGGATAGATGGATTAACTTGAGATTAAGAAGAAATATTTGATGCATTTATATTACTGATATCTCCATATATCAATCATTTGTTTTGAGAATATAGTAGGGGGTGATATTTAGGAGGTATTTATTGGCATTTATCATGGACGTTCTCCTTAACCTGATGGTTTTATGAGAACATTCTATAAAAATTCATGGGGGTCCATAAAAAATAATCATATGAAACTCATAAGAGACTAAATCCATGGTGGAGCCTTCATAGAGTGGCTTGTTCTATCACATTGATTATAATTCTTATGGTCAAGGATCCTTATTCTATAAAAAATATATACCAATAAGTATGATCAACTTATCGCAAAAAATACTTGCAACTTTTTCAAAAAAAAAAGCATACAGTTCACCTCCATTAGTGGATCTCAATAGAGCATCATGGTTCTGTCTAAAGAATGTAGACCTAAATGGCCATTTCCTTAGCCCAAGGAATTGTTGGAGATATTTGAAAGAAGGTCCTAGGTTATATAATTTACATTAAAATTGAAATGGATAGGTAATATGATTAGATTGAATAGAGATTCATCTTTAATGTCTAATGATATGTGGGCATCTTCAAGAATGTTAGTGAACTATTCATCACATTCATACGATCTACCTATTTTTTAGTAAAATTCATAGTGAAAATCTATGGGTTTTAAAATATTCCTAGTTGATAAAAGAAGGTAATACCCTATCCCCCTATATCTTCATTATGGTTCAAGACTCTTTTATAAGGTATATGAAATGAATCATGAATGGAGAACTAATTTGTCCTTATTAGTTCAGAAAGAACATCATTAGGGTCAGAGAAATCTGCTTCATGAATTATTTTCTTCCTTCCATTAGTGGAAAAAATTGCTCTATACTATTACTCAACAATATCCATGACACATATAGAAAATTGATTTTTCAAATCATTAAAAAAGGTAAGAGTAGTGTCTTTATTTCTAGTTACTGATCAGAATGTTGGGAGAAGGGGAATGAATAGAGTAAGGTGTTCATAGAAGTCATTTTACCATGAAATATATAGTTGATCCACTCTCTTCAGGTAAAATATATATGTAAAAAGTTTATTTATTTGTGGGTAAAATATTCCCTCACATTATTTACTAGAAAAAATGGTTTTTCCCATTTGGGGATCATATCACAGTTGTTGTCAATATTTTCACATTGATACCCATTCATGTTTTATCATTGGTGAATTCCCACAATACCATTCATAGAAGGATTGATAATATTATTTCAGGATTTACATGGGATGTGTATGTTAAGGGATGGTATCATTGGGATTTATAGGATATAATGGGGATGGAGGGGGAGGATGGATGCATCTTTCTGAGAAGTTTTATGGTAGACATAATATTTATCAAGTCCAAAATGGAATTGGATTTCATTGAGGATAGATACCTATGGGTAAGGTCCATAGGAATAAAATATGAGAACTATTTAGATGTATTTGTAGGGATGTGATCTAGGAAATGTGATCCAATCTATCGACACAAATTTCATGATTGTTTTTTTGAAATGGATAGTGGGATGAAGCATGCTAACAATTTGGAATGAAAAATTGTTGGGGAATGTGATTGGTTTCTCTATATTTCTAGTACACAACCTATCCATTTCATGAGCTGGAATGATTTCCACCATCATTATCACAGCTATTAACCCTCAACAGATTGAGTTATTCAAATTTATTTCAATCTACTCTGATCCTAACATGCTCGTATTCATAGGTTTTTCATTTTTAATTTTTTATATGAAGTTGTACCATCATGTCTTCCATAAAATAACTAATCATGATACATGGGAAGATATGTTCTATTTTATTGTTCTTCCTAATAAAACAGAATTTCTATTTTTGCGTATTTGAAACCACATTTAACCTACTGATGCGGGGGGGACTTAAGGGGGTTTACATTATTTTTATGTGCTCATTATATAGTAAACCCATGGATGATATTAATTCCCACATGTTCTCTTAATGAGGAGGGGCCTTCTTAGTATGGAATAACTTTAATATTTTTATCAGGATTGATGTTCTTCGGCTCATAAATAATATCATCTTCCAGGTCTGTTTTCATGAGATGAAGATAATATACATGAATGATATGTGAGAGAACATTTATAATGGTAGGATACTATAGTATCAGGAATGAACAAAACAAGTCATGTAATGAGGGTACAACAAGACCATGCATGGAACTAATGGTTTGATATAGGACCATGCGAACTAAGATAATACATCTGATAAAATAGTGGGAGTTATCCCCTTCAATGTAGACTCTCATGGTATGGAAGAGATCTCTTCCATTGTTCCACATACCATTGATTTATAAGATATGGGTTTGATGGATTCCTCCAGATAGTTGAATTAAACATAAAATTGATGGATCGTATAATAATTAATTAATGTGGGGTATGGGGATGTTTTCAATAATATTGGTTCAATTATTCTAGATTTCAGTAGTTTATGTTAATGGGGGGGGCTCTATCAAAGCTGATGATTCAACCATGCTCTTGGGGCTGGAGATATGTCTCTATCAAATTGTTCCAATGGACTAGGTGGAAATAGAATCTAATATTATTCAAAAGGTTATCCCAGAAGAGATCCTCATACCATAGTTGATTACCTATACAGATCTAAAGTACAATGATCTTCTCAATGGAAACACCATGTTCACTCACATATGAAAAGATAGAGACAAGGTGTCAGACATATTAGCCTCATGGGCCACTACTTATATTTCAGGCACAACCCTTACTACCACAAAATCACTTACCATACTTGTGTTATCGTGGTCAGAGAGGATGCACTTGGTCTTAAATATTTTATACGTCATTGAATTTATTGTGAATATCTTATTATTTAATAAAAGTTGTTAATTTTGCATGGATGAAATATTTTATTTTTCAATGAATAGTTAAAAATACTGATTTTTATTGAAAAATGTATTTTCAATTTCAGTTACTAAAATGTAACATTCTACATTGAATTAGAATAAAATTAAAATTAGTTAAATTTTATTATAAATATATAATTATTTCCTTTTTAATTTTTTTACTCTTGAATTTCATATATATAACATTATTATACAAAAATGGACTTTTAGAAAAATTGGCATAATTTTGTGTTTTATGTTAAAAAAATATCATTCACACCTAAAAAGTTAATTTTTAAAAACAAAATCTGTATTTTGAATCAAGATTTCTTAATTTGGTTAATTTCTTACTTTAACTATTACTTATAATGAATATTAAAAATAAACAATTTTTTCATTATAATGGTATATGTAAAATGAGTGAATTATGGGTAAAATTAATATAATAAGGTATAAAATTCAAACCAAAACGTTCGTTTATACTACAATATGATATTATTTTGGAAAATAACTTGAAATTATAAAATATTTTGAAATTTGGTGACATTTTTCTTGATTGTGACATTGTTAATAGTTTAGAAAAAGATGAAGTCAAAAATGTCACTCTCTTTACGTTACTATCTCTTAAATTATTACATAATGAAAAAAAGTTTAATATTTATGTTCGAATTTTTTATTTTAATTATAAATGATTATTTAACATAGTAATTTATTTCTAATTTTTTGGAATTTATTAATTTTTATAAATGGTTACACAATGAAAATAAATTAAAATTTTAATTAAAAATGAATTAATTGATTTAAAAAATATTAAAAGTAATTCCATTTGGAAAACATAGTGTCTCTTATGGAGTTCATAAAGATTTATTACTTCTTATAAATGTGAGAACGATATATTTTCAAATTCCATATTTTTTACCTAATACCATTCAAAGTAAAATTAAATGAATAATATATTGTTGTAAAATTAGGATAATATACTGTTGTAAATTTCATACTTTTTAAATTTATGATTCAATACATTCTTTATATGTAAAGTAATAACTATTTATATTTCAAAATGTTTTTACTATGGTTACAATTAAAATAGGATAACAAAGGGGTTAAAAAAATGATAAGATTTAAAAAACAAAATAAACCTCTAAGAAATATGTTTGTTTGATGGAATTAAAACACTATATTACATTATAATTGAATATATATTCTTTTTAACCATATTCTCAGATAATTAATTTATAATAATTTAATTTTTTATGTAGTTGTAAAAGTACATATCACCTAAATTATAAAAGTGCCCAACCTCCTCTAATCCATTCAATATTTTTATCCATATAACATGACCATAAACATCCAAAATACATAAAAAAATATTTATACACATTTGGGGGATATGTTGCCCAAAATATCATCCTAAGTTTCCTCAATATGAGATTTAGTAAGTTTCTTCAAAGAAGTGGTAATCGAATTAATTGACAAAATTCATTTTTACTAATTCAATAAATACTATAAATATAAGATATTTATCATAGAATACTATGTTTAGTATCCTTAATATAATTAATATTTATTATAATTATAATTTCAGCATTATCACCGTGATTAAAATAATATAAGAAGTCAAAGTATCGCTTATGCATACGTAAGACATTACCATCTCCATTAATTGATTGAATTTTTTTCCCCCACCATATTTCATCGATGATTATCATGATGGGTTTAATATTTATATATGTTAATTATTAAAAAAATATACTTCTCAAATTATCCAATAAAATCTACATTTCTACCTTTTAATTTTTTGAAAAAACATAACTTTGCTCATGCGTATGTATGGAATAGCACCTCCATGAAGTGTCATGACTTGTTTTTCATTTTCATTTTACTTTTATTGTAATAGTAATAAAATTAATTAATATACATGATGTATGTGATATAATAATGATTTAGTATGGGTGACTTAATAAGTATTATTATTTTTTATATCAATTGAAAACTAAAAATAATGTTGATGTGTACGTTTGGACAACCATCTCATTGAACAGTGTAAATATTTTTCATATTAATAAATTTTATGTATTATTATAAATATATATATATATATATATAATGAATATATATGGTTTTTATATAATTATTTAAATTATTTATATAATGTAACACTGAAAAATGTGCAAGGACTGGAACTACTAAACAGAAATACTTGTGATAAATAAAATTATTATCCTATGGAAATGATTATTCTAATAAAGAATTGTTAATAAAGGGTGTTGAGATGTTATAAATGGATCATATAATATATTATAATTATACATATGATTCAAATTTAGAATTATAATAAATTAACAATAATTATACATGAGGTTTGGATGCCTTTAATGAAAATGGAATTCAAGGTAAGTGTTTATCATCTCAAATTATATTCTTTAGAACACATATGATGTCATACAAAAATATTATTTTTCAAGATATATCTAATTCATTATGAAATATTATATCATGATTATCCTTATGATCATGACATTTAATGTTTCTCATGGTGTTATTTTTTCATGGGGCATACAATTCAAATGTTACCAAAGTTGTAGGCATTTGATATTACGATCTCATTGTTTATTGGGGTTGGTTATAATTATTTTTCCATTGATGAAATATCAACAACAATATTTTATTTTTCAAGAGTTATTTTTAGATAATACGTATTTTCCTATCATTTTCTTCTATTTAATTTCTAATGATACCAACATAACATTTTAATTGAAAATAGACTTTATTAATCACATTTTAAAAATATTTTTTCACTTCCATGGACATGTATATTAAAAATGATTGAAAAAAATATATTTACTATTACAAAATAAATATTTCATGTTATTTTTAACCTCTCTTGACTTCTTAAAAAATAATTTAACGGAATGTTATTTTGGTTTTGAAAATGGTGCACTTTATGAATTTTTATAAAAATGTTTATGGAAAGATTTATTTAAACTTATATGGAATGAACATAATTTCATACTATCCTGAACGATCAATAATATAAATATTATTATATATGATTCCATGGATATTTTCAAAGAAAATTATTTCCATTATATTTTTGGCATTTATTTATTTGTATAATTATTTTCAAAGTGGAAAGTGAATTTATTTATGAATTTTTTAATGATCTAGTTATGGCATTTCTATCCCTCAAAGACAAAAACACTATATTACACTAATTTGTTAATGGGTATATGTTTCATAAGTACCATACTTACTATCCATTTTAATGGATTATTTTTATTATAAAGATATTATTATAAAATCCTTTCTTTTTCGATGGGTTATTAAATGATCAATTGATTAAATATTGATGAAAAAAATTATTTTCATGGGTTCCAATATGGTGAATATTTCATTATCTTGAGGCACACATATGTTTGATATTCATTGTGTGATGGGAAGACCCAAAATTCAAAATCTCTAAAATTAATTGGGAAATGATATATTTCTCATGAGATAAATTGGATTTGAATGGGAAGTGAACCCATTCCTATAATGGACTCTACAACCAATCGTACTATTGGGTGTGAAACTTGAATACTAGGATAGTTTAGGGAGTGATCTCAAGACACTGTGATAGTTATAGAATTGAGGATATAAGAATATAGAAATGATTTTATATTCTTATATGAGTTCATAAAATTAATGTATTATTCTTATGTTTTGATCTAATTGATCATATTATTTGATTTCTTTGTGATTCATGTCTAATTAACAATAGAGACGTATTCCATGACTCATTATTTTGATCTATAATCTATAGGTTATGGTTTTTCTATTATTACTATCACATTATCACACCCCTATTATGATGTTATGTTGATATTTAGCTTTTTACCCTCACTGAAAATTTTATCTCACCCTTTATTATGTTTCATTTTCCATGTTATGATGAATGGTATTAATTATGACAGGCTTAAGAAGGGTTTTAATTATAATGAACTTAGCAGGAGATGATGTGGTTCATGTATGGACCAATTATTTTTGTATCTATGATTCCAAATGAACCAAACCTATATGATTACAATGTGGATAATTATGTTATGTAATGAATAAGAATATACTATCATTATTTATCTATATATTAAAATCATAGGCTGATATGGATGTAATATGAGAAAGGATTAGTCACCTTTGGGAATTTGAATGTGGAAACATTATTGAGAAACCAGGGAATAAATATGTTTAATGGTTTACATCATATTTGTTTTTAATTATTATGGATCAAATAGGATAAACAAAATTTTTCATAGATTGAAAAGATGATGTCATAATTTAGACAACCTATAAAAATATTTTTCATGATTCCTCATTGAGACAGTTATTTCTCACAATATTCATTTCGGTTCTAGTCAATTTATGAAATTAGAAGTATTTTTGTTAATATTGTTGTACAATGGAATGATTTTCCTAATAATAAAAGAAATTTAATATGAAATAGAATTTTAATGTTTAGGATTATTCCTAAACTGTTATCCCATTATAAGATTAACAACATCAAATTTATTGTGTTTCCTAACACATGTTATAAGAGAAAGAAGTATTTTCGTGAATATAATTGAGGAAGATAAATTAATCTTCATATGTATTGATAATTTTTGAAGAAACACTCAAGTTAAATTCTCAAAGCCAGAGGAATATGTTTTCTATGGGGAAATAGAGGGAATAAAGTAGGTAATTGATGACAAAAATGATGATTTTTATGGAGGAAAATGAATTACACCATATTATAGAATTTATAGATTAATGTCTCGTGTATAGGTAATATAAAAACTATTTTTGGTAATTCCCAAATCCAAGGGTTAACTCATAATCCAATGAAGGAAAATTATATTTCTGCTCTTTAATGTAATAAAATTAAAGTGTTTATATATTTGGAATCAACAATCATATCAATGATATTCTAGATATAATTATATTGAAACATATAATATATTTCGAATATTATATCCATTTAAATAATTTAAACCTCATGATGAATGGTTTCAATAACTATGAAAAGTTATTTTTTGTAAGGTAGAAATATTAAAACGAGGAAAAAAGAATATTTATATTAATGGGATAGTATTAGTGACCTATAAATTGGGTAATTATTTTATGAAAATGAGATTTATATCATCCTTGATGGGGGTTAATATATTTTTTGGATTTACAGAATATATTCAATATTATGTGATTATATTTAACATAAAAATATTTTTTAAAATCCATAATAATGTTTATTTGTAACTTTAAATTCAATGTGATAGAAAAAACCAACACCAATATTTCCATATTCATATTAAAATGTTTAAATATAAAAAAAATCAAAGATTAAAATATTATAAATTCAATCAAGTCCAAAAAAGTCATCCCAACACCACTAAATGGAATTGGGATGTGAGATCACAAATAACGAGACACATAGAGCCACACCCCTTGAACCATTATCATCTCCACATCATTAGGGAGAACCCACTAGCCATCGTTTCATTGTAAGAAACTCATTTAACCATCATCAAAAGAACTTACAAACACCCCCATGTAGTGGTCTAATATGAATCACCAGAATAGACCCAACCATTCCACCTTAACAGAATCATCATGAACTAAATTGACATCGAAATGACACACTAAAAACCCAGATAATCCCCTATAAAATAAATTAACAAAATATAAACATGGGATAAAGTACAAGGAGAATTTTTTGGTGAATGAAAACCCAATCTGGAAACGTGTTTCCATCAATCATAATGGGGAACATCACACCCATATTAATGAAAACTAATGAAGATAACACCACAAAATGTTTTCGATACATATATGATTTAATGTAGAGAAAAATTCAATGTTATGGATAATGTCACGAACCAACCTGGGTACCCTAGTAACCCGATAACCGAGCTGGTCCTGACATCACCCAAAGGGTGTTCCCGATCCAAACGGGTCGGCAACTAGCACCTGGCATCGTACAACATACAAGTGGGAACAATTTTTCCACAAGAATGCAGAAGCAAGATTAGAACAAAACAGTATGCATAACAAAGATACTCCACTAGGAGCATTGTACCTGAAAACAAAGAGGCACAGAAATCCCAAAGTACTACAGCCCAGGTACATAAAACAGGAAAAAAACTCCAAAGTCCCCAAGGAAACGACTCACCACGTTGAAAACTCAATAGCTGGATCCACCTCCAAGTGATCTTTTCCCCTTGCACGAACTTGGAAGAAGCAAGTCTACAAACACCCGAAGGCAAAAATAGGGTGTGAGCCTAAGCCCGGTAGGATACCACCAGGGATTCCATAACCGATGTCAATTAAAGATTATCTAAAGAAAATCTTTCAATTTTAATGTAAACAAGTTTGGCAATAGGAAAGCATATTTTAACAAATCATGCAATACATTTTCAAGTAAAGGAAAGTTCACCAAGCAAGGTTTTACAATGATGAAATACTTTTAACACAATGGATTAAATGAAAACATTTACATAAAATAGTTTATGTAAAATAAACAGGCATGTACAGCAGTTCAAAAGCACTGGAAATCATTTATACATCACATATAAATATTTAGGCGAGCTACACGGTCATCTGCCAAAAGGTATGATAGTATTAATCAGTTATGGGATTCCTTACTCTCTATGTGAACTCAGAAAAATGGGTATACACATGTCCCTATGATACTGGCCAAAGGAGACTCGTCACCAACCCATTGGGGATGTGACCCGCCGTAAGTACATTTTAGAACGTTGTCGTATTGTAGAGTGTATCCAAATAACTCACTAACTACCTAAGGCTTGCATGTCCTCTTCCATGATGGGTGAACTATTTTAAGAATTATTAAAATACGATCAATCCCATTCTTCCATTTCAAATTTCCAAATCCATTCCATTTAAAACCACAACAGGTTTTATTCAAAAACATGCCTTTCACAAGATAAAACCAATGGATTTCTATCAAAACATTTTTAGCCATTTTCACCAGTTTCAAATCCATTCAAAACCAATTCCATCATTTCACAATTTATTTCCACAATAAAATTCAACAATTTAAATGAAACAATTTCTATCAAAATCCACAATATATTTCCACAATTAAATTCAACAATTTAATTGAAACCATTTCTATAACACACACCCAATTCAATGGAATTGGGGTTTTCCAAATTTCTATGCCAAAACCATTTCAAATATCTCAATTCAATGGAATTGAGTATTTATCAATTTAATTGAAAGAATAATACAGAAATTGAATTTAAATCAACAATTGAAATAAATCAAGAAATACAAAGATAAACAATTTGGAAAGTCGGGATGGAACCACCTACCTCAAGGGTTTGGACCAAAACCACATCGGACGATGAAAACTCAAGGATCCAGGTTGATTCTCCAGGAACTCGTCCTAGATCCCTTCCCCTAGCAAGACCAAGACCAAAAATAATTATTCTAGAAATTACACACTTAGATCTACCCAAAACGGGCATAGATATAAGAAACCAAGATTAGGGAAGAAGTATATCTAAGTAGATCTAAGAAACTAAATAAGAAATAAAAAATATGACCACATATCTTGAAAATCCTGCTTCGATTCACCAAGAGGATCCTTCGGATCGCCTCCGAAATGATGGGAGAGCCTTATATGACCTTGAGAGAATTAAAATCCTGAGTTAGGGCCGCATAGGAGGAAAAACCAAGCACTTAGAGGCAAAACAGCCGAGATCCACAATTTAAGGATCTAACTTTAAGTGGCTGCACGGTTTGTCCTCACGGTTTGTCAAACCGTGCACACACTGTGCGGATCGCACTGTCCAAGGTTACTGGTCCGCATGGCTTAGTCACACAATTTACCAAACCGTGCGTGCACCGTGCGTACCCCACTGTCCAGTGCTTCTAGGTTAGCACGGTTTGATCGCACGGTTTATCAAACCATGCACAAAACATGAACAAGCCATTTCCCTTTTTGTTTTACTCAAAATTTCACCCGAATG
The DNA here is from genome assembly GCA_963277665.1 of Viscum album. Taxonomy (NCBI): domain Eukaryota; kingdom Viridiplantae; phylum Streptophyta; class Magnoliopsida; order Santalales; family Viscaceae; genus Viscum; species Viscum album. The sequence goes on from OY728150.1 coordinate 1,563,149,334, forward strand.
CACCCCCAGATACTACTCCAAAATAGAGTCACTTAAAGACATCAAAAGTACCTGAAATCGTAACGGGATGTTACAGCCTCCCCACCATAAGACCTTTCTATCCCCATAAAGCCTATGAAGAAACCTCCACGTCAAAAAGATGAGGCCACTCCTATCTCATTAGTGCCTCCCTTTCCCACATCTCAGGAGAATTTGAACCATGATTCCAGAGTATATGGACCAGAGGTGTCGTTCTCCCGTGAAGTACCTTGGTCTCAGAATCAACAATCCTGACTGGTCGTTTAGTCATAGATAAAACTGGTTCAATTTCAAGATCACTCCATCTCACAACATGAGATGGATCAGAGAGGTACTTCCGTAGCTGTGATACATGGAACACGTTATGTATCAACGTCAGTTGTGGTGGTAGAGCTAGATGGTAATCAACTTTTCCCATAAGACAAAAAACCTCTCTCTGATACCAAATTTGACAACTGGGCCCCACCCACCAGTTTCCCTATAGACACGTGGGCCCCACCCTAAGTCCCACCCACATGCCCGAACGGGTCATCTGACTAATGATTGTCCCCACATGCCAACACATTTCCTTTTCATTGTGCTTTTTCCTCACCCTCACACACCCTGGGAAACTTTCCAGAAGGTCACCCATCCTGATCACTACTCCAGGCCATGCACGTTTAACTGTGGAGTTCTAATCAGACAAGCTCCTAAAAATAAAGGTGCACCTTGTTGACATGAGTCATATCATTTAGTCATTTAACCCTTTATCATTTGGGGGTGTTATAATCACCCCCCCCCCTTAAATTACAACATCCTCATTGTGGACCCTATATCTCAACCTAGGCAGTGCACCACACTTAAGGCTGGGTACCACCTTTGATACCAATTTGTCACGAACCAAGCCAAGTAACCTGGTAACCCGATAACTGAGCCGGTCCTAACATCACCTGAAGGGCATTATCGATCCCCATGGGTCGGCGACAAGCACCTGGCATCGTACAACATACAAGGGGGACGGATTTTTTCACAATAATACGGAAGCAAGATTAGAAAAAAAAATAGTATGTATAATAAAGAAACTCCACTTGGAGCATTGTAACAGAAAACAAAGAGGCACAGAAAGCCCAAAGTACTACAACCCAATTACATAAAATAGGAAAAAAACTCCAAAGTCCCTAAGGACATGACTCACCATGTTGAAAACACAACAGCTGGATCCACCTCAATCTGATCATTTCCCCTTGCATGAACCTGGAAGATGGAAGTCTACAAACACCTGAAGGCAAAAGTAGGGTGTGTGCCTAAGCCCACTAGGATACCACCAGAGATTCCATAACCGATGACAATTAAAGATTATCTAAAGAAAAGTATTCAATTTTAAATTAAACAAGTTTGGAAATAGGAATGAATATTTTAACAAATCATCCTATACATTTTCAAGTAAAGGAATGTTCACCAAGCAAGGTTTTATGAAGAATACACTATTGTGGTTTAAATCACCCTTTTTTCATAATTATGGTCTATTAGATTGTAGAATGTTGATAATATTGATGATTGAAAATTAATTCATTGATATGAAGATATTTTGTAAATATTTATAAATTTTAGGTTAGTATAGAAATATTATTAAGAATATTTTTTGGTAAGTTCACTAAATTATATAATTTTTTTGAGATTTTTCATGGTGATTAATGATATTCAAGGAAGTGTTTCATTACTTTGTGGTATATTTAACCTTTATTAATCACATAAAAAACTATTTTGGATGAATAGAATTAAAATTTCAAAGATATAAGCTAAAGGTTTTGAAGTAACAGTTGAATTCAAAAATCTATCTAATGATAAGGTTATTTTTTATGGAATTCATCAAATTTTTGGGTTTATTATTGGAATTTTATTAATATAGTTTTTGCAAATACCCTAACCCCAATTTCATATGTCTATAATATACTTTTTTATAATAGGAAAATATACAAGGAATCACATACTAATGGATTTAATAGTTTTGTAGACTTGGAAAAATAGATACATAATTAAAATTAAAATTTAAATTGACAGAATAAAATACAAAAGTGTTATCTTTGAGAACTCATTTATTCCTAATATAATATCACTATATATGAATAAATAAACTTCCAAGTATCTAATGGAAAGTAAAACATAAGAAATGGGTGATCTAAGATGCTCTTTATAAGTATGCATACAACATAATCCTTCATGAATAAATAATTACAATAAATATTAAAATATATATAAATGAAACATATTCTATTTGTAGAATACATTGAGCATAATGATATGACACAAATAAATTATAACAAAATAAATCCATATAAATAATCCCATAAGAATGAATTTTATCCAAGAACATTATTAGAAGTCTAATTATCAGATAGACATCAATAAATGATCAAATAATTATGTAATAAATAATTATAGACATCTAAAACACACATTCAAGACCTTTCACATGATAGTTTAAATCTGTGGGTAGAAACCCATAGAATTTGGTAAATTTAGTTGCATCATGAGACCTTCTGATGCATCGAGGTGAAATATATATGTTTATATAAATAATCACCAACATAGTCTAATGCATTACTCATATTAAATGAGAGAAGGGTAATTTACAAAAATATTCGTATTAATAAAAAATAATATGAAATGTTAATACTTACCCAAATAAAACAAACATAATTATAACATATCTAGAGTAATTTGGTGAGTTGGAATAAAAGTGTACATCCTTAGTAAGATTGAGTATAAACCATATAAATAATTAATAATGAATAAATCAATACCAAACATCCCTAGAGGGTAATATTTATTATAATGGGATGATGTCATTGATGAATAGAAATAACATACGAATGACATAAATAACATTTTTGGGGAAAATTACATTTTTCACATTGAAATTATTTTTTAAAAAATTTAAAGTTCACAATATATTTTGAAAATTAATTTATTATAAAATATATTTAGAATCCTATTAATTAATCTTTAAAATAAAAATTGGTCAGAGAATAGGAAGTTATTACAATGAAATAAATGTCAAATCAAATATTTCATTAACATTTTAGAATAATGCAAAATGATATTTGTTTTAGAAAATAATTGAATATTCATTTCAATTTTTTTATGAATGTAAAAAATGTTTAAAATTTCATCTACTAAACAATTTAAAAAAAGATGAAAACAATTATGAAAACATTTTTTTTGGAAACATGGATTTTGGTGAAAAATAATTTTCGACCAAAGAGAGAAATAATTTCATATTTTCATCAAAACATATTATTAATCTTTTTATGTACCAATGGGTTTAATGTTTTTTAATATTGAATTAAAATTTCATTAAAAATATAGGTTCATTAACAATATATTTTTTATGATAGAAAAACAATATAATTCCCTAAAGGATACTTAAATTTAAATAATTTCTAATAATGATGAGATTGTGAAAAAAACTCTTACCACCATGTTATATTTTTTTATCATAATCCTCATGATATCTATAATATTAAACGAAAAATTAATTACCATTAATAGAACTATATTCATGATATAACATATAAAAAACCTAATTATATCCCCACACTATGGAATAATTTTTGACTATGGCGTTTGATTCATGGAAGAAAACGTGACACGAGAAACCCCTTACCTAATGTTTTTCTTCATTTATATGTGTATTAAAATAATATATAATAAATTTAGGACATTTATAGATATATTTATAAACAATAATCATATATTTTATACCGTATATGATTTTAATATTATCTTTTAGTAACGTGTTATCTTTTAAAATGATAAGAGTTACATCATCTCCATAATTTGAAAATTGATATTAATAGTTTATATATTCATTATATATTAATTTTTTGTAATCTATTAGTGTTAGTGATATAAAATTTATTTCACCATTCATGGAGACAGTAGGATGCACGTACACATAAATGATGCTTCCATTTTTTAATCGCATGGAATTAAAGGAAAATAAATATTAATTAGTTTTTATAGAAAAATAATTATTCAATATATATCATTTATATAAAACAAATAAATCCTTATTAAATTCCATGAAAAAATAAAATGAAAAACATTTCACATCACTTTATGGTGGCGGTAGTCCATAAGTACACACGAGCAATGTTATTACATTCCAAAAGATTGGAATGTAACAATTATTATGTGATATTATATTTCAATAAGTATTTTTATGACATAAATATCACATATATTCATTGATATTTTCTTTAATACCATCCATGAAATGCGTAAGTGGAAAACAAATCACATCACTTAATGAGGTGGTAGTCCACCCTACACATGAGCGACAATATCATATCCCCCACAGAATTGAAATTAAGAGGGTATATGTAATATAATTATTTAAAATGTATAATAATTAGATAAATATCATAATTTTTTAAATTTATCACTATATCCATTAGTGAAATGTGGGGAAGGAAATTTAATTACATCAGTTTGCATGGTTTTTGTCCGGCATACATAAGATCAAAAAATTTGTTCCCTATTTAATGGAATTGGATATGGATATATGTTATTAAATTTAACTAATAACATATTTGTATATATTATATAGATTTTTTAATTATATTATTATTGTTTATGAATATATTAAATTAGTTTAAGAATAAATAAAACAAATACACATGTTTATGAAATTTACCTCTTCATTGGAGAGTCTATTTAGGTTTACAACTAAAGCCCTATTATGAGGTATTGTTAATTAAAATAATGAGTATTGGTTGTTTTAAGAGAATTAAGTATTGGATTTTGGTAGTTATTTTCCAAAAGAAAATTGTTATGAAAGGGTGAAGTGGGGAAGAGAGTGGGTGACCTTTTACAAATAGTGGAGTGGACAGACATGGAATATTTTAAAACATAAAGTGATACCCATAATTTGATTTTGAAAAAAATCTCAAAATTGGGAAATTATTAAAAATTAAAGGTGAAATTGTATAATTGGGGCCAAGAAAATGGTTTTAGAGAATTTGTAAGTCATTTTAACCCTTATCTTATTAGTTTAATACTTTGGTAAACCCATTTTACCATAATCACAAAAATTAATTTTTACTGTTTCACTATTTATTAATGCAAAAAATTTTGTATAACTTATTATATAATATAAACCACTCTAATTAAAAATATTGAATCCATTTTTCTAAATTTTGTTCAAAAATTATCTGAATTAAATTTAAAATTAAATCACAAACATAGACAAAGATCATTTTTTCAAATACAAATTTCCCATAAGTATTGATTTTTTAAATAAAAAAACCATTTTAAATTGAATAAAATGTTATATATTAGTTTAAGTGTGATATAATAGATAATATTTTACATTAAATCTAGTTTAAAATATATTTTAACATTTTAAATAATTTAAACAAATAGGTAGTATTCAATGAAAAAAAGTATTTTTCACTATATGTTGAAGGGGGCGCTCGGCTTTGACCGAGAGCTCTCCTCCCATAGTGTTTGGTCCCCTTGCGGCTTATCGGCGGCAATTTATCCCTAGGCTTCTTCGGTGGAGTCTTGTGATGCTTATGTTTTCGGTGGGTTGTCGCGGAGTTCTTCGAGCGGTGATGGAGGTGTGGGATTGATTTGGATTGTGGGGCTATGGATGGTCGTCGTCAAGCCGTGATGGAGGCGTGGGCTTGATTTGGTCAGCGGGGCTAGGGACGACGGTCTTTGAACTGTGACGGAGGAGTGGGAGGGGGTGCGGTCGGTGTGGGATATCGTTGGAGGCATGGGCTTATCTCGGCTGACCATGATGGTTTCAGATATGTTCCAGATCTAGTTTTGAGACCAGATCTGGTTGGAATGGGGTTTCTAGCAGACGGATCATCGCAAGGATACGGAGGGCGGTGATGGTGTTTCACTCCGATGGCGGTAGTGTGGATTGGTTGGAAAGTCGATGGTCTGACGGTGATCGGATGGGCTCTGTGGTCATTGGAATGGCACCTACGGTTCCTGAGTATTCCATACCGTGCGGGACGCGGTGTTCAGCTGGATTTGGGATTTTGGACTTAGTCTTCTAGGGCTTGTTGTGTTCGTTTTTTGGGTATTTTTTTCACTCACTTATTATGGATTTTGTTCCATTGGGATTTTTAGCCGCTTGACTTTGGTTGTGTCTTTAATTGGTCTTTGTTCCTCTACACGCTTGGTCTAAAACTATGTGTCTATGGTCCTAAAGACTTGAACTGGGTCTTCCCTTACCCTTCAAAAGGGACTCATGCTTTCTTTTCTTTTTTTAATAAAACGGCTTGAACCAAGACTTTCTTTTAAAGTATTTTTCACTATACATGAAAAACATAATTTCCAAAATGTAAAGACCCATAAAATTCAAGGAACTTTTTTTCTTAATTTTCTTTGGAATTTTACAAGAACGCAGTTTCTGACGGCACCTGATTCCGAGACCCGGTGAGCCCGGAATCATTTTCCGAAGTTTGGCTCGGGTAAGTTCAGTGAACGAACAAGAGGGTTTTTCTAACTTTTGAACTGGTGCTCGGAATCGAATTCCGAGGGCACCGATAGAATCACAGTGCCGGTATTTACCTATAAACGCCTTTTCCGGAGTTTCATTTGCTCGGGTGTGGTTTTTAATTTTTGGGGTTATGTTAAGAAAATAAAATAAAGTTGTGTGACAACTTTATTTTATTTCACCTAAAGCCACTCAAAGCCACTTAAGCAGAGTTGAAGCGGATAGGTTGGAACCCAAAATATCCTACCCACTTGGTAGGATATTTGTGAGGTGGGGCCCGCACAAGCCCCACTGTTTATTTTCCTCTAAGTAACGCACCCGCGAAAACCCCTTTTAAATGAAAGTCAATCGGTGCGTTTTCTTAAATTCATAACGCCCCTACTAATTGGACAGTTGAGTCGTTACCATTAATTCACCGAATTAATGGTTCGTTTCTTAACTTGTTTTTTCAAATTTCTGGAATGGAATAAAGTAATACCAACACACGTTTTTCTTGTGGGTGGCTTGTTGAGAGGATTTGGAGAAACTCTAAGTTCTTCATCCTCTTTCGCGAAGAACACGAAAAATGTGAAGAACGCAAAGAATGCGAAGAACACGAAGGTGACGAAGAACGCCGAACCCTCGGAGATCGACGACTCGACGCCGTGTACCGCAACGCCGAAGAATCTCCTTCTGTGGCGTTTCTTCCGCGACAATCCTTCCCCGCGACAATCTTCGATCAACACCGATTGAGGTAGGGGATTACGGATCTTTTAATTTCCTTTGTGGTTTTTATCATCAACATGGGTTTAAACGTGCAATTAAATCTGTGTGTTTTCTTTAACCCTTGGAGATCGTCGACGCGATGCCGTGTACCGCGATGACACGACGCCCCTCCCGCGATGACGTGGCGCCCCTTCCACGATGCGACGATCCTCTTCTTCCACGACGGTCATTTCCGCGAAGAACTCACGTTCGACGACAATGAAGAGGTAGGGGTTTGATTCATTTAAATCATTGTGATTTATACCCGCGTTCATTTTATTAAACTATTTTTGTTGTGAGACATTTTAAAACCACTAACTCGGTGGGTGCGGACCAACGAAAAAGTCCGAACCCACTGCCCTTTTCGTTCTTGGTGTGCGGAAGGGCGGACGTGACCAAACAAGCCGCACGGGTGATGTGAGGTCCTCACAGTGAAGGACGGGCCCTGGGAGGGCCATTTGTGAAGACGGCATGCATTTCTGACCACCGGAACTCATCCGGTGGTCCGCGGAGTGACCCGCCGGCGTGCCACGCCGACACGGTGGCGGAAGGCGGCGGCGCCCGGTGCGCCGCCGTGGAGAACCGCCGTGGCTGAAGCCGCGGCGGCAGGTTGGCAGTCCCGCGACTACGCGGGACCGGAGAAGACGGGACACGATGGCTCGGCCGCGTCCGCTGGCAAGGGAGGCCCCACACGGGGCCGCGGTTCCCTCACGCGGGGGAAGTACGCCCCCCGCTCCGCTTGGCCATAACCGGCCGAACCAACCCGCCTAATGGCTGGGCCGCGCCTGTGCCCGCGCCGGCCGGGCTGGGCCGGGTCGCGCCCAGGACGGGTCGGGCCACCCAGGCCGCGCCGGCTGGGTAGGACCCGGACCCGGGTCGGGTCGACACGGTTCGGGCCAACCCAGGGGGGTTGGGCCGGGTCGGTCTGGGCCGAGACCCCCCGTTTTCTGACCTTTTCGGTCTTCTGCCCATATCTTGGGCTACGTGCCTCCGATCGACGTACTGTCAGCGGAGATGTGATCCTTGGAACGAGACGGTCGTTTCGGTATATCGCACTCAAGGTTTAGGAGTACTTTGTGTTTGGCTGGGTTGGTTCGTACACGAAACCAACTGGGCCCCTGAACGAAAAAGCCAATAACTCACAGACTGGGCGTCTGATTGACGCGCCGTCTGTCTCATTGATTCCCCCTTGATGAGACGGATCTTTTGGCATACTTATCCTGAGATTTGGATGCAGTTGTATAGTGTCCGGGTTGGATGGCACCCGAAATCCAACCGGGCCCCTTGAACGGAGGAGCTGATAACTTTCAGACTGGACGTCCGTTTGACGAACCGCCAGCGACGTTGGTGACCTCATGGAGAAACGGTCCCTATGAGTATACCCTATGATAGTTTGGGGAACAGTTGAGATACATCCGGGTTGATTCACACACAAAACCAACCGGACCCCTGGGATTAAAATGCTAGTAACTCACAGACCGGGCGTCCGATTGACGTGTCGTCTGTTGCGTTGAGACCCCTGTGACGAGGCAGTCCTTTGAGATACTTCTTCGTGAAACTTTGTGATACTTTTAGTATTGACCAGAAGCTCATGGAGTGGACCCTCCTAGAGGCGAGCATGCAGAGTATGGAGACCGTGTAGCCGGCTGAGACCTGACGACTATTTGACCGATCGACTCGGTGTGTTTCAGATAGCCCAGTAGGGAGCGCTTGGTTGTAGCGACAGACCCATGGCGGAGGAGCGCTTGGTTGTAGTGGCATACTCGTGGTACTCAACAGAATGAGTACCTCTGGACGCTATGAGGGGGAGCGATTGGTTGTAGCGGCAGACCCATGGCAGATGAGCACTTGGTTGTAGCGGCAGACCCGCGGTACTCAACAGAAGGAGTACCTATGGAGGTTATGAGGGGGAGCGCTTGGTTGTAGCGGCAGACCCATTGTAACGACCCAAAGTTTCATTAATGAAAATCCCTCTTGATCCAGTTAAATGTCTCTTTATGAAAAATGTTTTTATAAGATGTCAACTTCTTTGGTTTTATGATAAGATTTGTGACCGTTACTTTTATAGTCGTTGAACAGTGATCACATGAGTAGTATAAATATATGGCATTAAAGAACCCAATTTTACTCAGACAAAGGAAGCGATGGCCTCATCCAGTAGAATTTCCCCATACGAAGCCCATTTTTCGGAGCTTGGAAAAGAGGTGGCGTCTTTGAGCTTCTCCCTTGACCAAGCCCAAGCTGAGCTTCATTATGTCAAGGTTGAACGGAACCGTCTACAGGAAAAGTGGAAGTTGATAGAGATTACCATTCGAGCGATATTATCCGAGCCGCCCCAAGAGTCTGTCACCATCGCACACCTTACCCTTAGGTCTTATGCAGCTATTTTAAGGGGTTATGTAACAAATATGTAGTACCATGTTCATGTACATTATTTTTTTATATAATAATGAATATAATTTCTAGTCATTTTTGATACATTGTAAATAGTTTTTAAAGTACAAATGGTGTTTTTGGTTATTATTTAATTAAGAATTATATTTTATTAAGTTAAGGGATTTTTGAATTAAATAATATTTTATTAAATATTATTATTAATATTAAATTAATTTTTATTAAATATAAATGATCTTATAATTTTATGAATGCAATTAAAATTTTGATTAAGGTTTGAAAGCCATTTCTGTCAAAACCCATGAATTTTTGATAAATGTCTGTTTTTATTTAAAAAGTGAAAATTAACATATTTAGAAAATTATTTAGATAAAATAAATATTATTTTTGTAATCAGAACATCAAAATTATCCAACGGTGAATTTTTCATAATTTTCTGAGACAGTCAAATTGTTTGGGTAAAAATTAAATACCATTTAAATATATAATGTGTTTTATGACATCATAATGATCCAATGGTGATGTAATAAAATACCATAACCCTTATGTTCGTCCAATATAGGTTTTATCATTAAAATAATGAGGTTTTGGGTTTTTTTGACTTACATTTCAAAGCATTAATGGAGCCCTCAAGACTTATTCAACACTTTTCCTTTTTAAATTAATTTCCATGGGAGTGTGACTCACCTCCACATAAGCAACCCAAATTTATTAATAATTTCGGACCTTGGCCTTGTAAAATATTTTTTTCCTCTTTCATTTTCCAGAAACCATGGGCAAATACCATGGGATGGTTTGTGTTTTGTATTATTTTAATATAAGGGGTCCCAAACCTAAATAATAAAGAATTCTCTCACCTTTCCTATATAAACCCACCCAAGCTCCCACTTCCTCCTCACTAAAATCCCTTGGAGTTCGTCCAACCTCTGCCCTTCTCTCATTAGAATCCTCACAAGGTGCCCCAAGCTCCCAAGAAGCCTCTCACAAGCCTCTCTCTAGCCTTTGGAAGCACACTTCCAAGTAAGGGTTTTTTCTTCCTTTCTCATTTTTTTCAATTTTCTTTAAGTTGTATTTCCCTTTTAATTTCAATTATGAATGTTGGGGTATGGTTTTTCACCTCTCCAATACTTCCCTCTTATTGTTTGAATGATGGGAGACCCCTTTCTCTCTCATTAAATGCCTCCCATGTACACCCGTTACTATGCCGAAATTCCGAAAGGAACCTTTTTCTCCTCTATTATATTCAAGAAATACTTTTGTATCATGAATATAAATTCCTTTTAAATTGTTGGGACATGTATCTATATGACCTCCTTACTGTCCATTACATGTAAATATGATGAGGAACCCCTTTCTCTCTCATCAACCATTTTTTTTATGAATTCTTATGTCACACCGTTATGGTGCCGAAATCACACCGATTTTCTAAGCCAATATCATTGTGTAGTGAATACCATGCCCATTTCTCCATCAAGGGTATTCACCTTTATGCACATTTACTTATTGATTATAATGTTTCATGTATGAATTCCACATTCCTTTATTGTGGAATAAATGATTATGTTTTATGAATCCATGTTTTATGATCCATGTGGCACACTTATGCATGAAATGAAATGTTTAAGAAGGGTGTGCCCTTTATAGTGCTCCAATGCATTGGGTAAAATATAGTATCATGATACGTCATGTGCAATGAGTTTTGAATCATGCTAATTCAAGTGCAACGAGGGTTTACTCGTTCTTCAAGTGCAATGAGGGTTTACTCATGCTCCATGTGCAATGAGCCTTGGATCATGCTAATTCAATGTTAAGTGTTGTTGCCACATTTCCATGTTATGATTATCATGTTTTATCATGCCTTTATGTTCATGTTACTCTTATGATCTATTGATGTTCCTATTTCATAACATGTATTTTAATCCTCATTTTATTCATTGTGTACTCCCTTACGGGGCTTTTTTGATCACCCTTTTCTTATACATGTCCTCAGGTTATCCCATGCAATGCTAAGTACGAAGGAATGTAGTGGTCATGTAAAGGATGTTTTCAATAAAGATGTTGTATTTAAAGTTTAAAGTTTTTATGTAATGATCCTAAGCCCCAAAGACACTAAACCTCTCAATCTTTTTTGTTGTATCAAGTGAAGTTTTATGTAACAAAGCATGTTTAAGTTGTAATAAAAATCAGGGTTGTCATAGTTGGTATCAGAGGATAGGTTTAGTTATTTTTGAGATTAGGAAACCCTAGTAAAGCCTTAGATACAAGACTATGTATAATAAAAACATCCCTATGTTTTGGTAAATACTAAGTAAGTGGTTTATCAAACAAATACATCCCCGTCTGGATACGAGCAGGTAGAGGCGGCTCTAGCACAGATGTATCCTAGGGGTAAAACCCGAAAACACCGCTTTGAGCAAGACTCGAACGGGAACTGGTGCACGACAACGGGCCTTGCTGCACTCTTGGTTACGACACTCCTGGGGGATATGTTTTGATAAATTCAAAATCTTAGTATGAACCCTTATTAAGGGAAAAATGCCCCTAATAATATATGTTAGAAGGTAGATCATGAAAAGCCTGGATTGAATCCTGTAGACTCATGAGTTAAAGAGATTAAAGTTTATTTATAAGTCATCAACTTTTGTCTTTGGATTACCCTTTATGTGTTACCCCTAACTTTCCTTTTATTCCAGCCAATGTCTGATAATAGGAGGACTCGGGCTAACAACCGTTGTGAAGATCAGTGTGATGATTGTACTAAAGAGATTCCCAATCCAATGGGAGTGGGAATCGCGAACTTTGTCATGTTTCTCTCTCAGCTAACTGAAGTTTTGAATAGAAACACGGGTCAAGAGGAACGTTCAACCCCCCCTAAGAAAGAACAAGTTTCTATTGAAAGCTTCATGAGACAAAGGCCTCCTACTTTTAGTGGGTCATCCGATCCCACAATCGCTGAACAATGGATCAACTCCTTTGAAAAGATATTCTCCATCCTCCAATGCTCTGAACAAGAGAAGGTTCTCCTGGCGGCTTATCGTTTGGAGGGTGAAGCTGATCAATGGTGGACGTTGATCAAAAATACGAAGCCTGAGGAGGAGATCGAGGATTTGGAATGGAAGGAATTCCGGAAGATTTTTTTCGATAAATATTTTCCGCGCGCCCTCCGTATTAAGATGGAAAGGGACTTCCTTTCCCTCAAACAGAAAGATGAAGAATCTATGGGAGCGTACGAGGAAAACTTCACAAGGCTTGCACGATACGCTTCTGGCTTTGTCATTACCCCCGAATGCAAGGTTGACCGCTTCTTTGGTGGGCTGAAGCCTAGTTTGCAGAAAGCATTAGTGATCCGTGACTTCGACAGTTATGAGGAAATTGTCCGATGTGCCCTCAAGGTTGAAATGGAGATCGGAGAATCACAGGGGTATCATGGGGACAAGAAGCGTAAGGTGGACTTCAATGATGGTGGTCCGATGGATAAATCCAAAAGCGTTAAGAAGTTCCAGCACCCCACTTTCCAAAAGTGTGGAAATAAGCACCCTTGAAATTGACTTAAGGGGATGAAAAAATGTTTCAGGTATGGAAGAGAAGGGCACCTAGATATTAACTGTCGATAAGAAGGACCCGCAGCTTCAACAGAGGAGAAGACCGCTCCGTTCGAACCTCAAAGCATTTTTCAATACTACAAATGCAAAGAACTAGGTCATTTTCCAAATCAGTGCCCTAATCCAAGGGTTTTCAGAGGCAACCAACAACCTCCAAGACAGCAAGGAAGAGCTTTTTCCATCACTTCTGCCGAAGTCAACCCTGACAACGAAGTGGTGACAGGTATGCTAGTTATTCATTCAAGAATAGTGAACGTACTTTTTGATTCAAGTTCTACGCATTCTTTTATATCTCAAAAGTTTAGTAGAAAAATCCCAGCACCACCACAAATCATGGAAGTAAATATGTCGGTGAGTACGGAAAATGGGGCAATCATTGCATCCCATGAGTATAAGTCCTCCACTTTTATAATATGTGGATTGAATTCCCCGGAAAACCTCATCATACTCCCTCTGGTTGAATTTGATGCAATTCTTGGAATGGATTGGCTTTCCTTATATAGAGGCAACATAAATTGTTGGGAGAGGGAAATCACACTCCATATGGAGAATCGACCCCCGATTCTTTACAAGTGTCAGGAGGAAGATGAATCTCCTTTTTCTCCATCATCTCAAGCATGGATATTACTGCCTTATGAGCACGCATATCTGGCTCAGATGATTGAGTCCAAGGAAGAAACCACCCTTGAAGAAATTCCTATTGTGCGGGAATTCGCTGAAGTGTTTCCCGAGGAACTTCCTGGTCTTCCTCTAAGAAGAGATGTTGAGTTATCAATTGAACATATACCTGGGGCACTACCAAAATCCAAGAATTCATATAGAATGGTTGTTGTTGACCTTGAAGAGCTGAAGAAATAACTACAGGAGAATCTGGATAAAGGGTTTATACGCCCAAGTGCATCACCATGGGGTGCACCAGTCCTCTTCGTCAAGAAGAAGGATGGGTCAATGTGGCTTTGCATCGATTATCATAAACTTAACAAAATCATGATAAAGAACAAGTATCCTCTCCCAAGAATCGATGACTTGTTTGATCAGCTGCGTGGAGCACAATACTTCTCCAAGGTGGACTTGCGGTCGGGATATTATCAAGTAAGGGTGAAGAAGGGAGATATCCCCAAGGCTTCTTTTCTTACAAGGTACGAGCACTATGAATTCATAGTAATGCATTTCGGACTCACCAATGCTCTAGAAATATTCATGGACTTGATGAATAGATTCTTTTGAGATTACCTTGACAAATTTGTGGTAGTCTTTATAGATGATATTCTAATATACTCCAAAACCAAGGAGGACCATGAGGAGCATTTAAGAACAGTATTGGAGACTTTGCGCTAGGAGAATATCTATGCCAAGTACAGCAAGTGTGAGTTCTGGTTGAAGGAGGTCGCATTCTTGGGACATATCATCACAAGCAATGGGATATCTGTGGACCCCTCCAAAACAGATGCAATTGAAGGATGGACGAGGCCAACATCGGTAACTGATATCCGTAGCTTCTTGGGGTTAGCTGGATATTATCGACGATTTGTGAGGAATTTCTAACGATTTTCCAACCCTCTTACCAATCTAACTCGAAAGGGAGTAAAGTTTTCTTGGAGTGATGAATGCGAAGAAAGCTTCATGGAGTTGAAAAGGAGGCTTATCACGGCACCCGTGCTCACTTTACCCACAAGTGGGGAGCTCTTTGTGGTATTCAGTGATGCTTTGAAGAAGGGAATAGGATGTGTGCTGATGCAGAATTATAAAGTGATATCCTATGCCTCAACGAAGTTGAAAATCCATGAGAAAAACTATCCAACACATGATCTAGAGTTGGAGGCGGTGATCATTGCCTTGAAAATATGGCGGCATTATCTCTATGGAGATAAAAGTGAGATATATACTGACCACAAGAGTCTTAAATATATATTCACACAGAAAGAGCTTAATATGTGCCAGAGAAGATGGATAGAGCTCATAAAGGATTATGACTGTTCAATACATTACGACCCTGGGAAAGCGAACAAGGTGGCGGATGCCCTAAGTAGAAAGGATCCAGCTATTCTATCAATGATGAGAATTGAGAAGGATCAAATCTTCTTAGACTTGATGAAGATGTACGTGGGAATCATAAAGAAGGAAAAATCATCAATCCTTTCACAAATGATTGCTCAACCATCTCTTTTGGAAAGGTTAAAGGATGCTCAAAAGGATGATGTGGGAATTCAAGAAAAAGTGGAAGCTATCAAAAAGGGGAAATCCTCGGAGTTTAATGTTAATGAAGAAGGAACTGTGCGGTTTGGGAAAAGACTATGTGTTCCATCATGTCTGGAGCTGAAGAAGGAACTCTTGGATGATGCACATAGTTCAAATTTCTCTATTCGCCCAGGGAGCACAAAGATGTATCGAGATCTCCGAGAAAACTTTTGGTGGGATAATATGAAGAAGGAGATTGATGAATATACATCAAAGTGCCTGGTGTGTCAGCAAGTGAAGGTAGAGAGGCAGATGAATAAGGGGATGATGAAACCATTGCCCATACCAGAATGGAAATGGGAGAACATCACCATGTACATTTTCACCGGACTTACAAGGACATCCAAAGGCAACAA
This sequence comes from Viscum album, assembly GCA_963277665.1. Taxonomy (NCBI): domain Eukaryota; kingdom Viridiplantae; phylum Streptophyta; class Magnoliopsida; order Santalales; family Viscaceae; genus Viscum; species Viscum album. Next base: position 1,563,165,182 of record OY728150.1, read on the forward strand.
TGCAATCTGGGTTGTTGTGGATCATCTTACAAAAACTACACACTTCATTGCTATTCAAGAGGATTTCTCTTTGGATCAATTGGAAAGGATATATATCAGGGATGTGGTACGGTTTCATGGAGTACCACTATCTATTGTGTCTGACCGAGATCCAATATTCACCTCTATGTTTTGTAAGAGTCTACAACATGATCTGAATACTGAATGGAACATCAGTACGGCCTATCATCCTCAAACTGATGGCCAATCCGAGCGGACTATCCAAACATTTGAGGACATGTTGAGAGCGTGCTCAATGGACTTTAAAGGAGGATGGGATCAACATCTTCCTCTGGTTGAGTTCTCTTATAATAATAGTTTCCACTCGAGCATCCAAATGGCACCATATGAAGACCTGTATGGGAAAAGGTGTAGAACACCGACATGTTGGGATGAGGTCGGTGAACATAAGCTGCTTGGACCAGAAATGGTCGATGAAATGGTGGAGAAGGTGAAGACCATTCAGCAGCATATCAAGGCAGCCCAGGGTCGACAGAAGAGTTATGTAGATAATCTTTGACAAGAACTTGAGTTTAAAGTTGGATACATGGTGTTTTTACGCATATCTCCATGGAATAAGGTCATGAGGTTTGGAAATAAAGGGAAGTTAAGTCCAAGGTACATCGGCCCCTTCGAGATTCATGATCGTGTTGGGGATGCGGCCTATCGACTAGCACTTCCACCTACTATGGCCAAGGTTCATGATGTCTTTCATGTATCCCTCTTAAGGAAGTACATACAAGACCCTTCACATGTACTCTCATCCGAGGTGGTACAATTGGAAGATGATCTTTCTTATGAGGAGCAACCAGTGAAGATCTTAGATCGTAGAGAAAAAGTTCTACGAAATAAGACAATGCCCCTCATCAAGGTGTCTTGGAGAAACCAAAAGTTTGAAGAAGCAACTTGGGAGTCGGAGGATATGATGAAGCTAAGTTACCCACATTTGTTTTAGTGTGGGAAAAGGAAAATTTCGAGGGTGAAATTTCTTAAGGGGGGAATATTGTAACGACCCAAAGTTTCATTAATGAAAACCCCTCTTGATCCAGTTAAAGGTCTCTTTATGAAAAATGTTTTTATAAGATGTCAAATTCTTTGGTTTTATGATAATATTTGTGACCTTTACTTTTATAGCTGTTGAACAGTGATCACATGAGTAGTATAAATATATGGCTTTAACGAACCTAATATTACTCAGATAAAGGAAGCGATGGCCTCAACCAGTAGAATTTCCCCATACGAAGCCCATTTGTCGGAGCTTGGAAAAGAGGTGGCGGCTTTGGGATTCACCCTTGACCAAGCCCAAGCTGAGATTCATTATATCAAGCTTGAACGGGACCATCTATGGGATAAGTAGAAGTTGATAGAGATTACCGCTCGAGCAATGTTATCCAAGTCGCCCCAAGATTCTGTCACCATCGCACACCTTACCCTTAGGTATTATGTAGCTATTTTAAGGGGTTATGTAACAAATAATTAGTACCATGTTCATGTACATTGTTTTTGTATATAATAATGAATATAATTTCTAGTTATTTTGTATACATTGTAAATAGTTTTTAAAGTACAAATGGTGTTTTTGGTTATTATTTAATTAAGAATTATATTTTATTAAATTAAGGGATTTTTTAATTAAATAATATTTTAATAAAATGTTATTATTAATATTAAATTAATTTTTATTAAATATAAATGATCTTATTATTTTATGAATGCAATTAAAATTTTGATTAAGGTTTGAAAGCCATTTCAGTCAAAACCCGTGAATTTTTTATAAATGTCGGTTTTTATTTTAAAAGTGAAAATTCACATATTTAGAAAATTATTTAGATAAAATAAATATTATTTTTGGAATCAGAACGTCGAAATTATCCAACGTTGAATTTTTCATAATTTTCTGAGACAGTCAAATTTTTTGGGTAAAAATTAAATATCATTTAAATATATAATGTGTTTTATGACATCATAATGACCCAATGGTGATGTAATAAAATACCATAACCCTTATGTTCGGCCAATATATGTTTTATCATTAAAATAATGAGGTTTTGGGTTTGTTTGACTTACTTTTCAAAGCATTAATGGAGCCCTCAAGACTTATTCAACACTTTGCCTTTTTAAATTAATTTCTATGGGAGTGTGACTCACCTCCAGATAAGCAACCCTAATTTTTTAATAAGTTAGGACCTTGGACATGTAAAATATTGTTTTCCTCTTTCCTTTTCCAGAAACCATGGGCAAATACCATGGGATGGTTTGTGGTTTGGATTATATTAATATAAGGGGTCCCAAACCTAAATAATAAAGAATTCTCTCACCTTTACTATATAAACCCACCCAAGCTCCCACTTCCTCCGCACTAAAATCCCTTTTAGTTCGTCCAACCTCTGCCCTAATCTCTCTAGAATACTCCCAAGGTGCCCCAAGATCCCAAGAAGCCTCTCACAAGCCTCTCTCTAGCCTTTGGAAGCACACTTCCAAGTAAGGGTTTTTTCTTCCTTTCTCATTTTTGTCAATTTTCTTTAAGTTGTATTGCCCTTTTAATTTCAATTATGAATGTTGGGGTATGGTTTAGAACCTCTCCCATACTTCTCTCTTATTGTTTGAATGATGGGAGACCCCTTTCTCTCTCATTAAATGCCTCTCATGTACACCCGTTACTATTCCGAAATTCCAAAAGGAACCTTTTTCTCCTCTTTTATATTCAAGCAATACTTTTGTATCATGACTCTAAATTCCTTTTCAATTATTGGTAAATGTATATATATGACCTCCTTACTATCCATTACATGTAAATATGATGAGGAACCCCTTTCCCTCTCATCAACCATTTTTTATGAATTCTTATGTCACACCGTTACGCTGCCGAAATCACACCGATTTTCTAAGCCAATATCATTGTGTAGTGAATACCATGCCCATTTCTCCATCAAGTGTATTCACCTTTATGCACATTTACTTATTGATTATAATGATTCAGGTATTAATTCCACATTCCTTTTTCGTGGAATAAATTATTATGTTTTATGAATCCATGTTTTATGATCCATGTGGCACACTTATGCATGAAATAAAATGTTTAAGAAGGGTGTGCCCTTTATAGTGCTCCAATGCATTTGGTAAAGTATAGTATCATGATACGCCATGTGCAATGAGTGTTGTCTCATGCTAATTTAAGTTCAATGAGGGTTTACTCGTGCTTCAAGTGCAATGAGGGTTTACTCATGCTCCATGTGCAATGAGCCTTGGCTCATGCTAATTCAATGTTACGTGTTATTTCCACATTTCTATGTTATGATTATCATGCATTATCATGCCTTTATGTTCATGTTACTCTTATTCTCTATTTATGTTCCTATTTACTAACATGTATTTTACTCCTCATGTTATTCATTGTGTACTCCCTTACTGGGGTTTATAGCTCACCCTTTTCTTATGCATGTCCTTAGGTTATCCCATGCAATGCTAAGTACGAAGGAATGTAGTGGTCATGTAAAGTAAGTTTTCAATAAAGATGTTGTATTTCAAGTTTAATGGTTTTATGTAATGATCCAAAGCCCCAAAGACACTAAACCTCTCGATCTTTTTTGTTGTATCAAGTGAGGTTTTATGTAATAAAGCATGTTTAAGTTGTAATAAAAATCAGGGTTGTCATACCCATGGTGGGAAGCGGTTGGTTGTAGTAGCAGGCCCACAGTACTCGACAGGAGGACTACCTCAGCAGTCTTAGGTTAGTGAGCAGTACCTCGAGGTCGTGGCAGGACCACTGTACACTCCAGAGATGGGGCTCTTCAGCAGTTACGATTTTGAAAATGAAAATCCTGGTTTGAGTTGAGTCTCTGACCTTTGTGTTTACCTCTTGATTGAGATGGGTCACTTGATAACTTAGGTATATGTATGGGCATATACCTAAGTAGAGGTTATCTATTGAGATCCTTGTGGGTCATTGCGGGGGTTAGTAGCTTTCGATCCTTTGTGGGTCCGACGACTTAGATGAATCAGTTTCAATACCTGATCATCTCTATCGTCATACGAAGAAGTATAACTGTGTCAGCTGAATCCTGTTTTTCTTTCCTATTTGGATTGTGTTGTGCTATCCTATGTGGATTTACGTTTTCCTTTCCTGTGTGGATTGGGTTGTACTTGGGTTCGGATGTTGGAGCCTAACGAGAATTGATGACTTAGGTATATCTATGGGCATATACCTAAGCAGTGTCGGATGTTACTTCGTGATTCTATCTTTCCTTTGTGGATTATCCTTTGTGGATTCTGGGAGACCTTTGGGGGTCTCGGGGTCCCTACTGAGTAGCTTATACTCACCCCTGCACGGGCTATGCCCGCACTACATTTTGTTGGTTGTAGACGACGGACAACGCTGATCGTGGTTGAGGCCTGCGGAGCAGGACGGTACTTGGAGGTGGACCATTGGGCGGGACGTACTCGGAGCGGTCGGTTGGACCCGAGGAGCAGTGGAGGCTATCTGTACCCACCCTTCAGGTGGAACTTCCAGTGGACGGCTCGATGTTGTGTCTCTACATTACAGTTGTTTTTTTCCCTTTCCAGTTGTACTTTACTTTCACTTTGGATTTGTATACTGGCCCGCTTACTTTTCCGCACTTACTGTTGTACTCAGTTTTTACTTAGTGTTTACTTCTACTATTCCTTGCTCTATGGTGTTTGTTTACTTTACAAAGGCAATGCCTTCCCTTTTTACCGGGATTTACGCCTTGGTGCTAGTCTCTCGCCCCTAGCCTATGAAGGCGGGCTTGGGGTAGTCATGGCACGGGCCTCGAGGACGGGTCGTGACAAATTGGTATCAGAGGAGTTTGGTTCTACCGCAGAACTTGGGACTCTAATATTTTTCTAAGTGAAGAAATAGTGTTAAGTGTATTGTGTGTGGTTATCAGTTCAGGGAGTCCAATGTTGGTGCGGCGGCCGACGTATCCGTAAACTAGGACCCTGACTTCTGATTTCCGACTTAATGCATGAAAACATTGTTTGCATGTGTGTTTCAAGTTTTCTTTGTTATTACTTTGTGTCAGCTCACCAGGTATGCTGTTTTGACTGTGGCGCACCTATTTCCTTTTCAGGATGGCCCCATGACGGCATCCAGCTAGGGTTCCGAGAGTTGAGCATGACGACAGGCCACCGAGCGACGAGGCCTCGGTACAGGGCCCTTTGACAGCTGAGGCACTAGTAATACCTTTACCCGAAGAGCAACTGATGCTTCCAGCCCTAGCCGCTGATGATCCACATCGCCTTAGTGCACTGCACGAGTTCTAGCACCAGCGACCATCCAGGTTCTGTGGGGAGACGGACCCCCAGGCAGCCGAGGATTGGCTGGAGGTAGTAGTACGAGTTTTCAGATTAGTGAGGACACCAGCAGACATCATGGTGATCCTCACAGCGTGCCTACTACACGCGGAAGTAGGCAGATGGTGGATCTTGATGCTCCAGGTGCACGATGAGGCATCTCTTCTCTGGACAAACTTTGAGAGCCTCTTCCGATCAGAGTTCTTCCCAGCCACCCTCCGTGCGGTACGCATCTAGGAGCTTCTACAGCTGTGGCAGGGCATCTTGACGGTCGCCCAGTACTCGGCGATATTTACCGATCTCTCACACTACTCGACAGACATGGTACGGGACCCATTCTTCCAGGACTGGACCTTTGAGAAGAGATTGAGGCAGGAGATCAGGGCATTGCTAATCTCCCTCAGCATTCTGACACAGGCAGGGGTACTGGAGTGAGCCCTTCTGATAGAGAGCTTTCTTGCTGAGTCTACATCAGCAGCAAGACCCACCGCAGGGTGGCACGTAGTAGATTCTTCTACAGCGGGCAGTAGGCAGATGATGCAGGGGTCCAAGAGGACTATACCTACAGGTGGTCGACCGCATGACACATGATCTTTTGTGTGAGGCACCTGGGGTGGACAACGACTTAACATGAGCATACAATGTTACTCATGTGGCGGGGTTGGTCACATGGCTCGTGATTGCCCGACCCGCCATGCCGAGGAGCAGCAGACGGTTGAGGGTCCACCCAGGCAGAGGTAGAGGGTCGACCGTGGCAGTCCGCAGGGAGTAGGCGGACGAGGTAGAGGAGCTGGCCGTACGGCTGGAGGTGTACGTCACTTTGAGGTGTTGCCACCCCCACCACCAGGAGGTCCACCCCGACCGCAGGGAACTGGTGGACATGGGAGAGCTCAGCTTCAGGCAGCTGAGGCCTACAATCATTGAGCTCCAGGAGCAGATGGACAGGAGCAGGACTAGCTCCAGACCTGGAGAATTTTTTTTGTGCTGCTTCAAACATTGTTGATGTTTGTTTGTAGATGATTTGTGTCTTTTTACTTTGAGCTGTAGTAATAAAAGACACATTTCTTTTGGCGTTTACCTTCCTGTCCTCTCTTTATGTTGTACAAAGAGGTTCTGGTTTAAAAACCGTTGACTTAACCCTCACTTTGAGGTACCTACTGGAGGAGACCCAGTTACCACACACTGATGCCGAAAGTGTGACTCAACCCTTGGAGGCGAGAGTAATGGTTGGATCTCTTGGTAGTGGCGTCGAGGCCTTACGACGTCATCCTTGGTATGAGTTAGTATCATCCATGACGGGATTGACTGTATTAGGTGAAGAACGTGGTTCATCCAGGGGATGAGACCAGATTTCTCTTATCGGCAAAGAAGAAATCTCAGCAACTCTTGTAGGACCAGAAAGATCCAGATCATCCAGGAGCGGATGAGGACAGCTCCGAGCAGGCAGAAGTCTTATGCTGACAGGAGGTGGAGAGCACTAGAGTTCGAGGTTGGTGACCACGTTTCCCTACGGGTCTCACCTCTACGTGAGTTACGGAGATGTGGCTGAGGCGACAAGTTATCTCCGAGGTTCAAGGGACCTTTCTAGGTCCTCAGTAGGGTAGGCGAGGTGGTTTACCGCTTGAACCACCCACTTCAGTTACACCAGGTGAACGACGACTTCCAGGTATCTCAACTGAGAAGATACAAGCTCGAACCTTCTCTTTTCTTTGACCTTGAGGAGCTGGACTTGGGCGATGGGGTGACCCTCACGGAGGTTCCAGTGGGGATCAAGGAACGACAGGAGCGGATCCTGTGAGGATGGTCAATTCCTCGGGTGTACTTTAGCTGGTAGTATGGGAACCTCCAGGTGAGCACATGGAAGCGGAAGGCTCAGTTGCGTGATCAGTACCGTTTCTGTAACCCTAGTTTGTGTGAAAGATTTACGAGAATGTAAATCCCTGACGTGGGAGTGATGTAAATACCCTTAAAATTAAAGGAAATTTTTTTCTTAATTTGTTTTGGAATTTTACAAGAACACAGTTTCTGACAGCACCTGATTCCGAGGCCCGGTGTGCCCGGAATCATTTTCCGAAGTTTGGCTCGGGTACGTTCATTGAACAAACGAGCGGGTTTTTCTAACTTTTGAACCAGTGCTCGGAATCGAATTCTAACAACACTGATGGAATCACAGTGTAGGTATTTTCATAGAAACGCCTTTTCCGGAGTTGCGTTTTCTCGGGTGTGGTTTTTAATTTTTGGGGTTAAGTTAAGAAAATAAAATAAAGTGGTGCGACCACTTTATTTTATTTCACTTAAAGCCACTCAAAGCCACTTAAGCTGAGTTGAAGTGGATAGGGTGGAACCCAAAATATCCTACCCACATGGAAGGATATTTGTGAGGTGGGGCCGGGACAAGCCCCACCATTTCTTTTCCTCTAAGTAACGCACCCGCGAAAACCCCTTTTAAATGAAAGTCAACCGATGAGTTTTCATAAATTCTTAATGCCCCTATTAATTGGACAGTTAAGTCGTTACCATTAATTCACCAAATTAATGGTTCGTTTCTTAACTTGTTTTTCAAATTTTTGTTGTGAGACATTTTAAAACCACTAACGCGGAGGGTGCGGACCAACGAACAAGTCTGAACCCACCGCCCTTTTAGTTCTTGGTGTGCGGAACAGCGGACGTGACCAAATAAGCCACATGGCCGATGTGAGGTCCTCGCAGTGAAGAACGGGCCCCGAGAGGGACATTGGCGAAGAGGACGTGCATTTCCGACCAGCGGGACTCGTCCGGTGGTCCGCGGATCGACCCGTCGGCGCGCCACGCCGGCACGGCGGCACCGGCGGCGGAAGGCGGCGGCGCGCCGCCACGGCGGTAGGCCATTCGTCTCGTGACCGCGCGGGACCGGCGAATATGGGACGCGGCGGCCCGGCCACGTCTGCTAGCAAGGGCGGCCCCACGCAAGGCCGTGCATCCCTCATGCGGGGGCAGTACGCCCCCGCTCCGCTCGGCCATAACCGGCCAAGCCGACCCGCCTGGCGGCCAGGCCGCGCCCGGGCCGGTCGGGGCACCCAGGTCGGGTCGCGCCCAGGCCGGGCCGGGCTACCCAGGTCGGGCCGGGCCGTGCCAGGCAGGTCGGACCCGGACCCGGGTCGGTCCAGGCCCAGACCCCTCGTTTTCGGACCTTTTCATTCTTTTAAACATATCATGGGCTACGGGCCTCCGATCGACTCACCGTCAGCGACGATGTGATCCTTGGAACAAGACGGTCGTTTGGGTATATCGCACTCAAGGTTCCGGAGTACGTTGGGTTTGGCTAGATTGGTTCGTACACGAAACCAACCGGGCCCTCAAAGCGGAAACGCTTATATATTAAGCTTCGGACGTCCGATTGAAGTTTCGTTGACTTTGTTGGTTTCCTCCTAATGAGACGGAACTTTTGGCTTACTCCGCTCAAGGTTTGGAAGCTGTCGGAGTGCGGTCGGGTTGGTTCTCTCACGAAACCAACCAGGCCCCTGGAATGAAAAAGCCAATAACTCACAGACCGGGCGTCTGATTGACGTGCGGACTACCTCATTGATTTCCTCTTGATGAGGCGGATCTTTTGGCATACTTCTCCAGAGCTTTGGATGCAGTTGGATAGTGTTCGGGATGGATGGCACCCGAAATCCAACCGGGCCCCTTGAACGGAGGAGCTGATAACTTTCAGACTAGACATCTGTTTGACAAACCGTCAGCGGCGTTGGTGATATCATGGAGAAAAATCCCCTATGAGTATACCCTATGAGAGTTCAGGGTACAGTTGAGATACGGCCGGGTTGGTTCGCACACGAAACCAACCAGGCCCTGGGGACGAAAAGGCTAGTAACTCACAGACCGGGCGTCCGATTAACGCGTCGTCTGTTGCGTTGAGACCCATGTGACGAGGCGGTCCTTTGAGATACTTCTTCATGAAACTTTGTGATACTTGTAGTATCGACCAACAGCTCATGGAGTGGACCCTCCCGGAGATGAGCGTGCGGATTACAGAGACCGTGTTGCCGGCTGAGACCTGACGACTGCTTTACCGATCGACTCGGTGGGTTTCCGATAGCCGAGTGGGGAGCGCTTGGTTGTAGCGGCAGACCCTTGGCGGAGGAGCGCTTGGTTGTAGCGACAGACCCGCGGTACTCAACAGAAGGAGTACCTCTGGACGCTATGAGGGGGAGCGATTGGTTGTAGCGGCAGACCCATGGCGGAGGAGCGCTTGGTTGTAGCGGCAGACCCGCAGCACTCAACAGAAGGAGTACCTCTAGAGGTTATGAGGGGGGATCGCTTGGTTGTAGCAGTAGACCCATGGTGGGAGCACTTGGTTGTAGCAGCAGGCCCATAGTACTCGATAGGAGGAGTACCTCAGCAGTCTTAGGTTAGTGAGTAGTACCTCAGAGTCGTGGCTGGACCACTGTATACTCCATAGACGGGGCTCTTCAGGAGTTACAGTTTCAACAATGAAAATCCTGGTTTGAGCTGAGTCTATGACCTTTGTGGACTGGGTTGTACTTGGGTTCGGATGTTGGAGCCAAACGAGAATTGATGACTTAGGTATATGTATGGGCATATACCTAAGCAGTGTCAGATGTTACTTCGTGATTCTATCTTTCCTTTGTGGATTATCCTTTGTGTATTCTGGGAGACCATCGGGGGTCTCGGGGTCCCTACTGAGTAACTTATACCCACCCCTGCACGGGCTATGCCTGCACTACGTTGTGTTGGTTGTAGATAACGGATAGCACTGATCGTGGTTGAGGCCTGCGGAGCAGGATGGAACCTGGAGGTGGACCACTGGGCGGGACGTACTCGGAGCGGTCGGCTGGACCCGAGGAGCAGTGGAGGCTATCTGTACCCACCCTTCAGGTGGGACTTCCAGTGGACGGCTCGACACTACGGCTCTACTTTACAGTTGTTGTTTTCCCTTTCCAGTTGAACTTTACTTTCAGTTTGTGTTCGTATACTGGCCTACTTACTTTTATGCACTTACTGTTGTACTCAGTTTTTACTTAGTGTTTACATCTATTGTTTCTTGCTCTGTGGTGTTTGTTTACTTTACAAAGGCAATGCCTTCCCTTTTTACTGGGATTTACGCCTTGGTGCTAGTCGCCAGCCCCTGGCCTATGGAAGGCGGGCTTGGGGTAGTCACGGCACGGGCCCCGAGGACGGGTCGTGACACAAAAAAATATCCAAAGTTAATCCAAATACAATTTTAACATGTTGACTTAAGAATTGATGTTTTATTTGTCAAATAAATTTTCTAAAATTGGTATATTTTAATTTTAAATTATGTGTGTAAAGGGTGACTAATCGTCCTTTTAGAATAACACTGTTTGTGAGAAAGCATTTATTTCTCTTTCAAATGGTTCTTATTTTATTTCAAAAAATATTTAAAATTTTAATTAAATTTATTTATGAAATAACTACATAAAGTTCATAATTTTGTTATAATTATTCATACCATCTATCTTAATAGAATAGCTATAATTTTAATTTTATATTGATAATATTTTAATAATGTATCGTGTTTTCACTAACCCTAAATTACGTGAATCATATGCTATAAATGAGGATAAAATTATAAAAAATTAATAAATCCAACATTTATATTCTGTTATAATATTGGTGTTTCCTTTCATTAATTATATCGAACATGATGTTCCATTTTAAAATATAAATGTGTTATATTCTACCACATTAAATAAATTTATTCATCATAATTTTATCTATATCCTTGTAACCAAGAATATATCATTGGAAAATAAATTTTTTAGAAAATCTTTTTTTAATAGAACATACTATAGATAATAGAGAGGGGGAAGTGTAGATTTCTTATAGAATAAAACATTTCTGAGTTTCTAAGAAGGATAACATTGGTGTGAAATGTACACGTAGTCATAGAAGATAATACTAATGACTAAGGATTTATCGAGAGTGATAGATAACATGTTCATGAGAATGGGAAAAAACCCAATAAAATATAAATTTTTTAATATTTAAAATACCCTTTATTAATCAATAATTAAATTAATGGGAATTTGTTTTATCTCCATACCTTATTCCTAGTGTTGACGAATTTTATTACCATTATGATAGAAAAAACCTGAAAATACACTTAAAATTATATCTTTTTGTTATGTTTCAATCAATTAATACATTATCATATGATCCATGAAATGATTATATAATGTTATGTTTTTTTGGATGATGTACTAATATTAAAATTTAATAGATCATTATATGAATTAAATAATGACCCGTTATTCCTCCTATCTCATTATATTTTCCATGACCAAAAGAGATTAAAAAAGTTATAAAATAACATATATTGATAAACATAGATATTTCCACAAATTTTTATCCTTAATACTCCTCCAAAATATGTAAATTCCTAAAAACATTATAAGGGAGGTCACAAAATTAATATTATATTCTCAAAGAAATATATTGTTGCTCTTAAATTTAAATTACAAATATGTGTATCCCATGGACACCATAAAATCATAATGGAGAAATCCATTGTCCAAAAAATAAAATCCCCAATTTTTAAATATATTTGATAAATAAAAAAATGTCGAAAACTAGAACAAAGAAAACATAAATCACTAAATAATTTCAGGGTTACCAATAAAATCCCATAAAAAACATTTTATCATTATTATCTCAACATTTTATATGTATTATGGGTTATATTCCATCATTCATGTGTTTTAAAAAATGATTAACTTTCCAAAAATCACATTTCTGGGTTATCATTACTACTCATCATATGATTTCAGATCTAATAATAAAAGGTATTATAATATAATATTTATAAATTTAATGATTTTTATGAAGATAATATAATTAGTAAAATACATCTACAACATATTTCATGAATCGAAAAACAATCACTGCCATGATCCCTTAGCTTCTTCTATGGTGTACACCCTTGTCTCATGGGTTATTCATTTACATAGTTACCCATTTCATTATAGCTGAAGTGTTGAACATTTGAAACTTATTTCATTACCCTTGAAATCGAGATCATGATTACCATTATCTCTATAGTCATAAAAACTTCCATTTTATTCATGCAAGTACTAGGATGTTTCCTTCCATAATTATAACATATGTGAAAATCCTTCGTTCCCATCACTATTTTGTTATTATTTTTCTCCACAATACACTTCTTCACTTATTTTCCTTCAAATACGTAAGACTTGGTGAATTATTTATCTATCTTCATAGCACATGATAGAATATGCTTATATGATGTGAATATTTGGGAGACTAATTATCTTTAAAGGATTGGATTTAACCCATAAATTAAATAGTCAATATTAGTATTTGGATTACATATATTGTCCATAACATACATTGATTACCTTAAAAATAGGCTTCATACTTAGAAATGTTTTCTTCATACATTTTTCATAGACTTGGGATTGTCTCTCCATATCCACTTACTTCATTCCAGGAGAATATTTTTACAAGAAGGGTACCTTAAAATAGATTAATTGCATGCATTAAATTTATTATTCATCCTACATGTTTTGAATTAATGTCTAATATTGATCTACATCTCCGATGAGATGATAAATGGCTATGATAAACTTCTCTATATTATTACATCCCAATGTGAGAAATATCTTCTCTATGGAAAATATCCATATCTTGGGTGAAAATGGGTTTTTAGTCCCATTGGATGATTGAGGTTGTCGAAAAATAAAGAGGTATTACATTGTCTTTCCACATAGTGGATCACTATGTAACACAATACATGAAATATTATCTCTTATAACCTTATTAAGGAAACCTAATATGGTTATAATTTCATTAGTTCCATCCACATGTCCAGCTCTAGCTTCACTATATTTACCTAGAGGGAAATCCCTATATTGAGTACAAATATTAATATGTTTCCCATTTCTGAAAAAAGGCTCCATTTTGACATAATTGAAAAAAATAAATGAGATCACATCATTATAAAAAATAATCTATAATCACAATATATGAGATTGAATTAAAATAAATTAAATAATTTATAAATGCCTAACTGGATATTGATAAACATGGTTTTTGTTGTAAAGTTTCCAAATCATATTTTTTTAAATCCTTCATAATGGGGTGTAAACATAATGTGAATTATCCTAAACATATATCCTTGGAGATTCAGACTAGTTGTGTAGAAAAGATCACTATCATGTAATTTTAAAACTTGTGTGAAGAGAGACATGAAATTTTCAGTGTTATCACCCCTAGGCACATTAGTTCTAGAAATACATCCACTCTTAAAGGGTACCTACCTATTCTTACTAAGTCCAATGTATTATTTTTATGAAATTTGATAAAAATATTCACCACAAATATTCATATTAAATTACCAATATACCAAATGTTAATAATTACCCCAATGAAATAAACATAATCACAAACCATCTAGTGTAATATTATAAATGGAAAAAATAGATCATTTTTTATACTAATCATAAACTATTCAAATGAATAATAACGATGATATAAATACAAAATATCTTTATTAAATCATATTTACATAATGGTTCGATTCTATTTATGAATATTAATACCATGTGAATTCCAATAAAACATTTTTGTGGGAAATTACATTTTCACTTTTAAAATATATTTTAAAAAACTACTAGTTCATAAAATAGTTTGAGAAACCATACATTAATAATATCATTTGAAACATATAAATTAATATTTAACATAATTAGTGGTCATGATGGGAGAAAATTAAATTCGTTCCATACACATTTAAAAAAATAATCCCTAAAATTTTTTAGTACAATCAAAATGGGCCATGTTTTGAAAACTACATAAAGACCACATTAATTTTTTTAGAAAAAATTAAAAAAATTGTAAAATTATATTTAAATAAAAATTTTTAAATGGTTGCTTTTTTTGAAAATATTTTTATAAAATACAAATTATTATGAAAAAAGATATTCAACTGAAGAGAGAAATAAATGTGGATTTTTATAAATATGTTTTATCAATCAATTTAGGTAATAAAGAGTGTATTAAATGGTACTATTACATGAAAACATCATATATTACCAAACCATAGGGAACTTTAGTGCTTATATGATAAAAATAAAAAATAATTCCTCCAACGGTGACTTAAATAAAAATAATCTCAAATAATGGTGTCATTGTGAAATAAACCATTGTAACATTTAAATATTTTGAATCATAAACCTAATGAAATAAATAATTTCAAAATAAATATAAAATACCATGAATCATACAATATTCATGATATAAAATATATAAACGTATGTTATGCACATAAAACTATTATATAAGCGGTGAATTTGCGCAGGTCTCACGGAAGTAAAAGTGAGACGAGAAATCCCTTACGTCGGGTTTGAATTATTTTTAATGTGTCTGAACCTCGTATATGATTAATATATTATTATTATATATCTATAAAAAACAATAACCATATATATATAACCATATATTATTTACTTATATCATTTTATCACTCACTGAAAAATAATTCTATGTTAAAACCACTATTTTAGTTGATAATTGCCTGGTTTCTCATGTATGTTTTAGTTCAATAATATTGGAACATTAAATTAGATAATGGTTAAATCATATGTTTATTTATAAAAATATATATATATATCATATATATTCACTAATATATGTTCATATTAATCTATTAATTCTAGAGATTGTAAACGGATTACATCCTTTATGCAGAAGGTAGGTTGTACGTACGCTTGAGAGATATTTCCATTTTCCATAATGAATGGAATTAAAAGGAAATTAATATTAATTAATTGTTATAAAATCATTATTATGTCATATATATCATTTATATTAATCAAATTAGCCCTTATTACAATCCATATAAAATTAAAATGATAAAAAGTTTATATCGTTACGTAGAGTCCATAGTCTACAAGTATGCATAAGTGACACTATTATTTTCCAATGGATTATAAGGTAATAATTTATATTTCATAATTTTCATGAATAAGATTTATTAGGTTATAAATATCATATATATTAGTTAATAATAACCTAAATATCTTCCATGTAAATTGTAATAAAAAAAAGAATCATATCGCTTCACAGGGTGATAACCCACTGTACACTTGAGTGACATTATCGTATACCCTATAGAATGGAAAGAAAGAAGTTAAATATGAGATAGTAATTATATAAGTATAATAATTCCATAAAAATTATATAAATATGTTCAATCCATTGATATATCCATTGTTTGATAGTGGTGATAGAAAATAATTCACTTGAGTTTACTAGGTGGTTGTCTGTCGTACACACGATCATTGGTTTTGTTTCACATTTGATGGAAGTAGAGATGGATTTTTATAATGAATATAGCTTTATAAAATATATTTATATAGAAGATATTATTTCAATTATGTTTTTATATTTTAATAAGGTTTTATGTCATCATGAGAATAAATAAAACAAATACATATGTGTAGGAATTCTACATCTTATTCCGAGTGCCTCCTTATGTTTATACCAAAAGCCTTATTAATAGATCTTAATAATAATAAATTCATCTAGGACGAGTGGAGGGATGTATGGAATGTATAGAGATTGGACTTGGTTTAAAAAATATAACTATACCTAAAATATTCAAGCATGGATCATTATGTTATGTAAGAAATATGCATCTAATAAGATGTGATATCTATGTATTTACATAATGGGCCACTATATAGTGAGGTATGAATGAGATTGAGATGTGTTGGTAAAGTTTCATAATATAAAATCGAATGATTGGGGTTGGATTTCCCTTTAGGATATACCTTGTTTTATATTTTGGATATGTGACATGTGATATGTAGTCTCTTTCCTGAGTGCGATCAATGTTTTATTTAAATAAGTGTACTATTAAAAATAAAATTGTTATAAAAACTTTCATTAAATATTGGAAATTGTGTATCGATGAGAAACATTTATTTCCACAATTTTTAATAAAATTCATTTATTTTAAATATATTCCTTCATATATAATAATCTGGAGGAGGTGTGAATAGATTTATGAGGAATGTTATAGAAGTGGACATAGATAGGTTCCATTAGTTATCTAAAGCTAGGATGAGTGACTAAATTAAACGTAAGATTGAGTAGTCCATGATGGAACCTTGATATAACATAAAGAATTATTTTACATGATTAAAAATTTGGGTGAGTTCCTTCCCCTACTACTATGTGTGCACACATGGTCAATAACCAGGATAGATTGATGGAAGTTTGGGTAAGTGGTGTGAACAAGGATGAATCAATAAATGAGATGGGAATTTATATAGTTAATTTTTTATAATGAAATTGGGACGTATCTTGTAGGGACAATGAGTCCATAATGGAACTTGACAGTGTAAAGGTATGTTATTACCTCTATGTTATTGGATTAATATGGGAGATGATATTGAGATCAAAGATTAAATGTATGGTGTACGGGAAATATTGTGATCATGGTGACCCTGTAAGTTTTCACTCTATTATGTTACCCCTATGAGGATTACTATTGGATGGGATAGTTATTATTCCGAGTGCAACATTGAACATGAAATTATTGACTAAGAATGATATATTTTCAGTTACATGGATAGATAGTGAACTTTATAGAAAAACTATGGCGATAATATATGGGTTGGACTAGTGTCCAACCCATGTTATTAACATTATTATGAGATGTTATGGGGTGGATATAGGCCTCATGATTATAATTATGGGATGTGAATGTGGTGGATGTTATCCTATGACAATAAATAGTAATTTGGAATAATCTTAATGATTCCCTGGATTTTTAGATGAGATTGATGATATATTGAGATAGAAGGTGAATATTAGGATCTATTGACCTGCAAGATAGGATTTGAGGTTCACTTTAATTTCATGGATCTGTCTATGAAGCCTTTGTAATTTTATCAGATTCCCCAGGATTTATATGATATAACTTTAAATCCTGTGAAATTTGATGGGATTTATATTGATTCTTAAGATCTACATGTATTGTATGGGGGGTTTTATGTGGTTCATAGTGATTCTAAGGATTTTTTAGGATGATATAGGATTTTATTTTAAAAAATATATAAGAGACTGAATATTTGGTTATGAATGGATTTGATGATGAGATGCCTTGAACAATTTTTAGGATCAAGTATTCCTAAATTGTGACAGAATGTTCATGAGGTACATCGGTTGGACTATTATAAACCTGAGGACTTATTTCATTCTCAGAGACATCTAACACCTGGTGAATCAAGTACAATTAATCATTTGTGAAACATAAGAACATAAGGATTGAATTTGGTTATTTATTTATGGTTCTTCATTATGATATTTTATTCATTTGTGTATATAATATATATATATATATATATAATACCTTGATATTTATTTTTGGGACCTTGTTGGTGGTTCTCTATATTTTTTAACTCACACCATTATTGAGAGATCATGAAACTATGGATCCAAAACAATCTTTATTTTTCTTAGTTTGGGTACTGTAAAGGTTAAATGTCGGATGATAGAGTGGGATAACATAGATGTATTTGGGGATCTAAATGAGGTGAGACTCATGGAATCCCTTTTTTCCACATATATATTTTTCTTTCATTTATTTATATTATATTTTTAATCATCTAAGGGGTGATTAATTGATGTATGTAAGGTAACCATGTATTTTTATAACTGTCGGTATCTACATTAATTTTATAAAGTATGTTATATTTTATTGATTAGGTTTACTCCAATAATTTGAGATGGATTCGATTCAAAATATTTAATAAAATTGTTTACTCTAATAATTTCCCCAAGGTAACAACTCGTATCCCCGATTATAGATGAAACATATTTACATTAGGTGAGGACATGCGTGAATTCGTGTCGGGTATCTAGTTGAGACACGAATCAATCTTTTACAGTCATAGAATATCACATTGAATAAGAATGAAGACATTAATACTA
Organism: Viscum album; assembly: GCA_963277665.1. Classification (NCBI taxonomy): domain Eukaryota; kingdom Viridiplantae; phylum Streptophyta; class Magnoliopsida; order Santalales; family Viscaceae; genus Viscum; species Viscum album. The sequence goes on from OY728150.1 coordinate 1,563,183,515, forward strand.
ATAATATATAATATATGGTATTGATTTATTTTATGAATATGGTTATGAATTTATGCAAAAAATAATTTACATAATAATGTAACATGTTATTACTAGTAAATTACATGAAACCTATCCATCATAGTTTCTTTTCACATTGGAAATACCATAATTTTCCATCAGATGAATATGGGAATATATAAATAATTAAAAATAAATTATTCCACATTATAACCAAATCATAAAATCAAGGGCATGGTATCAATTATTGGAGACAAAAAGTTAAATTGTTAAACCTGGATGAAATAATCAAAAATAAAAACCTTTAATAATGAAAAAAATAAAAAATAACAATATCTCTATTTGTGATTATAATATAAGGGTATATAAGTTAATTTATATTACTATGTTAATAAAATAATTTACTAATATTGTAGTTTTTAAAATATAGTATGTTAACTCACTTTTTTTGATGTTAAGTGTAAAATGTAAGGTTTATCTCATCTTAATTGTTTTGTTATTGTGATATGTTCTACAAAAACCATCTTCTCTCTTTATGGGGTATATATACTTTCCCATGAATTTATATTACCATATTTTTCATTTAAGTTATGTGATTTATAAATACACATCTTATTATTTCTTTCAATTGCTATGGGTTAAAAGGTTACCAAAGTTGTAATTTTTCTCCTTCCATTGTCACTTTGAATTTCGGATTGTTGTGATTAAATTTACATAAGGGGAAATTATATAATCTGATACTCTAAATTTACCTATATTCCATTATCCTATTTTAGTTCATGTGTTTTATATGATCTCTTTCATTTCAACTATCCTCTAGTTCGTTATTTATCCATTGTTGTACCCGTAATAGAGACCAAAATTACCCAATATTTTTTAGTTTAGAATAATAGTATTCAATTTCAATATTATTTATTTTTATGGATTTATTTATATAATCTTATATATGTGATTAAATCCTTATTAAATATAATTTACATTATAAATAAAATGAATATTTTTATAAAATTTCTAATTTGATGATTTTTTCTAATTTTTACTTTTAGTAAAAGGTGTCAAAAGAATATTTTTATAACAATTTCCATTGAAATTAATATTCCATATATATTTTTAAATATTCTTTATGAAACACCTCATAAAATTGTAATGTTTTTCCATTGAAATTTATATTGTATTTTGTTTGATAAATTTTTTTTTTAAAATTAAATATCTAAAAAATGTAAAGTGTATATCTAGTTTTTTCAATGTAAACTCTAATGATTTTATATAATTTTTTTTCATGAATGTTGAAAATGTTTAATGTTTCTTTTTATTCAGTGAAAATATAATGCAATAATACCATCCAACTTCTTCCTTTACCTATACTATGATAATATTTCATTGAAGTTCTCAATAAAACCAATTGTTTACTATGAGATAATTAATATGTGATTGGATTAATAATGTTTTGATGTTCATGTGGTAGTCATATGGTTGGTTTTAATTATATGACAAGTTGTTCTAGAAATATATATCCCTTTAATTCATTGAGTATATTTTAACACATGAGATAACTATGAATGGGGAGTGACATCAAACACTTAAGGTAATCTGTCCACTATGTGATGGGAGGGATTAGAATTTAAAAATCATATAATGCATTTAGTAAAAGAAATGTATATTATTTGGTGATATTTAAGGGATAAGGGAGAATTATTATTAAACCATGGGATTCTTTACACTATGCGATTATGGTCATTATAGTGAACCTTTATATATGATATAATTTTCTATGATTATATATATAGAAATTACTTATACCATTGTCAATTTTTCATTGACATGAGTATCGACTCATGTTTCCACAATCTTGTTGCCCATTTATTATGTCATTCCAAAATACTTATATCATTGACCATGTGTTATGATCTTGGATTTATTGGGTATGCAAATATTTTGTTATAGGCGGTCACCAAAATTATTTTCTTATACATAGTTTATTATATTATGAATGCACACTTATCATATTTAATTGAAATATCAAATGTTTACCTTTAAAGAGCATCGGATCTCCATGTTTGTTATATTTATATTCTCAAGATTATAAAGAAAATTATTATTTACACTGTGAGTAAAAGGGTATCATGTGGGAATATTATTTGTGGGATTTGTTTAAAATTTTATAATACATGTTAGTCATGTAACTAATCACCAAAAATACTAAACCTTTTTGTTATGTGGTGTGATTTATTAGAATATATAACTAATATTCCTAAAAAAAATATGTAATATGAATGTATGTTCTTCTCGTATCTCCATAGTAGATGAGTGGTATATTGTTATATTTGGGGATTAATATAAAATGTAATAATCAATGAAATCCTATGATGAACCAAAAATGAGGCAAGATGAACCTAAAATGGCATGGTTTGAATTAATGGTGTCATAATTAAGGTGATTAAATGATTTATTTTATTTATCAAATTATTTTTTACTATAATTATTTTATCACTGGTACTCATACTATCAATTTTGGTTTTATAAAATAGATGTTACTTGAATTAATCTTGTTATTAATGAGTTTTACAGATAATGAAATGATTTTCCAAATGATAAACACAATGGGATGGATGGTAGAGTTCAAAATGACATGGGCATACTTAACTAACTCACATATGTAATGAACAATAACACAAAACCAAAAAAACTATATAATGTACCCAGTGATGAGGAAATATATATATATATATATATATTTCTTCTTGATAAAATGTTCACCCACCTTTAGTGGTATTTCCTTCTTAATCATTGCTGAGAAATTCCTCATTACTATAGAAATGATATTTTATACTATCCACTACTCAATGTGTGAAATGGTTATCTTCACTACATATAATTTAGAATATAAATATGTCCAATTGGGCACTATTACCAAGAGGACATTACAATAGTGGGAAATCAACCCTATATAAAGAGAGTAGTTTAAGAAGGAATTCATTAATAAATACATTCCTCAAACCATTCTCAATAAAATGATGATCGAATTCAAAGAATTATAGAAAAAGTATAATTAAACCATTATTATATATGTTTTAATCATCATAATAATTATAAGGTATTCTTTTGGTTTTATCCTTGCAAGTGAAAGTAATATTGAACATTTATTTAGTGGATTTAAACTATGTTTCTAAAATGAATTGTTTATAAGGTAAAACATTAATTATGGGAATATTTTTTGAGGTTCTCTTAAAGGATAAAATAAAATTATAGTATCCCATTATTTATATTGTCTTGTGGAAAATAATAGAAATATATCTTTTTAAGGAAATAATTTGATAAAACTCATAGAGGAAGTAAAATTAATCTTCTTAAATTTTTAAATGTGTTAAAAAAATGTGGGGAATTTTCGTAATGGAAAATATAAATTCTTCAAGTGTGGGAGGGAAAGACATCAATAATTTGAATGCCCAAGAGATATGAATTTTACCACTAATGAAAAGAAATCTTATATTATTGAAACACCAACAATAAGTTGGTTTAATTATAATGGTTTCAAACTGTACACCAACTATTCAACTATTACAAGGGCTAATGAAGAAAATCAAGGTAAACAACCTCAATACATAGGGAGAAAGGGAATCACTATGAAATCACAACTGCAGGAGTGGGTCATGGAGATGATGTGGTAAAAGGTATAATTATCATCCAATCTAGAACAAAAAATGAATTATTTGATTCAGGATCTACCAAATCCTTTTTATTATGGAATATTTTTTTCGGAATGAAATCAAAATCTCAGAAGATTAATATTAAATTATCAATTAAAACTTTTAATGGTATGGTTATTGCATCCAATATCTATAACTCATCACTAAAATTAATTTATGTAAATGTACTTTATAAAATTTTAATTGATCTCAATTTGTTCAAATTTGAATTTTTTTTGTTCATAGACCATTTCTCTCTTTAAAAATAATATATTAGTTTCTTGGATAAGGAAATAATAATTAATATCCTAAATTAACAAGTGATCATTTTACCCTGAATATATATTTATGAACTCCTAATTGAAATTACTTCCATTATATCGGTATTAACATCAAATATTATTGGGGGGGGGTTATTTACGTAAAATGTACTTGGAAAACATGTTATTAATGATTTTACTTTGATGTGGGAATATATAAATGTTTTTTTGGAAAAATTAATTTTTCGTCCCAGAAATCATGAGTTTGGAGTTTCAAAAGGGACTATACCTAGAGCCATTCCTATATAAAATAATCCATACTGAATGTCCATAATTCAATTATAGAAACTAAACATGTATTCTCTTAGATATTCTAGATAAGGGTATCATATATCCATGTTCTTCTGCATTGGATACAACCATACAATTTTTTAAAAATAAAAATGGATCAATGAATATCAACTTTGATTGTTGTGATCATGAAAATTATCTTCAACCTAGTATTAATGACCTATTTGACCATAGATGAGGGGAACAAACTTTTTAATTGTCTATCTTTTATGTATATATTGTCATATAAAGTTTAGAATAGATGATTGATGTGAAAGATCCTAATTTACATGACATGTTCATGTTGAATTCATTGTGATTCCATTCAGACACATGAACAATCCATATATTACTACGGTTTTGAGGGATAGAGTCATTGTATATTACAACAATCAATTTATGGTAGTATTTATAGATGATATTCTAAAATATTATAAGATAATATATGATTATTAAGATCATTGGAATATTATTCTGAAAAACATATGATGGGGAATATTTTTTACAAAAGTTAGAATGTGTCAATTATAGTTTCTAAAAGTGTCATTTTGTGTCAAAAAAAATACAATAAAGGATATATCTATAAAGCTTTAAAAGGTAAAGGTATTTATAGGTTGAACTAGAAAAAACACATCACTAATGATCAATTTTTTATGATTGGATACGTATTATAGATATTTTGTGATAAATTTATCTAAAATGTAAAATCCGCCATCCAATTTAACATAAAAGGGTGGTATGTTATTATAGACAGATGAATGTTACAAATTTTTCATGATTTCAATTGATGTTAGTACACATATACACACATTAATTTTCAGTGAGGAAATATTTTTTAACATGAAATGATACATCAAAAAAAGGGTTGGGATGCATCATCTTATAGAATGACACATTTTTATCTTGTGAAATATATTAAAAAAAATTCATGAGAAAAATTACTTGAATCATGAGTTGGATATAGTGGTGATTATATTTCCATTGAAGATATAGAGGAATTTTATCAATAGTTATAAATGTAAAATAAATACTAACAAAATACATTTAATTATATATTCTCAATAAATTAGTTGATCTTGTGCTAAAATAGATGGTTTGAGTTGATCATATATGATGACATCTGAATAAATTAACACCCTAATAATGAATAAAATTAGTTGATGCTCTCAGAAGAAATGATATTATGATGCATACTTGATGTAGATTGTAAGAGACTCAATAATAAAGGGTTAAGAGAAGATTAATCCTAAAATCATAAGGGAAAGGGGGAAATACAATCTTTTCAAAATTTCCACTCAATGACTGATCCCAGTAAAGATCAAGCAGGTATATAAATAAGTTATAGAGATATTAAAGAACAAAAATAATAATACATATTCCGTCTTTTATAGTGATTCAATTTTTAGATTTAGAAAATGAATATGTTTTTCTATTATGTATAAAATCAATGAAATAGAAACAAGATGATGCAAATATATCATCATTATCTATCCATATTAGAATAAAGATGATGTACATAGATCTTAAGAATCATTTCGGATGACAGAATATTAAAAGGTATATTGCAGAGTATATATCATAACGATTTTCAATCCATCATGTTAAGGTAGAATGAATAAATCTATAGATGTAGACGAAACCAATAGCCCTCCCTATATGGAAATGGGAGACCATAACCCTTGATTTCATGATAGTTCCTCCCCAGTTATATAAAGGGTATAATTTTATTTGGTTTTTAGTTGAAAAAATTATAAACATATCACAATTAATTTTAATTAAAAAAAATCTTACTTCATAAAAATTGTATGATATATATAATGACGGGGGATGGGGTTTCTTTGAGTACCAATCTCAATTGTATAAGATTTTGATCCAATAGTTACATTAATGTCCCGGATAATTTTCCAATAATAATTTTCTATAGGGATGATCTTAAATATTTATTATCATCTTCATACTGATAAAAAAATCAAAGGGACTCCCGGACTCTGGTGGAAATTAAGAGATTATATTCAACAGATTTTAGAGGAGGTTATTTTCAATACATATACATAGAAGAGTTATCATATTATAATATTTCCTATTTTACAATTTATATTTCCCTATATGAGGGATTTTTTTGTAAGTGGTAAAAATATTATCATAGTGGGATAATTTTAATGTGAATAAGCTAATGAGAAATGGTATTTGTAACACCTTGAGATTTTGTGAATTATTAATTTTTGAATTAATTTAATCTTTTTATGATATGTTTTCATTTCATGAATCACTAAATATAGTTTAATTATATTATATAACTATATCTATCTTGCATTATAAAAAATGTTATCATTCACTAAAGACAATATAATGTTTAATATTCTCTACATGGAACACTAATTTTATCGTATATTACTTGCATGATTCACTTTCCTTGTTGGGCAGTGTAACACATGACATAGAGTTTAACAAAATAATTATAATTTATCAAAATGTTAATATTTTATATAATATGATATATCCTGGATGTTATATAATATTTTATTAATATTTTTAACAAATTTATAAAAATATATTATTTAAACAAATATAATATTAATTCATAGGTAACTAGTAAATTAAAAATTAATATGAAGCCTGGTTAAATATAATGAAAGATATTATTGTATTTATGGTCACAAAGATATTTTACCCTAATAAATTAAATTATATAAAATTAGTTAGTAATGTTAATTTAATATATATGTTTTATATTAATTAAAATATTTTTGATATATATCCAATAGATTTTATAGATGTAATATAATAAAAACACCAATTTTAGGGTTAAAACATATATTTTCATAAAGGTTGTTTTTCAAACATTTAATTGAGATCCAAATTTAAATAGAATTATGGGATCCTTTATATATTTAATTTTTCAATATAAACTTCAAATATTAAATTGAATCATTAAAAATAAATTAGGATAAATATTTTGGAAATTTTCAGTAAGGATTCCCTTTTTAATGAATATATACAATATTGAATTTCAATTCAAAACTTCTTTTTCTTATAATTAATTTATAAGGTTATATTATATTTTAAATTTATTTAAAGGTTTATTTAGGTAATATTTTTATAATTTTATACAATTAAATTTAATATATTAATTTTTCGTTTTAAATTGGGTAAAAAATCTTCGTAAACTCTTAAACATTTTTTACTTTAAAACACCATAATGTCGTCTCGTCTATGGGATTAATTGTAAATTAATTTCATCCACATCGGTGATTTTAATTTGAAAAAAAAGATACCACATTTTTAATATTCATAATTTATATTGTCTAATAAGGCTGACATAATTTTTTACCAAAAATATTAGTGAATGCGTTTAAAATTAATTACAGTGAATAATGTAAAATTCAGCAGAAAAAGGGAATAAACCTAAAAAAATAAGGGATCAAATGACCAATCCACTTATCCAAAATACATTTTATGGTTATATATTGTCCATTAAACTTAAATTATTTATTTTTCGGTTTTATATTACCTTTTTATGATAAAAACATTGTCAAACCTATCTTGTATTTGAAAATACCATGTGTGTCCTTTACCTTACCTATAAAAGGACACCACCTCTCCCACATCCTCATACCCCTCAAACTACATAGGTTCAGAAAGGATACATTAGATAACCTTCCAAAAAACCCTACCATCTTCATTTAATCCTCTCATTCCACCAAATGACTTCCAAGGAATCCCTTTGGTGCTAACCAAAGAGGCGTTACCCAATTAAGAGGTAACTCACTCCCTCGTGCTCTTTTCTTTTAATTCCATTATCCAATACATAAAAACTTATTATTCTATGATTGAATTACAAAAAATGTTTCCTAAATATAATATTATGGTTTTATATTATGGTTTTGATATAAAATTACACACATATCAATCTCATTGATAACGAACATACATTTTACATGTACGGTGAACTACCGCCTCACGAAACATTGATGGTTCATTTTTCTTTTACCAAATTTAATGGTTGTAATTAAGAAGGGAAAAATATTTAAATATTATATATATGATAAAATTAATGTATTTATGCTTCTATAATTTTTAATTTTAATGTACCTTGATTGTTTCCATATTTTGTATGTACGATAATTTCTTTTGAGGAAGTGTGGACTATCACCGGCTCAAAGGGATGTTTTTGGTTCGCACATTACATGGAATTTATTAGGGATGTCTTTAATGAAATTATAATATATATATATGAAATAATAATTTTACAATTATTATATGATATATGTATATAAATATATAGCATTTTCATTATTTCTCTTAATACGATAATAAAACAGAAACAATGTTGATGTGTACATACGACCTACAGTCTCGATGAACGGTGCAATCCATTTCATAATTATATAATCTATAAATTAATATAGTAAAAATATATTGAATATTCATGATATTTAAATTATTTTTAAAATCATAAATCCTGTTATATGTATAGGGGCAAAAGATATAAAAAATTAATGCATGAACAAAAAAACAAAGCGGATATTAACTAAAGCGTAACTTCAACTAGAAATTGTTCAAAACCACGTATCATAAAGTCAAAATAGAACCATATATCACAATTAATAAAACAATAGGGTTTTTAAAAGAATTTTTTTAAACTTACATTTATTATATATGATATTTTAATGAGTATGATGAGATTCAATATACAATGTAAAATAATTTCATCTCACTTTTTATTTCCATGAGATACATTATTTATTCACCACCCATTTATTTTGTGTAGTGTGTATAATTTATATGGATAAATTATATGATATTACAATTAAATTTATTTTTATCTATATATTAATTTTATGATCCTTATTTCATGGGTTTTATGTTTCAAAAGATACAAAATCGAAAATGTAATTATTTTTCAACTTTCATTCATTAAGACATAAGTCATGTTATGAACCTTTATTTTTTCATGTGATTTATATAATAAATTTGAATAGTTTTAGCATAAATTTATTTATTTTAATTATATTTTAAGGTTCATGTAATTTCATTTTCTTATATGGGGAGTGTGGTTAAAAATTACCAAGTGGTAAGAGTCTATTGAAGCAATCTCATCAATATTCGAGATTGTTTATGCCTATTCTTCCATTGATGAAATATTATTATAAACCTATCATGAACAATGATAAAGTTTCTTATACTATTTTTTTTAATGATATATTCATGTATTGGTACAATTTTTACAATATTTGGTATATAAGATATTTGTGAATGTGATTCAAGAAAGCCCGACTTTACATATCTCTTCCATTAAAATTTTGTATTCTTTCAAGACATGTTATCTAAAAACATTATAACAATTTATTTATATATATTTTTATTTTATTTTGAAGAATGTTTTTTAAAAATTATTTAAAAATTATTTTAAAAGTTTTAATGTGAAATTATTTTAAAAATCTTTCCAATTTTTCATTATAAGTTTTCAAAGTGTTTTCAAAGAAAAGGTTTTCTAAATGTCTTTATGAATTACTTTTATGTTTTAAAATACATTCAAACAATAATTATTTTAAAGGGATTTGAATATTATTTTATATGTTTTCAATGAAAAATATTTTCAAAATTATTTTAATCCTTCTTTATATGTTTACAAATTATTTTCAAATAAAATGGTTTTCAAATGATTTAATGTTTTAATAATAATTTTTCACAGATGAAAGGAAATTTTCATCCCAAATTGTTTTAGAAGATATTTCAAAATCATTTCACACATAAGATAACATATTTTGATGTTAATAATTCATTTTTGGGAAATAATCCCAATGTTCCATTATTATTCTTACTCGAAATGGTTTTTGTTTTGATTGCATGAAATTTATTAAAATCCATTTCTCTTTCAGGGGTTATATGTCTATGAATCCCATTCCTCATCCATGGGTCATATAGTTATAAAACCCATTACTCTTCAATTTTTTATTCTTGGATAACTTCTTATTAAACCCCTTTTTTTTAACTGGTTATTAATGGATGAAGTGATTATGAACCCAATATATTTTCCATAGGATATGATATGATTAAATGTTTATGATATCCCTTTCATTACATGGGTTATGATATGATCTCTTTTCAGGGATCAGGATATGATGAAAGTTTTTTAATATTGTGGAAAATCTATATTTTTTTTAATTTGATGATGGGTGGGACATATATCTAACTCCAATGCATTGGGTAATGATGGATAAATCATGAGTACAAATTTTATGCATGAACCTGATTACGTGTTCAGAAAGTTATGTGCGGACTTGGTTTCATGTTCATAAGATTATGCGTGAACCGTATTAAAATTTAAATATTTTATAATTAAACCATATTATTCATTCACATGGTATACGTGTACCAAAATACATGTTAGAAAAGTTATTCTTGGACCTAGTAACATGTCCATATGTTATATGTGAACCTGAGTACATGCTCACAATGTTTTTTGTGAACTATATTCAATGTTAACAAGATTATTTATGGATCTAGATGATTGATCATAAGTCTATTCAAGGAACTAATTTCATTCCCTTAAATTAAGGTATGAACGTTTTCCTGATTATACCTTTCATGATATTATATATTGATGTGTATGCCACAAATACATGTCTTATTCACATGTTATTCATTAATTTCTTATGTTACTAGTTATATTATGATTCAAATCTTATGAAATGATAATATATATACCGATATTAATGTTTTTTATATTTGATATGAAGGTTATGATTTTCTAATGTAACAATAACGTTCTCATAACCATATGCACATGTTTATGCTTTCATTTCTCTCTTTCTTACCATTTCTGAGAAATTGATATCCCAACTTTTTTAGGTATCCTTCTAGAGGTTATGAAGATATATTTATGGTATGATATGTCTAAGAGGGGTTATAGTCTTCAAGAAATTAGTGGGAGATAATATAACTTTCTCATGTACCAATTTTTTAAAATTCCATGTTTACAAATGCAATATACTAATTAGTCTTTGGGAGTGAGTTAATATAATGTTATAAGTATTCTGTAAAAGTGATGTATTGTATATATTTGTAAATACTGGGTTGTTATAATATTTTTAAATAAATGATTAATATAATAAAAATCCTTCAATGATACATTCTAACTATATAATGTCGAAAAATGGATTTATTTATAATCATAAGTGGTATTTGGAGATTGGTGTTGGATACACGGTTGTTTATTGCTTATCACCATTGAAGAGGTTTCAATGATTGACTAAAAGGAAATGTTGTGCCCTATATATAAATTCCATTATGAATTAGCTGTTATTTTAGTGATTTTATCTTATGATAATTCACATAAAGAAAACCTTTTCCAAATTCATGATGTTTTTCATGTATCAATCCTAAAGAAGTACATACTACAACATCACAAGTACTCAACAAGAAAGTTATTTAAATTGAACATGATAATTATTATGAGGAGAAGCCAATGGAAATATTAGATAATTTATATAATGTACTATGAAACAATACTACTCTCATCGTCAATGTTTTATATAGGAATCATATGATGGAGGTATCGATGTGGGAACCTAAAGATCAATTGAGGAATGAGTATAATAATTTTTTCATCTAAGAAAAAAACTTTGAGGGATAAATTATTTTAATGGGGTAGAATGTGAAAAATCATTATTTGGTTGTGTATTTGTTTTCCTTAGTTAAATACTACATTGAATAACTTATTTCACCCAAAATATAAATATAAATTAAAACAAAATACATCTCTAGGAGATCAAATATCACAATGTTTCATAATCATTAATACATTATAAGAATGTTATTTAAAAAATAATTAATAAAGGCTTAAGAAAAATAAGTATGAAATGAAATAATAACATCATTATATTACAATAATTAGCATCATGTTTATCCATGATTACATTAACCCCAAATACAACCATACAAATAAGGTGAAGAATTAGATATTTTATAGACATGTTGAGAGAGAAACTAAATGATTTGAATGAATGATTTCAGAAATTATATATATATTAATGAAACATGACTATCATATATATTTCCATTAGATATATGGTTGTTGGGAATATTATCCTTGGAAAAAAGTTTATTGGGTATATCAAATGGGAATGTTTTGAGATTTAATGTTATATAATTTAAAAAAAATAATACAACATTGGAATGATTTAAATGAAATTATATAAATAAAATATTAAAATATATATTTTTTATGTGTTCTGTATTTTATTATATCAATTAATAATTAATAATTTCATTTCATTATAAAAATAAAATAAATATTTAATTTTAATTGGCTGAAAAAATTTAAATGGGAAAAGATGAATATTTACATTTTTTAGTATTAGTTAATATTATAAAATGACATTTTCCAATGAGCTATATTTGTTATGTATTATGTATTTTTATCTAAATAAATTAAATTGATATTTTTATATGATGAATATTATTGAATATATATATATGTATATATGTATAATAAATTTTTAATTAGATAACTAGTAATAGATATGAAACATCAATAATGACACAAAATGTTTTACAATATGTTTTTCTACATTTTTTTCTAAATTAAATTTTTATTTAGAATTAATTTTCTAATATTTATAAGTTTATTTTAATTTAAAAAAATAAAAAATTTGATTAAGCATTTATAAACATGTAATAGTCATAATATTATATTTCTATTTAAAAAAGTATCATGGTAAAAGAAATTAAAGAAGGTCAATTGGGATAAAAATGTAATCTACCTAGGAAGAAATTTTGTTAAATAAAATTTTAAATTACATAATATATAAGTCATTTATTGAGATTGTAACTTATCCCTAAATATATCACCAATATTTCTTCACTTAAATCTATAAATCACCATGTGATTTTATATTTAACCATTATGTAACTAAATTTTCCAAATAACTATACCTCATTTTCATATAAAAAAGTATATTTACACTAAATAATTAAAGCTACTCTTTTCCTAAAAAAAATTAAATCTCAAACCATATTTCATCTATATACTCCTTATAAGTTGTTGTACAGATTCTGATTCCAAGAAGGAAGCCTAAATCCAAAATTTTAAAGCAACTAATATCAAGAATTAGCAAATTCATCAAGTACGTATTTATGTTATTTGATTAAATTTTCAATTACATTCTCATATCCACTAAATATAATCATAAACCTCCATTGTAATTATTTTATTTTGAGATTATTGTTATTTTGATAAAATGTTAACGCAATTATATAATTCAAAATTATTACTCATTTTATGGTATATAAAATCTTGTTTGGGTTAGTTCAACCGGCCATCTAAATGATGTTATACCAATATCATAATTTGTCCTCAGGATTGTAAAGGCCCAAATTTTTTTGGGTTAAAAAATCATAGGGTATTTTATGTTTTTAATTCTATAAGGGGATTAAATTTCAGGTGTGTATGAAAATTTTATTTAAATTATAAATCAACATTAAATTTCTATTAATAATCTAAATTTTTAATTATATATTTTTTATCTATTTAATTTATTTATGTGGACTTTGATAGGTGCTTGATAGATGGTATAAGGATTTGAATAGATTTGGTAGTGGTTATGAAAATTGATCAAAAGGAAATGGCATGAATGTGGTAGGCGATTCCCTAAGCACAACCCTTGGTTATTGATTTATATATGTGAAAGAATATATTATATCACTAAACTATATGTAAACATACATTTATTTAAATATTTTTTTACATTTAAATTATAAATATTTTAAATAAATGATAGTATTAAGGGCCACAATGGATCCTCAAACATCATTCCATGTATTAGGAACTGATGACTAGGGAGTATATTTTAAATGTGGTCCTTATTATATATATATAAACATAAGGGGGATGATTTTATTGTTAATTAAATTATCATAACGTACTTTGATAAGTTCACTCATTTCTCTTAGGAAAGGATGAGTGATGAACTGGAATGATGGATTGTGTGGGGTATGTTTAATCTTTAAGACACCTTAGAGGATTAGTATCGATTCGTAATGAATAGTGGAAAGTGACAACCCTCAAAATAATTTGAGAATGAATATAAAAAACTTTATCTAGATTTGGTACAGTCTTTGAGAACCTGGTATATTTTATTTTGACTTTTATTATAATTAATTTTGCATTGAATTTTTTGAGATTTTATGATCAAAAGGAAGTATTTATTTTTTTTAAATGGTTGGGAACCTGGTTAGAAAATGATTAGAAATAATCAAGAACCAATATTTGTGAGATGAGTATAGGATAAAACACAACCATTTTTTCATTGTTACCACAGAATTCTTATAACCATGCGGGCAATATGGGAAAGTATTGTAGCTCATTTTTAATGGTTGTTGAACCATGTAATTAGTGAAAAAGTTTTTTTAGAAAATGCATAAAAACAATATAATCTATCAATGTTATTAAAAATTTTAAATTTTATTTTTACTTTTACCTATTTTAATGTTCTTTTCTCTTCTTACTCCTTCAATTCCTTGTTATCACCTTTATTTCATGAAAACCTAACCTTATAGGCAATGTAATTCAAAACATGGGGTTTATGAAGGTTTTTTTATGAATTCCTTGTTAATATACGATTAGGTTCCCTTTTTCTTCTCCTATCAGTGGTTTCAATAGTGTCTAATGATATTTCATTTCATTTGAGTTATGTGACTCAACATAATATGTCTTACCTTTGGAATTCTTCAAATTATTGGGATTTCCTTTGTATTTGTTAATGAAATGTGTCTGAAATTTATTATATATTGTTGAGGTCTGTGGATCCAATGTTATGTTGGATTAAATTGTTATAAATGGGGTTTTTCTTACTTTTCCCATGGAAAATAAGTTTTATACAATCAATGTGGTTTTTTAAATGTTGAAAAATGATCATTGCTTCTATAAGTGTTTTCAAAAAGTTTTTCGAATTAATACGTGATTGGAGGTTATATTTTTTATTATGGGTTTTAAATGTCTATCTTGAATATTCAATTATTGTTAGTGATTGTGATGGGATATGGTAGACCTCAAAATAGGTTGGTTATTGAATTCGTGTCACCCTAAATTAAAGAGTAAACAAGCTAGTAGTATTTTTTTATGAGGCCTCATCAGACCTTATGATAAAATATTTTTTTAGGATCACATAGTTCTACACATGATTAATGACTAAGTACTTGTTACCTATAGATCCTATAGGTCAGATCACTTCCCTTATGTCTGGAATTTTTCTTGAGTTTATATATATTATTATACCACTCTTTATCTATTTGTATTGATGTGATTATGGTTTAGAGATCTCATTCATACTGTATGCATTCTTTATTATAATAAATTATGGAATTTCATTTATATAAAACTATAGGGATTGTAAAAAAGTTTTCAAATTGTAAATATATTTCAAAATGGCTTTGAAACCATAATTAAATGTTTTCATTATGAAAAGTGTTATATAAATCCAGGGTGGTACCCAACTGGGATTTTCATTAAACCTTTCATTTTTTATTATATTTATTCATATTTTTTTATAGAATTTTGGTAAAGGGAAGAGTGATATGAAGTTTTTGGATCATCATGAAATATATTATCCTTCATGAGTATAGTTATATTGTGAGTGGGTTGTAAAGAATAGGTTTGGATCATGATAATGTGTTTGGATCCTTAATGGCATTTTTTTCATTGAACTCTCCAGAAATAATTTATTTATTTATCATTGTATATAGATGTTGTTTATCATTTTTTTGTGTTTAAAATTTGATGTTTATAATATATATTCCATTATTACTATATATTATCCATTTTTTCAAATGTTTTTGTTTTGAATCGATTTATATTATGTTATAGGTGTCCAACTTATATAGGGGTGATTATATATATTAATAGGAATCCATGCATGATAGTTGTTCAATTATAAGGGTTGAACTATTCCCATGCATTTCAAATTAATACCCATGTCCATTTTAGTAACCCATAGAAATTTAGAATATTCATTGGGCCTTTATGTGATCTAAGTTGAGTGATGGGTTTAGTCGACCTAGGCCAGTTTGTTAAAAATTTACATCATACATCTCTAGTTATTTTGGGAGTAAAGGTAGTATATAGATAATACAATAAAATATCAAGAGTTTGGTGTGAGAGTGTGTCTTATAATATCTTTATCATGTTTAACCTTGTGTTACCAAGAGTTTCCCAGAGTAATGACTTCGATTTGAGCTAAATTATGAGTTTTTATGATATATCATGTTTTTATGTATTTTTATTTGTTTCTTGAATAAAATCCGTGTTTTTAATGAAATATTGATTTTTAGGGAGAATTATTTAGGAAATTTAATTTAAAATGTTATTATAAACTATTAGAAAACATTTTGATTAGGCTTGTAATCATTTTAGTTTCATTTTAAACAATTGACACATGGTTTGTAAAACCATACTTCTAAATCATGAATTATGAAAAAATTAATAAAAATTAAATGTTTTCACTCCTTCAGTTGATTTAATTGATGAGATTATTTTTATTTCTTTATTTATTGTAAGTGAGTAGTCTTTATGATAAAATATATGTATTTAATTGAATTTTTATATTGGTAATGTTTTTTATAGACCATTCATCCCTAAAAAATCCATAATAATTGGATAGGGGAGTCCTTAGAGAACACACTATAGAGAAATACATTTATGGACTCTTATATGATTTAATTAGTTGTCAAAACTATTCTGTCCCATGGGAATGGTGGTGATATTAAGAAATTAAATATAATAAATCATTTTAAGGTATTCCCAATGAAGAATCAACCATTATTTTAAGGTGATTAAGGGTCTCAGAAACATGAAAATGTTTAGCAAATACCAAGCACATCTTCTTATTCAACTCGAATCATGATACATCCATGGTTAGTTTTTCCAACTATGTTCTAGAAGTTCGTGGATAGAGGTGGTGGGACACAATCCTAATGGATTAAATCGATTAAAATCTTTCTTAGACTAAGTTACAGTATATGTTCAACCAATGGTTCCATCCCGAGATAATAAGTATTGAAAATTATAAGGATTTGATGATGGTCAAATACAAATACATTTATATCATAGAAAATACCACATAGTTTTCCCAATCACATTATCTTTGAATTGATATTTTTTTGAAAGATTATAAGAAGGATCGTTATTTTTAAATGGTTTTATGTATATTTATCAGATTAAGAATAACCATTTTTTCTAAAGACCTATAAAAATAGTAGACATGTTGTAGATGGTTAAGTAACACATATAAGATTTTATTTTGATGAGTGGTACCCCTATTAATATAAGGGTACTGAGATATCTTCTTCATATAAAAATAAAACATGCAATGAGACTGAATATGGTAGTATTAGAAATTCATAACATCCTAAATCTAAAAATTTTGAATCTTTATTATTGAAGTCTGCAATTTATTGTAAATAGAGGGTGACATGACATACCAAAAAACTATATTAGGTAGCTTTGAGGACTCTATATCAGCATGGAATCCTTAGGAATGTCGCTAATTTTTGTAGGTTCCCTCCACAGGCTAGTATAGTTTGTTTTTCTCATACTTGGTGTTCAAAAGTGTAGATAAACGCTACAATTGGAGAGTTGTATCATTATAAATTAAGGGAATACAATTATTGACCTATGAAGTCTAGGGGAATTCTAAATTATTGGTTCCTATTCATGGAAAAGCATTTTCTATAGGGGAATGATATAATTCTATTGGTCATTTGAGGCATTGTGTATTTACGTTATTAATTAATTTTCTATTGTTTGAGAGAGGTTCATATCATTCATTTATTTTATTCATATTTAATGATTATTCCAGTATACGACCATAGTTTATGTAACATGTAGTGGATCATTCCACTATATTTCGAAAGAGTAATGAATAAGTATTCATTTTTTCTAGAGTAAGATTTTTTTATTGTTGACTCTGATATTATATTGGATTTAGTTGTCCTTTAATTAGAAATTCATAGTCTTATTATTGTCATGGACTGGATGATTTTGTTTAATGATAATATTTATTTCTATAAACATAGAGTGTAGTAATTATCTCTTATAGAAACTCTAATTTAATTTCAGGTAAGTGGGACACCAAGTCAGGGAGGGTAGGATGGATTATACTAGACTCTAACCTGATCAGATAAATGTTTTGAGGATTCTCTTCAATGTAATTTATATGTATATAGTTGGTGAACATGCAGTGGTGGTAGGAAAAAATCTATATTTTTTGTATATTATTTTTTGGGTAAAAACCCCATATAAAGGTATATATCTCAATGTAATTACATCCTGAGATGATCCCAAGGTCCTTGCCCTCATACCAAATGGATTATAATAATCTAAAGGAGTTGAAATTCAGGATAGAGGATAAAAATGAAATTGATTTATTTTAATGATTGTTTTACCATTACTATCATCAGTCATTTTTGAATAATGGTGGATGGAATCATTCAACCTCGCATCAATTATTAGAATCCAAACTAGGTGACCATTAAGAAGACATACATATTTTGTAGAATTGTTGATCCCTTTATCATAATTAGGGAATTATAGTGGTTTTAAATGATTGATTTGAGATCAGGAAACCATCGGTTAAGTGTTAAATAAGGTAATGTTCATATAACTAATTTCAAGAGTATGTATGATTATTATGAGTGTATGGATATAAAATTAATCCAATTCAAAAAATTTAAATTTTCAATGGGTTTCATGAAAATGATATTAAACATCTATCTAGGTTCCTTTATGTTGTTGTTTGTGGATGACATCAAGGTATACTTTTTGTTGAGTTAGGAACACATGGAAAATCTAGTTATTGTGTAATAATCCTTGAGATAGAAACAATTTTATGAAAAGATGTCAAAATTTCAATTTTAAATTTATGAAGATAGATTCTTGGGTCACATGATATCTAAAAATGGAATCATATTTGATCATGAGATGATCCATGTATTGAGGTTTTGGGATTATCCAAAAATGTTTTTAAGAAATTGAGATACATGTGTTTCGACTGATATGACCGGTGTTTCTTCTAATAAATTTCTAGGATGGACTCTCCATTGATAGATTTAACCAAAAAGTGGTGAATATTAACTTGGCATAGAACTATAAGAGGACTTTTTAGGTTCTATTAGTGTGGTTTAATTTTGATATTTTTAGCATTATCCATGAGTCATGTTAGGTTTATTCAGTTTGTTGTGATGCTTATGGTTTATGATTTGGGTTCAATATAATGAAACTTTATCATGTGGTGGTGTATATCCCTCTGTAATTAAAATCTCATGATATGAATTACCCAACTCATTCCTTTTGGTTTGAAGATGTAATGCATTTGGTGACAATGTGACATAACTATCTGTTTAGGGAGTGGTTTATAGTGTATTCAGACTATACGAGTTTGATACATATTTTATCACTAAGGGATTTTAAAATATAAAAGTGTTTTTTCATGGAGTATATCTAGACATTAAACAATAATATAATGTATACTCCTAATGAGGGGAATTTGGTAAAAGAATAATTGAATTGGAAATTACCAACCCTAGAAGTTTTAGAATATATGGAGGAATGGAGCTTGATGAAGTTGTTTACTGAGATAAGTATTGACGTGTAAGTGGAGGTAAGCAAGTATATTTGGATTTTTCGCATGACACACCAATATTATATGATAATATTTATATTTTTCACACATAAAATTCTAATTTAATGTGTATTACTAGAATTATTAATATTGGGGTGACCTTGATTTATTGGTCATGGTATCTCGATCATTCCATTTTTCTTTTAAAGAGTCACGTCATCCCATTTTATTAATTTAGGATTTGATGGATGATGGAAACAAGTCTTGGTGGATTTTACACCTCAAGTATACCAAGGTTATATATCATATGATACTTCCTTATTGTGGTACCAAGTTGAGACATTAAGTTTTGAATTTTATATATCTATGTTTCACGTGCCATATGATCAAATCATTCTATCCAAAACTAGCTAGTTTATTTGAGACCCAGCCTATCCTAATTTAGAACTAGTAAGATATATTGGGGGATTAAATGACCAGATATCCATTTAATGTGAGTGGTAAATATTCTATTTGAGTGGTTTTTGATCATTTGGATATGTCAATGAATTTCATAACCATTAGTGTGTAAATTAAAGTAGAAGAGCACTGATAACATTATGTTTGAGAGATCATGGGTATTCATGGTTTCCCATAAATCATTTTCTATGAATGTGAGACTTACGCAAATTAATATTTTTGGAGGATTATTTAAAAGTTGATGGGATTTTAGATAAAATTTATCATAATTTTTCACCCTCATACCTATCGTCGGTATAATGAGGCAATCTTGATTCTTGAGGATCAGATCCATGCACCCATGATTGATTTCAGTGGAACTCAGGTTGATCATTTTATATTGTTTGAATTCCCATATAACAAAACATATCAATATTTGATCAAGATATATCAATTAAAGTATCTTTATGAATGACAATGTCGATAAACGGTCTGTTGGGTATAATTGGGAGACTGCACATTTTTTGTGTGAAGTCCCATTTAAGTGATGATTGGGAAATTTTATTTTATCTACAAGAAGTTAGTGATGTGTAACAATAATTAATAACATTAAATATATTTTCATAAACACCAGCAATTATTTTCATTGGATGGTGAGGTATTTATATGGGTTTGATTAGGGTCTGGACATTGTTAGTTGGGATGATAGTTAAACAAAGATATGTGTTATTTTAGACCATTTGAGATCTTCCATAATCTTTAGAAGGTGGCATACTAGTTTGATTTACCAACTCAGTTGATGCCAAATAATGATTTTTTTCATAGATTAATAAAATTCATCTAAATCTATCGCAGGTGGTGAAATGGGAGGATCTTAAAGTGGAATATGATACCTCTATAGTTGAAAAAACTCTACATACCTTATTTTCTGATTGATTTTTAAAAATTTTATCTTAATGTGAGTCATTTATGTGAAAAGGGGTAACCCTCAAAGAAATTTGGCCAAAGAGGAACCTAAAAGGGAAATTTAGTAAATAAATTACTTTTTCCCATGAGTTCTAAATGTGTGGCTAAGATTTTCATGAGTGTTGGGGACATTTAAAATTGGTGAGGGTGTGTTTTCCTCACTTATTGAATAATTCCAATAATGGAGGGATTTTTAGGTCAAAAAATTATAATGGTGTAGATAATTATAAAACCTGTAAGGTCACTAGTTTTTTGAGTTTATATTTACATTTTATTTAATTTTTAGTTTTTGGGAGATGGGGATAAAAATGGATTATTTGGAAAACGATGATGAGGTGAAATATTGGTACACAATTAGTAGTAACCATTTGATGGGGTGTTTGGATAGACTAAAATTGTTCTTTATGGATACTACTTTATTTTAGTAAAATTTTTTATTATATAAGAAAACCATATATGTCATTTTTTATAGGGGAGGTGAAAAATGTAGTTGGAATATGTTTTTAAAACCGTAGTATATTCCTAGGATACATAAAAATTGAAAATTACATTTCTACCCTAATTAATTTTAACCCGAATTTATCCTCACACGCCCATTTATTTTGTTCATACCAACCTCTCTAGTCAATGAAGCATTAATCTCCTTGAATAATTTGTTATTTCATCCTTCAAATTGGTGATTTTAGTTGAGTAATATAATATATAATTTTTTAATTCTTTATCTATACATCAACAAATACCACATTATTCACATCCCATCACCGAAATCCAACCGAAAAAACAAAAGAGGTTTGAATGTTTTTTTCATATAATAGTTTGTATTTATTTCATAATATTAATGGCTTATGGGAATCACATTCCTATATTTTATGTGGTTTAAAGAAAAAGAGATGATATTTTTTTGAAATTATGATAGGTGTCTCCATAAAACTATAATTTTACTTTAGCATGATTAATATTCATTGAGTTTACTTTGTTTATTTATATGAAATGTGTTAGAAATTTTCAGGCTTGATGTTTTTTGTTCCACTTAAATTTGTATTCCCTTCGAAAAAGTAGTGAGGTTTAATGAATTTCGAACTAAAAATTAGTTTTATTGGTTCAAGGTGCTTAAAAAATATATATATAATGTTAATCATATCCAATTGTGTTTTAAAATAGGTTTTTGAATGAAAACTTTAAGTAGATTTATACATTTTTATGGTTTATTAATTTTATTCATGAATTATTATTTATCATGGGTTGAATGATTGGAAAATTAGATAATTTGTATAGGTGTGTGACAAAATGGGTTCTTACAAAGATTTTTTATGTGAACTAGCATGGGTTTTTTCTAGTGATGCCTCAAGAGGTCCTATAAAAACATTATTTTAGGATGATATATGGTGTTTAGTCATTAGTTTTTGAGTCCTAGTTAAATTTTGAACCAATAGGTTGTAGATCATCTCATGTTCCTTTTATAATGCTTGATTTGATGTATGATGTAACACCGTGACCCCAGAAGCTTGGACCTAATGAATTGTTTTATTACATTAGCATGATCAAAAGAAAACAAATCCCAAAGAACCAATCAATTTATTATCCTTGAAAAAATTATATACAAATAGATGTTTTAAATTATATCGTGAAATTAAAAACTACATAGTATCTATATTAAAATACACATATCCCTTAGAATATCCCAGCAACTCGGTCATAATATAACTCTTTGCATCCTAGGAAAAAATAAAATATATGAAAGGGGTGATCTCAAATGAACACTAAAGATAAAAAATATATCATAAGATATCACAACTAAGAATAATATTTTATGGAAGGGTATGAAAATAAAAACACAGTCCTTTTAGAACATAATATTTAGTATAATATGGAATGGATAAATCAAAAAAATCATTTAAACCTTCACATGGATATTCTAATAGGTGAATAATCACATGTAATATTAATAACCATTCTCATAATGAAATAATTTTTAATACTAGAAATCATAACCATACCATCAATGCCTAATCCCAAGACCATACATAAATGTGTAAAACCCCAAAATAATGTGTCTCATAAGAACAACTGATGCATTGAGTGTCTATAGTGGGCCTCACCCTTCACTTAATAAGTCCAATGAGTTTCACATAGGAAAAGGATGAAACATAACATAATATTCATATTAAAACAAGAATACTAAATGTTATTAATTTATCAATAAACCATAAATGGTATATAAAAAGAACATCCATAGTAAAACACATCATAGATCATTTAATACTATATAAAAGATTGTGTCATAATAAATCAACTTCAATCAAGCATAAAATCCACTAATGTAATTTAATAAAGATGAACATAATCTAATAATTTCATTAAAACACATTGAGGGAAATATCTCCTTTTACATTTAAATCATTTAAAAGTCATTCAACTATAAATGAAAACATTTCTTCTAAAAATAAACATTTAATATTATAAGAGACTATTGAAAACTATAGGGAATTATAATGGAGAAAAATAGTCACTCCCTCCGTATAATTTTAAAAATCATTCTTTCCATAATTTTTAAAAATTTCATAATGTACCTAATTTAAAAAATTATGGAAATATTACTTTAAAAATTATTTATAAAAGGTCAAACATGGGTAAAAATTACATTAAAATTTTTTCAATAATATTTTGAATTAAATTTTAAGAAACATGTACATGTATGATAATGATTTCCTAGTAGAAACTTATATATAAACAACCTTGTATATTCCTTGAACACATTTTTCATGTGATATATAAAAATTTAGGGTGAATTAGTGGAAACAAATAAAATTACAATAAATTCCTAATGGCCATACCTCGTCCGAAAAGCTATACTAGGAATGTCTTCCTTCAACACTCGTAATTGATGATTTCCCAAATGAAGGTAAATCATAACAAATGATTGATCTCTATGATGTTGATCAAACCAATCATCAATGTGATACAATGGACACTTGTTCTTTATTTTAATATCATTCATTTCTCTATAGTCATTGCACAGATGCATTGATCCATATTTCTTCTAAACCAAATGAATTGGGGATCCCCATAGACAAACACTAGGGTGAATAAATCAATTATTACTCAACTCTGAAAGTTGTTTCTTAAGATTTACTAATTCTATTGTGGCTATTCAATAAGTATTCTTTGATATTGGTCTTGAAATATGGATTAATTTAATAGAAAACTCAACATCCCGCTTTGGAGGATGTCAGGGTAAGTCCTCTTGAAATACATCGATGTATTATTATAAAATATGTTTACCCTTATTTTTAATATTAGTAGGATTTATCATCTTCTATTCCCCAAAATATAATTTAGATGAGTTAAATGAGGTGGATATAGTTACGAATTAGACGACGAAGTTTCTTCTCTAATGGAAATTGATTCTATATCTCCCTCACAATTCATATCTTTCTTTTTCTGGAAATAAGTTTTCACATGATATTTTGATTGCCAGTCCTTACCAAATATTATATCAAATTAAACCATAGGTATGATGATAAATTTAGTAGATGATTCTCATTTATGTTACATAATGGGAACTGCCTGACTCATCTCTATTCCAAAGAGGCTTCCCTTAGGATTTTCGAAGGATAACTCCCTTGTTAATGTGAATTGGAAATATCTAATTTTTATTGAATACTAGGAATATATAATGGAATTTTAGGATCCATAATAAAATGATTATTTGGATAAATTTGATGGAATGATTAATATACCTACCTCCCACGTCATTATTGACTTCAACCTCATCAATTCTGATCGCAAAAGATTTTCCTTTCACCTTTGGCCTTTTAGGGTACGTTTTCATGATGATTAGGAAAATAATTTGCATAATTTCACATATCATTAAATTTGTAGTGCTGAACAATGATATCTTCTTTCATTTCCAGGAAATTGCGATCTTTGTATCATTTTTCTATACTCTTGATACAAACTCATATACCCTTTTGGAAACTACTGGGGTGTTTTGTCCCACAATTATCATATGTTATAATGTCAACCTTTCCCTCCTTCCTATTATTTTCTTTTCTAGAGTCTTAAATGGCCCTATTCTTCTCTTTCTTTACATTAAGGTCATAATACATATATAAATTCTTTTCTTTCTTGATAACACAGGAGACTATGTATTTCTATGATGAGAAATATATTGAGACAAATCCCAATTGGAGGAATGGTTTTAACCCATAAAAGAATCCATAAAGAATACTTCTTGGGTTATGTATATAGTCTAAAACATGTATTTATATCCTTTTGAATCTAGCCTCATACATTGTAACATTCTCATCCTCTTTTACCCTTAGACTCGTATGTTTCCTTTCCAAATCAGCCCATTTTTTATGAGGAAATTATTTACCTAAGAAATTTTTTTATACTCCCTTAATTAAATATTTTCTACTTCATCATATATATTCATGTTTTTAATTAATGAATATCATTGATCTGTATCTCATGAGAGATGATAAACTGTCATGAAATATTTTTCCATTCCTCTACTCCCAAAAGAAATAAATATTTTCTATAAGGAACTAATCCATTTCTCAGCTATAAAAGGATTTGTAGTCAAATTTATTATATGGGTTTATTATATACTGAAGTGTTCTATCATTTATCCTCCACGTTGTGGATTAGGATTGTCCTCATGAGTATGTTTTTTATCCATAACCAGAATCAGTTGTCCCAGTATTATTATAAGTCATCAAGAAATAGTTTTTTTATTGGCTGAGCAAACATTATCTTTAATAGGAGAGAAATCCCTACATGGATTACGTGAGTTGAAAAAATTTCTATTCATCCCAAAAGTCTCTATTTTAACCAATGTTATACAA
The DNA here is from genome assembly GCA_963277665.1 of Viscum album. Taxonomy (NCBI): domain Eukaryota; kingdom Viridiplantae; phylum Streptophyta; class Magnoliopsida; order Santalales; family Viscaceae; genus Viscum; species Viscum album. Next base: position 1,563,209,665 of record OY728150.1, read on the forward strand.
AAGATTAGGTTTGAATCATAATTAATAGTTATTAATTCATAAAATTAATAACATAAAGAGAAATATTTACACATATCTAATCCATATTCATAAAAATGGTTTATTTGTGGACATATTTACATATAAATATTTGTTAATGGTTTTTATAGAAAATATGAACTATCCTATGAAAATATATTGGGAGAGACCAATAAGGAGTGTAGTAAAACCGTTTTCGTGTACCTGGTTACCCCGACTTGAGTTAAGAACACCATGTCTGATTTGTTACTCGAATGTATATCTATACTTGATCCAGTGTTGCTGTATTATTTTATTACATTATCATGATTCTAAGAAATCAAATTCTGATGTACTGTTCAGTTTTGTAGCATTGAAAATTCTAGATAGAAATGTTTGTTTTAAATTACATCATGAAGTAAAAAAAGCAACATAGTATCTCCATTAAAGTATTCAAATTCCATAAAGAATCCTTGTAGGTTAGTTATAATATAACACTTCCCAACCTAGGGAAAATGAAACATAAGAAATGGGTTATCATAAATTCTCAGAAAGGATTAACAATATATCAGAGGATATCACAAATAAGATAAAAGAATTAAAGAATAGTTTGAAACTGAACCAAATTTCTTTTTAAAAAACTTTATTTTGCTTAATATGAAAAGAATAAATCATATATATCTATTTAAATATTAACAAGGATATTATACTAGTCGAATAATCAAAAGTAATATCAATAACTAATCTCATATTGAGGGAATTGATAATGCTCGACATCACAACCATTCCATCATGGCCTCATGCCATGACCATAAATAAATAGGTAAAACCCCAACCTAATTTGTCTTTTGAGACCTTATGATATATCTAATGGTGGTAATAGGACCCACCCATTATTTACTATGTATAATACATTATTTATAAGAAAAGTGTGAAAAAAACATAAACATTCATATTGAAACTAGTATACGAAATGCTAATACGTTAACTATGAACCATAAATGGTATAAAAATACACATCCATGGTCAAATATATTATAGAACCCAAGATACAGTATATAAGATTTAATAACAATAAATCAACATCAATGAAACATAAAATCCAATAATGTTTGTTGACATTGATGCAAATAATCTAATAAATTCATTAAATATCATTGAGAGAAATAACCCTATTTACGTTGAAATCATTTAAAATTATGGAAATTATGATAGAAAAAGATTCTTTTGAAAATAAAATTGTAATCCTGTAATGGATGATTTAAAAACATAAAGTATCATAATGATAGAAAACAGACACTCACATTGTATAAGTTAAAAAACATTCTTTCTGTTATTTTCCGAAAAGTTCCTAAAGTACCTCGTTTGGAAAATGATGGAAATATACCATTCAAATCATTTTATAAAATTTCAAACATGGGTTAAAAATACATTAAACAATTTTTGATAAAATTTATAATTACATTTTATGAAACATGTACATGGATGATAATGATGTCCCAATACATACTTACGTATAAACAATCTCAGATAACGATGATATTTTGAAATTAACTTTTACCTTTGTAGATTCCTTTAGGTGAGGGTGCGTTAACCTCATATATAATGGTTAATTAATGTTGTAAAATTATAATAGGACTATATATATATTTATTATATCATATATGATTATCCTATATCGTTGTGTTAATAATAAATCTGTATTACCATTATTTCTGGTGTTAACTGCTTCATTTTTCTATTCATTTTTTAATATGTAAGTCATAAATAGGATATAATTTATTCATATACAGAATAATAAAAAATTATTAAATATTATATTTACACATATTAAAAATTCATGATCATTTTTGAATGATTAATGTGGATAATTATTCTCACTATGTTGGGGAGATGATAGATCGTATGTTTGCATGATTGAAAATATCATTCCATTTATAGTTAAATGGTTTGAAATTGGATGGTATATTAATCATAAAGAATCATTATCATTGTGACACCATCAGATTTCATGAGAAAAAATATTTTTAATTTCTTTTATGCCTTGTGTTTTATGGTTCACTAAGATTATCTTGCGCTCTATACAACACCGTATTAGCATGTAGTATACGCAACACTATTTTTGGCTAGAGTTGCACGCAATTTCATGTTCTTTTGAATAAAATTCATTTTTAAAGAACACCAAGAATAGATTTAGATAAATTTATAAATTAATTATATTTTTATTATGTTATAAGAAACACCAAAGGAAGATCTCACTACACGCAACCCTGACTTGGCTTGCATTACATGCAATAGCGACCTTCCTCGATAGTGTGTGTTGTACGCAATACCGTGTTTCACTAAACAATGATATATTATAATATTATTATTAAATAGATGTTATGAATAGTATTAACCAAATTTTTAATTTTATAACATTATAATCCATCTTACACATTTTCTAGATCATGGTATGAGAACAAAATAAATTTTTCGGGTAAAATAAATATTTTTTAAAAAATACAGTTTTGTCGCCTTTTGATGGCAGACCAATTTTACATATACTTTTTGAAAAGTTAATATGTTAAATTTGACAAATTACACTTCTTATTTTGAATCAGGGTATAAAAATTTATGTTGGATAAAATTTTGACATTATTCGGATAACCATCATATTTTGATGAATAGTAAAATATGCTAAATTTTAATTAAAAACAACTTTTTTCATCAAGATAATTTTTGTGTTTAAATTATAATATTTAATGGTTTTAAAGTATAAATAGAATAATATTTTACCATTTAACATATTTTATTTCATTAGAATTAATTTTACATTGAATTCATAGGAAGAAACATTTCAATATTTTGCAATGTTTTAACTTTTATTACTCATTTTCTCAAAAGTGGGATTAATTTTTAATTAAATACTGCATCTTATGTGTTTTGAATTTGAAAAAATGGATTCCATATTTGGAATCAGTTGGTCCAAATATTTCTAATAGGATACTTTTTATATTTGGGCATTATGAATAATAACTACAGTAAATTTTATTTACCAAAGTTGATGGTAAATCGGGTAATTAAGGGTAAAGATAATATTATAAAATCACCCTGACACTTACCTTAATATAATTGAGTGATTATGTTTCGTCCTAAAATATACTTTGGTCGAAATGGTATCTATTTCAACCCACTTGTATGTGATTAAGACCATTAATTTATTTTATTTAACGAAAAGTGAAATATATCTCACTCAAACTTTAATAATTAATGTATTTTTAATATAAAGATATAAAAAATATAAATTCTATTATAAATACTCATTTGCAAGCTAAAGGTTTTTTCCATGGTAATTTATTTGTATTTTTTAAGAAATATTTAATTATCTTAATAGCTTATAAATTAATGATGCAGAAATTATTTATTTAGTGAAAAATGAATAATATATTTTTTATTCAAATAATAATACCCATAAAAGACTCAAACACTTGTCCAAAACTTATTGGTCGAGTATGTATTCACCATAAAAATACAAAGGTCTAATTTTTTACCATTTGGAGCCCTATAAAATTTATTGTGACACTTATATTATTTTATTTTAAATGATGTCAAAGTTGTCACCTTCATACTTTAATAAATATAATAATTTTAATATTGTTATTTTAAGATGTTAAATTATAGTCAATGTATTATGATGGAATATATTAGATTTATCTTCATTATAGTATTTTATTTTAAATTTTTACACAACTAATAAGTATATTAAATAATTATACAAAAATGTTGTAGTAATTATTTTATTATGAGTAATATCAAATAAATGGTTTTAAAAATATTAAAATAAATATTATATGAACTGTTTAATGTGATCCATGAATTTTCTAAAAACATATGACATTTTATAAATCTATTAAATAATTTTTTTCGAATAAATCCTATGTGTGGATGTTATTTAAATTCAAATAAATAAAATAGTGTCAAAATTGACACTACTGTTATTTTATAAAATAACATAATATTAAATTGTTTAAAAATCACAAAAATATTTAAAAATTATAAATTAAAATTAATTTTTTCTAAAATCTCATAAAGTATTAAATTATAGACAATTCAGAACATATAAGTAATTATTTATAACAATTTAAAATTTAGAATATTATTACAACAAATAAAGTTAAATTGACTAAATAAAGATAAATCAAGTTTATAAGGTTTAAAATAAATTCCCATCATGTCTAAATTTTATTTTCTGATGAGATGACAACCCTATATCATCTCATATTTTAATTTGAATCATTTTCGATGTTTTTAAGGTGTGTTTGGGTATATTATAAATTAATATTTTAGAGGTTTCCTAAAGTTCCCCTCTCCTCTTTTATAAAATGGGAACATCCTCCCTCTCCACTTCACAACATTTTGAGCCTTCACGCTCAGAAAAACCCTATACATTTCTCTTATCCACTTCCTTGGAAACATACTATATGTCATGGTATTCTTCAATGACCATATTTAGTACCCTAAGAGGAGGTTTAGAAGAGGCGTGCCAAAGAAGAGGTAATATCCTTTACCGATTCTTTCAAATTTATGTCTTATTTTATTTCCTCTTCTTTATTTGTTTCATTATAAAGTAATAACATCAGAATCACACATATACTGATATGTTATTATAAATATTAAAAAACCCTATTTCACCTTCTATCAATCCTACGGAAAAAAATCACCGCGTGTGCGTATGTACGGAATATCGTCTCCACGTCGTGGTGTAATTTCTTTTTCCACCACCACCATACATGGATGGTTATAATTATGGAAATAATAACTATATATGATTATTATAACATGATACTAATTCTGATATCCACTAAAATACCATTCAATAATTAAGGGAACAATATCATCGCTCGTGCGTACGTACAGATTACCATCTCCACAACGTGATGAGATTCATTCTCCATGTTAACCAATCAAGATTGATTATAAAGTATATATAATAAATAATAATCAATGAAATTAAATAATAATTATACTGTATTTATGTGCATATATGTTTTATTTACTCCATTCTATTCAATTCAATAAGGAAACAAAAACAACGTTCATGCGTACGTACGTCATACCATCTCCATGAACAATGTATTTCATTCCATTTATCATTCTGTCATATATATTTATATGATGAATATATACTAAATATAAATCATGTTTTAAATTTTGTAATTAAGTAAATCAGGATATAAGTAATAATATTAAGAACAACAAGTCTAAACACGTATGGTAAATCGAACGATTTTACCCAAAACGCTGCTTTAATATGGAATTGTCAAATAAACGGGTAATATAATGTCCTAAGTGAATCATATATGATATCATAAATATTATTATGGTTCTATTAACAATTAATAATATATTTAAACCCACTATACAAGAGTTTCAGACATGTATGGAAGAAATTGGGCCTAAGGAAAGGGATTATTTCGTCTCACATTTCTTTCTGTGAGACATATTCGTTAATCACCATCTATTTCTTTTGTATGGTGTTTATGATTCCCATGAATGATTTAGGATTTTTATTATGGAGGATATGATATTTACATATGAATGTAATTCTCTTTATTTTATGACATGTATGATTCCACCGATCATGAATGGTAAGGGATAATTATTCCGGTCTCATTCTTATCCGAGATTGTTTTTTGTAAGTAATTACTGGGGTTATATTTATCATCCATGATTTTGTATTATAAAAAATGTTTTCATAAAGTTATTACTATTCTTCCATTTATGCTTAAAGTTATGTTTACCTCTTTTTTAATATTATCCCATGGTATATAAGGAATCTTTTTTTCATTTACCATACGAGGTACTTTTTGACTTTTCTGGAAAAAGTATGAGAATAATGTTTTTTTAACTTATATGGCATGAACAGATTTTAAAGGATTCATAAAACATTATTTCCATGAACCTTAATCTACATGATTTCATAATTATTTTCAAAAAAAAACTTTCCTTTTAAAATTTCATGGCATTTTGTGAAAAGAAAATGATTTTTAAGAAGAAATGATATTTTCCTCAAGAATTCATTTCAAGTGTTTTATCAAAACTATTTTAAACATAAGATGAAATTATTTAGTATGTTTATATTTCAAGTATAATGTTTGTATTATTTACATGGTTTCATTATTTTTATGATGAAATGATATCCATTTTTCTATATGGATTATGTTATAATGGGATGATGTTTTTGAATCCCATTTTATTCATTAGGTTATGATGAATGATTTATGTTTATTTTGTGGCACACGAAAGAATTATTTCATTTTGAGATGGGTGGGACCTATATATCTATCCAATGTATTAATTAAAGATTTATATCTCATGAGATAGATATGGATGGAACAGAAAGTGAATCCAGTTCAGTAAAACAAGACTGGAACAACAAGTAAACCTAGTTCAGTAATGGACTTTGTCCACTATGATGGTCTTGGAAGGAATGCCTTGTCTACTAAATAAATAATAACATGTGATTAATGGTTTTCCACAATTACATGTTTTATTACAATGTAATTTTATCATTATTGATGTTCAACTATGATTTTTTCCTTACGTACTGCCATGTCTTATGTCATTGCTCAAAATTTTTATGTTTAAACTTTATGTTCATGTTTTTAAGTTAAAATGTATATGGTTTGTTATATTTTCTAAATACATACCCTTACTGAGCATTTGAGCTCACCCTTTATTTTTTTTCTTTTCCCCAAGATATAAAGAAAGGTTTCAGGAAGGAAAACAAAAGGGAAAGATCTTTATGGGAGATTTGGAAGATCTTTCACCCTGATTAGAAGATTGTGTTCCATGTTTCCAAAGACACTAAACTTTTACGGTCCTTGGGTGTCAGTTTTTGTTATGTATTATGTATTATGAAAAAGTAATGTAATGTCCATGTACCTCAAGATTGGGTCTCTACAGTTGGTATTAGAGGAATGGTTTAGTTAACCTTTGGAAACAAGGATGTGAAATCATTACTGAGATCTCTAGAGATATTTTTAATGTATGACTAGGGATATCCCTAAGGATAAGTATAAGTATAGGTAATAGTCCATGAATTATGGTAATGATATTAGAATTAAACCTATGATGATAGTTATTAAAGGTACCCCCCCTTTATTATGTTGTTTTCATAGCATGATTTTTTCCTCTCACACTATTCTTTTTGGGTTTTAGACAATGGCTGGAACATGAAGGAATCGTGTTGATCAATGTCATGGACAATGAAATAATTGTACTTCTGAAAAAACCAATTTTATTAGATATGGTGTGAAAAAACTTATTTCTATACTTACACAAACTATGAATCATTCTGGACTTCCAAATGAGTAGAGAAGGGAACAATATTTTATTGAGTCCTTCATGAGGGAACACCCAACTTCTTTCAGTGGTTCTTCTGATACACATATTGTTGAACAATGGATCAGTACCATTGAAAAGATATTTTCCCTACTTCACTATTTAGAACATAAAAAAGTCATTTTAGATGTTTAATGTTTTGAAGGTGAAGAAGACCAGTGGTGGTTTCTTATAAAGATACAAGGCCCCAAGATGAAATTGAATCCATGGAATGGAATGAGTTAAAGAACATGTTTTTCAATAAGTACATCCCACATATTCTTCGAACAGAGATGGAAAAATGAGTTCCTTGATCTTAGGAAACAGGATGATGAATCTGTTGGTATATTTAAGGCGAATTTTACAAGGCTTTCAAGGTATGCATCTGGCTTTATCATCCAACCTCCAAGTAAAGTTGACTGATTCTTTAGTGGCGTAAAACCAAGTTTTGAAGGGAATTAGCTATAAGAGACTTCAATATCTATGAAGATATTGTGTGTTGTGCTATCAAGGTAGAACTAGAAGTCGGTGTTACATATCCATCTTAGGGTTTTGAAATGAAACGGAATATGGAGTTCACGGAAAAATCTAAAAACTATGGTGAAATGAAGAAAAATGTTTTGTTATGCTCGAAGTGTGGAAAGAAGCATGGTGGAGATTGTCTTAAAGGGGCTAGAAAATGTTTCAGGTGTGGAAAAGAAGTTCATCGAGTTGTAGAGTGTCAAATTAATGGGAAAAAGATAGCTAATGATGTGAATAGAGAAAACACTACAAAGAACACACCACCAAAATTTCAATGCTATAAGTCCAGGGAAATAGGGAATTATGCTAAACAATGCCCTAATCCAAGGGGTAAGGATAATCAACATCAACAACCTCATAAGGCAAAGCATAAAGGGAAGTCACATGCGATCACTATTGGTGATTTTGAATATGACAAAGAAGTGGTGGAATGATTAAGTGTTTATGTAACTGGATTCTAAAATAGTGTTGTGGAATCTAGTTTATAGTATCGTGAAATATTGGAATATCTATGAATTGGTTTTTTGTGGTTTTCAATAATTATATGGTACCGGTAACCATGAAAAGTGATTGAAATATTTTTGGAAAGTAGATGATGTGTTCATAATTAAGGGATAAATAGATAATGAAATGTATGATATTATTATTTAGATCATGACTGATATAAGGACAAAGTGATATCATGGTTTGTCTATATAGATTTTTATGCGATTTTGGTATGTGGAAAGAGTTAACTTTTGGAAAAATTCATGTTTTCACTAAGGTTTTATAGTAACTTGTGTTTCAATAGAATACATGATTACGGAATTCACATGTTTTGAATGTGACCAAAAACATATATCTTATGATATATGGTGGATAAATGATAGTATTCACATGCTTGGTAGATGACCTCTCTAGTAATCATTTTCATTATACTATGAGATTGGACAGAAGTATTTTCGATAATCCTAAAGGTTGGAATGAATTAAGTTGGACATTATATAATATTTTTTAAGTCTAATACTTTTTCTAGAATGTTATAATAGTATAGTTTTAGAAAAAAGGATTACATGTAGGATGGGAAAAAACCATCATGTCGGACGAGGATGCAGGAATCGAACCCACAACCGAAGTGCGACAGGCCTTTATCTCCTACCACTGGCCTACAAGAAGTCCTTGGTTAGGATAAACTTGTTTTATTTTATTAAGTGGTATGATAGATGAATTATAAGTCCATTTTTGGAACCATATACGATTAATCTCACCATAGATAGACTTCTGGATATAAATTTTTCTAACATTACATTTGAGATAGATGGAATGACCTATCATTCTATCGCAGGATCTGCTGACACTTCACGGAGGAGAAATTCAACTTCATTTCTTTAAGAGATGAAGTATAAATTGTTCAAGTCACAATAGTGAGGTTATACCTAAATCAAGTAAGTATTTATTTTAATTCAAAAATTCTTCAACATCAGAGAAATGATCTTGAAAACCAAAACCATTGTCCTAGTTCCCTCATATCTGATGAATTAGATGGTACCTTAGATCATCACAAATTTATGGCTTTCTGATTGTTGGATTTTTCATAGCTGCGTTCTCTACCACTCTTCATCCAAACATGATGGTTATATTTCTCTTCCATATCCATATTTCCACCTATATACTCCTATGTAGAAACCCAGCGCTGAGTTACTTTGGGTGACCATCATGTTTCTAACATTACTTTTAAAAATTATGTTTTCGTATTACTTTTTATGATGTCGGTTTCTATGAAAGAAACTTTCAAGTAGTAAACCATTTATAGCCCCGACGAATTTCGAGGGAGAAATTCATTTTAAGGTGGGTAGAATGTAACACCGCGTGATTTTATGAGAAATATTCATTTTAATTTCATTGATTACTTGTGTTTTATGCTCCACCAAGATTATCTTGCGTAATACATAACACTGTATTAGCTTGTAGCATACGCAACTCTATTCTTGGCTTGTGTTGCACACAATTTCATGTTATTTCAAATAAATATATTTTTACACAACACCAATTATAGATTTCAATCAATGTATAAATGAACTGTATTTTTATTATGTTATACGCAAGCTCAAAAACATCTTTCACTACATGCATCCCAGACCAGGATTTCATTACACGCAATAACGACCTTCCTTGATAGTGTGTGTTGTACGCAATATCGTGTTGCCCTAAACAATGCTATATTATAATATAATTATGAAATAGTCGTTATGAATAGAATTAACTGCATTTTGAATTTTTGTAACATTATAATTCATCTTACACATTTTTTAGATCATTGAATGAGAACAAAATAAATTTTTCAGGTAAAATGAGTACTTTTAAAAAAATGCAACTTTGTAGCCTTTTGATGGTGCACCCATTTTAAATCTAATTTTTGACAAGTTTTTAAGTTCAATTTTACAAATTAAACTTCTTCTGTTGAATCAAGATATAAAAATTTATGTTTGATAAATTTTTGACATTATTCTGAAAACCTTCATATAGTGATGAATAGTAAAAATACGGTAAATTTTAATTTAAAACAAATTTTTTCATCAAGATAATTTATATGGTTAAATTATAATATTTAATGGTTTAAAAGTATAAATAGAATATATTTTTACCATTTAACATAATCTATGTCATTATCATTAATTTTACATTGAATTTGTAGTTAAAAACATTTCAATCTTTTGCAATGTTTTATCTTTTAAAACTCATTTTCTCAACAACAGTGTTAATATTATATTAAATACTACAACTTCTGCATTTTGAATTTAGAAAATAGGATTACATATTTGGAATAAGTAGGTCCAAATTATGTTAGTAGGCTACTTTTTTATTTATGGGAATTATGATTAGTAACTGCGGTAAATTTTATTTACCGCAGTTAAAGGTAAATCAGGTAATTAAGAGTAAAGATAATATTATAAAATTACCCAAACACTTGTCTTAATATAAATGGATGACTATATTTCATCATGAAATATACTTGGGTATAAATGGTATCTATTAAAACACACTTTTTGTGATTAAGACCATTACATTATTTCATTTAAAGGAAAGTGAAATATATCTCACTCAAACATTAATAATTAAAGAATTTTTAATATAAGGTTATAAAGAATATAAATTCGATTATAAATACTAATTTGAAAGATAAAATGTTTTTCTTTATCATGGTAATTTATCTGTAATTTTTAAGAAGTATTTAATTACCATAATATCTTATAAATTAATGACGCTAAAATTATTTATTTAGTCAAAAATCAACAATATAGTTTTTATTAAAATTATAATACCCATTAAAGACCCAAACACTTGACCAAAACTTAATGGTCGAGTATATCTAGACCATAAGCATCCAAGGGTCGAATTGTTGACAATTTTGAGCCTTAAAAGTGTTTATGAAGCTTATATTATTTTATTTTAAATGATGCCAATGTTGTCACGTTCATACTTTAATAAATATAACAATTTAAATATTGTGATTTTAAGATGATAAATTCAAGTAAAAGTATTATTATGGAATATATTAGATTTATCTGAATCATTGTATTTTATTTTTAATTTTTAAGAAACAAATAAGTATAGTAAATAATTATACAAAAATGTTGTAGTAATTATTTTATTAAGTGTAATATCAAATAAATGGTTTTAAAAATATTAAAATAAATATTATATGAACTATTTAATGTGATCCACTAATTTTATAGACAAATATGACATGAAATGAATCTATTAAATAATTTTTTTCGAATATATCCTCTATGTGGATTTTATTTAAATTCAAATAAAAGAATATTATCAAAATTAACACTATTGTAATTTTATAAAAATAACATATTATTAAATTTTTTACAAATCACAAAAATAAATTATAAATTATAAATTAATATTAATATTATATAAAATTTGATAAAGTATAAAATTAAAGACAATTCACAACACATTAGTAATTATTTATAAAAATTAAAATTTAGAATATTATTACCACAAATAAAATTAAATATATTAAATAAGGATAAATCAAGTTGATAAGGTTTAACATAAATTCCCAACATGTATAAAATTTATTCTATGATGAGGTTACTACCCTATATCATATCATATTGAAATTTGAGTCATTTTGGAAGCTTTTATGTCGGGTTTGGGTTTATTATAAATTAATATTTTAGATGTTTCCAAAAGTGCCCCTCTTCTCCCTTATAAAAAGGGCACCTCATCCCTCTTCTCTTCACAACATTTTGAGCCTTCAAGATCAGCCAAACCCTGTACATTTATCTTCTCCACTTCCATAGAAATGTATTAGAGGTCCTGGTCTTCTTCAGATACCAACTTTATTACCCTAAGAGGAGTTTTAGAAGTGGCCCGTCAAAGAAGAGGTAATATCCTTTATCGATTCATTCAAATTTATTTCTTCTTATACTTATTATTATTTATTTGTTTCATTATAAAGTAATAAAATAATTATCAATAATATAATTATATGTTATTATAAATATGAAACAACCCTATTTTACCTTCTATCCGTCCTATGAAAAATGAAATCATCGCGCGTGCGTACGTACGGAATATCGTCTCCACGCCGTGGTGTAAATTTTTTCCACCACCACCTTACATGGATGGTTATAATGGTGAAAAATCTAACTATATATTATTATTATATAATTATACTAATTCTGAGACCCAATCCATTACCATTCAACAATTATGGGAATGATATCATCGCTCGTGTGTGTGTACGGATTGACGTCTCCACGATGCGATGAGATTCATTCTCCATGTTAACCATTCAAGAATGATTATAAAGTATATATAATATATAATCATGAATGATATGACATAATAATTATACTTTATTTATGTACATATAAGTTTTATTTAATTAATTCCATTCAATTCAACAAGGAAATGAAAAGAGATTTCATGTGTACGTACGACCTACCGTCTCCATGAACGGTGTATTTCATTCCGTTTATTGATCTATCATATATATTTTTATGCTGAATATATACTAAATAAAAATCATGTTTTAGATTCTGGAATTAAGTGAATCAGGATATAAGTAATAATATCAAGAACAACAAGTCCAAATACGTATGATAAATGAAATGATTTTTCCCAAAACGCTGATTTAGCATGGAATTGATAAATGAATGGGTAATATAAAGTCGTAAGTGAATCATATATGATATAATAAATATTATTATGGTTCTATTACAAGTTAATAATATTTTTAAACCCACTATATAGGATTTTCAGACATGTATCGAAGAAATTGGATCTAAGTTAAGGGATTATTTCATCTCACTTTTATTTCTATGAGACATATGCCTTAATCACCATCTATTTCTTTTTTATGGTGTTTATGATTCCTGTGAATGTTTTATGTTTTTTATTATGGATAATATGATACATACCTATGCATGTAATTCTATTTATTTTATGACATGTATGATTCCACTGATCATAAAATGTAAGGGATAATTATTCCAATCTCATTCTTATCTGAAATTTTTTATTTTGTGGCACACGAAAGAATGATTTCATTATGAGAAGGGTGGGACCTATATCTCCCTCCAATGAATTGGGTAATGGTTTATAACTTATGAGATAGACATTTCTAGAATGGAAAGTGAATCTAGTTCAGTAATACAGGGCTAGAACAGCAAGTAAACCCAATTCAGTAATGGACATTGTCCACTATGAGGGTCTTGGCAGCAATGCCTTGGCTACTATGGAAATCAAAACATGTGCTTAATGGCTTTCCAAAATTACATGTTTTATTCCAAATCAATTTTATCATGATTAATGTTCCACTATGATATATTCCCTACGTAATTCCATATTTTATGTCTTTTCTCAAGATTTTGATGTTTAGACATTAAATTCATATTTTTTTAGTTCAAATGCATATGGTTTGTTTTATTTTCTGCATGATTACCCTTACCGAGCATTTCAGATCCCCCTTTGTATGTTTCCTTTTCCCTGGATATAAAAAAAATTAGGTAAGAAAAAAATGTATAGAACTTTATAGGAGATGTTGAAGATCATTCACCACGATTAGAAGATTGTGTTCCATGTTTCCAAAGACACTAAACTATTACGGTCCTTGGGTGTCTGTTTTTTGTTATGTATTAAGTATTATGCAAAAGTAATGTAATTTCCATGTATTTAAACCTTGTGTCTCTACAATTATTTCATGTTAATTATTTTTATCCACTATACTCACAATTATAAGAATACATATAATGTAGAGTTGAATAAAAAATTACACCCCAACATGAAGATGGTAAGTCGTACGTACTCACACATGGTGACATTGTTATTCCTAGGATAGGTTAAAGAAGGAATATCGTTATCCCATAATCATAATAACATATAAAAATGTATATTATACTAGATTTAATAATTTATTATGTAAAAATACATAGAAATATGAATTAAAAGTAGAAAAGAAATTGAATTGAAATGTTAAAATAATTACCTCTTCTTCAATTTTCTCATTTTGATTTAGACTAAAGGACTTATTATGATGTATTTATCCCCAATGTGTGAACTCTAAAGCAGTGTTAGGGAATTTTGGAGAGGAATTAGGAAATTTTTGGTTTATCCTATGTGCCTTCATGGTGTGAATAGAATTCTAGGAGATGTTCCCTTTTATAAGAGAGGGGAGAGAAACATTTGGAAACTCCAAACCTGTTAATATGATATAAATTTATATTAGATTTCAAATAGCACCAAAGTGAGTTATTTTGAGGATAATATTTTGATAGGTATAAATAATCTAAAATAATAAAATTTATACAACCTTGGATTTTATTTTGAACCTTATCATTTTGACTAATCATTTATTAATCTATTAAATTTTAATTTTGGTAATAATATTCAGAATATTAAATGATTATAAATATCTACATAAATGGTTTTAATTGTCCAAAAACAAACACATTATGATATTTTAGACCTCATAATTATCACTTTTTTTGTTTATAAATATTTTTCTTATTTTTAAATAATTTAATGAAATGTTATTTTTATAAAATATCAATTGTGCCAATTTTGACACTATAGATTATTTTCAATTAAATTTAAATCCAAAAAACAAATTTCAAAAAAGAAACATTTTAATATACTATTAACATGACATAGTCTTCTATAAAATTAATTAATAACCATAATTAGTTAAAATTTTAATTCTTTTATTATTTTAAAATCCATTTATTTGATATTTCAAATAATAAAATAAATTTTACATCATTATTTCCATAATTAATTTTAATTGTATAATCTATAAAAATTAAAAATAAATTATTAAGATGTATTTAATTATTTTATATTTCAATAGAATATATATAAACAACGTTATATCCTAGTGATCTCTATATTAGAATTATTATACTTATAAGAAACGAGAGTGTTATATTTTGTCACATTCATTGATTTTAATATTATTGATGTAATATACTTTTAAAAGTGTCCATTAAATGATTCCATTTTGAAACATATATTATAATGGTCTAATTTAGTCATCAAATAGTATTTTTCAAGAATAAGGAAAATTTTAAAATTTATTATTTACCCCAAATTACTCGGTTTACCCATAATCGTGGTTATAAAACATTTACTAAAATTAATGTTCATAATTTTTAAAAATTAAAATAAAAAAATTTACATAATTTAGACCTATTGATTTCAAATAAATAATATATTTTTCAATATTAAAAAATATAGATGTTTCGATAATTAAATTAAAATTAATATCATTGATGGAATGAGAAAATTGTGTTTTAGAAGTAAAAACCATCAAAAGATGGATATGAGTTTATATCCAAATTCAATATTAAAATATTTAATTAAACCCATATTAGATTAAATGCTAAATATATAATTGAATTATACTTTAAATCCAAAAAAAATATTATTTATCAATATATATTATATTTATTAAAAATGTTTCATTCAATTAAAATTTAGTATTTTTTACTATTCCCCAAAACATGAAACTTGTTAGAAAAATACCAAATATTTAACCAAATTAAACATTGATATAAAAAATTTGAATAAAAACTTTATTTTTTCAAATTAAATATATTAAAGTATAAAATATTGTATTTAGAATATATTCTATATTAAAAAAATTTAAACTTACGTTTTGAAACAAATAACTTTTAATGTGTAAAATAAGATTAATTATTATCGTATCACTTTAAAAACATTTGTATGGATTTAAAAAAAATTAAAATATATAGAATATATATTTCATAATTTGGATAGTACTATTAATAACAACTTTCAAAAAGGATAGTTTCATAGGTCATGGTACGCTCTATCTCGGGGTTGCAATCAACATAAGCTATTGAATTATTTTAAAAGAAGTGTACCATGGAATCTTGGGGTGTTACGTATGGTATTAGGAACACTATTTTTATGTTTATAATGAATTGATTAAATTTTACATTCTATGTTCTTCTTATATACTTTTCTTATACTCATAATTGTTATAAAATATATTATTATAAATCCAAATAGATTAAAAAATGGTTTCAAAAAGAAAATGTAGTTAAAATTGGTTTTCAGACTAAAATTAATTGTTTTAGTTGAAAATTATTTTATATAGATTCGTAGTGTTGTCCTACTGGGATTATCCACACACCATTCATTGGATATTGGACATATATGGGCTTTTTTCAAGAATGGGGTAACATGAAGAGTTTCTTGCATTATAGAGGATCTTACTAAATATTTTTTCCCTTAATAGACTTGATAATTGTTGGGATAAGTTTTCACAAGAAGGTTGGGTCATTTGGAATAGTCAATAGTTTTTTAGATATTTTTCATTATCCTTAAAAAAATTATAGTATTTTGGTATTTTTTATATTTATGTAAGTTCTCTATATTTTTTATGTTGATGATGTGATATTTTTGAGTTATTGTTTAGTTCTATTATAAAATTATATTATTTTTAATTTTTTTTTTTTAAAAAAGCTTATTTAACGGTGTGGGAATCACACTTATGGACAGGTCATGTTATATTCATGGTATAAATATTATATAGGTGAAATCATTATCAAATCATACATGTTTCTACATTGGTTATTTTTTGTAGCCCGTGGTTATTGTGAAGGTGCTTCGATCCTTGTTGGGGGATGGGATGGGTTATGGTCAAGGATGAACCGAGATAGTTTTTTAAAATATCATAAATATGGTGTGTTAGTGGACTGTCCTAGGATGAATTTGGAAGTGAGATGGATACATACCCATCCCTATAGTGTCATGACATTGGGGATTATCTTATGGGGCTAGTGATTCCATAATGTAATCAGGATAGAACTGAGGGACTTTATTCCCTCTGATTGTTTGGATTATATAGAGATATGAGGTTGAGATCTAGGATCCCTTTGGGTATCCATGGTATTGTTCCCCCCATGGTACCCACATCATACGTAACCCATGAGAGAGATAACAAGAGAATTGGTAGGGATGATATCTGGTACAACATTATATCCCAAATCAATAGAGTGCGGATGATATGGCCACAATTATTGAAATATTTTATGCACTTGAGGGTCCAAAATCAGTTATACGATATGGGTTGGGAATGTTTCAAGATTTTTTATTAATATTAATATGATACATTGTAGGGTGTATGTGGCCCAACATAATTTATATTATGATACATGTATGATGTAGATACTAGACCCCAGTAATAACTAACACTTTATAAGATGTCTACTGTTCTTATGATCTGGTGATGTGCTTAATGATTTTAAGAGATACATAGTTATTCCTAGTATCTGGTGATGCACATGATATGATTTATGATTTCTATTGAATACATGAATATAGTGTTTATGTTTTTGGAATTTTATGAGTCTCTATATGATTAATATAATCTTGTTGTTTATGCATTGATACTTTATGTTATGTTTATTTATTCTTGTGATGTAGTTATTTGGAGATAATGATTTTTTGAAAATCCTAGTGGTTCCTAGGATTTACGTGTCGATCCATTGAGGTTTTAATAGATTCATAGTGATTTATAAGATATGGTGGGATGATATTTTATTTTCATTATGATTATAAGGACATTCAGGATATGGTGATGAATGAACATGAATATTAGATGCGTAGATTTATTTTCGAGATCAAGTGTTCATACCTAATGTAGGATATTTCAAGAGATCCAGAGGTAGGAATCATATAACATTGAAGATATTATTCTTGCATATAGGTATCCAACATTGGGTAAAGTTGGTAAAGTTGATCATGGGTGTAACATAAAAACATGTGTGTTGATGGAGATTATTTTTTAATTGTTTTTAATTTTTATTTTTTTTAACTTAGTATATCACATGTAAGTACATTTATATAATAGTTATATTTAGTGATTTTTTTTGTGGTTCCTCATGGATTTGTACTTCCACCCTACTCTATTGGCCATAAATGCTATGTGCCTATGAAGTCTTAAATTATTAAAGGTTCAGGATGTACATGTTATTATTATTGGATGATCGAGTGAGATAGACATGATGGATTTAGAAGTCATAATAGGATCGGAATTAGGAATGGTAGTGAGGCAAAATATGTTTTTTATATTATTTATCTTTAAATTATTATCAGTCTAGTGGGTTATCTATCTATACATTTTTGTATGACCATGTGTTTTCATTACCATATTATTTCCCATTCATTTGATATATAATTTTATATTTTATTTATTATGCACACATTGATAGTTTTTTATTAATTCTATTTATTTTAATTTTAATTGATTTCTACTATCATATGAAGGTGTATTTCCCCGTGATAACACCCTAACCCTCACTGTACATCAAAAAGAATCTATTATATTGAGTGATATTCCTAGGACCTTGTGTCAACTCCATTTGGTACAATTATTAATTTTATCCAACCAAGGTGTTTTAGAATATGGATTCGTTACTTTGTTTTTCCTACTAATTGGTGAGATGGTAGAAATTTGATATAGGAATGTATCCGAGAAATTCATGGATCTCAAACTCAATCCTGATGAATACCTTTTCTGATAGAAATTTGAAGCCTCCGGGGACATAGGATTTTAAATATTGGTTATCATTTTTACAATTATATTATTTCACCCAGCGTGGCACACATGGGTGGTGGATTTAATATTTTTTCTTTTTCTATATTTTTCTTTTTATAAAAAGGCCTATTTAAATAAAAAATTGTTGGAAAACATTAATCACATTGTAAAAATGTCTTTCTGTGTGACTAATATCATTGAATGAGATGTTCCATACACACACTACAACATATGTTGTGAAATAATACATACCTTAAAAACTATCTTCATTTCCATGTGATATAATCCAAGATAGTTTTTTATATATTTTACTTTAATTAAACATTACATGTCACAATAATCTTTTTATAATGAAACCAAAAGATAAATTTCATTATAGATTTTCTACATAATAAAAATTACTTCACCTATTTTTGAACATTTCTTTATAGTCTCACCATTCTAAAACTCTTTGTAAACATATTATATGTTAAAAAGACATTCATATTTTGAGGAATAAAAAATTTATGTGGTAATCTCAAAATCTATTAATGTTAATAACTTATCATGAGTCTTAATGCAGGAAAAAAATCATGTAATCAATACTGATCAAACATATACCATGGAATAAGAGTATAAAAATTGGAGATTATAATCATGGTCCATAGAATGTGAAATAATAATATATCATAGAATAGTGGAATTAGAATAAGAATAGAAAACAATGACTTTATTAGAATAGCGAAACAAAATTGTCTTCATTTATCATCGTCTGAATATATCTTAACTAAATTTTTTTCCATGAACATTATTTTGAATATTTCATATTTGAAATTACTTCCAAACACAAATTCATTAAATCATGATATTTAAAATTTTGACCAAATAATTGGATATATATATATAAGACCCAACTATCACATAAATATAATACATATTCATGTGTTACCTATATAATTAAAAACATATCATATCATGGTGGACTCATGGATTGAAAATGAGTTTCATGACATTTGAAATCATATTACATTTGGAGGAATCTAAATTCAATAAAATAAAACCAAAATTAAATCCCATAAAAAGTGTAATTTCATAAAGTAATTTAGAGGTTATTTATAGAATCATAAAATTCAAAGTGATTGATTCTTTAGAGGTAAAAAAATTGATGCAAAATCATTAAAAGAAATTTCACAAATTTTTAACATAATTGTAAACATATAGTGGTTTAGGTCACAATCAATGTTAATTTAAATAATTTTTATAGAAGTAATTTTCAAAAATAATTTAGAAAGAAACACCCATTAAAGGTTCAGGGTGTAGTGTATGCACCTATTGGACATAAATATCTCATATTTTTTCATAATCAATGAATAATTTGAGATATACACGATAAAGAATGACTTGAAAAAAGAATTAATTCAATGATTAATTGACTATTACACTAGAACTAGGATGATATGATCATCAAATATAGTTTATGATTAAAATATTTAGATAAAAAATACCTTTCTGTATTTTTTTTAAAAAATTATGAATGAAAAATCCACTTACATTCATTCATTCATTATAAAGAGATGGTTTACATGAATAATACCTCAGGCAGTGATCTATACGTGGACCGTGAGCCTCAAAATAACACTATTTAAATCCATATATAATTCTGTGGATGATTTTGATACTTGTGCCTTTTGTTGATGATCGCTCCATGAATGACTTCGTTTCGATGGAAACTTTTTGATATCACTATTAATGATTGGTTAGTATAGAAAGATCTATATCCATTATTGTGGTCATGCATGGAGAAAATATCTATATTGCTTAAGAGAAATCTTTTTATAGTTTCATTGTGCATGAAAATCATTGTTCATGTAAACAAAATAATTGGTCTTACTTTCTGATTGGGATATAAAAATAATAACTCCACTTAGGTCCTAATTATTATTTTGAAATCCCCAGAAATCCCAATAATAATAATAATAATAATAATAATATTTACATCAAATGAACCAAGATCACTAATAAAATATATAATTTTATCATGAATAAAGAAAATAACATTAATTAAAATTATATTTAATATAAATTTTATCATTGGGACATTAACTAAGAACTCATCCCCCAAATATTTTTCGAATAGTTAATAATTACAATTTAAATAAATATATAAATATAATTTCATTATTATCCAATAAATAAATAAGATTATATTCAATAAAATATTAAGTAAATATTTTCTACATATTTACCTAACAAATATATTTTATCGAATAACTCGTGACTAAATATTTTAAATCAGTGATACATAAATAATTATTAATTCACATATGGGAAATATACTTATTCAACAAGTTTAATTCATGCGGATTTTTACTAAAGTTTTTCTTACACAAAGTGTGAAACCCTCTATGACCCTTTCCCAATGGAATTAAGTTATTACACATAATGTTCAATGTTATCATTTAATAGCACTCCTAGGAACCTATAATTAATGTTGTGATATTCTGCAATGAAGATTACTGCATTCAAATGCACAATGTATAATATAAGTACTTTATCATGATACCATAATAAATTATATTGTATGTTGGGAGAAACTATCACGGTGTATATGTCATTTGTTTTATAAATTTTTTATATAACTCCATGGTCATGATCGTAAATATGAATTCAAATTTCCAATAAAGTTATTGATATGTAATATTTTTGTAAAATGGTAAGGAATTTTTTTTCCCTGTATTACATAATAATGCAACATCACATGTGATTCAAAAAATATCTTACATCCTTGTGTGCATATGACATTGTGGTTTTGATTAGTACATCAATTTTTGTAACTCATGATATACATTAATAATAATCATAAAACCTATGGACCATTACACACATATAAAAATAAAAAAAAATATTCAATGACACATATAAATGTTGATTTTCTATGGTTGAGTAATCTTCTCAAAATCACCTTATTTTAAAGTTACTTGGGGTGTAAACCATGTGGATGTGTCTCAAAGTACAATGAGTCTCAACCCCATACGTCTTTTATATTTTTCATCCAATCAAATTACAACATTAAGATATAAAAAATATATTTAAGAGTTACTATTTCATAACATCTAGGTTCAAATGATTGTGGGGAGAGACTTTGAATTTTTAGGGTGAAAATTACGCTTACATCATTATTACATACTATGACATATAGAAGAAAAATCATGATTTGATATGAACATTATCAATAATAGAAATAATGAATACAATTAATCATTAAATTTATATAATTTTTTCCTAAGGAACCAAATCCAAAAAACTTCAACTTGCACATGTGTCAATTTCTAAAAAAAATCATATTGAAATATATCAAATGAATTTCATTCTTCTACTGTAAGAATTCATTAATTAAAGAGCAACAATGAAATATCATATGGTACATTTCTCTTTAAATAAGTTATTTGATATATTTTATTTTAGGAAGATCCACATTTAAAAAAACATAAAAAAGTACTAAAATATTATAATTAGAAAATTACATTATTTTTGAATCTATCATGTTATTTTTATTGTGGGTTTAAATATTGTTTTTTTCATAAAAGGTCAATTTTCAATGAAGTGTGAGAAATACAGTTCTTTGTAAAACTCTAATTTATATTAATTCAAAAATTATAAATAATTGTTTTAATTTATTCATTAATTAAGACAATAACAATTTATTATTTAATAATTTAATTAATTATACTTTAAATATCATTACTTCTATGACTTCTATAATTTCATTTTTGAACGCAAAATTTCATTTTTATAAAAAACAATTTTTCTTTCAATTTTTTTATCTTATATTAATGATTGGTAGATTAATGAAATGAATTTGATAAAAAATTTCCATATTTTTAAAATATAGGTTAATATTTTTTACATATTTACTTTTTATTTTTGGTTATTAAAAATTTTAATTGTGGTAAATTTTATCATATCATTAATGGTTAAATAAGACAATTAATGTTAAAAACAAATGTGATAAGGATTTTGAAGGACACAAATTCTACAACTACATTAGACTATATTGATCTACATAGATTGACCAAATAAATTATAATAAGAGTATAATAATATTTATATATGTTTTTGATGTTCTGGAATTCCCAAAAGATTAAACTCATGTCCATTCAATGGAGATCTAAAGGATCTATATCAATAAAGAGGTGATAATATTAACTGAGAAATTTCAATTTTGTTCTTATTTCAGGACAATAAATACTTTTATAATCCTAAAAATATCATAAAAAATTATCTATTATATATACATATTTTATTATTTTGATGACATAAAATTTATTCATCTATTTATCCATCAAATGGTAAATTAAACCATTACTTGTGTGTGTGGTGGAAAACCGCCTTGCGAACTAATATAAAATAATTTCAATTACAAACTCACATGGATTATCATAAAGATGTATAAAATTAATATATATTATATTTATTAAATAATAAATCTTATGTAATTACTATATCATATATACCTTCTTACCTTATTGACCTATGGAATATGATAACATCACTCATGTGTATGTATGGACAACCACCACCCCAAAGCAATGTGATTGATTATTTATTTTGATTTACTTGGATGATAATATGGATATATTAAATTAATATATATGATATATCCAATATATTAATTAATTTTTATTATATAATTAATATTTACCTTTATTTTGTGAAATATGTTGAATAGGGAAAGCATCGTTCATTTTTACGTATGACCTACCGTCTCCATGAACACTGAAATTAAATTTTCTATCTCTACATTTATTGGATGTATATATATATATATATATATATAATGAGTATATATGATATTTATATCATTATTAAAATTTTATAGATAAGGTAACCATTATTTAATTACATGGTCCAGAACATCCAAATCAAAACATACAAGAAAAACCATAAAACTAATACTCCAAACAACAATAGAAAATAAATTGCTTTTAACAAAAAAGTGATAATATTTTAAAAATGGATCCTATATGATACTATAAATTTGTATAATATTTTATTTTAAATTATAAAAAATAAAATTATTATTTAGGAGGTTGAACTCAAAAACTACACTAGTTGAACATGAAGTAAGTGAATTCATCTCAATGTCCACTCCATTGAGACATATTTGTTATTATACACCTATTTATTTTTATATGTTGTATATAATGAAACATTGATATATTTAATATGAATATATGTTTATTCATGATTATTAATGCTTAAATCTTTGTTTCTCTTTAATGGGGTTATAATCTAAATGCTAATAAAGATGCAATAATTTATTTTACAATTAATTTTTTTTGTATTACTGTTATTTTTTATGAAGGAATGATTATTTTATATTTTATAAAATACATATAATTTATTATTCTCAGAATATTTAACGACTTTCCATATTTTATTTATTATTTCCCCTCTTTGGAATTTGAATCAACTAAAAAATGTTTAAATGAAAATCCAATCTTATATCTTTTTTTTGACCTGGTAAAATTTTTTTATTTGTCCATATATTTGAAAATAACTTCATAAATATTGAATTTAATTTACTAAAATTGTTTATTATATAAATTTTATGTTATCCTTAAAATTTTATATGGATTTAAATTATTTTTTCTCAGGACCCATCCCCCAGGGTGCATGCGGTGTCAACCCCAATTCTGCCTCCTGAAGGCCAGGGGCTGGAAAATAGCGCAGAAGGAATCAACCTACACGTGAGAGGAATTTCCCTGAGTACATGTACACACACACACACCCAACCACATCCCAACACACTGAAATGGCAGAACAAGTAAACTAAAATAAGACTGAGTAAAAAATACAACTGAAAGAAAGTGGTCCAAAATACAAACAACAAAAAAACTAAAACAGTAACGTACAAAAAGGGTCTCTGATGGAAATTTGTGAAACCCCCCTGATCATAGAGAAGATACCGGAATATGAAGTAGTATGTCCTTACCCCTGGTCCTACTGGCCCCCACCTAGTCTGAGGCCACAGAGTCCACCATCAATGCATTGATCAGTCCTATCTCACTGGGCTGGACTGGGTCCTGGTCCACCAAGTTCTATATCGAAGGGTCGATCATCTACACAGGACACGACAAGCGAGGGTGGGGACCGTGCAGGGGTGAGTAACACAAAACTCTGTAGAGATCCCAAAAATAAATTAAAACACCACACATAAATCCTCAAACTGATCCATGAATTACTAGACAGCTCACACCATGTATATTCTAGGGTAGTGATAATAGCATCATCAATCACATCATTGAACTCCTCAACTGCTAGGTAAATCTTCCTCTATAATGTACAGTGGTCCTATCAGGTCACAAAAAGATGCATCCAACTAACCTTGGACTATTACAGTACTCATACATGATGAGTACCATGGGTATGCTGGGTCACACCGAGCTGGTCTCAATAGTGGGCCAGCCAGGTCACATAGAGAAGCTCCCCACATTTGCTGAACTGGGGTACTTATCCTATCATGTACCATGGGTCTTTTGTGACACACAGATCCACTCTCTACCATGGTCCTTTAGGGTCTCACATAGCCTCTTCCCACTAGGGTGATGTCAAGCACTCTTCATTACTCCACCAACTTTAGGGTTCCATATGTAGTGCTCTTGGGAGAAACCCTCGTGTCAGTCCTCTATTTACCCTATGAACTCCACAAAATTCACCCCATCATCAATTTCTAGACCTACCTAGTCGATGTCTTATGATGGGTCTTGCACGTACCTCCTCATCTATGACACATGGAAAAAATCAAGCACCTAGTGCATCTGTGGGGGATGGGCTTTGTGGTACACCACCTCACCAACTCTACTCAGGATCTGAAACGATACGATTAACATCGAATATAGAATGACACATCGACAATATATATGTAACCCTTTTCAGAGTGATACCTGAAATAACGCATGGAATCCCTCCTCAAACTCCATGGGTATCCATCTCCTATCGGCATAGGACTTATGCCTGCTCTGTTCTGTCCTCATCTGCTCTTGGATAATATGCACTTTCTTAGTGGTATCTCATACCAACTCTGAACCCATGAGTGAAAAATACCCTAGGTTATCCAAGCATACGGATGATCTATAAGGCCGCATGTACAATCCCCAAATAGTACCATAGAAATGGTGGAGTCATAACGGTTGTTTTATGAAAACTACACCTATGGCAGGTGGTCCTCCCATCTAAAAACAGTGTCTTGGACCCAAGCCCATAGCATGTCCTCTAGGGTCTATATGGTCCACTCCTTCTGACTGTCTGTTTGTGGATGAAAAGTTGTGCTCAATGTAGCTGTGTCCCGAAGGCCTCTTGTAATCCCCTCTATAGTAAGGATGGAAATAATGAAACGATGTCTGAGATAATCATCAAAGGAACCAAGTGGAGCAGCACTATCTCTAAGACGTAAGGCATCTCAAGCCCTCTACCGGTCCCAGTTCTCATATTGGTAAGAAGAGATCTGACATGGGGAGTCGATCAATGATCACCCAAATATAATCATGGACTCTAAATGTACATTGTATCCCCTTCAAAAATTCCATTAACAAATTTTCCCATTTCTACTCTAGTAACTCGAGTGGTTGGGCCAAGCGTTCTATAACCTGATGCTCTTCCTTCACTTGGTGACAAGTGAGGCATCGTGAAACGAACTAGGCCACTGCTTTATTTATCTCTGGCCACCAGTACTGACGTCAGATGTCCTGGTACATCTTTTCCACTCTAGGTTATATTTCTAATGGGGATGTATGGAACTACCTCAACACCTCCTCCTGCAACATCACTAGTACTACAGTGTGTCCTTCGAAAAGGATGAAGTGGTCCCTACATATAAAAATCAATCTGGAGGATATATTGATGATATTTTATCACGTTGGGACTCATAGTCCACATCCATAATCTATGCCTCCCTAACACTCTATAAGAGTGGGGGAGAGATACTAATAGACTAGAGTTAATCTTATATATCACTATCCACTAAGGATATCTGCATCGCGGCTAGCTACTTTTTTGCCTCACTCAGTAGTTTTAAACAATACCTCCTGTTGAATCTGTCCCCAACCACATTCTCCTTCTTATAAGAATAGACTATCTCAAAGTCATTGTCCTGGAGGAACTCCAGCCATCATTGATGTCTCATGTTTAGTTCCTTCTGTGTCAGGATATTACCGAGACTCTTGTGGTCAAAGTAGATAGTAAATTTCTCACACATCATGTAGTGCTGCAGAATATTTAGGGCAAAGATCACTGCTACTAACTCCAGATCATCGTTTGCGTAGTTCTTCTCATGCTACCTCAACTATTGTGAGTTGTAGGTGATCATCGCTCTCTCCATCAATGGGTAAGAACCCAGTCCAGTATTTGAGGAGTTGTTGTAAACTACATACCAAATTACCTCCATTGGTAGTCTCAATATGGGGGCACTAGTCAGTCTCCACCTCAGCTCTGGGAAACTCTTTTAGCATTTTTACATCCACGCGATGGGATGTCCCTTCCATTTCAAGGCTTATAAGGGTGCTGCTACACTATAAAAGACCGGTACGAACCTCTAATTGTAACCATCCATCCCAAATAATCTCCACACATTAGTCATGCTTCTAGGTGACTCCCAATAGCTTTGTGAGATAGACCACAACTCCAGCCTCTATGAGGAAATGTACAAGAAACCGGACCTCCTGAATCCATAGCTAGAACATCGAGAGCTTACAATAAATCTAATACTCTCATAGTGTATCTAGGACTATCTGAAGGTGTGTAGCTTGATCCTCTTCCAACACCGAGTACATGAAGATGTAATCAATAAAGACCATGATGAACCGATCAAGGTAAGGCTATAAGATCTAGTTCATGAGGACCATGAACACTGATGGGGAATTGGTCATGAAAAAAGGCATCACCAGAAACTCATAGTGTATGTACCAACTCCTGATGGCTGTCTTTGGTACATGATCATCTCGTACTCGAAGCTTTTGATAGCCTGATCTGAGGCCATCCTTTGAGAACCACTTCGCTCCCTTCATCCAGTTAAAGAGGAAAAAAATTCATAGAAGTGTACATTTTTTCTTCATGGTGACCTGGTTCATGCACCAGAAGTCCACACACAACCTCAAACATCCTTCTTATTTATTTTAATGAAGAACCATAGGTACCTAGGGAGAAACATTTTCCCTAATGAACCGCTTATCTTGCAATTCCCCTAGCTATACCATCCTCTCATGAATATTTGCAGGAGAAATACAATATTCAAGTGTGGGTATTGGTGTAGTCGTAGGGTAAATTTCAATGAAAAATTCTACCTCCCTACAAGGAGGTTGTCTCAGAACATCCTTAGGGAAAACATCCTCATACTCATCCACCACTAAAGGGAAGCTTGGACTCCTCTCAACCACTGCACTGAGGGTGAGGCTTGGCAAATGGTGAGTGATTGGATGTACCCTCTTCCAAGAGAGTCTATCCTATTCTGTAAGGGTTTCCTTCTCACTGGTGAAGGAAAAAAGTGTCCCATATCGACAGACACACCACACTGTATGCCTAAAACCATCGATCTGAGCATGGACTGGGGATAGTCAGTCCATACCCAAGATGATGTCATAAGGCCTCGATGTCGCTACTAGGCAATGACAGTTGAAGCTCTCACCTCATAGAGTAAACTCATATTATTGGAACCACTATGTAATTGTCAAATTCCTCCTATAGGAGTCTCTACCAATAAGGATCGAGCTAACAACTCCACCGTAATCTCATAACTCTGAGCGAGAGTCAAGGAAAGAAATGAGTTACTAGAACCTATGTCTATAAGAACTGAAAATAGGGTAGAGAAGAAACAGATCATACCTTATATTATCTCTGATGCAACTTGATCATAAATCTATACTACTTGGTGCTGAGCTCACCCCTTTCCACCTTCTCCCAATGGTTGGGTGGCCCACCTAGGGGTGGTGGAGGTAAAACATCAAACTGGCTCCCATCACCTACCACTCAGCCTTCTCCCCTACAACTTCCTCCACCCTATTGACCTCGTCGCCCGAACCATTATCGCTGCCTCGGCGGCCCCTAATCCGTCTTTTCGTCATCTTTATGGCGGGTCAATCAATAATTTACATTTGTCTCTACTCGCCGCATATGAAGCAATTCCTAGTTCTCTATTGATTCCCCCTAGACTGGGAGCCCCGCAAAACCAACCCTAAGTAATGGGGTCATCCTCTACACGACCATTCCCACTTGGGCCCCCATTTCTGCTATCTACTGCCTAGAGAAGACTCTTCCCCCTCAGGTCTTCTAGCAACTCTAGATATCAGTTCCTGCTCTGCTAATAATCTCTCTAAAGGAACTGATCTCTCAAGCACCATGGCCTGGGTAGGGATGCTGAGAGACAACAACAATGCCTATATCACCAGCCTGAGTCCCTACTCAAAGGATTGATCCTTGAAGAAAGGGTCTCGCAACATGTATTTGGAGTAGTGAGATAGCTCAGTTAACCTCTATGGGTGCTCATCCACTGTCCTGATGCCCTGTTGTAGGTGAATCAGCTCTATAATGTGCACATAGTGCAAGGTTGTAGGAAAAAACTCCTAGAATATCCACTTAATATATGCCGAAGTAAGGGTCGCCTCATCATGCTTCTGGGTGGTCAAGCCCTATCATCTCCCTATCGATCCATGCAGAAGTATCTCTACCAAAATCTCCATCTGTTGAGGTGGTTTCCTCACTAAGGAGAATACCCACCTCACAGCCTCCAGCAAGTCCTTAGCGACATGAGGATTTGCCACTCCCATGAACTTAGGAGGTCTTTATCTCTAAAAATCATATAACTCACCGAGCCTACGAACATCCTCTACTGGAACCATCGACAATAAATTCTATCCATCAGGTTGTGGTATCACTAGTGCATCACCTAGTGGGGCCATCTAAAGAACCTGTCCCCAAATGCATGCCTCTTCACTAGGCAGGATTCCTTCACGACCTCGTATAGGGATCCTGACGAGTTGTCCACGTGGAGGTATCCTGAAATAGATCACGATGTACCAAAATCATAATTTTATACCTAGTTAGCTTAATTTTATTCAAATTAAAATAGGTAGTCACTTATGCAACCAAATTTTTCATGTATTGATCTAGAAAATATAATTCAAGGTCCTGTTGTGTGGATATATTGGCCACCACAACAACACTAGACTCCCCAAATCTAAAAGTCAGACTCACGACACTTAAAAATGCTTCCCCAAAACAAAAGACGGAATCTTTGTTTTTGTGGTAGGATCAACCACCCCTTTTATGCAACTCTTTCATGACCCTTCCCCTGGCACCCGTGTCGTGACTACCCAAAGCCTGCCTCCAGAAGGCCAGGGGCTGGCAACTTGTGTCGAAGGTGTCAACCAGCAATTGGGAGGCATTTTCTTGAGTACCTCTACACACACACATGTCTAAACACATCACAACACACTAAAAGGGGATATCATGTATAATTAAAAAATATTGGGCAAAAAATAAAATTTAATGCATGTGGTCCAGAATACAAACCTAATAAAAAGAACTCAAATAGTAATGTACAAAAACGAGCTCTGATGGACATCCCTGAAAAAACCACCATGATCATAAGTGTAGTGAAGAAACTAGAATACTAAGTAGTATGTCCTGAATTCCTTGTCGAATGGTCCCCACATGGTCCTAGTCCAGCAAGTCCACCGTTGAAGCATCGATCAGTCCTGTCTCACTAGGCTCCATCGGGTCCCGGTCCACCAAGGTCTCTATCGAATTATCGATCATCTCCACAGGACACAACATATAGGGGTGGGGACCATGTAGGGGTGAGTAACCCAAAACTCAATAGGGAGTCCATAAAAATGAATTACCACACAACAAACCTCAAAGGTAAGCACGATGTAAAATAAAACTCACACTATGTATATTCTAGGGAAATCATAGTAGGATCATCAGTAATATCATCAAACTCTGAGGCAATAGGGGAACTCTGCCTCTATTGAGTGAAATGGAATTTTCAGGTCACACAGAGTAGCATCCCACTATCCTTGAACTATTATGGTACTAATCCTAGATGAGTATTATTGGTACGTTGGGTCACATGGAGACTCTACGGACCGTGGGCTTCTCGAGTCACACAGAGTTGCTTCCCACCTTGGACGAACTAAGGTACTATTTTAATTGAGAACCATGGTTCTAATGGGTCACATAGATATGCACCCCACTATGGAAATGGAGGGTTACAATGATCCTCTTCCCACTAGGCCATTGTTGAGCAGTCTTCGGGTCAAAACAAACGGCAGGGTTCTGTACGTAGCGCGCTAGGGAGAACTGCTCTTCAAGACATTATTTAAATATAAATATCCATTAAATTCAATGAAAATCATGCAAAAAAATCAGACTCATCAATAGGGTCTTGACTCCGAAAACGGCTCGTCAATCGGACATGCTGTTTACAAGTAAATTGTTTTTTAGTAAACAGTGGGCCGGTTGTGACGGGGACCGTTTGGACTAACATGAAAAACTTGGCCTAAGGGCCCCACACACACCAGTTGAATTAACTGGAAATGAATTGACTATGTTTGGCTCTGGATTTCTTTGTTTCGACCAACCAGTGTGGGTAAGTTTGGTTAGGTGTGCATCCTACCAGCCTTATCTCAATCCGCCAGGGGGGCGGATCGGCGGTGCGCCGCAGGGCTGTGATGTGTAGTCGTGCCATGTCCAACTATATCTAGCCTTGATTATGCAGATCCCCTCTATTTGTGGTTTATGGACTGCTCCTCTCACTACTAGGGTGTTCTGAATGAAAGCCATGACCTCCACGAAGCGCCTGCCTAGTGCTATGACTCCCGCCGCCATGGAGCGCCAATTGGCACACTCCCGTCTTCCAGCATGGTCGGAGGGGGATGACTACCTCCATTGTTTCCACAGAGCCAGTTGGAAATGCACCCCTTCCTGTGACCAGCATGTGCCGACCACTATTATCCATAGCTGATGTCATTGCCCTTGGGTTTCTCCGGTGGTTTGTTTTTTGATCATTCTCTGTCATCGATCCTGTTAGGACACTGCCATCCATACTCAAGACCAAGAATTGAATTTTCTCTACTTAGAGAATGTGCCCAACACTGATGCACGAGCTAAGGATCTAGGTCCTTGTTCTGTCAGCCCAAGCCATCCTCATTAGAGGTTTAAATCTAATGGGAGGATCGAGGATTGTAGTTCAATTTTTTCATTCATGGTTTCAATCCTAGATGATAAATTCTCAAGAAAATTCACCCTCATACATAAATTCTTGACTCATGGTTCAACTTCTTCATTGGAATATATGTGTTCATCGTTTCTATAAAAAGGAAGAGTGGGTAAGATCTTTGAAATAAAAATAAAACCTATACTTCATTGAAATTCTATGTTGAAGCATTCATCCTCAAGATTTCAAGATGTCGATGTCGTCACATTCGGCTCCGTTCTTCGAGGTTCGTCAAAGTCGGTGACATCTCCCCGGTGTTCTTCATCATTCTTAGTTGGAGAGGAAATTCTCTTTGAGATTCATCAGGGAGTCTCCATGGTTTAATTCCATCATCCCCAACATTCCAAATAATTAAAGGAAACATGTCTCTACATTTATGTTATGTTACGACGTCACGTCATCACACAGTTTCATTTTTGAAACTATGCCCTTGTTACACTCCCTTTATTGCATTGTCAATCTACATGATACAGACAATTAATGAGCATCATTAATATGCCTCATCCAAAAATTTTCTCCACACCACAACATCATTATTTAATAATGAATGGATAACAATGAATATAAAATAACATTTTATGTTATTTTATTATTTTCATCGAAATGTAAAAAATAACATCTTATCTTTCAGCCCATACTGGCCGAAGTTGAGTTCATTCTAGGAAAATCCTTGTGTTTTGTGTTTAATAGTGCCCTAGAATTTTCAATCTGAGCAATAGTTCAAATGATAGAAAATCAAATTCAAAATTTTACTGAATGTACCATAAATATTTACAAAATTCCATTCAGGGCTCTCTGTGCCTCAGAATCATGTGTCGTCAGAGTGAACGTCTCAGAATAATTCCTTATAAAAATAAAATTATATTGAAATTTAAAGTCATTAATCTTTTTTAAAGGTTCTATTTCAAAATTATTTAATAAGAATAAATTAGAATATTTTTTATCATATATGATTTTAATGAGTTTTCCCGGTTCCAAAACCATTTTATACCCTTTTTTCTTCTTCAAAAAGTATTGATTTTTTTCTAAAAATAATAAACATTAATTAAATATAATGTTAATGTTTTTTTCCTATATTATCCAAAGGACTTGAATATTTACGAAACCTGTATTTCAAATAAATGGATGGTCGTATTTTATCTTTTATTAATTTCATTGATCGTCAACATTTTATTAATACCTTTAGTTTCTTATAATCATTTTTAATTAGACATAACATTTATCATAAATATCCATATTCATTGTAATATATATATATATTTATTTCCTAAACCATATTCAATTTTTAAATAAAATGTTTTATAAAAATTGTTATTTTATTTATTTGGATAAATATTAATATCTTGTATTCTTTAATCAATATAGATATTGTTGATAAGATAAA
The DNA here is from genome assembly GCA_963277665.1 of Viscum album. Taxonomy (NCBI): domain Eukaryota; kingdom Viridiplantae; phylum Streptophyta; class Magnoliopsida; order Santalales; family Viscaceae; genus Viscum; species Viscum album. The sequence goes on from OY728150.1 coordinate 1,563,243,253, forward strand.
TATTTTATGAATAGAATTGTTCATTCAATATATGAGGAATGCATTGGACATGTAATTATAGTTGGTTCCTATTTAATGACACCCCCTCAATGTATTTACATATGTGTTGGAAAAAATCCATTAGCCAACCATAGTTAAATGGTGTTTTAGTGTAAACATACCCATCAATTAAACTATTGTGGAATAAGGCTTTGACAGTAAATATATAAGGATGTATGAGATTATGAAATCCAATATTAACTATTTACTTAATTGAGATTAAAGTTATTATTATCCTTGAAATTTATCCCTTCATATTAACCATGGATTCCTTTCATGCATAAGTTATTGATTAAATGACATGTGTTTCTATTATTTACCTCTCCATTGAGATAAATGCCTTATTAACTCATGATAGATTCTACTTTATGTAACTCTTACTGATCTTCTAAGATCACCATTTATTCATTTCACAAATATATGATGAAATATTTTATAAATTATATCATTTATGTATGAGTGTTTTTTAATCTATATGGTTTAAATTTCTAATGAAATATAGGATTTAAATTTGTATCTAGTTCTTCAAGACTACCAAGCTAATTGGTTCTTCGGGATGAAATCACTTGTATCTTATGAAAATATAATAATTTATACAATGGATCTAGTTTATTAGAGTTGGGGTATATATAGTCTATATCAAAAGATGTTTTATACTAAATATGGGAACTGGATATTAAATTAACATAACTAACATGAGAATTATGATAATCCCATATAGTATAATTTAAATGTTAGCATTATATGTATTCTTTTTTAATGGATAAATATTCATGATTATAATGAGTTTACTATGTGGGTGATATTATTTAGTGATGAAATAAAAAAACGAGGAATTAACCTAGGTCTCACCAGTATTTACACATGTTCTATGGGCTAAGCAGTTTTTTACTGTGTAGCATGGGTTTTCTTGTCCTCAGAGACATAAGAACAACCTATAGACACAAAATCTAAATATATGAATTTTTATATGAATTTATCATCTTGGTTTTGTTTTTATATAGTTTAAATGAATAATAAATGACCTAATTGATGTCAATTTAAGTGAAGGGTTGATCCTAGGTTATTACATGGGATGGATTGGGTGAATTTTTTTTTCAATGGGTTCATTACAGAAGATAAGACAACATAATCCCATAATGGTTTAATACATGAACACCCTAACACTATTCACCTATACACTTTGTGGATCAATGTTTTTAGAACTCCAAGGAAATGGTTCGTATTAGCACTTAACTGTGTGGCCTTAAATTCAACAAAAATTTATTAGTTTAATGATCGTTAAACTAAATTCACAATTAAATAAAGTGATTGTATATTAAAGGAGTGAGAAATAAAATATAATCATTCCCATTTATACTCCCTTGGATAAACCCTGCTATGGGTTGGCACTCCATTTATTCAATTCTATTAATGGAAGAAGGTAGTAGACTATTTAGTGTTCAATTTAAGAAAGAATAAACAAAGGTTATATACAAATCACTCCACAATTGTGTCAATAATTTCATATATTTTTTTGTGGACAAGTTCAGACCATAAGACAAAAGTATCAACGTGACATTAAAAGTCAAGAAAATGAGATGAAGAAGATGTTTTATAAATATACTAATGTGCATTAAGACAACATACATGTGAAAGAACAAACATGAAAATTACAAAAGGGTATCGTAACATTATACATGAACACAAAACAAGGACTACCAAAATATATCACCTCCACTACCACAAATAAGAATTTTTTAATCCTTGGGTTGAACATACAATAGTAAACATAATCAAACTTCAGAATGGTTGGCCAAGGGTGGTGGAACATAAGGGAGAGTGGAATTCTTCTCCCTGGACCCGAAGTGGTAGCCAGCTTGTATCCACCGAACAGTGGTGCAGAAATGACATTATAGATTTCATAATTTGAGTGGGAAATATTAGATGAAAATGAAGCCCCATATATTCTCTAATAGTTTGTAAAATTTCAAAGCTTTTGGAATTTTTTTTCTGAGATATGATCAAAATTGTGGGATGTTTTTCGAGTCCGCATAATCTAGACCAGCATTTCATATTCAACTTGGGTCACATTGAATTCTAATAAAACATCTGAAACATCTATATTCACTATTTTATTAAATGTTCCCCTTTATATCCTCTATCTTCAATTCAATTTTCATAATTATTGGTATTCTATCTTGGTCTCTATAGTAGTTTTATTGGGATTCATTCTAGTTCACTTCGCCTAGAATATTGTTAGTTCAAGGCCCTCTTTGGCGGTCTTCTAGTGTGAATCATCAAGTACTCCAAAATTATGAATGGTACCCAATGTATTGAGAAACCATAAAATTAAATATGAATATAAAATAAAGATGAATGGGTATTTTATATGTTTTTTAAAAATTGTTTCATGTATTAGTTCATTTTAAGAAGGACATACAATCATAATGTAAAATGATTTTCAATGTGTAAAATTCACTAAAACAGTTTTTCTGAATAATGAATCACATGATTATTAAATTCATTAACAATTAGAATTATCCTCATTGACTGGTTAATCAAGTTGTAATATAAAATGTATGTATTTACATACTGATTAAGACAATATATCCGGTGGCAAAACTATGCAGATTATTGAAATACTAGGACATCATACACTTGTTAGGGTGAATAATGTTTCCTAAGTATAGACTCCACTAAATACATTCTTTAACTCTCATATTTTGTATCACTTAATTTGACAAAATCCTCTATCATTTAATTTAACTTCTAATCATTTGGTAGATTGAAAATGGATTATGCATTTAAAAATTATATTATTGGTTTGGGGATGTACTGAAATTTAAAAGGTAATTATTATAGTGTGTTATTTTAAAGGATATTCACTAAAATAGTAGTCAATGATTCGGAACACAATATACGATGAATAATTTGAAATAATTGAATGTAGAACATTTTTAGAGATTATCATTAATAAATACTTCCCCCAAGAACAACAATATGAAATAGAGGGGAAGTTTATCACATTAATGTAGAATAAAGAATAATGTATATCCCAGTTTTAGGCTTAATTTACAAGATTATACTATTATGCTTCGAACTGTAGAACTTTTCTGGATATCATGATTTACCATTACCTTGATGGTGTTAAGACAAGTATCTAAAGGGAACCAATTTATCAAATGTATTCATCACATGATCATATAATATAATGTTCCCTGAATTCAAAGAAGTAATTTTATAGATCTTATATTTTCATGGGAAATGAAGTGAAGAAGAACTCGGGTGAACACTAAGAAAAAGGAAAAACATCCAAAAAGAAAAATAGGAATGAATCAATTTATATCATGTAAATTTTTTATAATGAAACATTATAAATAAATATTTAAGGGAATGGGGGACTATTTGAAGTGATAAGATAAGGGTTATCCGGAAAATGACTGTAAGGAACATTGGGAAATCAACATTATCCATTTCATCAGCAATAATGATATGTTGAATTATTAAAACAATGATCAAATCATAAAAATGAATTTAACACACAAAAATCAATGGGGAAGGCCAATAATAATAAATTTCTCTATCCAAAGTGAAGGTTCATAGTGAGTCTATTAAAGATAAACTAATCATCCACTCTAGAAGTTAAAATGATTTATCTGATTTATAGACTACCAATTCATTTCTATCAGAGGAATTTTTTTGTGTATCACATTAAAAATTCTATGATTATATTATATATTTTCAGTGATAACTCTCAAGGGTATAATGATCACATCTCAACTCATAACACCTTCATATAATTAGTTTATTTAAAAGTTATTCGTAAAAATAATTTCATTCTTTTATAGTAGATTTTTTTAATATTGTTAACGGATTATATCTCTCATTTTGGAGCCCATATCAACCATTTAGGAAGATATTTTATGTTCAATAGTTTGAATTAACAGGTGGCATTAAATTACTTTGAGGATAAATGTAACCCCAAATTGAATTAATGTTCCTCATGTGGGTTTTTTCAACCTATTCATGAGGGATATTTATCATGGATGGTTTTTGAAGAAAGTAAAAATTGATTATATTCCTCTTTTATGGGAGTTTATTGAGGTATTTATATATTATTTTTCTCTTATTTACATAACTAATGAAGTTGAGTTATTATAGAACTCAGGCCTCGTGATATACATTTTTAAAATAATCCGTATATAATGGAACTGATTTAGTTGTAGGAATTGAAGAAGAAAATACATGAGAATATATAAGGGTTTCATTTTTCCCATATTATTCCCACATGGTGCACCATTTATTTTTCCTAAGAATTAAGATGGGTCAATTAATCATTACATTGATTATAAAGAATTTTAAAAAAAGAATCCTTAACAAAAAGTATCAATTACCTTTTATCAAAGATTGGTTTGATCAATTAAGATGAGTTAAATATTTTTTCAAGATTGATATTTGATCTATATATTTTCATCTAAGGGTCAAAAGGGGGGTTATAAATGACACAACCTTACATAGTGGTATAATCATTATAAATTGATTGTAATTTTCTTTATACATACCAATATTGTTTCTAACTTCATGATTTTTATGAATATATTTTTTATAGATTACCATGATCATTTTGATGTAGCCATAATAGATGATGTTATTATATATTCAATGGGAAATGAAGAGCATGAAAAAATATTAAAATTGTGATGAGATTGATGAGGAAGGATAAGTTATATGCGATATTTATAAAGTATTAATTTATGATACAAAAGGGATCATTCATGGTTCATATAATTTCATGTGATCGTATATTGTTGGATATTTATAAGAAATATTTTATTAAAAAATGGACTAGACTAACCACTATATTAGAGGTCCAAAATTTTCATATGTTGGTTAGCTACCACTATCTATTTGCAATATATTTATCAAAACTATAAAATGTACTCACCATGTTTACTTATAAGTGATAAAGATCCTATAGATAGATGAATGTGTGAAGAATTAAAAATAATAGAAGGGATACTTGGAAAGTGTTCCTATTCTTACACAACCATGAACAATAGAATGATTAGTGATCTATAGTTATACTTCAATGAGGGGACTTGAATTCATCCTCAGAAATATTTATATGGTGATAGATTATATGTCTCTAAAATTAAAAATTCAAGAGAATAATTACCCGACTCATGATTGAGAGTTGAAAGATATAATTTTTGCATTCATGATATAAAGGTATTATTTTTTATGGTCATAGGGGTAAAATATATTCTGATCATTGAAGCATTAAATATATATTTACATAGAAATAGGCTAATATGTTCCAGATAATATTCTTGTAGCAGATTAAAGATTATGAATATAAAACATATTACCACCTTGAGAAGGCAAGTTAGGTAGATGATGATCAGATTTGGAAATATCATCCTAGTAAATCCACAATGAGGATTAAAATATAACAAATATTAATTAATTTATAGATGTTTGATCATGAAATCTCGAGCAAAGGGGATGGATCATAGATTTCTCATATTAATGTTTTATAATCCATTCATGATAGAATTCGGAAAGAACATAAAGAATATGTTGAATTATAGAAGAAGTTGGTGAATATTCTTGAGTTCATCCATGATCATGTAGGAATGATACCATTTAGGACTCAAGTACATTTCATATCTATAACATAGTTGAAAAGGGATATTTTGGATGATTCTCATAGTACATCATTATTAATTCGTACTATAATTAAAAATATATATATATATATATCAGAAACAATACGTCTAGTGGGATGACTTGAAAAGGGATATTTCAAAGTATATATCAATATGTTAGGTGTGTTAGTGTTTTAGTGTTGAGTGATTGAATTATATGGGGTTTTTCAACCATTACTCATACCTGAATTGAAATGGGAATGCATTACCAAATATTTCATCATCATACTCCAAAAAATTCTCAAGGGAACAATTCTATTTGGTTTATAGTTAATCATCTTATGATGTTAGTGAATTTTATTACTATTCAATATGATTTATCTATTGACCAACTTAATCAATTATACTTTAATGAATATTTTATATTTCATGGAGTACCACTCTCAATTGTTTCAAATCAATAATTGAGTTCTACCACATAGATTTGGAGAATAATTCCATAGAATATAGAAATATATCTATGTTTAGTATTAATAACCATCCTTAGATATATGGTACGTATTTTAGGAAAAATGAAACACTAGAAACCTTGTTGAGAGTTTTTTATATTTATTTCAATGTTTCCTTTGATCAACACCTTCCTTTGGTTGAATATTCAAATAGAAATAGATTTTACTACAACATTCAGGTAGCTCATTTTGAATCTCGATATATAAGTATGTTTATAACACCAACATGTTAGGATAAATTTAAAGAAATAAGTCTATTAATACCTTTTGTAGGTAAGGAAATAGAATATAAGGTTATATCAATTCAACAACATATAATGAATGGTGATATTTAATAAAAATTTGTGCTAAAAATTTTATGTGATATATAGGGTGAGACATTGGTGATGAGGTATTCCTAAGAATACCTTATTGGATAATGGTTTTGAGTTGGAACATGAGGGAATGATTATCCTTAGATACATTAGTGACATTAAAATTGTAGATTGTATAACGGTGGTATCTTATTACTTGAATCATCTAACAAATATCTCTAAAGTTCATGATGGTTCCTTAAATATTTCTAGAGAAAGTACATACTTGTCCCTCAGATGCACGAAACTCATAGATCATTCCACTAGAGAAATATATGTATTATTTAAAAAAAATCTGTGTAAATTCTTTATTGTTGAAATTGATATGTTATAAGAAAAATTATCTGGCCAATGATTTTTGAATAATGAATAAAATAATGGAAGCTATGAGGGATCTTTTGGATGTGATAACTAAGAATTATAATAAATTTTATATATCAATTTTATGTATATTAAATGATGAAATTATTTTATGGTAATTATAACATAACAACCTTAGATTTTTATTTTATTTTTCATTAAATAAATTTCATTAATACATTTCTTTTCAAAAAACATTATGATGAAAAAAACCAAAAAAATATTAAAATATTATCATTTTTGAATTCATTCTGTTAATAGAATCTTGGGGGAAAATTTTGGAATTTCTTAAAAAATATTTAATTTTCATTGAATAGTGAAATGTATATATTTTTGTTAAATTTACATTTTTTTAAAAAAATAAATCGCTATATTTATTTATTTTTAATCATAGATTTATATTATCCTCCTCTTGTGTTAAATAATTTAATTAATTACATTTTAATCATCACTATAATTGATTTTGGTATATATTCATTTCTTGAATTAAAAAAAGTTCGTCATAAAAACTATTTGATGTTTTGTTTCTTGTTTTTATCTCACATTAATTTCCAAGAATTTGGTGAATAGAATTTCATAAAATGGATTGAATTTATTTAATTAATTGGTTCAATTTTGGTAAATATTTCCCTTCTATTTTTTGTCAATATGAGTAGTAGTTGTGGTTAAATTTATCACCTCAATAAAATGATAGATTGGGTAATTATTAGTAAAATTAATTTTATATGGATTTAAATTTTATATAACATGTCACTTTATCTTTTTGGAAGATTTAATTTCAATCGATCCCATATAAGTCTCGATAATATGACCAATTAGTGCCATTTTTCTTTCATATTTTCCTTTATATCATTTTATGAAAAGAATAAATTTTTTTCACAGTCATGATTTTAATATCCCTAATGTTTCTCCATAGGGATAAAAGGAGTTTATTTTTAGTTTTAAATATGTATTTAAGAAAAATTCATGTAATAATTTGTTAATTTTTATTAATTTATTATTTTCATCCAATGTTTACATAGTATATCAATACCCTATTTATTCAAATAAATGAAAAATAAAAGACTTTACTAATAAATATTAATAGAAAGATAGATTTGAGGAATAATTTTATTAAAAATTTTAAAGATACATGTGGTATATTTGGGATGTCTTAAATGAATATATTCTAATTTAATATTTTTCATGATATATATAATTTAAAATTTAACGAATAGTGTCCGAAATGACATTAGTAATATTTTATAAAAATATTATCCATTAAATTATTTGACAATTATAACTATCTTTAAATATAGATAGATGGATATGATTTAGCTGAAAATTTCATCCCTTGTAAATTTGTGAGCCAATGTTCTCCTTATAAGTATATTTATAACACATTAATATTTAAAATATCATTACCATGGTTATGGTTGAAATTGGTTAACCAAGGGGTTTATCAAAATGAAACAGCTCAAAATTATATATAATACAATTAATTTTTTATGATTATATTAAGACAATAACTTTTTTTTCTGAAACTCAATACCCTTATAGAATAACAGTACATGAGTTAGAAAAATTTTATATTATAATATTTTATATATTAACAAATGTGCCATTTCCCTCACTTATAAATTGACTCTCATTATATCTTTTATTTACTCCACTTTGTGCAATATTTATAGAAATAATAATTTCCAATACTATTCTCAATATCCTTATCCATTTATTAAATGTTATGGTCTTACCCAGAGACTCAAACTAGGTCCCTTAAGAAGAGAACTAAGGGATATCCTTTAAAGAAGAGGTAATCATCCTCACCGACCACTTTCATTTTTATGCTTCATTAACAACTTATTTTTTTTTCTTAACAACTATTATAAAATTACACCAATATATCCCATAAAATGTCATGTTATTATTTTTATGGAAAAATATTTATCAATATACTCTCCCGAATATAGTGGTCCTAACCATCACACATTTTTACAACAGAATATTGCCTTGTAAACTAATGTAATTATATTCCATTACCACACCACATGTATTTGTTATAAATATGGAAGTAATGAATAGATATTATATTTTTGAAATAATTATTCTTCTATAAGATTTATATTGTGTGAGACTTCTTACCATCCAATTCATTGGAGAACGATAACATTGGTCATGCGTATGTGTAGACTACCAACTATACAGAGTGATGCGATTCGTTTTTCATTTTTTATTTACATATAACGTAATAAGGATTTATTTAATAAATATATAGATTATTCATGATATAATAAATATTTTTTAAATATGAATTTTTATTTAACATTCTTTTTTTTTCTTTTTTTAAAATGTAAAAATATCATTCAAGTGTACGTACGACCTACCATCTCCATGAATGATATAATTCATTTTACAATGTATACTTTATATAGAGGACACTATATATATATAATATATATAACATTTATATCATTTTTTATATTTCAAAGAATGGGGAACAATATTTAATTTATAAGGATGAGAACCAAATCAGAACAAACATTATTAATGAATCAGTTAAAACCCATGAAAATTATAATAATATAATATCATTAAAAAATAGGTAATAAAATGTTATAAATGGATCATATATTATATTTTAGATACATATATGGTAATGTTATGTAATAATAATAAATATAAATTTATTATACATGAGTTTAAAATAACTAATGAGGAAATTCGAACTTGAGGAAATTGATTTCATCTCAATTTCCACGATATTGAGACATATTTATCATTATACACCAATTTATTTTTATATATTGTACATAACACCCCTTTTATTTATTTAAAAAGACCATAAATTTAATCATGATGAAAAATATTTCAATTCAACTTTACTCATTTAAGGGATTTCACTTTGAATGTTACCAAAGATGTAATAATATATTTTTCAATCTTATTTTCTAGTATTAAGCTTACTTTCCATGAATTCATATTATAATACATCATTCATAAACTCTATATATTCTCTTAGCCTGTGAATATTTATTTATTTTATTATTTTATTATAACTTTTCCCCACAAGGAAATTAAATCATGAAAAGAAAAATCTGAAACAAAATCGAATTTTATTTCTATTTTTGGTTGGGTATATTTTTCTTCATTGTCCATATTTATCATATTTTATATAAAAGTACATTTAATTTACACAAAAAATTTATAAAGGACATTTTATGACATAATTGATGTTTTATAATATATTAAATAAATAATTTAAATTTTTTCCAAAAGGATCATTTCAGAATTCCTTTACAAAATGTCAAAAGGAACAACTTTTACTATAGCTAAGACTATTTTATTCACTTTCAACTTATTTTGTCATGTTTTTAGTGGTTTTGCAATGAAAAATATTTTTCTGACAACATAATATAATGTTTCCTTTCATTTCTCATTATTCTATCATAAAAATGATATTATTGTAAAATTGATATTTCCATTTAATTAATGTTCCTGTATATCTCATATTAATTTTTTGGTCATTAAAATTCACATGAAATATTCATTTTATTATGATCATTTTTAATCAAACATTATATTTATCTTAAATAACCATATTATTTTTATTATTTGTATAATTATTTCTTAAATAGTATACCATTTTACAAATAGTGTCTTATTATGAAGGTAATTTGATTGACTAGATAACTATTAATATTCCTTAATTTTAATCAATAGAGATATTTTTTTGAAAAGGAATATAGTATAAAAATTAACTTGATCATTTAATATATGTAGAATGTATTCAACATTTAGTGATGGGGGGCCCAAAAAATGAAATCCTATGTATGCTTTTACATGTCTGATGAGCCAAATAAGTCCACTAACATTATTTAAATGGGTTTTTGCTATATACTAGCCCATTTATAAAAATTTCATAGCATAAATCTTTGATGGTAAAGTTATCATTAAGTTTGAGATCATGATGTTTAATATTCATAATTTCATTCATTGAGGATTCTATTATTTTTATCCATGATATTACCATATTGATATTATCCATGTATTTATTAAGGTATCAAGTAATTGATTAAATGGAATGTTTTTCATTTATTTACTTTTCATTATTTATTTTTTCCTTTTTTACTAGAGATTGTTTTTTTGTATCTAAACCTTAATATCTATATGAGATCACCATTCATTTTATTATCCTCCCTAGAATATGAATAATGATATTATAAAAAATATCAAGGATGGGAAAGTGTTTCTTATGCTATGTATTTTATATTTCCAATGTAATATAAAAACAATTTATGCATCTAGTTCCTTAAGACTAAAAAACTAATTGGACCATTAGAATTTGACCCATTGTATCTTATAACAATTTAATAATGTATACACTGACTCTAAGTAAGTTGATTTTTGGTTTTTTACATAAGGTTTATTTCATGTTATATTTGATGGAAACTCATCTCATAGTGACTTATACCACCACTAAAAACCCACTTTTAACAGCGTTGGCATTTTTTAGTACTAGTAGAATGTGACGATAAAGGGATCCCTATATAAGTGTTATAAAACATGTTGATAAAGGGGACCTTTTAGGATTGTTTTTTCACAGATAAATAGTAATCTTTATCAGAGCTTTATTTTAGCATTGATAAAGGGTTTTTATCAATGATTTTTAGTATTCATAAAGGCCCATAATAAAATGAAATAATTATAATAATTATTATTATTTTAAAAACTTCATTAATTAATAATTATTATTAGAAATGAATAAATTGAATATACATATATATAAATATTAAAAAATAATAAAAATAATATACTAAATATATAGATATGTAAAATTAATAAAATGAAATAATTAAACAAATAAGTATTTAAAATGATTAAATTAAGAATAATACTAAAAATTTTATTAATTAAATAATTATTGATAAAAATTAATAAATTTAATATATATATATATATATTATAAATATAAATAAATATTACAAATTAAATATAGTATATAAAATAAATAAATTGTAATAATAAAACAATTAAAAATTCTAAAATTCTAAAATTATTTTAATATTTTTAATGAATCATATATAAATTAAAATTAATAAATAATATATATATATATATATATTACAAATAGCACTAAATAATATATATTTAATATATAAATAATGAATAAAATTTTATTTAAAAACATGGTAATGTTATATTCATTTTTAATTTTTTTGGATTACTCAATTTATCATATAACAAATGTTATGTGTTACATTCATTATATATATATATATATATATATAATTATTTAACTTTTATATACAAATTCACAGAAAAATATATAGAAACACAAACACAAAATATTTATTTAACTAATTCATAAGTTAGCATATTTAATAATTTCATTATAATATGATATATTTAATATTTGGTTTTTTTATCATAAAATTGTATTTATGTATTTTCAAATTTATTATAGTTAAGGTGGTCTTTTTGAACTGTTCAATTTCACCTAGTTTTATAATGCACGTATTAAAGATTATATATACACTAATAACTAAAAAAAATTGAAAATAATTATTTATAAATACATATTTAAAAATAAATATTAATAAATAAATATGTATAAATAAATATATTTATAATTACATATTTATAAATAAATATATTTATGAATGTATATTTACTATGTTTATAAATTTATAAATTTATTATTATTATATGAATAATCATAATAATTATTAAATAATTTATATAAATAAATAAATATTATTTTATAGATAAGTATTTATATAATAATAAATAGTAATTACCTATATTTAAATAAATATAAATTTATTTATATAATTATAATTAAAAAATTTCATGAGTGAAAAAATTTTACCATTGATAAAAGGAATATTTATCAAAGCATTTTTAGTACTAATAAAAATCTGTCATTATCACTGCTAAAAACACAATGATAAATAATCCTTTTATCAGCAGTTATAAATTTAGTGATGAAGAAAGGGATCTCTATCATCACTTTTTGGAAAGAGCTGCTAAAGGATTCCCCGAGCTATTTAATATAACCTTAACAGTGCCCTAGTAATATGTTATTCTCATGCTCTCTAGATACTCCCCTAATGTCCGTGCGACTCCTCTACATTCCCAAGGACGAATCAAGGCTATAATCAAATTTATCTTATTTTCCATTTTCCCTTATCTTTGTCTGACTTTTTTGGGATCAATTTTTTGTATTTATATGGTGTTTTATCCTTAAAAACCCCTACATCTCATATCCTTACCACTGAAACACAACTAGATATTCAATTTCATCTTTTTCTTATATATACAATAGATCATAAGAAACAGAAGGTTCATTTCATATGGTAAGGCTAGTCATCATATGTGTATGGGCTTGTATGGATAAATAAACTATATTATTCTCTCACGTGTTACTACATAGGTAATGATGCCTTTACAACATGATCATGTTGAATTTTGTTAAACATTAATGTGGTTAAAACTTTTCTCAAATATATTATCTATATCCCTTAGCATTGGAATATGACTTTAGTGATCAGGAAGTGTGTATGACATGATTTTCTGACTTAAATTGAGTATCATTTTCTAATGCTTAGTAAAAATGTTAAAAAATGGAATCAGAGTAAAATTAAGGATATTCTAATTGATTATATCCAAAATAAAAACATTCCACATATAATAAGTAGTCAATAAATATGTCTGTATAGAATAATTATATTGGAAAATTGAGTTACCATATGATGTATAGGTTATTTTTTTATTTTTTATCTGACCAATCTTCTTGAGCCTCATGCCTCTTATTTAAGAATTTATATGTAATAATAAGCAATAATGTATGAAATTTCATGTTCTTATATGTCTTTTTCATTTTTCTAGAATCTATTAGAAATTTATTTGAATAGAAACCTGAATAAAACATAAATAAAACATAAATTGTTTTTTCTTATTTACTTATTAGGGATGATTAATATTATATAACTTATTAATTGATTGAATTTATTTAGTAACCACGTTATTGATACTATTTGTAATTTTTTGTACATAAATTTTAAATAAAATTAGACTCATATTTTAAATTATATTTTATTTATTAGTATACTATTAAAAAAAATTATCGAGAGACGGGTAAGGGGTTCACATTTAATATTGATTATATTGTGCCTATTTTTGAAAAATTACTATTTTTTGGAAGGGGATACTTATATGAATCTCCTCATAATATACAATATGTCACCACCGTACCCCTAGATCTCTACAGGAAGGATCCAATAAACTTTCTTTAATAATCTAACATAGTATGTCATAAAAAAATTTATGATTGCATAGAATATGTTCAAGTCATTTAAAAGAGTAAAGAACTTCAAGATCAATACTAACAACAAGATGAAAAACTCAACCATTAAAGGAATGTATGTTTTTTGAGGGATTGTATGGTGGATTAAGAAAATATCCAAAATAGGATAGTGAGGAATACTTGATTTGATAGAAGTGATGTTGAATGTTGGTGAGCTGAGATTCTTTTAATCAAGACAACTTTGTTAGAGGTATTCCATTTCCTTTTCAATTGTTCATACTTTTGGAGTGATTCCTTCAGTGTAGATTTCTAGGACACATTAATCCTTATTGCCTCTTATATCTTAATCATTTTTATTGGTGTTGTTAGGTGGAGAACCCCAATCTAGGAAAATCATGGGAGATTATATATATATATATATATATATCTAACATAACTATACCAACATAATGCAACCCCTACTCTATAAACTCATTCTAGTTTCATACGAGACCATTGTAAACTGAATCCCCATACACTACAATGAAAGAAGAAAACAACCCATAATAGTCCTGAGCAACAAAAATATCCTTTCAAAAAAAGGCCACGAGTTTCAAAAATAACATTGTGAAAAAAGTTTTAAATTTATGTATGATAGATATACAATACAATACAATATAATCCTTGCATAAAAGTACAAAATTTCATTCATCTTGAAATATTGTTATTCTCTTGGGTAGAGATATAAAACAATAGTACTCTATGAAAACTAAACATCAATACCTTTTTTAAATTCATCATCAGATGAATGATTACATTCCATATCTTAAGTATGGATGGGGCTCCCTCTTTCAAATGACCATTCCCCCCATCATTGTAGTTCCAACGTTTCTTGTTGACATACTTCCCACACTGGTTGTATTCATTAATATATGTCAAAGCTGCTACCATGGATTTGCATACCAAATCTCTTAACTCCTTCTTCATGTCTTTTTACTTTTTATCATCCTTATTTACAACCTCCTAAGAAAAAAAATTACAGGAGACAATTAATCAAAACAAAAAGAATGATTTTTTGGTTTCTTGATATTCAGTTTATTATATGACTCACTCAGTTACTTTTGACAAAACCTTATTAAATATTTCTTCTATATTGATTGTAGTCACTTTTGATCATATTAGAACCCTATAGTTATGAATACTTGAATGATAATACTAATATGATGATTGAACTCCTAAAAATACTCATATTTAACATATTTTTTGAGAAAAAAACATTCCAAACAAACGTTTTTTTTTCTCTTCCCCTTAATCCTTAATATATTTTATGTGGTGAAAATCTGACTCTGAATGTTATTGCTCTCACAGTGAACAGATCTCTCTGTCCTTATTTATTTTATTTATCATCCGGATACATTTTCTTGTCATCTTGTAGAAATGGTCGGTTTCCATACTCTATTATCCACCTCATACAAATACCACCACAAGTTTCTATCTCCTCTAATCCCTACCAATACAAGGAACATTTCACAGGAATTGGAAAACAATAAATGTTTATGTGTGGAAGTCATGTGATATTTAAGGTTCATACCATAATTTTTTAATTTTATATGTTAGAAACGCAATTTAATATACTTTTATGTTAATTTTGAACTATAGAGGAAACTCAAATTTCAACTCCTAAACAAGTGTTATTGCATATTTTTTCTTTAGACACATCCCTTGTATCTTCTATGTCATAAAAAATACTCTAAGAAATATTCATCCAAAATGATCACTAGTAAAAGTTACTGGATGACTTTTTATTATATTAGTTATATTAACATATTTGGATGTCCACTAAATATATGAGGAAAATATTGAATAAAAAAATATCTTAGAACAGTTTGAGTAGTGTGACATCAAGGAACATTTAAACCAAAATGAAGGGAGGAAATCTAGTTTGAAAGAGGGAGTCCAATATATCATCAAGAGATGAAAGTAAATATACATATTAAGATAGATTTAATAATAGTAGTGAATGTTTTTTTACTGGAGTATTGAAATATAATATATCTAATCTATATAGTAAAAATTTTCATTCAAGATGCATGAAATTTTTGACATTTATACATTGAGTGTATTGTATTTTAAATATTCAATAAAATTAAAATTTTGACTACTCATGAAGACAATGGCTTCTCAACATGATGATTTTACCAACCATGAGGTAGAATGAACTATTGATGAATAAAATGAAGAAATATTTGTGTGATCAATGACATGTTGATGAAAAAACAATAATGATGCCACTTCACATTGGTGAGTAGAATTATCAGTAAAAGATGTCAAGCTATAAATTTTTTGGTTGGATGGAATTAATGCGGCCAACCTATTGTACCCAACAATTCAATATTCATTAGATATCTTTGGGACACAATGGGGCTGAATGTGCTAATTGGTATTGATTCATGGCACCAAGCCTTGCCTATAATGATGTAATTGATTTGTAAAGATATAATAGTGATTTTACAATATAGTTTCTATATTTTAATGAAAAATTATATAATTAAAAATTGATTTAATTTTCATTATTCCTTTATGAATTGATTTATTCAAGAAGATTTCCGTATGAAATTTTTCTTAATGGCTTCCAGAAAATCCCATAGTGGCTTTGAGACTTTTCATTTGAAGTTACATCTTAGAGATGATGAGGAGAAAATAACGATCCACCCACCACATAGTTATGAACACATTATAAATAGGAAACATTGAATTAGTTCATCAATCGTTATAATATGAAATAATTTCAAGTGCATAGTGGTTGATAATATATTATTTTACATTATTTATTTTATTCAACATGATTAAAAAAATTTATATATTAAATAATGAAATTTGGGTCAAAATAATGAATTTCCATCAAAATCAATGTACCCCAATTACAAATAAAGGATGGGGTATACTTGATTAGGGATGAAAATGGAAGTTATTTTAAATCAAAAATAAAAGTTTAATATGTGGTAGGAATCAACATATGTTCATATTTTATATTCATATTTTTTATACAAAATATGAAGCCACTTCCATCCCATATCATGTTTTATGGAAGGAGGCTCGAGTAAATGAGGGTAAATTAGTTGATGAAAATAAAAAAAACATTGGTAGAATATATAAGTATGGCTTAATTGTAATTTTTTATTATTTATAACAATATTATATAAAAATATATGTCTAGGTTCATACTTTTTATGTGGTTTAGAAATAAGAATCAACAATGATCATATGAGAAGAAAAGTGACATTTAGTAGATTTGAAGTGGCCTGAAATATATTGTCGCAGTAGAGGAATCGGTTTCATATTATCTTCAAGATGTTATTTAATGAAGTTAAAACTATATGAATATACATATAACATGGTGAGATGATTGTAGACACAAATAGACTCACTTCATTATAGTATATTTGAATCTGGTTTGTAGACCAACGTATATGAAAGGATCAATGTGAAGAAACGGTAGAGCAGAGATCTATATATAAAACAAATTATCACACTAACATTAAGGCTAGTCATTCCCTCCAACTATATACCATACTTAGAGTAATAAAATTTTTCATTATAAATTCTCTTCAATTGAAATTAAACAACTTCAGATAAATTTATACTACTAAAACTCTTTAGGGTACAATTGAATGTAATTTGTATTTATAAACACCAATGTAATATCATGTTGTGATGGTTATAGTATATAATATCTCAGGAGTCCATATATACCATCAATACCTCCAAATTATAAAATTAGTGTTTAGATTGTGGTATCTTATGATCCTACTTCTACATTTCATGTTTTACGTGATGGTCCAGATATTACAGCTTTCAAATATTTTTTTGGAAGTTTAATAGTATACCTGTCTAATATTATAAAGTTACTTATGGTACATATCAGAAGAAAATTCATATGAAAAAATGTAATAGTTGATGATTAATGGTCTGAAATGAGGAATGATATTATATATAGATAAAACAATAGAGAAATGGAAGGTCAAATAATGAAAATATACTAAATTGATCAAGAATTAAAAATAACCTTCATAGAGTACATTATCCCAGCTAGTTATAGAGAATGATTTATTATTATTAAAACGTTATAAATATATAATATTTAATCATAAATATATGTCTTAAATTAAATGTGAGGAAAAAATATATGAAGTTTCCCTGATAGTAGTAATTGGTATCGAGAATATAAATGAGATTATCATGGATGATTGGATGGCGCTTCAATTTCAAATACATACATAAGGTAAATTTTCATAATATGTCTATAAAAATAGTGAGATAAATTGATTATTATTATTAATAAATATTCATATTTATTACATGAGTTTATTTCATAAAAATATAAAGGTAATATCATGTGAACCACAATTTTCATTCTTTAATCTCGATATCATTTCTATGCCAGAATATAATATTGAAAAAATGAAATTGAAAAGAAAAAATTCACTTAATCAAAGAATTTAATAAAAACCATTAGATGATATACTCTTCTATATTCTTAAAATGTAACGTTAAAACTATAAAATCTACGTTAATAAAATATATTTTTTAATTATTTCATTATATAACTGTTTTCGTTTTTTAGGGAGTGCCAGATACTGATTGTAGTGAATCTGGATGACCTGAATATTTATTTTTTTGAATCCAATTCATGGATATGAAACCAATTGACCACACACAATATGTATTGTGAATATGTAATAAAATTTAATCAAAATTTTTTAGATAAAAATAGAATTATATGTTTGGTATTTATTTTAATAATAATTTTTTTATTAATGGGAGGTCTCTCAATACATGATATATCCTTGCTTGATGTCGGTGTCTAAAGTGATAATGTATGTGAATTACTATAGATGTAAAAATTATGGTATATATAGAGATTAATCTTTTGAAACATTTCAAAACTATTTTCATACTTTTATAATATTTCTATAGTGTTTGAAATAAGATAATAAAATCAATTTTGTATATTATGTTTTCAAATTAATGGGAGAATTCATAAATCATGAAAATATCATCATCCCCCAAAATGAATTTTATAAAAGAAATTAAAATTTCATTAATTATATTTTATAAATCCTTTATTTTTTTAAATTCACTCAGTACTGTCAAAATTTCTAATAATATTGTTACTAAAAAGGAGGAAACATTTTGATAAAAGGTGAGCAGGTAGTGTACTTTTTGTCAGAATGTATATCAACAAAAAATTTAGGCGATTACCAACTATGTGTGTGATCAAGTACATGTTATGAACATTGAAATATATTTACAAAGTGATGCATTAGTGCTAAAAGATTTATATATAATATTTTTGATCTGTTTCTCTTTGATATGTATAATGAAGGAAATATATTTGTTTAGAAGAACCAATCCACTAAAAATAAAATTGTTGGGAAATAACGGATGTGATGGAAGAGTCATATGAAAAGTTTTATTTGGAGGCAGAGTCAGAGTCAAAGACCAAAGTGGCGGAATGGGCAGAGGCGATGACCGAGCTGGAGACTGAGGTGGGGGAGAATAAGAAGCCTTGGCTTAAAAATAATAATTTTTTGGTCAATGAAGTAGAATAAAGATCATAAAATGATATTTTATGTTAAAAATAATTTAAAAGTATACACAACACATGTCATATAAGAAAAGATAAATTATCCAAGTGTTTCATGTGTCTATTTGAAAAAATGTTTTCACCACTTTTAAAGTGATTTTATATAGTCTAGTAATCCACATATGACATAATTCTATGATGAAAGATTTAATTTTTCTACTATTGTTATTGAAACAGCATATGGTCAACTCCCAATCATCAAACTGATGGCGTACTCAAAAGTGGGTCTTCTCATTTTTAGATTTCATTTTATTAAAAAAATGGAATACCTAAATCCTAGTAAACACATTATAATTGTCTTAATAAAGTTGGAAAATGGTCAATAAGTCATTTAGGATGTGAAAAAATCAACTGCACACCAATCCAACTCATAATGTGAACAATATTATTCAATGTGTGTCATTTTATTCAGATTTGAAATTAATTTTAGGGATGAAGAATAACTAACATACTCAAAACTAGGGAAACACATTTGGATTGTTTTTATACATCAGGAAAATGATGTATAGTTATTTTTTGATGTGTAGGAATCATATTCACCTCAATAAAACACATGGTGGGACTGACATGACTTAAAATGAATCTTTTTATTCCAAAATGAAATTAATTTTACTAAAAAAAACAACTCACATAGTCAAAACATAGAAACCAAAAACATATTGTTTTAGTGCTATTAGAAAATGATCTATAAGCCATTTTTGATGTGTAGAAATCAGTATCACCTCTGTCTCATGAACATTATGATGGATATGCCTCCAAATTCCCCTTACCAGTTTTAAATTGTCATTTTTAAACAAAAAAGTGTCACTCACTGAAAACAAATAAAACACACATTGATTGTCTTGATAATTTATGGAAATTATTAGTAATTAATTTCTGATTTATATGAATCATTCTCATGCCAATCACATACACAATGCTACTAGTATTGCTCAAAGTTAATGTCTCTCATTTAAAATGATATTTTTTTGTAAAATATATATATAGTGTACTCATAACTAAGGAAACAAATATTTATTTATTTTTATACGTTAAGAAACTGATCCATATGTAATTTTTTACATGTAGGAGCTAGGCTCAACTAAAACTGATTCATGGTGTCATGGGTATAAATCCATGTGTTTATTTTAATTCAAAACTAACAGTAATTATAAAAAAATTAATGGAAATACCAAATACAATGAAAAAAAATTCAGATTGTTTTAAAACATTAATAAAATGATTCATAAGTCATTTTTGATGTGTAATTATTAGTCGCACCTCAATTCGACCCATGGTGTGATGGATGTGACTCAGTGTGAACATTTTTATTCAAAATTTAAATTAAATTTAGTAAAAAACAACAAACATACTCTATAATTGTGTTTTTTTATTTGTTTTGGAAATTTTAGTTCATTTAAATTAAGTATTTATATCTTATTTTGGTAATTGTTTTTCTGTTTCTAGTGATGAAGTGTGTTGTTACAGTAAAATTCCATCCCTTCTTCCAGTGTTTTAGTGTGATATATCATCACATTATATTTTTACCAAATATCTGCGCTAAAAAATGTATTGACAAAGGGATTTTTTCTATCAGTTCTTATAAAAGTTCTAATTTAGATATCCTTTATTAGTGCTTCTAAAAGCACTGAAAATGATATTTCTTACATGCACTAAACAAAAGCACTAATAAATGTTGTATTTTATTAGTGCTTTTAAAAGATCCGATAATGATCCCCTTTATTATCACAAATAAAAGTGATGATAAATCTACCCTTCATTAGTGTTGTTCAAGTACTGATAAAATCCTTGACCATTTACTACGTTGAGGTAGTCAACACTTTTATAGTGCAGATAAAGGCTAGTTCTAACAATGTTAAAAGCTAGTTTTTTTGTAGTCACCCTTATTTGAAAAATCCCTCAAGATATGCTACATTATATGATTGTGTTTCATCAATTTTTTGACCTTAT
This sequence comes from Viscum album, assembly GCA_963277665.1. NCBI lineage: Eukaryota > Viridiplantae > Streptophyta > Magnoliopsida > Santalales > Viscaceae > Viscum > Viscum album. Next base: position 1,563,265,005 of record OY728150.1, read on the forward strand.
ATCCTTTATTAAATACATTATTGTATTATTATTAAAATATAATTTGATAGGGTCATTACTACAAGTCATCACATTAATCACTTAGCCAATGTTTAGTGTCTAAATAACTTCTTTTCCTATACGATAATTCTATATATACCTCAAATACACTGTATAACAAGCCATAACATGCTACTCTAAACTCTTCCATCACCCCAATCATCCAATGAGACTGAAAAAATATCATGAATGTGACTTCATATTTCTCTGATCTATAACAAAATAATCACTTGTATAACCTCTGATTACTAATCCATAGTATCCTCCATGTATGTGAAATACATCCTTAGTTCTTCTTAGATAATTAGGTTTAAACATAACATAATATCAATGTAATTAACATGGTTCAAATTTAAATCTACCTATTGTGATCATGGATTTTTAATAATAAACACCAGTACATAACATGGAATAGATGATTGATCCTATGATAGAAGCATATGAGATCTTATTCATTCCCCTACTTTCCTATTGTTTCTGGTAACATATTTTCTTGAAAGGATGTATAACATGGAATAATCGAAATATTCCACTCATAAATTATCCCACACTAAATATTTATAGTATTATTGAAGGTATATACGTTGAATTTTTCCAGTAGACATGTTGGACTATCATGAATAATCTTGATACCATGGTTTTAGGAAAATTTACCACTGTCCATTATGAGAAAGAACGGGTTCAACATTTCCTTAATTATAGCTACCCACATATTTCATAAACAAATATTACATAATTATATAATGAATTATTATTACATATCATAACAATATAGATTATAATCATTTACGAATTGTGTAATTGAAATCATGGTTGTAACACATAAATATCTTATGAAATATTTCACATTAAATTATTCTAATTCATCCATACCATGTGTGGCACACAACCGTGAGTCTAAACGAAATGAGAGAAACTATTTTTAAAAAATGAACACCATGAAATAGGAATTAAATTGGAAGCAATAAATATGAATAAAATATTTATGATATAAAAATTAATATCTAACTCAAAACGAATGTATTAGTATGCACCAAAAAAATTCCACAATTTTAGTAAAATTGTTTTTTTTATTAAAAAAATATGTTTTATCTAAATAAAATTTTATCTTATTCATATTTTTAAAATTTATACAAAAATTATTGATAAAAATATTTTCGTTTTTGAATTCATCATATCAAATTTGACTAAAAATTATTAACTTCATATATTTTTTCTGAAAATAGTTATTGAATAGTGAAGTAATGTTTTTTAATATTTTTCTTTTAATGTTTTTATATAGTAAAATTATGTTTTTCATATGTTTAAGTTTTTAATTGGTTAATTTTTATTTAATCCAATCCAATTATGGTTTTTGAAATTTATTTTATAAGTGAATTTATTTTAATAACATGTTATGTTTCAAAAAGCTATTTGTTTGAGGAATTACTTTCCTGGAGTTTTTCTAATTATAATATAAATTAAATTCTATAACATCTATATTATTAATTTTTAAAAATAGATCCCATATTTGGATTCATAGTGTCCAAATTTAGTAAATAATTTACTTTTATATTTCACCAATATTAATAGTAATATTGGTAAAAAAAATACAACAGTAAAGGGTAAATTTAGTAATTTAATTGAAAAATAAATTTATAATGATTATAAAATTACCACACCACATGAAAAAATGTTATTGGATGAATAATATTATACCCTTATAAACTAAGGATTTATATTAAATCATTTAATTGACACTTTTCCAAGAAAATGACTTATATAATATTTAAATAAAAGTAAGTAACAAAATGTCACTTTAATTGTCTTAAATATCCCATTTCTGTACACATGGGATAATTATATGCTATGAAATAATATAACAAAAATTTTATATAATAATTAAAATATTTTCATTATATAATTTTTTATGGCTTTTTGGGTCACTTAGATGAGATTATGGTATTTATAAAATATTATCTGACAAAATATTTAATGATGTCACATTCATGTTTTAAAGAATATATCATTATTAAAATTAGTATAAGTTACATTTGACTATAAATATTTTTTAAAAATATAGAAGATTTATCTTCATCATGGTATATTGTTTTTATTTTTTAGTAATGAAATATGTATATTAAATAGTTACATAATTCAAAAGTTGTATGTATTTTGTTAATAGGAATATAAAAAAAGGTTATTATAGGTATTAAAATAAAATTAATTCGAGATATTTAAAGTGATCAATGAATTTTATAGATTTACTTTACCTCTTAGGGATATAATAAAATATTTTTTTCAAAGTGTACTTATTATCTCTATATTTTTAAAAGTCCAAATAATGAGTATTGTCAAAACTGACACTATTGACTTTTTATCAGAATAGTATTTTATTAAATTATTTAAAAATAATGAAACATCATGAAAAATAAAAAATATTATATGGTCCAAAATTTAATTGATTTTTTATTTATTTTTTAATTGAAATGACATATATAAAAATGAAAACATTTTAATATTGAAAAACTAAATACCACAGATAAAATTAAAAAAGGATAATTAATGGTTAATCAAAATGATAATGTATAAAATAATAACAAAACTGGTCTAAAATATATTAGTTTATGATATTAAAACATTTTATCATCTTATATTCGAATCCATGTCCTTTTAGATGTATTTTTATTGATATTTAATTTGTTATACATTATTGTTTTTGTAAATTCTAAAGGTTCCCCTCACATCAAATATAATGTGACACATTCTCTTTAACATATTCTCATCACATAGAGCCTTCAAGATCCATAATAACCTACCTATTTATCTTCTAAACATCACTATCCAACTTATAGTGGTTATACTCTTCTCAATATATCAACCCCAGTGTCTGTAAGAGGAGTTCATAGGGAAGTTCTCCTAGGAATAGTTAATCATCTTTACCAACACTTTGAAGATCATTTCTTCTTATACTTACTCATAGTGTGTTGTTTAAATTATAATGTAATAAATCAATAATTACCTATATTATGAGGTGTTATTATTGTTATAAAAACCCCATATTCCTTCTTTTATCCATTCTATGAAAAATGAAATCACCAAGCGTGTGTACGTATGACATACCATCTCCATGTCATGGTGTAATATGTTTTTCATTGTGGATTTATTTGGATGGGTATAATGGTGGATATTATATATATATATGACAAAAAAATTATATTTATTTTATATAAAATATATACTATCAACCTCTTTACCATTTTATTATTAAGGGAATAATATCATCACTCCTACATAAGTATAACTTACCATCTCGATGATGAAATGAGATTCATTTTTCATATTCACTATTAAAGAATGATTTTATAAATGTATATAATGTATAAATATGATATTGGTTACCTTAATAATATTCTAGAAATGATGGAACTGTATCTAATGTAAAATAATTGAGACTGATACTACAAAACATGCATAAGAAAAATGAATAAGTTAAGACCTAAAAGAAGAGTAGTAATGAAATATTACTAACAAATGGGTGATAATATGATCATATATTATATAATTAATATTAATATCGTTCTTTAATAATATTATAACGTTATTAAATACATTATACATGTGTTTCTGATATATAAAAAGGATATGCGACCTAAGGTAATGGTTATTTTCAAAATCTCATTATCATTCAAGATTATTTATACATAAGAATATGTGGGGGAATATTTATCTTCCATATACATGATTCATAAAAAAATTCCAAAATAATTTTACTATTATTATATAATTTTTAATGTTATTTTTTCAAATATGTTACATTTTACTAAATATTTTTAACGGAATATTTTTTCTATTTTTCTTACGAGGTACTTTGTGAATTTTCCAGAAAAGGTATGAAATGATTTTTTCACTTATATAGAATGAATAGATTTTTTTGATTTCATGGTGCCTTCATTCCCAGAAGATTCCCTAACAATATTACAAGATTATTTTCAATGAAATTTTTTTCTTTTAAAACTACACAATATTATATGAAAATATAATTTTTTCAAAGCAGAAAATATAGTTTTCCTCAAGAATTATTTTCATTTGATATCTCAAAATCATTTTCAATATAAGATAAAATTAATTGATGTTAGATATTTTCTAATGGGAATATTTTTCATAGAAATTTTCTCTATCATTTGTAAGGTTTGATCATGTTTATGACGGGATGATAACTATGAATACCATTTCTTTTTCATGGGTTATGTTTTGATTAAATTATTTTTATCAATCGCATTTCATTTGATGGATTCTATTATGATGAATGATTTATGTTCTTATGATGTACATATGTTTGGTTTTCATTATTTAATCGGTTTGGAAAAAAATCACCCTTCAATTCATTTGGAAACTATTTATATTACATGAGATAGACAAGAGAAGAATGGGAAAAAATAATAGTTTAGTAATACATGGATGGAATTGGAAGTAAACCCTATTTAAAAAGTCATCTCTAGAATGGGGAGTGATCCTAGTTAAATAAATGAATTTTTCTACTATTATGGTTTTGTAAGTGACACTTGACTAATATGGAAATTATTTTCTACGCATTTGTGTATTCTATAATTTCATGTCTTTTGTTGTGACCTCATGAAATATGTTTTTTATAAACATCTATGAATTATCCAATGACATGATATGCTGATATTTGATAAACGATATATAATTTAAATATTTTATTCCAATTTTCTTTTGTTTCATGATTAGGATACGATTGATATATCCATTGTTTACCATTAATGAGTATATGATCTCACCCTTTATTGTGTTTCTCTTCCCAGGATATTTAGAACGATATTTTGTAATATGTGTCAAAAGGGGTTCTACTTATGAAGGAATTAGTAGGAGATGATTTTTTTTATTTATGGTATTGTTTTTTATTTTTCCTAGTATCCAAAGTCACTAAACTTATACATTTATGATTTGGTTTTATTGTGTTACGTAATGAATATTCTAAAATTTATTTTTAATATTTATGTATGAAATGTATGGGACATTACAGTTGGTATCAGAGTAGGGTTTAGTTAACATTTGGAAACAATGAATGTGAAATCCATAGTAAAAACCAAAAGGATAAATATAATTATAGGGTATAGTCCTATAGATTTAGTGACCACCATAAAAACCTTGGATAAAACCTATGTTATTCGATTTTGAAATTTTATAAGTAATTCTTCACGATGATTCCTTTTTCCCATAATTATTAGTTTTTCTCACACTATGGTTTTTGGTTGTATTCAATGGATAGAACCTTAAGGAACCAACATAATGTCAAATGAAATGGGGAATGCAATGATTGTCCTCCTAAGAAACTGAATGCTATGGGAGATGGAATGATAAATCATTCAACTGTACTCCCAAAACATTCTCATGCTATGAATAATGATGGACTTACAAATGAACAGAGGTGGGAATATTATTTTTTTGAGTCCTATATGAGATTGTTTCCATCATCTTTCAGTGGGTATTCTAATACACTAGTGTCTAAACAATCAATTGTTACTACTGAAAATAAATTTTTAGTCCTCTAGTGTTGATAACATAAAAAATTAGTCTTGGTAGTTTATCATTTGGAAGGTGCAATAGATTAATGATCAAATCATACCAAGAATATAAGAAAACAAAGAGAAATTGAATCTATGGAATGGGATAAGTTTAAGTAATATTTTTCCATAATTTCTTACATCATATTCTTTGAATTAATTAGGTGAATGAGTTCCTAGAAATTAAGAAAAAAGATGATGAATACATTGGTACCTACGAATATAATTTTCCATGATTTCCCATGTACGCTTCTAGGATTGTCATTATAATAATTATTTAGATTGATTGAATTTTTAGTGCAAAAAACAAAGTCTCCAAAGGGAATTAGCCATATGGGACATCAATAGATTGAAGGAAATTTTTCTATTTGATCTCATGGTTTCTATGGATATTGGAGTCACATATCAAAATAATGGGTTTCATAAGAAGAGAAAAATGGAATTGAAGGTAAGATCCAAAAACCATAGTGAAAAAAGATGGTGTTTCCATTAATTTCATAGTGTCAATAAAAACATGGAGCAAACTATCTTAAAGGTAATAAATTGTTTTTTAAGGGTGGTAAATAAGGTCATAATAATATTGACTATCAATGTGATGGGATGAAATATTGCTAATGATGCAAACAGAAAATACGTGACATAGAATCCACCTCCAACACTACAATGTTACAAGTCCATGGAAAATGGGAATTATACTAATCAATTCCCTAATACAATGTTTAATAATAATGATCAAAATCAGAATCCACTTAAGGAAAATGAAAAAGGGAAATCACATGTGATGAATACTGGTGATGTGGATTACAAAAATGATGTTGTGAAATTTACACCGACCATCCAATATAAAACAACTACTGTTTTATTTAATTTTGGATAAAATACTCTTTTATATATAATTATTTTTCTAATGGTATCACCGTTATTCCTCACCAATTAGATACTGAGTATGCTGTAAAAACTCATAATTGCATATTGGATCCATTAAAAGTTTTTAATTATTCTTAGATTGTAGTTTGTGGATAATTGTTTCCTAAAAAAATTATGATCCTTACACTATTTTAAATCGATGTGAATCATAGAATGGATTGACTTTATCCATATGTAGAATTTATTAATTTCCAATGAATGAATGTGACATTTCATAATTTGAATGAATCTATGATAATCAATCGATGCAAGAATGAATATGGAATTCTAGTAGACATTACTTCCATCCAATGGGCATTAATTCCAATCAAGGAAGTTTATCTAACATTGATAGTGTGGGAGAAAATCACCATTTAAGATACACTGACTTCACATGTGTTTGTTGATGTCTTTTGGGAATAATTTATAGTCCTTCTACCAAATCATGACAGTGAGTTTTCAATAGAACTCACATCGGGTGATACACCTATATCAAAGACTCCTTATAGAACAGACCCAATTGAGTTGCAAGAATTGGGTAATAAATTCCAATAGAATCTTGAAATGGGATTCGTACTCCCTAGAATCTCACCATGGGGCGAACATGTTCTGTTTTTTATGAAGATATATGGATCAATGAGAATATATAATGATTATCAATAACTTCACAAGATCACTATCGAGAACATATATCATCTCCCCATATTGATATCTTATTTTAAAAACTACATGAAGATCAATATTATTCCATGATTGATCTTTTTTTAGATATATTCAAAAAAGGGTAAAAAAGAAGGATATACCAAATAATACATTCAGTACAAGGTATGTACAATGTGAAATTATAGTGATTCCTTTCGTTCGTAACAATTCCCATGCTATATTAAGAGATTTAAGGAATAAAGTCATTATATAATATCATTAATAGTTTGTAGTAGACTTTATATGTTATTTTCATGATAATTTTGAACAGAATGGGTGAACGTGAAGATCAATTGAGGACTATAATAGACCCTGAGAAAAGAAAATAATTATGAAAAATTTACCTAGTGTGAATTTTGGTTTCAAAAAATTTAACTATGACGTCAAATAATCTTTAGAGAGGAGATATCTATCGATCCAATAAAGATAAAAGTTATTGAATGTTGGACTAGATGAACAATAGTAACAGATGTCCAAAATTTTCTTGGTTTGGATATATATTATAAACATTCGGTGAATTATTTATCACAATTATCTAATAAACATACCAAGTAGACTCATAATGTTGTAAAGTTTATATGGATGGAATAATTTGAAGCGAATTTCAAAGAGTTGAAAGGAAAGTTAGTCAGTGAACCTATGCTCACACTACCCTATAACAGATAGTGTTTTTTGATCTACGATGATGTATCAAAGGAGGGTATAAGATGTTTTCTCATGTAAAAAAGATTTGTTTATAGATTATGCCTCACAAAAATTAATAATCCAAGAGATATTTCCCCAACTCATTATTTGGAGTAAGATGTGATAATATATAAATTAATATATGAATGAATTATCATTATGGGGAAGGGGTTATATATATACATATCATAATAGTTTAATGTATATTTTCACCATGAAGGTGATGAATATGTGACAACAGAGATGGTTGGATTTTATTAAAGATAATGGAAACTCAATACAATATAGGGAAAGAAAACATGATGGTTTATTCTTTGAGTTGAAAGGACCATGATATCCAATCTATGATGAGGATAAAAAAATATCGAATGTTTGTTGATTTTTAAAGGATTGAAATATATATATTAGATGTATTGGAGAAATATTATCTAGAATAATTTAATTTTTAATCATATATACACGTGAATATTAATGAGGAAAAAAAGGAAGATGTAGAGCAACAAATAATGGTGAGAAATGTTACTGATTTGAACTTAGACTGTGATGGATAAATAATTATTAGGAACTATGTTTTTTTTCCTCCCATATCAGAGTTAATGAAGTTGATTTTAGAATATGCTCATTGTTTTTCATTCTCTATTCAACCTGGAAGAACCAAGATATAGAGAGACCCGATGAAAGATTTTTTGTGGGATGACATGAAGAAAGATATTACAGAATAATTTTCTTGGTTCTTAGTTTTTTTATATATACAGACTGGGAGAGAAACGTTTAATGGGTTATTACAACCATTACACAATCCATAATGGAAATAGAAAAAACATCACCATAAACTTTTTCGTCAAAATTATCGAATCATATAAATTCAATAATATTATATGGTTTATAGTTGACATCTTAAAAAAGATGATACACTTTATTTCTATAAGATAATATTTCTCTCTTAACTATTATTCAAAAATATATATTAAATATGTGGTAATATTACATGGAGTTCTAATTTTAATTATATCTAATCCGGATCTAAGGTTTACCTCGAAGTTCAGTATAAGTCATCCGCAGACTCTAAATATAGTGTTATGACTCATAACTTCATTTCATCCTCATACATATGGTCAACCTTGGAGGATAATTCAAATTCTAGATGAAATTTTTAAAGAATACTATATAAATTTCAATTGAGGTTGTGATCAACACCTTACTTCGGTAGACCATTCTTACAATAATAGCTTTCACTCTGCTATTCAGATGGATCCTTATGAAGAAATCTATAGTAAGAAGTGGAAAAATAAAACATGTTGGAATGAATTTGGGGAAAGGAAGCTATTGGGAACTAATCTAGTAGAGGCAATGGAAGATAAGGGAAGATTTATTAAACAACACATAAGAGCAACTGATAGTCGTCAAAAACATTATGCTGAAAATAGATAAAAATACATATATTTTTAAGTTGGAGATAAAGAATTTCTCTGAATATCTCCCTGGTAGTTAGTGATGAGATTAGGATTGAAGGAAAGGCAAAATCATAGGTATATAATTCATTTTGAAACATTACAATGTTTTGAGAAGATATATTATCTATTGGTTCTTCGACCAAATCTCTCTCAAGTCTATTATGTGTTCCATGTATCTCTCTAGAGAAATCACATGCCTTATCCTTAACAAGTATTAAACATAGATGTTATACCATTGGGTAAAAATAATTCTTATGAAGGAAAACCGATAGTGAATATGGATTGTACGGAGAAAGTTCTTCAAAACATGATGAATTGTTCGATTAATGTTTTATGACGGAAAAAAAATTTGAAGAATCTATGGGGGAATCTATGGATGTTATGAGGAAATGATATAATTAAATTTTTGTATCAATGTGATAAAATTTGAGGGTGAAAATAATTTTATGGGGGTATAATTTTATAATAATGTATTATTAAGAATTATATCCCTTTAAATAATTTCAGTTATTTGATAAATTGTGTTGCTTGCAACCATGAGTTTAAAAGAACCATTAGCCACTATTAATATAACATTAACATTATAACCAAGTAATTTAATTCACTGGAATAAATATGAATAACTAATTTATGAAATAATAATAATGTTCCAAATCAATATAAATTTATTGGTAAGCACTTAGAAAATAATCCAACATTTTTTGTAAAATAACATTATTCATCAATGAAATACTTTTTATTTAAAAATGAGTCTATATTATTTTTATTTTATAAGTTATAAAAATTGGATTTTTGATATATTAATTATATTTTTTAATTCTTAGTGTAAAAACTAACATAAAATAAATTTTTTTATATATTTCTAAAAACAATTAATGAATAGTGAAATACTTTTTTGAGTTTTTTATTGCATTTTAGAGTATATAGAATGTCAAATTATGTATCAGATAATTTTAAAATTTAAATTTATACATTTTTGGTTAAAAATAATCCAATTTGTGTTTTGGAAAAGTATTTTAGACATGAATTATATATATAATTATTTTATATTTTAAAATAGATATTTTCCAAAAACAGTATTTATTGTCTTTTACCGATTTTAATTTTAATTAAATTATAAAAAATCAATTTTATAAATTTTGAATAATTGATTAAAAATATGAAATCTGATGGACCCAATTTAATAAATTTTTATATTTTATTTTTTGGCTAATAGGAACAGTATTCTTGGTAAATTTTAGTACCACTATAAAGGGTAAATTTATTAATTTAGGATAAAAATGAAATTATAAAGACTATAAAATGACCCTACCACAAGAAAAAAACTTTATTCTATGAATAAACATAGACCTTTTTCACCTATGTATATAAATTAATTTTTTTAATGTATAATTGTTAATGAAAATATGTTATTTAATATTTAAATCAAATAAAGTCACAAAATGTCATTTTCTTTGTCTTTAATATCCCTTATATTTCAATACTGGGAAAACTTTTTATGAAATAATATAAATGTAAAATTTTAACATAATAAACGTAATGTCATGATATGAACTTATTTTTTAATATTTTGGTCACTTAGATGAGATTATGATATTTTTATAATTTTATTTAACAAAGATTTAATGATTTCACATTCATGTTTTAGATAATAAAACATTTTTAATATAAGATAACACAAAATATATATTCAACTATAAATATTTCTTTGAAATATAGATTATTTATCTTCATACTGGTTTTTTTTTAAATTTTTAGAAAATAAATATGTATGTTAAATAATTACACAACACTAATGTGGTAACTAATTTATTTTTGTAAATATCAAATAAATGTTATTAACAAAATTAAAATAAATCTAATTTTAGATAATTAAGATGATCAATGAATTTTATAGATTCCAATGACATCATATAGTTATAATATAATATTTTGTTTTAATTTATCTTATTATCAATATATTTTTTAAATTCTTTTAAATGAATAGCGGCCAAATTTAGAGCAGCAACATTTTAAAAAAAATATTAATTTATTTAAAATCATAAAAAATGTTTTAAAATTACAAAAACAAATTATATGGTAAAAAATGATATAAATTTTTATTTTATTATTCAATTTATATCACAAAAGTAAAAATAGAAACATTTTAATATAGAATAATTTTTTAACTAAATTGAAATTAAAATAGTTCAATTAAGGGTTAATCGAAATGATAAGGTAAAAAATAATGAAAAAACGGTCCAAAATCTATTTCTTATGATATTAAAATAGTATATCTTCTGATAATAGAATAGATGTCCTTTTGGAGGGTTTTTATGGAGATTTAATTCATTATAAATTAATATTTTAGAAATTCAAAAAGTTCCCATGACCTCAATTAAAAATGGGAACCTCCTCCCTAAAATTTTTTTCACATAACATTTAGCCTTAATGATTGACCAACACCAATAAATATATCTTTTAAACCATCATATACACATTTAGAGGTTATTTTTTTCATAGAAGACCAACTTTAGTTTCCAAAAGAAGAGATGTAATGTATATTATCCAAGAAAAAGGTAATGGTCCTTACTGACTATTCCAAGATTATTTCATCTTTCAATTAATATTCATTAGTTGTATCCTTATAAATTAATTAATAAAATATCACCTATATTATGATATTTTATTATAATTATTGAACAACTATATACAACCATTTATCCATTCTATGAAAAATGACATCACAGTGTGTGCATACGGACACCCTACCGTCACCACGTCGTCGTGTAATCTAGTTTTCGTCACCATTTTATTTAAATGGGTATAATGATGGATATATATATATATATATTAATTATAACACTATATTTATTCAATATAAAATATATACAATAAAATTCTTTACCAATAATCATTATGTGAATGATAATGTCTCTCGGGATATACGTACGACCTACAATATCTATGATGCGATGATATTAATTTTCCATGTTTACCAATCAGTAGTGATTATGTAAACATATATAAATAATAAATATTATATATATTAACCTAATATAAATTTTTTAATGATGTAATTATATCTTATACAAAAGAATAGAAACTTATACGACAAAAAATGCATGTGAAACTGAAGTAGTTACCACAAAAAAGAAGAGTAATAATGAAATATTTCAAACTAACAGGTAATAATATGATCATATATGATATCAGGAATATTAATATGTTTTTAGAATGCATTAATATCATTATTTAATACATTATATAGGTTATTTTTGATATGTACGGTGGAAATCAGACCTATGTTCGGGCTTAATTTCATAATTTCATTATTATTCAAGATTATTTATACGTAACTATATACTGAGGAATATTTATCATCAATATCAATGTTTCATAAAAATGTATTGAAAAAATAATTTTACCATACTTCTTGAATTTTTAAATTCATTTTTACCCATGTTTTAATTTTTACTAAATATTTTTAATTGAATATTTTTGTCATTTTACTTTCAAGGTACTTTGTGAATTTTTAGGAAAAAGTTAGAATGGAATGATTTATAACATATATCCCATGAAAAATATTTTTATCAATTAATGAAATTGTTAATCACTTAATATTCCCTTACAATCATACAAGGTTAATTTTTAAGGGAATGTTTTTTTAAAACTGCACAATTATTTAAGGAAATAAGATGTTTTCCAAGTATAAATGATATTTTTCTAATGAATTATTTTCAAGTGATATGTCAAAATTATTTTCAATGTAATATAAAATTATTTTATATTTAAATAGTTATAATGGTTTTATTTCTCTAGGATAGTATCCATATTATTCTTATCATTTTTTTATGTCTATGATAGAATTATAATTATTAAACTCATTTCTTTTACATGGATTATGTAATGATAGAATGATTTTTATGAAACCCATTACATTTCATTGGTTCTGATATGATGAATGATTTATATTTTTATGGAACACATATGTATGGTTTTCATTATGTGATGGGTGGGAACTATATGTCCCTCTAATGTATTGGATAATGATTTATATCTCATGATATAGACAACACTGTAATAGGGAATGTTATTGGTTATGTAATACTGGGATTGAATAGGATATAAACCCAGTTTAATAACATAGAGATGGAATGTGGTCTAGAATCGATTCCATAAAGGACATTTCCCAATATAATGGTCTGGTAAATGAGCATTGAATAATATAGAAATGATTTAATATATTAATTTTTATGCTAAAATTTCTTGCATTATGTTATGATCACATGAAATATATTCTTTATGATTTCTATGATTTATCCCATGACATGATATCACAACATTTGATATCCATGATATAATTTTAAATTTCTTTTATGAAGTTGGTATTTCTCAGGATTGTCATCTGATTGATATCTCCCATGTTTTACATTACAGAGAATCGGTGGTCACCTTTATTATGTTTCTTTTCCAATGATATGGAGAAAGGTATTATGTAATAAAGGTCAAAAGGGGATATAATTATCAAGGAATGTCACAGCCATATACTTAATTTAAGGTGTTTTTTCTATTTTATTCTCTTTTTAAATTTTCCCCCTATGTTTCCCATCAGACACCCTTAACATGGAAGATGTTTGGACAATTTTTGGGTGGACAAAAGGGGGTGCACAGTTTGGATGCACGGTTTGGTACACCGTAAAAGAAAACTATGCAACATTTTCCACCTCAACAAATATGTTTTTAATTTCTAATTTTTCCCCACCAGGATTTATCCAAACTCTCCTCTTTCTTTCCCCATTCTATCTATGTAGACATTTTAGCAACCCAAGAACCTAAAACCCTACTTGGAACTCAACTTTGATGTTGGATTTGATTGATAAACATCACACTTCATCAATTAAGTGAATATATTTATTAGTTATCTCATTTTTAGGGGGATTTTTCCCAATTCATGATGTTATTTTTTTCCTAAACTAGAGTTTAGAACCAAGGGTTTTATCTTGTTTTTCATGGTTAATTATTTTGGTTTTAGGCTTGATCTAAGTCCCCTATGATGCAGCTAGATTTTCGCACAAAGATTCAAGGGGTTCAACAATTGAGGTAGGTGATTCCATGGGTAATCATTTCTATATGAGTTATATTTTTTGATTTTCTATTTTTAGAATATATATAATCAATTATCCTTGCTTCAAAATCTCGTTTTGGTGACGTTTGTTGAGAAAATTCTTTTTAGGTACCAATTCGGTGTGAAATTGGGTGTTTTACATGTCTGTTTTATGAAATTACAAATGGGTTTGTTTTATAACTCATTTAATTGTTTTATAGAAATGATTTGGGAAATTAAAATTCTTTTTTGGGTAATATGGGTATGCCCATGGTGTTTAATGTGGAATTTTAAAGGGATTTTGCGTGCAAAGCATTGTTATATTTTGGGTAGTTGTTTTATTAAAATTCTAAAGGTTTAATTCAGTGGTTTAAGTGGTCAAAAACATGTGTATCAACTTTTTTGAGTTTATTGAGTGAATAAATGATATTTTTATGATATAATGAATTTTTTTATTATGAAATATTGGTTCTAGCACAATAGGGGAAGCTCGAGTATCTAAGAGGAGGATATGTACTAGTAAGCTAGTGATCCGGATGGGTTTTTACCATGTTTTACTAAGAACAATTGTTGAAAAAAACAATATAAATAATATTTTGATGATTATTGGGGACAACATGGTTATGGGTATGTTTCTTACAAGTGGCTTGTGCATAAGAACTGATTTACCTAGGGTTAATTTACACCAAGGTATGAGGTCCATGGGGCCCGAGACTGACTAGTGCCTAAGGGTTTTCCTGAGATTGTTGCTCATTGAATCTTGTGTATTTACATTTGGAATATGATGTTGTTTGCAGGAAAATAAATTAGAATACATGTTTTATTGAAATGTTCTCATTTATTGAATGTTTCCTTTTAAAACTATTTGCATTTCAGTGTTTCATTCTTTTGAAATTATTCCCACTACATCATGTTTATCAAAAATGGAATGATTTTTATATTGTATTGTTTACTATATATAATCACTTTTTGGTATACTATTGGGCTTACTCTCACACCATAATTACACCTCTTGGGTGGAATTATACTTTTTCATGTTTGACACAGGTAATGGAAATTTTTTGGGTGATGGCAGTTTGGGGTGTTATTTCCCATCCTTGGTGTGGCATTGTGGAGACGGCCTATGGTTGATGAAATCTTGTCATGTGGAGTCCTAGGGGAAGTTTGATGTTGTTATTATGTGTCTTTGGACCTCTTGTTATATGTTGGAACCTATGTATTCTATTCTGGATTTTATCTAAATCATGTTTGGTATGAATTTTTCATATTCATTTTATCGATTGTTTTTTATGTTTTATGTACCCATATTCAGGTAAATCATTCCCAAACCAGTATATATGATACCCAAGAACTTGTGTCATCCTGTTGTCTTAAAAAATTCCCTTAGGGATTTTTCATCGACTGGGTTTGGCACTAGTTTGGTGGACAACCAGATTCGGTTTGTGACTAAATGGTATCATACGAGGTTATCATTTTTGGGTTTTATTATTAGTTTGGTATGTGTCAGGCTATAAAATATCTAGGACTATTGGGACTCTATGTTTTGGTTATGAGTATGGTTCTTGGCTCGCACCTCAATTGGATGACCTCGAGTCACCATGTGACATTGGAATTGTTTATTTGACTTCATTTCCTTTTGAGATGTGTGGGATGAAAACTACACTTGGACATCATGATGGGATGTTGTAGTGGTTTATTTTTTTGTTGTAATTATTTTGGATTCATTATAATTGATTATATTGATGAAATTCTCAAAAAATTTGTACTGATTTTTTCCTTGTGACTCTGGCCTTTTTATGGAAACATGGTTCCCTAGATAGCTCCCATGCATCCACTAGATGAAGCTATAGAGAGTTCTCCCACACCGCTTGAATAGAGGCCAATAGAGGTTGTAGTTCAGGGTGCCTATGCTCTAGTACATGGAGAGGCTCTTGTTCCATCTCCTATTAGATAATATGATACTATTCATATGAAGGAAAACGCCTTGGTGTTCTTGAAATATAATCCTCCAACCTTACGAGGTAGCATAGAACCATAGGAAGAAGAGGAATAGCTTGAAAAGATCAAACACATGTTCAAGTTCCTAGACACACATGAGGAGCTTAGGGAAAAGTGTGACTATTTTTTGTTAGAGGGTCCAGTCCGCAGGTGTTGAAAATCGGTACTTCAAACTGGAAATAATGAACAAATGCATTGGGGAGATTTCTAGGAAGTATTCAATGAGAAGTAAGACCTTGATGTCTTGGCATATTTATAGTCTTGAGAGTTCATGAATCTTGTTTAGGGGGATCTTTCTATGATGGGGTAGACCAACCACTTCCATGATCTGGTTCGTTATACTCTCGAAATCATATCTAATGAGAAATCAAAGGCCCAGTGGTTTCACAAAGACTTATGGCCATAAATATACTCCCAGTTTTTCTTATTTAATGTGAGGACCAATGCTGACATGGTTGATCAGGAGTTAATGGTGGAGATTGACCAGAAAAAGAGGGATGGGTTTATGGGAAAATATCAGTAGTGGTAGGTGGATGTTTATCAGAGATGAAAAGGAATCGGGAGGAACATGAAAAGAACGGAGGTGGTAGTTCAGGCCACTCTTACAGGTAGTTTTCATTTGTGGCTTCTGATGGAACATCTGTCATTTTCCACTAGTGCAGGGGATCATGGAACATCTGACAAGCATTCCCATATCTTCTGAATCCTTGTTATCAATGTGGATTTATGGGCCTCTTACCGCTCTTTTGTGGGGTGGCATGCCCACTTTAGAGTGGGGATGGATTAGTGTCCTCAAGAGGAGTTCCAAAACTATCAGAACCATCAATGATGGGGGGATCTTGGTTTGTTTTCTATAGTGGTAGAGATGGGTTATCATTTTGGAAAATCTAGTTTAGGGCATAGCCACAGACTAGAGGTCGTCCTTAGGAAGATACCGAACATCTCAATGCGGTGGGTCAGGCACAACCATGATCAGAGACGGGACCATTGACAGTTCAAGGTACCATTTTGAAAACTTCTTCTATAGGTACTGATATTTTTTATATGGGTACCTCTATTAAATTTATTTCTTCCTGTTTTGTAGATACACTGAATTTTAAATCCATGTTTTTATCTTTTTCGATCGAGTTGGTGACATTGATGGGAATGAAGAAGGAGTTGGGTCTCAGGTGCCTATTGTGTGCGCTTTCTATGTCAGGGATTGACATGGGGTGGGAAATCTTAGTCTTAGATTCAGAAAAAATTCACATAAATCTTGACATGGATTTTCTAGTACACTTCTAGGATCACATCAATTTATATAGGCGGTGGGTCAGTTTCACAGAACCTGATGGGAGTCATCAGGTTTTTCATGGGGAATGGGATACTCGGTAGAGTAGTTCAAGACCCCCACTCCATGATTTAGGAGATGTTTTTTTCAGTTTTCATTGCCCATTGATAGAGGAATATGGTAATTATCTTTATTTTAGACCTCCTCATGCAGTTGACGAGTTTCTGGAGGTATTTCTAAATGATTTTTTTGGTTTTCCCATGGAGAGGGATGTGGAGTTATCGATTGATCTGGCACCGAGAACACAACTGATATCTCTTCCCTCATGTAACGTGGCCCCCACGGAGTTGGGGGAATTAAATATATAGTTAGAATAATTAGAATCCAAAGTATTCATTTTCCCGAGCATCTCTCCTAGGGTTTCACCTACGTTATTCGCGAAAAAGGTAGATAGATTCCTCTGGTTGTGCATTGACCACGAGAAGCCGAATAAGGTAACAAACAGAAAAAATACTTTTGATGAATATATGAATTGTTTATTAAATTGAAGGTGGAAATATGGTTTTCTAAAATCGACTTGAATTTGGGATATCCTCAACTCAGGGTAGATGAAGCAGATACCCCAAAGACAGCTTTCTAAAATAGGTAGGACCACTTAGAGTACTTGGTCTTGCCCTTCGGATTGACCAATGTGTTAGCGGTCTTTATGGATCTCAAGAACAGGGTGTTCCATCAGTATCTTGGTTCATTTTTCATGGTATTTTGGATGACATCATAGTTCATTCGGGATCATAGGAGTAACATGAGAAGCACTTGTGGATCATTCTAGGCACCTTGAGAGAGAATCACCTTTATTAAATGTTTTCCAAATTCACATTATGGATATGGGAAGTGAAATTTCTAAGCCATGTGACCACAGATAAGGGGGATTCAGTAGACCTAGAGATGATCATTGTGGTTATGTCATGGGAGAATCTGAAAAATGTGTTCTAGATAATGAGTTTACTTTCCATGGTTGGTTATTACTGGAGGTTTGTTCGGGATTTCATTCCACTTTCTTCACTGATGACTGCACTCACCTGGAAAGGGTTTTAGTTTATATGGGACCCAGAATTTCAAGCATCCTTTAAAGAGATGAAAATGTGGTTGACTACAACCACTGTTATGATTTTTCTGAAGGATATAAAGGGGTTTTTGGTTTATAGTGATGCTTCATGTATGGGTCTTGGGTGTGTGCTTGTGCATGATGATCACGTTGTGGCGTATGTCCCTCGCCAACTATGACCACATGAAAATAATTACCCTACCAATGACTTGGAGTTAGCAGGTTTGATGCATGATTTAAATACATGGTGTCACTACCTATTTGGGGAGTTGTTTTTTGTCTACTCGGATCACAAAATATTGGAAAATATCTTCTTGTATAAGAACCTCAACATGAGGCGGCATCATTCGATTGAGTACTAGTAGCGGTTTGACATTTACATTTTCTATACCCTAGGAAAGGGTAATGTGGGGGATGACACCATGTTAAGAGGAGTCCCAGTGCATGCCTTGGGGAATTCCAGTGATGAGTGGAATATGATGGAACTCTTTGCTCAGATGCATATGGAGACAAAAGAGAAAAATGGGGATGTGTTCTTGGAAAGAGTTCAGTTGAATCCATAACTCTTAAAGTTGATTCTGTGGGAACAACCATGTTATGATCTTTTCTAGTGGTCTAAGCAGTTTATTCATAGTGGGAAGACATCCTCTTATTGGTCATCATCTCTCGAGGGTATCATGTGCTTCATGGTCCAGTCAGTAGTGCCATCTTCTCTGCATAAGGTTGTGATGCAGGATAGACACCAGTCTCGGTGGGGTTCCCATACGTGTGAAACCAATATTTATTATGATTTATGTCAAGAGTTTGATGGCATGGTATAATAAGAGTCACCGTATACTTCATGTAAAGATGCTACACATTATGGCAGGTGAAAGAATAGCATCAAGGGCCATCCGGTTTGCTCCAGCCATTAATCATTCCTACCTGGAAGTTGGATGAGGTCTCCATGGACATAATTTTTGGCTTACATCATACACCTCAGAGTAATAATTACATTTTTCTCGTGATTGATCATCTGAACAAATCATCCCACTTCTTTCCGATCTGAGATACAACTAAAGTGGATGAGTTGGGCTGCTTATATCTTCAAAAGGTGGTAAGGATCGTTGATTTTCTATTAGTAGTTCTCTCAGATAGAAACCCATGTTTTACTTATCAGTTTTTGGAAGGTCTTTAGAATGCCTTTTGGATTAAGATGAGAATGGTATGTTATCCTCAAACATATGGTGAGACCGAGCGAGCTAATCAGATTTTAGAAGAAATGGTTTGTGGATGTGTTTTGGACATTGGTGGTTCCTATGATTTCCATTTAGGTTTGGTTGTGTTTTATTATAATAACACTAACCAATAATCAATTATAATGGATCCTTTTGAGGAGCTATATGGTCGTCCTTATTGACCCCCCCTCTCTGTTGGGTTGAGATAGGTGAGACCTCACTACTGGGGCCGAGTCTGGTGCATGAGAAATTTGAGAAGGGCATATGATCAGGAAGCACTTATTGATAGCTCCTAGTGCCATAAATAATATTCTAACCAGAGGTGTCGATATGTAGAGTTTTCTTTATGTGATAGTGTATTTTGGAATGTGGATCCTTGTCTGGGCCATCTTTGATTGGGAATGCAAGGGAAGGTGAAACTGCGGTATGTTGGAACTTTTGAGATCATCGAGCATATTGGAAACATGGAATATAGCTTGGATTTAACTTATTAGTTGACATCCATCCATGATTTCTTCAATGTCTCCCAGTTGAAGAAATAAAACACGGATTCATCCCATGTAGTGAATTGGGAGGAGTTGGATATTGAGCATGATTTATTTTATTTTATTTTTTGAGCAGCCTGTGCGAATAGTGGACTTCCAAGAAACGGTGCTTGAGGGAAAGTCTATTCTAATAGTCTGGTTTCTTGGGAAGCATGTGAATGATACACATTATAAATGGGTGTGAATGTTATGGGTTGACAAATATTAACCATTTCTATTTTTCGATCAATCTTCATATAGACTTTATAGGACATATTGTTTTCATGGTGGGGAGAATTGTCACAACCATGTCCTTCATTTAAGGTAAATTTTTCTATTTTATTCTTATACTAAATTCCCAACTATGTTTCCCTAAGGTCCCATTAGATGTTAAGGATTTTGGACACTTTTTGAGTTGGCAAAAGGGGTCACATAGTTTGGGCGCACAGTTTTCTAAACTGTGGAAGCAAACTGTGTAGCCTTGTCCAGCTCATTAAAAATGTTCTTAATTACCATTTTTCCCTCCCAAGATTTATCCAAACTCGACCCATTCTTCCCCAATTCATCCCTTTCAGCCATTGTATCCTCCCAAGAACCTCAAACCCAAATTGGAACTCCATTTTGATGGGGAGTTCTATGGAGAATCTTTGAACATCCTTAAGAAATTGAATCTCTTCCTTAGTTATCATCTTTCTTCATGGGGTTTATTCCACTATTCATGACGTTACTTGTGACCAGTATGTAGGGATTCAGAAGATATGGTTTTATCCTAATTTTCATGGTCTATTCGTTTGGATTTAGGCTTTATCTAAGTCCCTACTGGTGCGGCGGTGGTGCAGTTGGATTTTTGCAAAAAATATTCAAGTGTTTTGACAATTGTGGTTGGTGATTCCCTAGTTAATAAATGCTAGATGAGTTATATTTTATTCATTAGTATTTTTAGAACACTTAACATACATTATAGTTTCTGAAAAATATGGTTTTGGTGACATTTGATAAGCAAATTATTTTAGGTACTAATTTGGTGTTAAATTGGGTGTTTTACATGTCTATTTTTTGTTATTCCAATTGGGGTTGTTTTATAACTCATGTAATGGGTTTATAGAAATTGTTTGGGTGCTAAAAATTATTTTCAGGTGAATATGGGTATACCCATGGTGTTCAAAGTGTAATTTTGAATGGATTTTTTGTGTAAAGCATAATAAATTTTTGTGAAGTGGTTTTATTGAAATTCAAATGGTTTTATTGAGTGGTGTAAATGGTGAAAAACACATGTAGCTATTATTTTGGGTTGATTATGAACATAACACAAGTGTTTATGTGATAATGGTTTTTGGTATCATGAGATAATGGGTTTAGCACAATGGGGGAAGGCAATGTATCACGGATGGAATATTTGTACTAGTACCCTTGTTATTCGGATGGGTTTTGACCCGATTTCAATGAGAAAAATGGACGACGACAACACTAACAAAACTGTAATTATGGTTATTGGGGACCACTCAGTTATGTGTATATTCCCTATAATAGCTCATGCATGAGAACAAATTTTTATATGGTTATATTACAACAACTTATGAGGTACATGGGTCCCAAGACTAACTAGTTCCTAGAGGTGTTCTTGAGATTGGTTCTCATTGACTCTTGTGAATTTATATTTTTAATATTGTGGTTTTTTAGGGAAAATAAAGTTGCATACAAGTTTTATTGAAATTTTATAATTTATGGAATGTTCCATTTTAAAACTGTATTCATTTAAAAGTTTCATTCTTTAGAAATTATTCCCACCACCTCTTCTTTATAAAAAATGTCTTGATTTTTATCTTTTATTGTTTACTCTATGGAATCACGTAGTGGTATCCTATTTCTACTAGTATCAAACCCTACCTAATACCCTTGGGTGTAAGTAGAATTGTTCATGTTTGATTGAGGTAAAGGAAAAGCTTTGGGCAATGGAAGTTCGAGGTGTTAGTTCCCATCCTTTGTGGGGTGTTGTAGAGACGACTCGTGGGTGATGAGACCGTGTAATGTAAAGTCCTTTGGAATTTTTTCAACTCATTTATTGTGTATTTGGACCATTTTCTATATGTTTTAATCAATGAATTCAGTTCTCGATTTTTTATTATGCTTCTTTGGTATGTATTTTTTAGATTTGGTTTATTTATTGTTTTTGATGTTTTATGTATCCATATTTGGATAAATCGATCCCAAACAAAAATATATGATACCCATGTAGTTGTTCTAGACTGTGGGGATATGGAATGACCTTCGTTCATTTTCGTGGTCTTATTTTTGTGCCAGTTTGGGGGACAACCATATTTGGATCAGGACAAGGAATAAGTGGGAGACATTATAGATATTTTATAAACAATTTTTTTACATTTCCTAGTTTCAAGGAAACTAAAACCATATCGGTTTGCATGATTTTATTATGTTATATAGATAATATTAATCACTTTAAATTTAATATTTATGTATAAAAATTATGGTCCATTATATTGGGTAAAAATAAACTAATTCATAAGTGAATTGCGTTATCTCAAACTAAATTATTCATAATAAGAATCTTTCATTGAAAAATCACACACAATAATTCTCTTCATAACATAGGTAAATGAAACATAATAGGTGTGAGATCAGACACTAAGTAATGGAAATCAAGAGAGGTATCAACATAAAATAGATACAGGGTGTGAGAAATTGATAAAAACATATGAAAACCATACCCTGCATGTCATAGATCATAGAAAGGATTACTGAAATAAATCATGGTAGTTCATAAGACATGAATAAAAAAGGAACTAATGAACATGATATAATAAATCATATAATTTAAAAAATACATATAAATTTGGGATGAAAGTATTATTATAACATTGTGACCATGACTAAATAAAGATAGTTTCAATCATTATGTTAAGGAAAAGAAATCAGGACCTCACATAAAATTATCAACATGAAACTGGATTTACACATGAAATTATTGAAATAGAAGCATGTCCACACATATCCTTATGGACATGAAATAAGTCCCACAGATAACCTTATGGATTGTAATGAAGACCCATATTAACATTTTGGACAAAAAATCATGATCACACATTATAAAATTTACACATGAGTTATCCATCATTACCCAATTCATTGTAATGAGTTATAGATCACAACCACCATATAATTAAAATCAATCAAATGTGTTCAAAATGTTCATAAAAATTTCATAACATCGTAACCTATGAGAAAACAACTTTTTTAAATAGTTCATCGTAGTATAATCCATGGAAAAGAAACGGGTATCATAAATATTTCATCATTTCAACCAAGAAAAAACCAATCGAAAAAAGAATGTGTTTCAGGGTAATATTATAATCAAAAACATAAACCATCTAGATAAAGAATAATTATGGTAATAATTGATCATACCCCCATTAAATATTAGTCATATTAAAATTATTCCATCTTTGAGAAAAAATTATTTAGAAATATCACTTGGTACATTTCATGAGGAATATATCTTTTCCACAAAAATATTTTTAAAAAAATTTATGAAAATTATTCAATTTTTTTAAAAAATTCTTTGAAATGTTTTGATAATTTGTTGAATCATTAATCATTCATGAAGGAAGAAAATTATGTTCATGTCAAACTCATTTAAAATAAAAACTTATTTCACATTTTCTATAAAATCAAAATGTGACTTGTTTAGAAAATGACACAAATATTCCTTTTAAATTTTTTAGTAAGTTAAACATGGTGAAAATTACATTAAATAGGAATTGGTGAATATTATTTTTCTCTATAAAAATTATTTTAAAAACTTGTATATGGATGAAAAATGGTTTTCTATTGAGAATATAAATAAAAATATTTCTTATTGAAAACATTTATTTTGGAAACATAAATCATTTAAGAGAGGAAAATGAAAAAAAAATATCATTTTCTTAAAATAAATGGAATATAAAAAAATACATGAGTTTTGGGATATATAGATAATATGTTCTCATCATTAGAATCATCTGATATATAGGTCAATTAATCAATGAGGTTGAAACATTAATCATTTACCGCATTGGTTTATTTTGAATCATACGCCCAATGAGAGAATAAATTTAAATATAACATTAACTATAATTATAAAAAATAAATTCATGATATTACATTTAAAATGGGACGTATATATACTCAAAAAAATCAATACGTTTATAACATAACATATATCCCAAAGAAGACAATTTGAGACAAAATCTCTTACCTTATGTATCGACTTCATTTGTAATAATTAGAACCTACTTTGTAATAAATAAAGTTTTCTAGACATATTTTAAAAAACTATACATATATATATCATTCCATTTATGATTTACTTATGAAATTTTAATTCACTTTTATTTGCAATTCTTTGTAAAAATCATGTTGGTGTAATAATTAATTCATTTTTCATGTATGTTTTAGTCAAGTATTTTCAGTCCTTTTACTTTGATCATTGGTGCATCATCCCAAAATGTTAAACATGATATAAATATCATATATATTTATTATATATGTATTTAAATGAATCCATTAAATGAAGATATAGAAAATGAATTTCACTATTCATAGAGATGGTGGCTCTTAGCTACACGTGAACGTTGATTCTATTTTTTCAATGGTTTAAGTTAATGAATGTTAAATAATATATTAAATTTAAAAAATTATTTTTATTTTATATATATATATATATTATTTTCAATAAAAATATCATTATATACTCCCACGTGAATTACAAGTGATGAAAAAATTACATAGCTTTGTTGGGAGGAAGTCTGCCGTACACACGAGCAACATTATTACATTCATAAAAATGGACAATATGATGGCATATGTGATATTATAATTCTTTAATTATAATTATATCATAAATATAATATAAGTATGTAAAATACATAATTGTATTTAGTCATTAATGGTTGTAATGGAAAATTATTTACATTAGTTTGTGAGGTGATTGTCTTTCATACACATGATCAAGATTTTCATTTTCCATTTGATGGAAGAGGGGTTTAACAAACGACATTACATTAATGTTATAACATACAACTATATGAGAGATAATAGTGTTATTATAATAGAATAATTTTATAATATTATTAGGAATTAGAAGAATAAATAAAATTGAAATTTTCAGTGGAGAATACTTCTTTCTCCAATAACCTCCTTTGGTTTACAAAAAATCATTATTTTTTGGATTTATGATCAAAAAAATGACTCTAAGATATAATGGGGTATTTTATAATGGGCTTTTTGTTTGTATTGTCTTTTGGATCCCATGATTTTCATACATAAATAGTGAATTTTTTAGATGAATAATCAATAAATTAAAAAAGTAGAGGCCAAAAGATCAAAATAGTTTTGTGTTTTGAGAGATAAGAAACATAATCTTGTAATTTGGTGAAATATCTTCAATATACCCATCAAATTTATTTACCTTTAGTACTATTTATAAATATACACTACATAAAACTGGTATTTTTATCATGTGGAATGGAAAAAAATGAAAGGGTGAGCTCAGATGATTAGTATGGATTTGAATAAGATATATCAATATACAATCATATGGAAGAATAAGATAATAATTAGGGGTTGTGAACATGAAAATAATATAACATATTTCTAAATAATCTATCTTATTTCATATACATTCGTCACTGTATAAAATTTTATTATATTAGAACACTTGAGCTAAGAGTGTGAGAACAATTATAAATCAATCTTGAACCATAATATCATTTAATAAAATAGTCTAACATTCAAAAATATATAAAATAAATTTATATTTTATTTTTTACAACAAAGAAATTCATCATAGATGATTGGGAATCATCAACTTTTTCTAGAGTGCAGTAGGATACACCTATTTTTCATAGTGGATCAAGAGAAACAAATATTCCATTTTCGAAGATGTATGTGAACTTATTTCCCATTATTATTTCCTGAGATATAAAAATTTATCCAATTAATTAGCGTTTCATATAGTTCATTCAGATCTCATAATGAAAACAATACTTATTTTTTCCATAGTATAAACTATTCAACATAACTTCACATCATCACCTGTGTAATTCAAATGGGTTTCATAAACATTTTTTCAACACAAAAATTAACCCTCTAGAGAAATAATACATATTTTATAAATTAATATTATCCCCATTAAAACATAAGTGACATCAATAAATGAAATCTTATATAGAAAATAATTTGGAAATATTATTCAAAAAATACACTGAAGAAAAATAACCATTTTACTTTAAAAAAATAAAATATAAACAATTTCCTAAGCCAACTTACTTGAATAAATAAAATGAAATATCATATTTAAATATTCAATGAAATTATTTCCTAAGATGTCAGATAATTACATTCATGCCAAATATTTTAAAATGAATATTCCTTTAAATTTTTTAATAAGATCTAAAAATGAATTGATTTGGAAAAGAGCATATGTATTCCATTCAAAAAAAATCATAAAATGTAAAACATGGTTATACATGTATTTTTAAAAATTATATGAGAATTATAAAAAAATATGTTAGGAAACTTGGTTTTGGAATAGAATATATTTCTGAACAAAGAGATAAATATTGTTTGATTTTCTAAATAACATTTTCTCACATATTTTAAGTACCAATGTGTACAAAAATTTTAATATTACTTTTGAATATATTTAATAATTCAGGGAAATAAAATTAATTGTCTTATTCAGATATAGATCATAATATTTCATCATTGGAAATAGAATCATAATTAATCCCAAAAAATTATGAGATCATTACATAAGACGCTTACCACTTTGGTAATTCGAATCATAATAACCATGAAATAATAACATTAAATGAAACTTAATAACATTAAAATAATTTTATTCATGATATAACATGTGGAAGGGGTAGTATAAACACCTCCTAATATTTTATTTGTGTATAACATAAGATACTCCTCGATGAATGTAAATTGAGACAAATATCCATTACCGCATTGGTAACATTGAAATTGTGAACCCCGTGAAAGATATATCATAAAATAAATATTTAAATAAATATAAATTCAATTATGACAACCATAAAATACATTCCTGGTTTGGATATATGATACATGAACTAAAACTGGGGTGAATATGGCATGTGTCCCACAGAAAAATAGAAGTGAGAGGGAATTATCGTACTGTAAGTCTATACTTCTATAAAACATGACTGTAAATCTATTAAAATAAATATATGTTTATTATAAATCCTTTTAAGAACCATAATTATATATTTTTTACCATATATTTTTTTCTTATGTCCTTTTAGTACCATTGTATTAACCCTTCATTGTTAAATCCTGTTTCAGGTAATAACGGCCTAGTTTTTTGTGAATGTCTTAATTTCGGTAATATTACCTGGATCATGGTTAAATCATATATATGGTTTTAATAAGGATAAAAATATTATTTATATTCAGTATACATGTATTTATATTAATTAATTAAAATTATAGATAGAAAATTAAATATCATGTTCCTGGAGATGGTAGACCGTACATACATATGAATGTTGTTTTCATTATCTTGATAGATTGAAATAATTAAATGTAAATAATATCTCATCACAGAATAATTATTTTTATGGAATAAATATCACATATTTTCATTAAACACATCCTTATTACCTTCAATGTAAATCATGATGAATCACATCGCTTCACGAGGTGGTATTCTATCATACTCACAAACGACTTTATCGTATTCCCACAAAATGAAAAGTAAAAAAAGATAACTTTAATATCATGATTCTGAAATAATAATAATATAATAAATATCATATATAACTGATAAATTTATAATTATATCCATCTTTGATAGGTGGTAATGTAAAAATGAATGACATCAGTTTGAGAGGTGGTAGTCCACCGTACACAAGAATGATGATTTTGTAACCCATTTCATGGAAGGGTAGATGGTTATAGGTCATGAATTTAACATAAATAAATCCTTTTATAATTAAGATAATATTGTTATTATATCATAATGGTATAATAAGTTTTTATGTATGGAGGAAGAAAAAAAATTAAATTCATGTGGATGAATGTTACCACTAATTCTGGTATCCTATATAGGATTTAAGAAACTAAATTCATAGGTTGTATTTAAATACAAAATAGGATGATATTAGGGATTTTTGTAATTTATTTTAGTAGTTATTTTCCAAAACAAATTGGTTTTATTGTGTGAATAAGTGATGAGAGGCGGTAGTCTTTTATAACTAACGTGAGTGGAAACTTTTAATTGTTTTGAAAGAAAAATGTGTATTAACATTTCTTAGATTTCAAAAGGATAATAATGGTAAAAAATAGAACCTATAATATATAAGGTCTACATATGTCCAAAAAATAGTTTTTGATACTTTGGTGGGACATTTTCTCCCCATATCTTCTTAGTCTAACCATTTGTAAATAAGAATTTACCTTAACAACAGAAAATAATTTGAACTATTTTTGCTATTAATTACATTAAATATTAAATTGAACTTATTTTATAATATATGTTATTATTATTTTAAATATGGAATATATTTTCACAAATCCCAATAATAAAAGTGAGAAATTTGAATTTAAAATTAATCCCATAAATGCGGTAAGAAAGTGAGGTGTTAAACAAATAGTGTTCAAAAGTTTATTATATTTTTATATCCAAATTCAATATGAGAATTATTGAACTTTCCCAAATTAGTTTAATAGATATATAATTTAAAAAAAATTACTATACAAAATTTAAAATATTTTTTTACTTAATAAATAATTTAAATGAAAATTATGTTTTCATATAAAGTTTTGTATTTTCACTATTCATCAAAAAATAAAAATATGAAAAATAATCAAAATAATTCACCCATTAAATTATTATTTCAAATATGATGTTTATTTTAGAAAATTAAATTTCTAATATTTTTTAAAATTAATTTTATTATAATTACACAAATGGATAAAAAAAATCTTTTTAGGAAGATATAGTTTTTAAGAATAAAATCAAATTTATTCATATATTTTGTATAAAATGCATAACATGAAGGTTAAAAATTTGGTATAATATATATAAATTTCATTAAAATCATTCAAAAAAATTTATCTGGTTAATTTATTGATCGAAATCCCATTTTTAAACAAAAAATTTGTTTTCTCAGAAAATGATTTCCTTTATTTTCAAAAGATTTTTATTATCACATGTAACTAATTGGTAACTAGAGAATACATTATAAATACTTATGTGAAAATTATATAAATAATTTAGTTAATCATTTTTATACACTATGTTCCAATTTCTAGGTAACAATTATCATATTAAATAATAATATTTTAATACTATGTCATGTTTCGTTTAAACTCAACACTGCATGTAACATATGCCAAACTAAGTATTGCATTGACAAAAAAAATATTATAAATATTAGATTTATTTAAAAAATCAAAAAAAATTGGTGTGTTAGGTTATTTGAACCAATTGGGTTTTTAAGTTCGAAGGGGATAGGAGATGGAGTATCCTTTTATATGTGTGGGAGAGGGTACACGTGGTTTCTTTGAAATAATTAAAGTTTACCAAAATGGTTCCCCTTACCATGACCCCAAAATGGGTAATTCTAAATCATTATAGGTTTTAATGAATAAATCTTGTTATAGAATGATATTTAGTATAGTTTTTAGGTCATTTTAACCCTTAACTTTTTAGTTTACCCACTTTGTAAATAAGTTTTTACTTTAACCACGATAATTATTTCTATTATATTTACTTTTTTTTTTTGAAAATATCATGTTTTACGTATTTTATAAGAAAATTTATTAGGAATAATAGTATGGAATCAATTTTTTCAAATTTCGTTCAAATAAGTAGTATAATTAAATATAAAATTAATCCCACATACGTGATGGAAAAGCAGTTTTCCATAGAGATAATTTTCATAAGTATAGAACGTTTTAATGTCAAAAATCAAAATAGAATTTATTACAATAAACTAAATGGGATAAATATATATAGTATTGATTTTATTTTTAATAAATATTTTTAAATATTTTTTTTAAATTATATTAATTAAAATAATTTTTATTAATTAAAAATAGAATTTTTTACAATTCATTGAAAAATTATGTTGTTCAAAAAATTTGAAAAATTACATTAAGGATAATTTAGAAAATAAATTCAAAAAAAAAGAAGTTTATTTTTTCAAATAAATTTTTTAAAAGTGGTAAAAATTAATTTTATTGTTTTTTCCTGAAAATAAATAAAATTATTTTTTGAGAAAAGAGAATAATAGAGACATATAAATTCATTACTAAAATTTATATTCTTTTTTATCAATATTTTTTCTTTATAAAAACTTATTATGATAAATATTTAATATGTGGTTATTTATATCTTTATGTCATGTTTAATGGAAAAGTTATAATGGTCGGGTGTAAATAATCATATAAATAATATATTATTATTATTTAAAACTCACTGTTTCGTGTAAATCAAGATATCAATGAAATTAAATTTATTCAATAAAATATCATAAAAATATCATAGTGTCATCTTCTACCCACCAAAAATTTAATTTAAAATGAAAAGGCTTCACTTTGATATAAAAAATGGATACAACTATCTCATCACATCCTCAGGTTCCAATTTTTGTTCCTCAACCGGTGGTTTCACCACAAAACAATTACCACGTGAGGGGTCTTTTTTCATACATCTATCTTTTATGATGAAGATTATATGCATGTTTATCAACATTATAAATATGTTTATCAATAACTGTGACCTCAAATTTTAGTACATGTGTAGGATTTGTCTTGTATTTACCCAAGAGAGATACCTGGAACATATCATGGAATTTATAGAGGTGTAGTGGGATCACTAAACGGTATGCTACACTCTTAGTAAAAATATGAATTTCAAAGGGAAAAATATATATATTGGCCAATCTTATATTAAATCATAAAAATAATTTCATCATTTGTATGTGATTCAATCAATTTACACTTCATCTCTAACTCCCTAAACAAAATATTAAGGATGGTTTTTTTATTTATGAAGCACTAAAATCATCATATGATTCATAATTTTTTCCTTTTGTAAATAAATTTTTACCAAAACCAAAGCTTATAGGAAAATTTTATCTAGTCTAAACCATTGAACTAATTAATCTATTCCATAAATAATCAATAATAAGGATCATCCAAAATATGTCTAATCAAATTTTATTCCAAAATATTTGAATAAATTAATCTCATATAATTCAATGAGAAAGTTTACAATTATAAACTATTATAAATAAATTTATAAACCCTAATAACTTCATAATATTCCTAAAAAACAATATATTATTCAAAAATTAAAATCAAATTTTATTAAATAAATAATATCATATCTTATAGGAAAAGATTTCTATTGGAAATCTAGGTTCATCAATTAAATGATATATGTTCATAAGATAATTAACAATTTCAAATGAGATTTCATCATTCTAGAATCTATGTTTATAGAGGTATTATATGCTTAAAAACACATCAAATCTCACTAAAGGATTCATAAATATATTTTTATGGAACTCATTCAATGAAAATCTACCATGAATTCCCTACTATGTAGTTCCATAATTATCATGACGCACATCCAATGTTGTGATTTCATAAGAATTCCATTTTTCACTTATCCCTAAATTTTTCTATGGCCTATAACCTTTATAATCCCAAGGATTATAGTATTAACTCGAAAAATTCAAAAATCATTTCATTCTATACATTGAAGTGTGGGGGTTCAGTTTTTTTGAGTTATGTCTCTATTAAATTCATAGACGGTGATCTTCTCATCAGTCCAAAAAAAATTCATAATTTCTACGCTTCCCAAACATGTAACAACCACTTATTCCTTTCAAGAATACAATTAAGTTATTAATTCCAAATTTTAGCAAGGTAGGTGACTGGAATTTCATTCCACCATGTGATTTATTCAAGATCTTCTGAGAATTAATATTAATTTTCCTATAAAAACGATGTGCATGAAAATACATCTAGTTTAATAAAAATTGAACTTTTATTCTTCATAAAAATGTTTTGAATGATTATAATATCCATTTTTTATTTCTACCTTCTATAAAAATTAAAATATTTATATATATTCACTAATTTATCTTATTTACAATTCCCTTAAATGTCTTGGTTTTATGTCAACAAATAATTTAGACATTTTTGGTTAGGGGTGATAACTAAACAAAAACCACACCTTGAATGTCTTATAAAATTTTCTTCAAAGGTATCAATAGATTCATTAGCCTTATATTTGAGATAATGAAATTCTTTCACCGTCCATGTTCATAAAATATAATGGAGGTACTTATTGAGGAACATCCTCTTAAATTATTCAAATTTAATGGATTCAATTTCCCTCTCTTTTCTATTATTCTTAATATAGTTACATCATTAATCTAATTCAACTTCCAAATTATATACAACCAAAACGAATTTCACTTGTTTAAAAAAATGAATAATGAAAAATATTTTTCTGTGGTATTTATTCATTTCTTAATGACTAGTATATCAATGGAACTACAAAAATAAGGTGGATGTTTCCTCATAAATTAATAAATAAAGAACTTTTCCCTTATTTTCTCATTTGAATATTCAACAAGATTCACATCTTGATAAATTTTTGTGAGCATAGTAACAATATTTTTTATTTGAGGTGCAATAACATTTGGGTTCTATAACACCCGATACTTTTATGAGAAATATTTTGTTTTTTATGTAATATAAATCATCAAAAAAATCTTTCACTACACACAACACTAGCTTGGCTTTCTTTACACAGAATCGCAGCCTTCCTCGATATCTTGCGTCATACGCAATACCGAGCATCACTAAACAACGATATGCTATTAAAATATTATTAAAACTAGCCGTTATGAATAGTAATAACCACTTTTTGAAATTTTTTAAATTTTAATTTTTAAAATGGACTTCATTTTTGGATTCGGAATATCGAAATTAGCCTAGGGTGAAATTTTTTTATTTTTCTGAAAACTTTCAATTTTTTATGAATAGTGAAAACACCGGGTTCCTATTTAAAACCCGACTTTTTATTTAATTAATTATTTATTTTATTTATTTTTATTTTAGGTCAAAATTGATACATAATACCTATATAAGTTAAATTCAATTCATTGGAGTCATTTTATAATAATTTTAGATATATAAAAATTTTATTAAACTTTTCACCGTCTTTTAACACCTCCTAGGAGAATTTTCAAATTCACATAAAACATAATTTTACTGCTTCTATGAGTGAAATTTTGAAAATCCGAGAGGTACGGTTGATATTAAGGACTAAATGTGGTTCAATGAGATGAAAATAATTTTTGGTGAATAGTAACTTTTTACTTTTTTTTACCACAGTTAAAAGTAAATAGGGTAAATAAGGGTAAAAATGATATTATTATTACCCTAACACATGTCCTAATTCTATAGGATAAGTATAATTCGACCAAAAACAACCTTAGGAATAATATATGACCATTTAGGCCCACATGGATTAGATTAGGACATTTATTATTAATTTATTTAAAGAAGGGTTAAAATAGTTAAAATCAAAGTTTAATAAGTAAATAATTTTTAATATAGGGTAATACATACGTTAAATTTGACTATAAGTATTCATTAGAAAGAAAAAAAGATTTACTACATAATTATAATTTATTTATAATTTTTAGACTTTAAATAAATTAATTTATTTATGACACAATGATGATGGAGTAATTATCTTATTAATGAAATATTGACATAATTGATGTTATAAATACCCAAAGAAATGTAATTTGAGACTTTTTATGAATTACAATAATTTTCTTTGTTAATATGACATGATATTATTTATTTAATTAACTTTTTTCTAACTAATCTTTCTGTTATGATTTTCAAAAAAAATCAATTACCAAATAGTTTAAAAATTGAAATAAAATAGTTTTTAAAACAAATATTACATTATTAATTGATATTTTATTCCTAAAAATCTAAGGTTCGGAAAAATGACTTATATAAGGTTATATATATTAATAATAAACAACTAGGGGTTCTTTTTTCTTGTTATGGTATGTTTATTAACCTTATAGTGCAAGAACACAAAAAGACACGGTAAAAGTAAAATTATCTAACTTAAAGTTAAATATAAATGATAAGGTTAAAATAGTAAACTAAACTTGTCCAAATTCTATTGGATGAGAGTATTTCGACCCATACCCACCTTATCTTAGAAATAAATCAATTTGGAGCTATTTAAAACCGAATATGGCTTTATAATAAAATAATATTTTTAGTTTTTCTGAAGGTGCCCCTCTCCTCCCTTATAAAAGGGAACCTCCTCCCTCTCTTCCTCACACCATTTTGAGCCTTCAAGCTCGGCCAAACCCTACCAATATCTACTCTTCACTTCCCTAGGAACATCCTAGAGGTCCTGGTATTCTTCAAAGACCAATTTTATTGCCCTAAAAGGAGGTCTCAAAGAGGCGCTTTAAAGAATAGGTAATGTCCGTTACCGATTCTTTCAACTTTATTTCTTCTTCCACTTCTTCTTATTTAGTTGTTTCATTATGAATTAATAACATCAGTATCACTCATATAGTTATATGTTATTATAAGTATGAAACAACCCTATTTCACCATCTATCCATCCTACGAAAAACGAAATCACCCATCGTGCGTACGTACGGAATACCGTCTCTACGCCGTGGTGTAATCTATTTTCCACCACCACATTACTTGGATGGGTATAATGGTGTAAATAATGAATATATATGATTATTGTAAAGTTATATTGATTCTGAAATAGTATATATACACTCCCATACAATTCCACGATCATGGGAACGATATCATCGCTCATGCATACGTACGGAATACCGTCTCCATGATGTGATGCGACTCGTTATACAGGATATTCATTGCATAATGATTATATAAATGAATTGAATGAATGAATATGATATATATTACACTAATACCATTCTGTAAATAAGGTATCTATAACCTAAAAAGAAGAATAATAATTTATTCGACAAAACACGCATAAGAACAAAAAGTAATAAACACCTGAATAATAAGTAGTAATGAAATATTTCTAATAATAAGCTAAGAATATGACCATATATGATAATTATGATTCTTTAATAAGTCAATAACATTATTTAAATCATTATACAGGAGTTTCGGACACTTATGAAGCAAATCGGACCTAAGGTAAGGGAAATATCACAATCTCATTTTTATCCGAGATTGTTTATACTTGGGAATTTACTGGGGTGTATTTTATCATCCACATTCATGTTTCCTCAATATGTAATATTATATCCATCCGCCTAAAATTTTTCAAAATCCAATTTTACCCTTCGGTGAGTTTTTAGTAAAATATATTAAAGGAATATTTTGTCGTTTTTCGTACGAGGTACTTTTTGACTTTTCTGAAAAAATTACGAGAAGAATGTTTTTTTTAACTTATACGGCATGAATGGATTTTTAAAAAATTATTTCCAAGAACCTTCCTTTACAAGTTTTTAAGTTTATTTCTAATAAACTTCTTTAATTTAGAATTGTATGACATGTTAAGAAAGGAAAAGTGTTTTTGAAGTAGAAAGGATATTTTCCTCAAGAATGGGGTTCAAGTGTTTTATCAAAATTATTTTCCATCTAAGATAATAAAGGGTTCTATTTATATCCCTATTATTACATTGATTTGATTATGTTGTGATGGAATTATTTTTATGTTTTCTTTTTTCATATATGAATTGTTTTATGATGTCACAATGTTTAAGATTCCCATTTTTATTACATGGGTTATGCTATGATGTATGGTTTATGATTTTGTGGAACACATAAGAATGGTATCATTATGAGATGGGTGGGACCTATATCTCCCTCCAATCCATTGGGTAAAGATTTTATATATCATGAGGTAGACATTGCTGGAATAGCAGGTTAAACCGGTTCAGTGAAACAGGACTGAAACGAGGAATGAACTTGGTTCAGAAATGGACTTTATCCACTAAGATAGTCTTGGAAATGGGTCTTGACTAATAAGAATTGATTATCTATGATTATGTGTGTATTCCACAAAGTTTCATGTTTTAAGTTATGATTATTGGGATTACATTTCACTACTATGATTTATCCCAAGTTATGAAATTATGATCTCTTTTGCTGGTTATGATTTCCAAAATGTTATGTTCTTATGAATATGATGTGATTGATATTTCTTTGGTATACCCTTATTGAGCATTTGAGCTCACCATTTTGTATGTTTTATTTCCCCAGGTCAGGAAGAAGGTTATTATGTAGGATATGCCAAAAGGGACTCTAGATATGATGAAAGAAATTGGAGATAATATAGTTTCTTTATGAACTAGTTGTTTATGGTTCCCAGTTTCTAAAGACACTATACTTATACGGTCCTTTCATGGTTTTGTAATATGTTGTAATAAGTGTACTTCAATTTTGAAGTATTAACAATGTATGTAAAGTAAGGGTCGTTATAGGTTCTCTAGAATAAAATCATTTCATTATCTATTTCATTCATCGTTAAAATGATTCCTTCTGGTTTAATCATTGATTAAAGCCAAAAAGTATTTTGTGAGAACATATAATCATAATAGGAAAACTCATAGTCATGGGAGATCATATAATGGATGTCTAAATTATTACTCCATTATTTCAATATAAGAATCCTTAAGTGTACCTTGGTTATATCTTATTATCATATATTCAAGTCCATCATAATGGTGTGTAAAGAAAACATGGATTATCAAAACCATATCATATTAAAGTGTTAAACCATGTGCATAATAAGAACAAATTTCTTGTACTATGTACTTCTCAAATCAACCTCATCTTGTATTTATCTAATATATTTTCCCTAGGTACATCTGTTCTTGAACTAAATCCACTTGAATTATCTTAAAAGGGATGTATTTCTAGGAAAATAAATTAAAACATTCTTTATCAGAACATTAGGATTTTATCCTATACATAGTCTTATCCTAATGGTTTTTACTAAAATTTTCTCATTCTAGTTTCTAGAGGTAAACTAAGCCTTTTCTCTACAACAAATATTAGTAACCGAAACTTTTCGTACATAAATATTACATCTTAATAAATGTGTACTCATTACATATTATAATGACACGCGCCTTAATAATTTATGTCATGTTCCTTTAGAGAATCATGTATATAAACAGCTGGTTCAAAAGTGAACTAAATCATCTTCAACAAAATTATTCATATCTAGAAAAAAATTTAGATAGTGCATAAATAATATCAT
This sequence comes from Viscum album, assembly GCA_963277665.1. Classification (NCBI taxonomy): domain Eukaryota; kingdom Viridiplantae; phylum Streptophyta; class Magnoliopsida; order Santalales; family Viscaceae; genus Viscum; species Viscum album. The sequence continues at coordinate 1,563,302,907 of OY728150.1, forward strand.
TCTTCATAACATTTGAAAATTAAATATAGGGAAAAATGATCTAATGTTATTAGTAAGGGTAAATACGGGATATTTCCACATAACATAAGCATAAGGGTATGAGAATATGATGAAAACTTTTTTTAATTATTCCTTATATTTCATTTATCATAAACATGAGTCGTTGATTTAATAATGGATGTTTAGAACATAAGAATCATAATTTAATCAATGGACACTATCTGTGAGAGAAAAACCTTTAAATAGTGTCATGTTAACTCAATTAGTTATGGATATGAAATCAGGCCCTCACAAAATCTTCTCCACATGAAAGTAGGTTCTTTCAAGAAATTATGGATATATATATGGGTCCATTCATAACCCTATAGACATAAAATACGGACCATGAATTACCTAATGGACATGAAATCTGACCCACACATAACATTTTGAACATGAATTTCAGTCCATGCATTAAAGGCACATGGGTTATCCATCATTACCTATTTCCTTGGAGGGAGATATTGGTCTCACCCATTGCATAATAAAAATCACAGATATGTGGGCCGCATGATATTTTAAAAAATCATAAAATCATAACCCATAAAAAGGTTTAGGTTTTATACACATTTCATTATTACATAACTTGATGAAAATAAGTTTATTTCATAGAAATTTAACAATTTTATCATAGAAAAAACCCATAAATATGTAATGGGTTTCATTGAAATTTCATCATTATAATTATAAACCAACTAGAGAAAAAATATGCATAGATCTAATACATAACATCTCTATGAATAATTATATAACATCAATGTTTGTAATCATTAATGGGAAATCGTTACAAAATATCACTTTGGATATTTCTTTATGAATATATCCTTTTCACATTGAAAATAATTTCTTAAATAAAAAATCATATTTTTTTAAAAATTAATTTTCATTGAAATTAACATTGGTAACATATAATTGAATCATTAAATTATTGACCAGTTATCATGGTATAAAATTCCATTCACAGTGTACATGTTTAAAAAAATTAATTTAAATTGTTTCATAAAATACAAACATTACTTGTTTAGTAAATGAAATTAAAATTAATTTAAAAAAATTATAAAAAGGTATGCATTGGAAAAAATGAATTATAAAAATCAATGCATAATTTTAAAGAAATAATTATTTTTTTTTAGCAATCATTGATTTTGAAGAAAATAATTTTTTGACAAATGAGAAAAACAAAGACTATTTTTTTTAATACTATTTCTGGGCCTCTAATCCTTCAATAAGGGAAAATTGATTGAAGAAACTTATTTTCTATATTTAACTAAATGAGAATATATTCATAATTTTTATTATAGGTAGATTATAAGAACTCATCATTAAAAGAATATCATATAAAATAGTATTAAATTAAATCATTGCAACATTAAACATTTATCTATTTGGTGTCATTTTAATCATAATATCTATGAAAGAATAAATTTAATTGAAACATTAAATATGAATAGAATAAATAAATTAATTATATATCATATTAAAGGGGCAATATATACACTTATTAAAAGAAAAATATTTGATAAAAAATACATTACCTTATGTATCTACCACATTAATTATACATATCGTATTATATATGAATTATTTATGACATTTTATAACCTTTTAATTAATAATTTCATTTTAAAATACTATTTCTGGTAATAATAACATCATTTTACAGGCATGTCTAGGTCTAATATTCTAAGTTCTTTTACACTGATAATTATTCTTTAATATACTAATATTTGACCATGATATAAATATCATACTTTTTTTAAACCCTGATATTTTTTGAATTTTTATTTTTCAAATTAATTTAACCGTTGAGATATTTCTCATTCCACGTAACCCTAAAAATAGATGAATTTATATTAATATACTATTTTTAGCATGTATTATATGAAACACCAAGTTACGTTTTCTCTACAAAAAACCTAAATTTTAAGCATATCTATTAGAAAAACAAACTTTATATTTTAGTTGGAATATGTTATACGCAACACCACCTTAGAGACACAACATGCAACACAGACATTACGTACGTGACACACAACACATAGGTTTTGTGAAACACAATTTTACTACTATAATAATTTAAATGAGATAATTATAACTTATCAATAAAAACTAGTAATATTGATATTAATATATTCTTTTAAAATATGGTTTATTATGGTATTATTTAAATAAAACATATTGATAATAAAAGATATAATCATTGGAAAAGACCTTATATGTTTAAAAGTACTATTTTCTCAATTGAACTACCACTCATGTCCTTCTATGAAAAAATAATATTAATTTTACACAGTTATTTAAATTTAATATGATAAAATAAAACACATTATTTAATGTATAGTTCTGAAATTATCTTAGGGATATTTTTGTTTGTATTTTTCTGAGAAACTCCATTTTTTCGTAAATAATTAAAAACACTACATTTTACAAAAAAAATTCTTTTTCTAAAATAATTATTAATGTTTAATTACATAATAAATTTGTTACAATGTCACATTATATCAATTATAAATCTATTAATACCATTTAGGTTATTTTAATTAATTTCAATTTGAAATTAAATATAAAATCTTAACAAAATTTTGACTATTTCTATACTTTAAAATCCCTTTATTTCATCACTTCCATGGGATTAACATCAATGTTAATTTTTACACTTCTATAAATTGAGTTTAGAAAAACATAGATTCGCCATTTTTATCAGTATAATAGTTATATTCAAACTATACCATGTTTCTTTTTTGAAAAATGATTAGTAAAAGTGATTAAAACCAATAATAGTGATTAATGTCAAAATAAACATTACTAGGGGATAAACCTTAATATTATGAGCCCAAATGACCTATAAACTTGTCAAAAAACCATATTCTGGAATCATTGAATCAATAAACCTTCTATTCTTGATTTATTTTTATTTTTTGTGACTTTTATTTTCATAGAACATGTGTGCATCTACCTTTTTCTATAAAATTTCTAGTGAGTCCTTTTCCTTCCCTATAAAAGGACACAACTTCTCTATCTTCTTAACACCTATAAAAACAATTAGGTTCATCCATGATCTGACCAATGAAATTCCAAAAATCCCTATGTTGCTCTATAAAAAATCATTTTTGTAGAACTTCTTCCATGGATTCCTTTTCACATAAACAAAATGGAGTTAACTAATTAAGAGGTAACAACTTCTCTCAACTTCCTTTCATTTATCTTCCTTATCAACACCACCATACTATATTTTTCTTTATTTATAAAAATATTATCCTCATTATAATCTTATTTCATTATGCTAATATTTTGACCTACACTTACACACACCTCGATCTAATGGTTAACAAACATATTGTTTATGTGTATGGGGAACATCTACCTCACAGAACGATGACTGGTCAATTTTCTTACCACCATTCACAGTTGATATTGTGATCAAAACTATGATTATATATATATATAATTTATTATTTATTTAATCTTTTATTTCTTTTAGAGAACATATCTTTTTTATTTTCCATTTGGTGTAAATATGATAATTTCATTTGAGGAAGTGTGGACTATCTCCCTCTCAAAGTGATGTGATTCTTACACAAACTAGATTGAATGTATTAATGATGAGTTTAGTGAAATTATATAATATAAATTTAACATGATAATTATAATTTAATAATATTATATACATAGATACATATATATCATTTTATCTATATCTTTCAACATGAAAATAAAAATAGAAATATCATTCATGGGTATCAATACCTTACCGTCTCCTTGTTCTATTTTTTACCTTACATATATCTATATACATTATATTATAATTAAAATAATATAATTGATATATCTTATATTTATATATTGGTTTACAATATTTATTTAGGACATAACAATGAGGACCAATGAAATTTCAAATTAAGACACATGTAAAGAACAATGAAAATATTATCTGAAGTGAAACCTTAACATATAATGGTTAATAAGAAGGTAATATATGGCATCAATAAAACCATATATTGTATTATATATAATATTGTACTTTAAAAGGGTTATGATAAATTTTTATTAATTATACATGTGGTTTTAATGAGTTTGATGAGAGTCGGGACACAATATATGGGGATTTCATCACACTTTTTATTTCAATGAGACACAAGCTTTATTCACCAACCAATAATTTTATGTGGTGTGTATAATTACTAGGGATGTAATCAATTATTCTTATATTAAAATTTATATGTATTTATATATCCATTCTATGAATTTCTATTTCATGAGGTTTAGAATTTGAAGGTAACCAAATCTATAAAATAGTATTGTCGTAACATTCTTTCTTTCAAACTCATGTATTATTATATGGATAAATTCATTTTGAGGTGTTTACACATACCTTTTAAATTATATATCATTAATATAAATAACTTCATGATATTATAATCTTTATGATATTTATTCTTCTTACATATATATCATGATCCCATGTTACCAATTAATATGAATTTATTGAAACAATGTGATCACTTTTCAATATATATTATTTTTATTCATCCTTTGAGAAAATAGAATAACTGGTCCTTCTATATATTCATGAATTTTCTACCCATATTGTTGATAAAAATATATTGATGTATTGGTAGAATACATTAACTCTTTGGTACATAAGACAGTTAAGAAAGTGTTCTTAATAAATCCTGAGTTTACCATCTTCTCAGTCTGCTATCTATGTTTTCTAAAAAAAGATTCCATGAATATTGTACCATTATCCTATAATATTTTAATGAAATTGTTACCATTATTATTTTTTAGAAGTATCTAAACAGAAATATATTTTTTTATTTCTAAACAAGGCATTTTTATAACCATTTTACAATGAAAAATTAATGTACTGTTTACCTAATAAGGGATGTACAAAATTTTCTTCCATCATTTATCTGAAGCATAATTTTGAGTTTTAAAATAATTAATTTTATGAAAATGGGCTTAGAAGTATTTTCAATGAAATGGTTTAAAAATCAATTATCTTTCATATATTTTAAGGTAAAAAGGTTTTCAAAACATTTTTAGTCTTTATTTATATGTTTTGAAAGTATTTTAAATGAAATTATTTTCAAAACCTTTTCAAGATTCCTTAATATACTTTCATGTAAATAAGATTTCAAAATATCTTCATGATTTTATTATATGTATTTAAATTGTTTTCTAAGAAAATGGGTTTTAAAATGCATTGAAGCTAATTTCATAAGTTTTCAAGGGAAAAGTTTTTCAAGAATTTTTTAATCTTATTTTACATTTTTTGGAGGAAAAAGTTTATCAAAATGATATCAAGCCTTAATTCTATGTTTTCAAAGTATTTTCAAATAGAATGGTTTTCAAAATGGTTTTTCCTATAAAAAGACTTCTTCAAAGAAAGAAGGATATTTTCATCAATAAATATATTCAAAATAGATTTCCAAATTATTTTCTATATAAGATAACATCATTTGATGTTACTCATGCCCTTATAAAAAATAATCCTATGGTTTCACTGATATTATTTATTAAATGGTTTATATTTTGTTATAATAGTTCTTATGAAAATCATTTCACTATCACATGTTTTATTCTTTTGAAACCTTATTCTTTTCATGTGTTATGCTTTCATTAAGTTATTATGAAACCTACATATTATCAAAGGTTATTATGTGAAAATATGTTAATGATACCAATTTTCTTTCATGGGTTATGATTGGATTTTTATAAAACATATCTCTTTTTATGGGTCATGATATAATGAAAGATTCATTACCTTGTGGCACATTTATAAATTATTTTATTATGAGGTGGTTGTGACCAATATCTCCCTCCAATGAATTAGGTAAGGATGGATGACTCATGAGTATTAATTTTATGTGTGAACCTGATTGCATTTTCACAATGCTACTCATAGACAAGGATTCAGGTCTATAAGTTTATGTGTGAACCTGATTACATGTTAAAAATGTTATGAGTATAGATTATTACATTTTCATAATATCATTCATGTTCCTGGTTTCATGTCCATAAATTTATTCTTGAATCTAATTACATGTACACAATGGTATGCATGAACCTGATTACAAGTTCACAATGTTATGCATGGAAATGGTTTTATGTACCTAAGATTATGAGTGAACATGATAAAATGTTCACAATGATATGAATAGACCTAGTTGGATGTCTATAAGGTTATGTGTTAACATATTGACATGTTCGAAGTGTTATGCATGCACCTGGTTTTAGGTCCAAATATTGATACAGGGGCATGATTTCATGTCCTTAACTTAATGTGTGTACTTGCTTTTACCTATACATGTTCACAATGTTATAAAACAATGTGAATTCCAAAAATTCCATATCTTATTCCAATGTTATGGTTTCATGACTTATTCAATTAGTTCTATTATGATCCATGTATTTTGAACATCCAATATTTATTATGATCTATAACATGTAGGGTATGACCATCAAATGTTATTCTCAAGTTCCAAACCATTTTTGTTATGGTATGCTTACACATTACGTTTATATACCCTTATTGAAAATATGAGCAAACACCATTGATATGTATCCTTTACCTAGGTTATGAATATATATTTTTGTAGAATAACATATTGTGGACATATTCATGGGGAATGTTGAGGATATTTCACTAGGATAGAAGATTTTATTTCCATGATTCAAAGAACACCAAACTATTATGGTCATCATGCATTTTTTATATAATGTACTAAATATTCATCAAACAAGACACAAAATAAATGCATGTTAAGACTGGGTATTTATAGTTGGTACCAAATGAATTTTTTATTCAACCAAAGGTAACCAGGATGAGAAAACTTTTGTGACTTCCCTATGTGTATTTCTACGTATATGTATAGGTATGTCTCTAAGTATAAGTATAAGGATGAGTTAACATATCGTAAAATATCCTATAATTTTATTAAATGACAGAGTGAGTGGTCAGAAATACATACCTGTATAGATATTAAAAGTGGATGTGGATCTCAAATATATGTAACTACTGGAAACAACTTCGACAAGATGTATCATGCCTGAATTGATGTAATCTGGTACATGACAATGGGAATTTATGCACACCAGGTTTGACATTATATGGGGGATTTGCATTGGGAATTCAGAAAACACTTCCAAAAACATAATTAATGAGTCAAATATAGGATAAATACGAATAAAATGGTTAAACATATTGTGTCATTAATTATTGTAGTATGATTCCTGATTTTGGCACCATATAATATGTTTACAAGATTATATGGTATCCTAATATGATAAATGTTTCTCACATAATGATTTCTAGTTTTATTCAACTGATGTAATTAGATATAACATTGATAATATTTAAGGTTTTAGATATGAAAATCATGGGAATTATGTGAATCTATTTATAATGTGGAAGTTTCAAAAATAGAATCGGGAATTCGGTACGAGTATTCATTATATTTATGAAGATAATGATACTTTGAATGACTTGTGAAAGGTATGTTAGGTTCTTCCATTATTGTTTACATTAAACATAATAAGAATGATTATATTGTTATTGAGGAAACATAATAATGATTCATATTATAGGAAAGAGTTTAAGTAATAAGATGATGAGGTCAGTAATGTTTTACAAATAATTTTGGATTAATGAATTATTTTTGTTTTGAATTTCAATGATTGGGTTATACAAAACATGAATTGTATAAGTATTTTCAGTATAAGTTTTCATTATGGATTAAAATGTACATGTTGAATAGTGATGATGAAATTGAAAATTGATTTCCTAGAAAAGTGATATTTTAATTAAGGGAAGGAAACCCTTAATTAATTACTAAAATTGAGATATTGATCTGTGGATAATGATATTTTAGATATGAAAAATTATATTGAATGATATCGATTACTATATAATAGATTGTTTAAAAAATAGTCTATTTCAATAAGGATGATGTTAACAATTAATTATATTTAATTAATATATCCAGATATCATTTTTATAAGGAATCATGCTTGTTTTCCATAAGGATTTATTGTAATTAAGGTTATTAAAATGTTAAAATAGAATACAGCATGAGGTTATTCACATGTTTGGAATGTGACAACACTGTGGTATATAGTTCTATATGGGGGAACTAATGTTAAGCTGATTTCCTGGATTTCTTTGTAAGGTTCTAGATATTAATCATTCTAAAGCGTAATGAGATTATTTATTCATGAAAATATGAAGTTAAAATTCAAAGGGGGTATTTACATATTAAGATTGCATTGAAATCCTTGGTTAAAAGATTATTTAGTGATTAACCTTATTTTAAGTATATCTATAATTGTTTGGAAATAAATATTGAGTGGTTTAATAAAATGTACATCATGTATGTCGAGTGAAAACTAATCAATCCAGCAAGGCCATGGGTCTTCATCCAAGGACTAAAAGATGATAAGGGTTGCAATACTACAACTGGCCTACGTGAGGTCTTAGTTAATGTGTTATTATTTTTGAAAAATTATTTTTAATGATGAACTAGTACAGTTAACTTTTAGGTATACATAATAATATATTAACAATATTTATTTTGAAGAATATTTAGAGTTAAATAATTGTACTTTTCATTTATTCATAGGCCATAAGATCTTATGAAAGTGTATTTTATCACATCATGCATTAATGTAAATTTTTGGATGCTAATTACCGAAATAATAAGTGAATTATTAATTAATAAAAGGACAATTAATGAACGAAATTTTGTTTATATAAATATATCAATTATGTACATTTAGTAATTTTATTGGTCAATAAAACAATTACTCAAAATTAGGATAACGAACAATATAAAAATTCTTTTCCTAATATATTAAATATATTAAACCAATGGCCATTTAAATACTAACATATTTATGACTTTGATGCCCACAACATTTATTTGATCATCCACATGCTTGTGATTGATAACTGAAATGACACCCTATGAATATTTATGATTTTTGACATACCCAATGTTCACTCTCAAGACATGTTCTCCAATGTAGAAACCCATTTATAATTTATATAGGGTAACTGTTATGGTTCAGGCATTCCATTTTTATGGGATGTTTTAATATTAATTCTAACAATATGGGTTTCTTTGAAAAACCAATTCATGTATTAAACATATGATAACCTAGATTTATTTTGAGGGAGAAAATTATTTAAGAGGGAAGAATGTAACACCCCATGATTTTTTAGATAATTTTTTCTTCGACTAATTTATCAGTTTTTATATTTTATTTTTCCCATAATAGTAAAAATATTTTTGTTTAATATTAAAGTACTATGTTTGGATTGCATTATATGAAACACTAAGTTAATATTTAATTAAACATATCATAAATTTTAGATTCCTCTACAGAGATAACTGAGGATACCTATGAATTGGAGTACTTTACACAAAACACTGACTCGATATATATAACATGAAACACTAAATTGGTGTAGGTTACTCACAACACCAATGTTTCTAAGAAACATCATTTTATTATTAAAACTATATAAATGAGATAACTATAACATAGATGTTAATCATAGTAATATAAATAGTAATAACTACTTTAAAAAAATTGAAATGGTTTTTGATAAATAAAACATATTGATAATGAAAGATATAATTTTTGTTAAAGACCATATATGTTTCAAAATACAATTTTCTCAAATGAACTACATTTAATTTCATTGTATGCAAAATAATGACATTATATTAAGAAAATTTTACATATTAAATTTCATAAAATAAACATTATTTTTTAATTTATAATTCTGAAATTATAATATAGTTATTTTTTGGGATATTTCATTAAAACTTCATTTCTTAATAAATAGTGAAAATGACATTTTATTTAACAACCACATTTTTTTAATAATTATTCATTTTTTATTTTAAATTAATATTTTTTTCAAGGTAAAATTAGATAAATTATACCTCAATTAAAACAATTTTGGTAATTATAAATAATTTTATGCTGAAATTGAAAACAAAAAAAATAACAAAGTGTTGATCATTTTGCAACATTAAAACCCCGTAATTTCATCCCATCTGCAGGATTAGCATTAATATTAATTTTTAATCTTTATTAAATTGAATATAGGAAAATTGAAATATAGAAAATTCATCATTATGATATTTATAGTCCAGATCATGATTAATTTTGAACAAAATGACATGTAAAATTGATTAAAATTATCCCAAATAATAATGAAAAAATTAAGCATAATTAGGGACTACATAATATTCTCATGGAGGGAAATGACATAAACACTAGTCCAAATCCCATTTTATGGCCTTATATCGGAAATAAAACTTCCATTATTAATTTTGGATGGTTTTTTAGATATTTTATTTGGTAAGAACATGTGTTCATCAAACAAGTTTAATAAAATCCACATGAGTCCTTTTCCTTCCCTATAAAAGGCCACCACCTCTCCCTCTTCTTCAGACCTATAAATCCACTTAGGATCATCCAATTTATAACTAAAACACTTCCCAAAATACCTAAATTCAACATTTAACACTCATTTTTTGGAAAAAGTCTTCCAATTGAGAAATTTGGCACAACCCAAAAGGCATTACCCGATTCAGAGGCAACACCTTCTCTCAAGCTCATTTTTTATTTTCCTTTGTAACCCCTCCATTATCATTATTAAATATTTTTTAAAAAAAATAATAAAAAATATACCAGGATTATTTTATTATATTTTATCTATCTACATTTACACCCATCTTTATTTAATGGGTAACGAACATACTGTTTATCCATATGGTGAACTTCTATCTCACAAAACAATGACTGTTCAATTTTACATTCCACCTATCTTTGTGGAAATTATTATGGAAAATTTTTTATATATATTAAATATAATATTTACTATTAAATTAATATATTTTATTTCCTTTACAATACATATCTCTTTTAATTTTTATTTGTTGTAAATATGATAATTTCATTTGAGAAAATGTGGACTACCGCACATCAAAGCGATGTGATTCATTCACACACTACGTGGAATGAATTAAGGATGGTTTTAGAGAAATTATATGATATATATATAATATTATGATTCTACTTTAGTTATATTATCTAAATATATATGTATAATTAATTTTATTTATTTCTTTCAATACAAAAATTAAAACAGAAAGAATGTTAAAACGTATGTACAGATTACCATCTCTATGAACAGTGTATTCGATTATGTACATATATATTATATAAGTTATTATAATAAAAATATAATATATATACATTATTTTTATGTCATTTTTTACGTTATTTAATCATCAGATAAATATAAGGACCAACTATATAACAAATTAAGACACACTAGAAGAACAATGAAAATATTATCTGTGGTGAAACATTAACATAGGATGATTAACAAGAGGTTAATTTAAGGTCCTAATCAAAACATATACGAAATTAGATTTAATAATATTTTTATATAAATTATGAATGATAAATTTATATTTATTATATATGTGTTTTGAAAAATTACGATAAGAGTCAAGACACAAGGCAAGAGGATTTCATCTCGCTTTTTATTTCTGTGAGATACATGATTTATTCCCCACCCTTTCCATTACGTGGTGTGTATACTACCCCTTATTATAATCAATGATAATTATTATTTAATTTATATGTATTTATTTATAAATTATATGAAACTTATTTAATGGGATTTATGTTTGAAATTTTAACAACTCGTTAAAATAGTTTTGTCTCAATTGTCCTCCTTTGAGACTAATGTTTTGTTATACACCTAAATATGTTTTGGGGCGTGTACATTTCCCTTTTACATGATATATAATGAATGTAAATCTTTTACTGATAGTCTATAATTTATTAAATTTCATTTTCATAAATTGATAGAATGATCCAATGTGACCATAGGATAAGAGTATATTGAAACAATATCATCTTTTTTCAAAATTTTTTATGTTTATGCTTCCACTGATGAAATAATATAACCCATCTCTAAATAAATTCATGAATTTTATAAAACTTTATTTATTCATGATATATTAATTTATTGGTATCATATCTATACTATTGGGCACCTAATATAGTTAGGAGTGTGTTTTTAGGAAAGGCTGACTTCACCCTCTCCTCGGTTGGAAATTTATGTTTTATAAAATGTTTTACATGAATAATTATGATTTTATTATAATCATTAAAAAAACATTTCCCCCTTTTTTTATTTCAAAAATATCTTCAATGGATCCTCCTTATTTATTTCCAAAAAAAGGAATATTTTTAAATTATTTACTATATAAAAGGAAGGTTTATTTTTCCTCGTATGACATATACAGATTTACTTTCCATATTTTCATTGAATCTTCCATTTATTTTTTAAACGGTCAATTTTGAAGAAAATGAGGTTAAATTTATTTTCAAAGAATTTTTTTAATATAATATCCAGATTTATTCATTTATTTTTATTTAAAATGGTTTAGAAATCATTCTTAATCACTCATTATAAATTTTCAATTTATTTTCAAAGAAATGTTTTTCAAAATATTTCCAAGATTATTTTATAATATTTCAAGTAAAATGGTTTTCAAACAATTTTTAAGAATTATTTATAAGTTTTCTGTGTGTTTTCAAAGAAAAATGTTTTTAAAATGCTTTGAAGCTTATTTGACATGTTTTCAAGGGAAAGTATTTTAAAAATGCATTCAATCATCTTTTACGTGTTTTCAAGGAAAAAGTTTATCAAAATGATTTCCATCCCTATTCCTATTTTTTCGATGTATTTTAAAATAAAATGGTTTTCAAAAAAAATTCTTCCATAAAAATAATTCTTCAAATAAAGAATGGTATATTCCTCAATACATGTTTTCAAAATATCATTCCAAGTTATTTTGTATATTAGATAACATAAACCGATGTTACTCACGATATTCTAGGAAAGAATAAAAATATTCTATTCATAATATTTATTTAATAGATTCTATTTTTATAGAATGAAGCTTATGAAAAACATTTTGATTCCATGGTTTTGGAGATTTTGAAACCCACTTAATTCCATGGAATATTATTTCATAAAGTGAATGTGAAACCTATTTCATTTTATAGGTTATGATGTGATTAACCATGTTTTATTTAAAATTTACTTATAGTACACTTTATTTTAGTTCCATGTTGTATACTTTTTAATAAACTTAATAAGTGGTAGCTATAATTCATAGATAAATAATTACGCATGAAATTGAGGGAAATAAAAAAATAATGTCATGTGATAATAATATTTTAAAATGGATAGTATTTATAGAGTATAAAAAAACCATAACCCTAGAGGAAAAATTTTAAACTATAAGTTTGTTTTTGTGGAAGCATCTCATCTGTCCACTTATATATCTCCTTAACGGTTCTATATTGGCCCCATAATTGTACAACCTCTAATCGGCTATGATTTCCATTAATTACATAATAATTATTCACATTTAGTCGAAGGGAACAAAAATATTGAATAAAGGGTTTTCATAAAATAAAACACAAGCACAAAAACCATTATATAATGAGATTATGAGATTATGTATAGAAAATAATTGTGTTAAATATTAATATTTTAATAAAACCATTTTGATACATAGGTATATTCTTAGCTCATGATCTCCCAAAATCATGAAATTAATATTCATTTTCACAATATATAGTATTAATTTAATTTAATTTTTATTTAAGATAGTATAATATAACTAAACTAATTAATTATCTGAATTTTAAATTAATTCAATTTACCTTCATTCCATCCAATACATCCATGAATATTCCATTCTCAATAATTTCATAAAAAATAAATAATTTCACTATTATATATTAATAAATTATATATGTGTACTTAAAGGAAATTAAATTTACTCATATAAACTATATGGGATGGTCATTGTAGTTTGAAATTAAATGAATAAATTAACTTAATGTATTATTAATTTAACCATCATATGTAGATTATAATTAGTAAATGGAATAAATAAATAAAAATTCTATGGTATAATTTAATCAATAATTTTCTATAGACATTAAATTAATTACATGAGTGTATTGGGTAACATAATGCGTACTAGGATACATGACATGTGACATGTTTTTCACATGTTTCTGAAAAACACCTAGAGATTGTATGTGTTTATCTTCCACGCATGTTTATGTGGTTCATGACATGTACACTACATATACCCCATGTGATCAAAATGTTTCAACTGTTTCAATCACACATGTTATTTAATAAATACACAATTCATCTTTGACTATGTGTTTTTTTTTTAAATGAAGTGTTTTTTACATGATTAATACATGGGTTACAGACCAGGATGTTCGACATGTCATGTCCTAGCCAGGTCATTCAATTCACTGTGTGAATTTGATGTATTCTTCTGGTACTTATTGTGTAAGGAACCATATTTCTCATTTTTCAATCTTGTTAAATAAATATGGTTACACAATATGTACGAAAAAGCTACACAATTTCTATTATTTTGTTACATATTAATAATTCTCGGCACCTATTTGTGGAGTCATTAATGATCTTTCGTGTAAATTTAACCCATTATTTATTGAATTGTTGGGAATAATAATTGATAAGAAAATATATTGATGTTTGAATTTAATGAAGCAAATAAATGAATAAAAACCAACAAAAAATTTATATCATTAGGAAATGATTAATAAATATCTAGAAATTAATTGTGTGACAACACAGAAATTACTTAAATGTCCCAAACATATAAGAAGCACTTATTAGTCATAATCAACTATTTTTGTAACAAATGAATAATTTGTGGTACATGAAGAATAATATTGTAACATCCCAAGTAATTAATGAATAATATATATTCTTATCTATGTCTATTTATGAATTAGATAGTGTTTTAGAGGCTTAAAATGGGAATAAATCCAATCTTAAGCATTGAATACACTAATATTCTTAAAATATTGGTTTACTGCCTTTTGATGGAAAACCATTTTTTTAAATCAATATTTTGACAATTTTATAAGCTCTATTTGTCAAAATAAACTTATTATTTATTATTAGGACATTGAAATTTACATTGGATAATTTTTTGGTATTTTTCAGACAATGTTCCTTTTTTTAATGAATGGTGAAAAATACAGCATTTTACATCAAAACCGCTTTTTTATCTAATTTAATTATATGTTTATATTATCTTTTTAATTGGTTTTAAAGTTTAAATAGAATATATTTTTACCATGTAATCCAATGGTGGTCATTGGGATTAATTTCACTTTGTAATTGGGCATAAACAAGTGCCAAACTTTTCATAAATATTGTTTCAAAAAAACCCGCTATTTGTTTTGACAACGAGAATTATTTTTAAATTAAATATTGAAATTTATATGTTTGTAATTTGGTAAAATGGATTCCATAATTGGAATCATAAGGTCCAAATTATGTAATTAAGACTCTTTTGTTTTTGGACATTATGAATAGTAACGACGGTAATTATCTTTAATTATCTTGATTAATGAGTAATCTGGTAGTTAAGGAAAATAAAATAATACCATAATAATAAAAAAGGACACAAACATGTGTCCTAATGCTACTGGTTGTCTCATGGCCGACCAAGGGATTCCTTGTGCCAAACTTGGGGACCCCATGGAATCACTTTTGTGTGAAAGTGACTTTTTATCTTTTTATTTTTAAAGAAAGTTAAATATAACAAAGAATGTATCACCTGAGTAAAAAAAATTAATTTTGTCTACATAAATTATCCTTTGAACTATAAATATTCATTTGAAAGATAAAAATATTTCCTAAATCATAGTATTTTTTTATTTTTTAAACATTAAATAAATTAAATTATTTATGACATCATGATGATGTAGTGATTACCTCATTAATGAACGATTTAAATAAAATGAAAAGATAATGTAAATTCTAAGACTTACACTTGTCAAATACCTATTGGATGAGTTTATTTCGAACCCTTATCACCTTATCCTCGAAATACATCAATTTTGGACCTTTAAAATCCGAAACTCATTTGAAAATAAAGTAACCTTTTATAAGTTTCCAAGAGTGCCCCTCCTCTCCTCTTATAAAAGGCACCCACTTCTACCACCTTACCCACACTCCTCAAGCCTTTGTCTCGGCCAAACCCTGCCCCTTTTGTCTCTCCACATCCCTCTCTTACTCCTAGAAGCCTCACATTGGGTAGAAGTCTTCCCAAGGAAGCCTTTGAGCTCAAATCAAAAAGATTTACCCGTTTTAAAGGTAGTGTTTTCTCTTGTGTTCTTATGTTTTATTTTGCTTCTCCAACCCCTTAACTCTTTTTATTCATTTCTTTTGTGAAAAAACTAGTATCCTCAATATACTAGGATGTTTTTATAAGAAGTATTTGAGCTACACTTACACACACCTACATCTAATGGTTAAAGAACATATTGTTTCCGTGGATGGCAAATTTCTACCTCACAAAATGATGATTGTTCAATATTCTTATAACACCTTCAAATGTGGCCATTAAGATGTCACTATATTTATATATGATATATATTATGTTTATATTTTCCTTATTCTTCTGTATTTTTCATTTCTGGCATACCTTTACTGTTTCCATTATGGGTAAACACGATAATTTCATTTTAGGAAGTGCGGACTACCGCCCCCTCAAAGTGATTTGATTCATTAATTCCATATGTGGGACATATAAAGGATGGATTTAACGTTATTATATATTATGTTATACTGGAATTATAATATACCTTTATATCATTATTATTTATTTCTATTAAAGTATGAGATAGAAATGAAAGTAGCGTTCATGCGTACGTACGTCTTACCGTCTCCATGAACGGTGCATTTCATTTCTTAACTCTAAATGATTAAGTAATATTATAAATTCATGTATATACTGGATATATATGATATATATGATATCTACATCATGAATATAATTCTTTATATAATGGATATTTTACCAAATGAACAACTTTTAATTATAAAGAGTTTATTTTTGACTCAAGTACCAATGATCGACAAAACGACCATTATTAACTTAAATAATTATATAGTGTTCATAACATGGTAATAAGTGATGTAAAAGGAATAATGAACTTGAAAAATTTTCTTAATCAAGTAGAAATTAACTCAAGTTTATGATTTAGGACGTTAAAGAACGATCGAGTCTAGTCGGGCCCAAGGTATGGGACTTCATCTCAATCTCCTTTCACTGAGGCATACTTTTGTTTTTTACACAACCTTATTTTATACGGTGTATAAACCCCTTTGACTTTAACATTTATCTAAAAGTAATATTTTTATTCGAAGTGTTTTACTAAACGAAAAAAGGGAATGTTTTTGTCGTATGTATGCGGTGACAACAACTTCTCTTCCGCAGTGACCATTATTTGAGTTTTGGCTTCCTCTACAAGCCATACCTTTTTTTTAAATGAAAAATAAATACCATGCTTTACTTTTATTTTATTTTGATATTGAAAATGGTTTTCATAATTTTTTTATATCAATGTGTTGTATTGATATCTTGTGATTGAAAAGTGGAAATGTTATGTTTCCTTTATGCATGTTTTATGTGATATGATTATGTTTATGGTTCTTGGGAATTATTATGAAGATGGGTGGTTCCGTAAAAAACTAAGGGTTGGTGAGCCCGATATATCTCTCCAATGCATTGGGTAATGAGAAGGGGTTAAACATTGAGGTTTCTCCAAAGAGATTTAGGGAATATACTGTTATGGGTATTCCAAATGTAACCAAGAGGGTTACTCCCTACGTAAGAATGTTATGAATGCATCAAGTTACCTTTATCTCTTGTGATTTTTATGTTTTTTTCATGATTTGATGAGGTATGTTAATGTGCTTATGGTTTATGAGTAAAGCATGATTTCATTGATTCTTATGTACATAAGTACTAATGTTTTCTTTCCATATTTTTATATCCCTTACTGAGATTTTTATGCTCATCCCATGTTTTTGAAATGTTTTTCACAGGTGAAGGGAATGGTACATGATGTGATGATAGTGTCAATGAAGTGTCAAGAAAGAATCCATGTTTTATTTTAAATATGTTTACATTGATGGGAAAAATGAGTATTATCTTTTATGTAACCACTTTATTTAAATGTGGAATGTAATGCATGTTTTATGATCTAATTCTCTAAAAATCTAAACCTGAAAAGATCCTCAATGTGTATTCTTGAAGTAACTCAAGATTAAGTAATGTTTAAGGCTGGGGCCTTATAGTTTCTATTAGAGATCGGTTTAGATAACTTTAGGAGTTAGAATTCTATTAAATGATTTTACAAAAATATTTTTTTAATGGTCAAATTTAAATGATATAGCATTTGAAGATTACCATGTTGCTTCATCTAAGACATGTTTGTTCAGAATGGTTTTCCGTAGAGGAAACAGGGAAGCAGTGCTAGGAAGGCATACAGAAGGAAATATCCTTCCGAATCAGCATCCTGAGATGGTCGGAATTGGAACTGAACAGTTTGTTGCAGTAATGGAGCAGTTGAATCAAGCGATAAGTGGTGGTGGTATCCATGCACGAGATCAGCCAAATCAACCACAGAGGAACATGTCAATGGTGGAACATTTCATGAGGCAACATCCCCCATCATTCATAGGATCATCTGACCCTGTGCTAGCTGAAGGGAGGATTAAAGCAAGGGAGAATATTTTCGATGTCATGGGGTGTTTAGATAATCAAAAGGTTATTCTTGCTATTTACCGTTTGGAGGGTGAGGCAGATCAGTGGTGGTCGATGGTTAAACATTTCAAGGACGCTGATGAGATTGATGCTCTTGACTGGGATGAATTCAATGATATGTTTCTTGAGAAGTATTTTCCTAAGGATGCTTGACTTAGGATGGAAAAACAATTCTTGGAATTGAGGTAAGAGGAAGACTCAGTGGCTGCTTATGTAGAGAGGTTCACTCGATTGGCAAGGTATGCTCCAAACATTATCTGAGACCTTGATAGTAAAATCAATCATTTTTACTCAGGATTAAATCCAAAATATCGAAGTTCATTACCTTCTCGTGAGTTCAAACGTTATGAAAAGCTTGTTCTATATGCTGAGAAGGTGGAAATGGAGTTTTCCAACGATCAAGTGTTCTATAACAACCAGCAGAAGAAGAGAACGAGGTGGCATGATAAAGAAAAGAATTCTTCAAAAAGGTCTGACGGTAAGAAAACTAAGTTTCCAGTTTGTGATAAATGTGGTAAAAGGCATGCTGGGGAATGTCTTCTGAATTCTGGAAAGTGCTACCGATGTGGTAAGATGGGACATAAGGCTCGTGATTTCACTGAAAAAGATCAAGGTGATGGTAAGTCCAAATTTTATTTATAGTTAGTGAAATGTTTTAAGTGCAATGAGATGGGTCACTATGAAAAAGAGTGTCCGAAAAAGAGCTCGAGTGATGGGAAGCAGTTAGACTACAAGCAGGAAGGGGCGGTGAAATCCTTTTCAATTACTTCAGCAGATGTTGGGCCATAAAATGATGTGGTATCAGGTACTTTGTTTGTTTTTTCAGATTATGCCAGTGTGTCATTTGATTCGGGGTCTACACATTCTTTCATCTCTGAAAACTTTTCTAGTAAAATGGGAATACCATCTCAAGAAATGACTCTTGAACTTTTGGTAAAAACACCTGGGGAAAATGTTGAGGAAAAAAGAATTTATAAGAATCTTCCTATCCTTATCTGTGGAAAGAACCTACTTGCAAACCTTATTGTTTTACCTCTAGTAGAGTTTGATGTTATCCTGGGTATGGATTAGCTCTCTATTTACCATGCTAAGATTGAATATAGAGCTAAAGAAGTTTCTTTTCAGAAAGACTTTCAGTTTGTGTACAAGAATGAATCCTTACTGTTGATAATGTATCAAGAGGCCGAGAAACTTGTAAAAGATGGAAATTAATGCTACCTTGCACATATTGTTGAAAAAAAAGGAACTGTTCAGATCAATGATGTGCCAGTGGTAAATGAGTATCCTGATGTTTTTCCTTATGAGTTGCCAGGAATAATACCAGATCGGGAAGTTGAGTTTACTGTAGACTTAGTTCCTGATGCTAAGCCAATTTCACAACCTCCTTATCGAATGGCTCAAATTGAACTTTTAGTGTTTAAGGAATAATTGCAAGATTTATTAGATAAAGGCTTAATTTTACCTAACACATCACCATGGGGTGATCCTATTTTATTTGTTAAAAAGAAATATGGTTCTATGAGACTTTTCATTGATTATAGAGCCTTGAATAACATCACTGTTATGAACAAATATCATTTGCCTCATATCGATGATTTGTCTGATCAGCTCCAGGGAGCTCAGTATTTTTCAAAGATTGACCCGAGATCGGGGTACCATCAGTTGAAGGTAAAGGAAGAAAATATTCCGAAGACCACGTTTCGTACAAGATATGGCCATCGTGAATTTGCAGTAATTCCTTTTGGGCTAACCAATGCACCTGATGTATTCATGGACTTAATGAATAGAATTTTCCATGAGTTCTTGGATAAGTTTGTGGTTGTTTTCATTGATGATATTTTGTTGTTTTCTAAAAGTAAAGAGGAGCATGAAAGATATTTAAGGGTTGTTTTGAAAACCTTAAAAGAAATGAAATTGTATGGGAAATTCAGAAAGTGTGAGTTTTGGTTGCAACAAATTTCATTCCTTGGTCATATTGTTTCTAAAGATGGGATAACTATTGATCCACCAAAAAAAAGGTTGTAGAAGAATGGACAAGACCCAAAAATGTAGCTGAGATTCGTAGCTTCCTTGGTTTGGTAGGCTATTACTGAAGGATTGTTAGAAATTTTTCACGATTATCTAGTCCAATGACTAAGCTAACTCGGAAGGGTGTTAAGTTTATCTGGACAAAAAAATGTGATGATTGTTTTCAGGAACTGAAAATAAGATTGGTGAATGCTCTAGTTTTGGAACTACCTTCCAGGAATGGGGATTTTGTTATCTACAGTGATGCTTCATTGAAAGGACTTGGTAGCGTCTTAATGTAGAATGATCAGGTAATTTCTTATGCTTCACGACAGTTGAAAACTCATGAGATAAATTACCCTACACATGATTTGGAATAAGTTGCTGTTGTTTTCTCTTTAAAAACATGGAGGCATCATTTGTGTGGAGTAAAGTGTGAAATATATAGCGATCAAAAAAGCTTAAAGTATATATTCACTCAGAAAGAATTGAAAATGAGACAGAGGAGATGGCTATAATTAATCAAGGATTATTATTGAACAATTCATTACCATCCAAGAAAAGAAAATAAAGTGGCTGATGCTTTTAGTTGAAAAAGTAATGCTTCATTAACAATGTAGCACTTGGAACATGATCCTTTGGTTAAGGATTTGATGAAATTTGGCATAGATGTTTTTGGTGCAAGATGTTCTTCTGTTTTGTTTTAGGTATCAGTGAAATCTTCTCTATCAGACAGAATCAAGCAAGCACAGAAGCAACATAGTGAGTTGCAAAAAAAGGTAGAGCTGGTTCAGAAGAGTAAGTTTCCTGAATTCAATATTGATAATGATTGTGTTTTGAGATTTGGGAAGAGATTGTGTGTGTCGTGTGATTCACAGTTTAATAGAGATTTGTTATGTGAAGCTCATAGTTCTCCGTTTTCAGTCCATCCTGGAAGTACTAAGATGTATAGAGATCTTCAGGAGTATTACTGGTGGGACGGAATGAAAAGGGATATTGTTGATTTTACTGTGAAGTGTTTGAATTGTCAATAGGTTAAATCAGAGCGGCAGTTACCGAAAGTGATGCTTCATCGTTTACCAGTACCAGAGTGGAAATGGGAGAATATATCCATGGACTTCGTTGTGGGACTGCCGAAAACACCTCGAGGTAATAATGAAATCTGGGTTATTATTGATTGCTTGACTAAATTTTCTCATTTCCTTACTATACGGGATACATTTTCCCTAGATCAACTTTTTCATTTGTATCTTAAAGAGATAGTCAGGTTACACGTAGTTCCTCTCTCCATAGTGTCTGACTGTGATCCCAGGTTCACTTCTAACTTTTGGAAAGGCCTTCAGAAGTCATTGGCTACTGAATTAAATTTTAGTACATCTTTTCATCCTCAATTAGATGGGCAGTCAGAACGAACAATTCAGACTTTGAAGGATATGCTACGTGCTTGTTCGATGGATTATCAGGGAAGTTGGGACCAACACCTTTCTTTGGTTGAATTTTCATATAATAACAGTTTTCATTCCAGTATACAGATGGCACCATTTGAGGCATTATATGGGAAGTGGTGTCGAACTCCAACTTTCTGGGATGAAGTGGGTGAAAGGAAGTTGATGGGACCAGAATTAGTAGCAGAGTTGGTAGAAAAAGTTCAGCTGATATAGAAACACATGAGAACACCTCAAAGCAGGCAGAAGAGTTATGTGGGCAACAGGAGGAAGGATCTCTCTTTTGAGGTAGGTGATCATGTTTTTCTCAAAGTTTCACCATGGAAGAGTGTGATGCGATTTGGTAAGAAAGGAAAGCTGAGTCCAAGGTTCATTGGACCATACGAAATTCTGCAGAGAGTTGGATCAGTTGCATACTGAGTGGCTTTACCTCCGAGTTTATCTCAGGTACACAATGTTTTTCATGTTTCAATGTTAAGGAAGTACATGCCAGATCCATCTCATATTTTGAGTCCAGGGGTAGTTCAGCTGGAAGAGAACCTATCTTATGAGAAACAATCGGTCCATATTCTTGAAAAAAGGGAGCAAGTGTTACGGAATAAGGTGATTCATCAGGTAAAGGTTTTGTGGAAAAACCACATGATTGAAGAGGCAACATAATAATCTGAAAATGCAATGAGGGCTAAATACCCCCACTTATTGGATAAGTAAATATATTACGGGGATGCAATTTTCTAAAGGGGGTAAGGATGTAACATCCCAATTAAGTAATAAATAATATATATTATTATCTATGTCTATTTATTAATTAGATAGTGTTTTAGAGGCTTAAAATGAAAATAAATCCAATCTTAAGCATTGAATACACTAATATTCTTAAAAGATTGTTTTACTGCCTTTTGATGGAAAAACATTTTTTTAAATCACAATTTTGAAAATTTTATAAGCTCTATTTGTTAGAATAAAATTATTATTTATTATTGTGACATTGAAATTTACATTGGAAAATTTTTTGTTATTTTCTGACAATGTTCGTTTTTTTAATGAATAGTGAAAAATACTGCATTTTACATCAAAACTGCTTTTTTATCTAATTTAATTATATGGTAAGATTATATTTTTAGTTGGTTTTAAAGTGTAAATAGAATATATTTTTACTATGTAATCCAATGGTGGTCATTGGGATTAATTTCACTTTGCAATTGGGCATAAGCAAGTGCCAACCTTTTCATAGATATTGTTTCAAAAAAACCCGCTATTTGTTTTGACAACGGGAATTATTTTTAAATTAATTATTGAATTTTATATGTTTTGAATTTGGTAAAATGGATTCCATATTTGGAATCATAAGGTCCAAATTATATAATTAAGACTCTTTTGTTTTTGGACATTATGAATAATAACGACGGTAATTATCTTTAATTATCTTGATTAATGAGTAATCGGGTAGTTAAGGAAAATAAAATAATATCATAATAATAAAAAATGACACCAAACTGTGTCATAATGCTACTGGTTGTCTCATGTCCAACCATGGGATGCCTTGTTCCAAACTTGGGGACCCCATGAAATCACTTTTGTGTGAAAGTGACTTTTTATCTTTTTATTTTTAAAGAAAGTTAAATATAACAAAGAATGTATCACCTACGTAAAACATTTTCAATTTTGTCTACATAAATGACCTATTAGACTATAAATAATCATTGTAAATCTAAAAATATTTCCTACATCATAGTATTTTTTTATAATTTTTATATATTAAATAGATTAAATTATTTATGACATCATGATGATGCAGTGATTACCTCATTAATGAACGATTTAAATAAAATGAAATGATAATGTAAAATCTAAGACATAAACGTGTCAAAGACCTATTTTATGAGTTTATTTCGAACCCTTATCACCTTATCCTCGAAATACATCAATGTGGGACCTTCAAAATCTGAAAATCATTTGAAAATAAAGTAACCTTTTACAACTTTCCAAGAGTGCCCCTCCTCTCCTCTTATAAAAGACCCCCACTTCTACCACCTTACCCACACTCCTAAAGCCTTTGTCTTGGCCAAACCCTGCCCATTTTGTCTCTCCACATCCCTATCTTACTCCTAGAAGCCTCACTTTGGGCAGAAGTCTTCCCAAGTAAGCCTTTGATCTCAAATCAAAAAGAGTTACCCGTTTTAAAGGTAGTGTTTTATCTTGTGTTATTATGTTTTATTTTGCATCTCCAACCCCCTAAACTCTTTTTATTAATTTCTTTTGTGAAAAAAACAGTATCTTCAATATACTAGTATGTTGTTTTAAGAATTATTCGATCTACACTTATACACTCCTACATATAATGGTTAAATAACATACTATTTCTGTGGATGGAGAATTTCTGCCCCACGTAACGATGATTGTTCAATATTCTTCTAACACCTCCAAAGGTGGCCATTAAGATTTCACTCTATTTATATATGATATATATTATGTTTATGTTTTTCTTATTATTTTGTATTTTTCATTTGTGGAATACATTTACGGTTTTCATTATGGGTAAACACGATAATTTCATTTTAGGAAGTGCGGACTACCGCCCCCTCAAAGTGATTTGATTCGTTAATGCCATATGTGGGACGTATAAAGGATGGATTTAAAGTTATTATATATGATGTTATACTGGAATTATAATATACCTTTATATCATTATTATTTCTTTCCATTAAAGTTTGAGATAGAAATGAAAGTAGCGTTCATGCGTACGTACGGCTTACCATCACCACGAACGGTGCATTTCATTTCTTACCTCTAAATGATTATGTAATATTATAAATGCATGTATATACTGGATATATATGATATATATGATATAAACATCATGAATATAATTCTTGATATAATGGATATTTTACCACATGAACAACTTGTAATTATAAAGAGTTTATTTTTGACTCAAGTACCAATGATCGACAAAACGACCATTATTAACTTAAATAATTATATAGTGTTCATAACTTGGTAATAAGTGATGTAAAAGGAATAATTAACTAGAAAAAGGTTCTTAATCAGGTATAAATTAACTCAAGTTTATGATTCAGGACGTTAAAGAACGATTGAGTCAAGTTGGACCAAAGGTATGGGACTTTGTCTCAATCTCCTTTCATTGAGGCCTACTTTTGTTTTTTACAGAACCTTATTTTATACGGTGTATAAACCCCTTTGACTTTTACATTTATCCAAAAGGAATCTTTTTATATGAATCATTTTACTAAATGACAAAAGGGAATGTTTTTTTCGTACGTATGCGGCGACAACGAATTCTCCGCTGTCGTGACCAATATTTGAGTTTCGGCTTCCTCTACAATCCATACCTATTTTTAAAATGAAAAATAAATACCATGTTTTACTTTTATTTTATTTCCGTATTGAAAATGGTTTTCATAATGTTTTTATATCAATGTGTTGTATTTATATCTTGTGATTTAAAAGTGGAAATGATGTGTAACCTTTTTGTGTGTTTAATGTGATACGATTATGTTTATGGTTCTTGGGCATTATTATGAATACGGGTGGTTACGTGATAAACTATGGTCAGGTGAGCCCGATATAGCTCTCCAATGCATTGGGTAATGCGAAGGAGTTAAACGTTGAGGTTTCTCCGCAGAGATTTAGGGAATATACTATGATGGGTATTCCAAACGTAACTAAGAGGGTTACTCCCTACGTAAGAATGTCATCAATGCATCAAGTTACCTTTATGTCTTGTGATTTTTATGTTTTATTCATGATTTGTTGAGGTATGTTAACGTGCTTATAGTTTATGAGTAAAGCATGATTTCATTGATTCTTATGTACACAAGTACTCATGTTTACTTTCCATATTTTTATATCCCTTACTGAGCTTTTTATGCTCATCCCAAGTTTTTGAAATGTTTTTCACAAGTCAAGGGAAAGGTACATGATGTGATGATAGTGTCAATGAAGTGTCAAGAAAGAATCCATGTTTTATTTTAAATATGTTTCCATTGATGGGAAAATGAGTACTATATTTTATGTAACCACTTTGTTTAAATGTGGAATGTAATTCATGTTTTATGATCTAATTCTCTTAAAATCTAAACCTGAAAAGATCTTCAATATGTATTCTTGAAGTAACTCAAGATTAAGTAATGTTTAAGGCTGGGGTCTTATAAATACCATGACTACCAAAACTAAAAAAAATATTAATTGACCGTTATGCTAGAAATAAGAACACAAGATCATCACATATATTTTATAATTATGTTTTTCAGATAACGAAATACTAATTTTTGGATTTTTTTAATCATTAATGATTTGTTAGAAGACTTGTTTTCATTATTTCTTTATAGTGAGAGGGTTAAATTTTTGAATATCTCTAGTGGTGATTCACCCATCACTACAATACTCTTAATGTCACTATTGGAATATTAGTCTGGTGGTGTAGAATATTCTGAAAATTTCATTATTCATTGATGATCACTACAAGAATCACTTTTGATAGAATGATTATTCTTTCTATATCAAGTATTGAGATGTTTTTGGAGTATGATCTCTCTCTATTTTTCTGATTATACGAGTATAAAATTTATTTATGGTTGGATATATGCTCTCTGCACTTAAATTATGTAAAATAACCATTAGGATCTGAAATTACATAATCATGCTTTTGTAGATCTGATGTTATATAAGTAATAAGTATGCAGAATTCTCTATTAATTTTTCCAATTCTCATGATATCCCCATGTCTAAAATAATAATAATAAAATTATTATTATGTACATAACATAAACCCATCTTATGAATAAAATAAATATTAATTTTTCCAGAATAAATTATAATTTATTTATTTAAATAATAATAAATATTTCTTTTCTCATGGGGCTATAAACTCAGCGAACACCCTTTTGAAATTTTTATTCGAAAATGAATACAAACTATTTATATAAATTAAAAAGTTCCACTACATCATTTTCAATTAAATTAATCAAAATTATATTCTCTTAAATAGGAAATAAATATTTATTATATACTTATCTCTCATATATATCCTCTCAAATAACTATTGACTGAATAAATTTTATCAATAATATATAAATAGTTTTTATACCATGTGTAAGGATAAAATTTCTTTAAAGTTTTAAATTCATATATAATTTTACTATGGTTTTTAATACACATATTATGTTAACCTCTTACTCTCTTTCATAGTGGCATTGGGTTGATTCACCTTATTTCCATGTTTTCAATCTAGCAACATTAAATGTCACCCCTAGAGAAATAAGTTAAAGGACCCAATGAAAATAACCAAATTTTATAATAAATTGTAATATATTTTCCATTAACATGATAACTATATTGAATTAGGTTTCATACAGGATTCATCAACCTATGTGATGCATGTAAATTTATTTGACTTTTTGAAAATTAACTTTTCAACATAATACTATGGCCATGAAATTTATCCAGAAGTTTCATTCCTAAAAAATGACATGAGATGTGGTCATTTACTAAACAACTTTGGTTTGAATCATATCATAAAATATTCATTAATTTAATATCATTCATGAAAGAGACAATATATATTATCTCAATGAAAGTATATATTATAACAACTTTTTTAAATACATGGATGTAAATTACTTGAAATATGAATTAATAATAATATTTAAAATTAAAGGCTATTTCACTAATAGGTCGATAAGACAATACATTTAAAAAATGAATGTGGATATCTAATTGTTGGGTCATGTTATCATATTACCAAACTCAAAAAATTACTAAGGGTGTACACCATGATAGTGTATCTTAATGTTCTATATGTCTCCAACCATAATAACATATATCATATATATATATATATATATATATATTCAATTGAAATAATCTAGATACATTACATATATTTAATAGAAATATCATGTAACTTCTTGGTTCCCAAAATACCATGGAGTTGATATGATATTTTAGTGCAACCATTTCACCTGGGATATTATTACAATATATATCACATAATGGAACTATCATGATGCTATAAGAAAATTATTAATATTTTATAAAATTTATTATAAGTAATCATTATGTACATAGAATTTTATTCTAGTGAAAATAATCTTATAAAACAATATTGATAAAAAACAAATATTTATCCCATCATTGTGGATTGAAAGATAAAATATATTATCATTAAATTTTGTTAACAATTTGAAATTTATCAACTCCAACCAACATTGAAAAAATTTTAAAAAACATTATTTTGAAAATATTTAAGAATAAATTAGAATATCACATGAGATGATAAAATATTTGGCTTTTTAAATAATAATAAAGGAAATCACGTATGGAAATAAATAATACTAACATGGAGGGGAAACAACTATGAATGAATATGAGGATTATTGTCAACAATGATTCATTTTTATGATAATTGATGTCAATCGATGGAGAAGAATTGATGTAAAAAATCCATCAAAAATGAGTTAATGAAAAGGAAATTTAAATCAAAATAAGAAATAAATTACATCACATATAATTCCATCACATATTAATATGTACCCAACTAATAATAATTATGTTCAAGAATAATGATAATAACACAATGAAAGAAAAAAGAGTTAACAAAAAAATATATAACATAACTATCAACTTTCGAAAAATTACTTGAAATATTATATAATAAAATTAAACATGTTAATAATTGTTTTATAACCATTTTAATATATATATTTTTTGTAATAATTAATTATAATAAATAATTACATATTCATTACCTATTTGTTGTTTTCTCACCAATAGTTGATATTACTCTTGATTCTTTCTCACAAGTTTTATTATATTGATGTTGATCCCAAATATTTAATACCAATTTAATCCTTCCATGAGTATTTATGTTAATGTAATTGGTGTTTATAATCATTAATAATTTCTTAATTTCCCTCCATTAGTTTATTAATTATGATCCAAGAATAAAATCTGTGACAAACTTTTTTTTTATTTATAATTATTGAAAATCGGTATCTTAATAATAACATACATATTAATGTCACCATTATAAAACACAAAAAAAATATTTACATATTATTTTCATAATTACTCATCTAATAAATTTTTCGAATGATCCTTGTTTGGATGTTTTGAAAAATGAAAGAAGACATTTTTTGAGGTGGTAGTCCGAACATATAACATGAATAGTTTTCATTATAAAATGTGTAATATGTGGGTATAAATTGTTATTAAATTAACAAGATAAAATTTAAATAATTTCATGATAATTATGTAACCTTTGATAGAATTTTTAGAAGATATATCGAGGTTACATAAGAATAAATTAATTAATAGAAGCAAAAAATTAGTGAGTAGGTGATCTCACATTACTCATTGGGAAAATTCATTCAGAATTATTGGAAAAGTATTTTGGAGTCAAAAACACCAATAGGGAATGGGAAATATATTTAGGTAGTTTATTTGGAAGATATGTTTTAGGCATAGAGTTTTTATATGTGAGCTTTGGTGGGTTGGTGAATGAATCCATTTTTAAGAAATAGGGGTGCAATATTTTTAAATACTCCATACATTATATTAAACAAGATTAAATTTTAATGGAATGTTGTTACCAAATTCTAAAATAATGGATGGTGTGAAAGTATTGATCAATACACCTCCCATATGAAGAATTAATACTTATGGTTTGAGATATTTTGGGCCTTTCTCGATAATTTACAATTAAAAATACTTTATTTTTACAACAATAACACTTTTTTTACTCTGTAAATTATTTTTAGAACTAAAAATAATATTTAATTTGTTAAATACTTTTTATATTATTATTCCCAATATTATATTTATTTTAAAATATTAGATTTATATATTTGAGGAAAATTAACTCTATATGATTAAATTTATAGAGTGTAGAATTTTTTTAAAAAAAATAGATCATTGGTTCCAAAATGTCAGTCATAGGTTTCTAAATTAAATATAATATTTTTAAATATATAATTTTACATATTAAAAACATATTTTTTAAATATAAAAGGTTAATTAATTAGTAATTCACATTAATATCAAAATTATTTCATAAAAGTTATCATATTCTTATAAACTATATTCTTACTATTTTTCCAAAAACCATTCTAGAGAAATCAAAAAAATCATCAATAGATAATAGTTTCCTTCCAAATAAAAAATAAAGGTTATTTTGTAAAATTAAAATAATAAAATTTTTCAACATTTTAGAATATAAAATATAATAAAAACTGTTTCTATAGGAAAATAGATTTTCAAATATTAACTATTATTTGTTAATATTTTCTATCAATTTATAATTAAAATTTTGTTTATAAATTTTTGTTAAATGTTTTTCTACACCATAATATATTTGGATTTATAACATTAAAATTAACAATTCAAAAAAGGATTTTTTTTGTAAAATACATTTTATGAAGAAATGATCTTATACGTTATTTATCCATACTTATTTAATTGTATCAATGTATTTATAATAAAGTCATCCTTCTTTTTAAATAATTGTAGAAACTTGAACTTTATGAAAATACACGTGATATATAAATAATTTATCACATTGGCCAGAATATTGTTATATAATCCTATATTTTACAAACCTAACCCCTTCATATTTCTACCAGAGAACTATTGAAATGATATGAAGTTGTGGTCATATTAGGTGGGGATTTTCCTAGAATGGATCTTACAATGACATACAAAAACTAAAACATCTCCTAAAAATTATTTTTCTCAAGCATAATTTATTAGAGTTTGGATTGGTCATGGTCTATGGAAAACTATTGGGAAGAAACCTCCCTTTCATAATTTGGAAAATAAGAATCAAAATGAATATTTATACTAAATGACTCCATTTATTCTCCTTTCAATATTAATTTAATAATATTATTATCTATATATATTTAAAATTATTCTATGAAAATATCATACTGGTTATTTTTTATAATATAATGGTTCTTTTTAATTCAATGATACTTGTAAAAGAACAATTTATATCTTTACACTATTAAATTTTTTTGTATGTAACATTCTAACCCATGAAATGGAATTTCACTATTTATATTTTATTAATAAAATATATTAAATGAGTTTGTTTTTGTATTATTATATTTTCCAGTTCCCATGTTTCTTTCCAAACATATGGTTTATTTAAGGAACTTTTACTACATGAGTGGAATCATTTCCCCAAACCCTTTCTCTTTGATATAAGATCTCCATAGATTGTTATACAGTTGAAATGTCATGCTCAAAATACATAGCTTCTGGTTTCAGTGCATGTCATAGATTTAATATAAAATTTCTCAGATGTGATAGATGGAAGAAAACATGCACTCGTGATGTGTGTTTTAGTAGTTCTATGTGATAATCTACTACCCCAACACAACCATATTTTTTTATGGGATAAAAAAATAATGGAATATCTTTTTTTTCATCCAAAATATCCCAAAACACATCAATGGAGATATCTGAATGAATACATCATCAGTAATTTCAATCTGAAGATATCATATGTGGGTTTCAATATTTACATTATAATGACTATGTTCTATTTTCAAATGTTACTAAATTTTTAGAACAAATTTTTCATTTCCTAGATAATATCTAGTCCTAATAGATCCCATTATCTACATTCATCTCATCATGTTTACATTCTACATATACTCATACAATTATCTTTATATGATTCATTTTAGTACTATACTATAAGCTATTATTATTTGAGAACTCATCCAGGTCCAGGTGTTGATCCGAATATCCTTGTAATTTTCATGAACCATATATCAACATGTCTTCTAATGATGGAATGGTCCTTTAAAATTGAACACTATTTTTATGGTGATAAGAATTGTCTGATAACAGATTTGTTTCAAATTGACTTTGAAGATCTATCCATGGCATTCAAGTAAACCTCAAATCCTTATTAAATAACAATTATAAGTGGTACTCTATTTTGATTTACCACTTCAATCATGTATATAATTGTGAGTTTTTATATCATTAAATATTCTCTAGAATAAATATAATAGACTAATTTTATAATTTGATAGACAATAACCTAGGTGAAAATTTGGCCTTTAGATGTCCCGGTGTGTCCGACAACGAGATCCTAGGAGATTTTTCCCATTCTATATGTGTAGAGGTATTGGATAGATAATAAAATATGAATAATTTCATTAAGACTTCACATACTATGATACCATGAATCAAAATATATACAATTAAATCTCCCACGACATTTTTTCCAATGATAAAATCTATATTTTATCTATATACATATTTGTGCATCCATAATTGATAGTGAATTATGAGCTATGTGAATAATACAACAAAAAATTCATTAAATATTATATTTAGGGGATACATATCAGTTTCCAAAATAATATTTTACATCACCACCATGGAATAAAAATAGATGGATTCATATCATTTTTTGTAGTGGAAAATGCATTTTCTACACTATAACAACCTCAATCCTAAACAGCCTGATCTTGCTCAAGATACATAATATTCACATTTCTATTTTTGATACTGAAAAACATGATCCAATTTTATATATCTAAATGATAAAAAAAATCGAACAAAAATACATCTCACATACATACCCAAGGACATTTTAAATTATTTTTTAGATAATTAGGACAAAACTTTATATAAAAAAGTGGAAAATTCAAAAGAGTTCCAATTTTACCACAAACAAGTTCATTATAAAGAAACACATTATTCCTTCTAGGTATCTCCCAAATTTAGAATGATAACATTATTAACATACCCAAAAAACCTTAATCCCTATGAAAAATTATTTGAAATTTTGGGATTAGAAAAAAACTTATTAATAAGAAGCATATACATAAGAAGAAAAGAATCCTATTAGTCTATTTGAAAATAATGAGATCATATAAGAGAGTTTTACATTCAGAAAATGAACATTGAGATCCAATAATAATTTACATACACATGAGATCAACATTACCATCTTAATTATTTCTTCAAAATCATTTTAAGAAAATATAATGAAAAAATCATATAAATGAGTGTTTCTTAGAAAACTTATAACCCATTAAAACACATTTTATTAAAACAAATACACATTACTATTAATGGGAATAACCATTCATTAAAAAAATAACATATGTTATGATATAAATATATTTCCAAAAAAATTCATTTGAATTAATTGCAAATTCATGTAGGTTTCTTTGGACATCATATTCAACGTGACCATATAATAACCTGGACTAAAAAAATTACCTTGTCAACTGATTCCTTCATAATTATTTTGAGAACATAATAAATACCCAATGTATTAAATAGATATATTTGTCTTACCTATTATCATTAAAAATATCCATGGAACATAAAATTCATAAATAGATATAATATTTCATTTCAATTATCAATCAATTAAAAATATATTTTTAAACCCATATGTAAAAGACTTTTTATACTGATATACCCATTTCAATTGAAATTTAATTTTCAAAAAAATCGAATAATAAAGAGATTAATGGATTTTATTTTAATAAGTCATGGAATATTGTAAATATTAAAAAACCAAATATTGATTGTGGAGGTGGGAAATTCTATTGATGTGGTATATGTTAAAAAATTTCAATTTACACATTGTAAAGAGAGTCAAACATTTCTTATAAAATACATAAGAAAATTTCATTCAAAGTCAATATTAAAAGAATTAAATAAATTTGGAAGATGTCCTTTTTAATTCATTTTTTATTATTTACACATCCAAGAATAATAATTGACATAAATGAATAATATTATAATGAAATATTAAAAACATTTTAAAATTATTTTTTATAATAGAATGTCCCCCAGAACATCTCTTAACTAACCACATACATTATGTAATTCCAATATAATGAAAATATATAACCTATTATATATATAATGAACACTTTTAAAGAATATTCCAACAGAATAAGAACATATTTTATTTATATCCTCTTATTATATTGTTAAACAATTGATATTGTTCATTTCTAGTGTTTTGGGGAAATTCATATCATAATCCCCAAAACATATTTGGTGGGTTGACAATGGATAAAGGTATGATTTTTCCAAAATCCCTAGAATAATAATCTCAACATAAGTACCATTTTTCCATCAAAACAAATTTAGATTCCACCCAAAAATGTGGTCCTGAAAAACAAAATATATTGACTCCGGAGGTGGTAATCCAAATGTAGACATATGCGATGTGTATACTTATAGTTGGATGGAAATAATGAAATATAATATTATATTATATTTTCTAAATCATTATCATGTTATAAAAATAAAATACCTTTATTAAATCCATCACCATTACTGTACGTAATAGGCGGTTTTTCAAAAACGTAATGCATCACTATGTAGAGATGGTAGTCTATACGTACGCATGTGTTATGATTATATTTTTATTTTTCAGAATGGTATTAGGGTATATGGTATATTATAATTAAAAAATAAAAACTATTTCCTAGATATTATATATTAAAAATAAATACTTCACATTTACATGTCATGAAAGATGGTGATGAGAAAGAAATAAATCAAATCGTGAGGTGGTAGTCTGAACGCATGCATGAGTGATAGTTATGTTTCCCATTTGATGGAAAATGATATTAATAATGTTATTATATTAATATAATGACATTTAAGTATATAATAGATATATATGTTATTATATTTGTAATGTTTAGGACAAAAATTATGGATGTTGATGAAGAGGTAAAATAAAAACTCCGGGTTTAGATGATTACATCCAAATTGAAGAAACTCCTCTAAATATAACGGAAAGAACCATATAGATGGAAGTTCATTAAAAAAAGAATCGATATAATGTATCTAATTATTTTATGAATATTTTTGGCAGGTTTTGGTCAAAATATGTTTCCCAAGAAGCATAAACAAGTGAGGTTGAGTAATGTTATAATATAATATAGTAGAGGGGAACCCTTAACACTAATTAATGAATTAAATTAATTTAAATAATATTTAATTAAATGTTGAAGGATATTGTTACATTTAAAATATATTGTTAATATATGTCTAAATACTCTCAAAAAATAACATTTAGACTAGTTTTGGTGATTTTTGAAACATAAGTTTTAGTTTTATCTTCTTATTTACCTTTTTAATGATGTCGCTATAATAATGTTGATTATTATTTACGGTTAATAAAACTTAAAATTAAAGGATAAGTGATCAATTATTATTCATTGGTTTATTTGATAGATATGATCAAATTAAGATATCTACTGATAATATTATTTTGAATTGTAATTCATTTAATAAAATCGTATATTAAACAAAATTTCATTAAAATAATTTTCAGAACTATTTACATAATTTGACCTCAAAAAATATAATGAACTTAATTTAAAATAAATATAAACTACTAAAACAACACTAATAAAAAATAAATATCTAATAAAATAATGTAATTCCATAAATAATCTATAAAATATTACATTTACTATTTCTGAAATCACATACTTGTTTTTTCTACTCATTTCACAAGCATTGTGTTAATGTTGCATAAGCATTTAAGAAAATTATTTAATAACTCAAAAAAATAATAAATTTCCATCATAAATATTTTTTAAATTTAAAATATTGTTTTATATATACTCGCAATTTTTTTATACCTACAAAAAATATTATTGATATAAAAATCAAGAAAGAGACATTTGGAAATTTTCTAGCACGTAATATAATATAAAGGTATTTATTAATGAAAAATTGCAATAAATTTTTTTTAATATATTCATGATATAGAAGAATTTAAATCCACAAAAATATTAAAATATTTATTAGGGTTATTCTAAATCCTTTTTACATTACTTCTATCTTTATTTACACTAATATACCTTTTATTATTATGATAAATTTTTCCATGGTTGCTATTAAATATAAAAGATAATAAATTGGAGATATTTAAAAAAAATTCTAAATGATAATTTCTAATTTATATTCCATTATATCATATTAATTCTTTATAATCGGAATAAATTACACTAAAAATCCACAAAATTGATTAAAACAATTTTCTAGAAAAAAAATTTATCAATAAAAATGTGTTGATATGAAACTTTTGCATCATATCAATCACAATGAAATTATTTGGTTTATGTTTAATAAAAAAATTGAAATCAATTGAAATCAATTCAAAATATGTAAATTTTATATGCATGAAAAGAAATGATATATATCAATATAATTTGATATTTTATCAATTTATTAAAAAGTTAATCTTTTCATAAAAATCCAAATATTTCAAAATAAGATAATTTTTATATGATTTTTTCATAAAATATATCAGTTTATTAATTAAATTTTAAAAATTTGTACAATTCTATTTAACATTCAATTTTAAAAAATAAATTTTGGAAAAAACCCATTTTTGAATCCAGAAATGAATTTTCCAAAAATATCATTTTTATTTCCTATAGATTAATAAATATTTTTATATCCATTAATACCATTATTTATATATATTTATAAATTTCATAATTATGATACTTTTATTTATAACCACGAATTCAATGACTATATTATTATGTTCGTATTAAAAAAATAATGTTTCGCGGTTTTTTAAGCTTTTGGATCCATGTCCTATATGCTATCGAATGATGTATTCTTTTAAAATATTAATGTAATAAATTCTACTAGCTATAAATAATTTTTTTATATAAAATTTAATTCCATCTCAGATAAATTGGGTTCAAAGAAATTAAAATTAATTCAAAGGATTGGAAGATATAACATACGACCATGAAAGGAAAACCTTTTATAATATTTTTGGTAAAAAATATCTTTTTTTTGGAAATCCTAGATCATAAAAAATAGACAACAAAACAACCTTTTTAAAAGAGAAATAAAAAATCAGATGTCCATGCAGAACAAAAGAAATCAGGTCCCTAAATATTGAGAACATTTTCATGAGTTGACAACATTAACTTGGAAAAATATCCATTTAAGAGATAAAATTATTCTTTGTTTAGAGAATAGAACATGAATTCATAGAAAATGATCATAATGAGATATCATTTTTATCATTGGAACCACTTAAAAGAGTTTATGAAATTTTTTACCATCTAGAAATGGAACTTGTGAAAATATACTAGCTTTATTTTATTTCAGTTCATAATTAAGATTTCATCATTTGGTTTATATTTAATCAAATTATTTTTATATCGCATCTTTTATTATAGAAAATGAATATTCCATATGAATTTTTCATTAAAAATGCACAAAAATCAACTTCTAATAGATAAAATTGTTCCGAAAAGGATAACAATTTATTACCCCTTTGTTTTAAAATATACCTAAACAAAAAAGGTTAGCATATGGTAAGGTAATATCAAATACTGATAAATAATACATTTATATTAAAGTCCTAAAATATTACAGAAAAAGATAAAAATATATCATTCCAAAATTAAAAAAAACATAAAAATCATAAATAAAATCATGAATAAGTATAATATATATAAAAAACAAATTTAATTGATAACATATTATTCTAAGGACAAATTTCTATTTATCTATAATAAAAATTAGTGAATCAAAAACTCATACACCAACAAATGTTTATATCCTAATTATAAAGACTAAATAATCTAAAAATAGTTTCCATAAATAACCTACATGAACATAAAATTAATTAAAGTCATATATACTCCCATAAGATAATTAAACCATTGTTTTTAAAATAATATCCAATCATAATAAATAGTATTTAATTTTATCATAATAATAAAATGTTCCCAAAATAGTGAAAACATTCAAAAAATAAAATTAATAAAATAATTCTAATATCACATTTCAATCCCATGGTTATTTATACATTAACACATATGTTCCCAAATTTTAAGAACATATTTATCTTAATTAATAATAATCACGACAAGAAAGAGTTCATCTTAACCCTAAAGGATATCAGTACCTTTAAAATAACATAACTAAAAATGAGATATCAATTTTACAAAATAATTTTTCATGTTAAACCAAAGGTTTATATATACATCAACCAAATAAAATATCTCCCAAAAATATCATTAACCACTTTTAAATCCAATCTCTTAAAACATCAAAAGGGGAGTATATGTGTTTGAAATTATGGTGTAACATATAATTATAAAATCATGATGGTTTCCAAATATAGTATGTTATTATTTCATAGAAATATCATAATGAAAAGGTCATCTAAGATTTTTATTGAAACAAAATATAAATCTGAACTCGCACTCTCGAATCAGGCTCTAAAAATAGAATCTTTCAATTTCTGTCATTTTTACTGATAAACATGATCATATTTTTTATATCCAAAAGATAAAAAATCAAATATACATTTTTGTTACATAATATACCAATTTTTCATTTATGTTTATATTTACTGATTATATGGTTAAATACATAAAAAAAATTACATTTTCAAAATTGAATAAATTATCTATAGAAAAATATTCTCTATGAAGACTCATTTTATTTGTTCAATGTGGCTCACATGTCAAGATATCAGACTTTATTAAAATTTCTAATCATTCTTAATCCATTTGAAAAATAATTTTGAAATTTGGGATTAGAAACAAAGAGAACCCTAATGGAAATTAAAAAAAATGTAATCTGTTAATCTATTTCAAAATAATCAGATCATATTAGTGAGTATGAAATTAAAATAGTACACATCAAGATAAAATTTTCATTTATTTAAACATGAAATCATATTTAATTCCCATGTTTTTTCATAAAACTCATCACTATAAAACATAAATGTAAAATCATAATGATATGGGTTTTTTTTAAACCTAGATAACCATTAAAAAATTATTTCTTAAAAACATACGTTTTATCCTTAATGAACATATTAATTATTTATAAAAAAAATTATCTTAAATTTTGAAACTGAAATAAACCAATGAAATATAATTTATTTTCATAGAAAATTCATTAAGTTTGACTTTGTAATCATCTTCCATGAACCCTTACAAATTGAATAACATGCTTGATTAATTCCAAGATACTTATCAAGAGAACATTATTTTTACCTAATGAATTGAAAAAATATATCATGATCACCCATCATCTCAAATAATTTCAATTTAATATAATATAAATTAAATATTTAAAATCATTCAATTAAAAAATACAACTAAAAAATAAAAAGATTCAAACACATAAGTCAAACATTTTTTAATATTTATATGTAATTTTGTAATAAAAATATTGTTTCCGAAGTAAAATTTCAAGAATAAATGTAATAATTAATTTAATTTTAATAAAACAAGGGGTCTGGTAAATTAAAAAATATATAAAATAGTAGATATAGTGGGGAAATATTTAATTGACATTTTATATCTTAAAAAACATTCACTATGTAGATTGTAATGAAAGTAAAACAATGTGTATGGAATACAGAAAAATATAATGTTTGAATACCGTGGAATGAAATTTAAAAGAGAGGTAATAATACCATTTTAATAGAGTTTTTTGAATATTTACTCGTTCATCAAAATAAAGAGACATGGAGGGAAAATATTTGAAAGATTTCTTCAAATCATTTTTATACTGGGTTTTAAGATGAAAATTAACATTCCACATCTCCTAGCATTCCATGTATGTTTGTTGACTGTAATATAACCAATATAGAATAATATTTTAAAATTTTATGAAACCATTTATGTTTTATTATCTTATTTTAATTACTTTTATTATATTTTTTTACCAAGCCTTCTAAATTTTATAAATCAATTATTTTTTTCTGAGTTGTTATGAGGATGTTCAATTCGTTATACCCAAAACAAATATGTTAGGTTGAGTATGGTAAATGAGGTAATTGTTAAATTATATCTATAATTATAATATGTAAATAATTATAACTTTTTACATTAAATTTAATTTTAGTTTCATTCTGGAAAATTGATCACAAAAATAACACATCGACTTTTCAGGTAGTAGTCTAGATGTACACATGAGGGATGTTTTTACTTTTTGTTGGATGGAAAATAATGAAATAGTATTAAATATTATATTTCTAAAATCAGTATCATGTTAAAAAAATAAATTAATTTCATTAAATATATCTTCATAACTTTCCATTTTATGGGGTTTTTGAAAAATTAAGTGCATCCTTATGTGGAGACAGTAGTTCATTCATATGAACATATGATGATTTCATTTTTAATGATTGAAATGTTATGAAGATAGATGATATATTATATATAGAGAATAATTATTATTTCATGAATATCAAACATTTACACTAAATATATCATAATAACTATTCATTAATTATGGTGATAAGAAACAAAATAAATTGATACACGAGGTGATAGTCATCACGTATACACAAACGATGGTTCGGTTACCCATTTAATGAAAAAGAAGATGAATAATTTTGCAATATTAACATAATAAAATATTATTATATTAGATATATTTTTTATATTATTTTGGAATTTTTATGATATAATTTAACGAGGCATAAGAATAAAAAAACGAAAACTCTTGGTTAGTATGATTACTTCCTCTTCGAAGAGCCTACTCTGAATCTCTCCTTAAGGACCATAGAGATTGTATTTTAAGAATGAATATACATATATAATGTATATTAGTAATTTATGAAGTTGTTTTGGAAGAGTTTAACTATGATATGTGGCTCATGAAATGTAAGGAATACATGAGAGTTGGTTTCCAAATATAAGTGAGGTGTGGGGAACCGATTGAATTAAATAAAGTAATAAGTTAATATAATTGAGGAGATGGAAACCCATTGAATTACATAATGTTATAAATACATATAAATTAATTTTCATATCAATATGAAACCAAATTGATATTTTTCTAATTTTGGATGAATATTAGTAGAAATAATAACATATAATAAATTATATACATGTTTATGTGATTTTTCAATTCATATCTTGTATTTTTAAATTACCATTAATGCTTTCAATGTTTACAAAGATGAAAATAATTTTATTTGTTTGATGAAAAAAGATAAAATAAGAGAAAAGGTGTCCCATAATTTTAAAATGGTATATAATCATTAACATATCATATTTACTTGGCCAAATATTATATTTATATAAATTTTAAATCATCTAATAATATATAATTTAAATATAATACATTAATGTCATTTTATGTACTATTTACATATTTTGAAATTAATAAATTTCATTAGGGATATGTAATTAACAACATTTAATTTTAGAAAAACCTAATAAATTATATATATATTAATAATTCATGGAACACCATAAATACGCCAATTAATATTTCCTTTATAATTTTAAAAATAATTTACTTTATTTTTATGTTTCTTGTAGAAGAACACATTCGGTGTTGTATATCCATTTAAAGTAATTTTTTAGTAACTAAAAATTAATTATAAATTACCAAAAAAAATTTTAATATTAAAAATAAAATTTAATATCTATTCATGACTTGTTCCTATCTCTGTCACAAAAAAATATGAGATATATTAAATGACTGAAAAATCCTTTTGCAATTTTCTATTACAAAAAATAATATAAAGTAATTTATCAATGAAAAATGACCCCAAAATGTCATTTTTTATATTCCATAATGGACCAATTTTAAATAAAATCAAAAAGAATAAAAATAATGTTTTCTGTTAATTAGAAATAATTTTTGTATTTTGATTAATTATACTTAGTCCAATTTACCCATTATTGTGGTGATAAATTTTTCCTTTTCCATAACTCATTGTGACAAACATATAATCGACTTTTTTCCCAATATAGAAATGTAAACTCCAATTATAGAGTACATTTTATCCAATTCAATCATTACAAAATTAATAAAAAAATATAATATTAATTTTAAAAATACAATGAAAACAATTTTCCATAAAAATTTATTTTAAGTATAATTTTTTTATTACAAAATTAAGTATAATTTTGATCATATTTTTATTATTTTGAATATTATTAATTAAAATGAACTGTTGATTTTTTTTAAAAATATTTTTAAAACATAATAGTATTTTTGAAACACATTAAATGAAATAATAACTTTCATTTATACTTGTTTAACTATTCATTTGAAACCCAATAGTTTACAAATAAAACATAAAATTTTACTCTTTCAGAATTTTTATGTTTTAATTTCAAAAATTATAAAATATATATAAAATAAAATTTATTCGAGGTTTAAAAATAAACTATTTTATTAACTTCAAAACAATGAAAATCTTTTTTTGAATGAAATACTTTTTTGAAGAATAAAATGGCTTCAAAAAAAATTTATTTCTTATTTTCTAAGTATTAATGAATAAATTTTAATTTATTAGGTAATTTCTCTATATATATTTCATATTATGGTAAAACCTATTTATAATATCCATTTCAATGAAAATATAGTAACAACCATAAAAATAATATTATTTTGAGGTTGTTAACGATAAGAATTTCACATCATGCATGCAATAAAAAAATATTCTTCTAAAATCAGGTTGTAATAAATTATTCTCCCTTATAGAAATCTAACCCTCAAAAAATTTATCCCATTTTTTATATGTTAGTCATAAAAAAAATTATAATCGGT
Organism: Viscum album; assembly: GCA_963277665.1. Lineage (NCBI taxonomy): Eukaryota > Viridiplantae > Streptophyta > Magnoliopsida > Santalales > Viscaceae > Viscum > Viscum album. Next base: position 1,563,345,712 of record OY728150.1, read on the forward strand.
ATTCCAATGATTGGAAGCTAAAACATGTGATCATGAATAGAAACCCATTATATATATATATATAATTTATAAAAATATCTTAATTGAAACCCAATAACATAAAAATGATAGGATAAAATAAATTTGAAAATAGGAAATGAAAAATAGTAGGGTAACCTAAAATAACACATAAATTGCTTCATAAATTAGAAGAATATTGGATGGAATTGAAACATAGACATGTAAATAATATTAATTTTTGGATAACATTATAGATTTTTGTAAATATAATTGATCATTATTAACCAAAAATATTTATAAAAGGATATGTTTTTTATTTAATTTATTGACATTCATTTCTTAGATTATTTTATCATCAGTACGGGATCATGAGAAAATATACATACATGCTTTAATTTTTATTTCCTAATAACAATTTCATCCATATTCGTTGGTTCAATTATTTTCAACTTCTATCACATCCTTTATTATTGGAAAATAATATTCAAGATGAGTTTTTCAATATTGATGAACTAAAAAGAACATATAATGGATAAAGTAATACCTAAAAGGTTAATTAATTATTTATTATTTAAAAAAATATAAAATGTTTTCCAAAAGTTATAATAATATCAAATATAGATAAATACTAGTGTGATCATATAAGACAAAACTATAACACAAAAATTCAACATAGATTATTACATAAATTCATAAACATATAACACATCAAAATAATCTTCACCATGTTCATAACAAAAAAATCAGAAGCATGTGATATCATATTCTTCCAATTTCAACTTTACATTTATCTCCAAAAAAATCACTCACACAATAAGTCATATAAGTGAAATTTATATTCCATAATACGATAATATCAAAAATATGATAATAATTTTCCTAAATAACAGACATCCTAATAAAGTTAACAAATATATACACTTCCAAATGATAATTCAATAAATTTTTAATCAAATTAACCCTCGTCATATAATTTTTTCCATTAATTTTAATTATATAATGTTCCAAAATTAGTGAATTTCATCTAAAAAGATTAATCACAAAGTCACTAAATCACTTTTTAATCCCACGTTTATCTCTAAAATAAGTCATATGTTCCAAAAATGTAGTAACCATTTCATCCCAACTAACTGTAATTACCTCGACATCTATGAACATATTAAACCTAAAATTTATCAATACCTTCCAGCATACATCCCCAAATATTTATTAACATTATTTTTAAATTTTCTTTCATGATAAGAATAAGTGATACATATAAAAAAATGGGTAAAAAGCCTCCCAAATATAGGATTAATCATCTTACAATTCCATCACATTAAACATAAACATGGGTTTTTATGAATTTGAAGGTATGATCATACTAAAACTTTTCGAACAATTAAAAAATACATAACTATTAAGTTAACCACTCAAAAAATTCATAGTCTCAAATTTTTTCCAAAACCCGCCGTAGTTCCAACTATAACACCCATTAACCTGTGCTCTTGAATCTGAGGGAAAATACATAATCGTTACATTTATTTTTTGATACTGATATACATGATACAATTTTAGATAACCAAAATAGATAACATGAAATGGAAATATTTATTGAATTATTTACCAATGTATTTTTTCAGATTTAGAGTTTTATAGACTTATGAAAAATCCTTATATAACAATGTGGATATTTCCATACAATATCCATTTTCCCATAAAATATTTATTGATAAAGACACACTATCTTTTTTTTGGTAAATCCTATATCAAGAACTCTAAATATGTTAACATTTATACCCATTCTTAAACAATATGGAAAATCATTTGAAAACATGGGATGTGGAAACAATTTTGAGTAAGGGACGTATAAAATAAAGTAATGTAACATGTTTGTCCATTTATACCCCTAAAATCATATAAAACAGATTTAATATAACATAATAATCATTGATATCCAAAAAATTAAATACACATCAAATCATATTTACTAACAATTCTATTATAAGACAAATATTAAGAATAATTTAAAGGAAAAATAATAACCCTGATGGTTCTTTATAAATCATGATTGTTACCGCCTATGTTATTTAACTAATATATATTGAAAATATTTTAATTATTGAATTTATTAAAAATAATTATTATTATTATCACTATTTTATGTTTTTTATTTGATTTATTATGATGTGTTATATGGTTACAAAATTGATTAAGTTCAAATCAGACGTTTTTAGGATATTCAGTTCATAATTCCAAAAACAACATTGGTAGTTTTATCATCATCATAAGTGTCATTTTTAAATAATATATATAATAATAAAAATTCAATTATTATAATTTTTATTCATAAAATTCCATTTCTGTGGGATCCAAGAAGAGACATCCTGGATAACAAAATATTTGATCTTGTGAAGTGATATTACACACATATTACCGAGCTATGTTTTTAATTTTAGTTGTATCAAAATGATGAAATAAAATAAAATATTATACTTCTAAAATAAATAAATTTTAATTAAAATAAAATATATTCAAAAAATACATCCCCATAACAATCTATGATAGGTAGTTTTTGAGAAATGAAGTACACTTCTACCTTGAAACAGTAGTCCAAACGTACGAACATGTAGTAATTCTTTTTTTATAAATTTGAATAATATGAATATAGAAGATATATTAGATTAATAGAATCATAATTATTCCATTTATATCATATAATTATATAATATCCATTATAATAACCATAAATGGAATATATTTTTAATTAAATAAATTCATCCGTTTGTGAGGTGGTAGTCCTCACGTATGCACAAATGATGACTCTACTTCATGTTTGATGGTAAATGTGGTGAATAATATCAGTAAATAAACATAATATAATATTATTATTTGTTATATACTAATTATATTATATTTTATTGGTTATGAAAAAATTTATTATTGTAGAACAAGAAGAAAAATGAAAAATCTTGTTTAGAAAAATAACATCATCTTTGAATAACCTCACTCATATTTCACTTTTTCAGACCCTAGTAATGGTATTTTAAGATTAAAAAATCATATATAATATATATAATTAATTTATTAATAGTTTTTTATAGGTTTTGGTTGAGCTATGAGGCTCAATATGTTTAATAAAGATAGAATATGTAGTATCCTAATATAAAATAGAGAGGGTATCCTTATGAATTACATATAATATTATATAAATATAAATTAGTTATCAATTAAACACATAACTAAATTTTTAAATTAGGAATCTATTTTGATGATAATTTAAACTCATCTCATGTAACAAATTATAGAAAAAAAGTTATTTTGTTTTAAATCTTATCACTTAGTTTCAAGATTATGGGACCACTTTTAATGGTTACCTCAGTACAAATTTATTTATTTTGTATTGATCAATAAATTTAAAATATTAGTAAAATTACCCATTTGTGGATATTGGATGATACTATAGACCATATATCATTCACTAGGCCAATATTTTTTTATTAATTGTAAATCATTTAAAAAATTCTTAATAAACCAAAAATATCATTAATGTAATTCTAAAGACTATTATGATAATTCAACATTAAAAAATATCAATATAAAAAAGTTAAAAAAAATATAAACCTTTAAAATATAAATTATAAATTATATTTATGAAAAAAAAATTGTAGTGTAATAACTCAACCAAAAAATATTATTTTTAGAGTTTGTAGAATCGTTTAATTGTTTTTTCTTCTCAATTTACCAACATCATGTCAATGTTGTTTTGTTATTGAAGTTAATTATTTCATCACTAAAAAATTATGAATTAAAATAATAAAACAATAGTCATATTAAATTTAATATTTATAAACCTTCATAGAAATTTTTATCCCTATAAAAACATAATATATATTTTTAAATCAAGAATGTGACATTTTAGAATTTTCATCTATGTATAATAATATAAGAGGTCATTGTAAATTAAAAATACCCCAATAATGGAATATGTTTTTAAAAAATTAATGTTTTGGATGAAATCCACTCATTATAAAGATTCAAATAAACTGTTATTGTGATTTTATAGAATTTTCCCATTTTTTTTAAACCTAGTTATCTCTTTTTAACATTTATATTGGTGATAAATTTTACCATGGTCACTATTAATTATGAAGAAAAAAATGTTCAACTACTTTACATGTTATGAAATTATGATTAAAAATATGGAATCAATTTTATAAAGTTTAATTCATATACAAAACATAAATTACTTTTATAAATAGTACATGAAACACTATATAAAATGGCTTTTAATAAAACTGATTAAGTATAAAAATATTTTAATACAAAAATTAAGTGTATTTATCATTCCAATTAAATAAATTGGATTATTTTTTAATAAATTAATTATAATTTTAATTAAATTAATAAATATAATTTTATATATAGTTTAAAAATTGAATTTTTCTATAAGATTGGTATTTTCACTATTCACTAAAAATCAACCTTTTAAAAATATAAAAATTTAAACCTAATATAAAATTGATATGAAGGTATAATTTTTTTCATAAAATATTTCTATATTTTTTAGAAATTTATTATAATATTCACTTTATAAAAATTAAAAAAATAAAATTTTGTTGAAAACATATTTTTGGAGCGTAAAATATGTTCATTTAAATTTTATTACGTATTTGATAATAAAAAATCAATAATATTTCATAAGGTATTGGGTAGGAACTTCTAATATATATATCATAATTTGTTCCCTCCAATTCATACCCTCCAATTCAATGACTATGTTACAAAAAGAATGTGAAATGATAATATTTCATGGTCATTAAAACTCAGTATTTCATGTCTTGCATGTTATTAAAAATAATATTATTTTAATATCATGAGGTACTACATAAAATTAATTGGTCTTTATATGATTAAATATTTATTTTTGAAACATTTTATTTCTCTTCTTCCATTAAAACATTATGGTAAACATTTAACATTTCCATCAGTATTTGGTCTCTTTTAATACTCATCCTGGAAAAAGCTGTATTATTATTCTTACTCATAACATTAATAACCTTTTTTTCCTTAATAAATGGAAACATATTGATTATCTATTATATTTTATCATCTCTATTAATATAAATTTTTATATATTCAAATCATTTCATGTGAATATATACCCTATGATCTTCTAATCAATATATATATATATATATATCACTTTTTTCATTATTGAGATACTTCATCCAAATATTTAACACAATGATACCTATTTCCCACACCAAATCATTTATCAAGTAATTTTTCTCATGGGTATTCAACTTATGTGAGGCCTAAGATATCAAATTTAATTTTTCATAAGTAGTAAACCCACCGAATTTATTAAAATATTAGTCTATATAAAAACCCATATCTAATATAAGGTAATGTATTTACAGATGTAGTGATAAAAATTTTCTTATGTTACTTGAATATTCTATTTAATCATGTGTCTAGATAAAATTATCTCCCTTCCATGTTATCTTTCTTATAGGATTTTGAAATCATGAAACATTTCACATAAAACACTAGTAGTATCACAATATTCCATAAAAACTAAATTAATCTATCATAGTGTTCTGTTCCAATAATTCTTTAATATCAAGAATTATTTAAAGGTTATATGAATATAAATTCTCTTGTGATTTCTTGACCTAAAGGGGTACTTTTGGCAACCAAAACTCACATTTTGTAAATTTATTATACAATTTATCCTTTTAACTGGCCCTATGCTCAATCAAAAAAATTCTCTTTATTTACTTCCTTTCAATTATAATATATGAGAATATCAAAATTAAGGATGAAAGGAATCAAAAAAGGTAATCTATAATGATTATATTTATAAAATAAAAAAATATATAATTGGAAATTGTATGTACAAATGAATTCAATATAATTTCATAATGACCATACTTTGTTTTAAAAGTTTTCTTTAATATATATACTATCTTTTCCATTAGTCAATGGTACCTAGATCGAATAAACACCTTTAATTTTTTGAGATAATCTCTGTTGATAAAAAATAACAATATATTCCCAGTGATATTTTTAATGATTATGATCTTATTAAGATTATGATAATCATATCATGGATTCATTGATCCATCAACATTAATAAATATGTCTTGTTCACCTCATGGCAGATCTCTAATTAATATAAAAATAGTTTCCTATACTATCTAGAAGTTTATTGTTAAATTATTCCAATTCATATGCAACCATTTTCTAAGGACTCTTTGATTTCATATTATAAATAGGTATGCGTTCAACTAAAAAAACAAAATAATGTTTTTGGCAAAATTCAGAATGTTATTTTCAAAACACATTAACATACTACCATAAAATATAGATATATTGAATTTTTATATAATCCTTGATCATTAGAACTAAATATCAATCTTTATTGGCTATAATGACCCATATAATGGATTTTTATTCTTGAGGGGGTTGATAATCATTCTTTCATTGACATTTGATATCATGATGACTAGAGATATTAAATGAACATTCCACCCCCTAAAAATTAATATGGTCAATATATAGAGTGTTCCAGCTGATTCCCAAAATCAAATTTAATTATTTCAGGGAAAGATTAACTTGATTTTTTGGAAGTATTCCCCTGATGCATTATATACTTTATATAAAATCATCATAAAAATAACTTTTTTAAAAGATAATTAAATATACACTATTTGAGGTGATGCAATGATATTATTTAAAAAGTTTGATGATATAAAAGAATAAAAATTACAAGATTCAAATAAAATTTTTCCATGTATGAATTGAAAAGTAATCACACTATTAAAAAAATTCATATTATTATCTAATTTATTCATCATGATCACATATTATTTTCCGTATTATAATGTTATTCAAGGTTTATAAAGAAAATATTCCTCATTAGAACATACATTATGGAATATATTCTCATTATTCCAAAACTCAACACATTTTTAGTAGTGAAGTGTGGGCATACACTTTTTCATGATATTTTTTACCTCTATTTTGTTAATTTCATCATTCATATTTCCATGACATTAAAGAGCTCAATGTCAAACCATTCATCACAAAAAATAGTTTATTATTAGTTTCAAACATTCTAATGGTGTGTGACCCATCATTTTTATCATGTAAATAGTACAATCCCCCCCATCATAATTTCCAGAAACATTTCCATGATACTATATTTAAATTTTCATGTCTCTAGAATAATTAGATTATCCGGTTTCCATTTCTAGCATAAGTGCAAATTTTTGTTTTGTATATAACAAATTAACTTATATATAATACATTTAAAAGACTTATCTTTATGCCACTAAATAAATAATTAGTCTTAATATAATGGTTATCAAGAAATCTAGAGACATACTTCATACTGTTGTGTAGTTTTCTTCATAAATACCATCCTCCTTTTTTTGAACTCTAGTAATTATCTCTCCATTTTTATGTAAATTGTGAAAATAATTTGATTAGTAAAAATATTGTCTTTAATTCATCCCATTCCATAGATTTATCTTCTACAAATTTAATAATATTATTAATGTGGGTCCAAAATTATTCAGCATCAGAATATATATTATAAACAACTAAAATTAAATTTTAATGATTCATGTTTTAAAAAATTGAAAATAACTACACTATTGGGATGATCCATTAGTGGAAAATTAGTGGGTCAAATGATCCACTAATAAAGATTCAAGAAGAAATAATCAATATCATATTTCTATTTATTTTCATAATTTTGGTTTTGAACATGCCTATATTTTCTTATTATAGATTTAGAATGTTGAGTGATGATTTCCAGAAGTTTTTATACTGAATCACAAATCTCATTATGTTAATAATTAAGAAAATATCCAAATTTTCCATCACCCCCATTTTAAACTATGTTTCTGGGGGCTCTATAAATTTATAAAATAATGGAGTATTTGGGTTTGAGAAAATTAATAAATACATAAATGGAATAAATCATAAATAATTTGACTAAAACAACTTTTGAATATCTTAGATTCAAAATTGGTTAATAATGTTAGAATTACTATTATGATCAACATCTCAATTAGTTATATATTAACTCATGAATTTACCCTTAAATCATTAATAATTGTTCATATCAAGAACGTGATTCATGAAAGCATATACTTTGGATTGTCAAACTAAGTGTGTTGTTGGGCTGGATTTTGTGAACTATGTGAAGGTTGAGTTATCATCATCAACGTTTTTAGATATTATTACCCTCATGTTCTTATTTTCTATACCATGCATGTAGTTTTTTATATATAGACATGGAAGTCATTGTTAGGAAACCATGAAATAATTATATTACCCAAATTTTCTAATTTTTCCTATATTTTGGATTATCCTTCATGGTTTCACTAATTTAATCTATTCACAATCCCAAAAACTAGTTAATTATAACTATAACACCTACAGAGATTCCCCAAACCCGCACTCTATGATTCGGTGTGAGAAAAAACATGAATAATAATCCAAAATCGAAATGATATGAGATAATCCAATATAAACTTTCATCCATTTAAAATAAATTTATCATTACATATCATAATTATATTAAAATATCTAAAACCAAAGGATAAGTGTATATTTATGTTAACTACATAAAAATATTATTTCATATAATTTAAATATTTCCCCATAATTTCAAATACATACCCATCTTCTATGAATCTCATATGTTATACCCATATTAAAAACATAGGTATTAGAAAGCATATAGAGTGGTGGGATGAAGTAATAATTTGGGGAAAACCTATAGTAAGTCATAAAATATGAATCAAGCTTATGTAATATCAAATGATCAACATTTACCATGACATACGTGCATGAAATAATGATACAATTATCATTATGTATCGAGATTAACTTAATTAAATGACTTATAAATGTGGTGTGTGAATAAGACACTACTAAAAAATATTTAAACTAATAATCATGTGAAAATATCTTAACTAAAATTACAGTAATGAACAATCTAGATAAAAAATATTAAGAAAAATTAATTTCAAGACTAATTTCATTACCTCGTTATACATAAACAATAGACCAACCCATTAGAGGGATATATATAACCACATTCCTCCCATAGTCATAAACCATACACATTTGAGATATATATAATCAACTATATATCATATCATGATCAACTAATCAAATTAAAATGGGTTTTGTAACATTTATAATAGTATCACATAATGTGTTCAGGGAGAATTTGATCAAATGATACAAAAATTCAATCACAAAAAAAATATTCCATGAGGGAATTTATTGGGTATTGAATGGGAAGTAACATAAAATTAAATAGAATCTTTAGTGATAAAAAGGAAAATGGAAGAATAATATAAAACAAATATTTTATAAAACATGTTTAACATTATTATAAAAAATGAATTAATGTTTCGCTATTAAATTTAGTTTTAAGAAGTAAGCACAAATAGTTTTTCAGAAATTATGTGTAAACAAACATCATTAAATTAACATTAAAATAGATAATGGTGAATACCAAAAATTTATAATATCTGGTAAAATAAATGTTCAAAAAACTCATTAAATATTTTAAAATAAAATTTTTGAAACCCGCGTTACAAAAATAATATGATAAATTATCATAAAAATAGGTAAATAGAAATAAGATGATAATATTAGATTATATATATTTCATTTTTCAAAATATAAAATACATTTTCTTTAGAAATAATTAATTTAGATATGGATGATATAAAATGATAAATATGGATAAATATTATTGTCCAAATTGATTGCTTATGAGGAATATAGAAGGTTATCAATGCATAAAATTTTTAAAAAGATAATTTATTATTAGAGTTCATAATAATGAAATATGAATAAACATAATCACTAAAATGAATATTATAAAATTAAATCATTAGATACATTGAAAACAAATAATTAAAATAATTTTCAATAATATGAATGATAACTAAATAAATATAAATTGAGTTTATAGAACACCCTTACCTTGACTCTCAAATTTCAGAACAGAACATTAACCTATTATATAATAAAAACAACCATTACCATGACTTATTAAATAGACTAATTAATATCTATTACCATATCTCATCATTAATTATAATCATTATTTATACATAGATTAGCTACTTTTATTTAATTTTTATTATCAAGTTTTAGTATTATTGATTGTTCAATAAATTTTTCATAATTTTGATGATGGACACACTTTTATTTACAACATTTTTATCATTACTATATGATTTAATCTTTTGGATAATATGTTCATAATTATTTAAAAATATATAATTTCATTCAAAGTGAATTTTGTTTTCTAATTCATGATGTTGAAATAATTTAGAATCTTATTTCAGTTATTTTTAATAACAAAAGGAGGTATTTTGATAATTTGTTGAATATTAATATCAGCATAGAATAATTTTAAAAAATTTAATATGTATTATCATCATATTTTTTCGCAAAATCCATTTTTAAGAACAACCATGTAAGGTGGCGAGGAAAAATGAAATAAATAATTCCTAAATTTAGTCCTTTTGTGAGAATATATCATCTAAAATATAGGAAAGTGATTTTGTAATGTTCATATAAAGATCTATAAAATCTATGTGGATTTAATTGTGGGGAAATGTTTCTTTTAATAGTGAAATGGTTGTATTTATTATAAAAAGTCATTACTTTATATTAAATCCTTTTCACTATTAAAAAAATTTGGTTCCCAATGTGTTATATAATTTAGATGGTAACTTATTATTAAATATACATCTAAAAAAAGGATCACGTTTGAGATATTTTATATATTTTAACCATAATAATACCTTTTACCAATATTCATGTTTACCACGACATCTCATTTTTTTCTCTGTAAATTATTTTTGGGAAAAAAATTAAATTTTCCTAATTATTTATTTTAGGTGTGCGGATTTAAAATATGTAAACCATTTTATAATATTAAATATATCAAATTGATAAATAATAATTCAAAAATTATTATATGATTACACATAAAAAGAAATGTTTGATGAAAATTAGCTTAGGATCATATAAGTTAATCAAATGCCCAGAGAATAAATATAATATTTTAAGATCTATGAATTTTCTTAGTAAATAAATATTTTTTAAATTTAATGTTTTCAAAAAAAAGTTAATAACCATTAATATCATGATGATGTCATACAAGTTACAGTATTTTTAAAGACATTACTTTTAATCTTCAACCAAAAATCAAACATGCATAAAAAATCCAAAAAATTAAATCAAATATATTATTTTTTTAGTCTAAAAATGTATTTAATTTTTTAAAATTAATATTCAAAAATTATGTAAGATAATACCTAAAAATAAATGTATAATAGTATCAAAATATTTTTATAGGTAATTTTTTTTAATTATGAGTAATTATTCTTCTTAGATATTATCTATTTTTACTTATGTTAGAGTGAATATATTTTAATATAATAAAATATTTAATTTAATAAAATAAAAATTTTTATCATATAAATATTAAAGTTTTAGTAAATTAAATTTTTAATCATAAAAAATCTCTAATATGTTATTTATCTACAGTAACTGATTTTCATCAGTACATTAGAATTAAGACATTTATTTGAATGTTGAAATGAGATATGTATAGTAATACAATTAATGTATAAATTTTTTACTAAAATAGTAATTATATGATTAAATCATCCTAACTTCTTCTAATATAGTAGATTAGTATCTCTTTATATGCCCTAAGGATATCATAAACATTGTTAATAATCATAAGTTTGAATTTAGATAGAATGAATCACATTGATATTTCCAAGATTTTAATCACCTCTAGTAAATAATTTCTTTCAAGACAGACTTGTTTGAGTTTAACTTTTGTTTGGTATAGGTAAAATCCTCGAGAATAAAATTCCCTTTTAAGATCAGAAAATTAGCTTCAAATAGTGTTGTTATATTTCATTATTATATTACTATTGTTCTACATATAGATTTCATAATTTGGATACTTCTTTTTATAACAACTAATTATATGATTTTATTATAATGATCATATTTTTATTACAACATGTTTCATTTTTGTGCTATTTTGTTTGTAAAAAAGATATAATAGCTTTAATGTATTATAATTTCTTGGTTGTTACACTACTGGCGCGGCTTCAATTGTTTCAGATTCAATAACAACTTATGTAATGTATTTCTATATATCTACTTGATGATATTACTCTGAACTAGATGATAGAACATTTCCTTTTGATAAATATTAATTTTTATTCTATATAGGGATGCAACATAATGATGGAAATAAATTCATCAATGCAATGGATTTATAGTCAAACACAATGGGTTATTATAAGAACCTATTTTTTTGGTAGTGGTCCTCAAAATTAAATTTCTTTAGTTACTTAACGTGTCACAAAAAAAATATATGGTGTTTTCCTATATTGATTTATAACGGAATTAATCTTATCCAATCCATATTAAAATGGTATATTAATAAAAATATTCATCAAATGATGCTTATATATATGTGGATGAGATTTTGGACCTTCTGGTGGTAGTCTTTCATGTTTATGCCTAGTGAGGATCAATTATCTTATAGGCTGAGGATATTTTATGTTATGCCTCGCATGTGTATGCATTTGAAAACCACTGAATGGGTGTTTTTTCATGTGATTTACCATTATTTATTTTTGAAAATAATATCTATATTTCTCATGAGTTATTACCTATGTGACATTTGGATAATAGGAATGGTGGGAAAGCCTAGTGCCTTTGAGATGTGGCTCATGGTATTTGGGAGCTAAGTGAAATCATTAAGGGTAACTTAAGAGAATTGTTTACTAAGATTTTCCTATGAATTACAGATTATAAGCATGGATAAATGATTTTGGTTTTCATATCATTGAACAAGAGGTGTTATCGGGTATATGGTATAGGTATGGAGGTTCCTTGGTATTTCATGATGTAAGTAACTTGAAGTGATTATCATCGAAGTACAGTTTTGATGGGAAGGATTTGTGAGATACGTAACCATGTTATTATTAGGTATGGTTCTAAATGATACGAAAAGTATTAATATTATGTGTTTAGTTATATGATTTATAGATAATGGGTATACACCTAATAGTTTGGAGAAAAAACCAATTTTTTTGTGATTCTATGTTATGAATTAGATGGAGTGAAATATTTATTTTACTAGAAAGAAAGCACTGAGGTGCTTTTGGTTAGATGACACTTGCATTCATGTTAGAAAAATCAATTTTTTAACTACTTGGTCCTAGTTAAAATGACAAATTTCACATGCTATTTTGATTTTTATTCTATGCTCATGTTTTATGGGAGAATAAACCTATTTGGTTATTCAAGATTGAGGTAGTATGTGCTAGTTAAATAAAGTGTATTTTAAATTATGGATCAATGGGATACTTTTTGTGAATTATGGGCTATTGGTTTTGATAAAATGCATCGACTATTGGTTTATAGAGAGTTTTGATGAAACATTAAGTATACCCCCATGAAGAAATGTGATTCCAAATATTATTTAGGGTTTGATGGTAAATTTGACCATAGTTTATGAATTTGAATGTATTTTCTAGTATATGTAATGTTGTAAATTCATCAAGAGTTTCACTATTGGATAAATAGAATGTATTTTGAATGGTGGGGATTTCACTATAGTCAATTTTTTAGATGATCCCACATATGGATGAATTTGGTATTTTATTAAGGGTGACATACCTAGTGACCTTGAAATGGTTAGCGATTGTTGTTTTTTATTGGTACTTAGGTATTAGAATGTCATGCATGTTCGGTCATTACATGTCGTAGTACATAGATCATAGGACCTAGATGTATCAATCTTATGATGATAGGGTATTGGATTTGTAATAATGATGATTGGATAGTGGATGTTTAATTTGGATGTTGGAGTGCAATAATACTTATTTTTATCTATACCTTATTGAATATATGTTTTTTGATTTATATGTAGTATTGGGCGAAGTCCATGTTTGATATTAGGCTCTAGATAGGATTAGTAATATCACTAATTGAGTTGGATCTAATATATGATGTTACTCATGAAAATATTATGTTGTAATATTTCTTTATCCAATCATATAAACATATAATAACACTAATTTATAGATTTTTCATCAGTGTGAATGTATAGATGATCATTAGATTCCTTTATTAATTTCTGATTTATGATCTATTTTTATGGTACTGAATTATATGGTATGATCATTAAATATTGGGAACAATAATTTAGAAGGTTCTATATCGGGGATTTAATAATAAATTTGTTGTGGTGAGTATTAAACTTCGCTGAGTGGGTTATTGGAAACATAGAAATTCATTTCAAAAGGTTATTTCAATAGAAGGTGGTACAATTACTCAAAATAATGATTTTATAGTAGAGGTTTATATTGGGAAGAATGAGTTTGCGAAAAAATTAATAAATTCAAAATTCATGTATTAGGATAAAATTTCATTGGTAAACACAATCTCATTTATTTATTGATAGTGATGAGAAGTTTCTTTGGTTTCGATATATAATGATCCTCGTGTTTGGAGTTATGTAAAGAAAGTTAAATTAATGTTTTGATGTTCAATAAAATGAGGAGATTTTAAATTAATGATCTATATAGGAAAAAATTAATAGTCAGGGACCATTAGTTATTATTTAGGATGAAAATAGAAATGGCATAGTGGTTGTTAAGACATGAATTTTTTCTTGTTGAAAAATTAATAAAGGATATAATTTTTTGATTTTTAAAATCAATATAGATTTGAGAAATGTGATTCAGATAATATTTTTTGGAGTTAGAGAATTATGGTGAGCTGTTTTTGTATATAGATTAAAGACCATATAATGCATTAGGTGATCAGGTGTTGTTTAGAGTCATTGGGTTGAATTTTATAAATATTGAAAAGAGTTTTTCATATGCATGATTGGTGTAAGATTAGAGGAAAACATGTGGGTTGGATTTGTATGGGTTCTTCATTCATGTCCCATTCATGGTTATATTGAATCTATGAGAAACATATAATTCAGTTTTATAGGTGATTTATAAGGTTGGTTCATTGATTGAAAAATTATGATGAAAAATTGTGATTGGAATGCGGCATTTAATAGTAAACGTTTCATAGTTGGGGAATATATTTTCAAAACAGGAAACTTCTAGCTGAACCCTTTTATACCATCTCCTCTATCAATTCTATTTGAAGTGTAGGATTTAAATGGTGTTTTATAGTAATTCGGGTTGAGTTTCCTTGACAACCTTATGCTTATCTTCAATTATCTTGGATTTACTATAATTTATGTAGTATCTGACTTAGGGTTTCATTATGATTGTATCAGATTATGGGGGATTATCTAGGAAGGATATGGATATTTCTATTTGTGGCTAAATGATGTCTAATGAAACATGATTTTTTGTTTCTTGATGTTTCAATGAGGTACATCACCATATGGTTTTGCAGAAGTTTTTTTTCCAAATATTTAATGAAAAATAACATTTAATAAGGTTATTAACAGTGGGAATTAATTTTCATTAGGGATACATGCATGTTAGGATTGGACCACACATTGTTTCTCAATGTTCTAGTGACATGAAGTCCCACTATATGTTTTTAGTGATTTTTTATATTTTGATTATATTTAAATTGATTATAAATTATTTTAATTTTCAAAAAATATTAACAGTAATTTTTTATAAAAAATTAATTATATATCATAGCTTTAAAAAGGTTCTTTGGAGACAGTGTGATGCATTGATGAGATTGGGTGGTGGTGTTCAAGATTGATTAAAAGAAAATTCTACGAATACCAAAAGTGTTATCTTAACCATAATCCTAGGTTTTTTATTTTGATTTGTGAAATGGGATAAATGGTCTATCCACTATGTTCTATCAAATTTTATTTTAATTATAATTTTCCATATGATAAAATACATATGAATAAATTAAATTAGTATAGGTCAGTGTGGACCCTTGATAAAAAGTTGTGGCCTCAACCGTAGATGGCCAAGTCATTGAGTATACATTTTGACCATGAAAATATATGAGTGATGAATTGTAACGATGTGCTAAGTATACTATGATGGAATAGTTAAATACCTCGGTTCCTTGGGATAGATGATTATAGAGTGGGGTGACTGTATTCTCCCAATTTAATATAATCTCCTACCTGGGCAAAACCTTCCTTGATTATTGATAGGATGTGTGAGTGGACTAACCTCGGAGGACTCAATAAGTTATATGAGAATTTATCCATGTCATTTGTATGATCAAATGGGGCTTAGACTATAAAATTATTGTGGATGCAATTTAATCTAGACATTTTCAAGGGACATTATACCCATTGAGTGATATGATTTGACAAATAGATTATATTGAGATCATGTATCCTGTGTAGGGTGTTTTTTCTATACATATGGAACCCTATATGGTTCTTGAGTTCCATGTAATCATAAATTGGGTTAGTTTGGGAATGGGTAGTGATGATTTTAAGTGTCACCTTAGAGCCTAAATCAATAGTGTGAGACCCATACAAATGAGGTTTTAGAGATTTGTATTTTATATGAGCGGTCAAACTTGGTTATAAGAGATGGGTTGTGTTGCAGGCTAAGAGATGATATTAAAATATATATGGGCCATAAATATTAATTTGATATGTGAACTGACTGGATGATTACCCCAATTAATAAATGGTATTACATAAAATTCATAGTGACACATAGTATTTGTAGATGACCTTGATAACATGGTGAGATACCTAGTAATTAACAGGACTTGGAATTGTGAATGCTGTATTTTAATATTCCTAGCGATTCCTAGGATCATGATTTGAAACCAAGTGGATGTTATGGGACACCGAATGATTCCTAGGATTTAGTGGTATTCTTGGTGATATTCAATTAGATTATTTGTAATTCTAGTTTCAGGTGATGATGAAATTGATGATGAAATTCCTAGAATAATTTCTAGAAAATAGTGTGAACACCACATGTAGTCATATTTATAACATATTATGGTAGGACTCATATCCCCTCAAGGAATGTTCCTTGGTTAGAGGAATCCAACATTTCTAAAGTAAGTATAGTTTATCCCTGGTTCTATTATAATACTCAAGGATAAAAAGTGATCATTTATTTACGCTTCGAAATTATTATTTATTTATTTATCTTAGTATTCCACATATGAAAACAATACTTATATGAATATGCTTGGGACCCCATTGGTGGTTCTCTATAATGTCATATAAATATCAGGATTGAGAATCAATGGATCTTGAGAACCTGATAAGACTTCACTAATCATATATTTATATACGGTGGAGGCACAATGTTTGAAAATTTAGTGATATAACTAAAATATATTTAGAGAACACGATGTGGTAAGGCCTAAGTATGGAATTAGATTCTGTTTGGAGTTTTTATTTATTTTATTTACCGCATATTTTTTATCATGTTGGAGGAAAATCAATCAGTATATGTTGGTATGACCGTGTGACTATATAAATTCAAGCATCGACAGTGAATTTAAATCTCATATTACATTTAGTTGATTATGAATAATATTATTTTTTGTGATGGGTGATATTTGGGTTATTTTTTCCTATCACTAACTCTCATTTGAGGTTATAGATTCCATATTAAAACATTATAGGCCCTAACATTAAGTTGGAAACCTAAGGCATGCAGGTAGTCATGTCAAAAGTCACGTGGAAGCTTAGATTAGGACACTGATTAATGGTCTCTTGGAAGGGTAATTTATAATGAATATGCATCAATAATTTAATATATATATATATATTAGAGTAAATAGTAATATATTTCATGAACAAGGATTTGGAAGTATGAAACAAAAATTGGAATGATTATTATGAAGTGGCTTGTTATCATCAAAATATTTCTAAAACATTATCTTCATAGAACCCACTAACGTAGACCATGGCCATAATTGTCCTCAAATTAACATGTGGAAAATAAATTTTTGGAGAGAAAGTATTATAGTTCCCAGAATAATATTTTAATTATCGACATGGTATTAAATAATAGAGACCTATATATCCATTATTAATCTTGTATGTAGTCATCAACAATTATAACATCCAATGATAAAAATTTTGATTAATTATGTGTAATAAATTATTGTAGTTGAATAGTATAGAAAAATATATATTAATATTGTTTTTAAATAATTTATCAATATGATTATGGTTTTTATACAGGATGTTAAATTACTTTTAAGGAATTCATGATTAAAAGGTAGGGGTTTATCATCTCAATTTTCACTACTTTAGATATGTTATATATTAATCAAATTAGTTATTTTTGTCGTTTATTTATATACCCATAAAAATATTATACAACATTTTTAAATAATTAAATTTCTTTATATGTCTAAATCAGGTTCTTTCTTCCATGGTAATTTTTATTCATTGGATACCAAATCCATAAGTTTTTTCCGTCCACTCCCACATTGAAATCGAGATTGTGATAAGTAAATTGATATTGTGGAAAATTGTGTAATAATTTTCTATAAAACAACATCTATTTTATTCTCATATTATTTTTCATGATTTTTATATATATTTTTATCATTTTACCTCCCCTCTAGTTCATAACATACCTAAAGAAATGCTTGTAAGAGAAACAAAACATAACACTTAAGTTCAATGAAGAATTTTCTTCTTGAATATTTATAATTTTTATCTTATTTAATGGATATTATTATCCATACTTATATGATTTATTATGTTATTTTTCAATTTACATGTATTTATTTAGAACTAAATATTATTTTAATTTTTTTTTGTAGTCATTTATTAGAATCTTTGACATTCATTACAAAATGTGAAAGGAATATAATTTTCAAAAAATTTACCTATAAATGAAACTCCCTCCCATCTTTTCAGTATTTATTTTTTAAACATCAACATCAATAAATCCACTTTCTTCAAAAAAAAATATTATATTTATTTTATTAAATAATTCCTTTTAAAACAAAATGTACAAAAATATAAAGGGTATTTATTCATTTGTATGAATTTAAACATTAATGTGATTATAAATGTTTTTTCCATTTATGAAAATATCCTATAATTGATATAATGATCATATAATATTAGGATCTAATGATTCTACTCAACTTCTTTCTCTGAATAAATTATGATAATTCCTTATGGTTGTTATCATTAAATTTATTTTCCCAAAGGTTAAATTATATAATTTGGAATTAAAATGGTTATCATATTCATTTTAAATGTACATATGTGTTTTTAATTATGTGTTGGGTGGAATTAGAGTTATATATTTTATCGTTAATTGGGAAAAATGATTAAATTAAGAGACTACTTGTAATATTGTGTTCACCTAAATCCCTAAGGGACATTATCCATTAAGTTAATGATAGTCTTGATATTAAAATTTCCACCAATGAATTGGGAAAATACTTATATATCAAGAGATGAAATGCTTGTGATTGGTGAGAAAACTCAACCCACCATTGGACTCTATAAACTATTTCATAATATCATTTATAGTTGTAATTCCCATAATGAATGATTTTATTTTGATTACGTATACACCACATTATTTTTTTATTTTTTAATGGTCATGGTTATTGATTCAAGTTCCCATGCTATTTATACTTATGTGTTATGTTATACAAAAAACTTATGATATTATCCATTTTTATGATCGATGATTTATTAGGTAGAATTATTTTATGCTATGTATATGTAGTTTGATTATATTCTCATTCCCAAACATTTATCATATTCTCACTTATGATCTTCAATTGTCATATCATATATTCAATCTTACTATGTATCTAAGCTCAAATTTTTTTATGTTTCCATTACTTAGCTTATGAATAAGAGTATTATGTATGTTGTGACTAATAGGGTATCATTAGAGAACACTATATTTGGGAGATAGAGAAAAAATTGAAAATTAAGTTTCTTATGTATATAATCTATAAACACACTATACTTTTAGGTTTTGAGGTAAAATTTATTATGATATATAATGAATAATAATATAAAATGAAGTAATATTTATTTTTTTTCATTTCTCACATGTTACATCATGTATTGATCATTTTTGTAAGTGAATCAATGATTTTTGGGTCCATAGCAGTCAAATATTCTATAGATTGATTTTATACGAATGGAGAAACAATAATCTTGTTATTAAGATCTATTTATAGGAATATTTACAATAAATAGACCCATAATTATTTATTTTTAATATATAATAATACATTATAAATGTTTATAGAGGGAAGAAATGGAATGATTTTATATGAACGGGGTTCCTAGAAGTAATTATGTTAAACTATGGCAGAAAAAATGAACTTATTCAGTTCATAAAGAACATTCAACCAGGAGACATGATAGTGATTTTAATTTCATAACGTTTTTTATATATTTTAATGAATAGTCCAATAATTTATTTCATATAAAGAAAAAAGATCATCTTGTTCGGATTTTATGATTAATTTTTAGTTTAATCACAATAATATATTAATTATATATTTTAATTGTTTTTTATAACTTTGATATTTTGAGAACACCATTTTAAAAATTGATAAAGATAGAAAAATCCATTTTAGTATGCTATTATTAGTTGTATTTAAAACTATCAATTGGACCAAAAATGATTTAAACTTTATGAGGCCCTAATAATTGGTGAAAATGGTAAAAAAAAGTGTTGGAAACTATAATTTACCAACACATAATAAATGAAAATTTTTATGCATAAAACATTGAATTCTAGGAGATTCTAGTTTTCATTAAATGAGGATAGTTTGGTGTCCATTAACATTGAATTTCATGGTATAATTAAATCATTAATGTAGCTGATGGATGAGAAAATTTATTAGAAGATGAACAGTTTTTTGGGCATAGAATACTATTAAAATAAACATATCATAACATTAGATAAACAAGTTAAAAAATATTATTTTGGGATAGTACAAGCATAAGAAATTGGGATACAATGTTTAATAAGGACTACTGTCATTATTAATAAATTAACATGGAATAAATAACACTATATTTCAAAGGATAGATTCTAGACATTTTCATTATAACGATGTGACCCCATATCAAATGAATATTTATTGAGATTGTGAGAGGGAGAGTTTAATAGATATTATATGAGGATAATATTTTATGGAGGAAAAAGATAACTTGGGAGCTAATTATCCATACACGGATAACCTTCCAAGATGATACAATTGTGTTGATATAATGATATATTTTAACTATTAGGTTTTTATTTAATTGTTCCTCTATATTTTATTTTGAATCTGTTTTAATTAATTATGGAGGTTTCATTATTTATTATATCTACATTATTCATTTTTTTGAATCCTCTTCAATATATGAGTTTAAATTAATCTTGATACCATCAAATGATCTTTGGGAGAGGCCTCCCAATGGATTGTAATTGGTTGTTGTGATTTGGATGCTCATAGATCTTTATATAATCAAATCACTATCAAAGGTATACAAAGACCCACATATGTCATCTCAATATGTTGTCTTGTAATTTTATGTTTTATCATTTACGTATCTTGGTGAGGAATGAGAAATATAATCTGAAAATTTCTTTGTAAACAATGATTAAAGGGATTGGATGATGATCGACACGTGTCCACTGTTTCTAAGTCAAATCAATTGTTTATTTTCATTAAAATATATTCTTCTTATAGAAAAGTAATTAAATTTTTTTCCATCTATCATTATTTAAATTAAATTCCAACAATCCCAAAATATTACTTTAACTCGTAGCATAAATAAATTAACCAAAGTGACAGTTTCTTCATAGCATGAAACCTCCACGTGTGGAAACACTAGGGTCACCCTTCACTAGACTTATAAGGGGATATATTTTCAATAATGGAATTCATGAAAATTTCCATTGCATTAGTAGAATATTATAAACACCATACATAAAATAAGGAAATTCAAGAAGGAATTATACAATGTAATGGATTTTATATAAGAAGGATATTCATGAAGAATGTATTTCCTGATTCAGTTAAACTCATCAGTGTCCAAAAAAGTTGTGTCACATGTCCTCATGAACACCTCCCCTTTTATAAGAGGCTTATATCTTGAGATGATGGCCAAAATCATACATTGGGATGACTAATACCTCAAATAAATGTAAATAAAAATAGAAATTGAAAAACAGAACAAAAAATACTAAATTGATTCATGCTGAAGAAATAAAACACATGCCTGTTGTAAAAGTAAACTATATTGATTGAGAGAAAATTTATTTACTGATCACCAATTATCCAAATATTTGATACTAAATAAAAAAATTACTAGAATACCTAATTGGAGTTACCTCCATTCATATGCCTCCCTTAATCCAAAACATTAATCCCTATCAAGTTTCTATAGAGTAATCTAAAACACAAATTGTTTTCAGAATAGTAATATAGACCTTTTTTCTGAATGTGTACCATGGATCCCATATAGTGTGTGAGAACAACATTTTAGTAGGGTGGTACCAAAGGACAATTAAATTATTCATTATATATGTGTATGCACGATCAAAAAATACAATGAAGGTAAAAATTCACACATTAGTGCTTCAAAATTTCTTATAGAAACTAGGGAACCAAGATCACTTTTTTATAATGTCCTTGCATTAAAAAATAAACCAATATGATACTCGAACATACCTAATTTTTCATATATATGAATCTGTTCATCTCATGTCATATGATCCAACCCGCACCGAGTGTCTCAGGGTAAGATATCACTAAATATCAACCACTAACTAAGGATATTGGGCATTTCCATTTATACATTTCCTATATCATCCCTTTTTATATAAGGATGGTCACCTCCCACATATTAGACCATACCCTATCACTCATGGGAGGTTATTTACAATGACTCAACCACTACCTTATCTCTCAGGGTGTGGCCATATATTGTATCCTCGAAAATTCCTAATCAATCATGGTATGTACCCTCATCAATACCAACACCAACTGTTTCACATAAGGAGGAATGTAAAAATATCATCCGACTAAATATGAATATCTTACCATATACACTATCAAATCACTAAAACCAGGGTCTGATATCATGTTACAACCTAATCATGTATTCTCATATAAGAAGCCTCATGCCAACACAATATGAATAAAGGTGAGGCAATTATACAAACCCCAACCTTATCAGTCAACGTTGTTATAATTTAAAATCAAAACCAAGAATTCTGTAATAAAGGTAGTGTTCTACCAACATGTTATATCTCAATGTTATACTAGGCCTCATTATCCATAATCATGCCTATATATATATATCCTAAACATATCACATGTATGAGATAATTAAGTGAATGAAATAACGAAAATTGACCACAAAATAACCCAAAAGATCAGTAGATCATCACCAATGGGTTATTCATTCATGATATAATAATAATTCCCACAACATGCCTCTAGATAGAGACACTCAGGATGATATTTTCAAGACCATTTTGGTCACATAATCACAACATGTCAGTCCTCTCATCCTTCTCATGTCTCCCATCATGAAAACATCATGGGTCCTTCAGACTTATCCCATTATATTCTATTTTAATTAGTTATTAACTAACACCACATAATTTCCCATATCATATAGGATATTCCTAAAATTGGTCTCTTAAAATATATCTTACGTACTTTTGATTATACATATGAACCCATCCCAAATACCCCTTGACCATTCAACCTGAACTAATTGTGAACCCATTATAAACCTAATCCTAAGTCAAAAATTAATATTCTTTCACACTATAGTTTCATTTCACACATTTACATTTGAAGATTCATCAAACCCATTACCCAAAATAATCCATAGTCATTTAAAAATCATCTAGTCTTGGGTAAATAATTCCACCCATGGAGGACACCAACTACCAATCCCCCCTTAGAGAGTGTTTATTCATAATAGTGAGATATAAAAATATATTTCCTTCCACCTTTATTCATAAGTCAGTCATGTATTTATAATTATCCTTAAGAGGCCCACCAATTCTATAAATGAATCATTGAGTACTCAGAACCACTGATGGTATCTCATCAAATGAGTCTGTATCAATACCCCATGGTGACATAATCATTGGGAAACCCAATTTTCCAAGAGTGATAAGTATATTTTATCCCATGGCCAAGAGAATTAATTCTATCCTATCTCTTTTACTCATGCTCTCTCAGTCCATAACCTAATTACTTGATCACATTAAGAAAATTAGGAATTCACTATCATTTATAAGAATACATATGAATTTGTATTAATTGGACCAACCTCCTCTATATTGTAGTTACCAACCATTATATTCTCCACTCATCCTTGTCCTAGAAAATACATGACCCATCAAAACACATGCGATTATTAGATATCCCATATCAATCCAAATCATACAAATAAATTATAGTAATAATTTATAATTAATTATTCATATTTATCCAATGAATCATATTCAACAAAAACTCCCCAAGAATTATCTCATTATCAAAACCACAAGGAACCTCATCATTTCATTCCATTATGATATCCTTGGGAATGATGAGAAAAATACCAATTACACCTACTTGATTACATAATTATCTTGTGGAATTGGGGAAAAACTACATAGAAATCATAGTAAATTTGTAGAAAATTAATAGAAATGAATATTAATGAAATCAAATGGATGATAATAACAAAAACTATATATTATTACCACTAAAACACCCCTTTATAAGTGATATTAAATGATAGGTATTTATAGGGGAGGAACTATCTATAATTTTACTCCCCCTGTTCCAATTTCCCTAATTATTTAATTGGATGACTAAAAAAGAACAATATTCCCTTATTAAAAAACACCATATGTGCTTGGACATGGGGTGATCATGAGGGTCCCAGACAGACACAACCTTGTTAAGTAGTACCATGGAACATAAATACTAGATTGAAATGTGACAACCCCATTAAAAGATCCTACACACCTACCTCATTGGGTAATCAATTAACCCAATTCATTTTAGTAATAGTACCAAATAAAGTGTATTAAACCCCCGTCTAAGCACCCATTTTATTTTCACCCCTATGGGTCACTGCATGATTCCATGATCAAGGATAGGCCCACATACATGGGAATAACTACCCCTCTATTGGAACATTTTTCATCAGTCTCTCAATAGTGACATACCCCCACAATAGATCATTGTCGTGCGAACATAGAGGTATCGGTTTTATTAACTTCCAATAGAGAAAAATAGTTACGGTTCTCACCCACCTCACTCCAAAATTCACCCAAGCCCCCAAAACACATCCTAGTCCTTGATTTATGTATAAAGACATCATATTGATATTTTATACTTCTAATAATCCTGATTTAAATATTAATTCTCCACTCATCACCTTCTCCAAGAAAAATAATTATATTTCTTATGAATATCACTACCAATAATTCTATGATTCATTACAAATACTCCACCATAATAATTATAATACTCATGAGTCTATGGTGGTCCTATAAACACAACTCTTAGCATACACTGGTCATCAATTCACAACCAAATATTTACTTTCTAGCTTCATTCATTGATAAATATTCTTCTATAAAATTATAAATATAATTATGCATCATCCACTGAAAATAGAGCTACATTCTCAACCCATACACCCACAAAAAAATCAAGAAAACCATTCAATCTTGATTCCACAAGGTGTTATTAACTAATTTATCCCTCGGATTATGGTTCTTCACACCATAAAAATCTTCTTATAAATAATGATTTCAATCCATGGTTCTCCTCTCATATGTATGACTTACTAAATTTGTTAATCTAAAAGTCTATATACATGCTTGATATAGTTTCCACCTCATCATATCCAATTCATGAAAAATATCCCATCGAACTATATTTAATTTAGTTCACTAAAAAATTTCTCATCTACACTATCTACATGCTATCAAATTACCTAATCAAAATTTATTAATGCATGGAGGATTCACAAGACCCTCTAAATTCAAACATTAATATCCAAACCAAACACTCAATGTTATATAATTATTGAATCCTTAATTTGTAAATTTATCCATCATATTATCACAATGATCACCAACACACTTTCGATCTCACACGCTCTATGATAACACCCAATTCAATCATGATCCCGAAATCAAAAAATATAATCCATCTGAAACTACATATAAATCAAAATTATATTATTTCAAAGGAATTAGATCTAATCTGATCTTCCCACACATAAATATCAAGTTTCAATGGTAACCATCCTTAAACTGGTATAACCTTATCCATGACCATACAAACATGATGTTCAACCCTACATGGCAAATTTGATACCCCCACTACAATAGTATCATTATTGATTCCCTAAAAATCTATAATTTTTTATTTATAATGACTATAATCCATCTGTTACTCATATAAAAAAAGATGTGGCCACCTCGCTGATACCCAATAAATCCAAATCACCTTCCAATCATGGGAAATTAGGAAACAATTTCTTCAATCTCACCAAAATATAATCCTAATGAGATTTATGACCTCCAAACAATAATTATTTTCTCAATATAATATAGATTCCCTTACACTAATCCTTGAGAGAAATTCCCATCAATTTCCAATATATGTCACTTTTCATTTCACCTAAGACACACTCACCCATCTAATCAAACACTAGCACGACATGACTCAGATAAATTATTCCACTATAATGAGGTTCATCCATCATATATCCATCCAATTAAGATGGAAAATCATTCGTAATTATTGAAACCTCGAGAATATATACCCATGGGTTTCTAATCACATCAATCATTCCCCGAATAACACATGATTTTTCTCCAATACATTACCAAATGGGAACAACAAATACCCATAAAGTGTTTCCCTCGCACATTAATACTTTAATAGAAATCTATACCAAACTACATTATCGTCTTCAAAAGTAGGTTGAAACTCTTGTAACCCTCTCACGTGAACGTATTCTACAATCCCCCTTTTTCATTCCTAAACTCATAAAGTTCATTCTCCACTATCACCCAACCACACAATAAGAATGACTCTCTCATGAGTCACATCACATAAAAAATAGGATAAAACACCAACAAAGATAAAATTTTCTTCAAATTTATGTGAATATCATCTAGTTAAAAAACTGCAATGCATTATTTCAACCAGAATGAGGCATCTGACTCATAAAGAGTCATGTCCATGTGATCAAATACCTCTCGAATGTCTTTCCAAAAATAGAAGAATCTATTACCATATCTTTGTTCCACTAAAAAGAAATAAATATTCAATAAGTATAAATATGCAAATTTTGTATCCGCTCAACCAACCTCAATTACATAAGCACATGGAGTACTTAAAAACACATGAACCCAAGTCATTTCTACATGCCTTTTTTCAACCCTCATGAAGGTATCCACATATTATAAGAAAATCATACATTTAATTTGAATATATATATATATATGTTATAATGAAACTTCACCAAGTAATCACTAAGATATAACCACCTTAAATCTAACTTCCACCATGACATTAGATCTCTTTATGAATCCACTAGAAGTAACTTATTTTCCCTTCCATGAAGGTATTACATTGCCTTTCTAGATAACAACTTATAAAAATTTGTATTGAAATTTCAATATATGGATAATACCATGGATCAATTGTATATAATAATATCGGTATGTTATATGATAAAAATATAAGTTGTTTTGGACACTTTAAAAAAGTGAAACCTTTTTAATCAAAGAAATAAACATTACAAAACCACAGACATGTCATGTGAATGCAAAGTGAATAATATGAGTCATGTGAACATGGATCTTACCAATATATGATAAAATAAAATACTAGAAAAATGCCTATAATAAATGCATCACATTTTAATAAATTTATTAATAGATAAAGAAGAAGTTCAGAATATTAATTGTGTACCCTCGATAACAAAGAAATCCCACAGAAAAAATGTTCACAACTCAGAGAATAAGGTCCATAATAATATCTAATAAGGTATTAGTCAATATAAAATTTATCAAATATATAATTATAAGATAATTTTTCTTTGATACCATTGATTGAAAACAATACAGATACTACTATTTTACATCCATTCTAGTGACATCACATGTCTTGAATCATATCTCCCCATATGCCCGAGGCTACCAACTTGTGGTGAGGACCTAAACAAAACATTAAATAGAATAGTCCCTCAAATAATTGTTAAATTTTCTTAATTAACACTTTATCATTCATAATAATAAGATAAATTATAGAGAAGTGATAAAATATATCAATTTTATAATGAAAAAAAACGATGAACTAAAAAAATATATAAACTAATCTCCTAATTAGATGATGTCATATATTAAATAAAAATGAATAAATATAATTTATTATAATACAACTATCAAGCCTCAACCCAACTCAAAATATGATATTTGTCGTGATTCCTAGGCACAACCCATTACACATCCTCTTCTTTAAAATATTAAACAATAATATAGTATTCACATGCAACATCATTTTCAAGAATGGTATTAGAAAGGCATTTTAGTAGGGTACCAATATTTTTCATTAATATATAAAATTATATATGTGTATTACCCCTTAAAAAGAAGGAAATATATAAATAATCTCTATGAGATACACACAAAAGTGTGGGGGTGAATAATTGTTGTTGAATTTTATTTCGATTTAATTTATTATACAATTATCTATTACCCAATTCATTATTAGTTGAAATTGATATATAATTATCTATTATAACCTATTGTCATATTGGAAACACATCAAAACACAAAATAAAAAAGTGGATATAGATTTTAAAAGTTCACTACCCAATAAGAGTAGCAAATACTTGCAGCGATTGGAAAACCCACGATCAGATTACCCAATAGAATCAACCTATTATCCATTTAAATAATAGAAATTATAGGAACATGTGACATAATTTTGTCTCCTAGAATTGTATGGTGAATCCCATAAATCAACAATATTCCACTGGGTCATTATACTTCTTTCCAATATTGTTGAATATGTTTTTTATGTGTTTTCTTCATTATTATTTACTTATAAAAAAACATTATATCAACTAATTTGTTGTGTTTTTATTCTCTGGAAATAGATGGAAACCCCTTACTTCTTCGTGAACAAAGAACTTCAAAACACCATTCAAGGGAAAAACATAAATATGCTCTTCTCCCCTCTTCTCTAGCACACTTACAAGAGGATTTATAATTTTTGAATTTAATATTCATAGAACTATTTTTCTTATACATGATTATTTTACTCACTATCTTCATAACATGTGAAATTTATCCAAACAATGATTTTATTTTTCAATAGTTTTAAAAAAAACTGGTCAAATTTTTTTTCTCTTCATCTTGTAACAATATGCAATAGGTGTCGGTCTAAGGGATTTCTTCTTGTTGTTTTTATTCTATGCACTATAGTTTTTTTTAAGGTAAAATGTTCCTCTATATTATTTTTTAATATAGATGATTTAAAATTTTGATGATGTATTAGTTCTACTAAATTATATTTTTACATCAATCTATGGAAATAATCTATAATAGTTTATCATTGTCATATTCTACTTCCCTTCCCCTCTGAGCATTTCCTATATAAGGGGAATATATTTTATGAATTTCTATGACATTTAGAAAAAAAAATATGATCATACCACACTTTAATACTCTATTTTATTCATTCATAACCATGAAACATCATATAATCATTTATTCTCTTCCTATGAATACACTTCATAAAATAATTTCGTTGTATGCTCAATTTATTGTTTATTTCAATCACATTCACTCCTTCATTTTCAATATAAGTCACTCCTTGGATGGTCTTCATTAATCACTACCAAGATCACTATTTTGTATTTCAATATATTTTATTTTAATGTTTGGATTGCTTGGAATCATCTGATTTAACATCATCTTATTACTGAATGAGTCCTATTCAGTATCAAATGACTCGTATTTAGATTTATTATTTGAATAGACATATTCATGAAGTAGATGCCTCAAATAAAGATTCACAAATAGAACCCCCATGTACAATATAAACAAGACTAGTGAACATATTTGTATGTAGAAATGATTGGGTGTTCCCCATTATATAGGCTTTAAAATAAATTAATCATTAATAATATGGATCATATTTTGGTATATGAGAAATTCATAATTATGCTCTTTGCAATAATTGTTTTTTTGATTTCAATTCAAGAATTCACCTACATTGATTCTTCTTATATTGATTCTATATTCAACGATCACTCTTACATTGATCCCCATAATCTATTAGGATAACCATTTTATACTTCATTGTACGCTATAATTCAATGTAGAAATATACAACTAGGAACATAAAAAACATCAATGTTGTTCTATATTATAAAAATTTCCTATCATCTAGTTGACATATATTGTTCACACCTTATAGTGATCATATGATGATATGAAATATACTAACTTCTATTTCAATAAGCTTAAAATGAATTCTAAAATCAACTTATGAAGAACTACATCTTAGGTCATCTTCTTTTCTACCTTCATTATGTACATGTGCTTCTGGTAGATTTTGTATGGATGGTCTTTATGTGATTTTTGATAACTCCCATATAAACCATCTAACATTCTCTAGTACTTAAATATAGAAAAAAACATGATAATAACAAGTTCAAAATGAATTATATAGTATATTTGAAATTAGAAAAGCATATAATTTAAAAAAGCACATGGATTGTTTTCAATCCTAAAATTCCACACCTTTATAATAATGAACAATGTGGATATTTTTGAGCCAGACATTTAAAATTCACTCGAAAAGGGATATCTATATTAGCTTAAACTCTTTATTGACGATTATTTAAATATGTTAGGGCTTACATAAATAGAACGGGTCACCACGCTTCCCTAATATGTGTCTATAGACACCTTTATATTATTCCACCTTGAATAGGTATCTATGTTCACTATACCTACTCTAATATCACTCATGGATAGGTTTAACCTTTAATATTTTCAATATATTAATATGATGGGTTAGTTTCTTAGGTGGACTTTATGGATTTAAGATGTGTATATTTTTTTCAAATTACATTAACAATTTCATTTCATAAAATAGGTTCAAAAAATATGAAATGAAATTCTCAAGAAAAAATTATATCCTCTACAAATTCTCTTATGCTTCATTTAAATTTCATTATATATTCAACAAATTATTATATTTTGTAAAATGAATATTGGAAAATAAATTCATACAACATAAAACTAGATTACATCAAAAAAATTATATAAACATAAAATCTCTTCCTCCCTCTTTATTTTTAAATTATTCATGGGTTCATCAAAAAAACCTCCCAAAATATTGAAATCCATTAACAACCAATAAAATAGATAAAAATATGCCTTAAAATCAACCCTTTTTCATTTATTACCAATACACTCAAATGATATGTAAATATATATTCTTATATATTCATATATTCTCTAAAAAATTTCTGCAAATCATTCATTTACATTTGACTCCAGCCACTTTTTAACAACAAATAAAATGTTTTGATAGAATAAAATATCAAACCACAATTGAATAATGTTTCATCTGTAATTTCAATATATGTTAATGTGATATATATTTGATGATGAAAATAATTGGGTTTTATTTTGAAATTAAATATTTCCATTATTAATTGAATTTGATACCGCCAAAAATGAGACAAACATTACCTTTCTCTAGAGATATCCCACTATTTCATGGATATATAATAAATTTATATTTATTGAGATAAATATTTTCATTTAAATTGAATCTGGAATTCATGTACTCATTTTAACACCTGAATTCAAAGAATTAGTGTAAAAAAATATTGGATTTATTATTATATTAACATCCCCAAATATTCATTAACTTCTCACCTACATGCCTTCAAATAAAAATAAATTTCCCCCTTAATGTAATGTTCAATTGTTTCCAATGTTGAATGGGAAAATAAGAAATTAAAAATTTTCAAGGATAACTTTTTATCACATTATATGAAAATATATCTGAGTGATATGGATATGTTTAGATTCACCTTTAACCATTATTTACTTGTGTCGCAATCAATGTGAAACTTTTTAAGACCTTCATAGATGTGGATTATTTTCATAGATGGATGCCAAGATATTACAAGTGGAGAATGATTGAAAATGGTTTTCATCACATAGTTGTTAATATTTGATATAACTCATCATCAAAATGAATCATTCATCACATTATATTTTAAAAAAATTTGTTGGTCAATATAGGATGGTGTATTCTTCTTTTATCTATTTAGTTTTTATAACATTTACTTATTCTGAGGTTCCCACATAAAGATCATCCTCCACCTTTAGTTCCTTGTATTGTTACAACACAAAATAAAAAACATATGATGGGTAATAAGGTTGATAAAAAATACACCTTAGTGTGAAAAACATGTTTGATATGATTTTATCAATCAATATACATCATTATTCATATTCATACACCATATTTGTTTGATACATCTCTAAACTATGAAGTTGTAAACTATTTTTCAAATTCACTAATTTGTGTGGTGTACATAAATTTTCAACTATTTAATGTATAGTGCAGTTATAATCCTAATTAAAGAATTTTATTTTCTATAAGTATGGTTGAATAAGAATTGTCTATGGGAATATCCTGGTTACAAATTCCACATTGGTTTTCTCTTCAACATGAGTTAACATCTTTTGACAACCTCACATGATATTTGAGATCCTAATAATGATTTTCCTATTATCATTTGGAGAATATTTTTTCTATGGTTCCACAATATATACTATTTATCTAAATATATTTTAAAAATTGGAATAAAATCAGTGGTTACATAAGTTGTCTTATTAGAGTCCAAAAATGACTTCTTGAGAGTATTTTTTACAAAATTTATTCTTTTTTCATCGAATGATTTCCCGTTTTTATTTTTATTAATTCCTATGAAACGTATAAACATATATTGTTTCAATATGTCCATGGTGTTTCCATTGTTTCGAAAATATAAGTAAATTTTCCATTTTTATATATCACTTATTCTAAACTTTATAGTCTCATTGTGAGTTTGTAATTCATTTTACTTTCAGTCCAATGATGACTCACTCATCATTTATACGTTTATGTTTATTTATTACAATTTACATAATTTATCACAATTTATAAGGATTTATCTTCTTTATTCATAAATTTTTATATCCTTTTTTATTCAATTTCTTTTGATACATATTTATAAGATCATTCACAATCCCTATGACCACAAATATAGTAAAAATGAAATATATCTCCATGATTTCCATATCTATTTGAAATAAAAGGTTTTTTATAAAAAATAGAAGTTAATTTTTCTTATGATTTCTCCCCCTTTGAAATGAGATTCTATAATATTCATAGAGTTGATGTGTTTTTCATAAAATCTAATGATAATTGCCCAAAATTATCATAGAACCAACAATTGCCTTGAAATATCAATCTATATTGTTGAACTACATGTTAACCATTTTTTTTAAATTGATAGTATACCATTTTTTTGATTTTTTATCAATTGGTTAGACTTTCCTTAGGGAACCAAATTTTATACTCAATATTATATCCTCAATAGACATGGTGGGTGGGTTCTCATAACTTTTCATCCTCTATGTATGTATATATTTTTTATTAAAAATAAAATCTTTAATCAAACATGATTTTGTACAAAAGTTTTATTCAGGAATGGATGGAATGTCATTCTTAATTGATACTACAGGTTGACCATTAGATTATCTAAATATAGTACTTCAAATATTTTTATGTCCATCATTATAAGAATCTACCTTAGGAACTTTTTTGGGAGCAACAATTTTTCCCTTAGTATCTTATGAAAACATTTCCTGGCCCAGATTTATATTTTGAAAACATAATTAAATATAATTGTTATAGATACAGATTTTACTACATATAAATTATATAATTTTTGGGAATATTCATTACATTACACAAACTCATGCCAGATAACCATAATATTTTAGTTTCATTAGAAACCTTGAAACGTGAACATTGTTTTATAATTGATATATGTTATCTACCAAAACATTCTTCATATCAAGAACCCTTCGAGAAATATCATACATAATAAATATCTTCATAACCTAGGGAATGGTATCATAAGAAAGGGTGTTCCCAGATTCTATGTAAGGGAAAAAAGGTATATATAAGGATAATATGAACATAAGGGTATAAATACATGAGAATAATATTTGAAAACATTACCATGCATATAAATGATCACAATAATGAGTCATGGAATTAAGATTGATGGCCAATTAAACATTATTATTTAGGGAATCAAAAAACATAAATCAAGAGAGGATAAGATATATAATTTGGGGTATACACATAATAATAAAAAAATCATTTCCATATAAGTCAAGGCTCACTTCCAATACCATCATAACAGAAAAATTACATTATTGAACCGAGTCCACTCCTCATTCGATCCACATTTAACATAACTTGTCCAACATCGAATTATAGCCATGTTTTAATAAAATGAGTCAACTCCCTAGTCTATTCCTTTCAATCTCATGATGTATAAACATTTACCCAATGCATTAGAGGTAGATACAAGTCCCACACCTCACATATTGAAAACCATATTTAGGTGTGTTAAATGAAAATAAAACATGAATCATATCATAACCCAAGAAATTAAATGGTTTTCATAAAAATTTCATCAAATTATAACCTATGGAAAATATAAAAACTTTATAATCATTTTATTATAACATATTGTGTAAAAATAATCAAAATTCATGACCATTTTATCATGCTATATCCCATGGAAGGGAAATGGATTTCATATAAAACCATTCATAATTAATATAAAACATTCAAAAAATAACAGGAATGAAATCCTTGGATAAAATCCCCAGTAAGGCATAGGTAACATCAATTGATTAAATTTTAGATAAAAAGTAATTTTGAAAGTTTACATGAATCATTTCATGAGGAAAATATCATTTACACTTTGAAAAAAATTTATAAGAACATAAAATTTCATGAAAAAAAATATTTATTTGCAAATAAATATGATAAAATACAAATAGAACATCAATGAATGGAGTGGTCATGATAGTTTAGAATCATGTATAATACATATATAAAAAAATATTCAATTCATATTGTTTGTAGAATTCAAAAGAGACATCATCAAAAAATAATAAGAAGATTCATTTCAAAACCATTTTGTAAAAATAAAAAAAATTAGGATAAATTGTATTTTAACAATTATAGGATAATAGTATTACATTTTGGAAAATATTTTTTAAAAAACATGGACTTGGGAGATAATAGATTGTTGACCAATGAGAATAATAAAGTAATAATTTCATAAAAACATACTCTAAATTATCTTATTTGAAAAAGAGTGGAAAAGTGGTACAATTAAATGAATCTTTCATGATTAAAAATAGTTGAATAAAATTCAGTTGAATTGTTGATAGATGGATCATAATATTTCATCAATTGAAACACAATCAGAAATAATTCTATAAATGATTACTTTGTAGCAATAAACATTTACCACATTGGAAACATTGAATAATAATCCCCGTGAAATAATGATTTACATAAAGAATTAAATATTTTTAAAATAAGTATATTAATGACACAATATCTCAAATTGGTAGTATATACATATTAGAAAAGAATATCAGTTCATAAAAACACTTGTCTCAATGACGGTGAGTCAAAATTTCTTTACTAAAAGTGTTGACTCTCGTCTTACTCATTAAAAACTCTTATATAATAAATATAATTTTATTATGAATTTATTTAAAAAATATTTAAAAAAATAGTACTAAATATTTTTTCATTATCCCTTTATATTACTCTTAAATTAAAAATTTATTATTAAAGTTATCATTCGGGTAATAACAGCATTATTTTTCTTAAATGTTTTGATATGTCATATTTTATGGTTATCATATAATAATCATGATTTAATAATCTACAAAATGATATAAATCATACACATATATCATATATTCAATATATATATAGAGAGAGAGAGATGATATAAATTGGAAATAAAATACACCATTCCGGGAGATGGTTGGTCATAAGTACACAAGAACGTTGTTTCCATTTTCATGTCAGATTTATAGAAATAAAATTATATGATATATTATCATTATAGAATCATTTTTATGTAATAAATATAACATAAGATTATTAAAACCATCCTTAATACATTACATGCAATGTGTGAATGAATCAGAATGCATCGTAAGGTTGTAGTCGACTGTATATATAAATGATGTTATCTTATTTCCAAAAAATAGAAAAATGAATGTACGGGTGATATAAAGTTAAAATAAGGACAAAAAATCATAAAAAAAATATTATATATAAATTATATTTTCATTACTATTCCCAACTTTTACGGTAGTAACAGAAAAACAAATGACATCAATTAGAGTGGGGGTATTTCACCGTAGACACGAACGATGATTTCATATCTCATTTGATGGAAATTTGTGCGGTTGTTAGTATAAAATATAACAAAAATATATATTTATGTGGAATATACTAAGGATTTTATATTATAATTGTATAAAAATTATTATATTGTTTTGATGAAGAAATAAAAAACGTTCATTGATACACATTACTGGTTCTTCAGGTATCTCCTTTTTTGTTTTCACGAAAGGCCTTATTTTTTAGGATTTATTCACTATTTAAGGATTATAAGAATATTTGTTTTATGGTTTATTTATATCAGGATATGGATTTTCTATTCCATATAGATTAAGGCGTGTGAAGGGGGGTTTCCATTTATAAGGGAGGTGAATTGCACTCTATCAATTTTAGAAATGAAATAAGTCTAAGAATGTTTTTTCTTTTAAAATTTTATCTAACAATGTTTCAATATAATAATAGGTATATGTTATATATATGTATATAAAATGGTTTTTGGAAATGTTTTTAGGTCATTTCACCTTGAGAAAAATGTTCATTCCCTTTTGTGAACTTGTTTTTCTCTTTATCATCATGACTAATTTAATTGGTTTTAAAAGATCAATAATAAATTTATCATTATTATAAATTAAAAATTATTCTGATTCTCAATATAAAATCCATTTTTGGTAATTAAATTCACATAAGTGGAAGAAATTACTTTGAAATTAATGCTGTATACATGTCGGGAAATCAAGGATTTTAAAAAATGTCAAAAGATTACAATGTTTTTATATTAAATTTAAATATGAAATTGTTTTTAATAAAATAAATTGGGTCAATACATGAATAATTCAGCTAGTTATACTTTAAAACAAATCTAAAATATTATTTCAATTAATAAATAAATAAAATGAAAATGTAGTTTTTAATTAAACATTAGTATTTTTTAATTTTAAACTATAAATGATACATTTTAGAAAAATATAAAAAATTAGACATTATCTATTGTTGACAATTTGAATAAAAAAATAATTTTATTTTATAAAATTATATTTCAATAATTATTAAATGGAAATTTTATTATTTTTTACAAAAGACAAAAAGTTATAGTTTGTTTGAGAAAATTATTTTTTCAAAGCGTATATAATCACATTACCAACAATTATGTAGTTTATTATCAATATAGTTTATTTATAGAAAACCATATAAATTAATTTTTAAGAATTATTTACTACTATTCTTATTTTGATGTTTAATATCTTGGTTATAACGACCGTGTTTAATTAAATATATTAATTATATAACATTGTTTTGATAGATCTTTGTGTGAAAAATAATTCAATATAAGAGAGGGATTCATGTAGGGAATTATTAACACGGAATTTAATATAACACAAGTTTATCAGGGTGAAGAATTGGAGGAAATCCTTCAAAAAAAATATTCATTTAAAAAAATTAAAATCATAGTGTGTTACATTATACCACTTGAAATGAATTTATCCCTCAAAATTCTTCCCACTAAAATAAACAAATTGGTCTATTTATTCCTAATCATATCCTCATGAACCCATATAAATTCATAAAAGTTTTGTTTTAATAATAAAACTATGACTAGGTGAGATGTATTATTTCAATGAACTTTCTCTATATGATCCAGAATCTCCAAATATTGTTCCTTATAAGAAAAATCATTCTACATATGTATAATATATGAGTATAGTACATGTGAAATGATTGGTATGTACTTTATCAGGAGAAATACAAGGAACCCATTATGGACTAATGGTTGAGTTGGCAGAACCACCAAGTGATAGACTATCATGTCCATAAAATTAAGAATTGTAAAGGGACTGATATACATTGGTCATTGTTTCCCTTTTTTCCTGAATCATACTACCTTCTACCTTGGAGAAATTATTCAAAAAATATTTTTAACTACATCAAATTCAATATCACATTAATAATTATCATGTAACCTTTTCAATGAAATTGAGCTTCCATGATATGGTGATGAATTACTGTAACCTTATGTGTCATTTCATCACCTATCATAGGTCCAAATATTATAATTTCTACAACTTCATTCTGTAGAATTGGAGATATACATTACCTCCCATAGAAAGGTTTCTAAGGATCTATCTAAATTCATGGTGAAAGATACTATTGTCTGAATACACAAGTAGATGAAGTTTGTTATATCAATAACCTTTGGATTCTAGATACTCAGATGTCAGTATATCCTCTAAGGTTTGAATGGTTTCATTAGACATACAATCCATTTTATGAATATAAGTAGTGCTGAAACAAAATTCTGTTTTAAGGGATTTATTAATACTTCACCATAAAAATTTTGGTAAACCTCAGATCCCAATAGGATACACTATAAAGTGTTACTCTATGAAAAATTACAACTTACATAATGCATATACTAGAAACATGATACCGAGAGAATTCTTCTCTAATTACAATTATGTGTCATGAATTATTAAGGTAATCAAATGCCACCCATATTCCCTTATTCCCTTTAGAAATTTTCAGGAGTCCAACAAAAAAATATATAGTGATGTTCTCACATTACCATTATAAAATAGAGAATGGATTCAACATCCCAATCAGATTTTGTCATCATTCCATAACTTGTTAAAATACCAGGCCTCGATATATAAACTCTATGGTATCTTCCTTCATTCCATCCAACAAGAAGTATTATTTTAAATACATATATATCATAATAATTCTATGATGAATAGTTAAACATGTACTATGAGATTCCTCTAAAAACTATATCTTCAATCCGGTTTAGAAGTAAAATATACACGGTTCCTAAACCATATCATTCCACAATGATCAATGTTAAACTCAATCCCATTTTTAACCTTATTTTGAATCTTTACATAATCCTTTTTTGCCTCTTAATCATAACATTTATATATGGTGGAACATTCAATTATGAAATATAATAAATTTAAATTTTACTAAGATTTCATATTACTTTCAATGAAAATATAGAAATATGGGATATTTATTTATCCTCATCATGGATAACCAAGCATTACCCATTTTACTCAAAGCATCGGTAACCTTGTTCTTTTTCCCATGGTGTTAATTTATTAAATAGACATAATCCTTTATATGCTCTAACCATATTTTCTAATACTTATTCTATGTGAATCTATAATTCAAACTTTTATAATTGTTATATATATCATACTTTTCATTACAAATATATTTCCTCCATATATTTAAGAGAAAATTATTGTTGCTAACATGAAATAATGGGTTGGGTAACATTCTTCATGAATCATAAATTATTATGAGGCATATACTATTACAATATTACTTTTCAAAATAATGCACCCCTATACCTTTGTAGATGCATCAAGTTAGATTAAAACCGCTTCTACATTATAGGGTAATGTAAGAATATGTCCACTATCTAACCTTATCTTATGTTCCTTAAAATTTTCCACAGATTTTTCTATCCATAGTAAATTAGTTTTGTTCTAGTTTAACTCGATAATATGATCAGATTGTTGTATTTCATTCACCATAAATATTTTATAATATCTTGTTAAATTAAGAAAACTATGGACTTCACTCTCCATGGTTATCCTGGGCCAATATTTATTATCCATTTCCTTCGATGGATCCACTAATATACCCTCTATTGGAATTATATGACCAAAAAAATGAATCATTTTCTATCCAAATTCACAACTTATAAACTTTTTATATAGTTTCTCCTTAAACAGGGTCTTGAGTACAATTATCATGTTATCCTCATTATTTTAATTTCTCTTAAATTTTATGTGAATAAATTCTATAAATACTCCCTCAAACTGATCAAGGTAATCTCTAAAGACAATTTTTATTAAATAAATAAATATAGAAGGGGAATTAGTGAGACCAAAATGAAGCACTCTATATTCAAAGACACTATACCTTTTATAGAGTGGCATCTTGGGAAAATCCAACATAATAGACATAAGTTGATGGTATCTAGAATGAAGGTCAATCATATAAATGTTTTAACATCTATGAGGTTTATCAAACATGTGATCAATAAGGTAAGAGGATGATTTTTCTTAATAGTGATCTTTTTTAGATCATGATAAAGTATGTGAAGTCACAATGATCAATATTTCTTTTTCAAAAAAAGAAGAGGTATACCCTATAGTGACACACTTGGACAAATGAATCCATCATCAATGTTTTATTGTAGTTTGTTATTCAATTATTTTAACTCAATCGAAGAAATTCTATAGGGGGTCTATAAAATTTTTCTGGTATGAGTTTTGAGTTCTATTGAGAACTAGACTTCATGTCACAATGTAAGTCATGGAAATGTTCAACAAATACAACAAAAAATTAACAAAAAATAGGCATATCATATATGTCAATATTCTCCCCAACCATTTGAGATAGATCATGCTTACAAATGTTAATTAAGACCCATACTATGGATTTTATATATATGAAATATTTATACTTATCATCACATTGATTAAATGATCATAGTGTGGTTTGGAATATCAAATGTAAATTTCCTTCTGTAACAAATTATGTTCTATTTATGTAGAAAAAGAAAATTATTTCCAATGATAGAACCAAATTGAACTAATAAAAGAATGAAAATATTTCCAGGGAAAAAATTCCATTCAACTTCTATTGGAGAGGAAACATAAAATTGATATGTGATCATCAAAGTATTAGGGGTTTTAAAAATTAATTCTACATATAATCATTTGGGTGTCTTATTGATATTATTAAAATATTCATTAGATATTAAAGAATAGATAGATCAAGTAAAAAATAATATTTTGGGATTTTTAGAGAGGATGGTTTGTGTACCTTTAGAATATATCATTATCACACCCCACATCAAAAAAATAGTTACCGAATGACATTTCCATATATTCCTTTTCTTAAGAATATGTTGACACCGATCATCTTCATTAACCCTTGGGTTGGGGTTATGGTTGACATAATGACCATTCTCCACACACTTGAAACACTGATGTATGGTAGGTACATTGTCTATATCATTATCTCTATTTTATTCATTATTTAACTTATTTCTTTCAATTCAAAAATTAATTTCCAGATGAAATTCCCTTATACACATAAAAAATAACAAATCCCCATATCGAAATTTACTCAATTATTTTTTCCCACAAATAGAGCATAAAGGAAAGATCATCTTATTCTCTCTATGGTTCTTAAATTTTTCTTTAAAGTCCATCTTCCAATTCCTATAAAAACATTGAGATTGATACATAATTATAACTTCCATTTCCACCTTAATGGAAAATAGAAAAATATCTTCATAGATTATGAAGTCTCTTATTGATAATTCCCTTGAAAGATATTGTTTTATACAACTAAAGAATCTATCAACCATAATTTCTACTTTGATGATAATACTAGAATCATATGTCACATGTCTTGTAAAATTATCCACATAGGTTCCAATAGAGTCTTCATCCTTATTCATTATCTTGAATAACATTATCTCTATATTCACACAATGAATATGAAAAATGTGGATAATGAAAATTAATTTCATGAACCTGTCTAAATACATAGAGTCATTATCTTCATGTTAACTCATATTCCTGATAAGTTTCAATCATTTATCTACATCACTTTCTAACATGTAAAGAAAAATGATTTTTTTCATGTTCTAAATAGCTAGAGAAAGGAAAATATATTTTGAATTGTACTAATCCATTTTTAAAAAACTTGAGGATTTAAAGAAAAACTATAAAAATTTTGACGTTTCCACATGATGTACTAAAAAAATATTTTTCCCTATTATGTTTATTTGAGTTCGATAATGATTCATATATTAAAATGTTATATGAGAATATAAAAGAAAATTTTCATTATAGGGCCTATAACATTTAAATTTTGAGGATTTCTATCATTGCATTATATTTCTCAATCAACATTAACACTGTTATGTCATGTTTAAACTGTTGACTAAAAATATAGAATGTATGAAACAATAATAATAGTGGGAAACCATATAATCATGAAAATAAATTATATGATTTCTATATTATGAAACATTAATTAATCTATGA
This sequence comes from Viscum album, assembly GCA_963277665.1. NCBI lineage: Eukaryota > Viridiplantae > Streptophyta > Magnoliopsida > Santalales > Viscaceae > Viscum > Viscum album. Next base: position 1,563,388,335 of record OY728150.1, read on the forward strand.
AATTATAGGTTCATCCTTTTTCACTCATAATAATATTCTATTTAAACATTTTATGATGGTTCAAAAATGTTTTTTTTAATTTCTAAAGCATATCACTCTGGACTATCTTACTAGGTGTTGAATAAGACATATTATCATTCCCTTTTTTTCAATTTAATCTAGATAAATATTATTTTTTCTTGGTTGTTATCCCTAGTTATATCTATCCCAATGCTGCATCCACTTATAGTATCTAGACATGAATGTGTTTATAGGAAAGCATTTTCTCTGTCTTTTTATAACACACAAGGACATATTACAACATATTGACTCATTATTAAACTTATTCTTAGATATTTTTGTAGGGATATCAATACAGATTTCACATCGTAATTTTAAAAAGATAACTGAATGTTCATTATGATAGAAAATATAATGACCCAATGTTTTTATACATAAATAGTACATCATTTTTTTGAATATTCAATACATTAAATAAACACATGGTCATGATCCATAATATATTGGTTCATTTTGCATCATTGAAACAATTTATTTTTACTATAAGTGATATATGTCATCTACTGTTATATTCTTCATAAATTTCACCATTCATATAAAAATCATACATAATACATATCTTAATAAACTGCGAAAATGAAACATATTAAAGGTTGAGTTCAGATGCATAGTAAGGGAATCCAAGGGAGATATGAAATAAATCCATGAACATAACAGGATGAGAACAAGAGTACAACATTTGAAAAACATAAATTTCATATCATAGATCAAAATAATGATTCATGTAATTAATATTTGTTATTTATAAGACATGATTCATAAGGTAATAAAATAAAATGATCCATGTGAGCATAAGATGTGGAATTTTTTGGAATATACATAAGCATAAAAAATCATTTCTATATTAGTCTAGGACCACTCCCAAGACCATCATAGTACACAGAGTCCTTTTTTGAATGGGGTTCACAAATCATTCTAGCCCTATATTATTGAACCAATATCCCTTCTTATTCTACCCCATATTACTGAACTGTGCTCACTACTCGTTCTTGTATTGTCTATCTCATGAGAAATAAATATTTACCCAATGCATTAGAGGGATGTATTGGTCCCACCCATAAAATAATGAATACTATAAATATATGTTCTATAAGATCATAAAATATTAATTGTATAATAACTAATGGAATAAGATGGGTATTATAAACATTTCAATAGATCATATCCTATGGAAAGATAATGGTTTTTGAATTATTTCATGGTTTCATATCCAGTGAAAATAACATGTTTCATAATAATTTTATTATGGTATAACCCATTGAAAATAAAATGGTTTCATAAAAAAGTCATCATAAAAATTACCCAATTAGAGAAATAATAAAAATGGTATCATTGGAACATATTCCCATCAAGGCATCTGTAATATCAATAGATGAATTAATAGATGAAAAATAATTTTGAAATATCATTTGAAACATTTTTTAGAAAAATATCCTTTCATATTTGAAAACACGTTCTAAAAAAAATCACTCACTTTGAAAACCATTTCCATTTAAAAATAATTAAGACAAATAGAGTATGATTTAATTAATGGAGTGTTTAGGAAAATATAGAATTTTGTATATAGAATTTACATAAAAAAAAGATTCATTTAATATTGTTGGTAGAAGTAAAAGGATCCTTAATCAGAAAACAAAAATTATTCCTCTTTTTTTTTGTGAAATGGTAAAGGATGGGCATAAATTTTTTTAAAAATTATATCATAACTGTGTAAATATTTTTATTTATTTTTAAACAATGATTTTTATAAAAAACAACCAACTGAATAGTAAATTAATTAATATTTTCATAAAAACATTTTCATAATTTTTATAAGTAGCAAAGAGTGTAAAAGTGGTAGAATTAAATAAATATATCATAAATAGACAGAGGAGAGTAAAATTCATAGTAACTATTATGATAGTGATTACACTATTTTATCAAAGTAAGCATAATCATTAGTAAACTCGATAAACAATGAGATTGTACCAATAATATCTTTCCACATTTGTAACATTAAAACATAATACCCTTGAAATAATGAAATTAAATTTATAATTAAATATCCTAAAAATAATGATAATCATGATACAAAATATAAAAGGGGCAGTATATACTCATAATAAATGAATACAATTTCATAATATAACATTTTCCTCAATGAAGGAATATCAAAACAAAATTTATTCACCTTAAGTACTAAACCTCATCACACACATTGAAAACTATTGTATAATAAATATGACATTAAAATAATTCTATAAAATAGAAATTTTCATATAGGTAACACCATATATGATTTACAGATTACCTTATATTACCCATTTATTAACAATTCTATGTTAAAGATACACTTTATGTAAAAACTGCTTCGTTATTCATAAATGTTTTGATTTGATATATTTTTCGTTATCTTACCTTAATATCGATTTAATAATACTAAAAATTATAACAATTATATAAATATATTATATATTTGGTATATATATGTATTTATAATAATCCATGACAGTAAGAATTTAGAAATAAAATATGCCATTAATTGAAATGGAATTTCGTATATACAAATAAATGTTGTTTCTATTTTCTTATTGAATTGAATGAAAGAAAATAAAATGATATATTATAATTAAATAATAATTTTTATGTCATATATATACCATATTTTTTTCATAACATCCTTAATACATTTCATGCAAAGCGTTAATGTGTCAAATTTATTTGCAATGTGGTATTCCACCGAACATAAGAACTACTTTATCATAATCCCAAAAAATAAAAAGAATGAAGGTATATGTAATATAATACTTATAAAATAATAATAAAATAATAATAATAATAAATATAATATATAAATATTATTTATATAATTATTCCCAACCTTGATAGGTGGTAATGGAATAACAAACGACCTCTGTTCATGAGGAGGTAGTCTACTATACACAAAAATAATGATTTTTCAACCCATTTGATGGTATTTTATATCATTTTAGGTCATACCATTAACATAAAAACATATCATTATATGGGAGATACCTATTTTTTATATAATAGTGATGTAATAATAATTATTGGGGTTTGAGGAAGACATAATATGAAAACGATTGTTTATAAGGGTTACATATTTTTTAGGTATCTTCTATTTGATTTCACAAAAGGACTTAACTAGATTGATTTATTCCTTAGGTAAATATTCAATGATTATGGTAGGTAATTTGTGAATTTATTATGATAGGTATTTTTTATCAAAATGGAATGAGAGTTGTGAAGAGAGTTAGAGAGAATGTCGCCTTTAATAAGGGAGGTGAGTGGAACTCCTGTAATTTTTGGAAAGAGATAATTCCAAAAACATATTTTTAAAAAAAATTTGTCTCTAATAATGGAAACATATAGATATTACAAGTGATTTTGTATAAAAATTTCCATTAAATGTGTGTTTGAAATGTGTTTAGGTCATTTTTCTATTAAACATAAATTATAGTCCCCTGGTAAACTACTTCTTCTCTTAATCACTATTATTAATTATAATGTTGTTCACAATTAATTTTTGGTATAAAATTAAGTTTTATTTATTATAATTTATAAAATATTGTGGTTCCAAATATGGAATACATTTATTTAAATTAAATTCTTATAAGTGGAAGAAATTGTATTAAAATTAGCCCAATAGATGTGTCAAGAAAACGAGTATTTAAATTGAAAATGATCAAAATTATAAAAAAATTTATAACAAATTTCAATATTAAGATGATTTAAATGAACTAAATTAAACTAATAGATCTATAATATAACTAATTTAACTTTCAAACCAATTTAAAATAAAATATATCTTCATAACTAAATTAAATGAAAACACAGTTTTCAATTAAAATTCAATATTTTACACTATTCATAAAAATGAAATCATTCATAAAAATCTAGAAAATCAACCCATATCTAATTTCAAATATATGAATAATTAAATAATTCATATTTTAATTATTTATATTTCTAAAAGTTTTAAAAAATTAAATTTATTATTATTCACAAAAATAATTAAAAAGTAGTTATTTTAAGAAAATAGTATTTTCAAAACATATAAAGTAATTACCAAAAATTATTTCTGTTATTATTAAATATGTTTTATTTAAATAAAAAAAATTAATTAATATTTAAAAATTAGTTGTTTATATTCATGTTACTATGTTTAATGGTTAGGTTATAAAAATCATGCTTAAATAACCATAGTAATTGTATAAGAATGTTTTTTTAAAACACAGTATCATGTGTGACATAAGAAAAAAAATATAATGTTTGTAGTGAAATATTAACATGGTTTTATATATAAATAATGCATAATTGATTTTATTGTTAAATCAATTTCATCAATTAAATTTAACTTACTCAAAAAAAATTATAAAAATATGGGGGTTACTGTCAGGACACTTCATACTAAGAAAGGATTTACCATTCTCCAATATCCCTATTTCTTATAAATTCATTCTTGATTACATCAACTTCATCATCCTGAATTTTAGCCTTATATTTTATAAATATATTAATCTAATTGATCTCTCTGAATTATGCCTTTAATTTTTCATTATTGACATTAATGTTATTTTTTTATTTTACCTGGAATAGATGTGTTTTTTCATAAAGGATCTAATTAAATTTTTCCTTACATATAATATCATTGATACAATCTTCTTAGAATTTTGATCAATTTAATTAAATTGTAATATTTATTGGTTATTTCATTAAAAATATATTTGTTAGTTTAACTAAGTTGAAATCTTCTCATCCAAATCATTCTCCATGTTGTTAAACTATTATTTATGCTTAATTATATATTCTTATATAATTTTAAGACAACAGAAAAAATAGTGAATATTTACTTTGTAAGAAAATGAATAATATCCCTCACTACATCAATATGTATTTCATATGATTTTTTTGATATGTTTTACTTTCATTTAATGTTGAATGTTATAAATTAAATTTTATGAAAGAATTATTACTAACCTATAGATCACCATATTTCTATGATTTAACATTGGTAAAATGAATAATCATTACCCTAGTAGAATATTAAACAGGATATTCAACTCCTATAATGTTAGATATGTCTTATTTAGTTCTATGTCATAGAGAAACTAAAACTCTTTCTTAGAATGAGAGGGATTACTTCCCAAACCTTTTATCACCTTTTTTCCTTTCAACCGTGGTATATGTACTGATAGAGTTATGTTATGAAATAAGTGGGTCCATAAAATAAATTGACTTCATTATAAATTCATAATATTCTCAAAATCATCCAAAAATAAAAAATACATAATTAGATAATCTAATCAATGGTGGGTCTATATAGGATATAAATTCTAGGATTGATTTGGGATATTCTAAAAACTATATGTGGTTGGATGAATGGGTGATACGGTATTTTTCTCACATTAAAACTTTTTATCCATTATTTTACCTAGATCACTATTAGTATAAATAGATATATCATTATCTATAACAACCAATAGATATTAGTGAAACATATTAAATTATATACACACAAAGAATACATAGATTTACAAGGTTAATTAATTAATGAGAGAAGCTAATACATAATGACTTCTCAGTCCATCATATATTTTAGAAGCATTTTTCATTGTTTTATAAACCATTCCAACAGGAAATAATATGTCTGATTCTTGAGTATTCTTAATATTCATTTACTTATAAAAAATATGAATGATCCTTATTTCTTCTATTATATTTCTCTCACACTACCTTAAATATCTTACTTTATATTTTAAATCAACATTGTAGGTAAATATTCTTATTTAAAAATTAAATTGTTTCTAAATCCTCTTTTTCTCTTACTCATTTACGAGATTCTTCCTAATATGTTATATCTAATATTTATATTAATCTTACACACTTTATTGCTTCCTCTTCTTGTTGCATTACCAATACATGCACTTCCTCCACCAACATATTATTCTTATACATTGAAACTAAAATATCATTAGTTCTTCTTATCTTTAATTCAAAAAAAAATATTGTGGTTTTGGAGTCAGGTATTCTAAATTATTTTATCAATTTTCTTCAAAATGATGTATTTACTATCACAATATATTTTTTACATCTTTGGAAATTTAATATTATTTTTTGGGTTTTGGATACATAATATGTTCTTATTAATTAAATTCACCATCTTAATTAAGAAACTAATTTCTAATATAATTATAACCTTATATTTAACTTCCCTTAACCATCAAGAATTCTAAAAACCATAGTAATAATGTGTTATTGAACACTGGGATTTTTGGTAATTTAAAACATTATAAAATATCACCTGAATACTTGTTCAACTTACTTTATAACAGGGAAACCTCAGGGACACATTTTTTATTCCACAAAATTCATACCATAAAACAATTTATATATATACATGAGTTCATGCATATTTCAATCATGATCACACCTAATGATTATATGAAATTCACTCTATAAATATTATTCATTCAACATCACTTGGATTGAGATTTGGTGAATCATTTTATTTGAGTTCAATGCTCTTTTTAGAATCTTTTTATTTTTATCAATATACGAGTGAATGAATCGCACACTCTACCCAATGAATCATCTATAAGTTTTTATATAAAAGACTTGTATGTAGCTCGCAGAATAGTTATACATATATTCATAAATGGAACACTCATAAGAACTCATATAAGACTCATAAATATATGTGTATGGAGACTTATATAAAGTTAATCCATTCATCATGATTATTTAAACTATTAATTCTTAAAAATGTGGATGGTAAAAATGTAGATGATAAATTCATCCATATGATCTTTCAAATCATCATTACATGTATATCTGTTCATGAATCCCCTTCTATGGATTCTTTTAATATTCATTTATATCTCTTTAACACTGTATAATCAATCCCTATTTTCTATTAGAGCTACTATTTTGTCCTTCCTTGTACAGTATCCTTAGACAAGATCATATACTTCCTCGATCATGCATATAGTCATTATTTCTCTACATTTCAATTTTTTAAAACATCTACTATAATTATATTTTTCCCCCCATAATGTGATCTTATGATGATCTTAACTTCACAATGTTCATTTTAATTGAACATTTATGAATTTAGTATAAATTCTATGATGATTTTTATCTTGGAACAAAGTCATTTATACATTCATTTTATATGTGTTATTCTAATTGTTTATGCATGAACTGACATACCATAATCTTAGAGTACTCCTATTTGAAAAACATAAAATTAGTCACATCATAAATATGGGATTAAAAAATAGAATAAAATTCTTGGTGTGAATTCTATACAGTAGAGGAAGTCAGTTATGAACATGGATTTTGTTCCAACATAACTGCACATTCCAATTAATGACGAAAAATAAACTTTATTCTATGTTCCACATAAAATCATTGATGGATATGGTAATTATTTTTATATCCATGATGATTCATCATTTTTGGTTGAAATTTCATTAGGCCCACACCGGCCCATTTTATCAATTTGCAACCCCAGATGTGTGACTCTAGGATACATGATCAAGTTATACCTCACATAAGAGATCTTACTCCTCTATACCACCTATAAGGACACTAGAGGTGTCATGACCCATCCCTCGGGCTAGTATCGTGACTACCCCAAGCCCACCTTCCATAGGCAGGGGCTGGTGATTGGCACCAAAGGTGTAAATCCCTAAACTGGGAAGGCATTGCCTTCATAATAGAAAAAACACAACATAGTACACAACTAGAAGTAAAAAACTAAGTAATACTGTATACAAAAGAGTGTGTTGAATGTAAAGGGGCCGGAAATACAATCCCAGCAGTAAAGTACAACGAAACAGAAGTACAAGTACAACTGAAAGATGAGAAGTAAGCAGATACTCGGTCGTCCTCCGGGGTTCCTACCTGATGGGTAGGTAAAGATGGTCTCCTCAGCACTCCATGTCTGTCCATCCACTCCTTGAATTCCTCGCCATCTGGTCCACCTCTGGGTATAGTCTAGTTCTGCTACTCTCTGTCCCGATCAGTGTTGTCCATCGTCTGTAACCACACAATGAGGTGTGGGAATAGCCCATGTAGGTGTGAGTATAATGATACTGAGTAGGGACCCTGAGACCCTCAAGGTCTCACAAAATCCAACAAGGATAACCACAAAGTATGAAATCAACAGATAACCCTTACATAGGTATATGCCAATAAATATACCTAAGTTATTTAGTAACCCATCTCAACCATGAGGAAATCACATAATGCATTGACTCTGTTGAAAACCAGGATTTTATTCTATGGTGGTAACATGTAACACTCCCAGTTAATCTATCAAAACCTCAGATGCTAGTGTACTCCTTCTCTATAGAGTATTGTGGGCCTATCGCATCCCACAGAGGCTCTTCCCACTGTCCTGGACTACTGTAGTACTCCTCATGTCGAGTACCGTGGGTCTGCTGCGTCACACAGAGGCGCTCCCCACTGTGGGTCTACCACGTCACACAGAGGCACTCCCCCTCATAGCATGCTGAGGTACTCCTCCTATCGAGTACCGTGGGTCTACCTGTAATGCCCCGACCCCAGTTACCCAGAGTTAGTGCATTATTACATAACATTGGAATTATCACAAGAAAGATCAAATCTCAAAAGACCAATTAGTTTATTATCCTTGGAATAACTAGATACATTAACAAAGTTTAACATTAAATCATAAAAATGAAAACTAAAACAACATAGTCTCCATAGTCTACACTCTTATCCCCTCATACTATACCTACAAGTCATTCATAATTTACTTCTTCACATCCTGGGAAAAAAAAACATAGAAAAGGGGTGATCTCAGATTCCCAGTAAGGATAACAATATAGCGGAAACTTTTATAAATAATAATAAACATTTAAGGCAATGTATAACTAAAACAAAAGCCTTTAAAACATGAATTTCAACCTAGTATGGAAAAAATAAAATAAAATAACGTCATTTACTTATTCACATAGATATTCTACTAATCTAATAATCACATGCAATATCAATAACCACTTTCATAATGATGGAATGCATAATGCCAGACTATCATAACCACATAGCCAAGGCCTCGTGCCAAGACTACAAATAAGATTTTGTCAAGACCTTATGCAAAGACACTAGTTTGTCTCATGAGACCTACCGATGCATCCAGGAGCTATAGCGGGCTCCACCCGTCACATATTAAGTCCAATGCATTCCCATATGAAAAGGTTTATACGTAACATAAACATTCGTATTAAAACTAGCATACGAAATGTAAATACTTCATCCATAAACCATGAATGGTATAAAAATAACACATCCACAGTCAAACATATCACAAAACCTTCAATACAATATAGAAGTTTTTTATCATAATAAATCAACTTCAAATAAGCGTAAAATCCATCAAAGGATGTTGACATAGATGAAATCAAAAATCCTTTTAGAGAAATATCTATTTCTATTTTGAAATCATTTAAGAGTCATATATTTATAAAATAAAACATTTTCTTTGAAAATATTCTTATAATCTTGTAAGGGAAGCTTTGACAATTTTATAATGGCGGAAAATAGCCGCACCCACCATATAAGTTAAAAAAATATTCTTACCTTAATTCTGTCGAAAAGGTTAAAAAGCACCTTGTTTGGAAAACTACGGAAAGATTCCTTTATAAACCTATTATGAAAAGTCAAACAAGGGTATAAATGAATTTAACCCATATTCTTGTAAATATTAAAAAAAATTTGAAATAAATTTTTAAGAAACATGGATGTGGATGATAAAGAGATCCCAGTAGATTATTACGTATAAAAAACCTTGTATAATGAAGAGATTGCAAAATAAACCCTTACCTTGTACTTTTCCTTGGTTGGGGGTAGGTTAACCTCATGCATAATGGTGAAATAATTGTTATTAAATTATAAAAGAATCATATAAATTAATATGATATCATATATGATCTTTTAACATTGATTTGTTAATAATATCTTAGTATTATCGTTGTTTCAGGTGTTAACTTACTCGTTTTCTTTTATATGTTTTGTTACGTAAGTCGTGTTTTTCATGGATAGGTTGTATCATAATCATATCCAGAATGATATAAAGTCCTTAGATACTATTATTAATCATCAAATTAGAATTAGACTTGAATGAATACGATGGAGAATGAATCTCATTGTGTTCGTCGAGATGGTAGTCCGTACGTACGCACGAATGACAATATCATTGTTTTGATATTAAAATAATATTTAATTGGATGGTATATCATATATAAAGAATCATTATCATGTTTTATTTATTATTTACATGAATTACACATCATTATTATACCCATCCAAATAATAATTTATTGAATAACAATTACACCACGACGTGGAGACGGTAAGCCGTACGTATGCACGTATGGTGACATGTTATTAAAAGGATTGATAGAATACTGAATATGGTTGTACCATATTTATAATAATATTACAGTATATAGGAGATACTGGAATAATTAGTTTGACACTTACTATGTCACTTTGTATTTTTATATTATACAGTTAATAAACTTACTATATACCTCCAAGCGACCCCCAAGTGGTACATTAATGATACACCTATCATTATATAAGTCTCTTGGTCGAAACGTAGATTTTTAGGAATTGAATATCAATTAATAATATAATATTTGTTTTAAAAACTCTTTTATGTCAATTTTGACACTATTTGGAAAATCGATTTTTGTGAAAATCATAACAGAATTATTACTTAGAAAAAAGTTAATTAAATCATTCCTAACATGTCATATTAACCTATAAAATTAGTTTAATTCATAAAAAGTCTCAAAAATATATTTATTTGGGTATTTATAATATCAATTATTTTAATTTTTTACTATTATGGTAATTACTACATCATCATTGGGTCATAAATAAATTAAATTAGTTAATGTCTAAAAATTATAAATAAAACACCATTATGTAGGAAATCTTTTTAGCTTTATAATTAATATTTACAATCGAATTTATCTTATGTATAACCCTATATTAAAAATGATTTAGTAAATAACCTTTGATTTTAACACTTGTAACTCTTCTTTGAATTAAATAATAATAAATGTCCTAATCTAATCCAAGTGGACCTAAATGATAATATTTTATTCCTAAGGTTGTTTTTGGTCCAATTAAGCTTATCCAATAGAATTATTACATGTGTTAGGGTTATATTAAAATCATTTTTACCCTTAATTACCCTATTTACTTTTAACCGTAGTAAATAAAAGTAAAAAAGTTATTATTCACCAAAAATTATTTTCATCTCAATGAACCACATTTTAGTCCTTGATATTAACCGTGTCTCTCAGATTTTTGAAATTCCACTCACAGAAGCGGTAAAATTAAGTTTTATGAAAAAATCAGTTTTTTAACTACCACTTTGTGGTTTCACTATTCATCAAAAAATGATGCTCTTCAGAAAAATACCAAAAATTCACCCTAGGCTAATTTTGATATTCTGAATCCAAAAATGAAGTCCATTTTTGAGAAATAAAATTTATAAATTTCAAAAAGTGGGTATTACTATTCATAACGGCTAGTTTGATTGGTTGTGGTTTGTTAGAACTCGATGTTGCGTACAACACACGCTATTGCATTATTCAAAGAGAAGCATACCATAGAAGCTTGAGGTTTTACACTGCCGCATCACATAGAGGTGCTCCCCACTGTGGTTCTTCCACATTACATAGAGGCGCTTCCCATTGGACTTGGTTTACTGGCCCGAGACAACCTGGGAAATCTCATCGCTGCCAAATACGAAGCACGTTATGCACTTTGGGAGCCCTCAGTCGCGGAGGCCGCCGCCATCCTTGCTGGGCTAGACTTTGCAAAAGATCGCGGTTGGGATTCCATTCACATCGAATCCGACTGTCTCACTGTTATCAATGCCATCAATCTCACTGACGGCGGGCTTCAACTTTTCAGCCCCATTATCCGGTGTATTCACTCGCGGAGACAAGGCTTCAATTACTGCAATTTCTCATTTATTAGAAGGGAAGCGAATGAAGCCGCTCACAAGATGGCAGGCATTGGCCCTCCTTACGAGGATTTGCTGTGGTTCAATCATTTTCCCTCGTGGTTATGCTCCTGTATTTCTGCTGATCTCCATCATTAATGGATCCGTCTTCTTTTGTCAAAAAAAAAAAAAAAGAGAGAAGCATACCGTAAAAGCTTGGGGTGTTACATTCTACCCTCCTTCAAATAATTTTGTCCTAGAAATTTCTAGAATACTTCTTCATGAGAAGACTCGGGTGGTTCTTCATCATAAGTTCCTCAGGTTCCCACGTTGCCTCTTCCATCTTATGGTTTCTCCACAAGACTTTTACCAGGCGAGTCATCCGGTTTCTCAGTACTTGTTCTCGCGTATCAAGAATCTTGACGGGCTCTTCACAATAATACAGATCAGGTTTCAGTTCTAATTCCTCATAGGTGAGTACATGCGTTGGGTCAGGCATGTATTTCCTCAACAGAGATACATGGAATACATCGTGAACTTTGGAGAGACTTGGCGACATTGCCAATCGGTATGCTACAGCCCCAATTCGTTATAGAATTTCGAAAGGTCCGATGTACCTAGGACTCAATTTACCTTTCTTACCAAAACGTATGACTCCCTTCCATGGAGATACCTTCAGGAAAACATGATCCCTGACTTGAAATTCCAAATCCTTCCTTCGATTATCGGCATAGCTCATCTGCCTACTTTGAGCTGCTTTAATATGGTTTTGGATTACCTTCACCTTTTCCATCATTTCCTCCACCAGTTCTGGGCCTACAAGTTTTCTTTCACCAACATCATCCCAACAGGTTGGTGTGCGACATCTCTTTCCATATAACGCTTTATATAGTGCCATATGAATACTCGAATGGAAGCTATTGTTATAGGGAAATTCTACCAGAGGTAAATATTGATCCCACATACCCTGAAAGTCAAGTGAGCAGGATATCAACATGTCTTCTAAAGTTTTAATAGTTCATTCTGATTGTCCATCTTTTTTAGGGTGGTTGGTAGTGCTCAAATAAAGTTTAGTATCCAAGGATTTTTGAAGACTTTTCCAGAATCCTGAAGTAAAATAGGGATCATGATCAGAAACAATCGATAGGGGTACTCCATGAAGTCTCACAACTTCATCAATATATATTCTTTCTAGACTTTCTAGTGGTAGATCTTCTCTTGTAGCAAGAAAATGTGTTGACTTGGTATGACGGTCAACAATGACACATATTGCATCATCCCTTCTAGGAGTCTTTGGTAGACCCATGAAAAATTCCATCGTAATATTGTCCCATTTCCACTCCGGTATGGAAGAGGTTGCATGACTCCTCCAGGCTGTTGCCTTCCAGCTTTCACTTATTGAAAAACCATACATCTTGACACAAAATCAGAAATCTCCCTCTTCATGTTGTCCCACCATAAATTTTCCTTCAAATATCTATACATTTTGGTGCTCCCATGGTGTATAGAGAAATTTGAACAATGAGCATCATCCAGCAATTCCCTTTTTAGATCAGGTATATCGAGAACACAAAGCCTCTTCCCGAATTTCAAAATTCCTTCTTCATACACAAAGTCTCTCAATCTCACATCATTCACAGCTTTATTCTTCTTTTGAAATTCTTCATCATCGGTCTAAGAACTCTTAATCCTTTCTAGTAATGATGGTTTGGCAACCATTTGAAAAAGCATTGATGTTTTACCTTCCCTGGTTATTCCCATGTTCATCTTCACTAGATCCATGAAAATTGGATCCCTTTCAATTCTCATATTGTTCAAAACTCCATGATCTTTTCTGCTCAAAGCATATGCCACCTTTTTTTCCTTCCCCGTGTGGTAGTGTATTGTAAAATCATAATCCTTGAGTAATTCAATCCATCTCCTTTGCCTCATGTTGAGTTCTTTTTGTGAGAAAATATACTTCAAACTCTTGTGATCAGTATAAATCTCACATTTTTCACCATAGAGGTAGTACCTCCATATCTTCAAAGAAAAGATCACAGCTGCTAACTCGTGATCATGAGTAGGATAGTTTTGTTCATGAATTTTCAACTGTCGTGATGCATAGGCAATAACCTTATCATTCTGTATAAGAACGCAACCAAGTCCTTTATTCGATGCATCACTATAAATAACGAACCCATCATTCCCCGATGGTAGAGTCAATATAGGAGCATTGACTAATCTTCTCTTCAGTTCTTCGAAACATTCTTCACACTATTTTGTCCAAAAAAAATTAACCCCTTTACGTGTGAGCTTTGTTAATGGGTTAGCCAATCGGGCAAAATTCTGGACGAAACGTCGATAATAACCTGCCAAACCAATAAAACTATGTACCTCAGTTATACTCGTCGGTGCATGACATTCTTGGATTTCCTTGGTCTTTGAAGGATCAACAGAGATTCCATATTTAGAGACAATATGGACAAGAGAAGAAATCTCCTGAAGTCAGAATTCACACTTGCTAAACTTCCCATATAATTCATGTCTTATCAGAGTCTTCAGGATAATGTGCAAGTAATTTTCATGATCTTTGTAGATTTTTGAGTATACCAATATATCATCAATAAATACCACCACAAATTCATTGAGATATTCCTTGAAAACTCTATTCATCAGATCAATGAATAGAGAGGGTGCATTAGTCAATCCAAAAGGCATTACTGTAAACTAGTAATACTCGTACCTTGTTCGAAATGTTGTCATCGGAATGTATTCCTTCATCACACAAAACTGATGGTATCCATATCAAAGTTAAATCTTTGAAAAGTATTGATCTCCATGCAGTTGGTCAAATAAATCATCAATGCGAGGTAGGGGATACTAGTTCTTTATTGTTATTGCATTGATCTCCCTGTAGTCGATACATAACCTCATAGAACCATCTTTATTTTTAACAAAAAGAACAAGGGATCCCCATGGAGAAACACTAGGGCGAATAAATCCCTTATTACTAAATTCCTCTAGTTGTTTCTTTAGTTCAACTAATTCTACAGTGGCCATTCTATAACGGGTCTTCGATATAGGCCTTGATCCAGGAATTAAATCAATGTAAAACTCAACTTCTCATTCTGGAGGATGTCCAGGTAAATCTTCCAGAGACACATCTACATATTCTTTCACAATAGGTACATCCCCTATTTGAACATTCATTTCCTCACTCATAGTCATTTCATCCTCTTCCTCCCCAATAATTGAATTTAGTTGAGCTATTGGGGGTGGATCTAGATAAGAATTAGGTGGTGACGATTATGCTCTAAAGATAAGGTGTTTTTTATCATCATCATCAAAAATCTTAACCTCCTTCTTCTTACAATAAATCTTCGCATCATGGTCTGAAATCCAATCCATACCGAGGATTATATCAAACTCAATCTTAGGTATGACGATGAGATCAGTGGATAAAGAACATTTATGTGCTCTAATGGGGACTAATTCACAAAACTTTGTTGCAATGATACTTCCCTTAAGAGTTTTAACTGACAACTCCCTTGTAAAATCAAATTGAAAATATCTAATTTTCTTAGCAAAATGGGAAGATATGAAACAATGTGATGATCCAGAATCAAATAATGCATTTACTAAACTTGAGAAAACCACTAAATTACCTGCCACCACATCTTTCGGAGCTTCTACCTCAGCAGTAGTGATAGCATAACCTTAGCCTTGATCCCTTGGCCTTTTCTGAGGTAAGTTCCCCTGATGATGATCCAGAATCAAATAATGCATTTGCTAAACTTGAGAAAACCACTAAATTACCTGCCACCACATCTTTCGGAGCATCTACCTCAGCAGTACTGATAGCATAACCTTAGCCTTGATCCCTTGACCTTTTCTGAGGTAAGTTCCCTTGATGCTTAGGAAATTCATTTTCATAATGTCGTATCTCCCTACAATTGTAGCACTGAACATCAGTAGCTTCTTTATTCCCCTTGAAATCACGAGCTTAGTCGCCTTTTTCACCACACTTGTAACAGACTCCCGTTCCTTTTAAGCAAGTATCGGGGTGTTTCTTCCCACATTTACTGTAGGATGGATATTTAACATCTCCCTTCTTACCTTTATTTCCATTCCCTGATTGATTAGAAGATCTCTTCTTTTCTTTCTTTGCTTTAAAGTCATAAGACTTTGAGAATTCTTTCTCTGCCTTAATAGCACATGAGACAATGTATTCATACAACGAGAAGGATTGTGAGACTAATGCTCGACGGAGAAATGGTTTTAACCCATCAAAGAAATGATCAATCTTACTTCTTGGGTTATAAATATAATCTCCAGTATACCTTGCTAACCTTGTAAAGTTAGCCTCATACTTTGTGACATTCTCATCCTTATTTTGTCTCAGACTCAGAAATTGTCTTTCCATATCTATTCGATGGTCACGAGGAAAGTATTTTTCAAAAAAAATATCTTTGAACTCCCTCCATTACATATTTGATTCCTTCATGTTTTTAATCAATGACCACCATTGATCAGCATCTCCGGTGAGGCGGTAAATGGCCATGATAACTTTTTCCCTTTTACTACTTCCCAAAGCCTGAAATATTTTCTCTAGAGAACTTATCAATTTCTCAGCTACTAATGGATTTGTACTCCCATTGAATTTTGGTGGTTGTTGCCTCATGAAGTGATCTAACATTGATCCTCCACGCTGTGGATCAGGGTGCTCCATATGGGTAAGGTTATTATTCATAACCTGAGTGAGTTGTCCCAGTATGGTGATTAGTTGATCAGCACCAGTTGCATCACCTCCTCCACTATAATTATCTTAAACAGGAGGGAAATCCCTACATGGAGTGCGTGCATTTATATGGTTTCCATTTATTCCACTGGGCACCATTTCTAAACAATGGCATAAACTAGATCAGTTTATGAATTAAAATACATAATTCCATACTTATAAAACACTTAACATAAATTAAACTATTTATAGATATAATCCATAATCATAAAAATGTTTTCTTTGAGGAAGTATATACACATAAACCCTTCATAATGATTTGTAAATAAAATGAGAGTTATACTAAGCATATCCCCTGGGAGTTTCGTAACCAAGAGTGCAGCAAGGACCGTTGTCGTGCACCAGTTCCCGTTCGAGTCTAGCTCAAAGAGGTGTTTTTGGGTTTTACCCCTAAGTACATATGTGCCAGAGCCGCCTCTTCCTGCTCGTATCCATACAGGGATGTATGGCTCGGAAAACTCACAAAATCTCTACAATAACAAAATTCTAGGAATTCTTCTATACTAATCCACAAAGTCCATCTTAAATCTATGTGCTCTGGTCAGAGTTTATCTAAATCTAGCTTCCAAGGTTTGTACTAAACTTCCTATGATACCAACTATAACGCCCTGACCCCAGTTACCCAGAGTCGGTGCATTATTACATAACATTGGCATGATCACAAGAAAGATCAAATCTTGAAAGACCGATTAGTTTAGTAGCCATGGAATAACTAGATACATTAATAAAGTTTAACATTACATCATAAAAATGAAAACTGTAACAACATAGTCTCCGTAGTCTACACTCTTATCCCCTCATACTATCCCTACAGGTCGTTCATAATTTACTTCTTCACATCCTGGGAAAAATAAAACATAGAAAAGGGGTGAGATCAAATGCCCAGTAAGGATAACAATATAGAGGAAACTTTCATAAATAAGAATAAACATTTAAGGAAATGTATAACTAAAAAAAATCCTTTTAAACTTGAAATTCGACATAGTATGTCAAAAATAAAATGAAATAATGTCATTTACTTGTTCAGATGGATATTCTACTAATTGAATAATCACATGCAATATCAATAACCACTTTCATAATGATGGAATGCATAATGCAGGACTATCATAACCACATAGCCAAGGCTTCATGCCAAGACTACAAATAATATTTTTCCAAGCCCTTATGACAAGACACTAGTTTCTATCATGAGACCTACCAATGCATCGAGGAGCTATAGCAGTCTCCACCCGTCACATATTAATTCCAATGCATTCCCATATGAAAAGATTTAAACATAACATAAACATTCGTATTAAAAACAACATAAGAAATTTAAATATTTCATCCATAAACCATGAATGGTATAAAAATAACACATCCATAGTCAAACATATCACAAAACATTCAATAAAATATATAAGTTTTGTATCATAATAAATCAACTTCAAATAAGCGTAAAATCCATCAAAGGATGTTGACATAGATTAAATCAAAACTCTTTTTAGAGAAATATCTCTTTCTATTTTGAAATAATTTAAGAGTAATATATTTATAAAATAATAAATTTTCTTTGAAAATATTCTTATAATCTTGTAATGGAAGCTTCGATGATTTTATAACGGCAGAAAATAGTCGCACCTGTCGTATAAGTTAAAAAAATCATTCTCACCTTAATTCTGTCGAGAAGGTTAAAAAGCACCTTGTTTGGAAAACAATGGAAAGATTCCTTTATAAACCTCTTATAAAAAGTCAAACAAGGGTATAAATGACTTTAACCCATATTCTTGTAAATAGTAAAAATGTTTTGAAATACATTTTTAAGAAACATGGATGTGGATGATAAAGAGATCCCAGAAGATTGTTACGTATAAAAAACCTCGGATAATGAAGAGATTGTGAAATAAACTCTTACCTTGTAATTTTCCTTGGTTGGGGGTAGGTTAACCTCCTGTATAATGGTTAAATAATTGTTATTAAATTATACAAGAATCATATACATTAATATGATATCATATATGATCTTTTAACATTGATTTGTTAATAATATCTTAGTATTATCGTTGTTTCGGGTGTTAACTTACTCGTTTTTTTATATGTTTTGTTACGTAAGCCATGTTTGTCATGGATATGTTGTATCATAATCATATCCAGAATGATATAAAGTCATTATATACTATTATTAATCATCAAATGAGAATTATACTTGAATGGATATGATGGAGAATGAATCTCATCGCGTTCGTGGAGACGGTATTCCGTACGTACGCACGACCGACAATATCATTCTTTTGATATTAAAATAATATTTAATTGGATGGTCTATAATATATAAAGAATCATTGTCATGTTTTATTTATTATTTACATTAATTTCACATCATTATTATACCCATCCAAATAATAATTTATTGAATAACAATTACACCACGACGTGGAGACGGTAAGTCGTACGTACGCACGTATGGTGACATGTTATTAAAAGGATGCATAGAATACTGAATATGGTTGTACCATATTTATAATAATATTACAGTATATAGGAGATACTGGATTAATTATTTTAGAATGGGAATAACAAAGAAAGAAGAAGTGGAAGAAGAAAGGAACTTGAAAAGGGGTGGTGAAATCATTACCTCTTCTTCGGGTTATACATTTTGATTTGCTCAAAAGGGATCCTTAGGTTGGATTTATGACTAAAGGAAGGCCTCTAGGATGAAGTGAGGGAATTTTAGAGAGTATTTGGGCAGAGTTTGGCCGATCCAAATGGCTTTTAAGGTGTGAATTAATGAGAAGTGGGAGTGCCCTTTTATAAGAGGGGTGATGGGAACCTTTGGAAAAGCTAGAAATATTATTTTATAATAAATTCATATTCTGTTTCTAATGGCTCCAAAGTGGATTATTTAAAGTTTAATGTGGGTATGGGTTGAAAATCGCTCAACCAATATAATTTAGACAGGTTTGGGTCATTATATTAACCTTATCTTTTATTTTTAACTCTTAGTTAATTAGTTGGACACTTACCATGTCACTTTGTATTTTTATATTATATAGTTAATAAACTTACTATATACCTCCAAGAAACCCCCAACTGGTCCATTAATGATAAACCTATCATGATATAAGTCTCTTTTCCAAACCTTAGATTTTTAGGAATTTAATATCAATTAATAATATAATATTTGTTTTAAAAACTCTTCTATGTCAATTTTGACACTATTTGGAAAATTGATTTTTGTGAAAATTATAACAGAATTATTACTACAAAAAAAGTTAATTAAATCATTCCTAAAATTTCATATTAACCAATAAAATTAGTTTAATTCATAAAAAGTCTCAAATTATGTTTATTTGGGTATTTATAATATCAATTATTTTAATTTTTCACTATTATGGTAATTATTGCATCATCATTGGGTCACAAATAAATTAAATTATTTAATGTCTAAAAATTATAAATAAAATACCATTATGTAGGAAATATTTTTATCTTTATAATGAATATTTAAAATGGAATTTATCTTTTTTATAACCCTATATTAAAAATGATTTAGTAAATAACCTTTGATTTTAACACTTGTAACTCTTCTTTGAATTAAATAATAATAAATGTCCTAATCTAATCCAAGTGGACCTAAATGATAATATTTTATTCCTAAGGTTGTTTTTGGTCCAATTAAGCTTATCCAATAGAATTATTACATGTGTTAAGGTTATATTAAAATCATTTTTACCCTTAATTACCCTATTTACTTTTAACCGTAGTAAATAAAAGTAAAAAAGTTATTATTCACCAAAAATTATTTTCATCTCAATGAACCACATTTTAGTCCTTGATATTAACCGTGTCTCTCAGATTTTTGAAATTCCACTCACAGAAGCGGTAAAATTAAGTTTTATGAAAAAATCAGTTTTTTAACTACCACTTTGTGGTTTCACTATTCATCAAAAAATGATGCTCTTCAGAAAAATACCAAAAATTCACCCTAGGCTAATTTTGATATTCTGAATCCAAAAATGAAGTCCATTTTTGAGAAATAAAATTTATAAATTTCAAAAAGTGGGTATTACTATTCATAACGGCTAGTTTGATTGGTTGTGGTTTGTTAGAACTCGATGTTGCGTACAACACACGCTATTGCATTATTCAAAGAGAAGCATACCATAGAAGCTTGAGGTTTTACACTGCCGCATCACATAGAGGTGCTCCCCACTGTGGTTCTTCCACATTACATAGAGGCGCTTCCCATTGGGCTAGTCAAAACACTCTGATTCGAAAAGTTAGCAGTCGTCAGGTCTCAGTCAGGTATTAGGTCTCCGTACTCCGCTCACTCGTCTCCAAGAGGATCCACTCCACGAGCTACTGTTTGATACTCCAACTATCATGAATCCCCATGTTGAAGTATCTCAAAGGTCTTCCTTGTCATAGGGGTCACCACACAACAGACGGCGCGTCAATCGAACGCCCGGTCTATAAGTTATTGGCATTTCCGTCCTTGGGGCCCGGTTGCTTTTTAAGTTCAATCCAACCTGACTATATGCCAACTGCGTCCAAACCTCAAGCGGGATATGCCAAAAGAACCATCACGCTCTAAGATTTCTGTCGTTGTAAAGGGTTCATCGATTAGACACTCGTAGCCCATGATATGGGT
Source organism: Viscum album (assembly GCA_963277665.1). NCBI lineage: Eukaryota > Viridiplantae > Streptophyta > Magnoliopsida > Santalales > Viscaceae > Viscum > Viscum album. The sequence continues at coordinate 1,563,409,800 of OY728150.1, forward strand.
GAAAAGGTGAAAATATGCCAAAGTGGGTCCAGGTCCAGTCTGACCCAGTGAGACTGACCCGGCCAAACCCAGGTCCAGTCTGGAGTCCGACCCAGTCCACGGGTCCGAACCGGTTCAGCGGTGGCCCGGACCGAGTGGGCGGCCTGACCCGAGTGGTCTGGTTTGAAGGGGCGGCCCGACCCAATGGGGGGGTGGCGGCCCGGCGTGGCCGGCTGGCAGGCGGCCCGCGTGGTCTTCCGGTTGGCGGCCCGGCGTGGCTGGTTGGCTGGCCCGCGTTGCCCAACTAGCAAGGCCTGGGGGGGTTACACCTTCTGCCTTCTGCAACGGCTGGTGCCTGGAGGTGGCTCGGTAACCGCGGGACTCTTCGGTTCTCGCCTGTAGCATGCACCTGCGGCCGGCTCAGCCGGCCACCCTCCTTTGTCTGCTGCTGCCTATGGTCGTGGTTCCTTCTTCCGGCGTGGTGTGATGGCACCACACCCCTCCGACACCGCTGCGGCCTGCCTGGATGTGGATCTGTTCTCTACACGGCGCGACAGCGCCGCGCCCCTTTGGCGGCCTGATGGCCCTTGTGATGCTGGCTTCTTCCGAAGCCGGCTTGTTTCCGGTCGCTGCATGTACCACCGTGGACCGTCGGTCGCGACCCGCTACTCTGGCCATGGTACTCCCTTCCGGCAGCACCATTGCACCACTGTTTTCATCAACAAATGAGATAGAACGAAGGGGAAGTCTCGGGCTGTGTTCGTGCGGTCTGATCCCTCCTCGTTATGGTGATATCAGTCGGCAATTCTCAAACCATAAATTGACCGATGAAGAACGGGAATAAATTCTACTCATATCCCCAACCTCATATATCGATGATCATTGACAAAGGAAGGGAAGTGAAGTTCGTTTCGTTGACGTCGAAAAGAAGATGAAGAAGTCGAGGATGGATTCGTCGGTGTTCTTCAAGGATGATGCTCCCTCCTTTGTCCCGGTTGAAGAAGGAAGAAGGTGGAAGATGACTGTCATTCTTCGTTGAAAATAAATGGATCCTCTAAGTTCTTACAAAGCACCCCAAATGAAAAGATTCCAACCAAAAATGAAATAATAGATTTGTCTATTATATAATTTTTGGCATGAATTCAAAATAATTTAAAAGTTTCCAGTTAATTAAATGAAAGAGTTCAATTAATTAATTGTAAGGGTTGGCACATTAAATTAATGGGGGAAGTTCCAGGGTTTCTCCACTTAATCTAGGGTTCCAAGGGGTTACAACCCCTGGATGGTCCCCACCAAAGATATCCTCCCAAGGGAGGTTATGTGCGGGTGGGACCCATCACCATAACCTCTCTTGAGAGGTTACGGTGTGGTGGCCCCCACCACTAACCTCCTCTTTTATTTTTTAACCCCCATAAAATAAAAATAATTTATCCTCTTATTTTTATTTAATTTGTTAAAAACCCAAAATCTGACTTCCATTCTCATTAGAATGCAACTGTGGTGAAGGCCTCACTAAGCAATCACCAATGCTGCGAGTTCAACGGTACCCTCAGATTTCAATTACGAGCACCAGTTCAAATGTTATAAAAAATTTCCACAGAATTTCCATGTCTTTAAATTCTCCCCACCTCAGGGATTTACTTCCCCGTAAGATACAACTCGAACTAAGGGAACAAATGGATGTACTGAGCATGCATATGAGCCTCCCGCTCCCATGTGCTCTCCTAGAGGTTCTCGTGCTACCAACAAACGCGCACCAGAGGTATAGACCATCCACGTAGGACCCGCTTCTATTGATCCTCAATCACTACTGGAACCTCTGTGAAAGTCGCCCCGACATCGATGTCCATCTCGCCATGGTCGATGATGTGGGAAGGGTCGTGCACGAATCTCCTCTGATAAGATATGTAGAAGACGTCGTGCACCCGGTTCAATTGAGGTGGAAGATCTAGGAATTATGCCACCACACCTACCATGATGAGGACCTGGAAAGGTCTGATGAATCGCAGAGATGACTTGCGGCCTCGGCCAAATATCTGTAGACCTCGTCGAGGTGAGACCAATAGAAAGATATGGTCGCCATCCTCAAACTCCAGAGGTCTATGTCTCATGTAAGCATACGAATTCTTCCTGGTAGGTGTAGTCTTCATCCGCTCCTGGATGATCTGTACCTTTATTGTGGTAGCCGGTACCATCTCTGGTCCCACCAATGCTGACTCCCCCGGGTCTGTCCAGCATAGTGGTGATCTGAAAGGTCGACCATACAAGGCCTCAAAAGGTTCCATACCGATGGTGGAGTGGTTGTTGTTGTTGTAGGAAAACTCCACCAATGGTAAGCGATCCTCCCAACTGCGACCAATGTCGAGGACACATGCATGGAGCATGTCCACGAGGGTCTGAATGGTTCGCTCAGTCTGACCATCTGTCTGATGATGGAAGGCGGTGCTCAAGCGAAGATGTGTCCTGAAAGCCTCCTACAACCCCTTCCTTAGCCAAGAAGTAAACTGTGCATCATGGTCAAAGACAATAGAAGATGTTACTCCATGAAAACGAACAATATCCTTCCCATAGAGGCGTCCCAAGCTCGCTACTGAGCCCTTCTCTCTGATCGGTAGGAAGTGGGCTGACTTTGTGAGTCGATCAACGATCATGAAATCGAGGAGTGACTCTTGTATGTACGTGGAAGACCCGTCACGAAGTCTATAGATATCCCATCCCACTTCCATTCTGGGACCTCTAAGGGATTAACCAAGCCTGCTGGTACCTGGTGCTCTGTCTTCACTTTCTGACAAGTGAGGCATCATGAGACAAACTCCGCTACTACCTTCTTCATACCTGGCCACCAGTGTTTTCATCGAATGTCCTGATACATCTTCACCACACCTTGATGTACCGCTAGAGGAGATGTGTGGAACTCCCTCAACACTTCCTCCTGAAGTGCTACAGGTATTGTAGTACGTCCTCTAAAGAGGATGACGTGCTATCTACCTTCATAAAATCCATCATGTGCATGTCTTGTGGATATATGAGCACGTCGTGCCTCATAGTTAGCGTCTCCACGTTGTGAATCCCTGACTCGCTGAATAAGTGGAGGAGTGACGGTAAGAGACTGTAGATAGGCTGTTCCATCCCTACCCACAAAGGATATATGTAAGGAAGCTAGCTACTCTATCACCTCTCCAAGTAGTTGTACACCCGATCTCCTGTTGAGCGCATCTGCAACAACATTCCCCTTCCCAGGAGTATAGAATATCTCAAATTCATAGTCCTGGAGGAACTTTAGCCATCACCATTGTCTCAAATTCATGTACTTTTGAGAGAAGATATACCTAAGAATCTTGTGATCAGAGTAGACTATAAAACGATCGCCCATCAGATATTATCTCCACATATTCAAGGAGAAGACCACTACTGCTAACTATAGATCATGGGTAGCGTAGATCTGATCATGTTATCTCAGCTTCCAAGAACCATATGTGATCACAGCTCACTCATGCATTAGGACACTCCCAAGTCCGATCCCTGATGCATCGCAGAAAACTACGTACCATACACCCTCCTTTGGAAGCCTCAAGATGGGGGCACTAGTCAGCCTCTGCCTCAGCTCATGAAAGCTCTGCTGGCATCTCTCTGATCACATGAAGGGTTTCCCCTTCTTATTCATGGCCGATAGTGGTGATGAAACTCTAGAGAAGTATGGAATAAATCTTTGGTAGTATCCAGCCAAGACCAGGAAACACCGTACCTCCGTCACACTCTTGACAGGCTCCCAAGAAAGTACCGCCTCAATCTTGGCTGGATCTACTACAGCTCTAGCCTTCGAGATGACGTGTCCTGTGAAGTGAACCTATCGAATCCAAAACTGTCACTTCGAGAGCTTACCATAAATATGGTGATCTCAGAGTGTGTCCATTACTACGTGAAAATGGTTGGCATACTCCTCCTTAGTGGTAGAGTATATCAGAATGTCGTCGATGAAGACTATGACTAAGAGATCGAGGTAAGGATGGAAGATCTTGTTCATGAGACACATGAACACTACTGGAGTGTTGGATATGCCGAAGGTCATAACCGAGAACTCGTAGTGTCCATACCGAGAACCATCATGCTCCCCTAATCTGATCAAAGAGGTATATCTTCGAGAACCATCATGCTCCCTTAAGCTGATCAAAGAGGTCATCAATCCTCGGGAGTGGGTACTTGTTCTTCACGGTCACCTGGTTCAGGTGACGGTAGTCAACATAGAGGCTCAAGCTCCCATCCACCGTCTTGGCAAATAGAATCGGGGCTGACCAGGGAGAAACACTGGGCCGGATGAATCCCTTGCCCTGCAAGTCCCACAGCTATACTCATAGCTCGCGAAGCTCAGTGGGAGCCATCCTATATGCTGGAGTAGATATCGGTGTCGTCCTGGGGTACAAGTCTATATAGAAGTCCACCTCTCTGCGAGGAGGTATTCCTAGAACATAGTCAGGGAAAACATTTATATACTGATCCACCACTATAGGATAAGTTAGACTCTCCAAATCAACTGCTCTGAGGGTAAGGCAGGCCACCTGATGAGTGATCGGTTGAACCCTCCTTCAAGTAAGTCTGTCCTATTTTGCAAAGGTTCTCTTATCTCCGATAAAGGTAAAACTGGTCCCATACGTGCGGACACACCGCACATTGTGCCTAATACAATCATCCTGAGAATGAACTATAGATAACTAGTCCATACCGAAGATGACATCGTAAGGCCTTGACGCCGCTATGCAGAGATCCCAGCCAAAGCTCTCTCCATCAAGAGTAATCTTACATTACTATCACCAGTGTGTAATCATCGATTCTATTCCCGTAGGAGTCTCTAGCCGCAAGGATCGAGTCAACGACTCCTTCAGAATCTCTGAGATCCGAACGAGGGTAGTGGATATGAAAGAGTGATTGGAATATGTGTCTATAAAAACTGTATCTAAGGTGGAGTAGACACATATAGTAACTCAAATTATCTCTAGAGCATAGTGGTTGTATGCCTCAACTGCCTGAAGCTAATCTATCCCCTGTCCACAGGCTCCCTACGGGCGGGGTGGACCACCGGGTGGTGGTGGTGGTAACACCTCATAACGTCATCCACCGCCAGCTGCATGACCATCTCCTCTGCCACGTCCACATTCTCCCTACGGACCACCTCGATCGAACCACTGCCTCTGCCTCGGAGGTCCCTCAATTGTCTGTTGATCATCTGAACAGTGGGTCGGACAGTCACATGACATGTTTCCCTACCCACCGCATGAGTAACACTGTCTGCTCCTGGAATATATGTCACTGACCCGGGTGCCCAACACAACTGATCCTAAGTCCTGCAGTCATCCGCCTGTGGGTCTAATCCCCTTGGACCTCTTCCTCATCTGTCTACTTCCTGCCACAGAAGACTCCATTGCATTTCCTCTGGTACTGGGTCTCTCTGTTGGTGACTTCTCAGTAAGGAAACTCTCCACTAGGATAGCTCTCTCTAACACCCCGACTTGTGTCGAGATACGGAGGGAGATCATCGAGGCTCTGATCTCCTGCCTAAGCCCATGCTCTAAGGTATGGGCCCTGAAGAATGGGTCACGTACCATATCTGTGGAGTAGCACGAGATGTCGGTGAACCTCGCTGAGTATTGTGCTACTTTCATTCTTCCCTTCTATAGATGAAGTAGCTCATGTATCTGCACTACGCGAAGAGTCGCTGGAACAAACTCCGCCCGGAATAGGCACTCGAAGTCTTTCCAATTAGTTTTTCCTTGTCATGGACCTAGAGCATTATGCTCCACCATCTGCCTGCTACTTCTTGAAGGATACTCATAGCATGGATCACCATGAGTTATGTTGGTGTCCTTACCAGTCTGGAGACTCTCACCATAGCCTCCAGCCAATCCTCAGTTGCCTTTTAGTCCGTCTCTCCCTGGAACTTTGGAGGCCTCTGGCATTGAAACTCATGCAATGCGGTCAAGTGGTGTGCATCGTCTGCTTCTGGGGCAGGTGGCATCGGTGGACCAATGGGAAGTGGTACCGCTGGTTCCTCCATTGGTAAAGGGCCCTACACCGATGCCTCGTCTCTCTATGGGCTGGTAGAGAATACGAATCTCGGGGCTCTGCGGGGAGGCATCCTGAAATAAACAGTTGCGACACGGTCAAAAGATTATACCTGGTGAGCTGACCTGGTTGAGTAGACTTCTGAAAATTTTTGAAAACACACATGTAATCAGTGTTTTCGTGTACTAAGTTGGAAATCAGTTGTCAGGGTCCTGGTGTATGGATACGTCGGCCGCCCGCACCAATATTGGACTCCCTAAACTGAAAACCACACTTATTACACTTAACACTATTTCTTCACAGAATAGAATGATCAGAGTCCTATGTTCTGTAGTAGAACCACCTCCCTCTGATAACAATTCGCCATGACCCGTCCCCCGCGGCTCATATCGTGACTACCCCAAGCCTACCTTCCATAGGTCAGGGGATGGTGACTAGTACCAAAGGCATAAATCCTTAAACTGGGAAGGAATTTCCTTTATAACAGTAATCAAACACAACAGGGTACGCAATTGGAAGTATCACACTAAGTAATACTATATACAAAAGAGTGTGCTGAAAGTAAAGGGGCTAGAAATACAAGAACATCAGTAAAGTACAAGGAAATGGAAAAGTACAAGTACGACTGAAATATGAGAAGTAAGAAACTACTGGGTCATTCTCCGGGGTTCCTACCTCATGGGTAGGTAATGATGGCCTTCTCAGCACTCCAAGTTCGTCCGTCCTCTCCTTTTATGCCTCTCCAAGTGGTCCACCTCCAGGTATCGTCCAGTACTTCTATTATCTGCCCCAATCAGCGATGTCCATCATCTGCAACCAACACAATGAGGTGCGGGCATAGCCCGTGCTGGGGGAGTATAAAGATACTCAGTAGGGACCCCGAGACCGTCAAGGTCTCACAAAATCCAACAAGGATAACCACAAAGTATGAAATCAACGGATAAACCTTACATAGGTATATTCCCATACATATACCTAAGTCATTTAGTAACCTATCTCAATCAATAGGAAATCACATAAGTCATTTCCTCAGCTCAAAACTAGGATTTTGTTCTAGGGTGGTAACATGTAACACTCCCAGTAAAACTGTCGAAACCTCTTCTGCTGGTGTACTCCTCCTCTATAGAGTATTGTGGTCATGTGGAGTCACACAGAGGCGCTTCCCACTGTCATGGACTGTTTTAGTACTCCTCCCGTCGAGTACCATGGGTCTGCTGCATCACACAGAGGCGCTCCCTATTGTGGGTATGTCGCGTCACACAGAGGTGCTCCACCTCGTAGCCTGCTGAGGTACTCCTCCTGTCGAGTATAGTGGGTCTACAACGTCACATAGAGGCATTTCCACTTTGGGTCTACCACGTCACACAGAGGCACTTCCCACTAGGCTTGTCAAAACACTCTGAGTCGAAAGGTCAGCAGTCATCAGGTCTTAGCCACCTACTATGTCACCGTCCTCCATTCGCTCATCTCCAGGAGGATGCGCTCTACGAGCTACTATTCAATACTCCAATAGTCACGAAATCTCATGTTGAAGTATCTCAAAGGTCTACCTCATCATATTGGTCTCAATGCAACAAACGGCGTGTCAATCGGATGCCCGGTCTGTGAGTTATTTGCATTTCTGTCTCGGGGGGCCCGGTTGGTTTTTAGGTTCAAATAAACCTGACCATACTCCAATTGCGCCCAAACCTCATGTGGGATATTCCTAAATAACTGTATCACTCTAATCTTTCCATCATCGCTGACGGTTCGTCGATCAGACACCTGTAGAACAAGATATGGGCGAAAAGGTAAAAATAGGCCAAAGTGGGTCCGGTCCGGAGTCCGACCTGGTCCGCGGGTCCGACCCGGTCTAAGGGAGGCCCGACCTGAGTGGGAGGCCCGACCCAAGTGGTCCAGCCCGGCCCAAGGGGGACAGCCCGGTCCGGCGGCCCGTGTCGCTCAACCGGCTGGCGGCCCGCGTGGCCCGCCTGGCTGGTGCCCCGGCGAGGCCGGCCGGCCGGCGGCGCACATGGCCCACAGGCGGGCGGCCCGGTGTGGCCGGCTGGCTGGCAGCCCGGCGGGGCTAGTTGGATGGCCTGCGTGGCCCAGCCATCCACGCATGCGGGGGGATACATCCCCTATCTTCTTCAACGATCAACGCATGGCGCGAGCACGGTAACTGCGGGACCCTTCGGGTCCTGCCTGTAGCGTGCACCAGCAGTTGGGTGAGCCGGCCGCCCACCTCTATCTGACGCGGCCTATGGCCGTAGTTCCTTCTTATGGCCCGGTGTGACAGCACAGCGCCCCTCTGGCACTTCCGCAGCCCGCCTGGCCACGGCTCGGTTATCTGCACGGTGCGACGGCGCCGCGCCCCTCCAGCGGCCCTTGCGCCGCCAGCTTATTCCATGGTCGGCTCATTGTCGGTTGCCACATTTACCGCCACCGCCCGTCGGTCGTGGCCCGCTCCTCCAGCCATAGTCCTCCCTTCTAGCGGCGCTGTTTCACCACCGTCGTCATCAACAAACGAGATAGAACGAAGGGGGAGGGTCGGGCCGTGTTCGTGCAGTCCGATCCCTCCTCTTTATGGGGATATCAATCGGAGATTCTCAACCCATAAATTGAACGACAAAGAACGGGAATAAATTCTACTCAAATCCCCTACCTCGTTTGTTGATGATCGTTGACGAAGGAAGGGAAGATAATTTCATTCTGTTGATTTCAGAAAGAAGATGAAGAAGTCGAGGACAGCGTCATCAGCATTCTTCAAGGACGGCGCTCCCTCCTTTGTCCTGGTTGAAGTAGAAGGTGGAAGATTTCTGTCGTTCTTTTTTAGAGAGAAATGACTCCTCCAAGTTCTTTCAAAGCTCCCCAAATGAATAGATTCCAACCAAAAATGAAATAATAGATTTGTCTATTATTTAATTATTAGCATGAATTCAAAAAAAATCAAAAGGTTCCAGCCAATTAATTAATTGAAAATGTTTAATTAATTAATTGTAAGGGTTTGGCACATTTAATTAATGGGGGAAGTTAAATGTTTTCTCCACTTAATTGGGGGTTCCAGGGGGTTACAACCCCTGGGTGGTCCTCTCCAAAGATATCCTCCCAAGGAAGGTTATGTGCGGGTGGGACCCACCACCATAACCTCTCATGAGAGGTTATGGTGTGGTGGCCCCCACCACTAACCTCCTCTTGGAGGTTTTAACCACTGTAAAATAAAAATATGTTATCCTATTATTTTTTTTTAATTTATTAAAAACCCAAAATCTAACTTCCATTATCGTTAGAACGCAACTGCAGTGATGGTCTCACTAAGCAATCACTGACGCTGCGAATTCAACAGTACCCTCGGATTTCAATTCCGAGCACCTGTTTAAAAGTTATAAAATCCAGCTCATATGTTTACTGAACATACCCGAAAAAAACTTCATAAATTTATTCCGGGCACACCGTGCCTCAGAATCAAGCATCGTAAATTTTCACAAACTCGTAAAAATCCCATGAATTTAGGAAAAAAGTTTCCATGGAATTTCTGGGTCTTTACAAGAGGTGATCTTCCATATTTATTCTAGGTAATATTTGCATGTGATGGACTTCTTTCTAGGTTTGATTTTTTTTCATTGAACAGGTCAAATTTTTTTACTAACTCCCATAATAATTCTTTTTCAAAAAATAGATATAAACCAACTACATGGTAATAATAAAGGAAATATTTATGCCTCCCTAAATATTCTTCATTTATTTTTAATTCAAAATTATTTAAACAATGTCTTCTGTTTTATTATACACATAATGAAAAGAAAATTAAAAAACATCAATCCAACATACATCAATCCAACATACATTAAACCATTTGAAACAACTTCAATGATCTACATATTTTTCAAAAAATTAGTTAAACATAGTGTATTCAACTAAACCACAATGAATATAAACATCCTTAGAAAAAATATAACTCCCACAATTGGTAAACAACAATGTAAATAAGCATTGAAAAGTGATGGAATTTATGTGCTAACCCAGAAACGATGATGCTATGTGCATTAGGTCATCTTGTACTGACAATGACATGATGTTATATGACTATTGATTCTTAGAAATAAGTTATAATATAGTCAATTCATTTATTATAATCCAAATAACATCAAAATACTCAGGTTATGGTGTTAGAAATTCCCTCCCACTACTAATTATTTTATGATAAAATAATACATACATTTTCAAGACAACACTATATTACTCAAGGGAGGTCACCTACCAATTCCTAGACAACCACTTATCACTTATGAGTATTCCCATAAAAATTCATAGCCACTACTATATTGCTCATGGTATATCCTCATATCTCATCTTGATCAGTACCTTATAACAAAAGTTAGGGTCTCTCATCAATCCATAGACTAAGCTTCTCACACATAGAGGTCATTGAGATCACACTTTCGCTCAAGAAGAGGAAATTACAATAACCACTACCTTAACACTCAAGATAGGGTTTTATATTTTATCACAACCTAAACCTGGACTCTAAGTCTATACTTCCCATTCCTAAACCTTCTTAGTTATGGAGAGGCCATTATTTAGACAACTATCTTATCACTCAATGTTTGTCCAATGTCACATCAGAACATATAAATTCTCAAAAAAGGTAGGTTTCTACAAACATATTATCTCATTAGGTGATGCTAGGCCTTAGTATATTCTATTATACTTTGTATGATTCATTACCTATCTCAAACACATGATCAAAACACCCATATAATGACAATATGAACTCATAGCATGTCCCACAAGCTCACCATTTCATATCATAAGCACTAGGAACTCAGGGAATTGCCCCAAATCCCATGACATGACACAACATATATCTATCAACTCTTTATACTCTTATCAATAACATCTTATTCACATAATAACAATATTCAAGCCCTCAGGAAATCACTTTTTGTTCATCTGGGTATCCTCTGGAGTATGCTACACCCTCCTCGATCCCAATTCGTAATATCAAGCAGTTTCAATTTCCCTATAGTTTTATCACAACCTACATGTTCTTCCTAACCCTCACCTAAAAAATCAGGCTCCATCCTATTATGATTCCATATCAGATCTCCTTCCAACTCCCTATGGTTCATCCTAATATAAATACATCTAAACCCCTTGGAATCTATATGGTTAGTTTTGAATAAAGATATCTACCCACTCTGTGGTCCCATAATACATATCCCTTATGAAACCCCTAAAACACATAATCTTAAAAAATCTATCTTAATTTCATATAATTTATTCAATGAAGAGCAATGACACCAATGACACTCATGAACTATCCACCCACACTAAAGAGGTTTTTCCTTAACATGCATTAGACATAAACCCATATATTAATCCAGCACTATGTGTAAGACTCTAATTAATAAAAAAATAGATATAGGAAACACCAAGTATGTATACTAATTATCCTGAGTATCATGTCCTACCTAAAGTGTTTCATAAACTCAATTTACATTATCACACTTTGGTGACATATTTTTTTGTTGAATTAAATTTACTTATAGTGATAAAGAGATATTATCTCATGCTTAGAAAACACAATTCCATCATATAAATTTAAATTGGGGAACTTTATAGCCCTAACCCCATTACTCAATCACATAATTGCATGAAGGTATGCATGAGTATGCATAAACATTCATCATAGTTTCTATTAAAGGAACTACTTACCTCCATTTAAGAGTTTCCATTCATGTGAAGTTCTAGATGTTCTTAGTAAGAACACCCATTCCACTACAAATATCACACCACAACACATTCTCTTATCTCATTACATATTGTTCAAATAATTAATTGCAATTTTTATAATTAGTTATTTTTATTTTACCACTGAGGAACATTTTCTAGAAAACTAACTAGGAACTCAACATCACCAAAACAATTATAATCTCATGTAATCGACTTAAAAATATAATATCTATCCAAACCAAGGAAAATAGCATTAAATCCCCCTAGATTCTTTTATAACATGGTGGAACTAATATGAAAATCTATTAAAAAATTCCATTTATCATAGGGTGATGTTGAAAAATTAAAATGATGGACAATGGATGGTGTGTGTTCTTTAAACTACACCAAAATATCAATAAAATGCACCCATGTATTTGAGGTATTAAATGGAAGGAACGGATTTTGAGATTTTTAAAGAAATATACCTCCCTACATGTGTCTATTTCCCCTAAATCCTACAGTTTACAACTAGTAAATAACACATCTCTGATATAAAAAATACTTTAGGCATGTTTTCACATTGCACCAATGAGGATAATTATGTAACAACTTCATCCCATGCTATGTTGTGGCATGAAATTCTTGGGCTTTGATACTACCACTAAAATAAGTGGGACCAAAAACCCTGACAATTTGGGTTATGGAGTAACACCAATGGGGTTTTCCACAACTTCCCCCGAAATAGGGCTCAACCCATGGACAAACACACTTTATGGAATAATTATAAGGGTTGAATTATAATAATCCATTAAAGGAGTATCCCAATGCCTCTAGCATAGAATATAGTCTCACATGGTATGGAACCTCATTCTTCTAGTTTTTATTTAACCATATGGTTGATCATTGTATTGTAATAGTATGAGTAATAATGGGATTGGTCACACACTTCCAAAACTAGATGGTAGGTCACACTGGCCAGACCAAACATTCACTCAAGCTCCGGAAACACATATTAGGCATCAATATACATCCAAAAACACATCCTTTTTGTGTCCCAAAGATAACAATTCCAATATGAATTACAATTATCCAAATATCCTATGTCTAATGAAAAAAATTAAAATTTCATCATAACATTTAATCTCGTAATAATATAGGTCGTTATAATAGATGTAGTTCTCAAATGGCCTATATGAAGGGTAGTTAACAAAGGAGTCAGCTTTAAGGGATTTACAAGATGAATTCTACAAGATCAATTTTAAAAAAGATATATTTTATACTTAGGAAAAAATTTTAAGAGAAAATATTATACAATATATGGGTATTAACCTCATTAATGAAATAAAACCATCATATACACCAATTATTGTGTGAATAATATTTAGATTGGAAGAATATTCATTTAAAGGAATGAGTAATTCACATCAATAATGGGATTATTGAGTTAAAAATTTTAATTTGTTGTAAACTATGTAGAAGTATGTATAATCCTATCATTTTGAACAAGAAGTGCACTTAGTGGGTATGTTTCATCGACACATTTTCCTTGTATACTCTTTGGATTATCCCTGTGAAAGTGATCCATTTAAAAAAAATTATGTCACTATTTTTCTATTTATCACATCATAAATATGGGGTTGGTGAGTGGTTTACCTGTTATCCATAAAATATGATCAACAATAATGGTTATTTAAAATACAATGATATAAAATTATTCAACCACCTTTAGGTATTTACCTTTCATGTGGACAACCAGTGGAATCATACGTAATGGTTCATGTTGGTGGTATTTTTATCTATCTAGATGTGATAAAAATAATAAAAAAGGGATTTTGATATTTTATCTATATAAATTCCATGTTTGGAAGATTAAAATGCAACACTATTCATTATCCTCAATAAAGGATGTGTCTATAGCTACTATATAAGGAATCTGACTCCTTATGTATTGTGTATTGTTACCAGAAGGATATGGTAAGTAACTAAATGTAAATATGAGAGGAATTAATGATTTAATTGGATTATTAACCAATTTATATAAAGGTTATGTCATGAAAATATTTATATTCTATTTGGGAAAAGTTTTATATTATTAATGGAGTTAAGTCGACGTTTTGAGAAGCTAAATATAAGATTTTATGGTATAAATATGGGGTATAGAAGATGATCCTGAATAATTTTTTTCAAATATTCTTTAATTGGGTAAATTTTTTTTGGGTGGATAAATGTGTTAATATATAAACCCACCATATTCTAGAGAGAATCAATTTCTTCTTGAGAAGACCATACCTTTACCTTCTATAAAAGTTTATATGTGAGTTGATATATATATACTATAGTTGACATTGTATAAAATTCAAAAAATCATTAGGGAATATGGAAGGAGGATTTGTGGTAAAAAGGGTGGGGGAAAAGGGGGCTATATAAGGAGATCAAATTCTAAAAATAATGAAGATCTCCCAAGGGGATTATTAAGAAGAATAAGAGGTTGATGAATTTAGGAAATTATTATAAAAAAATCCTAAAATGGTAAAGTGAGGTCGACAAAATTCCTCAAGGAATATAAAATTTTGTATTTTTAGATAGGTCAAAAAATGGAGAAGGCATCAATTGTGATGATTTTAAATTAAAAGGTAGATTTAATCTCCAAGAAGAGTTAAAGGATTATCATAATGATATAGTTTCTTTGAGATCCAAAAAAAATTAAAAAAAATTGAATTGGTTGTGATTCCAAAATCTTCTGAAAAAAGTCATAAGAATAAGTGATTAAGTTTAAGGTATAAATTTAAGAAATAGTATCTAAAAATCTTGAATATTTCGAGAAAAATGTTGATCTAAAAACTCTATATTATAGAGCAAACTAAGATAAACAATGGTATAACTAATACATGGAATGATTAATCCAAACCTATTGAATGGATCAAGGGATATTTTTTTTCAATATGTTGAAAAATATAATATTAAGAGATAATATTGGGTCCTATTATTATTTTAGGAAAATAAATTGGATGAGTAATAAACAAAATACACATTATAAGAATAGAGTTTTAGTAAAAATGTTATTTGTTCATCAATAAAATAAAAAGACACATTATAATAAATATTCTCATTAATTTCATGATCAGAACTAGAAGGTTGTTTTGATTGATGCCAAGGAATACGAATCCACTCTAAACATAAAGATTTATTTAGGAGTGAAACAGAATTAGAACACGCAATGAACCCAAAATACCACTAATGAAATATTAAGTGAATAAGATAGTACATAAAAATATGATGTTATGATTGTGGAAATATGGTAAATTCTTATAATGAGATCTCATTATCCTAGATGTAATAGAGGGAATATGATCACAAAAAAATACACATATAGTTTATCATACTAGGTATAAATTTGATTGAAACTACTTTTGGTGTGGTGGATATGTTCGTATGTCCAATAATTTATCATCAATTATGGGGAGAAGAGTAACTATATAGACTAGAAGTGGTCGTACATAGCAGTTCAAATAACCATCAAGTGATATGGATGTGAAATGAAATAAATTTTTTTATTTTCAAGATAATTATTTTATAAAGACATCAAATTAAGATTAAACATACATTTAAAAAGTATATGTAAGGACCAACACGTAGATTATATCTAATTTTCTTGAGATGACAGTTGTCTTATCACCCGATGTTTGTGGAGATGTTAATTTATCAACAAAAATAATATTCCTTTTATCCATTCCATCCAATGGTAGAAACAATAGAAAAAATGGTTAAATAATGTCGTGCGATCTAATATTTAAACAAATTAAATGGGATGTGAGAGTAAAAATTTGAGACTACACTGAATGATTTTAGAAAGTCTATATAGAGAAATGAAATCTGACAGTTATAAATATACTTATCAAACATATAATCATTGAATAAATGGTTGTTGTATATACATGTGTCAAATAGGTATACCCATGTTATGTATTGTTAGTAACATGTTTAAAAAATATATTTCTGAGATCATAATGATAAAACCAAAAATAATATCTAATTAAAATGTTTTATTTTTATCTGCAAAAATATTATTATTAAATAATGAATTAATAAAATTCAAATAAATGTGTTAATATAAATAAATTTTTAAAAAACTAAATTATTAATATATAACTAATTAATTATATTTATATTTACATTAATATCATTTTATGCTATTTTTTCTAATAATTGGATTTTAATATGCTTTCTATTTCTTAAGAGGCTAAACAAATTATTATTACATGATGAGAAAGTATATTATTGATATATATTATGAGTAATTTAATTAGTAATTGATGTGAAATAAAATTAAGAACCAATAAATTATAAAAAAATATTTTTATAAAGTTTGATTTCATTATATTTTTTGTTGGGACCAAGTTGGATGTAGAAGGATGTAAGAAGAGTTTTCTATTACAGAATGTTGACTTTTTTTGTCAACGAAAATAAATAACTTCACTTTGTAAAGGAAATTAAACCAGATGATGCACTGCTGATATGTATTTCACAAATATCATAAGTCATAAGAACTTGTGATGAAAGACTTATAAAGGAAAAGGGGAAAAATGATGATGCCAGTCATATATAGTTTTTATTGGAAGGAAAGATGTTGTTGGAAGATAGGGATGTTTCAGTACTTTCCATTGTAACTATGACGATGCTAAATCTGGTCTATCAAAGGATATATACCATGATAGTTTAGTTCATGATGAAAGATGAAGAATGGTTATGGGATGTAGTGAAGAGAGAAATGAAAAGGGAATGGACAATCTGGAGCTGACTCAAAAGTAAAAGGCATGATTCAAATTCTGAAATGTGTTTTTGGAAATAAATTTTGCATGCATGTTTGAAGATGGATTAGAATTTAGCACACAAGGAATGATTCAAGGTCAGAACATCAATTAATGTAAAAGGAAAGGAGTACATGGAAAATTTGGCAAAGTGAGCGAAAAATAAAGGTTGAGAGAAATATTAGCAGGATGCACGAAAAATATAAGGTTGCACAAAATATTAGCGTGATGCGCGAAAAATAAAGTGGTGCACGAAATATTAGCGAGCTACGCGAAAAATAATGCGGTGCACAAAATAAAAGCGAGATGTGCGAAAAATAAAGTGGTGCTCGAAATATTAGCGAGATGTGAAAAAAATAAAGCAGTGCGTGAAATATTGGCACGGTGCGTGAAATAGAGTAATGAAGTTTTTCGCACAAGAGGTGTTTCAAGATCAGAAGCTCAAAAATTAGCAAAAGAATGAGGTTCACGTAAAATTGAAGCATTGTGCGAAATATGATGTTGCATGAAAGAGTTTTTACGCACATGAAGAGGTTTTTATGTGTGGATTAGTGTTTTTCATGATGGGTTAAAAATCCCTATAAATTCAAGGTGACCCCCTCTTATGTTGTGTGGCTTGACAATTAGGGAAATCTCAAGCTCTAAAGTGCATAAAATTATATGCTAAGCGAGTTTCGTGAAAATAAAGAGGTTTGTGTGAAAAGAGGAATGGTGCGTGAAAAAGTGGAAATATGCCCAAAAAATGGAAAGTTGCACGGAAAAAGTAAGTTGTGCAAAAAATGTTCTTCTCACCAAAAGGGGATTTTTACGTGCTAGACATTTGAATTACGTACAAGTTACCCTAAAGGTTGTGTGAATAAGTTATAGTCTTCGCACGTACTCAGTTGTGTGTAATATAGTTCTTACCAGCTTTCGGGTAAGAAATTGAAGATTTGTACTTCAAAGAATACATGTGTTCAATTGTAAAGAAGTAATGAAATACTATAATTCTTTATTTGGGATAAGAGGATGCACACACACTTTCAGATTGTTTTTCAGGTGCTACATGAGTTTAAGGATATATCTTACTCGTTGTATTCCATATCAAAGGATTTTTTTCTAGTGGATTGTGTGGTACTGGATTATTTTTGTTCCATACCAAGGATTTAGTTACTCTTGATCAGTAGTGAACCAGTAAATCTTGTGTTCATGTGGTTGTGTGTGTTCAGAAGAGAAGAAACTCATTAACATGAGGTGAAGTTTCATTCCAAAATAAGGAAACATAAAAAAAGATATCACTGATTCACCCCCTCCCCTCTCAGAGATACTTAGATCCTGATTGGGAACATCATTTAATATTTTAAATTAATACTTGATATATTAAAATATAGGATTTTAATTTGATAAAATGAACATAATTTTTAAAAAATTTTATAATGTTTCCCATATGATTCTTGTTTTGGATTTTTATGAATTAAATTTATTTATGTGAATAGTAAAAAAATTTATTTTTATAAAAAATTCACTTTCATGACATTATCATTATACAATAATTAGTTTCATTTCATTAATTTTTTCAGATAAACAATTTATATTTATAAATTAAAATAAATTGTTGAAAAATATTAGGTTATATTCATAATGTTACACCCCAAGCTATTATTTATTATTTTGGAATAAATTTATTTTCACTGATAGCATACCTTTCATGCAACACCATGTTAATCTTTCATTACATAAAAAACAAAGTTAATCATTTTTTATACAAAACACACATTTATCTTGCATTAAACAATACACTAAGTTTTAAAAAAATTACATTATATTGTTGATATTATCATTCAAATTTGACCTATATAACCTAGCGGTTAAATTTATCATATGAATAGTATAGATGTAATTTTTAAAAATAATTTAAAATGGTTTTATAAAAAAAATATGTTAAAAAGTAGAAAAAGCCTCTAAATAGTTATTATATTATTTGAAAATACTATTTTGTAAAATAATTTATTTTTTAATTTTTATAAATAATAATAAGATAAATTTTACTAACTTTTTGAAAATTAATTTGGTAAAATAAACTTAATTTTCATATCATTTTTTCAAAATTCGATTAGTGTTTATTTTTTGGATTCTTTTTAAAAATAGTCCCATTTTTGGATTAATTGTGAGAAATAATATCTTTTAATTGAAATTACCATTTTCATTTAAATTATTTAAAATTTTAAATTATGTTATATTTTTTTAAAGTAACATTTTTCAATTATATATATGTTAATACAATTATTTTCATTATAATTTTAATTAACAAGAAATATCATACATAGATATTAAATAATTTTTATGAATATTCATTATACTACACGAACAAACACATGAGGGCCATAATATTTTTCTATCATTGGAAACTTGGAGTCTAAATATTTTTTCATAATTAATGTACAACTTATGAGAATATTATCTTCTTAAAAAAATCTTCTTATACATATCAAATGTTATAAATTTATTCATATTCTAGGGAAAGAAAACAAATGTAGGGTGAGTTGAAATGCTTAGTAATAGTAAACAAAGAGATATAGAAAATCATAACATGAAAATACGAGTATGAGAAAATGATCATAACATTTGAAGTGCAATCCCAATAAAAAATATTATAATCTTGAGTCATGGAATTTATATTGGTAGTTCATAAGACATTAATCACAAGGGAATCAAATAACAAGTTCCATGAGAGCATAATATTGGCATAAAAAATTGAATTGTAGAATACACATATGAATATAAAATTATTTTTCAAATTAGTCAAGGTTATCTTCCAAGGATATCATAGTGGAATGGGTTCACTCCCCAAACCATTATTGTTGTAATGTTTAACTTCAAAGACCATAGTACCATAAAAATTCACTTGATAAATAGGGTTCACTCTCCGATCTAATACTATCCATCTCAAGAGATACAAATTTTTTCCCAATTAATTTTAGGGATACAATTTTTCCACCCCTCACCTAATTAAAATAATACGTATATGCTCCAAAAGATCATTAAACATTAATCATATACTAACCTATAAAATGAAATAGGATTAATCAATGTTTGTTCATATCATAACATATGGAAAAGAAAATGTTTTCATAATTATTTCAACACATCATCGTAGAAAGAATAATGAAAAAATGGGTTGTGTAATCATTTCATTATGGTTTAATATGTGGAATTGATACATGTTTCTTAAATATCATTGCATCATAAACCCAAACCATTTAGAGAAAAAAATGTGAATGTTATTCGTGGATCATATAACCAGTAATGAATAGTTAAAATCAATAGATTTAATATGTATTGGCCTAGAGATCTATGGTCCATTACATTGTAAAAAATCAATTGTTTGGGCTGTTCAGGTAGGCAATAATAACCCATCTCTAGACATTACCAAAATTCTATTTTATATATTGGTTGGTTGGGAATCGGTAGGTTAGGCATGTTGTTGGTAGGTTGGGCATTGGTAAGTCAGGGTGTTGGTAGGTTAGGGTGATAGTAGCTACCATCTGTAGGTTGGATGTCAGTAGTTCAGGGTGTCGGTAGGTGTAGTAGGTGGATTGTATCGGTAACTATGTGTTAATAGCTCGCATCGGTGGGTCGTGTTGGTGACTCGCTATCAGTGGCTCATATCAGTGACTCGCATTTGGTGACTGAACAATCCATGAATCGTTGTCGGAGAATCACCTATTAGTGATTAATTTCAATATCTTTCTAGTTTTTTCAGCTTCACACAACTAATATATTTTTTATGTAAATATTGTTTGAAACCATGATTGAGTGTTTCCTAAGGCATTTCAAAGGTTATTATTTAAATAATTAATATTATAATGCACCCATGACCTTGAAATAGTCATGATGTCTGGTCTTGACCATGATCCAAATTTTATGTAATTTGAAGCCATCTCCTATATATTGATATTGGATCTGGCTCTTAAGGTCGATGTTTTATCTTCCCCACGTGTTTCCATTTTCTGTTCATGTGACCAGAACCTTTCTTCCCAGAGGAGTGGCACCCCTACTACATCCATGGATCTAGTTTTATTTGGAGAATTTAATATTATTCATGCACCCCCTATTTTTGGAATAAGAAG
Organism: Viscum album; assembly: GCA_963277665.1. Lineage (NCBI taxonomy): Eukaryota > Viridiplantae > Streptophyta > Magnoliopsida > Santalales > Viscaceae > Viscum > Viscum album. The sequence goes on from OY728150.1 coordinate 1,563,430,450, forward strand.
CAGTTGATGAACATATGATTTTCAAGGTATTAATTCATTCATACCTCTTTTAATTTTGTATCTCATGGGGTGGGTAAACTATTGTCACTTTGTGAATACAATTGAATCTAAATTTTTAATTATGTGTGTTTCCAAGATAATCAGACATGTTACATTAACTAGTTTTGATACCCTAGTAATAAATGATGGTAAGGGAATATGATAATGATGCTTATGTTGTTTTTTCTATTATATCTGATTCATTATGTGAATTGTTTTTTCTGTATGACTTCTCAAAATCTTGGTTATTGGTGGTCTCTGTTTGTGCACCAGACCGATGAATATTGGTAGTTAATCATATGTTGAATGGGTTTGAACATGAAAAATTGATTAATCAAGTATATCTGATTAATTAAATTCATTCCCTGGGATCAAAAATGGTAGGTGATTACCCTTCATTTATCTAAATAGAATTAAGGAATTAGGGATTCTAAATCTGAATACACCATGTTGATCGGTGTGATTGTGTGATATGTATGGTTCTTTTTGAACTTATGTTTTGTGCTAGCCAAGCGGTGTTGTGTCTTGTAGTGTGGCTGTGTATGGTTTATTTGTTATGTAAGACTGCGATCTATCTGAGCTTTTTTTGTTTTGATGGATTTGTTGCTTTTTTGAGGAGTAGGGCTGCTGAGGATGGCTGGGGGTGGAAACTTTTGAAGAAGTATGGTGTTACCTTATGTGGGAATTTCACCAATTGTTTCTAGAGACTTTTGTGAACATTTTGTTGATTATGATGTTATATGTGGTGTGTTGTGTTTGGTATTTTCCTTTGTTGGGATGGAATAAATAAATTAATGAATTCATTTATACATAGTGATAATTGGTCAAATGAATAGGATGATGTTATGAATAATGTTTGTGGTTGGCTATATGGTTATACATTAGATGTGGTAGCAAGGGATGTATTATGTGGGATAGTTTTTTGTTTTGAAAAACCATAGGTTGGGCTATATGTTTGGTACATATATATACATGTCATTCCTTGTGATTTTTATACACACCCCACCTATGATTAGAACTATGTGCCAATGAACCCAATTGCCTTGGGGGAGGGTGTGCTTTCCCAACATCCCGATGGGTGGATGGATGGCTGGTTGTTGGATCATCTCTACACCCTCATCTAGGAATTGCTATCCCAATACACTTCAGGAAGATTGTGGTGAGATTGTGAGGCATAGGTGTCTGCGGATGAGGTATTGTTCCATGTTGTCTTTAGGATGAGATATGGTATACATTCCTAGTTTTCATTGGGATGAGGATGTGGTTTTATGGAACAAGTGTATGCGTGAAGGATGTGGTGTATTTTTCGACTATATATCTACTGGTAGGATGAGTTATGTATCTCATGCATGTGAGAAAAGGAAATATTAGTGTGGCTTGTTGAAGGGCATGGTAGCATCTAGAAGTTCAACATTAGGGATGAGTAGTTAACCAATGGGAAGTGGTGTTGGGTACCCTATCATCTATAGAATAATAATTTAAATTACATTACTTTCATTATTTGGGTGAGTGTGACTTGGTGAGTTTGGGGTGGATAGTATATCTTGTCTGGTATTTTTGAGTTTCTGATATTTTTTTCATATGTAAAGTTTTATGCTTCTCCCACTTGTGCATGATGGACTTTGTAATTTCAAACTGAGTATACTTGTATTCTCACCCTACATATATAAATATGTTTTTAGGTTTCTAGGGAGATTATGTGGACCATTCTGGACGTTACTAGCTCAGGTGTTTTGATTATTACTGGGTTGCTTCTTAGATTTTTTTCTTTTGGTATTTTCAATGGAGTTTTTTATTGTATTTATTACATTTTTACAATAAAATTAATGTGTTATAGATTATGGATATATTAATATATATATATTTTAGTTTTTTATGGTATTTACATTTTATATATCGATCATGGTAACTATAAAAGGGTCATGTATCACCTTTTTGTGAGATTTAAATTCTCATGGTGCTCATCACCACCTCGAGGCCTATTAGCACTAGGACTCGGGGTCCATTACCTTATTTACATCTTAAATAATGATGGTCGTGAAACATTTCCTTCCCTTACCTCATCATAAAGAAGGAGGGTCATGAAATAAATGAAAAATTATGTTGAATAATCATTTAAAACATTTCTTGAGGAAATTATACATTACAATTGGAAATTAATTTTTTTCAAAGAATAAAACATTTTTAAAAACATCTTAATTAAAAACATATAAAGGAGTCATTAAAAATAATTTAAAACATTTTTGGAGAAAAATATCAATTACACATTGAAAAAATTGTAACGCCCTGACCCTAGTTACCCAGAGTCGGTGCATTATTACATAACATTGGCATGATCACAAGAAAGATCAAGTCTCGAAAGACCGATTAGTTTAGTAGCCTTGGAATAACTAGATACATTAATAAGGTTTACATTACATCATAAAATGAAAACTACAAAAACATCTTTTCTTCATAGTCCACACTCATGTCCCCACATACTATCCATGCAGGTCATTCATAAATTACTTCTTCACATCTTGGGAAAAATAAAACATTGAAAGGGGTGAGCTCAAATGCCCAGTAAGGATAACAATATAGCGGAAACTTTCATAAATAAGAATAAAAATTTAAGGCAATGTATAACTAAAACAAAAGCCTTTTAAACTTGAACTTCAACATAGTATGGAAAAAATAAAATAATGCCATTTACTTATTCACATGGATATTCTACTAATCAAATAATCACATGCAATATCAATAACCACTTTCATAATGATGGAATTCATAATGCCAGACTATCATAACCACATAGCCAAGGCCTCGTTCCAAGACTACAAATAAGATTTTTCCAAGGCCTTCTGCCAAGACACTAGTTTATCTCATGAGACCTACCGATGCATCGAGGAGCTATAGTGGGATCCACCCGTCACTTACTAAGTCCAATTCATTCTTCATATGAAAAGTTTTAAACATAACATAAACATTCATATTAAAACTAGCATACGAAATGTCAATACTTTATCCACAAACCATGAATGGTATAAAAATAGCACATCCACAATCAAACATAACTCATTCGATACAATATGGAATATTGTATTGTATCATAATAACCTCAATCGATAATGATGAAGGATTATTGACATAGATGAAAATAATCATCAAAACTATTAGAGAGAAATATCCCCCTTTTTCTTGAAAACATTTAAAAGTCACACTATTTGTCAAGAAGTCATTTAAAATAGATTTTTGAATCAAAGTGTCTCATGCCACTTTGAAACATTTAAAAGAAATTTTTATTTGGAAACTTTAATGTCCATATGAATAAATCCTTAAAACCATTTTTAAAACATGGACATTAATGATAAAGATTTAGAATAATCAATCTTTAAAACACTTAAAAATTTATTTTAATTAGAGTTTCTAACCAAAAGAGAGACACTTGAATACAAATAATTAAGGTAATAAAAACTTTTTAATATCATGAGAATAAAGGGATTCATGATATACTATATCAAAGTGTATTATATACACCATGTAAAAGTGATTTGGTGTATAACAAAAAAGGAGTCTCAATGGAATGTAATTTGAGATGAAACTTATTATAAAGACCATATCCATAGGTTAAGGATAAATCAATGGTATAATTATGTGTGAAAAATATAAATACACTCAAAATGATTGTATATTCAGTGTAAATCAACCAGAGGACATTCACACATATTCTTGTAAAAACAACACCAATGAATTGGATATTTAACTCAACAAATGGAGATTGAGTTAAAATTACTCTTATCTAGTTCAAATCGATGACTTGAGAATTTATCAATGGAGTGATTATGTGTATAAAATGTATATCCACAGAAATGGGAGTGTAAATTATGACATAATCAAATGAATAGTGATTCCACACATAATCTTGGAGTAAAATAATCAATGAAGTATGCGTAAAGCCGAATGAGTGGAAATGGAAATTTCAAATTCCCTTATCGATTTGGTAAATTATGAAACATGCACCCATGAAAGAAGGATAATACAATGATGATGTAAATATCCATAAATTAAAGTATATTACACAATGAATACAAACATGGTCAGTACACACACCACATGTAATAAATAAGTGGTGAACAATGGAATTCTCACGGAATTAAAAGTGAGATAAGAAACCCCTTACTTCGTACTTTTTCCTTGATAGACGGTAGTTTAACCTCCTTTATAATGGTGAAATAATTTTAATTCAATTATACAAGAATCATTTACATTAATATGATATCATATATGATCTTTTAACATTGATTTTTTAATAATATCTTAGTATTATCGTCATTTCGGGTGTTAACTTACTCGTTTTCCTTTATATTCTTTGTTACATAATCCGTGTTTGTTATGGATAGGTTGTATATTATTCATATCCATAATTATATAAAGTCCTTAAATATTATTTTTAATCATCAAATGAGAATTATACTTGAATGGATACGATGGAGAATGAATCTCATCACGTTCGTGGAGACGGTAGTCCGTACGTACACACGAGCGACAATATCATTCTTTTGATATTAAAATAATATATAATTGGATGGTATATAATATATAAAAAATAATTATCATGTTATATTTGTTATTTACATGAATTACACATCATTATTATACCCATCAAAATAATAATTTATTGAATAACAATTACACCACGACGTGGAGACGGTAAGTCGTACGTACGCACGTATGGTGACAAGTTATTCAAAGGATGGATAGAATACTAAATATGATTGTACCATATTTATAATAACATCACATTATATTTAAGATACTGGAGTTATTATTTTATAATGGTAATAACAAAGAAATAAGAAGTGGAAGAAGAAAGGAACTTGAAAAAGGGTGGTGAAAACATTACCTCTTCTTCGGGTTCTTCCTTTTTCTTTGATCAAAAGGGATCCTTAAGTTGGCTTTATGACTAAAACAAGGCCTCTAGGATGAAGTGAGGGAATTTGAGAGAGTATTTGGGCATAGTTTGGCCGAGACAAAGGGCTTTTAAGGTGTGAGTTAATGAGAAGGGAGGAGTGCCCGTTTATAAGAGGGGTGAGGGGCACCTTTGGAAAAGCTAGAAATATTATTTTATAATAAATTAATATTCGGTTTCTAATGGCTCCGAAGTATATTTTTTAAAGTTTAAGGTGGGTATAGGTCTAAAAACACTCAACAAATATAATTTAGATAGGTTTGGGTCATTATATTAACCTTATCTTTAAGTATTAGCTCTTAGTTAATTAGTTTCACTTTTACAATGTCTCTTTGTATTTTTATATTATATGGTTAATAAACTTACTATATACATCTAATAGACCCCAAAGTGGTTCATTAATGATACATATATCATTATATAAGTATCTTGGCCTAACATTATATTTTTATTAATTTAATATCAATTAATAATATAATATTTGTTTTAAAAACTCTTTTATGTCAATTTTGACACTATTCAATAATTGATTTTTGTGAAACTCATAACAGAATGATTACTTAAAAAAAATTAAATTAAATCAATACTAATATGTCATATTAACCTATAAAATTATTTTAATTCAATAAAAGTCTCCAATTATATTTATTTGGGTATTTATAACATCAATTATTTTAATTTTTTACTATTATGGTAATTATTGCATCATCATTGTGTCATAAATAAATTAAATTATTTAATGTCTAAAAATTATAAATAAAATATCATTATGTAGGAAATCTTTTTATATTTCTAATTAATATTTATAGTCGAAAATTAAACATATATAACCCTATTTTAAAAAAAACAATTCTAAAAGATATATTCTTGTGTCATTTTTGTAATCATTTTAACTTAATTAAAGAAAAGTGTCCCTATCACTTACAAGTGGCACCATGGGGTCCCAAAATCGACCCAAAGATTCCCATGGTCGAACATGTATCAACCAATAAGGTTAGGACACGTTTTAGGGTAATTTTATATTATTATAATATTATTGCTTAACCCTTATTTACCGGACTTACCCTTTAACCATGGTAAATAAAATATTTACCGAAGTAATTATTCAAAATGTCTAAAAATAAAAGTTACATATTTACACAATTTGAACATCCTGATTCCAAATATGGAATCCATTTTTCCAAATTCAAAACACATAAGTGGAAGAAATTAATTTAAAATTAATTCCCGCTGTCAAAACAAAAAGCGTCTTTTTAATATATAATAACTATCAAAAGATTGATACTTGTTTATGTTCGATTTAATTGTGAAATTATGTCCAATGAACAAAATTGTATTAAATGGTAAAAATATATTCTAAATAGACTTTAAAACCACTCAAATTTATAATTTATTACTATTAATTATTTTGATTAAAAAAGTTGTTTTTAATTAAAATTTAGTAATTTTCACTATTCATCAAAATATTAAAGTTATCCGAAAAGTACCAAAATTTCACCTTAGGCTAAATTCGATACTCCGAATACAAAAATGAAGTCCATTTTGAGAGATGAAATTTCAAAAAGTAGGTATTACTATTCATAACGGCTAGTTTGATCGGTTGTGGTGTGTGTTAGAACTCGATGTTGCGTACAACACATGCTATTGCATTATTGAAAGAGAAACGTACCGTGGAAGCTTGGGGTGTTACAAAAATTTAAAAAATTTAAAAAAAATATTTTCTTTTAATATTACGTTGAAAATTATAAATTAATCTTTAAATAACTAATTAGTCATGAAAAACCATGATTCCATTCATTTACTACGTGTTAATATAAATATTCAGTTCACATTATAAAAAAAATCCAAAAAAGAATTATTTGGAAAAATAACTAAAGATTCATTTAAAGAAAATTATAAACAATAGAAATATTAGTGAAAATGTATTTTATAAATCATTTGATAATATTTAATCAATTTTTGGAATATTTTTCAAAAAATATGGTTTTGGAAGAAAACTAACTTCTAAATGAAGATGTAAAAAAGCCATATTTTTCTAGAGAATTTTTTTTTTTGAATTATTTTAATCACCAATGTGTTGAATAGGTTGTATTTCATGAAAAAAAAACTTAATACCCATATAATATGATAATTCATGAGCTTCTTGAGATATGAAACACAATATTTTATTATAAAAATCATAATCATAAAAAAAATACCTGATGTGGCTGTAATAAAAAATCTTTAACAATTTAGTAGCATTGAGTCATAATCCCTAAGAAAGAATATCATAAAAGGGAACCTAAAATTTCAAGATGATAAATAAATTCATAATATTACATGTAAAATAGGATGTATATACACTTCTTAAAAGAATATAGGTGTATAAAATAATGTATGTCTCAATGGAGGAAAATTGAGACAAACATCCCTTACCCTATGTCGTGACTTCCGTTGTACACATTTAAATATCATGTATAATAAATATAAATTTATTGTAAAACTGTAATATATATATATATTTATATTTAATACATTATATAATTTTCAAATGTCCTTTTAATATCCTTTTAATAACAATTCCATGTTAATGTTATATTTTTTGTAGTAACCACATTGATTTTTTATATAAGTAATGATTTTTTATATTTGGTCGTAGTACATTGATCATGGTTCCATCATCTCTATAATTTAAAACATGATATAAATATCATATATATTCATTATATATGTAATTATAATAGTCCATAATATTTAGAGAGAGAAAATGAAATGCATTGTACATGGAGATGATATAGCATATGTACATTTAACACACTTTCCATTTCATTGTTAGATAGAAAGAATGAAAGCAAAATTATATATGGTCATCCCAGAATAATTTTTTTTTGTAATATATATCACAAATTTTCATTAAACCTGACCTTGTTAGCATCTATTTAAGTCCTGAATAAATCACATCACTTCGCAAGACAGAAGTCACCATACACACACTATAAGAAAATCGCTGCTTATAGGTGACTTTTTTATTTCAAGGTAGTTTTAACCCAAAAAAAATTTTTTGCAATTGTTTCAAAAAACCATTTGTAAATTTTTTATGGAATCCAAAATTTCGTAGTTCGTCATATTTAGTGGATGTTTCTGGCATGTGTCGAATAATGTTTATCTAGCAGTAATTTTCATTATTTTTTAGGTGGTTATCTAGAAAAAAATAACAAAGATTTTGCAGTGTTCAAAAAATGGTGATTTACAAAAAATATACCATATTTAGAAGATGTTTTTAACATAGTGAAATGGTGATTTTCAGAAAAAAAACAATTGTATATTCTGAAACCCAGAATTTCCCTAAAAACCAAATGCACAAACCCATACATTTCATCTTAAAATTAAAAAACAACAACACAATTACATTATATAACACAACTATTTCACTAAAGTTCAATAGTAACAACTGTTTGCACCACTATATGAAAAAACAAGAAACCATCACACAAACCCATACATTTTATCGTTCAATTAACAAACCATTTTTTCACATTAAAATTTTACCCAACTCATCATTAACCAAAATAATCCAACACCAATTAATCTTCAATGGAATAACACCTGTAACCAATGTGTTGTATGCTTCATTCACAAAAAATAACCAATAAATTATTCCCCCACCAAATTCTCAAATTAGAGATCCTTGGAGAAGAGTGATAGCTCCTTGAGATCAAGTTGAAGACCCAAAATGAGTAAATAATATTTCAACTGATCCAGCGACACAACCTCCAGAGAAAAGGAAATTGGCTCTTTGATGTGTTTAACATTAGACTTCACCATCTAATAACCTTATAGGACACTCATGAGCTCTTTCATTTTCATCATATTCAACTCCTACGGTATAAAACATTGAACAAATACAAATGTAAAATCTTCCCACATCATCCCAACTTGCATCCTTGGTGGGAAAACAACTATCATTCATCCATAGCTAGACCCCTAAGCAGATCTAAAACAGAACAGACTATATCATCATTAGGAGTTCAAAACACTCTGAAGATATGATCAACTACCTCAACCCACTTCCCTCCCTCAATAGAAACTCGATTTTCATGAATGCATGGCAGCAAATGAGGAGAACCAGAAATAGGGCGAGACTGACTAGAAACATCAGGGACCTTTTTGGGTATCATATTCTAAATAACAAGAAAATGTATCATTACTAATATATTTTTAACTTTATTATTGGATATATAATCATAAGAACATGCATATGAAAAATGAGTGAAATTGAATATTCCAAAATGAGTACACATTAAAATATTGAAAAAATGGATTATGAATTCCCTTATAATCTTAATAATTTTTATAGAGTGTTTCAAAGGTTGTTTATCTTTATATGAAACACAAATACATTAAAAATAAAAAATATATTAAATATATTATTTTGGAACATTTATTTATAAATAGTTAATTTATTATAAATAGATTATCATGACATCATTTTCATAAAAAATTAAAGGCTATTTATGTGGAATTATTTTAAAAGGAAAAATGTATATATATATATATATATGTATGTATGTATGTATGAATGTATTTATTATTAGAAGGATTAATGATTTATGATTAAAAATGAAGAAAAAAACATTAGGTTAGAGACACCTAAAGATGGTCAGTTTGAAGAAACATTCAGGGAGACTAGTAATGACATGCTAAAATATACACCCATTTCCCACTTTCATATTATATTATTTTACAACATTATTCCAACCAATACATGTTTTCTAACATTCATGGTGCATAAATAAATTCACTGCACAATTTCTAGAACTATCTAAAGCCGAATGTTGTCTGGGTGACATATTTTCTTGAAAATTCTCTCGGCGAACTAGTATTGCAGTAGCTTCAAACATGGAGATACAAGTAGAGGTTCATACACAAAAGAGTGAGAGTGGGATAGGTAGATTAACCTTGATTGGATGATTAAGATTTGACAACCGTATGTCCTTGATTTTTTTGGATGGGAGCTTACTACAATATTCTTTACTAAATTCTAAAAAATGGTATGCTATTTCGGTTTCCAAGGCATCGACGATGGTGACAACAATCATGGAATATCCATAATATGTAATGGAGAAGAATTAACTATAGGTAATACTATAAAACTTGACGAACATCTATTGGGCATCCGAAAACCGAACTTGGTGACACCAAATCCTTGTTTCAATGAATAGAGGATCCCTACTGACTTTGTGGTCATCTAGATTGGTTTGATAAACGGTTTTAAACAGTTCGTAAAGTTCTACATTATGAGATATTGCTACTTTATCATCTTCACATATAAAGGCTATTCTAAATTTTATTCCACCATATTTCATGCATTGGAAACCGAAATAGCCTACCATATTTCACAAGTTAGGGAAGAAAATTGTAGTAATCCCCCATACAAGAATACCATAAACACTTGGTTACTGAACCATAATCCTCCACTCAAGGAAAATATACCTCTTCTACTCCCACTCTTGTTTCTTTGCACCTCAAATTGTCCCTCAATGTTTGCTGAAACTACCATAATAGTTCTTCAAGATAATTTTGATGCAAGGATGTAACGTAGTCAATATTTGGGCATAAGATCATTCTAGAAATTGGGTAGTGAATTTCTTTTTGTTTCATGGATGTTAAAAAACATGTCTTCATTGGATGGATGTTATTGAATAAAACAATTTTATAGTGGTGTATGTGTGTATATTTGAGAATCTCATTAGTATTATACCTGAAATTATCATCAAATTGAGCATATTCTAATGTCTCTAAACATAGGTTTGATGATATTAATTTTTTATAATAAATCGTTAATCCTTCCAACCCTAAGAATGTATATTTTTACTATTTTCATTTTAATATAAATTCACATAAATATCCTTTTTTATGAACATTTGTTTTGGTAATCCAATTAAGATAAATTAACTAAAACAGATAAATATTACTAGGCTTCAAAAGGAGATAAATGAAATTGAAAAAAAACACAACCCAGATAATTATATGAAAATTCATATAAGTACTAAAAAGTTAAAGTAAAAAAATGAAATTAATCATGGATAATATTATTTAAAATATAAGAAAAATTATAAATTATAAATTAATTTATTTAAAAACTAGAATCATAGGAGAAACCCCCTAGGGTGACTAAGTATTTGTGACCCTATAAATTCTCTACCACCATTGTAGGGAGGATAATGAGGGATACACAGGGGGTTCCTGAAAGATGGTAGGTGGAACTGGAAGATGGAAGGGGGTGGTGTTCATTTTAATGTTTTAAATTATAAATTATTTATAAATAACCAACATATAGATAAATCATGATTCATTCAGCATTACCTTATTTATTTGGGGAAATATAATACTAGGGACACATTATTCATTATAATAAAGAATATATTTTTTTTCAAATGAATAAAAAAATAATCATAAATCCACCAAATATAAAAAAATGAAAACTAATGGATATAAAAATATATTAAAATTAAATAAATTAAATAATAAGGTAAATAAACATCATCCATGATAATGAATCATATAGTATTTACAACATATTTAAAATTGGGTATATATTTCCTTCAAATATTTTACCTAGTCATTAAAATATAAAATATTCATGAAAATAATTATATTTCATAACATAAAATGGTTATATGAAATAATATAAAAAATACATTAAAAAGGAATCTTGATAAGAACATAGAGGGAACAAAAAAGAGATTGTGAAAAGAGAATTCATAAATTTATTTTGGAATTTTTTATAAGAGTAGAAAATGATTGACATTCACTAAAAATTTCCAAAAATGTATTAAAGGATTTTAAATGAACATTTCAACGCCACCAAAATGTAATATTAAAAATTAATAGATTTTATATAGAATAATATTTGGGGTTTGGAATATAAAATGTAATTGATTCCATTATATACATCATATGGTTTGAATTAATGAATTATTATGAAAGAAATCATAATTTCATTCATATCCCCTGAAAAGTAAGGATAATGAATCAAAAATAATATAATGAACTTATATAATAAATAATTTACAATTTTGATGGAAAGTTAAAGAATATATCATCATGAATTAGAATGATTTTGAAGACCTCATAAAAACCGTGTAGAGTAAGAAAATTGAATAATTATAAGAGGAAAGTAGACAAGTAACACCATAAATATAAATAAAAATAATTACGTTTTTATTATAAAATTCAAATCATTTTACATACAAGAGAATATTGACCACAGATAAAAAATATATGAAAAAAAGGACTTGAAAAAAGAAAATCACTTACCTAGACTCCTAACTCGGATTTGTGCATGAATCTTAAACCATAAATAATCAAATTATGTTTTTTATATACTTATTTTATAAATTTTGATTTATGTATATATGATTTATTATTGTTCCTTTATGTTATAATCACATTGTTTAATATTTGTGTTCATTTCATTTATCAGAGGTAGGATTGTTTCACAACTACAAGGCTGAATCAAATTATCAATAATGGTAAAACATCGTAACAAATGAGTGTATAACTCCATAATTGTGGTGAAATTGATTAAATTTTATTCCACAATCGCAAATGGTTCCAAATAAAATATTTTATTACAATTTATACTCAATTAAATTTTGGAAAATTTTATCATTTATTACATTGTTCATATAGATGAATCACCATCCATTTTAAAATTAATGGGGAAATAGTATGTATAATGATAACTCCAACTATACCTTGGTATATACCCATATTGAAGGTGAAAAAATAGAAAGACCTTGTTTTGTACTTATGTTCTATAAAAAAATCATGTTCCTTAATTATAATGCTTTTAGAGGATGTCATTCCTATCAATAATGCATGATTTAATATAAAATACATATCCTAAAAAACAACATCCAAAGTACAACATAATATTCCATAACAAACAATGATCTAGATATATAATTGAAATTTATAACTACTATTTTTTATTCTTGATCAAACCATTTATAAATATACCTCAATTGGGAGGTTATGACTGTAGCATATACAAGGGATTATGGGGATTGGTATCGGAGGGTTGAGTCTTGTATCAGCCTGAGAGGGCTCGATGAGTGAGGGATCGACTGGAAAGGGCATGGCCGGTGAGGGCTCACCAGGGAGGGTTTGGCCTGTGAGGGGTCAGATTGTGGGGGCTTGGAGGGTTGTGACTCGGGGGATACCGATGCGGGATTAGAGAGATCAGGATCCGCTGACTAGGGATTTGATGGAATGGGATCTAGAGTCACTGGTGAAGTTTTGGAGGCCTCTATCATGGGACGCACTGGCAATGGCTTGGACAGATCAAGTAGGGGTGACACCAGGGGGGGTTTACGTTGTTCGAGGACGGGGGGTTAGGGACGAGGGCAGGGGGGGTCAGGTAAAAGTTCCCTTTTTTAATATAAAAATTAATATTTATTGTTGGTTTTTTAAAATCCACAATAAAACCTTAAAAAATTAGTGACGGTTCACAATACCATCGCTAAATAATGATTTTTGTGTACTGACTCTAACGACGTTATCACATTCTCACAAAATAGAGGGACTGAAGTTATCTATCCAATAATATTGCAATAATTTTAATAATGTAAAAAATATCATGAATATGAAATAAATATGACATTATTTCCAACATTGATATGTGGTAATGGTGAAATGATAGACATCAGTTCGTGGGGCGGTAGTCCTCCCTACACTCAAATGATGAATTAAGAACACATTTGATGGAAGTGAAGACGGTTATAGTTCAATATCATAACATAAAATAAAATAAGTATATTTAATATACATATGTATATATATAATCATTGTATAATATTAATTTATGGATGTGGTTGAAGAAATAATAAAAAACACTTATTGATCAACATTAACTCTTTTCAGGTATCTTATTTAGGCTTACACAAAAATCCTTACTAGGTTCTCTATATTTATAAAATAAGGATTCTAGAATGTGATGAGGAAATTTTGAAAGTTATTTTAAAAGTTATTGTTAATACCAAATGGTTTTTATGGTGTGAAGGGGATATGATAAGGGGAGGCCATGTATTAGTGTGGTGAGTGGCACACTTCTAATCGTCTTCCCTGATATTAGTGTACCAACATTATTAGCATTATAAAATGTTAAAAAGGACTAAATAATAACAATACACATTATATGGTCTAAAAAGATACTTAAAATAAATTTTTTATAAGTCTATATGTCATTTTAACAGTTATATTTTTAGTTTAACCACCACTAAATCTATTTTTTCCTTAATCATGAAAAATAATTTTTACATTTTTCAATATTGAGATTGGAAATAAATTTATTTGAAACTATTAAGTAATATATATTATTCTGACTAAAAATTTGGAATTTTTTTATAAAATCTATTCACATAAATGGAAAATTTTAATTTATTAATAATTCCCCAGAGGTGATGAGAAGGTGAGTTTTTAAAGAAAGATACTCAAAATATTGAAATGTTTTCTTAAAAAATTCAATATCTAATTGAATAAAATTACATAAATTTGATTAAAAGATGTATAATTTTTCTAATTTTTCATTATATCTAATTTAAAATATAATTCAAAATTATAAATAATCTAAATGAAATGGTTTGTTTAACTATAATTAGGTATTATTCTCTATTCGTCTAATAAGTAATCTTTTCATAACATTATAAAAAATTCACCCTAAGTTAATATTTATATGTTGATTTAAAAAATGAAGATTATTTTATTAAATTATTTCTCTAAAAGTGCCAAAATATTATTTCATTATTTTTCACAAAAGGAAATAATTTTTTTTTTGAAAATTGTATTTTCTAAAGATATAAATATATTATTGAAAATTAATTATATTCTTTTCAATAAGTTTTAATTATAAATAATTATTGAATATTATTTATTATTATTCATATCACAATGTATAATTTCTGTTTTATAACATTCAAATTTTAATAATATTATTAATAATATATATCGTTGTTTTGTTATAATGAGATTATATTAGTAACATTAGATGACCAGGATTTTCATGTAACATAACAATAACATGGAGTTTCATGTAAAAAAATATTTTTTCTGTGCTTGATGTAACATAATTTATCAAATAAATATAATTTATCAATGAAAAAATAAATTAAAACTCGTGGTGTTACATTCTATCACCATTAAAATGAATTCTTCCTCCAAAATTCATCCCAACTATTCAAACAAATGATGATAATTCGACTTCATCATATCCTAAAGATCTCACATAACTTCCAAAAACTATGTGTTTCACCATAAATCATTAAAATGATGAGTGCTCCTGTATTCTAGAACATTATTTGTATGGTCTATAGTCTCTACTGGTTGTTCCTTATAAAAAAATATCTCTCTATAGTGTTATAATATATGAATTAAATATATGGGATGTTTTCGGTATATACATCCTCAAGATAGATACATGTAAATCATGATTTAATTGACAGAGGTTAGGAGGGTTTTCAGTAAAATAAATTACATTACTGATATGATCAATAATTTTATAGGGATTGGTAAACCTATATATTAATTTCCCTTTATTCTTGAATTTGAAAATCTTCTTCCATGGAGAAATTCAATGAAACACCTTTTCCACAACATAAAATTCTATATCATGATGTTGATTATCAACATAACTTATTTTTCTTAATCAGAACTTCCATACTATGTTTCAATATGGATTTAACCTTTTCTACCATTTCATTATCAATGTTATGTCCCAATATGTTTTTTCCCAACTTCATTATAATATTTTGTTGCTCTATATTTTCCTATATATATATATTCATAAGGTTACATATAAATTCATTATTAAAATATATGTTTTCATGAAAACTTGACTACAGGAAGGTGTTGATCCCAACAATATTTGAAATACAAGGAATATAATCTAAACAAATACTAAAGTGTATGGATTCTAATTTCATACGGGAAGACTATTTAAGGATGATACACATAGTGGAATCTTAACTTTATTGTAAGAAACCGTGATTTTATGACATGTATCTCTTTATAATTTAATTTTTGTTGCTAATGTTTCATGTAACAAAGATCATAAACAAACCACAATATACTATATTAATATTTAAAATGAAAACTATTTCATAGATATTATAATAGAGGTTATGAATAGGATTAAAAAACTTATGAAAATATATAATTGAATTAATTTTTTACTAATTAATAATAAATTAAAATAAAACCCAATTGATTTTAAAGGGAATGTATTAATTAATATACTATTATTTTGTACCAAAGGTGTTTTATCCTAATATAATAAATTAGTTATTAAAATTTATTTATATTAAAAAAGTTATATATTATATATTCAATAAAATGTTTTTACATCTATCCAATATATTTTTAGGCATATGGTAAGAGAAAATCCAATTTTATACATCAAAATGATATATTTTTCTAAAGGTAGTTTTACCACATTTTAATGAAGCACTTATTGGAAAACTAAATGATGAAAGTTTTATAAATTTTATCTATAAAAATAATCATTATTTTTCAATTAGTTATGCAAAAAAATTGGTGAAATTTTGGCAGTTTTATGAGAAGTTTCATTTTTTGATGAATAGAGAAAAATAATGAATTTTAATTAAAAACTGAATTTCCTCTAAATAATTTTTAAATATGAAATAATATTTTCAATTGGATTAAAAATAAAAATTATTATATTATACATATACTATTATAGTTTATATCATGAGAATCTTTTTCACATTTAATTTAGATATAAAACCATTGTAATTGTTTAACATTTTCACCTAAAGAACGTGATTTCTCATTCCTTCTTAAGGATTAATTTTAATTTAATTGGGTCCATTTATGTGGATTGAATTTTTTAAACCTAAATCTATATTTTGAATAAAATACTCCAAATTAAATAAATAGTTCCCTTTTTTCCAAGATAAATAGTAAGAGTAGTAATTTTTAAAGCCACAGTAAAGGGTAAATTAGCTAATAAAGGGTAAATATAAAATGATAAGGAATATTAATTACCCTAACAAATGCACTGATTTTATTGGATGGGTTATAATATATAATTATCATATAAGGATATAAATTATAACCATTTTAGGTCACATTTATGTGATTATGAAATTTATAATATTTTAATTAAAGAAAAGTCAAATAATTTTTGCCCATATTTTCATTAACATATAATTTTTAATATAGTGAAATTTTAACGATATATTTGTCTATAAATATTCATTTAAAAAAATATTTATCTATATCATGGGAATTTATTAAAAAATTTAGTGATGAAATGATAATCTGAAATGCTAACACAACGCTGATGGAGTAATTATTCTATTTATAGAAAAATAAAATAAATAATTACAATAATTTTAAAGTAAAACTATCATGAGATAATAATTAACATCCAATAATTTTACAAAGTATATTAATATGTTATGCATTTATTTAAACATTTTGTTTGAATTCATCATTTTTTTATATTTTTAAATATCAATGTAATGAATAGTGTCAAAATTTACATTAATGATATTTCAAAATAAATAATATTTTATTAAATTTTATGAAATTATGAAAATTTTTAATTTAGGAAAAATAGTTTTGATAATGTTTAAAATTTCATCAATTGTCCATTTATTTTAATTTTGTCATTTTATTGTAAAAATAATTACCCTTTAGTATAATCCTTCATGTAATACTATGAGTTAAAGGGTTAAATAATTGTTAAAACTAAATGATATGGTTAATAATTTGATCTGAATATGTCTAAAATTACTGGTTTATAGGATTTAAACACTTATATATATTATCCTATGAATAGCTCACATTGAAGCCTTTTGGAAATGAAAATTAATTTATATTAATGGAAAATGTAGACATTTTCCAAAAGCACCTTGTATATCAATTATAAAAGGAAACATCTTCCCTCACTTATTAACACAACATTAAACTTTACAACTTGAAAAAATATTTCTGGTATCTCTCCCCAAAATCCTTATCCATGTTCTAGATGTTGTTTTATTCCCAAAAGTACATCCTTGGTGTCCTAAATATGAGATCTAAAGGATGATTCTCAATGAAGAGATAATCATATTTTCAGAATCATTTGTTTTTATTTTATCTTCTATGTCCTCTTCATGTGTTGTAATTATCCTTAAATTGTGAATCCCATATCAAATATATTTTGAGATTTTATTACAATTATCGTAAATCCATATTCCTACAACAAGACTAGGTTTTATCAATGTAATTCCCTTCATATTATTATTCCTTATAGTATAATCACATTTGTAAACACAATGGAATATAATGATAATAAATACTATCTGACCATTAAAAATAATTTTTCCGTTTCTGTGCCTTTAAATTTGAAAATCTGATACACATAGTTGCGTTTATGGTTATTTTTATGGTCCGATAGAACAAGCATTGTTTTTAGTAATTATTAACCCACCCTTATTACTAGTAAACTACCCTAATGAATAGTGATATGACCATTGTGAATATTAATTCGTCCAAATGAAATATAAACTCACCCATAAATGTATAAATAAAATTTTGGAATCCTATAATTGATAATATGACCATAATAAAAGTATTGGTATTTTTATAAGTCATAAATAAATAATTATAATTATTTATTTATTTTTAAATAAAATATATTATCCGAAAAGGTGTTCATAAATTAAAAATATTATGTATTCTGGTTTATTATAATTTTATATGTCCATATGTAATTTTTGAAAACATTATAAAATCAGTTATTATTTTAAAATATGCGTTCTCAAGTAAGTTTGGATTTTAATTAAATATTAAATTAATAACATATAGAAACTTATTTTGGAAAAATGGATTTCAATTTGGGATTATACTCATTGAAAGATTGTTATGGTTAATTTTTGGGACTTTTCTAAAATTCTTAAATTTTAGATGACTAGTAAAATATGATAGTTTACGGTAAATGATAAAACTGGTCTTTCTACATCATTCTGGAGTCATGGATGTTTTAAATGAACACTATTTTGAACTCACATACACATATTACAATTTTATCATAATAATAATTACTATTTTTTTCTCATGTAAAAAATATTAAACTAATGACTAATGTATTTAGAAAATCATCCTCCCCTCTGTTATAAAAACCACCCACACTCTCTGATTCACTTTAAACCTATCAAGCCCTGTTCCTTCCATAAATTATTCTAAAATACCTCCCCAAGCCCTTACACCACGTCCATCATCACTTTTTCTCTTCAAAATACAAAATCCTCTTCCCTTAAGAGGCTCTTAAGGAAGATTAATTCAAGAGATAAATTCCTCTATTGAATTCTTATACTTTCTTTTTATATTATGTTGTATTCTTTTCAATCCTTACCTCTCCTCATCTAAATTTTATAAAAGATCCATTACCTTATATGTATAATATATTTTTATGTTAATGGACTATGTTATAATCATATCTCCTTTATACTTCTTTTATACTAGTAGTAAAAACATTGTCCGAGATGTGTTAATTTTCCACATTCAAGGATGACAGGTTTTTAATTTCCATTACCGTATTCAATTATGTTCATGAAACTATTATTATGTAGGAACCAAAATATTATATATGAATTATGTGTCATCTATGGTTTCAGAATATTATTGTACACATGGTTTTGATTTATAAAACAAAATGTGTTCGTGGTGATAAAAACTCACCAATTAACCTAGAAGGTTATGAGTAAAGTTTTATATAATGATTAATATCCAATCCAAGTAACAAAATGAAATTTAACACCATGTTTAATTTTTCATGTTCAAAAATAAAATATAACTTCAAATCTGTACAACCATCCTCATTTTACATGATTATTCATTCATGTATTAAAGAAAAATGATCACGATACAAATAAACGCAATCCATGAAATTGATCCTCATAACCAATCAAAAATGTTATGAATGAACTCAAAAATGTTGTGAAAATAAATTTATATGTATTGGAGGTTCTAGAATTAATAATTAATGAACACTATTTGATTAATTCGTTCATTAATATCATGTTGAGAACACTATTAGACTTAAGGTAGGGGATTATACATGAACATCCATTATTCTGTTGGGTTATTTGTACTCTCTTTTTAACCAAATGAAATCCTATATTCTATTAATGAAAATAAAATAATTTATATTTATTTTTCCATACTCATGTATCAATATCCATTAATCATTCTATTTTCATTCTATACATTCTTTTATGTTGTTTCCTCCACAATATTTCTTCATAAGAAAACTCATTTTAAGATAACCTCCCGAATTTTTACCCAATTTCAAGTGAACTCTTCCATCTATTTTAAGTAACCATTATTTTTATACAATCATTAATTTTATTATGAGAACATTATTTTTTCAATTCTGGTTTTTTATAAAAGGTTATTCCCTTTTCAATTTTAAATTCACTTTATAATTTTCCTTAAAATCGCACAGAAATGTTTTAATGCTTCAATTTCATAAATACTCTTTTTAAATGTTATCAATTCAGTATGAAGTAACATACCCCGATATATTCCTATTTCCCCTATGAATTTTCTTATAATTTTTAATTCCTTTATTTCTTTCTCACTTTTATGATATGCCCATTCATTATTCTTTACAACATTATTAGGATACCCATTTCTTTCCATGGGTACCCTTATTATAATAATTGATTATGCATGATTCTATATGTGGAAATAATATTCATGAACATGTTAATATGTCTAGATCCAGATAGCCCTCCAATTCATTGGGTACCATTTTGTCTCATTAGAGGTTATGTGTAATGGTCTTTGAGGTTAGCCCGAAATCACATGATACCATGTGCAACTGTCTTGGTGGTAATACGTGACATAATCTACTCTATTTTCAATGAGCATTAAGTTGTGTTTTATGTTGCTTCCACACTACTTTGAACCCATGTTTATATGATCACATGTTTATATTTTATGAATCCATATGTTTGATTCCTTTTTAGGTCATTAATCCATGCCTTCAAACCCGTCTACTAAAGAATTATTCTTATACATAATCACTTACTGTTTTTAGCCCATCACTTCATTCATGTTATCCTTAAGTTATCATATGTAGTTATCTGAGCACAATGTATGTTAGGTGTTCATTATGGATATTAAATAATAATTTGTTTTTATGATTTTTGATTATTTACCTAGTTTTCCATAACACTAGACATTACGATCCTTGGCTTGTAACATGATTTTTAATTATTCTTAAAATCATTTAATCATATATATAAAAGTATAGTGTCAATACAGTTGGTATCAGTGGACGGTCTAGTGATTTTTGGATATTAGGAAAAGATCACATTAGTAAGAACCTTAAATATGAGACAAATTATAAGAGAAAATACCAAAATTTTGGTAAGTATAGAGTAAGTGGTTTATCAAGAAAAGACATCCTAGTCTGGATACAAACCTATAGAGGTTGAACTTGAATTGATGAATCGAGTGGTATCACCAGAAAACACCTCTTTGATCTAGACTCATACTGGAACTTGTGTATGATAACATGCATTGTTGTACTCTTTATTAGACACTCCTGGGGTATATTATATGGTAAATTCATGATCTAGGAATAAACCATTATTTGGGGAATTAAAAATGATCCCATAATAATATATGTTATGAAATAGATAAAGTATAACCTAGATCTAAACCTAGGGAATCACTAGTTTATATAAACATCTCTTTTACCTTTTTATGTTCAAAGATTCTTTTTTATTCTTAATAGCTAAGTATTAATGAAATTTAATTATACTTTACTTTTCATTTTTAATGACGAGAAATAGAAGAATATGTGTTAAAAATCAATGTGATAGAGAATGTGAAGATTTCTATAATAATATGCCAAATATGATGGGAATAATTTCAAAAAAAACTAATGGAAGTACTTTGTTTTCCAGCTCAAGTTATGAATAATAAATTGAATCATGTGGAACACCCTCTTACTCCTAGAAAAGATATTGTAGCCAGTGAATCCTTAATGAGGAAAGGCCTCCCATTATTTTTAGATCTTTTGATCCCCTCCTCTTATAAATGTGGATTAACTCCATTGAAAAGATATTCTTTATACTACAGGGCTCATAAGAAGAGAAAGTCTATTATAGGTCTGTCATTTTGATGGGAAATCTGATCGGTGGTGGACATTGATCAATTATATGAAGTACAAAGAATAAATTTATTCCTTGGATAGGGAGAAATTCATGAATTTTTTTTAATAAATATTTTCCCTAAAACCTCTAACTCAAGATGGAAAGTGGGTTCCTCAAACTCAAGTATAACGAATATGATTCCATTTGGGAATATGAAGAAAAAATCACAATGATTTAAATATATGCATATGAATTTTTCCTGAACAATGAAATCAAAGTGTATTTCTAATATAGGAGTCTAATATTGAGACTACAAAAGTCATTTTCAATTTGAGACTTTGACAGTTAGGAGGAGATAGTTTGTATTTACCTCAAGGTTAAAATGGAGACCAGAGACTCATAGTGGTCTCATGGGCCCGGTGAAAAAAAATGTATTATGGAGTCTAATATGGGTGGTTTGTTAAATAAATACCATGATGGAATAAAGATCAAACACCCCACTTGTTAAAATTTTAAGAAGATAAATTATTTGAGGTGTCTGAATGGAACCATTAATTACTTTAAATGTGGAATGATGGTACATCTAGAAAAAGAACTTCCCAAGGGTTATGAAAAATCCATCTAATATGGAAGAATATTGGAAGGTTCAAATAAAGTCTCATCAAGTAGTGTAGTGTTACAATTTCATTGAGCATGAGAATAATGCCAACATTTTCCCAACACCAAGGGTTATTAGAGGAAATCAACAAGAACCTCCAGGTAAATATGGATGGGAATATACTATCACTACTACTGAGGTAGAGTCGAAAAAATATGTGGTGATAGGTTATCAAGATATTAATTCAAGAGAAGAGAATGTATAATTTTATTCTGGTTCTACACATTCTTTTATATCTTTAATGTTTAGTAGAACTATTCAAAAACACCTAAAAATTTGTGTGCTAAGTTATCTATGAGAATAGTTAATGGGGAAATTTTATCATAGAAGGTTTATAACTCCCCCTGGTAAAATTTTTTGAACTAATCTTGCCATTATATATTTTTATAAAAAAAATAAGTGGTGTTCGATGTTATATTAGGCATGGATTGACTATCTTAATACTAATAAAACTTCAACTATCGGGAAAGTGAGATCACTATTCACATCCTGAAGCATCTTCAAATTCATTACAAGTGTTAGGAAGAAAATTAATATCCTTTAAAATCATTGTATTATGTGTGGATATTACTTCTTTATGAGAAATCGTGTCTAGCATAAATAATTGAGACAAAGGAGATGATACTTCTCTAATATATACCCATCGTGATGGATTAGACTAATGTATTACTAGAAGAGTTGTCTGATAATCCTCCTTGTAACTTCCTGGTTCGAGTTGCTTCCCAAAGGTGCCCCATACCCGGTCAATCACATGGCCTCAAGTGCATTTCCTCAAATGCAAGAGGCTGCTGACTAGCAGTGAGAGTCTTGGGTGTAGTAGTGGGGAAACTATTCCCTCATTGGTAGAGTATACACAATGGAATAACATTTAATAAACACTAGTGAAAGAAATAATACTATACAACATGTGAACAATAAAAGACTGAATGTAAATAAATAACTTGATCACATATATAAATGATGCATGTCACATATGTCTAGGAAAATATCCAAACAAGTCACAATGTTGGAATTACAGTACAAAAAAAAGTAAAAAAAGAAACAAATAAAATCATGCATCATCACAAGCCTCATCATGAAACCATGATCTCTAGCTACACGTAAATCAAGTACATAATGAAGATGGGTGATTTCTCTAATCTACACATGCAACCATATAATCTGTTTGGGTCAAAAATCATGACCCAAAAAGGCTATGAGACGAATCCCAGTAGGCAACCACCACAAGACCTATGCCTAACTGTCAGTGAGTATATATATCATGTAATAATGGAAATGCCGCAAAAAATCTTGGAGTACTCCAAATTAACCAAATTATATAGTTTTCAATTAAATTCATTATAATATAATGTTCACTATTTTATAAAGTAAGAATCACAAACTAGTATCTTAGAAGACTACCTAGCATAACTAAATCCAAGCTTGTGCATTGGCTTGGTAGACGCTTCCCAAGCATTCAATATTTACATTTTCCCTTAGGGTAGCTCACACAATCTAACACCTCTGGCCATGAAATGAAATAAAAATGTGAACACAATATGAGGAAGCACTCACCTTCAATTCACCCTATGGTCCTTCCACAACAACTACAGAATATCTAGGGTAGCACTCATTGTCAATTCCCCATGTGGCCTCATAACATAAACTATAGACACTCTGAGGAAAAACTCACCCTCAATTTTCCATGTGGTCTCGTAGAGTTAAATATAACATACACTTTGAGGAATAAATCAGCATCAATTCCCCTTGTGGTCTAACTACACCTGGTTTTCATAGCCCTATACAGTTAAATCATGAATAAACAATGTCTTACAACCAAAATTAATCTCAACTACTACATGGATAATCAATTCTAATGTATATCACAAGCATTTAACAATCAAAAAATATAAATTAGTTACATCCAATCATTAAAGGGAAGGAAACATGGTCTGTCACATATGTAACTTCGACCAAATGGCCATAATCATTCAAACAAAGAAAATCACCCATAGGGTGTTCCTTAAAAATGAAATTTTCCTTATATCACATTAATCAACCTTTAATTCAACATTCAGTCTATGGATTTTAATAGAGGGTTCAATTTCCTTAACCAAAAATACAGGAAACATGGGTAATCAGCACTTTGGCATATAAAATTACTATACAACCAAAAATAGGATTCACACCACTTACCTTGATGTTTTATGATGAAAAATATTGAACATAATCCCCTAAATTAGCCTAGAACAATTTTGATCTACAAAAATGTCAAAAATGTTCTACAATGAATAACTTGAGAGTGAGAGAGAGTGAAGAAATCAGAAGGTGAGGCTCTATAAGAAAGAAGTACTCACCAGTGGGATTTCGATGCACCCTCCGGAGATTGAATTGGAGAAAGAATGATAGATCAGTGGATTAAAGAATAATCAATCATATTTCACTCACCTATTCATGACATGGGAATAAGAATGAATTTTTGAGGTTTAGATGCGACCCCAGTCTGATTTGAAAAATAAAAGAAAAAGTACAATGTGTGTTCATTTAATGTACATTCCATGTACATGCCACACTGGACCCTTTCTTTAGATGGCCTCTTTGTCACCTCATGTAGACGTGTCTTGTCCATTACATGACCACTAAACAGCTACCCATGAAAATATGTTAACAGAAATTTACTCCCAAGTACATGACGTGTACTTATAAAATTTCTAAAAACTCCCATTATTCTAAAAGACACCCAAAATCAAGATCAATAACTGAAAAGAATATCCATGTTCTTAAAAAATTCCCCACATAAAGAAATTCATCCATGAATTCCCCCAACAATGTGGAGAAAAATAATCCTCAAATCACTCTGGCCACTAGGATCACACATCAGCCTCTCTATCCCAAGTCTCATCATTCACTCGGTCGGGCTACCACAACACCGGTACCAAATGAACAGACAAACCACTGATAACTTTCACGATGAGATCAAAAATTCAGATATGATGCTCCTTGAACGACACGCCCACCTACAACTCAACCTCCCTGGGTTGAAAAACATGAGATGAGTCTGAGAATTAATGGTGTAGCTGAGAAACATGGAAGACGTCATGCATAGCCTGGTACCTCATAGGTTACTACAACCGATAGGCAACGGGAATGACTCCTTCCAAAACCTAAAAATTCTCAATGTATCTTAGTGAAAGATTCCCCGGTCTCCAAATACTCCAGCGTCCCAATCTCGGTGTGACACATAGAAAAACTTTATCTCTGACCTCGAACTCCTAAGGTCATCTCCGTTGATCATCATAAGACTTCTTCTGAGACTACATAGTATCCATCCTCTACCGAATCAACTCCACCTGCTCAATGGTCTCTTGGAAAATTCGAGGTCCCATCATAGCAGTCTCTCTTGCCTACTGCCAATATAGGGGTGATGGGAATGAACTACCATAAAAATCTTCAAAAAGTTTCCATCTAGGTAAATTCATGAAAATTATTATTTTAGTCAAACATTACAAGATGTATGTTCTTCTCACAAGAACCTCCAAAATCCAAGACACAAGCTCGAAGCATGTACGTCCTGCAATACCTAAATCATGCTCTCTAACTATCCATCTATTTTAGGATGGTATGATATAAAAATAAGTACTTGTGTACCAAATTCATTCTATATCCCTTTCCAAAAACATGATGTAAAGTGGGTGTCCATGTCAGAAATGATAGAGTGAAGAAACCAATGCAAACGTATAACCTCTCTGATGTAAAAAACTCCAAACTCAAAAACAATTAAGGACTCCATGATTTTTAAGAAGTATGAAACCATATTGAGTATGTAAAAAACAACCTAAACTAAATCATACCCTTTTGGTGACCTCAGTAAATAGGTCACAAAACCCATCATGACATCATTCCAATTTCACTCAGGAATGGGTAGCTGCTGTAAAAGCATTGTCGGTCACTGATGCCCCACCTTCACTTTCAGACATGTGGAACATTTCATAAAGAAACCTCCAATATCTATCTTCATAACTGGCCACCAATACAACGAGTTAAGATCATGATGCATCTTGTTGACACTAGTATGAACTTTCCAAACATTGGAATGAAAATCCTGCATCAACTCCTAACATATGTCTATTGACACCCATATGCACTCATGAAAATGAAAGATCTCATACTCTCCTTTGGTCCTTCCAATAATAGGGTCCTCTCATGAAACACTCTCTCATAAGACTAGGCCATTGGAATCAGATAGTTACATCATTCTCACCCAATCAAGAGGAGTAGAGATAACAGCTATAGAAGAAAGAAATGTCGGCCCCTGACTTTCATGCACCTCCAAATTCTTTTCAAAGAATAGAACCATGACCTACCACTAACTTATGGACTCCTATACAACCTATATTTGATTCATCCTACTCAACGCATCATCCATTTTGTTTCCTTTACCAATCATGTAAGGAATATCATTGTCAAAAAATTGAAGGTACTCATCTCACCTTCACTGGCTCAAATTCAAGTCATGTTGAGTAAAGATTTTCTTGAAAATTTTGTTGTCAATGAACACCACAAAATGCTCCTCCAAAAGGTAATGTATCCAAAAACATAAAGCTTGAACCACTATAACTAACTTGAGATCGTACGCCATGTAATTCCTCTAATGTGTCTTCAACTTGGGAGACCCATACTCAACGACTCATTCCCCTTGCATAAGCATTGTTCCTAGCCTAATACCTAATGCATCATAGTAAATGGTGTAACTCTTTCCCGAATTATGTAAAACTTGTATCGGTGTGGAAGTCATCCTTTTCTTTAAACTCATGAAAGGTAGAATCACAATAATCTAACAAAAATTACTTGACACCCTTCTTAGTCAGAACCATCAATGGAACTAATAATCAGGAAAAGTCCTATATAAAGGGCATGTAGGGACCATATAGCCCTAGAAAACTATGTAACTAAATGATGTTATTAGGATAATCCTAGTAGACTATTGTACTCACTCTCTCTAGGTCTACTGATACTCCTATCTTTGAGATAACATGACCCAACATATGAATCGTGTCCATCCAAAAGTGGCATTCTGAGAGATTAGCATATAACCGATTCTCTCTTAGTGGACTTAAAACAATATCTAGATGGATGGAATGGTATTGTCGAGTGTGAGAGTACACCAAGATATCATCGATGAAAACAACCAAGAAAGAGTCCATATATGGATGGAACACTCAGTTCATCAGAGTCGTAAAAAACTAGAGGGGCATTCATGAGATAGAACGACAAAAACACATACTCCTATATACCATAACTACTTCAAAAGGTTGTAATAGGTATGTCTAATGGTATAACATGCGAATGAAGATAACTGTTTCTCATGTAAATGTTAAAGAACACCTGGGCTCCTTGATGCTGATCAAAGAGATCATCAATAGTTGGAAAGAGATATTACTTATTGAACATCAACTAGTTGAGCTTATGATAATCCACAAAATTTCTGAGGGAACCATCCCCCTTCATTGAAAAAAAGATAGAAGAATCCCAAGGAGATGTCCTAGGTCGAACAAAACCCTTTTTCTATAACTCATCTAACAGCTTCATGAGATCCTCTAGCTCTATTGTAGCCATCCTATTATGAAGAATAGACATTGGTGCTTCTCCTGGAAAATGTTCAATAGAAAATTATACCTCTCACTTTGGAGGAAAGCCTAAAAAGTAGTCTGGAAAGACCACCCTAAAATGACTGACCACTAGAGGAATGCCCATATATGAAGTTACCTGGTCATTTAGATACATACTAGAAATTGGGGTTGTGACACCTCTCAACCCACACTGCTTAGGTCGATATTTTCTCACCTGGACATCCCATTTTCTCTCATATAGAAACAATCCACCCATTAGTCATGTAAAACTCACCCTACGACAATAGAAATCGATAATAGCCTAAAAGGGAACAAACCACTCCATTCCTAGAATGACATCATAGCCCATAATCTCTAAGACAAAATGGCCCCATAAGAATTGGGGCACACAAACCTCAGAAGGTCACTACTTGTACTATCGTACACTAGTTGTTCTAATCCACAACGAAGTTTCCATCATCATGATATCAACAGAAGTGAAGACACATAGCCTAAGGCTATCCAAAATAGGAACATATATAAAGCTGTGGGGAGCCCCGGCATCGAAAATAGCAAAATCTAAAACTGAGGCAACCAAAATCGTACCTATAACCATAGAGGGTTTGGGATTCTTTGCCTACTTGATCTACTCTAGCACTAAAGCATGATCTACACCGCAACCCTGTGAAGCCATCTGAGATCCTTGAGCTGATCGACCATATCGCTCTTGAAAACCCTATGTCTAACCACTACTACCAAAACCACCACTTCGACCTGAATGGTCGGTAGTGATCTAACCCCAGTCTAATCTTGAACTAGTGGTCCTACTTCAGTATGAGGAGTTGAGACAGATCCTCCCTCACTAGCTGCTAGAAAGATGGAATTTCAGAAATGCCGAAGATGGACCATCTTCCCAAAGAGAGGCACACAATTGGGTCTCTCGGGGATTGAGATTTCTTACCTCCACCCTTTCTGCACTAGTATCACACCACTTATCCACATGATAAAAAATCCCACCTACATAGATCTCCACGTGTAGACTCCCTGCAGCGCTTACTTCTATCATTCTGCAGGGTGCCAAATTTGGATACTAAACCGCCATGGCTCGCAGCTCCAGAATCCCTTATATTGTGCTTGGTGATATGCCCTTCTTGACTATAGAAGATATGTAAGTCAACCTGATGATGTTCACTTGAGATAAGATTTCATGCCTGAGACCATCCTCAATCTGTCTCTCCAGAAATAACCCATCATCCCCATAATGGGTGTGAAACGTTGTCGCTCTATGAATAGAGAAGAATTCTCCATGACTGAGAGAGTACACTACTACAAACTTATGAACTCTCGGGCTTGTTCATCCCTAAATGTATCTGGGTAGAAGTAGTCATAAATGTTTCACTGGAACTTATCCCAATCCATAACCCACTGGTGCCCTACCTGTGATATGATATCCCACCATCTCGTGGTAGAATGACACAGAATGTACGTATTGAGCTTCACCCTCTTCTCTGGAGGAATCTCAAGATGCTCGATGATAGATAGTATGTATTTCAACCCTGAATTTGTAGTATGAGTTCCTCTATCCCTGGAGAAGGTGGGAGGATGTTACTTCTAGGAAACCTGCATCAATTCTTCCATAGACAGGGTAGGATGTGGTGCTCCCTGTAAATCATGAATCTTCCTCATGAAGCCTTCTTGGATTTGTGCATCGACACCTTTATCTAGAATGAAGGCTGATGGCATGGAGGGTATGATGGGAGGGTCAACTGGTAGTCCTTGGTCTACCATTTCTAGTGTCTGGTCATCACCCTGACCCTAGAATAGAACCAGATCACGTCTCAATGGAATGACTTTGCAATCTCAAGCTCACTTCTCAGTTTAAAATAATCAAGGACTGAAACATAGAAAAGAAACAAAGGAGAAGAAAAAGAAAAAAAATCATTTATTTACAAAATAGGGGAACATGGCATGTATAACCTATACAAGGTGTGTTCCCTTAGGTTTTTAACATGGGAGTGTACTGATTCCAACCATGGTCATGTAACACCCATACACATGGCATGTTCTCCTTGAGATATGTCATGTAATTCAATCATTCCCCCCGCAGAGTTTCTATACAAGACTAAACACACATTTCTTTCTTGTGTAGCACTACCTGATGTGTTCAGCCTAGACACGGTATGTACTCCTTATGTTCTAACCACCCATTTCGCTAGTCACACGGTCGGAAAACGGTATCTACAAAATGGGGTGTACTCCTAGTACACGACGTGTTCTATGAAACATTTACTAATGATGTGTCTCTACCCACATAGTCATTCACATGGTCAGAGACTACATAGTGTGTACAAAGAGTACATGATTGTACTTAAGAATAATATTTTCATCCCAAATATAAGGATACATGGCATGTATTTATTATCACACACTGAGTATTCTGGTTTTTTTAGACAATAAGCCACACAAAATATTCTGGAACCCCATGAAACACTGAAATAAACATTAAATTTAAAAATTCTGATATGTGGGTCCCATAATACCTTAAAATCTAAGCCTTGCATCATATTCATGTCATGTCATAATAGAATTGAGTTATATTTCAATATGATCCACTAAATTCTGATCAATGAGGTCCCGTAAAACATCAGAGAGAAAAGTTTGGCACACATTCAAATGAAACATTATATTTTATAAAACCCTATAAAAACACTAGGTATGCTATTGTGCCATATATCACAATTACAATCATATCTAGCACAACATATATCACAACAACAATAAATCAATAATTCATCCTAAATGTAATGAAAAATTGCATGAAATGTGATATCTATCAAGTGCCTATATGATTTATGAGATGGAATACCTTCATCTCATTCGGTTTCAACAGAAATAAAACCACAATGATATATTCATAATAACAAAAATCATGATAATAACCCAATGTTTTAATCAAATCGACTATAACAATTGAAAAATGAGAAAAATTTCAATAATCGAGGTAAATTGGCATTTTCCATGTACATGGGTTAACTAATCCAGGGAAAAACTTATTACCCTTGACCTATTCCTTCCTATCCCTATATATAGGATCTACATATTAAGAAAAAGAGGAAAAGAACCTTGTTTGATACCACTTTGTAATGTCCTAGTTCTGGGTGTCGCCTAAAGGTGTCCCGTACCCGGTTGGTCACATGGACTCATGCGCATTTCCCCAAAAGCCATAGGCTACCGACTAGAAGAAATGGCCTTGGGTGTGATAGCAGGGAAATAATTCCCTCATTGGTGAGTATTCAAATTATAATAACAAGTAATAAAAAGTACCAGAAGAAATAATACCAAAAAACCAGTAAATAGAGGAATACTGATTGTAAATAAATAACCGGAGCCCATATATAAACGATGCATGTCACATTTCTATGAAAACAGCCAAACAAATCAAAATGCTAGAATTACTGTAATAAACAAAAGTACAAAAGAAACAAATCAACTATTTCATTATCTCAATCCATAGATTGGTACCATGCTCTCCAACACCATAACAATCAATTATATAAAAAAGAAGTGTGCTTTCCCTTATCTGCACCTCCATCCATATACCCTGTTTGGGTCCAAAATCATGACCCAAATAGGGTGTGAGAGAATCCCAGTAGGCAACCAAAACAATATTTGTTCCTAACTATCATAGAAAATATATAGCAGTTAATAATGGAAATGCCTCAAAGCAACTTGGAGTACACAAAAGTAACCAAATTCTATAGTTTCCATTTACATACATTAGTATTTAAGGTTCGTCATTTAATCAAGTAAGTATCACAAGTAGGTATTTCAGAAGACTACCTAGAAGGACCAAGTCCAAGATTGTTCTTGGGCTTAGAAAATGCTTCAAAAATATTTAATATTTACATTAACCCTCAACTTATCTCTCATAGTCTAACCCATATATCCATGTTATGAAATAAAAAGGTAGAGACACTCTGAGGAAGCACTCACAGTCAATTACCCCAATGGTCATTCCTTAACGACTAAAAACTCGTTAGAGGAGAACTGAATGTCAATTCCCTATGTGGTCTCATAACATAATATATAGACACTCTGAGGGAGAAATCATAGTGAGTCTCCCATTTTGTCTCATAGCGTGAAATATAACAGACACTCTCATGAGGCACTCAATGGCAATTCCCCCAATTATCTAACTACACCAGGTTCTCATAGCCCTGTTCAATTCAGTCGTACATAAACGATATCCTTCAACTCAATGTAATTTCAACTAATATATGGATAATCAAGTCCAATTCATATAAATAGAATTTAACAAGTAGTAATAGGAAATCAGTTCCATCATATCAATAAATTCATGGAAACAAGGTATGACTCAAAGTTAACATAGACCAAATGGACCAAATCATCAAAACATGTAAAACCCCCATGGGGTGTTCCTTAAACATTAAATTTCACATAATATCACATCAATAAACCGTTAATAAAAAAATATATATTAGGAAGATAAAATGTATTTCAATTTCCTTAATCTGAAATAGCCAAAAATGGGTAATCGGCACTTTGGAATATAAAACTCAAAGACCTCAAACCAAAAGAAAAATAACCACCTACCCTGATGTTTTATGATGATCACTATCAACCATAGGCTCTTTAATCAGCCTATAATGGTGTATATCTACAAAAAAATCAGAAAATGTTCAACCTCTAATAACTTAAGAGAGGGAGAATCATGATGTAAGTCTCTAGAAGAAGGAAGGACTCACTGGTGTGAATCCAACACACCAGTCAGATATTAAATCGAATAACATATTATTGATCAGTGGATCTAAGAAGAATCACCTATATGTCACTCTCCATTTTGAGACATGTGATGAAGAAGAAATTTCGTGGGTTTAGACGTGACCACAGTTTGAGTAAACATATAAAATAAAAAACACATTGAATTTTCATTTAATGTCCACTCTGTGTACATACCCCATCCTTCTCCTGCATTAGGTGGGATTCAGGTCACTTCACATGGCCATATCTCATCCATTACATGGCCAGTACATGGCTACCCCTGACAACCTAGAACAGGCTATCTACTCTCATGTACACGACGTGTACTTCTAAGACTTCTTAAACACCCATTTTTTCTAAAAAACACCAGAAATCAAGATCCACACCTGAAAAGAATAACCATGTTCTTACACTCTTAATATAGAGGTTGAGTTTGCAAATGAATTTATTCTTGGATCTATACTTATATCAGAGACACCATATAGAATTTTCGTCATAGAACTGAAAGAGTAGAAGAAGTTTTTGGAGAACCTATATAGGGGTTTTATATCTTTGAGTGCTTCACTATGGGGTGTGCTGGTCCTCTTCATCAAAAAGAATGATGAATAAATGCTCCTCTACATTTATTATCATGTGATCAATAAAATCACAATTAAAAACAAGTATCCCCTACCATGGATAGATAGCTGGTTTGATCAGCTTCATGGGGCCTATTGTTTATCTAAGGTTGACCTTCGATCAGGATATCACCAATTAAAGGTTGGGAATGAATATATTCCCTAGACTGTCTTTTAAAAATTGGTAAGGACACTATGAGATTATAGTCATTCCATTAGGACTCTCTGCAACTCGAGTAATTTTAATGGATCTAATGTATAGAGTCTTTAGTGATAACGAAAACAAATTTTTTGTAGTTTTTGTCAACGGTATTCTAATACACTCCAATAGTACATCGGAACATGAATATTGTTTGAATACTCTTCTGTTGACATTGAGATGGGAGACACTTTATGCAACGTATAGTAATTGTGAGTTCTAGATGGATTAAGTATCATTATTGGGGCATGTAATCACTAGCAAAAAGATATTTATAGATACTTTCAAGTCATGGAAATTGAAGAGTTTCCTATTCCAACTTCTATTAAAGAGTTCTTAACATTATTAATCAAGCTAGGTATTACCAATAATTTTTGGGGAACTTTTCATGATTGTAAAACCCAATGAAATAGTTGACATGGATGGGGGTGATGTTTTTCTGGACTCAAGAATGTGAATTCTTCATTAAGGAGTTGAAAAAGGAGGCTTATCACTGTGTAAATATTCTCACTCCCAATAAGTGCATAACTATTGGTGGTGTAAAGTAATGCTTTAAAGATGGGCATTGGTTGTCTGCTAAAGCAAAATGATATAGTGATAGTATACGCATCAAAGCAGCTAAAAATACATGAGTAAAACTATCCTAATCATGATCTGGAGTTGGTGTATATTATCATTGCGTTGAAAATATTGCGACACTATCTCTACGGGGAGAAGTTTTAGATATATAGAGATAACAAGAATCTAAAATATATATTCACATATAAATATCTTAAAATACACCATCAAAGATGGTTAGAGCTCATCAAGGATTATGACTTCTCACTCCACTACCATCCTAGTAAGGAAAATAATGTGGGGGATGGTATATATAGAAAGCATCTTGTATATTTATCAATGATGAAAATTGAAAATGACACAATCTTGTTATATTTATAGAGGATGGACATGGGAATATTTAAGGGAGGAATATCATCAATCATATCTCTAATGATTTCTCATCCATCCCTAATGGAGAAAATAAATAATGCTCTAAGAAAATATGTTGAAATTCAAAAAAGGGTGGAAGCCATTAGAAATGGTAAGTCCACTGTGTTCAAGATTGACGAGGAATGATTTTTAAGATTTGGGTCCTGATTATTTTTACCATGAAATCCATAGATAAAGAAGGAGATTTTGAATGGCGTACATAGAACAACCTTTTCAATTCACCTAGGGAGAACAAATACATATCGAGAACTCTAAGAGAACTTTTGGTTGAAAGATATTAATAAAGAGATTTCTAAAAATGCATCAATGTTCTTGGTATTTTAACAAGTGAATTTTGATAGGTATAAATCTAATGGGATAATTCACCACTACCCATACCGACATTAAAGTGGGAGAACATCACCATGGACTTTGTCAAAAGACTTCCACATACATCCATAGGATACAATTATATATGTGTAATTTTTTATTTTCATAGATAGACATCTTGAATTAATGAAATTCGATAGGAGATCTCATTGGATCAACATTTACATATATATATATATATATATCAATGAGGTGGTAAGGCGGTATGGAGTACCACAATATATTGTATCTGATAGATATCTGAGATTCTTCTCAATGTTTTAAAAAATTATCTAACATTCGAAAAACATAGAACTGAACATCAGAATGACATATCATCCTCAAACTCATGGCCAATCTGAGTGAACTATTCATACAACCTAAGATATGTTGAGAGCGTGTTCTATAGAAATCAAATTATGGTGGGAACAATATCTTCTACTAGTCAAACTCTCCTACAACAATAGATTTCACTCCAGAATCTGAAAGGCACCATATGAATCCCTTTATGAGCAATGGTTTAGAACATCGACTTGTTGGAACGAAGTCAATGATCATAATATTCTAGGACTATAAATGGTCAAAAAAATGTTAGAGAAGGTGATGACCATTCAAAAACAAATCAATGAAGACCAAAGTTTACAAAAGAGTTATGTCGACAATTGTCGATGGAACATTGAGTTCAAAGTTGGATACATGGTATTTCTCCACATATATCCATGGAAAAACATAATGTGGTTTGGATTGAATGGAACGATAAGTCTCGTGTACATCGGCCACTTCAAGAATATTTATCTTGTTTGAGCTATGTAATATTGACTAACACTTCAACATACCATGTCAAATGTTCTCGATGTCTTCCATGTATCCTTCTTAAGAGAGTACATACTCGATCCTTCACATGTAATATCTTCATAGGTGGTATGTTTGGTGAATGATATATCTTATGAGGAGAATACAATTAATATAATAAATTGTAGAGATAATTCTCAATTTAAAAATACAACTCAATAGGTCGAATTACTATGGTTGAACCATACATACGAAAAGGAAGCATGGGAACTATATGAGGTAATGAAAGAAAAGTACCAACACTTGTTTACATCTTAAAATGTAAAACAAAAAATCAATTGTTAAATTTCATAAGGGGGGAAGAATGTAATGACCCGGTGGTTTATAAATGGAATTCCATTCATATAAATATTTTTTATAGTATAATAACATTACAAATCACAATGGAATATCATGATATTGAATACAATGTGACCATTAAGTATAACATTTCCAAATCTATTACCTGAATTTTAAAAATATTACATACACGGTTGCATTCAGGGTGATTTTGTGGTCTGATAGAACAAACATAATTTTTTTTGAATAGTAACATACCTTTATGAATAGTAACATAACCTTATGAATAGTGACATACCTTTATGAATTTTAACATGACCCTCATGAAAATAAAATTGTCCAAATTAATTGTAACCTTACCCTTGAATGCATAAATAA
This sequence comes from Viscum album, assembly GCA_963277665.1. NCBI lineage: Eukaryota > Viridiplantae > Streptophyta > Magnoliopsida > Santalales > Viscaceae > Viscum > Viscum album. Next base: position 1,563,467,281 of record OY728150.1, read on the forward strand.
ACTTTAGGCATAATATAAGTGATAATACGACCATAGTAAAAGTATTGGTATTTTTATAAGTCATAAATAAATAATTACAATTAATTAATTTAAAAGAGTATGTATTTTCCTAAAATGATTTCATAAATTAAAAATTATATGTCTTCTGGTTTTATGATAATTTTATAAGATCGTAAGTAATTTTTAAAAACATTATAAAATCAGTTATATTTTTAAAATATGTATTTTTCATGTAAATTATGAGTTTAATTAAAAAATATATCCATAATATATAAAATATTATTTTTTTGAAAAATGAATTTATTTTTTTTAATCTACCCTTTGAATAATTTTTAGGGTGAGTTTTTGGGATTTTTCTAAAATTCTTGAATTTTTAATGAATAGTAAAATATTATAATTTATGATAAATGATAAAACCTATATTTATGCATCATTAAAGAGTAAGGGTTGATGTAAATGGTTATTGGTTCAAAATCATGTTCACCGATTATAGTTTTCATTTTCAAGAATCATTACTCTTTCTTGTTTTTTGAAAAATAATAAACTAATGATTTAAATATTAGGATAACCCTCCTCCCTCCACTATAAAATCACCTATAATCCCCTCCTATCTTCACTCATCTCATTCCTTGTCCCATGACTAAATTATGATCAAATATCTCCACAAGATCCTCCCCACATACAGCAGCCCTTGGTCTCTTGAAAATACCAATTCTTCTCCCCTTATGAGGCTCTCAAGGATGATTAATTCAAGAGGTTGATTCCTCTTTTCAATTCTTTTACTTCCTTTTCAAGTTACATTGTTTTATTTTCCATCCTAACATATCATCAACCAATTGTTTCAAAAAATCCAACACCTAATATGTACTAGAATTTTTTTATAATAATGGAATATGTTTTCATTGTCTCTCCTTTACCCTTCTTTTATTCTAGTAGTAAACACCCCATCAAATATGTGCTAATTTACCACATTCAAAGATGATGGGTTTTCAATTTCCATTACCATATTTAATTATATTCCTGAAATAATTATTGTAGTTGAAATAGACAATTATATATGTATTATGTCTCATATTTGGTTCATTAATATTTTTTACACATGGGTTTGATTTAAAAAACCAAATGTCATTGTGTTGATAAATAACCGCCCATTAACCCAAAAGATTATCACTGAAGTTTAATATAATGATTCATCTCAAATACAAGTATCAAAATAAAATTTACAAACATTTAACCATATGGATGATCAATAATAAAATATAACTCCAATTCTAGTTATATATCCTCGTTTTACATGATTATCAATTTATGTATTTATGTAATCCGATAATGATACAAACGGACCTAAACAATGAAATTAAACATCATAACCAATAAAAATGGCTATGAATGAACTCAAACGGTTGTAATAAATCAATTACATGTAAAATAGGTTCTATAATTAATAATAAATGAACCAAATTTTATTATTCTGGTCGTTAATATAATGTGGAGAACATCATCGAACATAATGTAATAGATTCTACCCGAACCTCCATTATTCCTTCGGGTTATACTTACTCTCCTTTTACCCAAATTAAATCCTATATTCTATTTTTGAACATTTCAAAATTGTGTTTTATATGCCCAAAATATCATATAATTATAAATCACTAATTCTATTATGGTGATATACATTATTTTATGTGATTCCCTCCTCAACATTTCCTGATAAAAACCCGTATTTAGGGAATATCCCAAATTTTTACTCAATTTAAAGTGTTGTCTACCATCTGTTTTAAGGCACAATTTTATTTATAAAATCAGAATTTTTATTATGAAAACATTATTATTTCACTTCTAGTTTTATATAAAATATTATTTCTTTTTCAATTTTAAATTCTCTTTAGAATATTTTTTAAAATCGCACTAAAATGTTTTAATTCTAAAATTTCTTAAATAGTATTTTTACAAGTTATAATATATGTTTGAAAACACTTACCAATATATATGACAATTTTCCCTTATTAATAACCATGTAAGTTATAATTTCTTTAATAGATGGACACTTGTATGATACATCCATTAATTTTTCTTTATGACATGATTATGATACCCATTTTTTAATGGGTACCCTTATGTTTATGACTGATTATGCATGTATTTATATGTGGTAAGAATATTCATGAACATTTTATGATGGGTGTTCCCATATAGTTCTCCAATTCATTGGGAAATTTTTATTCTCATTAAATTTTATGTGCAACATTCTGGGTGGAAAGCCTTGACTCGTGCTAACATGTGAAACAATAGTAGTGGTTAACATTGACTTGTGATCATCTATTTAACAACAGGACATGACTCATGATACAGTATTGTTTTATGTTTCTGTGGCACTATTATTAATCCATTTTTATATTATTACACATTTATATGTTTTGAATCCATATGTTTCATTCCATTTTATGTTATAATGTAGTGCCTTCTAACCCATGTTCAAAATAATTATTATTATGCTTAATCCCATACTATGAGTTTTGTTCATCCCTATGTTCATGTTATACCAAGTTTATCTTGTGAATATGTATGATCACAATTTATGTTAGGAGCTCATTATAGATATTAAATAAATATTTGTTTTTTATAATGTTTTATTATGTACCTAGTCTTTAAAGACACTAGAATTTATGAACCTTGGATAGTAATTTTATGTTTAAATATGATAAAAATCATGTAATGATATATGTAAAATTCTAGGGTCTCTACAATTCCATTTTTTATATATCATATTAAAAAGGGAAGAACCTCGTGGGCATACATACACCTTACCGTCTTCAAGTTTTGGTGTAATATGTTTTTAATCACAATATTTTTTGGTAGAGAGTAATGATGAATGTAACAGATATATATGATAAATATGGTATGATATTATTCCTGAAAAAAATTAATATACCATTAAACACCTTACCCATTAACCATTAAGGGAATTATATTATTTCGTATGCGTTCGTATGTCCTACCATCTAATTGACGCATTGCAATAAATTTTTGATGTTCTACATTCAATAGTTATTATAAAATTGTATATAATGAATAAATATTTATTTATAACCATAAAATGAATATTTATATTATAGTACTATCTTGTTTGAACAAGAATCAAAATATACATGATAAAACATGTATAGGAAAATGAATCATGTAAAAACCAAAGAAAAAGGTATCAATGAAATATTATTAACAAAAGCGTAATAAGATGATATAATAAGATCATATATGATATTATAAATAGGAATATGGTTGTGAAATAAATTAACAATATGATTTAAACCATTATACTAGAGTATTATATTTTTATGATGGAAATCAAATATGAAGTATTGGTTTATTTCACAACCTCATCATTATTTGGGATTATTTATATTTAGGCTTCCACTAGGGAATATTTATATTTTATGGTTATGTTTTTTAAATATTTTTTCCAAAAAGTTTTTAATAATATCTTAAAGTTTGTTAAAGTAATTTTTACACATCATTGACTTTTAAATAATGGTTTGAAAGGTTTAGTTTTCATTTTCAAAATAATGTTCTTTGTGGGTTTAATAAAAACAATATAGAAGGATGGATTTTTAAAAATATATGGATTGTGTGATGATTACCCCCAATATTATTACCTAATGATTTAAAAAAATTACATTTTTTCTTCCTTTTTTCTATTGAAATGTTTCATTTTATGTAAGTGATATGTGTTTTAAAAAAAGTGATTTTCTAAGTAAAAAAGGATATTTTCCTTAGTAAATTTTCAATGATATAGTTTATAGTATTTTAATCTATGTGAAAATCCCTTTTTTAATCTTATGCTTCATTGAAGAAGAAATCTTATGATACCATATTCCATACATTATTAAATTTTGTAGGACTAGTTTAATTGGAGATGTATTGATATTATGTATAAATAGTTCTTCCAATACATATAGTAATTTTTTTTGTGAAGGCATGTCGATTTGGATGCATTATTTATTCATGTGTGGAATTAATTTGACAAATTAGGTTACGAGTGGGGCCCAATATTGCCCCTTGATAAATCTATAGGTATCATGAGGCAAACAATACTAGTTTTGGCAAAAGAATTACACATTTATAATATTATAAAAAAATATTAATGGAATTAGTTTCATGGAATTAATCCTCAATGGTAAGTTTTTATGCATGGAATTATGCATTCCATTATTATAAGATTAAATATTAACATCCATGTGATTATTCGATTTGTAATATATTAATGTTTATGTTTTCCATCTCTTGTGATTATTTATGTGAAATTATTTTATCATCTTTTATTCCATCCATAATATTTTCTAGTTGCTGATTAAATGGATTGTGTTTCAGTTATTTACATTTCCAAAATTGTAATTTTGATGATTATGCTATATATATGCCCATACTGAGCATATGAGCTCACCCTTTTCATATGTTTTATTTTCCCCATATATTACAATAATATTCTATGATTGATATTAATGGATAAGCTAGGGTAATATTGGTGTTCTAAAAGGAATTTTTATGTTGTGTATTTGGTTATCAATTTAAGTGTAATATTCAAGTATGTGTCTAGTTTTACAAAACATATAAACTAATCAGTATTTTGGGATGATAATCCTGTATCTATGAAAATGTAATAGATAATGGTTTTATCCCTAGGAAAATGGGGTTGAGGTCATTACATATATATCAAGATCATCCTAAAGTCTTCACTAGAATGTTTAGATAAAACATGGATCTCGATCAGACATAATCGATGTGGTATTCCAGGAAACCATACCACTTCATTAATATATATCATAGAAAAATAACATAGATAGATGTCCTCTATTATAGAGATGATTTCAGATAACATAGTAAGGTAATTTTCTACAATGCATATAGGATTATACTCTAGAAATTTTTTGGAGTATAATGAAAAAATTCATAATGATGTTTTACCATTTCTATTTTGGTATAAGTAATGAATGTAACATCCCCTTAGACTTTTTTGTTTCTTCCTTAAATTTCTATCATACCAAGAACTGAGATACAAACTCTGGGATATCTCACATCATGAAATCGCACCATAAGTACTCTGTCAAATATATATATATCATTGTACATAAATGGTGAATAAGGAAATTTTAAAAATGAGATTCCTAAAAAATTCATTCTTTAAATATGGTATGGATAGAGCACATACATTGTTCCTAATCCTTATCATTCAATAAATATACATTTTAAAACTAGGAAAATTTCTAACATTCATTTACTAATCTACATCATCCTTATACTCCACATTAATTTTCACTTGGATAGATAGGTGAAAATTCAATTGAACAAGATAATATATTTCCACTTACATTATTATTTCTTGATCCATCCACTAAAAGCCCAAAAATATTTTCTTGGTTGGGATCCTCTGCACATATAAGCAGGCATGATCTTTTCTTCTTAATTCACTGGCCCCATTGTTCTACTACCCAGGGTAATAATGTATTAAGAATTCAAAACTATTAATCTAATCTAACAATTTTATTTGGCACATGATTAATTCATTTAATGTGAATATATACATTAGAAATTTTTTATCATCATATATCATGCACTTTTCTCAATAAAGATGACCCCCATACGATTAATGCAAAAATTACCATAACTAACTCCAAATCATGTGATCGGTAATGTTTTCTCATAAACCTTCAATGATTCTATGTTATAATCTATAAACATGATATTATTCATAATAACACATCCCAATACCCTTTTTAATGTATAAATATATATTACAGACCCTTCTCTACAACAAGGTACTGTAAGTATAGGTCCACTAAAAAATATTCCCTTTATTTCCTTGAAATTTTCCTTACATTTATCTATCTAGTTGAACTTGTCCTCCTTGAAAGTTATCATGGTCATTTGATTAGATAGAAAAGATAATTTATATCCAAACCAAAGATAATATCCAGCTATATCAATAAAAAATGTGGATCTCAGCCAATATGGTTGGTCTAAGACAAAATTCAATACCCTCAATCTTTGATAGATATACTGATACACCCTCCTTTGAGATTATATTATTAAAAATGAAACTTTTTGTGAAAAAAAACATACTTTTTTTATACCCAATATCCTTCCTTAGGTTCTTTAGCATAATTGTAAAATGGTCTCTATTGTCTACCTTAATATTTGATGAAATAAGTTTATCTTCTATATGGACAACTAGAAACCAATCAAGGTAATATCTAAAAACCCTATTCATTATGTCTATAAATATAGTGTGGTATTAGTAATGGAAAATGGAATACCTATATAATAATAGTGTCTACGTAACCTCTTGGACATTCTATGTATTATTTGTAGATATTATATGGAATATTTTCATGGCCTTATGTCGAGATGACATGTGATTCTGAAGCTCAACATTATTGAAATAAATGTTTGAAATATATTTAATATATTAAATAACATTGACAAAAAGTTTTCATGAACATGGGGAATAATAACCAAACAGTTTTTTTGATGAGAATTCTAAGGGTATGGTGGATTTCAAAAATGGAGTCTTACCATAGGTGTGATACACCATTTTTCCGTGTGGGGTGTTTGAGAAAATGACATCATCAGTGCAGAATAAAAAAAGAAATGGATTAATTTAATAATGTATTACATTGGAAATAGTGCTGAACTTTAACTATATTTACGTGATTATATAACTATCTCAAATTTGGTTTTTAAACCTTAGATACCACTAGATGATTATTTTAGAGAAATCATTGTGAATGATGACATATCAGGACGGGATCAAGGATCATTGTGCCCATAGAGATCATGGATCTCATTAAAGATGACAACACGTCATCATTATTCACTAATGAATGATCAAAACTCTTGGTATGGTGTATCATTATTAGTTTTTCATGTTGTCATCTTATCCCGGTCAACGTGGATCACATCCACGAACAAAATTGATTCACCTATCTAAGGTAGATTAAATTAATGATTCTTTTTTTGTTCGATGGGTTGATTTTCAACATTTATTGTCTTTTTATATTACAATAGATATAGTTCAATAAAAAAGAGGACAAGTTTCATTTCCCACATTTTATGGATTGGGGTTTTCATCCCATGTTTCTTCACATGATCATCACTAGAATTTCTTTTATATGTGGTTTAATGAAGTCCATGTATTCAATCATTGTGTGATTATTATGTATCATAATAAATCGATATCATTGGTCACAATCATCATAAAAGTTATGATCGAGTTGCGATGATGGTGGTGGTAAATCATAGATGGATCAAAATGGATTTTTTCTGCATGTTCTTCCTATTTTTGACATGAAGTGACCCATTGGCATGCCATATCATTTTTTGAGAAGACCTAATCCCATATTTCCACTAGTGATAATAACTAGGTTTGGTTTTCCTATGATATATAGGTTTATGGGATGTTGTAGTCTCTAGATATTTATATATATCGATATTGAAGAGATCCTGATGGATCTTGAAAATCCTATAATATAGAATGTGTATTTCGGTATTATACACCACGTAAAACCCCCAGGATGTGATGTTAGGGTTTCATGATGAGATAAATAACTAATTCCACATGACCATGTCACACACCGTGAAATCCTCCCCAAACTGATGTGTACCTAAGAGGGTACACAAACACATCTAGGAATACATGGGCTCAGATACACCTTGTACTTGGACACACCTATACTCAAACATGGGCTTGACCATAGTTACACTGGCAGGGTGTCAAGGGACCACTTCATATAGAGTGTTACGCTCACATTCCATTTATATTGTGGGTTACATGCCATGTGAGGAATTACCATATGGGAATCTCTAGGTTTGGTTATGTACTCAGTGTACTCTTCTTACACATCTTGTAATACCTTTGAGAAATCTTATATCCCATCATTTATTTTTCTTATACCAATGTATTTTTACTGGTATTCCCTATGGTCCTTTACCTAGTGGGTACAATGTGGAATTATATCCACTTCTCATGATTGTGATCCTCTACAGATGATGAATCCTAGATAGATTTTTGGGGTCCCACCATTATACTATAGTGTGAAAATATTTCATATTTATACCCTAATTGAGATTTCTACAATTGGAATTACCACCATGAGTAAGGCGTTGAACATCCATCTTGTTGGTTTTATTGATAGAGTTTATGGTATCATTGCATACATTCCCAAATGTAGCAAGTTGATCTAGATTGGGGTTATAGTGTCCCCCAACGGTTTTGGGTGTTACCCCATATATGAGTTTCAGGGTCTTCTAAGACTAGTGATATAAATTTTGTGGGGACCAGGGATCTTGAACTCTTTAATGTGTGTATCCAGCAATGGAGTGACTCATTATGTGGAATCTTGTAGAATGATCATTCCATCATGTAGAATCTTGTGGGTGGTAGTTGGTTGTGACCACCTAGTTTCGTTATGTCCTTTTGGATTATATCTAGTTTTTTTCTATTACACATTGACTGTTATATATTTTTATTGAGTTGAATATAAATAATTATTCATGTTTAGTGTTTTTCTTGGTTTCTAAAAGGAATTGTTATACTAAACTCTGCATGGGATCTGCCCATATGTGTGATGTGTTATGCATACAACCACCTTTTTGATGTTGTATTGGGATGATGCGGAGAAGGTGGAGCATTGCTAAATCTGGATAGACTGAGTTGTTTTTAGGAGATTTCAATTAATAATTTTCCTCACCCTTAATATAGGTTGTACAATTTACAATTTTTGGTTGATCTTGTATTTAGACAGTTTTCAATTTTAGGTAATTTATAATCATTCTTAGGTTGTGAGATTATAGTTGCATGAGAGAATTGGTTTAAGTTGTTTTACATTTCATCATTTTATAGACATGGAGATGTGTGCATGTGTACAGGTACATTAGCATAATGTCTCCCATTTGTGGGATATTTCAACTTGGTGTTGGTCAACTACCCATGGACTATGGGAGGTACACTTGGGTTTGTCATGAGTCAGACCCTGGTGGGTTATGTAATGATAGAGTTTTATTGGAGAATTGAAATCTTCCTTAATAACAAAGTCTCTAATATTTTCTTAGGGAAACAGTGTTAAGTGTCTCATGTTTAGATTTCAGGCTAGGGAATCTAGTATTTGTTCAACGGCTGATGTATGCTTATATAGGGACATTGATTACCTTATTTCTACATAGTAAGCATAGAAATTATTTTAATGAAAAACATTGGTGCATGAATAATATACTAATGTGTAGTGGTTTTTTTGTACATATTGACATAGCTCCCCATATATATTCTTTGACCATGATACCTCTTGTTTTATTTCCGGATGCCTATATAGAGACAACATTTCAGGATTTCATGGTGTGATCATGAGAATTATCTCTCTTGTTACAGGGCATCAATACATGGGAATATACTATAGGAGAATCCATGTTGTATATTTGTGAAACATGAGTTTTAAATGAAGTGACATCCTAGTTTTTATGGTGGGTGATCCCCCCATATAAATAATGAATTTCTAGAGGTAGTCAAGCGAGGTTTCCTCCATGTGAGGATTCATACGAATTAGATGGTGGTCCTAAAAGTTAGACTTCCTTAGGAATTTGTTAGAAGATGGTAGAGCATAGTGTCCTAGACAAATGATGTGGTAGATCTCTCCTGGACACACATCATGAATAACTTTAGGGGGGGTTTATCTAGCCATGATATGATCTGTGTGCCTACAAGAGCTTCTACATATACATCGTTGTAGTTTGATCATGGTGGAGTACACAATGTGTTTTGATGATGCATCAAGATAATCCATATATATATAGTTTTAAATAAATTTATCAAAGCATATAACATTGAGTAGGTATTATAGTGGGACATCAATAATTCAATGGTACCCCTTTTCATTCCCAATTATGATATGGTGTTTGAGCCGGCCTTGGTGGTGGAGATATTTCTGGAAGATTTGGAATGTATAGTGGGTTCTAGTAGCTGGAACCTAGGTGTTGAGACCTTGGTAGAATGTAGATAACAATAGACACATGGATCCAAGCATGCGAAATTATTCAGACAATGATAAAAAAATAATGGATCTATGGTGTAGGGATCTCAAGATGGCCTAAACAATCTAAGGGAGAGGCTATAATTCTCTTAAAATGGACTTGGACATCTAGCTCTGGATTTTACTACCCAATGTATAGATGATCAAGAGATGATCAAGGGACCACTCATACATAGTAAAATGTATGAGAAGGGTGGTCTATATGGTGGCGGATGTGGAAGAGGGTTTGGTAGAGTTATATGAAGTGGACATAGGAATGACCAATTATGACCAACAACCCCATGTGGTTCCTGCTAGTCTTTAGGGGCTGATGGTGAATGATTATTCCACCAACAGGCTATAGAGTCCTATGACCTCAAGGAATCAGGTTTGATTTAAGGTATGATATATTCCTTTCTATATTATCTATTATAATGACTATCAAAGGTGCTAGTCATTAATTTTTTTTCCAGTTCACTTGTTCGAGACATAGGGATTTTGGTTGACCCATTTTCTTTACCCTTAAGGTTGGGGACTCTAGAAAGTAGTGACTCAGTGATTACATTCATTTCAATAGAGTTATATTTGATTCCTGTAGGTGATAGATATTTATGGATTCTATTTTTTCCAATAATGAAGCATTATGACAACATATTACGTAAGGATTTTTTATCCATGTTTCATGCCCAGATAAACTATTTGAGGTAGTGGATGATTTTTTTATATAGTAAATGGATTATTTTTTTCTTTTGTGTGTGAATTAAAAACCTTTTAAGGGTAGGATGATCTTATTAAAGTGATTGTATAACTAATTACTCAGCAGGTTGATAACATGTCTCTTTGAGTGGTCCATTCCTAGGACACAACATCTTAGAGGATGGAGTAGTAGTGGACCTAGTTAAGGATGCATTTGTGATTTCATGGGATCCACCCTAGAGTGCTACCTTGGTGTGGAGTTTCTTTGGTTTGGCATTGTACTGTTGGAGGTTTGTACATGATTTCTCCATATTTGAAGCACCTGTGACATCATTGAACCAAAAGATGAATCATTTTGTGTGGATAGGATGGTGCGATTAGAGCTTTTAAGAGTTGAAGCAAAGTTCGATGAAATCTCCCATTAATATATTTCTAGAGGAAAGTGTTGAGTACATAGTGTTATTTAATTGATTTGGGAAGAAAAAAATGTTTCTTTTGGATGTAGAGTGAAGCGCTAATTTTATACAGTCCATGTTTTTGTGACAACATGAGATGAATTGTGAAACACATGATCATTATTTAGTAGTGGTAGTGATCATACAAAAGATTCAAAAACAATACATGATGGAGAGTGATTTGTCACAAACTGTGAGCAAAGGATTTTGAAATATATATTCTCCCAGAAGGATCTTATATTATGATTGAGTTGATTACTAGAGTTCATCCAGGACCTTCAAAACGATTTTCTATACTATCAGGAAGGTTAATATGGTGTCAGGAACTCTCATTGGGATATTTTTTTCTCAATTATTAGATGAGGTGGATTAGTTAGACACATCACAGTTGTCCTTTATGGACAAGGATGATTCTATTTATCTTTAGTCGATAATTGTTAACCTAAATACTTTATATAATTTCATGGATGTTTGACATGAATATATTGACTATGAGACCTTATATAGTAATATATCAATTAGATATCCTCTTTATAGATTTTCTGAAGGTGGACAGAAGGATATACTTTTTAGAATATGGAAAGTGGTACCTTAGATGTTGTGGGAGAAGGTGATTTGGGAGTTTCATACATCCCCAATGGAGTCACATCTAAGTGTTGAAAATATATATCAGGACCTACGAATTTAGTTTCAGTGTCTAGGAATGATATTTAGTTTTACGAAGTTTTTCTTTGATGCCTCAATTTTCATTAGGTGAAGGATGAGCACTAGGTTACATAATGTTTAGATCAACCATTGGAATTCCAAAGAGGAATTTTGATGGTATTTTAATGGAATATGTGATGGGGTTACCATGTACATCTATGGGACACAATTCTATATGGGTGATCATAGACTTTCCAAGAAAGTCATCCCACTTTCCTACTATCCAAGGGAACAGTTCAATAGAAACCATGGGATGACACTATTTGAAGGGGATAGTCCAAATCCTTTGAATTACCTTGAAAATAATTTCATAATATGACAATTGATTAAATTCATAATTATTGAGTGGATTGTAGGAGGCCTTCAAGACTTAGTTTTGATTGAGAATGATGTTTCGCCCCTAGAATGATAGCCAGACTAAGAAGACCATTTAGGTCATGGTGGACATGGTTTGGGCCTGAAAATTGGACTTTTTTACATAGTAGGGAGGATCATATTACCCTGGTGAATTTATAAAACAAAAACAATATACCATTACTCCATTTGTATGACACCATTTCATGACTTATATGGGTGACCATGAAAGTCCCCAATTTTTTGGATTGATCAATGAAATTTGGAACTCATGGGAAGAGATATCATGCAAGATACTAAAAGGTAGGAGAAGATAATCCAAGGGAAGATGTGGACTACATAGATCCAGAAAATATCTTCTGTGTACCTTCCATAGAGACAATTGGAGTTCTAGGAAGGATACCATGTATTCATGAGTGTCACACCTCAACAAGGATTTCATATATTTGGAATTGGTGGATCATTATCTCTAAGATTCTTTAGTCCATTTTGAATACTATTTAGAGTTTTTAAGGTGGGGTACCACTTAGCTCTACCACCATAGTTGGACTGGGTACATGAAAACTTCACCTGTCATAGTTGAGTAGATATGTAAATGACCTTTCACAAGTTATAAAATGGTGAGTGCTAGACACTGAAATCAGAACTAACATAGTGGAAAACTATTAGAGATCTAGGATCAGTAGGATATGATTCTTTTTTAGGTGTCTTATTCGCCCAATATGTGTCCAGAGGTAGCATGAGAATCATTTGGAGATAACCTTAGAGAAGGATACCCACATTCATTCCCATTTCTGACATATTTTTTATTAGGTTTATCTATTTTTGAAAAAAAAATACATAAGGTGGGGAGAACTCCGTGAATCATATAATTTGTATATTATTTATGTATATTATATGGAATGTTTTTGAGAATAAGAACTTAGAAATTGTGTGATTTTATAGACCATTGTGTGTAGAAAAAATATTTGAAATATATTAAATAACATGTTGACTCCTTTTTTCTAAAAATGATAAATAAATCCCAAAACGGTAGCCCATATCATAGATCTAATGGCATTGTTTAGTTTAAAACACTAGTTTTACTTTAGGAATGGCATATCATTTTTCGGTGTGGGGTGTTTGTTAAATATTCATCATTAGTGTTGTTTAAATAAAATAACTTGATTAATTGATTTAATTTATATTTTATAATGTAATTAATGAATCTTTATATTAGTACACGATAAAATAAATGTCTCTGTGATATCGTCTAATACTTTTATTCCTCAAGATATTGCTTGAGGGTGATCTTGGTGAACAAAAATGGATTAGGATTAAATCAAGGATCTTTGTGAAAAAAGATTTTGTGGATCTCATCAACAAAAAAACACAAAATTGTTCATCATCAATGATTAATCCATAATCCACAAAGTATGATTTTATGATATTTTCATCCCTTTATTTCATCATGGTTAAATGAGGATAAATTTCATGAACAAAATTGATACACACATCGATGATAGGATTAATTTATTGAATTACCATTGTTCATTGTGTGGATTTTCCTCTTCGTTTTTATTTTTCAATTAAAATGGATCAAGGAAAAATGAGCAAAGGTTGATGTTCATTCCTCGTGTTTAATTAATTCTTGTTTTCATGCCCATTTCATTACATGTTCATCATAATAATTTATTTTGTACCATGGTTTGATGAATACTAGGCATCTGATCATTCTGGGGCCATTCTTCGAGGAAACAGATCAATTATATGGTTCGGGTTCATTATTCGTACTATGATCAAGGTGTGATGGTGATGGTGGGTGATCAGAGGAGGTTTAGAATGGATTTTTATTTTATGTTTCACCTAGTTTGGACACATAGTGAAAAATTGGCTCGACATATAGTTTTTTATTACATATGAACCAAGATTACACGTAGAAGTTACAGAATGTATCGATCAACCTCTTATATTAATGATCTAGTGAGGATGGTGGTTCCAATGAAATTAAAAACTATGTGGAAGAGATCCCCAGATATCTAGAAAATTTTACTATATATGGAATGTATTTAAGGGGTTACAAACCATTTGGGATACCTGGCTTTAGTTGTACGTTTTCATAGAGAGTTAAACATAACAACCTATGTGACCATGTCACATGCCATCTGACCCTTCCCTTGTAGATTATAATTGACCTCAGAGAGTAAACGAGCATGAATGAGATTACATTGTCTTAAAAACTCCATGTACATAGACCCACATTGAACTCGTACATGGTTACGACAAGATATACACATGTAAGCTTCATCTAGACCTCTACATGAAATGTGTTTCACTCACACAATGTGCATGTTGAGCTTTACATGTTTTGTGAGGATTTACAACATGGGTAGATCCAGGACAAGTGATTCACATTGTGTATTCATCTTATATGTTCTGTACATTCTTAGAAATAGCTTAGAGCTCTTAATATATTTAGTTATGATCAATGTCAGTGGACTAGTTTCCCATTACTCAGTTCCCTCAATTTTAATGTGTGGAATTTCATCCACACCATATGACCATGATACCCTCTAGATGAATCATATATAGAGTTCATGGTGTCCCACCATGAGACTAGAGGGTGATCCTCTATCATCATTATACTGTATGTGGGGGTTGTGGTATCCGAGATACCTCATTGAGTAGGGTGTGTATACAAAATCTTGGAGTCCATATTGGTTGGGCTTGTGGTATAGTTGGAATTTTATCCCCTACATAGCGGGTTGATCTAGATTGGGTTCATGATTCCCCCCAATGGTTGTGTGTGTGACCCCCTATTTGAGTGTAATGGTCTTATGAGACCAGTGATAATTCTTGGGAAGGGACCAATGATCATAATCTATTGAATGATTCTCTCTGGTGATTTTATGACTCATGGAGTGGATTCTTCGATAATGAGCATTAGTTTGAGAAAAATCCTATGGATGTAGGATGGTTGTGACCTCATAGTGGCATGGTGTTCTTAATTAGTATATCTTGGTGTTTTCTATGATATATTGATTGTTATATCTTTTATTAATATTACTATACATGATTATTTTTGTGTAGTGTTTCGAGGGGGTCCTATTGGGTGTTATTATAGTCACCCACAAATGGGATCTACCTACATGTGTCATGTCTTCTATAGAAGATGACACTTATGATGGTGTTATGAGAGGATGTGGAGATGGTGTATCATAGCTTAATCTAGAAAATTTGTGGTGTTTTTTATTTTCTTTCATTTGATCATTGTCCTTAGCATTATAGAATGTTATACCCTTTGCGGTTATTTGATGGGCTTGTATTTATCCCTTTTTCAATTTTTATTACTTTATTTTTGTACTCTGGTTGTTAATTTATGTTTATTGAAACCTTGGATTTTTTTGTTTTTCATTTTTGAATTTCATGGGCTTTGTGATGTGTTAATGTGGACTAGTACATTTGGAAAATTCCTCACATTTGGTTTGGATATTCCGACTTGGTTATTGTCATTATCCCCATGCCTATTAGAGGAAGGCATGGGGTAGTCACCGGTTTGACCCCTAAGGGTCATGTCATGACTATCCATTACATGTAAAAAATATTAATTATATGTAAATCCTCATTCTTGACTATCAAATGATGGCATCTAGAATGATGGTCAATTCTGGAAAAGTATTTATCTCCACACATTTGATCAGACTAGTCCTCAATATGAGGTATAAGGTAGTTATTTTAAATTATGATCATGTTAATCTTTCGATAATCAATATAGAGTCATATCAATCCATATTTATTTTTATAAAATGAGAAGGTTAACCCTAAGGTGAAAAACATGGACGAATGAATCCCTGTTAAAGGTCCTCTAGGAGTTGTTTATTTAATTCAATCAACTCAATATGGGGATATATTTTGGGAGTCTTTGAAATTTGAGTGCTTCCATGTAAGATTTTTGTTGAGAACTTGACTTCACATTTCGGAGTAAGGATAATAAAATCTTTTAGAAATACATAAAAAAATTCACACACAATAATTATATCATCGATATTAATTTTCTCCCTAACCATTTGATATAAACACCTCTTTTTAATGTGAATTAAGACCCATAAAATGGATGTGATTTCCATTGGATGTTTATACTTATCGTCACATTTAAATATGGTCATAGGTTAGTTTGAAATATCAAACTTTATTAACATTATTCAAAATATGATGTGGTATTTATGAAGATAAATACAATCGATGACTACGGTGGCATCAAATTCGACCAATAAAATAATGATAAGATTTTCAGGAAGTTCATTTTCAACAATTCCAAGTGGTTATGAATCATATATTTAATATGTGATCATCATAACATTAAGGATTTTCACATATGATTATATATATAATCATTTGGGTGGCATATTGATACCCATAAAAAATTATTTATATATAATTTAATGGGTAGATCCTGAATCAAATACGACATTCATTTTTTTAAATTGGATGATAAGTGTACATTTAACAACATCATTATTGCAACCATCATCAAAAATAGTGTTTACATGAGATTTAAAATTATAAAGTATCTTAAGAGGATAGTAACTCCAATCATCATCATTAACATTCATATTTGGCAACTGATTAGCATAGTGCACGTACTCCATACATTTTAAACACTAGAGTGTGGATGGTGTATTCTGCATGGCTTTTATTATATTCTCCACATTATAAAACTTCAACCCATAACATCAACAGTAAATTCCTCAATGAACATCCGTTACACATTTTAAACTTTTACTATTAACCTTAAGATAATTACACTATGTTTATTTTCATAGTTTCGATATAATGTAAATCACATCTTCTTCTTTCCATGGTTTTTAGATTTACCTACGAATTCAAATATCATCTTCTTATCAAATATATGAGATTTATATGTTTCTCCAACCTCCATTTAAACCTTTATAAAACATTATAAAATATTATAATAGCTACCAAATACTATTATAGAAAATTATTTAATGATGATAGGTTTTATGAAACTCAATATTTGATCAACCATACAATTAATTAGGCTCAAAAAAACCTGAAGCACTCCTCACAAGTCATGTAAAAGTTTCCTCATACATTCCTATTGATTCATAATCCTTTCACCTAAACATAATGGAATTATTTTCCATCATTTTAAAATTAATATTAGGAATGTAATTATTGAAAAAAAAATATTGATTTCATCCAAATCCATGTGTTCAATTTTTTCTTTTCTCCTTTTCTTCTTGATAAGAGTCCACTATTGATCCGAATCAAGTTCCAAATTTTAGAACACAAAAATAAATTTCTTATGTTCGAACACCGGAAAATGGTAAATATCTTTTCTATGGAACTAATCTATTACTCAGTAAATAAGGTATTAGCAGTTCCATTGTGTGAATATTTACATTTTCACATGAAGAAATCAACTAAATGTTGTTCCATACATTGTTCATTTGGAAGTCCATCATGACCAATAGATTGAGAAATTTGTTTCATCATAATAACAAGATTCTTCATTCCCACTCCAATATCATTTTTCTACTCAAAAGTACAATCATTTCATTCTCTATAATACATAGCATTAACAATGTTCTTTCTATTTCCAACCATTGCCTAAAACAAAAAATAATTATGTAAGAAAAAGTTAACATAGTGTAAAACCACATATTCATGAAAAAATACCTATTCCGTGTCAAATTCAAGAAACATTATTTTAAATATAATCTAAATTAGGTTTATCATAGGTTATTAATAATCATATTCTATTTTAATCCATAATTATTATTCATAATGACTCTGGGAATTTGCAAATCATATTTGTTGGGAGTGTCAAACTAGGTGTGTAGAAAGGCCTATTTTCATGCACCTGGTAGTGATCAAATCCAGCTCAAAGTTCCCATTTTGGTTATATTACCCCTAGGTACATATATTCTGGAGAAAAATCAACTTTTAATATCCATTAGAGGATGTAATTTCTTGGAAACCACTCACAATATAATTTACCAAAATTCCCAGAAAAATCATTATACTTTGACTCATCAATATAAATTCCCTTAATGATCTCAATAAAGTTTTACCTTACTAGTTTCAAAAGTTTAAAATAACTTATCCCATTAAAATAACTATAATGACACAAGATTAATGTAACTGGATATTATATCACTTTATATGAATATTCATTACATTACAAATACATGCGTTGAAGGGCAGTAATATTTTATTACCTTTGAAAATAGGGAAACTTAAACAACTAGTTCAAATGTAATGTGAATCCTCTACAACTATGATATTCCCAACAATCTCCCTTACTTGACATATCATATGTAATACATTTATTCATAACCTCAATTAAGGAAACAAAATTAAGGGCAACCTCAAATACTTAGTATGGGTCAAAAGTAGATAAATAAGCATTACATGGACTTATGGGTATGATAATATGATAATAAAATTTTATGATCATACCATTCATATCAGAGATCATAATATTCATTAATAGAACAAATATTTGTTGTTTATGGGGAAATAAGAATAAGTGAATAAAATTACCTAAGCCATGAGACCATAACATTGGCATAATATGTATATTTTGGGTATACACATAAGAAAAGAGAATTATTTGCATATATTTTTAGGATCACTTTTAAGGCTACAATAGTGGAATGGTTTCACTAACCAAACCATCATATTATTCAAGGATCACACCCAAGACCATCAAATTGGAAAAATTCCCTTACATAGATGGGCTCAATCCTCTTTCTCGTCCTATCAATCTCATGAGATATAATTCTTTACCCAATTAATTTTAAAGAGATATAGGTCACAACTATCACATAATAAATGTAATACTTATGTGTTCCATAAGATCATAAAATATTAATCATATCATTACCTAGAAGATGAAAAAAGTTTCATAAACTTTTTGTTGTATCAAAACCTATGGAAAAGAGAGAGGATTCATAATCATTTCTTAAACTCATTAAAGAATAAAAAATCAAAGGAATTAGTTTTCACAAATATTTTTTAATGTTATAACCCATGGACTGAAAATGGGGTTTTTAATTGTCATTCCATCCTAAAAAACCATTAAATAAATGAATATGAATTATATCATTCTATTAATTCCCCAGTAAAGAATATGTAAAATCAAAATATTTTTTTAGATGGAATGTATCATCCCATTAAAGATATAATAGGATACAAGAGGATTTTATGCTGTGTAACCAGGTTACATGTCATGTAAGAGTTTTTGGATTCATGCCATGAATGAATTAAATGTGTGTAAGGATACACGATGTGAAGAGGTTTTTCACATCATGAATGTTTTAAATAATGGAGTTCTAATTTGAAGAAAATGATTTGTCAGTGTACATAAACACTCTGGAAGTCACAACATGTAATGGAATTATACACCATGTAATTCCCAGAGAAGGGATGTATGGGGGTGCTATTCATGTTTTGGGAGACCACTCTACTACCAATTTTCCTTTTCTTACAACCTGGACATTCACTCTGGTGCTTTTTTATTACACCTTTCCTTCAAGAACAATTAGATCACTGTTCTATCATTGTTGATATTTTGGTTAGCTCTTCAGATAAGGGACCTTTCTACTTCTTCATTTTTATTGATCACAATATCTCTCCTTGTTTCCATTATCAGATCCCTTAGTCTATATTGGTTGTTTATCTCATCTTCTATTATGATCCATTGTGTGATCTCATTTCAAGAGGCCATTCTATTTTTGGTCATGGTACGATGTGAATTATTCCTTGGAGTATGTGGGATTTCTTCTTACCGTCGACCACTTTCTTTCTAAGTTGGATCAATCTTATGATGTGGATCATATTATAGGGCCTTTGTGGACGTTGTTGGGATTTTTTTGTTGGTGGATACCATTGTGGGTATGTTTGACCTGAGTTTTAGGGTATATGGTTCCGTCTCAAGACTATGTTGAGGATCTTTGTTCTTCTTTCTTTATAAAATAATATATACAAAGAATTGTCCTGAATTTATTTTTGTGTTTTGAATGTAGTTCTAAAATAAAAATGGGATTTCCTTGTTTTTTGATAAATGAAAATAAAATTTGTGTTTTCAAAGAATTTAAAAATATTTTTTTGAATTTGTTAGAAATTATTTTCAATACATTGAAATGATTGAGAAAATTAGCACATGGGTTACCTTGTGTACTGGGTGTAAGGTTTATCTTGGATCTATATTCAATTATGGGGGTTCAATTTATGAGGTGTTCATATTTTCCTAGAGTGTTTATTAATTGGATATTGATATTTATATGATATTGGGGTTTTACTTTATGGGGTTCCCCCTATGTTTTTTAGTGTAGATCATTGAAGTTCGCTACTACAATGCACTATTACATATATTAACATGGATGAGTAGACTATTTCAAAACTTTTTTTTATTACATAGTAATGTGATTCCTGTTTTATTACTATTATTTTTTGTATTTCATAGCTTCATCCTGTTTTACATTAATATGCATGTTGATGATTATGAATGGTGATAACATAAAAATTTTATATGAAATTTATATATCTTTTTTAGACTAGTGAAAACAATAAATATTTAACATTTTTTCTCAAAAAATGATTTACTGATTATCATTCCATGTTTTATTTAAAATTATCATAGTTGAATTGTTATGCAGAATATTTTAATGATACACCTTGGAGGAATCTTACCCATACTATTATCTCACACCATGTGCACCTCTTCGATGCAGAGTAGACCATTGAATTTGTTTTATTATAGGGTAACGAAAGGCCCTGTAGTGAGGCGATGCAGATTCATGACAGTTGGGTTTGGTAGCTGGTGGGGAGAGGGTGGGACTTCTACCATGTAATCATATGAAGTAGCTATATCATTTTGGTATTTTACAATTGTACTTGACTTTTATATTTTTATCCACTTTTATCAGTTGTTTGGCTCTACTATCTTCTCACAGTTATGGAAAATATTTTTATTCTTCCACTGTCATACCCTTTTCTATCTATATATATGTGCCCTATTTTTTAGGTTGGTTGAAATAATTCCTCTTGTTTGTGGATTGATGACCTGGTTCTTGTCACGTACCTGTGCGGATTTGGAATATCCATTTAGTGTGTGTAATATTTGTTCAGGTTCTAGTTTTCAAGTGCTAGATTGGACTAGTTTAAATACCATATTCTTTCATTAGTTTTGTCCAGAGATTCCAATGTAGAAAAAGTTACTCTAATTCAATTCTTTGAAGTAGGGAGAGCATTTTGTGTTGGGGTATAACCATCAGTTTGCTGAGCTTCCGATTTTTCTTTGGACGTGGTGAATAATAAACAACTAAATTCTCATAAGTACTTATTTGTTTTGTGATCAAATATAATATAACTGGTATTTATGTTGAATCTTTATACCTATGAAAAAAATTTAGATAGAGAAATAATGGTAGATATGGATATGGAAGTAAAGGTTGGTTTTCTGATCTTTTATCTTCCATCTAGTGGAAACATTAGCAGCATGCCTATAAATAAGAGGAAGTGGAAGGATCGTCGTAGAAGTGGTATTGGTTGGTCTCAACATTGTGCCTCCTCTGTGTCGTATTCTATAGCTATCAATGTGTGTCTGACTTGCTAGCATTGTGGAAGGGTCATACACACCATCCTTTTTTGTCCCATTCCAATAATGACATGAAACAACTAAGGATGTTTTGGTCATATACAATGATTCTATAAGGATATGACTACACCTCATTATAGTCAGGGTTCGTTAGCTCCACAGGATACTGCGGTGAAATCCTAAGGATAAAAAACTATAGCGCTCCAAAAATAGGCATCAAGAGGGTATAAATTTCACACAATAGATGAGTATAAAATAGAAATTGATGCAGGTATAGAAAAATAGTGAGGTACTATCCTTATTATTTCATCAGTATAAAATTCTTAATTAGAAATGGGTGCCTTCCGTTCATTTATATCTTCAAGTTTTTTATACGCTTAACCATCCAAGAGAACTTATACCATTTTTAATGGAATTAGAGAAACCTCATGGAAATAGGATAGAGAAGGGTTTTTAGTGCCTTGTTCATTAAAAATTTTCTCATATAATGTTGGTCTGGGATTTTCTAATTCTTGATCTAGATCTGTTTGATGTCATTATCAATAGGGAGTGTCTTGTCACCCATCGATATGAGGTTTATTGTTATCATTAGTCTGTCTTGTTTATTGTTATATATGAGATCACTCATGTTTTTCAGTGGGAGTGGGACATGATATGAGGATGTATAGGGCCTTCCAACCCAAGGATCATGAGTTTTTTGTCATCTATTACATTTGATACTGACTATGTTTCTCCTATTGTTGATATTTCTATTTTTTTAGAGAATTTTCTGACATTTTTCTAAACGCCTTATCTGGTCTTCTTCAAGAGAGGGAGGTAGATTTTACTATTGACCTAGTTCCACAAACACATATAATATTGATATCTTCTAAGCATATGGAACTAGTAGAGCTAAAATAGCTCATGATTTTTTTGGATAACTTGTTGGAAGAAGGTTTTGTTCTCCCTAGTGTTTCACCTTGTGTAGTCCATGTTCTCTTTTCCATTAAATAATATGATTTACATTGGTCATGTGTGGAATATATGAAGTGTAACCAACTAAATATTAAGTAAAAATACCCCTTTCATCATCTATATTATTTATTTATTCAGTTAAAATGAGAAGAATAGGTTCTCAAGTATTGATCTTCGGTCAGGTTATCATCAGCATAGAGTTTGGGAGATAGATATAACAAAGAAAACTTTCATGAAAGGTATGGAAATTATGAATATCTGTTGATTCAATTTGGTTTGTATAATTCTCAAATAGTTTTAATAGATTTTATGAATCATATATTCCATCAATATCTTGAAACTATTGTTCTAGTGTTCAGGGATGATAATCTGGACTATTCTAAATCTCTGCATGAACATGATCCCAATATGGGTTAGCATGCATGCTTATGAAGGATGAACATGAGGTATCTTATGACTATCATTATCACCAATCACATGAGAAGAATTATCCCACTCAAAATTTTGATATTGTGGTAGTTATGCATGTACATAAGTGCTGATGGAAATATATTTTTGGGGATAGGTTCACAGTCTTCTCAGATCATAAGAGCTTGAGTTATATATTTTCTTATAAAGACATGAATCATAGATAGAGGAGATGGGTATATTTTTTTATATTTTTTACATCGATATTTCCTATATTCCGAGGAAGGGGATTGTATTTTTACATTCTCTTAATAGGAAATAAACATCACATGCTATTATAGAATAAAAGGAGGAGTGGATCCTTATTGGGAAATTATCACAGTTTCACCTAGATGCTTAAGAGGATGTTTAAGGTATGGTTCTGACTAGTTTTCATTTTCCATATTCTATCCTAGAGTCTATCTAGAAGAGTCACCAATATGATTTTTGAGTTTATTATGTTTGTAGAATTACTTTTTTGTATAGATTGTTTTTTTTTTGGCCCCTACCTTCAGAATCTATACTAAACATTGGGAAGTGTGTTATCATAAAAATATCAATGGGGAGTTTAATATTGTTTATTTTTTATTATTCTTTGTGGGATATCCATCTAAGAGCTACAAATATTTATTATGAAATGAGATAATGATTCTTATGGTCTTGTATGAATCATGAAATTGCATATTATCAGTCATGTTGTCATGCTTACCAACAGATAAAGTTAGAGCACTTAAAGCCCTCTGGTTTTCAATAGCCTCTTCTGGTGATGGTCTGGAAATGGGATGATGTAAACATGTATTTATTGTGGACGTAAGTATGTAATTTGGGTTGTAATTGTTCAGTTTATGAAGTGTTCTTATTTATTTTGATTAAGGAAACCATGAGGATTGAATATTTGGTTAAACTTTATGTGTAGTAGATTGTGATGTTAGTTTTAATACTTATGACATTGATTCATATTGTGATCATGTAGATCATAGAATACCATCCACAGTAATATGGTAAGATTTAGCATGTAATTCATATCATAGAGTATAATATTGGTGCATGCATCTTGAATTTTGGTGGATCATGGGAAAGCCACATTGGATTGGTTGTTTTTTTTACAACAATAGTTATCAATCGTCGATAAGAATGGATCTTTTTGAGGAGTTGTATAGTCACTCAAAAAGATAACCTATTTGTTGGGAGGATGTGGAAAAAGTATCTTTAGTTGGAATAAGATTGTTCTAAGAGACATTATAAAAGAATCAAGAGGTACTTAAACACATGGTTAAAGCCTAGAGTCAAAATCAATAGTTTTCTGATCAGCATCGTATTTCAATTTTCTATTGGTTATAATGTTTTCATGAAAATTTCCCCTTAGTTGGGTCACCACCAATATGGAATATATGGTAATTTGGATCAGAGATAGATTGAACTGTTTGGGGAAACTAAGATGATATGAAATTAAGATTATCAGTTGGAATTTCAAGTTCACTTGGCCAGTATTACTGATTTTGTCCATATATCTCAACTCACAAAGTACGATCCTGATCCCGCTAACATTATAAGTTCAGAGGAAATTGAGTCAGAGGAAGGTGTTTCTATTTTGGAGAATCTAGTTGAGATCATTGAATCTTAAGTGATATTCTTTCATGGGATGTTGATTCTATTTTTTATATTACTATGGAAACACAGATCTAATTCTCATGACACTTGGGAAACTAAATCTATGATAAGGGAGCAGTTGACTCATCTTTTTCTATGGATTAAATATTCTATATGGGTTCTTAGGGACATAAATTCATTATGGTGGGCATTTTTTAAAATCCCATTACCGATCTATCAGGTTGTAGGAGGATTTTACACCATGTAAATAGTTGCATGTTTTGTAAGAGTAATTGGAGGAAATTCCTGTAATACATCACATTGTGAAAGGTTACATGGAATGAAGTGATGTTTCTCATCATGAATGTTTTTAATAAATGATTTTCAATCAGGGGGATAGATTTATTGACGTACTTAAACTGTGTGGACTTCACAACATGTAAAGGAATTACACACCATGTAATTCCCTAAGCAGAAATATTTTTGGGTAATGGTTGGGTTGTGGATGACCATTCAGCTACCACTTTTCACTTTATCTCGACCCATAAAACATGTATGGTGATTTTTGGAGACACTAATTCTTCTAGAATGACTTAATAAGAATACTATTTTCATTATAGTTGGGTTGTGTCTCTCCAGGTTAGTGATAATTTCACTTCATCATTATTCATGATCAGAGTAACAGTATTGGGTTGCATTATCAAATCCATTGGTCTATGATGATGTTTTAAATGATCTTATTTCAAAATCCATGGTGTGTTCTTGTTTACAGAGTCCATATGTTTGTTTCTCATGGCATGACAGTCATTCACCATTGAGGTATGTGGGTTTACTCATATCATTTGACATCTTGTAGTCTAAATTGTGTCAATCTCCTGATGTGGACATGATTCTAGTGAATTAATATCCATCATGGGGTTTATATTGTTGGTGGATCCCATTGGGGGAATTTGCGACATGAGTCTCATGGTAAGTGGGTTCGTCTCCAGCATATGTCGATGAACATTGTAGTGCATGCTTTATAATTTGATTTATGCAATGAATTGTAATGATTTATTTGTGTGTTCTGAAAATATTTCAGAAAGAAAAATAATTTTTATATGATTACTGATAAATGTAAAGTGGAAGGGTATTTTAAAATAATTGAAAAAGGTTTTGTAGAATGGTTTTGAAATGATTTTCTTAACATTTGAATGATTATAAAAATGAGAATATGGGTTACTTTGGGTACTAGGTAGAAGGTTTTGCTTGAGGTCATGATCAATTATGGTGGTTCACATTCTATAGTGTTACACTTGTCTTAGAGTGTATATTAATTGACTCTATGTACATATATGATAATGGGGTTTTATTTTTTGAGGTATCTCTTTAGTCCTATAGTGTTTATCATTGGCTGCAGGTACTATAGTTCACACATTCATAGATTATTGGGTACAAGTAGTCTACTATCTGACCTCTTTTCATTCCATGGAATCATGATGTATGTGATTATACTATTTATTTTTCTAATTTATTGGCTTAATATTTTAATCTTCATGTGCATGATTATTATTGTCAATTTGGATAATGTAGAAATGTGGTTTGAAAATGATATACCTGATTTTGTTTCAAAAATATGAAAAAGGGAAATATTTACATTGATTTCTATAAAACTTTTTTGTTTTCATAACATGTAATATTTTATTTAATATGATCATACATGAATTATTACATGTAGAATTTCAATGGATCACCTAGGAGGGATCATAATAATTCTATTAGCTTACACCCTACACACATCTTCAGTGTCGAGTAGACCATTGTATCTCTTCCATTATAGGGAAAGGTAAGACACCATAGTAAAGTAGTGGTTTTTTAGATCATCGAGGCCTGGTAGATGGTGCTGAGATGGTTGGAGTTCATCCGTTTCATCTCCTTAGAGAATATATTTAGTTTTGGTCATTTTCAGTTAGACCTGTCTTTTGGATTTTTAGCCACTTTTAATAACTGTTTGTTTCCAATATCTTCTCATAGTTATGGAATATATTATTAGTCTTTTTTTGTCTCTTCAATTTCTGGGTGTATATATATTCCATTTCTTTTTAAAGGATGGCAGAAATTGGTCTCTATGGTTTGATAATCGATGCCCTAGTGCTTGTTGCCAGTCCATGGGTATTGGGAATTCCCTTTGGGTATGCGATGGATTGAGTTAAGTGCCAGTTATGATTGAAACTTGGGTCAGTTCACTACATGGAAAATGATTTCTAAAGTTCATGTAAAACATTAATTGAGTAAAATATAATTCCCAGTTTAAAAACTCATTTCATTAAAACAAAATAGATCATAAAATTCTTTTTCATTGAACACTTATAGTGGAATATTTGAAAATCATTTAAACATTTTGTGATGAAAATATCCTTTCTTATTTGAAAACTAAATTTTAAAAAAATGAAATGCATTTTAATTGAAAAAAAAATATTGAATACTTATAATGTAATATTTTAATCATTAATTCACCATGATTTTGGATAATTCCATCCATGTTATACATGTTAAAATGTTGAATCCTTATACATTTTTAGTAAATTTCAAATGATATTTTCATGTAAAGTGATAAGAATATTTACTCTAAAACATTTAGATATAAGGTAAGAATGGTTAATAATTTATATTAAAAATCATAATATTTTTTTTATACAATTATTTCTAAAAAATTAGATAACATGGATTTGGAAGAAAATAGATTTCTGATCGATGAGAGAAATAAAATTGGGTATTTTTGTAAATTTTTTCCTCAATTATTTGTAGTACCAGTTATTGGGAAAGGATAATATTCTTTGAAAATATAATTAATAACCATAATAAAATAAAAATAGTGAGCTTCATGAGAGATGGATCACAATAATTTATCATCTGAAGCATAATAATAAATAGTCATCATATGTGTGGTGGTTGTAACATAAATTCCATACCACATTGGTAACTTTGAATCGTAATCCACATGAAGGAATAAAAAAAATTGAAACACAAAACACTAGGTGTATAAATAAATTCATTATATTACATGTCAAAGGGGGTGTATCTAAATCTTTTATTATAATACAGGTACATAACATAAAATATTTCTTAAAGGAATATTTATGAAAATCCCATACTTTAAGTCTTTTCACCCATCGTACACATTTGAAACTCCTATATAATAAATATAATTTTAGTCTATATATATCAAAGAAAAAAAATCTATATATCATATCATATATGATTTTTATGATCTTTTATTACCCTCTTATGAACAATTACATGTTAAATTTACTTTTTATGTAAAAAACTGTTCATGTTTTGTATATTCTATGATTTATTATTTTTTCACCAATTAATTACATCAAGGTTAATTAATATAAAAATATTTAATGATTAAATAATTATAATATATATTTAGTACATATGTATTGATAGATATCAATTATATTTTTCGACTGAAATTTAATTGCACCATTCATGGAGATGGTAGACCATTCAAACACATGAGTGGTGTTTCCATTTCCTTTTTGGAATGAAATAAATAAAGGTAAATGAAATATTTTATATTTTGAGTAACTTTTATGTCCCATATTTTACTTATTTTTATTAAATCCATCCATTTTAACTTCTAGTTAAAGCATGAATTAGTCACATCACATTGATAAGTAATAGTCAACCGTACACACGAGCGATGTTGTTGTAAACCCACTAAATAGAGAGTATGAAGGTATGAGGGATATATTAATTCCATAAGTATAATAATATCATCATAATAATATATATTCTATAAATTCATTATTATTTATATCCTCACAAGGTGATAATGGGGGAAAAAATGACATCAGATGGCGAGGTTGTAGTCCTCTATACACACAAATATTGACTTAGTAACCCATTTGATGGTAGTAGAGAAGCTTTTAGTTCATGAAAATTACAGAACAATGTATTAGTATATTTATGATAATTTCATTATTATATCATAATTTTATAATTTGAATTTATGGACAAGGTGTAAGAAATAAAACAAAAACACTCATTGATGAATATGACATCTTCGCCGGGTATCCAATTCTTGTTTCCCCAATAGGCTTCCTAGAATGGAATTAAATACAATATAAATATTATAATATTAAATGAGGGAATTTTGGAAGTTATTTGGCCATTTATTTGTCAAAAAATGGATTTTTTGGTATGAAGAGGAAAAGTGAAGGTTGGTAATTGATATGTGGGGTGGGTGGACAAGTAATTTTGTTGAAAGAAAATGGTGTACCAATGTTTTTTTCATGCCACAAGGTTCCAAAATAGATCAAATTAGAACCTTAGAAATTAAAAGTTCTAAATATAATCACCTAATAAATTTTATAAAATTTGATAGCAAATTTGAAACCTTATCATTTAATGTTAACCCCCTACAAATTCATTTTTACCATTACGATGATAAAGTTTTTTATTTTTTTTACTATTTATTTTGATAAAAAATTAAGCTAAAATTATTAGATAATATAGGTTATAATAGTTAAAAATATTTATTGAATTTTGAAAAATTCATTTTATGAAAGTGAATTTTTTTAAAAAAATAATCTCAAAGATGGGATAAGAAAGTGATGTTTTGAAGAGAAATTTATAATTTTTTTAAAATGTTATCATAACGAAATTGTATATGAAATAGAATAAAATAACCTAAATAAGATAAATATATTAAAATTTAAATTATTTTATGTTAAAAATATTTTAAAAAAACTAATTTTACGACATAAATAAGTTAAAAAAGAGGAAACATTCAATTAATATATTGTGTTTTTCACTAATCATCATTGAATTTGTCTTATAATAAAATTCTTATAAAATTACACTAAGATAATTTTTATATGTTTATTTCAAAAATAAAATTCATTTCACTATATTAATTTTATAAAACATTAGTAAACCAATTTTATTATTTTTTAAAAATATAAATAAATATCAATTTTTGAGAAAGAGTATTTTTAGAAAATATAAATTCATTAATGAAAATTATGCACTTTTTTTCAATTTGTTTTAATTATATAAAAAATGATACATAATATTAAAAAAATTATTATTTGTAATCATATCTCTATTTTTAATATCTATGTTATAACAGGCATGTTTGGATTGTAATATTAATAATATATGTCACATATTTGTAACAACTCAGGGTCTTTTGTATGGAAAGATAACCAAGTGTTTCATATAATAAAACTTTAACTTACGGTTGTGTGTAATAAAGAATAAATTTCAGGTTTGTGTAACAAAATTTATTAAATAATTTTAATTTATTTGACAAAAAATACATAAAAACTCATCATGAAACATGAATAGATTCCATATTTATTTTTGATATAAACACTTTGTGATCATTCTATCATTTTGTCTTAAAAATTCCATTTCCTCATCAAGATGACATGATTATTTTTTAAATTATAATTTTACACTTCTAGAAATGTAATTTTTAGAAATTGATAAAAAAATTTGAATCATAATAATTTTTATTAACGGATAAAGAAACATATTTTTGGACCAAAATGAATTGTAAAAACAGTAAAAATTATTTTTCACAGTCACAGTCAAAATGGGTTTACTTGGGGGTTCAACTAAAACTATAATGTATAAAAGTACCAAAAAATATTTCTAAAATTTATTTCTGATCCCAAATTCAATTATTTAATTTATATGGTTTAATTTTAGCCCTTTTGGATCCTTTTGTCAAGTTAAAAATGTTGGTACACCTTTTTCTTCCAAAAAATTACAAGTGTGACACTCACCTCACTTTTAATAGGCCACACACTCACCTATGTTTATCACAAAATAAAACACATTATTTAACCCATGTCCAGAAAAAATAAAATATCAAATATCAACCACTCATCTTGTATGCATTTCTGGACATAAATCTATCATTGGAAGGATTTTGGTTCAAACCTAAGGGGGATACTCGAAGAAGAGGTGATGTTCTGGAAGTAGCATTTTTATTTTAATTCTTCCTCCACCTCTGTCAATTAATATTATAACATTATGATATAATTTTCAGAGTATCTTCTATATAATGAGTCATTTTTATATTAATTACATGATGTAAAACCATTTCCACTTCCATTAAATGATTTACGAATTCATCATTCGTGTATACGGTGGTATAACGCCTCACGAACCGATGTTATTTTTTTATTCATCACTACCTCCCAAGGATATAAATAATTGTGGATTTATTATTTATATATTATAATTATCATATAATTATTATTCTTAATTATTATATGACATATACATTCATAGTCTACATTTTTGGCAATATGATAACGTCTCTCGTGTGTACGGTAGACAACCACCTCACGAATCAATGTGATTAATTCAAGATTTAAATTTAATGTAATAAGGATTATTTTAATTATAATTTCTAATATATATGAGATATAATTTTTTAATATAATCATAATATATCATTTATAATTATATCATTCTATCCAATATGAAAAAGGAAACGATGTTTCTCTGTATGTATGACCTACCGTCTCTATGAATGGTGTATTTCATTTTCTATCACAAAATTTATTGGTTTTCTATAAATAAATAGAAACATAATATATATGATATTTATATCACTGTTAATATTTATTATATTTTGAAACCATGATAATTTTAAGATGATAAAAAAACAAAAGCAAAACATACACAATGAATAAAGCAGTTGTTGCCATAAATGTTACTTCAACATGAGCTTGTAAATAAATAGGTAATAAAATATCATAAGAAAATTATATATTATAATATATATATATATATATATAGTTCATTAATAGATTTATAATTAATTTATATATATATTATGGTATTTTTAAACGTGCATGCAATAAGACAAGACTTAATGTAAGGTATTTTATGTTTCAACATGCCTTCTTGGAATCATATGTTATATTACTAACATATATTACACAATGAGGAGTATATATGAACCCTTTGAAATGTAATATCAGGAATTTATTTATACTAAATTAATTTTATGTTTCACTTTATGTTATTACTTCCAATGGATTATTATTTAAAATACCAATGTAGAAATTATTTTATGTTAAAATATAATGTTTTATCAGTATTGTTTATGATTATGTTTTTGATGATAAAATATTTTGCTTCATCCGTCAATAAACTAGTGAGTTTTCTTCTCATTTTTTTATTCATGACATTTTCATGAATAATTACCATTTTACAACTTTTTGGAAGTTAAAACAACTAAAGATTATTTTTCAAACAATTAGACTTTATTTGTCTCTTTAGTCAAAAATAAATTTTTATTCAATAACTTGTTTCATAAAAATGTTTTAATAAACGTTTTATAATCCCATAATTATTTTTAAAATAAAAAATACCCGTGTTTTATTATTTGTTAATTACTTTGAATGAAATGTTCATGTCATTTTCATTTAAATTCTCATTTAAATTTTACAAAAACGTGAAAGGGATATTTGTTTTAACATTTAAAAAATTATCCGATATCAGGAATAAAAATTTATTTAAATCATTTTTTATTTTATTACATGTTTATTTTCAACTATAATGATCAATAAATTATTTTTTGTTTTAAGGGAGTTTTTTTGATAGTGGAAGGGATATTCTTCTTAGTAAATGTTTTCAATTATCATTCAAAAATATTTTCCATCTAAGATTGAACCATTTGAAGATACATATACAATACTGGGGATTTGATCGAAGGATAGCATTAATATTATTTCTATAAATAGATTATGTTTTGATAAAATGATTTTTATGAAAAAAAAATCTCTTCTATGGGTTACGCAATCAGGAAATGCTTATGAAAACTAATTCTTTTCATGAATCAAGATATGATGAAATATTGATATATGTATTAAATCCATATCTTTTATATAGGTTATGATATGATGGAATGTTTATGAAACTCATTTCATTTAATGAGTTATTATATGGATAATGTTAATGATATTTTGGGACACATAAATATGGATTTCTTTGTGATGTTGGTGGGAATTTCATCTCCCTCCAATGCATTGGGTGATTATTTTTATCTCATGAGATAGACAACACCAGAATAGGGTGTGAACCAAACATAGTAATGGTTTTACCTGCATTGTTGGTATTGGGATTGAAGAATAATTAATTTTATTCTTTTAGGTGTATAACCATTCCACTATGATTACCTTGGTCATGTTCCTTGACTAATATGAAAATGATTTTTTAGGATTACAAGTATTCCAAAAAAATCCATTTCTTATGCCAGTGTTATGCTCTCAAGACCTATGTTCATTTACTTATTTATGTTTTGTGACTTATGACCCAAAAATATTAATTTAATGATTCAAGATAATGATCTTAATTATGAAAGGTATGATTTTTAAATGTTATACTAATGTTCTCATACCATTATGCTCATGTTATTCTTATGTATCTTTCTTGTTTACCCTTATTGAGAATATTCACTCACCCTTTATTATGTATCCATTAGATATGTTATATACAAATTTATTGTGTATAATAATTATATGTATGGTTATACATATAAATAAAATATTTTTAGACAATTTAGCTCACTTATGGACTGATTGATTATATTTTTGAGTTTCAAAAGGCACTAACCCTATAAAATTCTTGTGTGTGTTTTTATGTTATTTAATGAAAATTCATATAATAAGATGTAATAATTATGCATGAGAAGTTTGTGTCACTATAACTGGTATCATTTTAAGTATTAGATATCCTTTGGTAACTAGGATGAGAAAAATTTCATGATATCCCAATGGACATGTTTAAGGATATGGTTAGGTACAAGTCAATAAAAATGAAAATGTCCTCAATTTTTGGTAAGGGATAGAGTGAGTGGTTCCTAGAAAATTACATCCCTTTCAAAATATTACATGTGGATGTGGCACTGGAACAGAGGAACATAGTGCTAATATCTCCAAAAGGTTTAATTGAGCTGGACTAGATCATCACATAGTGAATGATAGTGGACATTTTTGCACACCTTATTTTACATTTCTAGGGGATATGATTTTGAAATTCAGAAACACTTTAAGAAGCATAAAACCTGATTAAAATAGATAATGACTATGAATACCCATAGATAAACGTTTGGTTTCATTTATTAATAATAAAGGTGTCAAGATTTAGACATCATATACATGATTTTTCATGATTATTTGGTTCCCCGATATAATTATTATTTCTTACAATATGTTTTTATGGGTTTTAGTAAAATGATTGAATTTGAATGAGTCATTTTAATGTTTAGTGTGATGAATAATGAAATGATTATCTTCTATAGAATCCAAACATTATGTGATATAGAATATAAAATATCATTTGAATTCTCAGAAAAATATCTCAACATATGAATCATATTAGACTTCTAGACAAATAAATGATGGAACACTATTTTGTTGAGTCCGTTATAAACACACATCGACTTTATTTTATAGAGTCTTTTATTATACTATTTAATGAAATTTTTATCTACACGAAGAAAAAAAAATATTTTCCATTATCTTATGTTAGAAGCATTGAAAATTAATTTTATGTTTCTACCATTTGGATTTTCAAGAAGATCAATGTGTGATTCTTATTAAGAATAAGTAGAAATTTGGTGAAATTGAATCAATGGGTTTTGATGAGTTTACTATGTATTTTTTTTTACAAGTAAATTCTTCATATTATTCATATAAAAATAGAAAAACAGTTACTTGTTATAATGAAAAAGGAAAATGAATGTATTGGTTTATATGAGTAAAATTAAACAATAACTCTGAGGTACTCTTATGTTATTATCATCCAAAATGAAAATATCGTTAATGGATTCTTCTTTTGATTTAAAATATGTTTCTGAAGGATTTTATCAATCAGATACTTCAGTGGCTATAAATATATATTTCAATGTACAATGGAGGTGAAAATACAGGTGGGTGGTAATTATAAATCTCAATGTTTTGAAAAGAAATGGAAGATGGAATTTAATGGAAAATCCAAAAACCATAGAGAGAAGAATATGTCCCTTCCATTGGGCATAAATTATGGAAAGAATAATGCAAGGGAATTTACTTAAGGGGATTATTTAAATCATTATGTTTGGAATGGATGGTCAGTGAGTAATTCATTTCTGAATTCATGACATGTATTTAGATAAAAATTCGAATAGAGATAAATCTACACATAATGCATCACCCACACTCTAGTGTTTCAAATTCTTGTAGTATGGGAAATATAATAACTAGTTCTAAAATATGATGGTTAATGATGATGATAGATTTCAAAAAACCTCTTATATCGTGGGATTATATTAAATCTCATTAAATTATTTTTTACGATGAGGTGTGCGATAAAGACATTGTGAAAGGTACGCATACCATCCAGTCAAGAACTACAAATGACTTATTTTACTTTGGATCTACTTGTTATTTCATATATAATTCATTCCCTCTTTTTATTAATATTCCACCCAAATTATTAGATCTATAATTAGTTTTATAAATTCAAAATGGTGTGCTGATTTCATCTCCTGTATATGATTATTCTCCAATTGATGTTTTTGAGATGGTGCCTCTAGAATATATTTATATTTCCCTATGGTTGAATTTGATTTTATATTTTATATGCACTGGATTTTTATAAATAAATAAAAAATAAATTGTTTATGAAAAGTAGTCACATTTGATATTCAAATCCATGATATGATCATATATTAATATGACAATAGGTACAAACATACAATGTAGATTTCAACGATTATATGGGCCTTAATTTGTATTTAGTAGGGGTGTTTATCTAAAATTGTTAGATAGAAACATTACATTAATGACATACCTATTGTGTAGGAATATATTGATGTCATTATTGAATAGTTTCCTAGAACTTCACTAAATAATACACTTATGTTCACTATGGATTTCATACCTGGTTCAAAA
Source organism: Viscum album (assembly GCA_963277665.1). NCBI lineage: Eukaryota > Viridiplantae > Streptophyta > Magnoliopsida > Santalales > Viscaceae > Viscum > Viscum album. Next base: position 1,563,503,090 of record OY728150.1, read on the forward strand.
CCAATTTCCCAGACTCTATATTGAATGACCCAGATTGATATGTAGTAATTGAAGAATAAGCTCAATAGAAACCCCAATATGGGATTAATTTGGAAAATTATATCACCATGTGGGGAAACTGTTCTTTTTTTAGACAAAAATATGGTTCAATGGGACTCTATATAGATTAGCAGTAGTTGATAAAAAATCACAATTAAGAATAAGAATCCACTACCCCATATTTATGACTATTGTTAAAAACTATGTAGAACTCAAAAAAATTCCATGATTGACCTTAATTATATATATCATCAATTGAGGTTCAATAATGATAATATAACCAGGATGGAATTCTGCAAAAACCATAGAAACTATGAAAAATATAATAATTCCATTTGTTTTTTAAATTATTGCGCTATATTTATCGATTTAATGAATATTGTCTTTAGAGATTACATTAGTCAGTTTATTGTAGTATTTTAACATTATATATTATATATTCTAGGAGAAAGTAAGAAAATAAATATAATATTGAGAACGTAAAAAATTCCCCCTAAAAAGATAAACTAAATAAATCATTTACATAGTATGAAATTTGTTTGTGCCAAAAATGTTCAGATTATTGGCCATATAATCTCAAGAAATGGTATATCAATTGATATATCAAAGTACAGGGCTATTAAATTTTTTCCCTAAATAACCATGGTGATTATGATCTATATTATTTTGATTTATAAGGATATTATCGATGGATGGTATATACTTTCTAAGGGATCTCTAATCTACAAACCATGTTATCAAGGATGAAATTAAATTTCTGATACACATATGATTATGAGAAAAATTTCAGGGATATGAAGATAATATTAGTTATCTCAACTATGATTACATTATCCTATTGTAGAGAAGCATTTTTAATCTATAGTAATACATCCATTAAATGATTAGGATTTGTTCTTATGAAAAATTTCATGGTTATATCTTATGCATCATGAAAATTAAATATTCCTGATAAAATTTAAAAAACTCATTATTTTAAGTTTTCTACATTAAATATTGAAAAAATGATATAGAGGAATTATCATTAAAAAGAAATGTGTGACATATATAAAAATCACAATAGTTTAAATTATATATTCCCTTAGAAGGAGTTGGAGATGAATAGGAGAATATTGTTACTGTTGATTAATGATTATGGATGGTCAATACATTATGACCCTAGGAATGTGAACAAGTTGGTAAATGCTTTGATTCAAAAGGGTCATGTCTTATTATCCATGATTATAATCAAAAAAGATCAAATATTTATTAATTTGAAAAGGTTAGAACAAAAAATATGGATGGAGGGGGAGAAATCTTATCTTTCACAGTTGAATATTTTACCATATATACAGGTGAAGATAGAAGAGGTGCAAATGAATGATTTAGGTCTAAACAAAATGATTAGAAATGATTCTCAGTTTAACATTGATCATGATGTAAAGATAAGATTCATGACCCATTTATAAATTCCATCAATGACATAATTGATGAAGAGTTATTATTGGATGATCATTGATCATAATTTTATAATCATTTTAAAAGTTTGACGATGTATAGATACCATAGAAAATAGTTTAGGTGGCATGGCATGAAGAGATAGTTCATAGAGTTTGTATCTCAATAATTTTTAAGCTAGAATTTTAAGGAAGAAATAAAAAAGTATAAGGGGATGTTGCATCAATTTTCCATACAAGAATTGAAATGATAAAAAACACCATTTATTTTTTATACATCCGAAAATATATAATTGGATTAATGCAATATGTTTTGTAGTCAACTACCTTGCTAAGTTATCACACATCATTGCTATTATAAAATACCTCTCTCTTGATCAATATCCCATGATATACATTAATTATGTTGTAAGGTTTCATGGAGTACCCCATTCCGCTATGTTTGATCGGGATTCATGATTTACCTCAATGTTCTAGAAAACTATGTAGTAAGCTCTTGATATAGATCTATGTTTGAGAAATGTGTATCATCCTCAAACAGATGATTTTTATAAAATAATTATTAAAACCCTGGAGGATATGTTGAGATATCATTATTTGGATTTCAAAGTTTGTTGGGGTCAACACTTTCATACAGTTCAGTTTTATTAGAACAATCTCTTTTACTCAATAATTAAAACGGATCCTTATGAGTTCAAATATATAAATAATTATATAGATTCATTGTGATAAAATTAATTTAGATAAAGGGAACTATTGGGATCTAAGACATCTAATGAAATGCAATAAAAAGATAAAGCCATTTAACAACACATCTTGGATGCTAAGTGTTAGTGATAAATTTATACTCAAAATAACCGGCACAAACTAGAATTTTAATTTTATGATATAGGTTTTCTAATAATTTCTTCATCGAAGAAGGATATGAGATTCCTGATGAAATAGAAACTATACCCTTGGTATATCAGTCCCTTTTAAATTCAAGATTGTATCCGGACCAGAATCTATCTATTTGGGCTTCTATTGAACCTATTTGGAGACATAATTTTTCCCATGTATATATCATGAGGAAGTATATACTCGACCCTTCACATGTATTGAACTCATAGTTTCTACCATTGGATCATAATGTTTTTGTGGAATTACTGATATACATTTTGAATTGTATTGATAATGTTCTATAAAACAATACCACTCACATGGTTATTGTTTTTTGGAGAAACCACTAGTTTAAGGATGATATGTTAGAACTTGATGATATGAGGATGAAAAATTAACCCCATGTTTTTGTGTCATAGTGACATTTTTTTAGGGTGAAATTCATTTTATGTCGGGTAGAATGAAACTACCTAAGAATTTACTTATTATACATTGAATAAAGTAAATCTATTTGAAAACATTAATTGCATGCAATAAAAATCCATTCTTTCATTACCCACAACACCATGTTAAGCTTGCATTATATAAAACACTATGTTATCGTTCATTACACATTACACTATGTTGTATCAAAACCATAGGATATATTATTAATTTAATTATTAAAATGTGATGGTTATAACATAGTCAATAAAAATAGATATTTGAATAATAATATTAACTAATTTTTAAATATTTTTTATAGTATTTTAATATAATGAAAACATATTATAAAAAAACAAATTTTTTTGATAATGGCTTTATATGATTCAAAAATACAATTTTCTCCAAAAAATTATATTTATATAATTTTGTACACTATAATAAAATTAATTTTTTGAACAATTAGAAATTTAATTTTATAAAAAAACTACCTTTTCGAAATCATAATTTCAAAATTATCTTATGGTGAAAATTTTGGATATATATGAATAATATTATTTTTTGATGAATTGTGAAAAATATTGAATTATAATTTGTTAATGCATTTTAGATTAAATTATTTATAACATAAATTATATTTTAAATTGATTTTAAATTAAAATTAGTAAAATTATATATCTATTAATGAAATTTATTTCACTAGAATGAGTTTAATATATATTTTGGATATAAAATCTTTGTAACATATAGATAATTATTTCAATAGAAACCCAATTTCCCATCATGTATTCTAGATTATTATTTAAATTAACATTTTCCACATGTGGGAATTCAAATTGAAAAAATATATTCCATTTTTTAATAATAATAATTTAAAATATCTAATAAAAAATATCCCCTACTACGGGACACTAGTAGTCCATAATCAAACTATTGCAGCAATCATTCTCTGCAATCCTATTTGTTATGCTAGGTTTCCTTGTATATTTTACAAAGGGTTTAACCTTACCATTTTAATAGAATGTTACACCATAGTCGATTTACTTAAAAAAATAGTTAACCGAGGAGGTCTCATACTGAGGACTCTCCCATATCATGACCAATATATGAGGCAACATACCCAACCTAAGAGGTGTTTTCCAAATAACCACTCAAAAGTGAAAATTGGGTCTTTACCTAGGAAACACTCTAACATTTATCAAGACATTTATAAAACCATTTCTAGACCCAATCCAAACATCATTTTACATAAACCTGAAAAAATGGGCCCTTACATTAAGTGTTCAACATTTTTCACATTTTAATCCTTTTTATGATGATCCAAACATAGTTTATATTCAACACCACACCAAAATATAAACCCACTTTGAAAACACCAGCCACCACTTCGATAACAACTATCATTTACTAATACCAAACCAGAGTTTTAAAAATAAAAAACTAATTAAAAAATCCAACCAAGGAAATTGAAAAACACATGGTTGCACCACAACAAGTAAACAAAGTAATATAAATATAATGAATATGTGAAATGGGTTCCTACTTCAACCAAAGTAGAACACCACAAAAGTTGATTCAAAACACATTTGCACCACAACAAAACCCTAGACGCACCATCACCAACTCGCAACGAACCTAAAATAAAAATATAAAACTAAATAGGTTATGACAGGACCCCAATAAACTAATATCAAAAATTAGTCTTTGATCAAACCCTTGGAGTTTAAGAAAAAATTGGTAAGGAAGAAATAGGAATCTTTAGGGAAGCACCACGCCTGGGCTGGATAGTCGCGGTGAGGTGGAATCGCGTCGGGGGTGCGTCGGCCGTGACGTGATAGATGACGGTGGTGCGATGGGAGGAGCCTGGGAGGCAGGCAGCCATCGGACTATAGTGGAAAGGTGGAGGTGTGATGGAGGAGGACAATAGGGGCACTGTGTGTGGCTATGAGGTGAGCAGCCACTGCACGCAAGGATGACCAGAAGGGGGATCTGTTATGCTGCAGACCATGAAGTGGGGGGGGAATTCGACCCCCTAGGGGTTTCTCCCCCAAAAAAGGATTAAATAAATTAAAATTAAAATATTAATATATTTCTACAATAATAATAATTTCATATTTTTTTTATTTTAAATAATAAGGATAATATTATCAGTGTTACAATAATAATAATTGTAATAATATTAATAGTACAATGCAAGTAATGATAATAATAATAATAACAACAACAACAACAAAATAATAATAAAAATAGAAAACTTAATAATAATTAAAATGATAACATTATTTTGATTCATTTTAAATAATAATTGTATATATATAAATTTAATAATAATAGTATTATTATTATATTAAATAATAATAATATTGTCATCTGTGCAATAATATTATTTTAATTATGGTTTAAGAATTAACTTTTTTTCATTATAAAATTTTATTTATCTTTATTTTTCAGTAAATTTAATTTTTTCTTATAAATTTATTTTTTATTTGAATGATCGGTCAACCACACATTCACCAGGACTGAATGAACAGTTGACTCTAGTGGTACTTTGATAGTGCATCAGCCCAAGACCCACAAAAAACATCATACATCAAAAAATTTCAAACATGGACGCAACTAAACCTCGTCTAAACGAATTGAAAACAAGAAAAATATAAAATAAATGGGCATCCAATGATGGGATTTGACAATTCTCCCCATCATAGACACTTTATGCCCCCTGAAATTCACCAATCCCAAAGATAGCCAAGAACCGAATCCATGACCAAACGTTGCCAGAAAAAACATAGAGCGTCGAGGTAAATATTTATTCCCCAAGTCACACCTGGCCAACATTGAAGAAACCACAACTCAAAAAAAGAGGGGAACATGAGAGGGTTCTCTCCAAAATAAGAATTCCACTAACGCAAAAATAAAAAACCAAACATACCACCATGGTGAGTGGGATGGTGGAGAAGCATGCAGTAAATTCCAACAGATCCAATCCAACATCTCTAGCACAAAAGAAATAGTTCCACCATCAGAACAATGATCAAAAATCATTATAGGGCTAACTGATACACTGTGACAATGGAACAGAGGAATCTGTTGAAAACCCGAAAAACATTGGAGGAAAACCCAGAGAGGCACCCAAACTAAGAAAGAGCCTAGTTAACACACCCATTGATTTCACCAAATATCTTCCAAACAAACACAACTGCGACCAAAAACTAAATTAGGAAATGTATGTTTTTTCATGGTCCCAAAATCCCTTCAATGAAACATAATGATTTAGAAACCACGATAAGGGAAGATAAGGATGATTGTATTGTGGTAGAATAATCTAATCACACAATCCGAACAAGGATGATATTACTTAGGTGATAAGAATAAAACAAGGACAAATTGGAAATTTCCATCCCAAGACTGAAAACATAAACTAGACCGAGGATCCGAACACCCTCAGAATCTCCTTACTGTGTGTGTTCTTCACCTTGAGACCTGTGGTTGGGGCCTCTTCGCAAAAGTATCTCCTGCCTCATAGTCAAGCATCTGCATACTAAGGTCCCCAAATTCTTATTCCTCCTATTCATTTAAACTTCCACAATGGGGGTTCATTTTCAAGGGGATTCAACATGATGGATTAGGATTTGATAACTAGCCATACTGGTGTCACGCAAGAGAACTATCCAAAAAATTGGGTTCTAGAACTGATGAAGATGTTTTCTTGGAGATAGTTTCCTCTAGCATGAAATCCTTGCAAGATGGGGAAACAACATGAAAGTAGACCACCATTAAACACACCCAAAAATCTAACAATGATGATATATCTCTTCTATTCTAGTCCAAAAATGAGCCCTCAAACAACTATAGGATGGTACAAACACAAACACCCTCAAGAGTTACCAACATCCCGAAGACCAACTCCCACTCTACAAACCACACAACTTATTCAAACTTAAATTGATTACCTTGATAGATAGGAACACATGAAAAGAACGGAAAATTAGGCATGACTCATTAACAATGTTAGAGACCTTTCTGGGCGGCATACTCACAACAACATGAAAAACACATCTTCAATCGGTATCAAGCTAAAGCTCAATCAATGCAATATCCAAAGTCAAGGGCAATAGGCACATTACTCAAACATATAGAACACCAGTAAAAATTAATTTTCCAAAAACTAAAATTTCATATAATTTTTAAAACTCAGATATTGTTCCACATACTATCCATGCGTACCCATGAACATCCGACCCTCCATAATGAACGCTATGGTTCAAATATCTATTTTTTTTATCAAATCAAAACACACACCAAAATTTTCCCAAATCTAAAAACATGCCCTTCAAAAATCCAATTCACCAATATCAAAAAAAATTAATAGAAACAATTTTTAATTTCAAAATTAATTAAAAATTTAATGCACACTCACATAAACTGATATTAAAACAAAACCAAACCAACAACAACCCACTAGAATTTGGAACTAGTTCATAGGCCTGGCCTAACAACATGGTGGTGAGTCATGGACCATATAAGGAATAAAACTAAGAGGACCTTGAGTAGGTAACTTGGATATCACATCGGTTACCACCCCATGTGAGGCCACAACATGAACCAATTCACCTCCATTGTCTTCTCTCAATCCAAAACAACCCAAGACAAAAGACTCAAAATCCAGACTACCCCTAATAACTAAGGTGTCATAATGAGCGGTGGGGATCAGGCACCAACCCATAATCTACCTCCTGATCCCCATAAATCCTAATATCCAGCTACTGAATGTCCCAAATATCAAGGGCCTCCTCTGATACCATTTTTTCATGAACCAGCATGTGTTGAACCTGAACCGGTCACCCAAGCTAACTTTTGACAAGTCCATATGGGCGTTCCCAATCCCCCCAGGATGGAAACATGTGCGAGACATCAATGTGTACATGTTGGAATGATCCAGCAACAAAAGAAATAAGCAAGATCTGATAAATAAATCTTTCTAAAAAAACCACAATATTCAAAAACAGAAGAAGAAAAATAAAAAATCCATTAGGTCATATACATAATACATTGAAAAAGAATAAACGAAATACAAATTTGAAAATGAACCCATGCTACCTCGACCATCATGTGACCCCTTTTTCACATTTAACCATGAAACAGAACCAACAATCACCAATGAGGCCATAAAAACACTAGAACCTGTAGTAGAAACTAAAAATAAGAAAACACAACAGGAATGAGTATTGAAACTCAGTAGGTATGCCTGACTAATTCTATTACCGTGGCACATCCCTTAAATAACAAACACATTGATAGAAGGTTTGAAATACCATATATAAATATAGTGTTTTTAATGTTTTTATCCTTAATCTAATCACATGTAATCCATTACGCTATTAATTTGAAATAAGGCTCAAATAAAGGAGAAAAATAAAACCAAAAAGGTAAAGACTTGTTTTTCCAAACACTGAAAATGTAAGAATTCTTATTATTTCTAAAAAAATCATAAAAATATTTGCACATAAACACATGTTCACAATTTTCAAAATACGTGTACCAAATCCAACCATGATACCACTCTTAGAAATAATGATGGAAATGGTACTAAGGGTACTAGTATTGGAGGAACACATGAAAACCTAGGATCTCAAAGGAAGACTAGTACATACTATACATGTAACTCATCCTGAAGGAATGCATACTCTCAATGACATCATAATGACCTAACGCACAACTGTCACCATACATTTCATGGTTGAGGGGTTCACTCGCATAGCAATAATAACAAAATATCCTCCACCTCTGGGCCACTGGTAGTAGATAATCTAACTAGTGAAACAATCATTCTCAATAAACCACTTTTCTATTTTAGGTTCCCATGTTTATTTTATAAATGGGTGTACCTAACCATTTAAAAAATAAATAAAATTTATATACATACACACGCACCATACAAATGGAACCCCCTGACCACCTCAATGTTAGTCCATTTACTTAAATAATAGATAACCAATGAGGTAACATTCCAAGGACTCTCACATATCATGATCAATCGATGAGGAAAGAGACCCAACCCAATATGGGTTTTACAAATAACCATTAAAATGTGACCACCAGGCCTTTACCTCTGAAACACTCTAACATTTATCAAGACATTTAGAAAACCATTTCCAAAGCCATGCCAAACATCATTTTTCATAAACATGGTCTAACAGGCCCTTACATCAAATGTTCAACTGTTTTCACAATTTAAACCTTTTTATGAATAGCCATACATAGGTTATATTCAACACCAATACAACTTATAAATACAGGTTTAAAACACCAGTCACTACTTAGATTACAACTTCCATTTACCAAAACCAATCCATGTTTTTGAAAACCAAAAACTAATTAGAATAGCCAACCAAGAAATTAACAAACACATGGTGTATACAATGTAGTAGAAATAAACCACACAATGAACCCAATATTTAAATCAAGAACACCTCAAGATATTTCCAAAACATAATCTTCAACACTTATAATATTTAGTAAACTAGTTAAAAATTTATGAGGCAATCATTTTAATGAGTATCACATGAATTTTCTCACAAAAAAAATCAAAAACCTATTTTATGAATAAATGTGCCTTTGCCACACACCATATCATAACATGCACAACATTAATAGTTAAAATTACAAATTTAACAATTTAAATAAAATTATTAAACAACATAAAGTTGGTTTCCATCAAAACGCACCTTATTTCTCAAGGTAAATTTTTTTTTAATGATTTTAAGTGCCTAATTAGCAATGTGAAGCGGGTGAAAACATCAAGTTATCAATGTAATATAAATTTAATGTATCTATGTTATTGGTTATAACCTCAACCAAATAATAACATCTTAAAATATGATTAAAACCTCATTCACACCCCAACCAAACCCTAGCCACTCCTCAACCAAATCACGATGAAACTAAAATATCAAGATAAAACTAAATGGGACTTGAATAGACCCCCAAAAACCAAATCCTAACACTAGGGTTTCATCAAACCCTATGACTTTATGAAAATAGAGGTATGGTTGCAAGATGATCCAATAGGGAAGCATCGTGTGACGAATAAACAACGACGGTAAGGTGGAGGCACGTTGGGGGTGTGCTGGTCGTGATGGGGTGGATAGCGGTGGCATGACGGGAGGAGTCTGGGAGGTGGGCAGACAATAGATTCTATGTAGAGGTATTGTGGGGGAGCACCGTCTATGATGGGGGAAACGACGACGGTGTGATGGGTGGCTGGGAGGTGGGAGACCACTACATGCGAGGAAGACCAAAAGGGGGGGTTATCGCGCGGTAGGCCAAGAAATGAGGGGGGGAGTCATCCCTCATGGGTTCGCCCCCCAAAAAAAGATTAACACAAAAAGTAAAAATATAACCTAAAAATATTCCTACAATAATATAAATTTCTTATTCATTTAAATTTAAAAAATAATGATGATATTACCGATGATACAATAATAACAATAGTAATAATATTAATAATAAATTGATATTAATAATAATAATAATAATAATAACAACAACAAAAATAATACCAATAGAAAACATATTAATGATTAAAATGATAACATTGTTTCATTTCATATTAAATAATATTTTAATTTATAAAAATTTAACAATAGTAGTATTATTATGAAATTAAATAATAATTTTATTATAATATACGCAATAATATTATTTTTTTATGGTGTAAATATTAATCTTTTTTATTGTTATAAAATTCTATTTCGATTTATTTAATAGTTAATTTAATTTATTCATAAAATTTTATTAATTATTCTAATGATCGAGCAAATGTGCATTAACCTGGACTGAACGCATGGTCACCACTAGCGGTGTGGTGACCATGTACCAACCCCACACCCACAAAAAACATCAAACATTAAAAAATTTCAAACTGAGACCCATCTAAACATCATCCAAACGACATGAGATCAAAAAAAATCAGTGTCCAAGGTCGAGGTGTAAAAATTTATATATGTGATTAATATATATATAACTATTTTACTTTATAATTCATTATTGGGTGTAATATTTTGTTTTGGTTCCCATTGAAATTCAAACTTTTATGTAAAATCGACGTAGAGAACTTTATAATTTCTTATTTCATGAAAATTTACACCCTAAATCTTTTTCATCGTGGTTATATTTTGAAAAAACTCCTTATTTTATAGAAGACCATAAATGTTTAATTTTGATATAAATTAAAATAAGATGCTAAATCCTACCTTAAATGGTTCTCTTGTTATTTTGAAAATCAACATCTATGCAGTTCATTTTTTATTTTTAAATATCCTTGATCCTTATCAGGAATTCGTATACAATGGATCTTAATGAAAATTACTATGATTACTTGTTATATATGAACATTCTTGATGATTCAATGTATTTTTCTCTTGTAAATCCTTATGTTATATTCTTTATCGATGATTTGAGACAAGATAATAATTCCCACTTCTTTTACATTTGTTTTATCATGCTTATAATGTTGGTATGGTATCATTTCCTCATTTGGAACATGTATTTGTGTAAATTTTTTTGATATTCATTAATTGATATGTGGACCCATAATTATATATCCCTTTAATATATTTCTTGAATTTATAAATCAAATTGGATAATATGAAATGGAATATGACGTGAACCTCATCCACAATGGGAATCTATCCACTATGTTTATGGGATTGGGGAGTAAAACCAATCCACCATGGAACTATATGCACCTTAATTATGGGAATATGGCTAAAATCCATTTCACTATGTGACACCTTCAACTATGTCTATGGAAATGAGGTGTGAACACAATCCATAATGAGACACTATCCACTATGATATTTTTAGAAGTGGTCCTTAACTTATGCTTATGATGTTGAGATTTATATTAATGAAACAGATTTATGATTACATGAACTTATGATATAATTTACTTATAAAATGATTATACTAATATTTTAAAGAATTATTTCATATTTTATATTTTTCCACTTATATTTCATGTTTCTATCTCATATCTTGTTGAAAAATTTTATTTTTCGATCCAAATTTTAACAATAAATTTCACCCTTAGCTATGTTTTATCATATCCCTATGATCTTACCCTTGACGAAATACTGATAGTTTTTCTATTGTTGATCATTTATGCTCACTGAATTATTATATTTCCTTCCCCATATTATAAATATTTTTTTAAATAATGAGAATTAAAAGAGTTATATAAGTGTTTTATTAAATAGAAATATTCACAAGTTTTATAAAATAAAAAACCTACACAAAATGTCCTCAAAGATGTTAAAAAAATTCTTTAAGCCATGTGATATTATTTTGAGATGTAATGTTAAACATTTGGTGATTATGTAATTTAAATACAAGTTCATCGTGGGTTTTTAGAGATGGTATAAAATGAGGGTTTTTTTATTTTTGAGGATTTGTCTAGTAATTATTGGTGACTATTATAAGATAACATTAAAGAAAATGCTAGGGATAATTCTAAGGGTAAAGAAAATGTATAATATGACATCATATAATTTTTGTAATGTTTTTAATATGTAGTTTTCTTAAAAATTATACCTCTATCTAAATTATAGAAAGTTTATAAAATTGTAATATCGACGCACCTTGTTGGAATGACTAGGAAAATTATGGTTTGATTATTAACTCAGAGTTGCGTTAGTGGAAAATGAGTGGGACTTGAAATGAATAGAAGGATAGAAAATCCAAGAGGATTTACTTTGGTCAATATAATTTTATTTCCAATCCATCATAAAGTATTTATTATAATAAGGAGTTAGTGTATAAAGTATGGGATAACCAATCCAAAATAAACATATATTTAAATAAGATGAATTTAGGCTAGGCTAAAATCTTATGTAATGGTTTTAAAAATTAAAAAAAACATGGATTAAATTATCATGTGAAAAATTATGAGAATTATTTTATGAAGTTAATTATTTATAATTCACATTAAGCCATTTTGTTTTTTATTGGTGAAGCCTAGATTAATCAAGTTAATATTGTATTCCATGGACATTGAAATGATTTTTATCATGTGAAAACTGATGGGATAAGATATGGAATCATTTTGTTTTTAATATTTCAACCCAGATATCAATAATTATGATTACCAAAATGAAATTAAATTAGTTTTCAAATTCAATAAGTGTGAGAATGATGTAGTCTCATGGGATTTAACATAATAGAGATGATAAATGAATGATGTTTTAATATCCTTCATCTAAAAATGTTGTATGATTCAGATATAGGGATTTATAAAAGGAACAAGATTATGAATGATTAATATAAATAGTGGGAATCAAAAAACAAGATATTGGGGAAAATAAAAGAGTTCAATAAACACTATGGTGAAAAATAGTTTTTTCCCTAAGGTTCCTTTTGTAATTCATTGTTTTATATGTGATTAATTACATCACTATGAAAACTATTAAACTAATTTAATCTATTAAGGTTATAATAGACACTATTATCCTCTTTGACTATGGGAACATGGAAAATACAATGTAATAACTAATATTGAACCAAATAGTGATAATTTGTATGTTCTAGGTACACTTATTCATCACATGTGATTTTCAAATGTATTATTTTGTGTTGTTATCACCAACTATTCATAGTTATAATATAAAAACATTGTAGTGTCATTATTTTTTCTAATATATATAAAAATTATTCAAGGATTATAGTATTATGGTTCATGAATGGCTTATTATCCTACCTTTAGATAAATTCAATGTGATTTGGGGAATTGATTCTTTTCTCTAAAATTTAATTATATTTTTTATTTGAATATGGAAATACATTTTTATATCATACTATGTTATTATATAAATGAAAAGATAACTAACAATGACCACCTGTCCCGAATTTTATTAAAAATTTCTATAGTAGTGAAAATATAATTTTGAGGAAAACATTATGTTACCTATGTTCATAAGAATGATATTTCTATTGAAATTATAACATGATTCATGAGAACCTATAATATATATACCAAACAATTTTCAATAGTGCGTGATAAATGAAATTTTTAGGATTCATTTTAATTAGGTTTTTGGGAATGTAATTCTTGAGGGTATTGGAGATATTATTTTTTCTCTATTATTATAATGAAGGGTTATTTATTGTTTTCAAATAATTAATACCTGATTAGTGATTTGGACATACAATATATGAAAAAATATTATGAAACATTATTAAATTATAATGAAACCTTTAAATGAGATTACATGAAAGCAAGTATCACATAAATGGATTATTATAATTCAGGTATGTTTATATCCAGTAAAATTACAAAACATGAAAGAGACAATAATTTGAAATGATTTATATCTTTACAAAAAAACACCCCCTAAATCATAATAAAATATAATAATCTCTATTATTATAGAAAATCCTATAATGAGAAACCATACCAAGAATGGAGAAAGCATTTTGGGATATCTTAAATAAAAATATTGAAATGAAAAAAGTGACATAGGATGTGGGATTGGAATGGATGACCCTAGTTAGTTTATATATTGTAATTGAAGCTAATTATTTTAAATATGATGATTTCAAATACAGTCATTCCTAAAATGGTTTCTTGAAATATATGTGTGAAATTGGTATAATAGATTTAGGTATTATTATTAATGAGTTAGATTAATATATATGAAAAACATTAATAAAAAATCAAAAATATAATATCAATTTATAATATTTTATTTTTATGGGATAAAATGTTATTATAGAAGAAATATTTGATAAAATTAAAATAAATATTTTAACTTTAATAGTTTCATAAAATTAAATGATTATGAAAAATATAAATAATTTTAAATATATTTAGATTTAGATCATTCATTTCATAAAAAATTATTGTTTAAAAATGGGACTTTCCATGCACTGTGAAAGTTTTCGAGAAGCTAAATATATTATATTTAAACTATAATAAAGAATATTATTGATCTATATTATAACTAATTTGATAATTAATTTATGTGAAATATTATTTTTGGAAAAAAAATTATAGAAAATATTTTTTTATAGAAGTTGTTTTATTTAAATTTTTTATTAATTTAAAATCCTATTATAAAAGTTCTTATATTAGAATATTATAAAATGAAAATAATTTCTCATTTTTTCATATAATAATTAGCTTAAGAAGAGATATTGAGTTTTTTATGAGGCAACTCGTTTTTTAGGTCAAGAGTAAAAAATTATAAATTTGATACAACCATCAATTTTTCTCATTATTAAAATACCACAATGAATGGTTTTTTTTGAAATAAATTTTAAATAAAGAAAAAATCTATTTATAAGTAAAAAAAAATTAGAAAACATGTTGTATTTAAAAAACCCATTATTTTCATTTTTGAAACATAAGTAAAATTTTACTCAAAAAACTATTTTATTTTCTTATTTTAGAAAAAAAGATATCATTATATTTTGAAATTAAATAAAAAATATATTTATTAACTTAAATAAAAATTTAAATATTTTTTCATAATTTTAATTTAATTTTTAGGAATAAAATTATAATTACTAAGATTTGTGTTAATGGCCATGTAATGACTAAAAGGGTTATTTGAAATGAATTGTTTTTTTAATGTTGTATAATTATTTATCTCATAAATTAGATTTTAAAATATTATGTAATGAATATGATATGATGTTTAAAAATATATATAGATATATTACCAATAATTTTATTTTTGATTAAAGGTATACAATAATAAGAACATATAATGGTGAAACGATCCTTTTCCTACAAAAATTAATATCCTATATATAATTTAATCAATTTAAAATAATTTTCCAAAATTTGGACATTTAATTAGATTTAATAGAGGATAAAATTAGGTGCATTAAACACAAATTTTATCATAATTATAGTCTTATATTTTAAATAATAACCTTATAACTTAGTTAAAAAGTAGTTACAATGGTAGAAATCAAAAAGAAGATGTGTAAAAATATAATGGTAAGCTACTCAAATCAGGATTAAAACATGTGTGAAAACTCATGGTTATGGGTTTCAAAACTCATACCATTATCCCCCTAATTATATATTTTTTTCATAGTCTATTAGGAATTGAATAGTGTTATTGAATCATTGAAATTTTATGAGGATTTACATAAATTCCATTTTACCCATAAAATTTGGCCTCTCACCACCAATTCATGGTCACTCTATGCTTTGTTTATTCTTAAATATATACCAATTAAACTATTCCTTTATGTTTTTTCATATCCATAATCACCCAGAATCAATATTCCTTCCAAATTAAATCTTTTCTATGAAAAATGTAAAGAGAAATTTCATGCTCTTCAGAATGTTAGGTGTGTGTGTAAAATGAATCAGGACCCTTAGTACGAGTTTTTGGATCTTAAATTTTCCTCATAGATATATTATTCTTATTCAACCATGGTTATTTATGGTTCGTGTAATGTAAATTGATTTATTTTTATTATAACATTCAAGAAATAGAAGAAATTTTAAATACCATATCACATTCTATCTTCTGCGGATTTTCTATTGGAATGACTATGACCATATAAGGGATTAGTTTATCCCAAACCCTTTTCATTGAATTATTATTATTTATTTAAAATTTTATATTTCAATTACTATTTTCTTCAACAATAAAATATGATTTCATGTTTTTTTTTATTCCTCTCTTGGTAATAATAATTTGTATATTCTAATATTTTTATCAAATGAATTTGTTTCAAAAAATATATATGATTATTTATGATAATTTTTATCCTTTTTTATAGTATTTTCCCCTTATTATCTATAATTTACATTATGAAAAATTACTTTGTTAAATTTGAATCCAAATAATGGGTTCTCTCATGTTACCTTCATATTTCCAACTAACTACCGTCAATGGAAATTTATTTTATCCTTTTCAATAATGTTTGTATTTACAAAGGTATTTTTTAAAATAAAAATGGATCATCCGAAACATCATATTTACTTATGGGTTATATATTCTTTTAAATTTTATACCTTTTACTACATATTCATCTCATATAATTTATCAATAACACACACACACAAATATATATATATATATATATCATCCCAATGAGCATGTACCTAAGTTGTATAGGATCATGGTCGGAATCCAAAAGACTGAGGATCTAATCTGGGCAGGGAAACATTTCTGGGGCACTGTAGCATAACTGTAGCACGGCACTTTAGTAGTACTGTAGTAGTGGTGGAACTGTTGTAGCGTTGACACTGTAGTGGGGTAGGCACTAAAGCAGGAACTATATATGTAGCAGTACAGTAGTAGGAACTATAGAAACCTCGGTACTGTAGTAGTACTATTCACCAAAGGGTGCTTTGGGACAAAAAATGGGCTTTCAAGCAAAGCATTTAGGACACATGGTCTTGGGCCTTTAGGCTATGTAATGGGTCTCCCTCTACCCTATCAAAAAATGTTTTTTCTTAAATAATTAAAGGAGTACTCAGACCAAAACATTAAATATATATATGTGTGTTTCATACATATATACTAAGTTTACATAACCTTTCATTGTTGGGGGTAATATATATGTTATGTTCCCATAAAAATTCCCACATTTATGAAAAAATGATAGAAATAAATTATTTTATTTTTTATTTCATGACAACTGTCTCCCCAAAAAGATGGTTTTTCACCATTAATATAGATTACAACCATTATTATTGTATAAGAAATGATCTAATTAAATTATGTTTTAAGGGGAAATAATAATCTAGTTCCATTCATGAATGATACATTGCTTATTTTATAATGCATCATATACATAGTTATTTTTTTTGTTCCATCTACTTGATCCTTCTCATTAATTTTTCAACAATGGAACTCAATTTTCATGTCATATGATTATTTTTTAAAATATGAGAACATGTGATGATGTAATTTCATCTTCTATTTAGAATCCTTCTGATATAACCTGTGGTTATTCTTTAAGACATAATTATGAAACCTCATTCTTTATCATGGGTTTTATCATGATTATTATGTATGTATTATTTATTTTCCATATGAGGACCATGTTTTCACGTGTATATTATTTTTTTTATTATGTTATGGGGGGACCAGAATAATATATCTCTCCACGTATGTGGGAAAAGCTTTAATTGTCATGGGAAAAAAGGAAATGGAATTGGGAGTGAACCCAATGCACTATCAAACATTTTCTATTATGTTTATAGGAATTTGGGGTGAACCTAAACCACTATGATATTCATTACACTTTTTTATAATAATGAAAAATAAACACATTCCACCATAGGATCATTTCCACTATGTTTCTGGGAATAGGGATTAAACCCAATAAACTATGGGAATTTTTCTAGTATAATAGTATTGACATTGGTCCTTGAATTATAATTATCATATAATATTTGATATTGATAAAAAATATTTAAGAATAAATTGACTTATTATATCATTCACATATTCTATGATTCCATACATATATTACACTTCATTCTATGGTAAATGTTTATTAATTAATGTTTAATGTTCCACTATAATTACTTTTGGAACAACATTCTTATTTAATGTTATTTTTTATGAAATTTCTCCCATATCTATATTTTATAAAATTTGAATGATATTAACCATGATGATATATTGAAATGTTTTCCCTTACTGAGTATATGTGATCATCCATTTCTTATATTCCCTTCCCCATTTAAGTAAGATAAGTATAACTTATTATAAGATTATTAGGGGGCCTAGAAAATTTAAATTATGTATAAATGATCAAATTTTATATAAAATAATTTTCCAATGTAACCAGTCCTCAAAGATATTACACTAAAAAGTTATACTAGGGTGAGCTTGTTTTATTACCAAATTTTTATTTATTTATAATTATATAAAATAAATGTATGTTTAAATTGGATTTTATAATTTTTGGGATGATTTACATAAAAATAATGGATTGAGCCAATCTGTGGATGCTTGACATTGGATACACTTCTCAGGCGATATGAAATAAGAATTTGATCATATTAGTTATTTATAATAATGATGATTCATCACATTCATTAATGATAAAGGCTTAAATTTAATTTTCCAATGAACTGAAAAATTTAGTTGAAAATTTATTAGATAAGTGGGTGTATTTTTTATGGTTAGAAGATTTCAAAACATTCTATGTGTAAGACAACTGTGTGGCTAAGTAGACATAGTCAATTTCAAAGATAATAATTATTTCATCAATTGGATGTATGGAATAGTTATGATTAAAGGGAAACAATGAAAGGGAAATCACTAACTTATGGGTGGAGAAGAATACATATGCATCATGTCTATGAAATTATATAATAGGTTATCTCTGAAACAGAATTATCACTAGATCCATCAATCTTGGGATGATCTTGTGAATAGTGATAGAGCTTGTGATATCCATTAATTGTCCCATGATCATACACACAAGTGTGATGTTTGTAAAAAATTTAATATTATCCAAAAACTATATATGTCAGAAGACTAAATGTTTTAATGGGTATTTAAATCAATTCATGTTATTGTTCGTAAACTTATACCATTAAGTGACTTTGTTGGGAAGAGTTACTATAAGATATTCTTTGATGATTATATTAGAATGGATGTGTTGATGGTTATCACCCATGAGGCTTAAGTGTTTAGTTATATTACATGATATTGATGAAATTCCAAATAGATTATTTTTAAATGGATTTTGAAATATTTGATTGATTGTGGTACATGGTTAACTAATAGTCTGGAATAATATTCTCTCATGAAGAATGAGATAATGCACAATGATTCAGATGTGAGAACACCCCCACAAATGGTGTAATTGAAGGTAAAAGTTGATCTTAAAAAACATTACTAGTTGAAAATTATTAGAAAAGGCCTTTGAGATATATTTTAGATGAAAAAAATCCTTAGATTAGTATGTATTGAAAATATATATATTTTTATTCTAGAATAGAATACACTATAATAGTTGTTTTATAGGAAGAATAAAATATTGAATTATATTTGAATAATTAGTAGTAATTTATTATCAATAACAAAAAACACTTGAACTTTGAGTCTACTGAAGATGAATGAATTTTAAATCACCACTAATATAGGAGATAAAAAAATATATAAGTAGTTAAAAAATGGATTATGAGTGTTTTTGAATGATAATACATTTCTACAGTATAAAATGAGTACAATAATCATAAAAATTGTGTGGAGAATCTAGAAGAAAGTGACGAGAAAGTAAGAAACTTATAATAGGAATCAATTGATAATTATGATTATGAATATTACAATAATGATGAGTATAATTACATAAGAATGATAATATAAAATTATTCTAAAATAAGGGTTAATATTGATGAGATGAATTTCTATGGAGACATGATAGTTCAAGTGAAATCTTGGAGAATAAAATATTTTCAATAAGTACAACTCTTAACTAAGAGAAATCCAAATAGTTTTTAAGAAAAATCCAAATATGATAAGCGGATCCATGTGATGTATGAAGAACCTAACCATGTTGAAAATAATCATATCATAGGAAATTGTTTCAAGTATAATAATTTTTTTAATTTTATTAAATCACATTATAGGATAATATATCCTCTAAGTTCATGGTATTACACACTATAAAAATACATGATAAAACATATTTTTCATCATAACAGAGAAGATAATACCATCTATATAAGAGGTAGACTGATCAAAGGATAGTGGTGTTCATATATATTTATAAAAAACTCAATGTTAGATAAAATGAAAAATAGATCAAGAAATTTTTAGAATTCATGAATATTGAGTTTCAAATATAAATGATTGTCTATTTGATATTTTTTCTCATCATGTATGTGATTTAATGAAGGCATGCCACATCCATCAATCAATTAATATAGCTCATACTGTATAAATAATATTATGGATAGATAATTACTCGGTAATAGAAATTGGAGTGGCGGAATAGAAGTTTTGTTGTCAGGATTGTGATTAAAAATATGATAATATCAATGATTATATGTATATCATTAGAATCTTGTCATACATGATGGTGATAGGACTCGATATTATGTATTACACTTGTTATTCCAAAAGGTAACTAAGTAATCTAATGTATAGAAACCTACAAGTGGTAAATAAATTACTATATTATATTTAAAGAACAATATATTTTTATATTCTTTATAAAAAATAGTAGGGAATGTGTTATTAGGATTTAAAAATCATTATTGGAATGGTTTCAAATATTATCAAATAAAAAATACAATAATTTCATTCTATTATAGAGAATTATGTATTTATTAGATGAGAAAAAAATAGGATTATACCTTTATGGGAACTATAAATGTTGAATATATTATGACCACTCTTACCTGTATATAATTGTTGGGGATGAAGAAACAACTTTAATTTTATTGAATTTAAGTGAACTCTCATTTGAAAATAAACCATGTTGATTCATGTGTAATTAATCATAGTATAAATATCATCCAATGCATATGGAAGATGCACATTAAAATAAATTATCACATAATGAAGAAGAAAATAGTGTATGGGTATGTGAAATAGGAATATGTTCCTATATAACATTAATTCAAGGATATAATACTAAAAAACATAAATATAAAGTAATTTTGGAAGAATCAACTATATATTTGTGTCTAAAAAACTCCCCACATTTAGATAGTGTGAATGTGACACCCCCACTCTTCATTAAATGGTATAGATTCACTTTATGTTTGTAATTTTAATATTCCTCTTTTATCCCATAACGGATTGAATATTTTTTACTTCTAGAAAATTAGAGATATATTATTCATTGATTGTATGAAGATAGAAAAAAAATTATAAGGGGCTGAGTAAAGATAATAATGGTGGTATCTCTTCAATATTAACACACAGGGAAAAAGTATGTAGAGTGAGTATGAAATTTATAGATAGAATTATTATTTAAATAAGAAGATTATAATGTTGTTCTATTATGAGATAAATATCATGAAAATAAAATGTGACTAAGTTTTGTAGATAATTAGTTTCATGAACTGCAGGTGAGTTTAATGAAGTAGTATATTATTGAAATAGTCATGTTATTGTTGATGATCACACATTTTATGACTAATGTGGACTTAAATTATGTGTTATGTGATTATTTCATTACTAATTGATCTTAAAGTGGGTGTAAGGTGTCATAAAATATAAATTATAAAGTAGAATTAAAATTATGGATAATTAGTTTATAGTATTGTCAATAATCCCCAATAGGTTACTTTTTAACAATATTACCTCGAGCATATTTTTAAAGTTATTGGGTTGTTTTTTTTTTGATAAATAAAATCGATAAAATTTTAAAAGTATGAATCATGATAAATTGATGAAGATATGTTTTTTTGGAAGTGTATTGATTTAGTCTTTTGACAGTCGTAATAAATTGGAGTTGAAGGTTAAAATTGAAAAAAATGAAAACATTTCATGATGGAAATAATTCAATATTGGAAATAATTTCATAGAGTATGGTATCTTATAAAAGAGTTTTATAAGGTGGTGGTTTGTGAATTGAAATTTTTTTGAATAGAAATATGGTTCCAGAAGGAGTCTTGAAATTTAATTCATAAAAGGGGAGAAATAGCAAGAATAAAATTATGAAGTAATTATAAAGTGAAATTATATGGAATCCCTATAATTTGTTAGTGCAATTTAGTGATTTATGAGGTATTTAATAAGAAAATTTTAAGAAAAGATTATATATAATAAGGTAAACTAGTAATCGTTTTCATATAATTTTATTGGGAACTATTCTTATAATTTGTCGCCTATGAATTTCATGAATTAATAAGACTTTAGAAAACATTATAGTGGGTAGAAATCACATTTAATGTGAAGAAGGGTATTCTATTATGTAATTGTGGGTAAATAAAAAATTCATGAAGAACTTATGAAGTTGATTAATATATTTCACATTTGAGAGTAGTTTATAGAGATTATTATTGATGGAATTTTATTCGTTAATGAAATTTATGATGAGAAGGTGTTTATAATGGCAGAAAGTTCATGGTGGAATTAGTTACAGAAGGACATATAGTATCATTGGTTCATGAATGAGTTAGTTGAAATAAATTTCTTATTAATTAATATATGAAGAAGTTTTTACAATGAGAAGGAATTCTGTGAATACAATCATATAATATAATGAGGAATGTAACTGACTGATGAAAAATGAGCATTAAATGAAACCAATTGTTATGAGAAAAATTTATGAATATTTTTATATTATTATATGTTTCTTTTATATGGATATTTCATTTAATTCAAATAAGTGATTATTGATTTCTCAAATTTAATATTTTTTAAATCAATGAAGATTGTGAGTTTACTTTTACAATTAGATACAAGTAATGTACATAGTGATTCAGGCACATCATCACGTGATTGTTTTAAAAACCTTCAATTAACATAGTGTGTGTGAACCAAATTGAAATTACTTATTTCCATATTTATTTTCTTTTCAACTTCATAAATTTATCAAGGGTTTTTAGAACTAACAATAGAAAATGATCAACCATTAGGTTTTCATAAAAAACATGAAATATCATGATTCACCCCTCTTAAATTATTTAATTTTCTTTTTTTCCAACACTATTTAAACATAAAAACCATATGGAAAACCATAGTGATTTTATGAAGGAAGAATAAATTATACTGTATATACTTTATCTAAAGAGGAATAAATTTCACAGATAATAGTTTTAAATTAAAGTGGGTGTATAAGAAATGTGTGAAACAAAATAGATTTACTAGAAAATGATTGGGATTGGAACATAATAAATTTACCCTAATGTGATAGTTTTATAAAGTATTTATAAATGGTCATTGAATATGAAACATAATTTTATTTTTATTTTTAAATTATTTTGATTTTCACTTATATATTAGTATAAATAAAAAATTTGAGAAATTTATAGTGGTAATATAATAATTATATTTTTTTCGATTTTCTATTAAACTAATTCCAAAGGATTGTTAAAATTTTCCCAATTTTGGGTTCAATGTTACATTTCATGATATATTAAATACATGACTCAAATAATCATAATTATTCATTTCATAATATCATTAATTAAAGGAATAAAATGAATTTAAATGTATTCATTTTTCATTGTTTTGACTATATATAGGTGGAGTTATGATCATCAAGGAATTCTGTCATGTGGGGATTATAGATCTAAAATAATGAGTCACATTCTTTGTAAGAAGAAGAAAAGGTGACATGTATATTCTGATTATTCTTCGATAAATTTGGGTGGAAGTGTTGTAAAGACAACGCCTCATGTGTTCAATCCAATTGAAGTGTTACATTAAAATATTTCTGCATACTGTTTCTCTAGAATGCATCAGATCATGAAGGATGTGTTCATTAACGTTGTTTTATATCATCTGTACCAAAGGCCAGGTGTCGATCACACATGGGATAGAATAAAGAAAAATATTTTGTATATCTGATTGAGGGAGTAAAATGAAATAATCATTTAAAAAAATAATGTCTAATCCTATTTCTATGGGTTGGGTTCTCAATTTAGGGATTTACGATAAGTTCACCAAAGAAAAAAATAAATGAGTACGTAATAGGATTTTTGATTCTATGTTTTATAAAAAATAGGTGTGATATGTTCTCACTCAAGTGAAAATAAGTCAATATAATATAATATTTCTGTAATGTCCCAGACCCTCATGACCCCTTCCTTTTCCAATTATCAGTGGGACCGATTGGCACGACCGATCGATGAGACCGATCGGCGCGAATGATCGGCGCGAACGATCGGCACGAACGATCGGCGCGAACGATCGGCGCGACCGATCAGTGAGACCGATCAGTGTCACCCATCCTTGGCAGGCTTTTCTTATGAAGCCTCCCCCGTAACCCCACTTTTAGGACTTTTTAACTTTTTGAAGCATTTCAAGGCTGTTTTTAATCACATAATTAATATCTAAAAATCAAAGAAACCTCCCTACTAAATAAAAATTAATCCCATCGTGTGTAACCTCCCAAACTTGGGGGGAATCAGGATCTGAATTTAAAGCGTTCAAAATTCTCATATCCCGTAACAATGGGATTTTATCTATATATCGCAGAAGAATTTCTTCTTCCCCCTTCTTCTTCAGTTTGGCCAACTTCTCTCTTCTCCCTGGTGTGCTTCAAGTCCCTCCTTCCCGAGAGTTGTGGTATGCCTAGGTTGAAGTCTTCTACTCGTCCTTGGAGTTCCCGACATCCCTCCCCTGCAAATCGTGCATCCCATGTTCTTGGCACGTGGATAGAAACGTAGATCCTTGATTAATCAAGTAGGGATTTTTCTCCTTCGTCTCTCCTTTCTGTGTAACATGCGGGGTGGGCATGCTTTTGGCTCTATAAAAATTCATGAAACCGAACTTAATAAAGATAATGAACAGACCCTTAAAGAATGAAAGGGGGTGTGATCAATGTTATGCTATACTCTCTTATGTTGTTGTGTGTTGTGAATTGTACTGGCCTATGCTCACTGAAAATCATGTCCATTGGTGGTCTTTCTTTACAAACTAATAAACCTCGATGCCCCTAGATGTTTAAAAAACCGTAACGTGGAATTGGTTAATTACGTATACTCGGTTAAATAAATTGAAAGCACCAAGATCAACCCTCTTATATGATAACCCCAATTAAAGTACAGTGGAATTGAAACCATGGAGTGTGTTAAATATTTTAAATCTGAAAATACCCACACGATCATGCCTTGTGTTGGTGGTAGGGGTTTGGTTATTCCCTTCGCGGGCCGATTTCTGCGGTGATATGGGTGGAAATGGGTTTCCCTGTTGTTATACTTTCGCTGGTGGTGAATTTGAGGTTGTTTGGTTATTCTGGTTATATCACGAATTGGGGTGGAATCCTCTTTTGTTGAGAAATAGTTGGCTCCTGTATTTTTGGGGCCATGGGGTTGTGTCTCGGGGTTTTCTTTGGTTCCAGTACTTTGAGGGATCTCACTTATCCCTTTGTTGTTATGACATTACAAGAGAACCGGGTGTGAATGTTAAGTTGTTGTTTGACACTCTTCATTCTCTGGATTTTAGTTTTTCCTGTTAGTTGCCCAGTAGTGTATTTTCATCTAAATGGGGTCACTTGAATATGAAAACAAGAATGGCTTAAATGGGGAATTGGTTCTGGGATGGATTGTGACCCGGTTGTGGGTGGTATACATTTCATGAATGAATAGTGATGTGGTGTTTGTGCTTAAGCTGGTTTCAGAACCCTAGGTTGGGTTGAGTGCTTGTTTACTTATGTATATACTTATAGTTTTTATGTTTCTTATTCATGCCCCACCCTATTTGATCACTTAAGTGCCAAACACCCCCATTTCATGGGGGAGGGTGTTTTTCCCAACACTCCTATGAGTGGCTGGTTATTTGCTCCTTTTCTGTTCCCTTTCCCGAATAGCCCAAGACTCTTCGGGCAGGCTGTGATGGCCTGAAGTCCATTATTAGCCCAAGAATCTTCGGGCGGGGTAGTTATGGTGGTTGGCTCAGGTTTTTTCAGGCAGGTTGTTTCCCAAGTGTCATCGGGATGAGGCCCAGGTGTCTTCGGGCGTGGCAGTGGTTGTTCTAACACAGGTGTTTGTGGGTATGGTTATGTGTGGTGGTTGTGGCCCAGGTGTCTGTGGGCGGGATGTGCGGTTGTGGACCAGGTGTGTCCGGGTGAGGTTTGGTAGTGGTACTGCGTAAGGATATGGCCCAGGTGTGTGCGGGCAGGGTGTGGCAGTGGGACTGCGGTGAGAATGGCGGGATTAGTTCGATGCGTAGGATGTCCTTAATAACCAGTAGGAAAGTGGTGCGGGGTACCCAAATATCGATGTGCTATTATTATACTTTACTTGCTTTGCATTATTTGGGGATTGTACCTTTGTGAGGTTTGGGTGGATAGATTTTCATTGTTGGGTGTTTGGTTATCTCTTTTTCCACAGGACATTAGAATGTCCCCTCACTTGTTCACGAGAGTCTTTGGTTTTCCCTGCTGAGTATACTTGTATGCTCACCCTACGTATATAAAACTGCTTTCAGGTTTCCATGAGGACTTCAGGGATCGTGCGGGACCGTACTAACTTGGACCTTTGGGACAGTTGCTGTTGTTGTTTTCCCTTTTTTTGGTATCTTTTTAGCTTTGTAGTTTTGTGACTTTTATCTTTTACCTTTGAACATGCATATGGGAATGGTTTATTTTCAGCCATATTTTCACTTTCAGTTTTGGTGTTGTGGGATTTACTATCTTATCACATGGTCCTATTAAAAGAAAAAGGGTAATGCATTCCATTTAGTGTGTGATTATATACCCTTGGTGTTGGTCGCCACTCCGGGACCTATTGAAGGAGGGTTTTAGGGGTCATTATCTCTCCTTCAACTTAACAATGGAATGTCCTGGAAATATACTGACCCTTCCCTCCTTTTGGTGAAGGAGGGTCATGATATAATGGTATCAGAGGCAGTGGTTGAGAGATAGGATGGAGTCTGGAGTTAGGCACAGTGAGGATTATAGGGGATGGTAGGGAGACAGTGTCGGGTGACCTTGGTGCGTGAATTAGGCTAGGGAAAACCGGCTAGGACATGGGATTTTAGGGCCCCCCGTGATCCGATGCAAGGACTCTGGGCCTACCGAACGACCAAGTGAGACTACACTGATTGTAGGGTAGAGACCGTAGGAAAGGTACATGCATCATAATGACTTGTGTTCTCATGTTTCTGGGGTGTTTTAGGGAATTAAAAAGAATAATAAGTTTAAGAATTTTAAGAACAATATTCTGCACTACTTGGGCTTAGGAAATCTTTTTTTACCTTGAAGATATGGAACCAAGGAGATGACCACGAGTTTTGTGGGTGATCAAGGCCCCGGAAGTTGACTTGGTCGATCGGAAGAGGGCTTATCGAGAGGAGGAAGACGACCAATGGAAGAAGACACTTTGAGCCTTTCAGCGACAGTCCCTTGGGAAGTATGAGGGCATCACCTCGGATATGGAGATGGAGAGTTGGATCGAGGAGCTAGTGATAGCTTTCGGCTTGATTCAAGCTCTGATAGAGTACTGGGTTCCTCTGGCCGTCATCCAGATGCGGGGAGCAGTGCGTTAGTGGTGTACGCTTTATCTCAAGGAAGGGAAGGAGGCTGAGATTGTGTGGGCTGATTTCAAGAAGGAGTTTCGGGCAGAATTCCTCTCTTATATGATGAAGGCGGAGAAGAGACAGGAGCTACTCTCCCTCTAGCAGGGGATTATGTCTGTAAGAGAGTTGGGGATCAAGTTCAAGGATCTTCTTTGCTTTTCTTTGGATCTCTTTCCGGATGAGGAGTCTCAAGTGAGATGTTTAGAGGAGGCGCTTTGACCCTCCATCTAGTACGCTGTTACCCCCTTCACCTTACCGACATACTTGGAGGTGCAGAAGAATCCTGAAGTGGAGGAGAGGATTCACACACTGGGAGTTGTGTCACGTGAGGGGACCCAGTTGGGATCATCGAAGGGGAAGGTTTTCATCACCAGACCTCCAACATCGGGACCCTCTAGATTTTGACTGGCAGGGAGCAGGCCCCAGCAGTTCCAGTTCTGATCTCCCGGCCCTCGCCCCTTTCCTTCAGGACCAGGACCGAGATGCTTCATCTGTGGCAACCACGGGCACATTCGGAACCAGTGCCCAGATAGAGTGCAGTACGGTGGTAGTGGGTAGTCCCAACACCCACCTCAGAAATAGCTTCCAGCTAGGCCCTTTCAACAGCAACAGCAGAGGCAGCGAGCTCCTGCTCCTCCGAGGGCAGACGTTGCGGGTGGAAGCCGACCTCAGGTCACTCCTCAGGGACCTCGACCAGGGCGTGGTTGGGGAGGTGTCCGACAACCGAGGGGCAGAGGATCTTGGCATGGGCAGTTTCACACCGCGGAGGCAGTAGTTCCAGCAGGACTGGAGGTCATTCGAGGTACGATCAGTTTGTTCAGTACCCTTGCTTATGCCTTATTCGATATCGGAGCATCGCACTCCTTCATTGCACCCAGTCTAGCCCATACTTTGGGTCTAGATGTCGAGAGACTTCCAGTTCCCCTGGTGCAGAGCACACCAGTCAGAGGTTAGAAAGACTTGTTATATGCTTGTTAAGGATGTATACTGATGATAGGGCCACATTGGTCACTCAGGGATCTCCTACTATTGAAGATACATCCATACGATGTCATCCTAGGCATTGAATGGTTGTTATCTGTGTGTTCCATCATCGACTGCTTCTGAGGAAGGGTTTTGTTCTCAAACTTTGGTGGCCAACGTGTTACTTTCACCGGTGATCGGAGCGGCCAGAAGGGCACCAGGTGAGAGGAACCTCTCCTCTCCTTGTTAGCCGAGCTGTCAGTGGAGTTAGTAGATGCTGAGATGGTGGAGGTACCAGGGATCGTCTGTGAGTTTATGGACTTCTTTCCTAAGAAGGTGACGACTCTACCCCATCGACGTGATATTGAGTTTGGGATAGACTTGTAGCCCGGTGCTCATGCGATTTCGATGGCTCCCTACCGGATGGAACCTTCGGAGCTATGGGAGTTGCGGATTCATATTTACGATCTGATGAAGAGGGGTTATGTTCGACCAAGTGTGTCACCGTGGGGTGCTCCAGTCTTGTTTGAAAAGTAGGTGGACGGTGGTATCAGGTTTTTTATAGACTACAGGAGGCTGAATCAGGTGATGATCAAGAATCGCTACCCTCTTCCGAGGATAGACGATCTCTTTGACCAGCTGAAGGGGGAAGAATTGTTCTCGAAGATCAACCTACGGTCTTGGTATCACCAGTTGAGGGTAAATGAGGGAGACATCTCGAAGACGGCCTTCAGGTGCAGATATGGGCACTTCGAGTTTGTATTCATGCCTTTTGGTGTTACAAATGCCCCGGCTGTGTTCATGGGACTTATGAACTCCATCTTTCGGGAGTATCTGGATCGGTCCATAGTCGTGTTCATCGACGACATCCTGATCTATTCAAGATCATAGGAGGACTACGCGGAGCACCGGAGGACGGTTTTGGAGGTCCTCTGATGGCACCAGCTCTATGGGAAGTTGTCTAAATGAAAGTTCTGGATGCGAGAAGTGTACTTCCTTGGGCAAGTAGTGTCTGAGCAGGGGGTAGCGGTGGACCCTTCAAAGGTCGAGGCGGTTGTTTCTTAGGCCGCACCCAAGAACGTAGAAGAGGTTCATAGTTTCCTCAGGCTGGCAGGTTACTACCGGAGGTTCGTACCCAACTTCTCCTGAGTTGCAGCCCCTTTGACATCCTTGACGAAAAAGGACCAGGGTTTCACGGGGAGTGAGTAGTGCAAGGCAGCCTTCAGCTATCTAAAGGAGAAGTTGGTTAGTGCCCCAGTGTTGAGACTACCAGAAGAAGGGGTGGCATATGAGGTGTTCTGTGATGCTTCAGGGCAAGGCCTCGGATGTGTGTTGATGCAGCGACAAGGGGTAATCTCTTATGGGTCTAGGAAGCTACACCCTCATGAGTGTAATTATGCCACCCACAATCTGGAGCTTTCAGCGGTCGTTTTTGTACTAAAGTTGTGGCGGCATTACCTCATCGAAGAACACTTTATGGACTTCATGGATCACAAAAGGTTGTGGTATATCTTCTCCCAGCGAGACCTAAACTTTCGACAGTAGAGGTGGATGGAGTTCCTCCAGGGTTACGACTTCGAGATTTCCAACACTTCAGTAAAAGGGAATCTAGTGGTCGATGCTTTGAGCAGGAGGTCATAGAAGGATGTGGTCCGAGTGTCAGCAGACTCTTGGAAGGTGATGGGGGAGTTGGTTGCCTTTCACCTGGATGCGAGGATGGATAATGGTAGGGAATACCTGTATCAGATGACAGTATAGTCTTCTTTGTTGCGTCAGGTGGAGGAGTCTCAGTGGGGAGACTCGAAGAGTGAAGTGATGCGCGACTAGGTTAGCCAAGTTGATGCTCCTGAGGGGTGGACAGAGGATGGTCAAAATTGGACGCTTTTTCGTGGTAAGTTGTTTGTTCTGGAGGCAATGCGTGATAGGGTTCTTAGTGAGTTCCACAACTCACCCCTAGTGGTAAACCCAAGAGTTTCCAAGATGTACCAGGGTCTAAGGAGACAGTTTTGCTGACCTGGAGTAAAGCGAGCAGTGGAAGAGTTTGTGGCTAAGTGCCTAGTGTGTCAGCAGGTGAAGGTTGAACACTGTGTTCCAGGCGGGATGTTCCAACCTTTAGATGTCCCCGAGTGGAAGTGGGACAACATCTCGATGGATTTCATCACGGTACTACCCAAGGTGAAAGGAAGCTATGACGCCATCTGGGTAGTAGTGGAATGGCTGATGAAATTGGCTCACTTTCTAGCAATCAAGGAGTTGAGTGTCGTAGACGCTCTAGAACGGAGATATGTGGATGAGGTAGTGCAGTTGCATGGAGTTCCAAGGTCTGTAGTCTCGGATAGGGATGCACAATTTACCTCACGAGTCTGGAGGGGTTTGCACCATGCTTTTGGCACTCAGTTGTGGCTTAGCACTGCCTTCCACCCCCAGACAGATGGGTAGACAGAGCGCACCATCCAAACCATAGAAGATATGCTATGATCATGCGTTATGGACTTCGGGGGATCATGGGTGCGACACTTGCCTCTGGTAGAGTTCTCCTACAATAATATCTATCACTCTACCATTGGCATGGATCTGTTTTAAGCCCTATATGGAAGGTTGTTTTACTCACCTGTGTGCTGGACTGAGGTTGGGGAAGCAGGTGTTCTTGGCCCGAAGGTAGTGCAGAGCACGACAGAGAAGGTTCAACTTATACGAGGAAGGATGAAGGAGGCTCAGGACTGGAAGAAGTCATATTCCGATGATTGGAGGAGACCCTTGGAGTTCAAGGTTGGGGATCACGTGTTCTTGATGGTCTCCCCTCGGTGTAGACAGTGGAGGTTCGGCAGGGGAAGTAAGCTTTCTCCCAGATTCATCGGACCCTTCAAAGTGTTGCGACGGGTCGGTGAAGTGGCTTATTAGCTAGCCCTACCACCACCGCTACTGAGGATACATGATGTATTCCATGTGTCCCAGCTCCGATGATATCTACATGATGATTCACACGTCCTTGACTGGGGAGGGCTAGATATCGAAGACTATGCAACCTTCGTGGAGTGACCAGTGATGATCAAGGGTCGTGAGGAGAAGGTTCTTCACGGGTGAACCATTACCTTGGTTCGTGTGTTATGGATACATGGTGGAATTGAAGAGAGTTACTGGGAGAGGGAAGCACAGATGCGTTCCCAGTACCCAGAGTTTTTTTGAGTTTTATCATGTTTGGTCAGTACTTATTTACTGTGTAATGATTTAACTTGTTGAATATGGATGTGCAGTTTTCTTTTTTGTGGATGTCTGTGTGAAGCGTCCTAAAGAATGGGGAGGGGAGGACCTGATCCCTAGTTAAGATGCATTAAAGTAGATGCTCTTAAACCTGTGCGGGTGAGTTAGTGTCGACCAAAGTGGGTAGTATCTTAACATGGAGGAAGGGAAACCCCTCTCCCACTGAAACGAACGGTTTATCCTTTTTGTTTTGCGTGGTTTCATGGGGAAAGGAGCGGTAGGGTTTTTGTGTTTGTTCATGAGATAAGGTTTTCCTATGTCCAGAGAGGTTCACTCCTGAGAGATATCTTCTGGGGTTGTTGTTCAGACCCCCCCCCCCCCTCTTTCTTCCAGTTCTGGTTTTGATTATCGAGGGTGAGAATGGTTTGAGAGGTATCTGATGTAATGGCCCAGACCCTCACGACCCCATCTTTTTCCAATTATCGGTGGGACCGATCGGTGTCACCCAGCCTTGGCAGGCTTTTCTTCTGTAGCCTCCCCTGTAACCCCACTTTTAGTCCTTTTTAACCTTTTGAAGCATTTCAAGGCTGTTTTTAATCACATAATTAATATCTAAAAATCAAATAAATTTCCCTACTAAATAATAATTAATCCCATCGTGTGTAACCACCCAACTGTGGGGGGAATCTTGATCTGAATTTAAAGCATTCAAAATTATCATATCTCGTAACAATGGGATTTTATCTATATATCGCAGAAGAAGTTCTTCTTCCCCCTTCTTCTTCATTTTGCCCATCTTCTCTCTTCTCCCTGGTGCGCTTGAAGTCCCTCCTTCCCGAGACTTTTGGTACACCTAGGCTGAAGTCTTCTTCTCATCCTTGGAGTTCCTGAAGTCCCTCCCCTGCAAATTGTTCATCCCCAGTTCTTGGCGCGTAGAGAGAAACGTCGATCCTTGATCAATCAAGTAGGGATTTTTCTCCTTCGTCTCTCCTTTCTGTGTAACATGCGGGGTGGGCATGATTTTGGCTTTGTGAAAATTGATGAAACCGAACTTAATAAAGATAATGAACAGACCCTTAAATAATGAAAGGGGGGTGTGATCAATGTTATGTTATACTCTCTTATGTTTTTGTGTGTTGTGAATTTTACGGGCCTATGCTCACTAAAAATCATGGCCATTGGTGGTATTTCTTTGCGAACTAATAAACCTCGATGCCCCTGGATGTTTAAAAAACCATAATGTGGAATTGGTTAATTACGTATACTCGGTTAAATAAATTGAAAGCACCAGGATCAACCCTCTTCTATGATAACCCTGGTTAAAGTATAGTGGAATTGAAACCATGGAGTGTGTTAAATATTTTAAATATGAAAATACCGGCATGATCATGCCTTATGTTGGTGGTAGTGGTTTGGTTATTCCCTTCGTAGGCCGATTTTTGGGGTGATATGGGTGGGAATGGGTTTCCGTGTTTTTATACTTTCGCTGGTGGTGAATTTGAGGTTGTTTGGTTATTCTGGTTATATCACGAATTTGGGTGGAATCCTCTATTATCGAGAAATAGTTGGATCCTGTATTTTTGGGGCCATGGGGTTGTGTCTCGGTGTTTTGTTTGGTTCCAGTACTTTGAGGGATCACACTTATCCCTTTGTTGTTGTGACTTTACAAGAGAACTGGGTGTGAATGTTAAGTTGTTGTTTGACTCTCTTCTTTCCCTGGCTGGTAGTTGTGCCTTTTAGTTTCCCATTAGTGAAGTTTCATCTAAATGGGATCACTTGAATATGAAAACAAGAATGGGTTAAATGGGGAATTGGTTCTGGGATGGATTGTGACCTGGTAGTGGGTGGTATACCTTTCATGAATGAATACTAATGCGGTGTTTGTGCTTAGGCTGGTTCGAGAACCCTAGGTTGGGTTGAGTGCTTGTTTACTTATGTATATACTTGTAGTTTTATGTTTCTTATTAGCGCCCCAACCAAGTTGAGCACTTAAGTCCCGAACACCACCATTTCATGGGGGAGGGTGTTTTTCCCAACACTCCTATGAGTGGATGGTTATTAGCTCCTTTTCTGCTCCCTTTCCCAAATAGTCCAAGACTCTTTGGGTAGGTTGTGATGGCCAGAAGTCCATTATTAGCCCAAGAATCTTCGGGCGGGGTAGTTGTGGTGGTTGGCCTAGGTGTTTGCGGGTAGGTTGTTTCCCAAGTGTCTTCGGGATGAGGCCCCGGTGTCTTCGGGTGTGGCAGTGGTAGTTCTGACCCAGCTATTTGCGGGTATGGTTATGTGTGGTGGTTATGGGTCAAGTATTTGTGGGAGGGATGTGTGGTTGTGGTTCAGGTGTGTGTGGGCGAGGTTTGGCATTGAGACTACGTGAGGATATGTCCTAGGTGTGTGCGGGCGGGGTGTGGCACTGGGACTGCGGTGAGAATGGCGGGATTGGTTCGATGTGTAGAATGTCCTTAATAACCAGTGGGAAAGTGGCGCAGGGTACCCAAATATCGATGTGCTATTATTATACTTTACTTGTTTTGCGTTATTTGGGTAGTGTGCCTTTGTGAGTTTTGGGTGGATAGCTTTTCCTTGTTGGGTGTTTGGTTATCTCTTTTTCCACGGGACATTAGAATGTCCCCTCACTTGTGCATGAGATTCTTTGGTTTTCCCTACTGAGTATACTTGTATGCTCACCCTACGTATATAAAACTACTTTCAGGTTTCCAGGAGGACTTCAGGGATCGTGCGGGACTGTACTAGCTTGGACCTTTGGGGCAGTTGTTTTTGTTGTTTTCCCTTTTTTTGGTATCTTTTTACCTTTGGAGTTTTGTGACTTGTATATTTTACCATTGAACATGCATATGGGAATGGTTTATTTTCAGCCGTATTTGCACATTCAGTTTTGGTGTTGTGGGATTTACTATCTTATCTCCCGATCTTATTAAAAGAAAAATGGTAATGCCTTCCATTTAGTGTGTGATTTTATACCCTTGGTGTTGGTCGCCACTCTGAGACCTATTGAAGGCGGGTTTTGGGGGTTATTATCTCTCCTTCAACTTAATGAAGGAAGGGCCTGGAAATCTGCTGACCCTTCCCTCCTTTTGGTGAAGGAGAGTCGTGAAAATTTCTTATAAATATTTTTTAAATAAAATAATTTTCTATAACCACTTTTTTGGAAAACATCCCAAAATGTTGTTGTGTATAGAGGTAACACACATGCAGTGACCCACGTAAAATATTACACATTGTGAAACTATTTAAGGAGGTAAAATAAAAAATTTAACAATTATAGAAACCCACTATAATGTCATATGAATATTAAAAACCTAATCTATCTTCCAATAAAAATTTTGTTACCTCATATTGAAAAAACAATTATCAATAATCCACTATGTCAATAAAAAATATTGAAGGATAAAATACTTAGATAACAGATTTCTTGGTTTACTAAAATCTATATTGGGATTTCATAAATGTGCTATGGATATTGAAAGATTATTAATATAAGATATCAAACCAAATATAAGGAAGAATAAAAAAATTACAATATGTCACAAGTCCATAGAATGCTTTATTTTTTTATTTCATGAAAGTTTGGAATTCATATGAAAGTGTAAGAATAGATCATTAAAAATAAGTTGAAGAAAACTAGGGATGGCCGTTTATATGTAGAGTCATTAATTAATGTGGTGGAAAATATTTATAGAGTTGAATATCATTAATTTTAATATAATAATTTTAGTCATCATTACTTATATTATTTTATTAAAAAAGGTTGATCCACCAATTTTTGGGATCCTTCATATGGAGGGGTAAAACCCATTTTCTATTGGAGTTTCTCCTTTCCATATTATTTAATTCTTATATAGATATAATATTATTTATTTTTATAGTTTAATATTTTTTAAAAATTTATATATATAATTATATGGAATTTTTTTATTGTTATATAAAATCAATTTTAAATATATTATTTTGGACCCTTAAATTGCTTTAATGAACTATGTTTTACACCTACAGAAGTTTTAAATAATTAATTTAGCTACAATATATATATTTTTCATTTTTTATGTTTTTTCATATTTATGTAAAATAATTACCCTTACAAGGCCTTTACATAGCATAAAAATTTCCATTTACCATTCAAAATTTTTAAAAATAACATGTCTACCATTATGTGATCATTACATTACCATTACATGAATCACTAGAATTAATTATTTACCATTACATGATTTATTCTTTAACTTAACATAAACTCTTTTTAAGATTTAGTATCACGTCCAATTCATTTATTCCCCTTCAATAACTTATTTTTATGTTCTTTCACCTGTATGGGAGTTCCATTTCACCTTTATAATAACATGGTCTTATATTTACGTGTTCTAAAAAAATTCATGTACAATTTACCCATATGTGTAAATTTATAAATGACCATTACCTATCCTGTATGTTGTACAATTATGAAGATTATATAATTTATGGAAGACCCTGATATAGAGTGTAGATTTATCAATTGTTCTTTTGGTAGGTACATCAACTGTAGGCTCAATCGAACATATTCCCCATTATATAGGTTGTCATGTTTCTTCATGTGGCTAGTAGATGAACTATGTGTTCCATCCATGGTATGAAAATAAACCATGTTTCATAAAATTCTTCATATAGTAGGTTGATCAAATTTAAATATTGAATTTATATAAATATATTCCATGCCCTACTTGTAAATATTTTTTTGAATTAATTCATCTAAATTTGAAATGTTTAAAATGATTTTGTGATTCCACTAACTCATATTAAAATTTTAGTGACCATTCAAAGTTTTTTTTATATTTATAAATATATTTAAATCTTTATCAATTTTTTCATTTTTTCTAAATGAAATAGTAGTAATATTTATAAAAAAATATGAATATATTTATTATAGGTTGGTTTAATTTTTTAGCTTTTTTAAATTCAGGTTTAATAATAGAGATAAATTTCAAATATTCTATATCATAGTTAGTATGGTGATATTTATTATTTAATATATACATTTTCATCCTATATATGATTTTGGAAACATTTTTTGTATTAAATATTTTTATATTAAAGAACTACCAAGCAAGATGTATTAGATTTTTTTGACCTATTAATATATAATTAATTTATGAATTCATTCAAATGACTTTTAATGATAATATTTTAATTTCAAATAATGATATTATCATTGATAATTCTTGAAAATGTTTTCTCTATCTATGATAATTAGGTATTATAATTTTTATTATTTAACTATCTAACCAATTAAAGTCTTTTATTAAGTTATAGAGAATTTTATTTTAGTTGAATTGAGACTATAAGGATATGATTCTTGATATTATGTTTCGGAAGCAACATTGTGATCAGATAAATGACAGTGATAACTTCTCATTGTATGAACTATATAATTATGTGAAGTGATATAAGAAAATTTTAAAAGAGAAGATTCATCATTCAATCACTAATTGATGATTTACATGGATGTATTTCCCAAGACAAATCATTCAAATCATTAATGATGGTGAAAAGATATTTCCAATAAAAACTTACATATCTAAAACCTTCCAAATGGTTTCAATTTTTATATTTTTTTTATTTTTTAAATTTATATGTAATAAATATTTTCACCCAATACTAATACCACTATAAAAAATTATTCATTAGTTATGATATCTAGATAAAAATGTAGTAACATAGGTTCTGAGGGATCCTATATAAAAATGACCTAGACCGGGGATGCTCAATTTTAAAATCCTATGTTCGGTCTATTCCCATATAAGGATGGGTGTTTAGGCTTAGTGGTTCACCATTATAAAATCAATGGATTTTTATTTCTCCCATATTAAAATTATATATATAGAATATTCCATTTAAAAAGTATGTCCTTCATTTTATTTGGTTCCATAGTCTATTTTTTTTGTTTTAGTGATTTGAAATATGATAATTTGGATTGGAAATATTATAAAATTATTAGTGTTAATAACATAATACTTATACATTCAAAATTCAAGGATACACTATTTTTAATCCTTTTAAAAAATAATTTTTTAGCCTTATAAATCCCCAAAACTCCACAATTTATTTTAATTAATTTTATATTTTTATGAAAATAAAGTTCCCCCTCTTTTCAAATTCCATACACCATCAGGACCAAACATGAGGTATCAATGAATGACCCTAAATGGATTGTTTTAGTTTTTTTTTTGTAATTTTTTAATACTATATCTTTTATAGAAGTTTTTTCCTATTCCAAAATAATATTTTTGAAAGATATTTTTTATTGATGTAAAGTCAACAATTTGAATTTATTAATATGATGAAAGCACCTCATTTCAATGGAAGTGATTATAAATATTAGAATGATAAAGTGTAGGTATTTTTATAGAATATTGGTATATATTATTGTAATAGTAAAGAAATCAAAAAAAAATCCTGAATTTGAAATTATTAAATTAATTGGTAATGGTGTAATAAAATATATCTTGAATTACAAGGCTCTAAATTATCATGGTTGTTCACATTTTATAAATGTTTTTAGTAATATATTTTATTGTTAAAATAAATATGAAAATTAAAGACTCTAAATATCACACATCAAGGAACTGAAAAATTTAATAGAACTAAGAGTGTAACAAATAAAAATAAATTTCAAATGATTACAATTACCAATCATGAAAGTGTTTAAGAGATGTTCTATAGATTCAAAAAAAATTAACAAAATTGTTTCACTTAATGGAACAATACAAATGAATTTATAATTGAATAAATAAAATGTGCCTTAATAGTGAAATTGAATTCAATGAATGTTTCCATTAATTATATAATATTTTTACCAATTATACTTTAGATGAGATGGTAGGTTTCGCACTGTAATATGAGCTTCAATTGAAGAATGATGTTCCTGATTTATGTTATAAAATATTTGGGGATAATTTTGAATCTAAATTTTTATATTTTGTATATTTTAGTGATCATTAATTATCATATATTTTTGGGAAATGTGATGACCAATATAAAGTTTAAATGAAAATTCAAGGAATTATAAAAAAATTAATAACACCAAAAATGATTGAAAAACAAGAAAGTGATGAAAAAATAACTTCAACCAAAAGACATGAAAGGTTATTCAACTATTATATTAAAATAATGCAGTTATACTATTTAGACTGAATATATATGTGCTAGATTTAATAATTAAAGAGAACAAGAGGAGAATTAAATAAATAAAAATAAGAAAAAAATTATAGGATTTTGGAGTTACATTAAAATTCTAATTTTTAAGAATATTATAGAATGATAAAGAGACTAGTAACCTTATTGTAATGGGAAAATATCCTAACGGAAAAGTTCACAATAATGAAATATTAAAATGTACTAATCTATGGTTAATGGATGCATTAAGTAATGTTAATAGTTTTTCTAATTCAAATTCAAATTACCAATCCACTTATATTTCTAATTATGTTAAATTAAAAGTTAATGTATTATTTTAATTATGTGAATAATTTAAAAACAATATGGAAAATATTCCCAAATATTCTTAATTATTGAATAATGATTATAAAAAATCATTATAAGGAAATGAAATACTCATTATTTAAAATCAAAATTTAATTGATACTATTTGTAGCATTGATAAAGAGATAGATAAAAAAGATTATTAAAAATAATTTTTCCAATATATAAAAGGTGAATAATATTTTAAAAATGTCTACTTCAAATACTAAAGAAAAATTTTATGATGAGGTTGAGTTTATTTCAAAAGAAAATGAAAATTTTAAGGTTAAAATTGATGCTTCAAGAGAATTTTTATCAATTTGTACAATTAGAAGTCAAAAATTAGGTGAATTATTGATATTAATAAATATATATATAACTAAATAAAATTACCTTGTTTTAATGTAAGGTTAAATAAAAATAATAAAAATTTATTTTTTAAGGTAAAATTGAATTTATTTCATTTGTTACATTCATTATATATGGATTGATTGGACATTATGTTTTTATTTGTCATTATATTATGTTCAATCAATTTATCCGAGAAAACATTTTGTTTCAAAATCTATTATTATATCTATAAGGACCCACCCTAATATATCATGGGTTACAAAAAAATCTCCTTGAAATCATATTTGACCATAACTGGTTTGAAAACCCAAGAATTTATTCTTATTTTTTGACATGCATGAATTTAATATTCCTCATTCTATTATTCTAGCATGTGGTTTTAATTTGTTTTTCATATGGCCAATGAGCATGTTCTTGTGTTTTTATATTCAAGTTTACTAGTATGGAAATAATTTTTTATTCTATGTTTTTTGAAAATTACTTATAATTATTAGGTTATTAAAATCATTTATTCATAGATAATCAAGTAGATGACATAGAGGGGTATTTATTTATTTTTATTTTATATAATGGAAGTATTAATTAAGGGGTTTGTATTTTAATCAAACTTTATTTTATTGTTTAATTTAGCATAATTTTACAATTATAGTCAATTAATTATTTTTTTTAATCCTATTTTAGAGGGAATATTGTTTTTTTGGGAAAATTATACTATCTTATTTATAGAATTTTTATTATATTTTCAAAAGGGTTAGTTATTTATGGTACAAAATATATTTAAATTCAAATATTTTTATGTCAATTCAAAAAATATAGAGACATTTTCAAATTCATATTATGTTTTTTGATTATCAAAAAGTTAGAAAATGTTATATTGAATTATTTTAACTTAGGTATATGAATTATTATTAAAATATTTTATACTATTATTATTTTGTAATTATTTTTCATTTAACAATATTATTATTTATAATTTTTTTAGTTTTATTTATTTAAATTAAATTTATAATATTTTTTAACCATATGTAGCTTAAACGAACATTATTTTACCTCTATGTGTGTTTTAAATATCTTATCATACCATTTTGTTTCATGTTTTTTATTTAATATTCCATTATTTCTAAAATTTATTACCCTTAAAAAATTCATGTGTTACCTTTATGTATCATATATAACTCTCCATTTACCCATAAATAAATCTAATTTTCCTTTACAAAGAATGAGAAAACATCCATTTTCCCTTACACAATTTAAAACACTTCATTCCTAACTTTATGTGTAGTTTTTGTTACCCTTGAGTAAAACCCAACACTTAATATTTTACCCTTATATGATTAATGATTTACTATTATTCAGTGGCTTTTCAATTTATACAGGACAGTTATATAGTTTTTACCCTTAAGATAACCATTTTAATTTTTTTTACCATTACATGAGGCCCATTTTAATATTCAATCTATATAGATTTATAATAAAATGTCTTTAATAAATATCATGTAACTTTTATGTATCCAATTAAATTTATATATAATTTTGACACCACCTATTTGAGATACAATTACAAAAAATATATATCTTTTGGATGATAATTATATAGCTTATAAATCATTCAATTATTCATTTGTTTTGTAAATATAGATTTGTATGAGGTAAAAAATGGAGAAAGACTCTTTAGGTGAAACGCTAAAGGCGCATCCAAATATCACTACTCTGCAATTCATGGAATGATCTACATTTTTTTCTTGAAAATATCCTAGTGATAATGGAATCATTTGATCCAGAGTGGGAAAGATATATTACACCTGGATAACCTAAAGAACACGGGGATTATGCAATTGCAGAGGTGAACCCTAACTATGTTCTTACGTATATATCTAGAGTAATTTCATTCCTTGAATCTATTCAAGGAACAGACGTGCAGAAAGAAATTATGCAGAAGCACCCACCCTTAGAGAAACATGATAATGGAGGATTCTTGGTGGAGGTGGATCCCAATTCCCTACAACAACACAATAAAATGTGAAAATTCTATATCATGGGATGAATCTTCTTTATAAAAGGTGACCACCATTGGCCTTTACTTGAATTACAATCTCATATTTAACACAGTTGGAGTATATCATGTTCGAAACTAATGCCAATAGTTAAAGGATATTATCATATACTGTTAGAATCACAATATGATCTTGATAAGGTGTGGTATATTGGAA
This sequence comes from Viscum album, assembly GCA_963277665.1. Classification (NCBI taxonomy): domain Eukaryota; kingdom Viridiplantae; phylum Streptophyta; class Magnoliopsida; order Santalales; family Viscaceae; genus Viscum; species Viscum album. Next base: position 1,563,545,285 of record OY728150.1, read on the forward strand.
ACATTATTTAAATCTAGGTGTCCCCATATTATTCTATTGGGACAATGCCTTTAACTCACATATGCATTGGAACACCACAACACCGATATGGGTTAAATTACATGGTATCAATTGGTATTTATGGAACCCAAAAATATTAATTAAAATAGTATCTTGTATTATATTTCCACATAAAATTGATCAAAGAACATTATATACAGATTTCGGTCTATATGTATGGGTCATGGTGGAAGTTACTTTGGATTTAAAGCTGCCCAATATATGACTCTTGAAGGATTCAAGTGAGATCGAAGAACTTTAAGAGAGTTGGTTATTCTAGGAGAAAAGTTAATATAACTCAATACAATATCATACATACATTCTTCTAGGGAAAATCGGATTTTTCCTTTTGGGATGAGGCAGCATCCAATTTGGTTTTTTGCTTATGATTTCTATAAGAAACCAATTTCTTCTCTTGCCACAAATTAAAGTATACATAACTTTGTGTAGATACTTCCCTATATTCTTGACTAACAGTTAATTTATCACCATTATCATCACCCATGATTCCCTTAGTTAGGGATTATTTGAAGGAAAAACTATTGAAAAGACCATCCTCATCTATATAATCCCAAGACATATTGGGCTTATCAACATGTAGAACAGGTGAAACCAATATATTAATATAGCAAGGAAAGGAGGTAAGAAAGATCATATCATTTGTGCAATCATTTATTTGGGGAGAAAAATCAGAAACAGGTGTCCATCTATCTTGAGTATTTTCTCTAAAAACATGTAAAATTATCTTTCCACTATTTGGATTTAGATTCATGGAAATAGAAACTTGAGCATTATCAATAATTTCATTACTCTGTGTTTTAACAATGCTAGCTATCCTTATATAGTTCTGAGAGTTATAGCCCATTTTTTGACAATTTGAACACAAGAGTTCACTCCTACAATTATCCTTTGAGTTCCCAATTATATGACAAGCATCACAAAAGGGGGAACTCTTCCCATATTCAATTCTAAGACTAATTTCATCCTGAGGAATGGATAGCATGACTTTGTCAATAAGGTTTGAGCTTAGATCAAATTAAATCAAAATCCTAGCAAAGTGACCAAAACTAACCATCTCTGGGGCAGTGTCCATCCTAATTGGAGTACCTATTGAAGAGTAAATGTCAAAAAGAATTTCTAGATTCCATAAAAACCAATTTAACCCATGTATTTTAATCCATATTAGTGCACAGGTTTCTTTAAAATCATTGAGGTTTAAGTTTAAATTCAATTCATGGAAACATGGAATATCTTGTTAAAGAATAATTGAGCCGAAACTCCATGCTTAGCTTTTCAATTCCGTGAAATGGAAAACAAGATAAAAATAATATGACCAACAAAAAATGCATTAGAATCCCATAAATTCCCAAATACAGGCTAATCGATCAACGAAATCTATCACCCTATAAGGCTTCATGCCATTCAACAATGAGATTTGAGAGATGGAAAAATTATTACAGATTTCAATCCTTTCCAAAATATCTCCATCTGAATCTATAACATGAGTAGTAGCCCCATTTCGAATGATTCTTTGTGAAACCCTAGGTTTGAGGGAAACGAATGATCCACCTACAAGGCTAGAAAAGGAGGAGAGACCCTTTACCTCTTTACGATCCTTATATTTCTTCAAAGTAGATGAAGCTTGTCAACCAACAACATGATTCAAGATATACGAGTAAATATTCAAACCCCTTGGATGTTCAAAGGGGCCATTATCTTCAAGATTCACTGAAGAAACCCTCTCCCTCTCCTCCATCTCCCATTTATTTATTTATTATTTATTAATTCATCATTTATTATTTATTTATTCATTATTTATTAATAATTTATTGTTTATTTATTATTTATTTATTTATTAATTATTAATTATTTTAATTTGTTATTTATTATTTATTAGTTATTATTTATTATTTATTATTTATTATTCATTATTCATTATTTACTATTTATTATTTATTATTTATTAATTATTACTCATTTATTTATTATTTATTTATTTATTATTTATTTATTTATTTACTTACTTACTTACTTATTATTTATTTCTTTATTATTTATTTATTATTTATTATTTATTATTTATTATTTATTATTTATTATTTATTATTTATTATTTATTATTTATTATTTATTATTTATTATTTATTTATTTATTTATTTATTTTCCAATATTATTTTATTATTTTATTATTATTTTATTATTATTTTATTATTATTTTATTATTATTTTATTATTATTTTATTATTATTTTATTCATTTTTTATTATTTATTTATTTATTTATTATTTAGTAATTATGTATACATTAATTATCAATTTATTTATAATTTATTATTATTTTATTATTAATTTGTGTGGTTGGGGTTTGGCTTAGTGGTAAGAACCTCGTAATCCTACATGAAAAATGGGGGTTCAAAACCCATTGGGTGTAGATACTATAGCAGTACTGTAGCGGTACTACAGCAGTGGAGGTACTGTAGTAATGACAACACTATAGCGGTGGCAGTAATTGTAGAAAAAACAGCGGTGGGCACTATAGTAGCGGCGGGTGTTGTGTGGGTACTAAAGTAGTGTTATTCACAAAATGGGCATTTGGCCAAAAAATTTAGTCATACGGGCCGGGTAATTGGCTACATGCCCACTAGGCCTTCAGGCCAAATATATATGACGTAATAAAACGGGTTGTTGGGTGGGTTATCACTTACGGGACATTGACATGTTTTTCAGGCTTGTGTATGTGCGGTGTGTACATATTTGATGTAATTGTTCCCCCAAGCACCTAATATGATATATTTTTAATTTGATATTATTTTATTATTAATTTATAATTAACGTCATATTTATTTTTATTTATTATTTATTTATTTTTCATTATTATTTTAAAATTTATTTTTTATTTATTTATTTATTATTTATTTATTTATTTATTATTTTATTATTATTAAAACATAAATATATATATAAGTATATTAAATTCTATTTATTCCCCATATGAAGAGTCTGTTGGAGTGGTAAAGACTTTAGAGAATAAGAGGTAAGAGGTTCAAATCTCACCTAACGCATAATCTATATATATAAAATATGCAAGCATATACATAGTAATAAATAATAAATAATAAATTAATTAATTATTAGAATCCAAAAAATAACAAAAAATAATAAAATAATAATAAAATAATCACTAGAAAAATAAATAATAATTAATTAATTAAATACAACAATTAAAAAATTGAAAAAAATAATAAAAGAGAGACGCTTAGAGTGTTACTGGCCACACCATGCCTCGGATTGAGGCAGGGTTGACTCGTACATGTCAAAAATGACCAATGGATCGTTGTCCTAATGTATCAACACAATCTGAATGTGTTTGGTCAGTTTTCCATATGCTAGTTGTTGTTTTCATTTAAAATGATGATCATTTCAAATAAAGGTGAGACACTTTGAGTGGTACCAGCCACACTTCACCTCGGATTGAGGTGGGGTCAACTCATACACATCACAAATGACTCATAGATCATTGTCCTAAAGTATCAACAGAATCTAAATATGTTTGGTCCATTTTCCATATGTCAGTTGTTGTATTCACTTAAAAGGATGTCCATTTTAAATAAAAGAGTGAAATTTAGAGTGGTACCGGCCACACCGTTCCTTGGATTGATGCAGGGTTGACTCATACATGTCACAAATGTCCCATTGATCATTTTCCTAAAGTATAAAGACAATCCGAATGCGTTTGGTTGGTTTTCTGTATGACAGTTGTTGTTTTCACTTAAAATGTTGTCCATTTCAAATAAAAGTGAGACACTTTGAGTGGTACCAGCCACACCGGGCCTCAGATTGAGGATCAGTTGACTCGTACACGTCATAAATTACACATGGATTGTTGTGCTAAAGTATCAACACAATCTGAATAAATTTGGTTGGTTTTCTATGTGTCAGTTGTTTTTACTTAAAACGGTGTCCATTTTTCTAAAAGTGTTTTTATTTTATTTATTTCTCCGCCCCCTTAAATTATTATTAAATCATGTTTATATAATAACCTAAGTATCTTAAATATACTTATTTGTTGTTATGTTAAGGTTATTACTTAAAACTTCACACACTCCCATCTAATGGGATATGCAATCATCATTCGTGTGTACAGCGGACCACCGCCTAGTGAACCGATATCATTCATTCTTCAATTACCAGCCTTAAAGGTTAGGAATAATGATGGATTTATAGTTTATATATGATATATATTATATTTATAAAGTTATTATACCTAAATAATTATTATATCACACACACATTCATTATTTCCATTTTTTAAGAATACGATAACGTCATTCATGTGTACGTTTGACTACTACCTTATATTATTATTATATCACACACACCTAAGAAGATGTAATATTTTTCTAAAAGTGTTTTTATTTTATTTATTTCTCCACCCCCTTAAATTATTATTAAATATTGTTTATATAATAACCTAAGTATCTTAAATATACTTATATGTTGTTATGTTAAGTTTATTACTTAAAACATCACACGCTCCCATCGAATGGGATATGCAATCATCATTCGAGTGTACAGCGGACCACCACCTCGTGAACCGATGTCTTCGTTCATTCTTCAATTACCAGGGTTAAAGGTTAGGAATAATGATGGATTTATAGTTTATATATGATATATATTATATTTATAATGTTATTATGCTTAACATGGAATGTATTAAGGGTGGTTTTAATAAAAAAAATATGTGATATATTACATAAATTGATACTAAAATTATAATATACATATATATCACTTATGTTTCTTTATTTTAATATAAAAAAAATAGAAACTGTGTTCATTCGTACATACAGCCTACCATCTCCATGAAAGGTGAATTTTATTTTCTATCACTAAATTTTATGGATTACTATAAATACATATATACTAAATATATATTATATTTAAATAATGTTTAAATTCATTAGGTTATGAAATCATGATCTAACTAATAGGAACAAAAAATAACAAGTCAAAACATACTAAAAAAGGCAATTAACACACAAAACAATGAAAATAGTGAAATATTATTAAGAAATGGGTGATGATATGTTATAAAAGAATAATATATGATATTATAAGTTTAACACCCTAAGACATTTCAAATAAATTTAATATTGAATAAATGAAACACTGAGTCTCTACAAAACAACATTTTTTTATAACCTAGCCACTAAACATAATTTTTTCACCTATATGATTTGAATTTTGAAAAAATGACATACACGGTTGTTATCAGTAAGATATTTAGAGTCTGATAAGACAAACTTAATTTTTGTTGAATAGAAAGATACCTTTATGAATAGTAATATGAATAGTATTATTAACCTTATGAATAGTAAATCATATTACTATTTTATTGTCTTAAGGTTATAAGATAATTAGATCTTGATTAATTTTTCAAGGTGATATAAAATGAATTATAATTTTAAAATTGTTATTTTTTGAATAAATTATGATTTTATTTAAAAATTAAATTAATAATATTTAGAAAATTATTTTCATAAAATGGAGTTCATTTTTTAATTCTGCATATCGAAAAATGGTTAGGGTGAATTTTTGGGATTTTTCTGAAATACTCAAATTTTTATGAATAGTAAAATATGGTAATTTACCGTATATAAACATTATCAGTTAAATTTACTATTCCTAGAATCATGGATGATGTAAGAACACTTGTTTTGAACTCACATGCACATATTAATATTCTTAGTCATAACAATCAATACTATGGGTTTTCATTGTAAAAATAATAAAATAATGAAAATAATGAATAAAATAATGGGAAAACCCTCCTCTCCTCCACTATAACCCCCCCCCAACTCCCTCTTCTCTTCACTCCTTTCAAGACTTGTGACTCATATAAATTTGTCACAAATATCCTCCCAATCTCCTCCCCCATGTCCAGTAGCCCTTGTTCTCATAAAAATACCAAAATCTCTCCCCTAAAGAGGCTCTCAAGGAAGATTGCTTCAAGAGGTAAATTCCTCTCTTCATTTCTTTTATTTCAAGTTCCTTTATTTTCTTTTTCTTTCCTCACCTCATCTAATACAAATGTTGTGATGACGTCATTACCTTACATGTACTATAATTTTTTTTTGATAAATTAATAATTTTTCATCATCTCTACATTCCCATTCTTTTATACTAGAAATGATAACACCATCCGAGATGTGTTAATTTATCACATTCAAGGATGACGGGCTTTCAATTTCTATTACCATCTTCAATTGTGGTCATGAAACCATTTTTATGGTTGAACCAGATTATAATATATGTATTATAACTTATTTAATGTTCTTTAATATTTTTTTACACATGAAATTAATTTATAAATCAAAATGAGTTCGTTGTGATAAAAAACTGCCAATTAACCAAAACAATTATCATTAAAGTTTTATATAATGATTCATCTTCACTACCAATAAATAAATGGATTTTATAACCATTTAATCTTCCATTTTTTCACCAATAACATATAAATTCTATTATGTACAACTATTATCATTCTACATGTTTATCTATACATGAATATAGGTAAAATGATCATGAAAACCATGGAAGAAGACTCTCCCAAACAATGAAATTGAATATCTTAACCCATAAAAAGTTCATGAATGAACCTAATAAGTTTATAATAAATTAATTAAATGTATAATATGTTCTTTAATCGCTAATTTATGAACCAAAAATTTATTATTCAGGTAATTAAGATCATTTTAGGAACACCTTCAGACTTAAGGTAAGGGTTTTCCACCCGAACCTCCATTTTCATTTGGGTTACTTTTATTATCTAATTACCTAAATTAAATTATTATTAATTATTATTAAATCCTCATAAATTTTGTGTAAATTTTCTATATATGTGTACCAACCAGAATCCTACCTTCATTTATGGGTAATTATATGTTTTAAAATGATCTTTCAAAAAATTATCTCGAAATACAAGCCCATCTCAAGTGAATTTCTCAAATTCTTACCTATTTTCAAGGGCACTCTATAATCTATTTTTAGAAAAAATTATCTTTCTAAAATCAATAATTTTATTATAAAAATACTATCTTAATTTATGTATGGTTTTTAAACAAACACTTTTCCCAAAGAACTCTTCTTTTCAAAGTAAAAGAGTATTTATATCAAGAATTGCCCAATGATTTTATAAGAGTATCTTCATCCATTTCAACACTCCTATAGATTGTTATGTATTATTAGGATTAATCATTATGATATCATCTACAATATTTAATTGAATAGTTTATGATTAGTTTTACTGTGGATATTCTATCTTAAAACCATTAACCAATTTACTCCGAATGGTTAGTGTTTATGCTTAATGTTTGGGGAATGTTATTTATGTTTCATATGTTAGTTTCAATGTGAATGAATACGTTGTTTATGTTTGTCTCTGTTCATATTAGGAATTCATTAGACTTATAATGTGATGTATGGGGCCTTCTATATCCCCTTGATGCATCAGTAGGTCTCATGAGACAAATAGATATGGACTTGGTTGATGCCTTGCCCATTTTTAGATATGGTTTTGGCCGAGGCCTTAATCATTTTTAGATGTCTTGGTCAAGGACTTGACGGTATGTTTCAGAATCTCCAGTATATGTATTTCCCTCATTATAAAGCTATAAATTAATAGTTAATGTGTTTATTAAACTAGTATAATACCCATGATTATGCTTTATTATGGTAATGTTTACTTAGATCATGTTCTTTCCATATTATGTTCATATTTTTTTAAGGCATGTGTTTTCAATTATTCACAATGACTAATGTTTATTTATGCTTCTATTGTATTGATTACCCTTACTGAGCATTTGATCTCACCCCTTTATTATGTTTCATTTTCCTATGACATGAAGAGGTATATTATGTTTGACTTTCTGGGATAATCTTAGAGTAGTGGATGCTCCCAATGAAACATATATGTTGTTTTTAATTTCATGTTGTAATGTTGAACTTATGTATGTATCTGGATTTCCAAATCTACTAAACTATTCATTCCTTCAAGATACAACTTTCTTGTAATCATTACAATGTAATGTAATAAGGCACTAGCTTTGGGAAACTAGGTTTGGGTCTTTATAGTTGGTACCAAAGGATGTTTAGTAGAAAAATTGGAAACTAGATTTTGAAAACTTAGATTAGGGGAAAACCCCTAAGATATTCTTTGAGGATAAAAATACAAGAACGTCCTGGTATTTTGGTAAGGAATAGATTATGTGGATATTTATATAAAATAAATCCATGTCTAGATACTATAAGTGGACATGGTTCTGGAACAAATGTACCTAAGAGTGAAAACTTTGACAAGGAGTTTCGAGCTTGACCTCGGGTATCCTGGTACACGACAATGATCCTTATTGTGCACCTATTTTGACACTCCTGAGTAATATGCTTAGGATAATTTACATTTTCTTTACAAACCATTATGAAGGAATTAAATGTAAACTTTTCCTCAAAGAAACCATGTTTATGATTAAGAGATTAGTTATGGATTAGATTTCAATTTGTGCTAAGTATTTTTCTAAGTTGAGATTATACATTATAATTCATAACCTAATCTAGTGTATGAAATTATTTAGAAAGTGTTCCTAGTGGAAGGAATGTAAACTGCATGAATGCACGTATCCCATGTAGGTATTTCTCTCCTATACAAGATAATGATGTTGGATCTGGAGCTACGACTGGTGCGGAGCAACTTATAACTATACTATGACAACTTACTCAAGTTATGAACAATAACCTTACCCAAATGGAGCATCTTGATCCACAATGTGGAGGAGCTATGTTAGATCACTTATGTGAAAACCGCCTCCACCATTTAATGGGACAATAAACCCATTCATAGTAGAGCATTGAATAAGTTCCTGAGAGAAGATATTTCTCGCTTTGGGAAGTAATGAAAGTGAGAAGGTTGTCATGGAAATTTATCATCTTCTGGGAGATTCTAATCAATGGTGGTAACTAATTCAAAACACAAAGGATGAGGAAGAGATAAAAACATGGAATGGAGTGAATTTAAAGAAATTTTCTTATATAAATACTTTCCTCGTGAAGAGTGAGCAGATGTGTAAAGGTAGATTCTGAATTTGAGGCAAAAGGAAGATGATAATATTACAAGGTATGAAGCTAACTTCACAAGGTTATAAAGATATGATGTGGAATTTATATGTAATCCAAGGATCAATATTGATCAATTCTTTGATGGCCTAAATCCATTCCTCTGGTGGGTGCTAGTATGCCAAACTTTTTTATCATATGTAGATATAGTCTCATGTTTTATCAATATGGAAAAGGATTTCTCAAAGTCTTATGACTTTAAAGGAAAGTAAGAGAAGAATAAGGTTTCTAAAAACCCTAGAAAAGGAAATAATGAAATGAGGAAAAAGGGAAGAGTTGACTTTACACCCTGTGATAATTGTTGAAGGAAACACCCCAGTTCCTGCTTAAAAAGAAAAGGGGTGTGCTACAAGTGTGGAAAGAAAGTCCATCATGATGGTGTTTGTAAGGGGAATAAAGAAGATATTAATTTTAAATGATACAATTGTAGGGATATGGGACACTATTATAATTATTTTGCAAATAATCAAGGAAACATGCCTTAGAGAAGGCCAAGGGAGAAAAGATAAGATTATGTGATCACAACTGTTGATATTGAAGTTCCTAATGATGTAGTGGAATGTACTTTAATCATTTACTCAAAATTGGAAAAGGATTTATTTGATTATATATCATCATATTCTTTCATATATTCCCAATTTTCCAAGAAAATTAGATATTTCCAATTTGATTTAATAAGGGAGTTGTCGGTCAAAACTCCTAAGGGAAGTATCATTGCAATAAATTTGTGTTAGACAGTCCCCATTATGGCATATAAACATGATTTATATGTTAATTTTATTATCATACCCATGATTGACTTTGATATAATCCTCAGTATGGATTGGATTTCAAACTATGATGCGAAAAGTTATTGCAAGAAGAAGGAGGTTACAATTTTGAGGATGATGTGGAACCCCTTATCTTTAGAGAAAAAACATCACCATCTGATTATCATCTAGATCCACCCCCACTGTCGCTACTGAATTCAATTATTGGGGAGGAAGGGAATTTAATAACTATAGGTGATGAAATGAATGTTCAAATAGAGGAAATACCTATTGTGCAAGAATATGTTGATGTGTTTCTAGAGTATTTTCCAAAACATCCACCAGAGGGGGAAATTAAGTTTTCCATTGAATTAATTCCTCATTAAATGACCATATCAAAGACCCCTTATAAAATGGACATTATGGAATTAGTGGAACTGAATAATCAATTATAGTAATTGGTTGATAAAAGATTTATTCTCCATTGTGTTTCTCTATGGGGAGCCCCTGTCCTTTTCATTAATAAGAAAGACTGAACTATGAGGTTGTGCGTTGACTACAGTGAGATCAATGTTATAACAATAAAGAACAAGTATACCCTACCTAAAATTGAAGATTTATTTAATCAACTTCATGGAGCCCAATATTTTTTGAAGATTGATCTTTGATCTGGATATCATCAGTTTCATGTGAGGAAGGAAGATATTCTAAAGACAGCATTCCAAACTAGGTATGGGCATTACGAGTTTACAGTAATGCCTTTTGAACTAAATAATTCACCCTCTATTTTTATGGATCTAATTAATAGAGTTTTAAAGTAATATCATGATGACTTTGTGGTTGTATTTATTGATGATATCTTGGTACATGAAAATCACTTACGCAATATTTTGAAGACTCTTAGAAGAAATGAATTATATGGGAAGTTTAGCATGTGTGAATTTTGGAATCAATCAGTTTCCTTTCTTGGACACATTGTCTCTAAGGATGAAATATTTATTGATACTATGAAGATAAAGGTTTTGCAATAATGGCCTACTCTAATGAACATAACTAAGGTATATATATTTATTGTTTTAGCAGGTTATTATCTATGTTTTGTTCATAAATTCACCTGTTTAGCCAACATAATAACCATGCTCACCCGTAAAGGGGTTAAGTTCGTACGGACAAAAGAATGTGAGGACTATTTCGAAGAATTGAAGAGGATATTATTAAATTCCATGATCCTAACTCTATCATCAGGGAATGATGGGTTTGTGATCTATAGTGATGAATTAAAGAAAGAAATTGGTTATGTCCTTATACAGAATGATAGAGTTATTTCCTATGCATCAAGGAAGTTAAAAATTCATGAACAAAACTATCCTCCTCATTATATTTATTTAGAAACGGTATTCTTTGCTCTGAAGATATAATGACATTATCTCTATGGAGAAAAATGTGAGATATATACAGATCATAAGATTCTTAAATATATCTTCTCACAAAAAGAACTTAACATGAGGAAAAGGCGATGGATCTAACTACTCAAGGATTATGATTGTTCCATACACTACCACCCAGGAAAGGAAAATAAGGTAGATGATGCATTGAGAAGGAAGAATCATGGATTTTTAAACAAAATGAGGATTGAAATGGATCCTGTATTCATGGGTCAAATAAGGATGGACATGGGAATTATCAAAGAAGGTAAAACATCATTAATTTTTAAATTGGTTTCCCAACCATCTTTATTAGAATGGATTAAAAGTTCTCAACCTGATGATGAGAACCTTAAAAATAAAATTAATGTTGTGAAAGATGGGAAGTTTGATGACTTCGTATGTGAAGTTGGAATTCTGAAATTTGGGAAAAGGCTATGTGTTCCCTCTATACCTGAGCTGAAAATGGATTTATTGGATGATGATAATAGCTTGAATTTATCTATACACCTTGGTATCACTAAAATATATAGATATTTGAAATAATATTTCTGGTGGGACAACAAGAAGTGGTAAATTGTTGATTATGTATCAAGATGTTTAGTCTGTCAACAAGTGAAGGCTGAACGACAACATTCTAGAGGATTCATGCAACTTATACATATTCCAACATGGAAATGGGATGATACCACCATGGATTTTGTCCCAGGATTACCCAAAACTCAAAGAAAGAATGATGTAATATTGGTAATTGTTGATCGAATTACAAAATTAGAACATTTCCTCGCTATAAGGGAGGATTTTCCACTAAATAATCTTGAACAACTCTATATTAATGAAGTTGTAAGACTTCATGGAGCACCTATTTCAATAGTGTCTGATCATGATCCTTGATTTACATTGAAATTCTAGAAAATTCTTCTTAAATATTTGGATACTGAGATTTGATTAACTACTGCTTATCAACCTCAAACTAATGGGAAATCATAAAGGACGATCCAAACTTTAAAAGACATGTTGAGATCATGCTTGCTTGACTTTCAAGGTATGTGGGATCAATATTTACCCGAGGTGGAGTTTTCCTACAATAATAGTTCTCATTCTAGTATTCAAATGGAACCATATAAATCATTGTACATAAAGATATTTCGTACACTAACAAGTTGGGATGAAGTTGGTGAAAGGAAGCTAGTGGGCCCAGAACTTGTGGAGGAAACAATAGAAAAGGTAAAAAATATTCAAGGACATATCAAAGTAGATCAAAGAAGACAAAAAAACTATGCTGATAATAAAAGTAAGGATTTGGAATTTCAAGTGGGATATCATGTTTTCTTAAAAGTATCTCCATGGAAGGGTGTTATAAGATTTGGGAAGAAAGGGAAACTGAGCCCCAAGAACATAGGCCCTTTTGAAATTCTGGAGAGAATTGGAGCTATTTCATATCATTTGGCCAGGCGACCTAGACTGTATAAAGTACACAATGTGTTACATGTCTCATTACTGAGAAAGTATATGTTATACCCAACACATGTCCTCACTTCTGATGGTATAGAATTGGAACCTGACCTATCTTATTGTGAAGAGCCTATACAGATTCTCGACACTAAAGAACAGGTGTTGAGGAATGGGATGACTTGACTGGTAATGATACTTTGGAAAAATCATAAAATCAAAGAGGCAACATGGGAGCATGAGAAGATTATGATGAAGAACTACCCAAATCTTTTTGTGAGGTAACATTCTGGTAATTTAGAGGATAAATTTTTTATAAGGAGTGGATAATGTAACACCCCAAGACTTTGAAAATAAATTAAATATTGAAAAAATTAAATACTAAGTCTCTAAAAAACACCACTTTTTATAACCTAGCTAGTAAACATAATATTTCTACCTTTGTGATTTGAATTTCTAAGAACTGACATACATGGTTGTGATCAGTAAGATATTTAGAGTCTAATAAGACAAAATTAATGTTTGGTGAATAGTAACATACCCTTATGGATGGTAATATGAATATTATTATTACCCTTATGAATAGTAAATCATATTATTATTTTATTGTCCTAATTTTATAATATAATGAGATTTTGATTAATTTTACAAGGTGATATAAAACAAATTGTAGTTTTAAAATTGTTATCTTTTGAATAAATTGTGATTTTATTTAAAAATTAAATTAATAATATTTAGAAAATTATTTTCAATAAAAGGATTTAATTTTTGAATTCAACATGAATAAAAATGGTTATGGTGATTTTTTGGGATTTTTCTGAAATACTTGAATTTTTTATGAATAGTAAAATACGGTAATTTACCATATATATACATTATCAGTTAAATTCACTATTCCTAGCATAATGGTTGATGTAATCACATTTGGTTCGAAATCACATGTATATATTACTATTCTTGGTCACAAGAATCAATAAAATTTTATTTCTTTATCAAAATAATAAAATAATGAGTAAAATAATGGGAAAAGCCTCCTCTCGTTCATTATAACCCCCCCCCCCCACACACACACACACACACACACTCTCTCTCTCTCTCTCTTCTCTTTACTCATATGAAGCCTTGTTCCTTGTCTAAATTATGATCAAATATCCTCCTAAGCTTCTAACCCACTTCCAACATCCCTTGGTCTCATAAAAATACCAAAAATTATCCCCAAAAGAGGCTCCCAAGGAAAATTACTTCAAGAAGTAAATTCCTCTTTTCATTTATTTTATTTCAAGTTACTTTCTATTCTTTTTCTATCCTCACCTCATTTCTTACAAATTTTGTGATGACTCCAGTACCTTAAATTTACTGGAATTTTGTTATGATAAAGGAATAATTTTTCATCATCTCTCCTTTCCTCTTCTTTTATACTAGAAATGAAAACACCATCCGAGATGTGTTAATTTATCACATTCAAGGAAAATGGGTTTTCAGTTTCAATTACCATATTAAATTCTGTTCATGAAACCATTTTGATGATTTAACCAGACTATAATTTATGTATTATAACTTATTTAAGGTTCTGGAATCCTTTTTAACACATTATATTAATTTATAAATCAAAACGAGTTCGTTGTGATAAACAAACCACCAATTAACCTAAGCAATTGTCATTAAAGTTTTATATAAAGATTTATCTTTACTCCCAATAACCAAATGAATTTTATAACTATGTAATATTATGGTAGTTAACCAATAAAATAAAACTTCTTTTCCGAACAACCATTCTCATTCTACATGTTTATCTGTAAATGAATATAAGTAAATCGATCATGAAAACCAAGGAAGAAAACCCTCCCAAACAATGAAATTGAATCTCTTAACCCATAAAAAGGATGTGAATGAGTATAAAAAGGTTATAATAAATAAATTAAATGTATATTAGTTTCTTTAATCATTAATTTATAAACCTAAATTTCATTATTCGGGTCATTAAGATCAAGTGAGGAACACCTTCGGACTTAAGATAAGGGTTTTCCACCCGAACCTCCATTTTCATTCGGGTTAGTTTTATTATATACTAACCTCAATAAAATTATTATTCATTAATATTTACTTCTAATAAATTCTTTGTGAATTTTCCATATATGTGTACCATCTATAATCCTACCTTCATTTATGGGGAATTATATGTTTTAAAAAGATATTTCAAAAATTCTTCCCTAAATACAAGCCCGTCTCAAGTAAATTTCTCAAATTATTACCAATTTTCAAGGGCACTATATAATACTTTTTAGAAACCATTGTATTTCTAAAATCATTAATTTTATTCTTAAAATACTATCTTACTTTTTTTCTTGTTTTTATACAAACACTTTTCCAAAATAACTCTTCTTTTCAAAGTAAAAGAGTATTTATCTCAAAAATTACTCGATGATTTTATAAGAGTATCTTCATCAGTTTCAAAAATCCTATTGATTATTATGTATTATTAGGATTAATATTTATGAAATCATCTACCATATTTAATTTAATGTTTTATGATTAGTTTTACTATGGATGTTTTATCTTAAAACCATTCACTAATTTACTCCAACTGGTTAGTGTTTATGCTTAATGTTTGGGGAAAGTTATTTATGTCTCCTATGTTTGTCTAAATATGAATATATATGTTGTTTATATTTATCCCAATTCATATGAGGAATTCATTAGACTTATTATGTGATAGGTGGGGCCCTCCATATCCCCTCGATGCATCGTTAGGTTTTATGAGACAAATAGATATGGACTTGGTCAAGGCCTTGCCCATTTTTAGATGTGGTTTTGGCTGATGCCTTAATCATTTTTATATGTCTTGGAAGAGGCCTTCATGGTATGTTTTATAATGTCCATTATATGCATTTCCCTCATTATGAAGCTATAAATTCAAAGTTTATGTGTTTATTTGACTAGTATAATACCCATGATTATGTTTTATTATGGCGATGTTTACTCAGCTCATACTCCTACCATATTATGTTCACATTTATTTTTAAAGGAATGTGTTTTAAATTATTCATCATGCCTAATGTTTATTTATGATTTCGTATTAGTTCTTACCCTTATTGAGAATTTGAGATCACTCCTTTCTTATGTTTTATTTTCCTAATACATGAAGAGGTATATTATGTTTGACTTGCAAGGATAATATTAGAGTGGGGGATGATCCCAATAGAACTTATATGTTGTTTTTTATTTCATGTTTTAATGTTTAACTTATGTATGTGTCTGGATTTCCAAATCTACTAAACTATTTTTTTCCTTCAACATATGAATTTCTTTTAATCGTACCAACATAATGTAATAAGGCACCGGCTCCAGGAAACTAAGTTCGGGTCTTTATAATAAATATTAATATGGTTCTGTTATAAGTTAATAACAATCTTAAAAAATATACATGAGTTTAAAGTTCATTCTACCAAAATGGAGCATATGGTAAGTGGATTTCTGGTCTCACTTTTATTTCTACAAAACTTATTCTATATTCACCACTCGTTTATTTTGTGTGGTGTATATACTACCCTATTACATGTAATATCATGAATTTAATTGATTTCATGATATTAAAAGTTTTAATTTATTTTATTCTTTCAATATCTCATGATTCAAAAGTTTCTCAATAAATACGGGATTTTGTCTCAATTCACATCCCATTGAGAATTATTTGTTATTATGCACCAATTCACTTTTATATGGTGTATATACTTCCCCTTTGACATGTAATATCATGATTTATTCATTCTTCAGGGTATTTTATGTTTCACTTTGAATTATTTCATCCAAGTAGATTTGACTTGAAAATTACCAAGTGACAAAATTTATTGTCCAATATCACTTTCTTTTGTGATTGTTAACTTTATCTTAAAATAGTCACTTTATTATAATCATTTTTCATTAGAAATTACATTTATCTTAAATATCCATAGTCTTGTATGATATATAATATTATTTCCTCAACCATATTCCATTTTTAAATATTGTGTTTACTTTATAGTTATTTGATTAACTCAAGAAATATTGATAAATCTTTATTTTTTACTCAATATAGATATTTGATAAGGCACATTGTTCATGAATTAAATTGATTATTCAATATATGATGAATTATTTGGACCTAAATTGATGGGTGGTTACTAGTATAATATATCACATCGATGTATTTGTAGGTCTCATGATACAAATTAAGTTGGAGAAGTTAAACGGGTTTATACCTGTAGTTTTAAACCATCTTGCGAAATGTCTTGATAGTAGAGGAACCAAGATTCATGAGATCATGGTGTCTAATAATTAAAACATTTCCTTTATTTAGAATTTAGTTATTATTATCCATGATATTTTTATGATGACAAAATATGTGGATGCATTTCATTTTTATTCTATTTATTAAATGTCATGTGTTTTAATCAATTTACATTACCATATTGTTTATGCCTTATCCATTTATTTAAATGGAATTTTTTTTTATTTATTTACCTCATAATATTTTTTATTCATTATTAATTCATGATAGCTTCCGGTGTACTTAGCTCTTACTGAGAATTTGATCTCACCCTTATTTTGTTTCCTTTCCCCAAGATATAAAGATTAATTCTTAGAATGAGTTTCAAAGATGCTAATAATTTACTTTTATTATGATTTATTTTCTTTTCCCAATGTAATATGTGTTTCATGTATGTAATATAGTTTTCAAAACTATTGATCTTTTTGGTCCTTCAGGATTTGATTCTTTGTAATCATGATAATGTAATAATGTAAGGCACCGGATCCAGGATTTTCGGGTCGAGATCATTAAAAATATCCATATTTTATCATAACTTATAATGTTTATCATGTAATAAAGCCATGATTATTTAGTTAAGGAACCATACCAATCATAACAATTGTGATTCTTTTATATCTGAGTAGATAACCACTTATCAAAATCCATTATATGGATTCAGTAAACTTTATTCCTCTGGTATCCTAATCATCTAGGCTTCTCATGTGACATCCCAACCTGGGTTCAACTCAAAATTGCATTGAGATGGTGGACCACATGGCCTTAAGTGTGCCTCCCCATATACCAGAGGCTTCTTATTAGTAGTGAGATCCTAGGGAGTGTTTGTGGGGAGACTATGACCTCAAGTCAGAGTAGCACAACTATGAAATAAATAGATAAATAGATAGAATAATTATATGAATAATGGAAAATGTAATATAAGAACATATAAACATACAAGATCTAAATAATAATAAAAATAAATAAACTAAATCATATAAAAATATGATAATGACATGTCTCCAAAAAATAGGGAAAACATGTATACATGGAAGCGGGCAGTCAATACAATACATTATATACAAAAGGGAAAAAAGTCCAAAATATATCCAAGCATCCTGGTCTCTATTCTGGTCATTTACTACCGAGATACCTTCATAATTCATGTAAGGATTCACACATCCATAAGTTTATATTTCTCCTTATCTACACCTATAAGTATATAGTCTACATGGGTACCATTGGGGCCCATATGGGGTGTGATATAAACTTAGTAGTCCACCACCAATGTTGTTTATAAATATCTAGTCTATATATACAATATGGAAGTGTGTAGATAAAATAAACAAAATTAATAATAACAATTGTAAATGGGATGGCTTTGGTTCCTGAAGGAAAACTAGGATGACACTACCTACTTCGGCCCATGTCAAAATATCTATGAAATTAACCAGATATATACACATATATGGACTATATACCTAGAGATGTTTACAACCATATATATAACTACTACTATTATCATGGAATCAAGGCGTAACTCAGGCATCCATAAGTTATAACATGAGTATAACAATTATCAAGGTATGACATGACTAGTATCATATGAGTAAGGGAAGCCATGCCTAGTATCACAAAAAAAGGGAATCCAAGCCCAGTATCATAGTATTAAGGGACTCCATGACCAGTATCATTATAAGGGTCAGGATGACCTTATATAACATTAATGTTCTTTATGATCATATGTCACGGTACAAGCTTTCATGCCTAGTATAATTATCACAAGGGTCACTATGCTAGATATCACATTTATAATGGGTCTCCATTCCCATATCACATTTAAAAAGGGTCATCATTCCCATATCACAAGAGTATAAGGGACTTTATTCCGGTATCATATTATCATAAGGGGTTCTAATCCCATATATATATAACATGAAAGAAGGGTCATCATTCCCATTTACCATAATTAGAGAGGGTCTCTGTGTCCATACATCAATAGTGACAAGTAATCATTGGATTTAATATGATCTAATTGATAATTCATAATCCACTAATATTCAATTAATAATAAGTGTGTAGCCATTATTTCATTTAATTAGGTGACATGGTCTTGCCACTCACCTCCATTCAATTCCTCTTAAAATGATATATGTGTTAGTCGTGTTATACCAACACAATTAACTAATTCATTTATGATATCTCAAATGGAATTCATGAAAAACCCATTTAGATTATGTTTTTTCCATTAATTCATTTAATAATATCAATGAAAAACCATGGGCATTCCTAGAAGGGTGGAAATAGAAGATGAGACCTAACCCATCTTGAATAAGGGTGTTGAGTCGATAAGGTTTTCCTTATGAATTTTCCATTCCTTCATACTTGGGGGAGATTGTTAAGTCAATAAGGTTTCCTTATGACTTTACCATTCCTTCTTGTTTTGAAAATTACAGACACCTTATCTCAAGGAAAATTTCATTTTACCATGTGTTTTACTACTATAAGGAAAAATTTCATTCCCTAAGTAAATTCATCCTTACCATGTTTTCATTATTCATATCATAATTTTCCTAAGTGTAAAATACGTTTTGTAACCAAAACCTCAGAATCTTATAAATACCTAGATATGAAGCATTCTGTTTTCTGATCCGAATTCTCAAAATTCTGGTTACGAACTCTTATGAGTTCTGACTCAAAATTCCGAATACAAATTCTGGTTACGAACTCTTCTGATTTCTGACTCGGAATTCTAAATACGAATTCTGGTTATGAACTTTTTTGAGTTCTAAAGCCAAGTTCTCCGAATACAGACTCTGAAATATTCTGAGTTTTGACTCTAAATTCTCATGAACTCTGACTCCGAACTTTGTAAGCTCTGGTTCTAAATTCTTGTGAATCCAGATTCCCAATTTCCTTTAAATTCATACTCTAGAATTCTATAGAATTCAGGTTCTAAATACCTCATAAAACAGAATCTGAATATCATTGTATTATAGACACTGAATATATTTTTGGTTAGAATCAGAACTAATTTTTTCTTACACTCCAAAAAAATGAATTTGCTTATGTAACCATAATTTTGCTTACACTTGTTTTTGTTATAAAACGATGTCATTCTTTTAGTTATTAACTAAACGTTTGTTGAGTTACACATGTACAGGTCCCTCCAAAATTCAAGGAAAAATATGACCGTTGGAGGAGGGAGCCAACCGTTGGAGTTGTGCCTATAAATAAGATCTCATTTCAACGAGCTCACAACTTTTTAAAAATTTTGGAAATTTTGGACTTTTTGAAGCTCAGAACCTTCAGAAGTGTTTTCTAGAGAGAGAGTCTCTTATAAAATCTCAGGCTTCATGTAGAAAGTTTGAACGGCTTGTTCAAACTTTACTTCGTGCAGATTTTCTTAGTGCAGAGGTGCGATTTCCTTGAAATCAGAGACTTCGGGATGTGAAGTCAGAGGTGCCGATTTCCTTAAAAATCGAGGGCTTGCGGGGATAGAAAGACAGATACTGATCTTTAGATTGAGGGATTACCTGGGTTTGGGTAAGAAAAAACTTTCTTGAAAGTATAAATCAAGGGTCCTGTTATCTAGGGTTGTTGGATACCCTTCTCTTTGGGTTAAAAGAGTTACTACTTGTCACTTGTAGTATTTCTATTTTTTTCTGTTGTATTTTAGTTGTTGCGGAAAGTATAATCTTATTATACTTCCTTAGACATGTACTCTGATTATATAGGATTATATTCACTTTAAGGTAGAATCTTAGTTATTGTAAACTTTTTCTAAGTTTCATTTCCAGAATCACTTTTCTAGAATCAAGCAAGTTATTAGAGCTTAGAGGTGTTGTGAATTTTGGTGATGCAAAATTTCCTTAGGGATTTTTAAAGTATACAATTCACCCCCCCCCCCCCCCCTCTTCTATTTGATAATCTCATTTTTACATATTCGTTCCTACAAGTGGTATTAGAGGAGGTATATGAAATACTTATATTCACATATAAGTTTTCATTTCTCAAGTCAATTGGCTTCAGATTTTTGGGTTAGGTCTGAATTAATCTCACGATTAGATTCAGAAGAGAATTATTCTACTTATTACTTTCAGAATTAAATTTCTGGATTCATACTTTTTCAGATTCATATTTTTCCAGATTCATACTTTTTCGGATTCATATTTTCATAATCATAAAGTTCGGATTCATTTTTTCTTAGAGATACTTTAGTTATATTTTTCCATGCTTAAGATATATTTTTTTGTTTACAAACTTATATTACTGACAAGTTTGTGTGCCAGGATTTTCCTTAAGATGGCAGGTTTAAATGTTGGTTCTATCGACAATCTAAATTCTACCAGACCTCCTATTTTTGATGGAAATGATTATGAGTACTGGAGAGATAGGATAAAGACTTTTGTTACCAATACTGGAGTTGATAACTACCTAATGCTAATAAGAGACTATAATATTTCTGATAAGGGATTGAGAAATTTTACTAATCAGGAGAAATCAGAATATCAAGCAAACTTCAGAGTCAAAAATACATTATTATGTTCCATGACTAGGAACATCTATAGTCAAATATCCTCATGTGAAGATGCAAATAGTATATAGAAGAAACATGATGTTACACATTTTGGTACATATAAAGTCATAGAGACAAGAAGAGCTATGTTGAGAGCTGAATACCATGGATTTAACTTTCCTTATGGAGAACACATAAGCAAAGTACAGCAAAAGTTTATGACTATCGTGAATAGATTACAATATATGGGAGAAAAGGGTTTAGATGATGAGTCCCTTGTAGATAAGATCATATACATCATGCCAAATTAATGGGAGTCCAAGAGGACAGCAATTGATGAGAATAGGAAAGTTACCCGGATTTCATTAGATGATTTGTTTGGAACTCTTCTTCAGCATGAGACTAGAATGAAGAGACATGATGAAAATATTAAAAAGAAGAATGGGAATGGAGGATTTGATTTCACAACTACTTCTAAACATATGAAAGTCAAGACCCCAAAAAGAGTAACTAGATCAAAGTCAAAGAAAGTGATTATTCAGTCAGAATCTAGTGATACAGAAAAGTCTGATAACGAATTTTCTAATCTTTCTCAGAGAATGAACAAGATAGTAGCTCAAAAGAACTATCAGAGTAAGTACAAGAAGAGATACTACAAAGATAATAAATATGGGGAAGTTACTTGTTATGAATGTAGAAGAACAGGTCATATCAGACCTGACTACCCTTTATTGAAAAAGAAGGAAAAGAAGGAAAGGAATTCAGAAAGAAACAAGAATAAATTATATCATTTGAAGCACAACAAAAGTCTTAAAGCAAATGATACTTGGAGTGCTAGTTGAGGAGACTCTTTAGAAACTTAATATTCTGAACATGAATCATCAGCACAGAAAAAAATGGGATTCATTGCTACTACTTCTTTCCCTAATACATGTCTTATGGCCAAGGTATGCTCTGCCGAGGCTTTAACAAATTTATCTCTTTATAAGAATAACTATTCTGGAGATATTACTTCTAATGAAGATACTTCATCTTCAAATAATGAAGAAATACCTTCATATGAAGAAGTATCTAGATTTTCCAAGTTGTTAGAAGCAATAAATTGTAAAATTTCTAAGAAATTAGATAAGGAAAATACTAGGGAAGAAATTCTTACAAAATAGATTTCAGACCTCTCTAGAGATCTTAGAGATAAGGATGATCTTTTATTAAAAACTTTCTAAATACCTTAAGGAAGTAAATTTTGATGAGGAAAAACATTCTAAAGATCTTAAGAATGCTATTTTAAAAAAATGATTTTGAGGAAAAATTTAACTCTGAGGAAATAATTACTGAGGATAGGAATTTAGTCATCAGACTAAAATCTGAAATTTTTTCCCTTAAGAAACTTCTTTCAAATTTTACCTCTGGTAAGGAAAATTTTGACAAGATGTATTCTCAAATTAAACCTCAAGGAAACACTACTGGAGTAGGTTATACTCACAAAAAACTTGTTTTCAAAAACAACTACTTTGTTCCTTCTAGATCCCCTTTTTGTACTAAATGTCAAAGTGGTGGGCATTGGAAGAAAAATTATTCTTTGAATAATATTTAATCTCTTGGGTTTCATAAAGCTTATTTTTTTAAACAAATGTGGATACCCAAAATTTTGTGGTCTAATAATTCCGAATCCAATAAAGTTTGGATTCTGAAAGTCTAACTTTCTTATTTTCAGGAAAATAAAGAAGGTACCAATGGTAATACTTGGTACAAGGATAGTGGATTTTCCCAGCATATGTCTGGTAACATAAACTTCTTTGAAAATATTATCAAGATGAAAGGAGGAAAAGTAACTTTCGGAGATAATGCTAAAGGAGAAATCATTGGTATAGGTAACATCATTCTTCTTCAAAAAACTTGGATTTCAAATGTTTTACTTGTTAAAGGTCTTAAGCACAACCTCATCAGCATAATCCAATTATTTGATAAAGTCTACCTTGTGAATTTTAGGAATGATAAGTGCTTAGTACACAATTCCAAGGAAGAGTTTATTCTTTCTGCCAACAGACAAGAGAATGTTTACACACTAAACTTAGAAGACCTTAGGAGCCAAGATCTACCTTTCCTTAGTGCAATGGAAGATCATTCCTAGTTATGGCATAGAAGGATAGGACACTTTAACCTTAGGAACCTATGAAAACATTCTAAAAAAGACTAGTTAAGGATCTACCGGAGCTTATATTTGATTCTTCAAAAGTCTGTGATCCTTGTAAATATGAAAAGCAACATAAATCAAGTTTTAAATCCATTGGTGAAGTCTCAACCACTGATACATTACTGTTGGTGAATATGGATCTTTTTGGACCAACACAAACTGGAAGCATCGGATGCAAGTATTATGTATTTGTCTTAGTTGATGATTACAATAGATTTATGTGGGTCTATTTTTTAGCAAAGAAATCTGAAGATTTTTCTTATTTCAAAATTTTTAGAGCCCAATTTAAAAATGAGAAAACCCTTTCTCTGATAACTATTCTTAGTGATCATAGAGGAGAATTTAAAAATTCTGATTTTGAAACTTTTTGTAGTAGAAAAGGCATTACTCATAACTTCTCATCACCTAGAACTCCACAACAAAATGGTGTTGTTGAAACAAGAAATATAATTCTTCAAGAAATAACAATAACCATGTTGAGTGAATATTCTGTAGCCAAAAATTTTTGGACTGAAGCTGTAAGTACTTCTTGTTATACTATATATCGTGTTTTGATTAGACATTTTCTTAATAAAACTCTTTATGAGATATGGAATGGTAGAAAACCTAGACTTTCCTACTTCAAAGTTTTTGGATGCAAGGTATTCATTCTGAATAATAAAGATAACTTACACAAATTCACACCAAAATCAGATGAAGGAATTTTCTTAGGCTACTCCACAACTTCTAAGGCTTGTAGATCTTTTAATAAAAACACTTGTACTGTTGAAGAAACAGTACAAGTCAAATTCAATGAAACTGGTCCTTTTTTTTAAACAACCCCAACCTACATCTTCGGATGTGTTTTCAAAACTTATTATCAACCTTTGTTAGAATATCTTTCTGATAAGGAAAATGTTCAAAAAAATGTTTCTGAAGCATTTACCCTAGAATATTTTCTACCCTATATTGATGAACAGGATTTACAAAACCCAAATCAGTTGTTTCTTAAGAATCATACCGGTGATAGAATCATTGGTAATGTAAATCAACTAGTAAGGACTAGAAGTTCCTTTATAAATGAAATAGAACATCTAGAATTCCTTTCCCAATCAGAACCAAAAAGCACTGATGAAGCTTTAGGTGATGATGATTGGATAAAAGCTATGCAAGATGAACTAAATGAATTCAAAAGGAATAAAGTCTAGACCTTGGTTGAAAGACCTAAGGAAACTTTTTTTATTTGAGTAAAATGGGTATTTAGAAATAAATGTGATGAAAATGGAATCATAGTAAGGAATAAAGCTAGATTGGTTGTTAAAGTCTATAATCAACAAGAAGGAATAGACTATGAAGAAACCTATGCTCCAGTATCTAGACTTGAATATATTCATATCTTACTTTCCTTTTCAGCATTCTTCAATTTTAAACTTTTTCAAATGGATGTGAAATGTGCTTTCCTTAATGGTTTTGTACAATAGGAAGTTTTTGTTGAATAACCTCTTAGTTTAGAAGACAAAAAACATCCTGAAAATGTTTATAAACTTACAAAATCTTTGTATGGACTTAAGAAATCCCCTCGAGCTTGGTATGATAGGATTACAGGATTTTTGCTTCAAAATAATTATGTTAAGGGAAATACAGATCCAACCCTTTTTAGAAATAAAGATAAGAAAAATGTTTTGATTGTATAAATTTATGTTGATGACATTATATTTGGTTCAACTCAGAAATCTTTAAGTGATTCCTTTATGGATCTAATGAAATCTGAGTTTGAAATGAGTATTATGGGTGAGTTAACATTTTTCTTTGGTTTTCAAATTTCTCAAAAACCAGAAGGAATATACATATCCCAACATAATTATATTAAATTTATTCTAAAAAAGTATGGATATGACAACACTAAAAGTATTAGTACTCCTATTGGTACCTCAAACACACTTGATCTTGATGAAGCTCAGAAACCAGTAGATGAAACATCCTTTAGAGGTATGATAGGAAGCTTACTTTACTTGATGGCTAGTCATCCAGACTTAATGTTTTCAGTATGCTTATGTGTGAGATATCAATCAAATCCTAAGGAATCTCATTTAAAGGCAGTAAAAAGAATTTTTCGCTACTTAAAGGGAACCATGGATTTAGGACTCATTTATACTTCTAGAAATGATTTTATTCTAAAAAGTTTTTTGGATGCTAACTTTGGTGGATGTAGAATGGATATAAAAATTAAATCTGTAACTTTTCATTTATTAGGAGATTCATTAGTTTCTTGGTCATGCAAGAAGCAACACTCAGTAGAACATTCCACTACTGAAGCTGAATATGTAGCAGCTGGAAGTTTTCGTGCTCAAGTATTGTGGATGCAACACACACTCACAGACTATGGTATGAGTTTTACTAAGACTCAAATTATGTTTGATAACACAAGTTTCATTTCTCTAAGTAAAAACCATGCACATAACTCTCGTGAAAAACACATAGATATTAGGCATCACTTTCTTAGGGATCACACACTAAAAGGGGATATCATTCTTCAGCTTATTAGAACACAAGATCAACTTGGTAATATTTTTACAAAATCTTTAACCTCTGATAGATTTGAATACATTAAACAGAAGTTATGAATGATAACCATAAGGTAATCTTCTTTTTTAACTTTCTATTAAAACAAATCTTCTTACAGTAATAAACTTCTTTTCATAAGGGGGGTACATTTTCTTGTTAGTATTCAAAAAAAATTGTAATGAAATTTTTCGTAGTCAGTTTTGTTTTCAAATTTTTTTTGTAATGAAGTTTTCAAAAAATTTTGTAATGATGTTTGTCAAATTTTTCATAATGAAGTATTTCAAATTTTTGTAATGAAGTATTTCAAATTTTTCGTAATTTTTTTTAATGAAAATTATCACAGTTAGTTTTTCAAATTTTCCGTAATAAAAATTTTCGTAGTTAGTTTTTCAAATTTTTCATAATGAAAATTTACGTAGTTAGTTTTACAAATTTTCGTAATGATGTTTTTCATAGTCAAAATTTTGTAATGAATATTTTTGTACTTGAAAATTTCGTAATGAATATTTTCGTACTTGAAATTTTTGTAATGAATATTTCTGTACTCAAATTTTTTGTAATGAAGTTTTTTTTCCAAATTTTTCATAATCAAATTTTCGGAATCAAATGTTCTTCAAAGAAGATTTTCCTATTACAAATAATCTTCCAGGAAATCCAAAAGGTATGTTTCCTTTCCTGAGTTTTTGTAGTCATTATTTACATGCTGGTAGTTTCATATGTTTTTTAAATTTTCAAATTCTAGTTTCCTTAAATCCGAATTTTTTCCTTTAAAAACCTCAAAAGATCATATCCTACCAAATTTTCCTTACGGCTATCATTTCAACCGTCAGATCTGATCAGAAGAATTTTCATCCATTGAATTATCTTTGGAGGTTCAACCGTCGTATCAACACCTATATAAAGGACCCCCGAATGGTTTTCCCACATCGATTTCAAGTCTTTGTGTGTCGAATCTCTACCATCCTACAAAAGCCTGTTCCGATCTTCTCGGAGTTTTCTCATGTTTGAATGTCTGCAGAAGAATCCTTTCAGAATGATATGTCTATTTCCTAGCCGATTTCGGAGTGGAAAGTATATAGATAAAGTTTGGTGCATCCAAATTTCTTAAATAAATATGATTCTATAATCTCAAATAACATCAAGCTTAATGGATGGGAAAGTGTCTGCATATCGAGGCCCAGGGCTCAAGACTTGGTGTATCCAGATCTGCTGATAGAATTTTATGAATTAGTTTGTTTTTTCAAAGAATATGGCATAGAAAAATTTTCCTTCAAAAGCTATGGAAAAACAAATGCACTTTTATAAACTAAAGAGCCATCTTAGTGGGAGTTCCATTCGAAGGGGAAGCTGAATTTTGTTCCAATAAGTTGCCCAATGTCCAAGGAAGTTTTCTCAAGGTAAAAGCTATGGAGTGTCTTGGACTTACAGATTTCAATACTACAAAGATTTCTCACCTCTCGACAAATAATCAGATTCTTGAATTGTGGGTTCAGGGTTTTATCGTTCTAAGAAAAGGTGATAAGGACACCTTGAAGAAGAGTGACATGTTCATCTTACATTTTATGGTGAATCTGAGGAAGCTAAACTTGATGAAGAATATTCTCATTACGATTGAGAATATTAAGAATGGGAACTTGAAAGCTCATATTATTATGTACCCGGCCATTCTTTCCAAGCTTATTGTTTGGTACTTGGAATCCTTCAAAATACCTTGCAGTTAAAAGTAGAGGAATTTCAAAGTTATGCTAATCAGTGATGATACTCTCAAGAGGATTAAATTTGGTTTCTCTAAGAATAAAGGATAATTCTTTGACTTACCAGAGGGAGAGGTTGAAGCTTTTCTGAAGGAACAAGAGGTTCCTGAACCATCAAAAAAAGGATTAAAGAAGAGAAAGTTGAAGGAAGTGGTAGAAGAAGGAAAAATCTCAGAAGCTAAGGAAGCTCAAACCGCACCTCCAAAGCCCAATAAGTAGAAAGACTATCCATATGAGGTTGTATCCAAATAGAGGGAGGATAAGAAAAATTGTAAGGAAGGGGAACCATAGTTTTTCCTAGATCCTTCTGAGGCCAAGGTGTTAAAAGAAAAAACCACTGATGATCTTGAGAAGCAAGCCAAAGAGAATAAGCAGAAGAAGAAGATGTTAGAGACTGAGATTGTTCAATACCTTCTAAGGGATACTAAGATAGCATCTAAGAATATCCCAGTACCAAAATCATTCTTGGTGGAACCATTACCTGAGACTCCGGTTAAGAAATTTCTCACTTCGGAAAAATTTATAGAAAAGGATATTAAAGAAAAAGAAGTTATAGAAGAAGTATAAGAATAACAAAGCAGTGATGATATAGATGATCTCATAAAACAAGTTGAAGACTTTCATGAGAAGGAAAGTGCTTCCGAAAAATTTTCAATCTGGATCCTTGAAACTTGATACTCCGAAGTTAGGTGAAAAAGATGAATATGAAGTGAATAAGACTTCTAAGGAAGAAAGTTATGCTCATGACTACATTAATTCGGAAGACATTAAGTCAGGAGATGAGAAGGAAATATTTGATGAAGATAAAATCATTCAGTTATCTGAAAGCAAGCATGAGTATTCATATAACGAAGCTATTCCAAGAACTGACAAGGGAAAACACGTGATTTCTAGTACACCAACTAAAGTTGTGTTAAGGAATAAGAAAGCTGGTGGATCTTCTAAGAGGAAGCTTGTAGAGATAGAGAAATATTCTTCTCCAGGAAAAGTGTCGGATTCGGAATCATCTTCCTTAGTACATGATTTTGTTGTCCAATCACTGAAGAAGCTTGTTGGGATGATTCCGATTTTCTCAAGCATTGATTCCAGATTCTATAAGCTTCAACATACTTTGAACCAAAAAACGGATTTAGTGTCCATGGTGATGGACAACTGTGTCAAGCTAGAGGAAGATTTCAAATCTTTCCTTATCAACTATGAATCCCACAAAATATCTTGCAATAAAATGGTTAGCTGGTCAAAGAATGTTTTTTATGATTTGAGAGAGCTTGATGAGTTCCAAGATGATGTTAAGGAAGATTTTGATACTGAAGACAGCAAAATCAAGTATCTCACAAACAGCTTTGAGGAAAATCTAAATATTGAATAGAATACTCAGATTCTAGAGGTCAATAATCTGAATGGGAATTTGTATTCTGTTGCCCAAAGCTGGAAGAGGGAAAGGGATCTTCGGATCGAGATCGAAGAGAAGCTAGTCAAGCAATATGACTTGTTGAAGGTTCAGGCAGAGGCTCTTAAGGCTTAGGATAATAGCATCAAAACCTTAGAGAAGTAAGTAGAGGAAGATCAGAAGAAGCTAAATAAGCTGAAAACCATTGTGAATAAATTGATACCCAAGGAAAAGGAAGGAAAATAAATCTGATCTTTTGTTGTATTTTCTTTCCTTGTACAAATTCTTCCAATCTTAATGAAATTTCGGTTTCTTGTTTCTATTTTCATGATTTGTACTAATATTTTAGGTACTATATTTACTTTTCCATTCCCTCAATTCCTTTTTGAAAATCACAAAGGGGGATAAAGGAAAAAATAATTCTAAGTAAAGAAGAAATGTCCCTAAGTAAGGGGGGGTTTATCTAAGGGGGGGTTCTCATTACGAAGATTTCCATGTTCAAGATAAATGAAAAATCTCTTTTCGAAAATCTATAATACGATCCTTAGTGTTCCAAATCCTAAGGGGAGGTTAGTCGTATTCACCATTGTCCATGTATAAAGGGAGATAATTTTTATTTCAAAGTCTAGAAAATTTTTGCTAAGTCCTTATATTCTTTTTCGTAAGGATGTTTGTGCTTTACAAAAAGGGGGAGATTGTTGAGTGAATAAGGTTTTCCTTATGACTTTTCCAATCCTTCATACTTGGGGGAGATTGTTAAGTCAATAAGGTTTCCTTATGACTTTACCATTCCTTCTTATTTTGAAAATCACAAACTCCTTATCTCAAGGCAAATTTCATTTTACCCTATGTTTTACTTCTATAAGGAAAAATTTCCTTCCCCAAGGAAATTTATCCTTACCATGTTCTCATTGTTCATATCATAATTTTTATAAGTGTAAAATTTAGTTTGAAACTAAAGCCTTAGAATCTTATAAATACCTAGATATGAAGCATTATGTTTTAGGATCCGAATTCTTAGAATTCTGGTTATGAACTCTTATGAGTTCTAAATCTGAATTCTGAATGCGAATTCTGGTTACGAACTCTTCTGAGTTCTAACTCCAAATTCTAAATACGAATTTTGGTTACGAACATTTCCGAGTTCTGACTCTTAGTTCTCTAAATACAGACTCCTAAATCTTATGAGTTCTGACTCTGAATTCTCATGAACTCTGACTCCGAACTTTGTAAGTTCTGGTTCTGAATTCTTGTGAATCTAGATTCCGAATTTCCTTAAAATTCATACTCTAGAATTTTATAGAATTAAGGTTACAAATTACTCATAAAATAGAATCCAAATATCATTGTATTATAGACAATGAATATATTTTTTGTTAGAATCCATAATAATTTTTCCTCACACTCTGAAAAATGAATTTTCTTATGTAACCATACTTTTTCTTACACATGTTTTTGTTATAAAACGATGTCGTGATTTTAGTTATTAACTAATCATTGGTTGAGTTACACGTGTACAGGTCCCTCCGAAATTCATGGAAAAATATGACCATTGGAGGAGGGATCCGACCATTGGAGTTATGCCTATAAATAGGATCTCATTCGAATGAGCTCACAAATTTTTGAAAATTTTGGAACTTTTGGACTTTTTGATGCTCAGAACCTTCAGAAGTGTTTTCTAGAGATAGAGGCTCTTATAAACTCTCAGGCTTCATGCAGAAAGTTTGAACAGTTTGTTCAAACTTTTCTTTGTGCAGATCTTCTTAGTGCAGAGGTGTGATTTTCTTGAAATCAGAGACTTCGGGTTGTGAAGTCAGAGGTGCTGATTTCCTTACAAATCGAGGGCTTGCAGGGATAGAAAAATAGATATCGATATTTAGATTGAGGGCTTACCTGGGTTAGATCTGAATTAATCTCATGATTAGATTCAGAAGATAATTCTTCTAATTATTACTTTCGGAATTAAATTTCTGGATTTATACTTTTTTGGATTCATACTTTTCCAAATTCATACTTTTTCAGATTCATATTTTCAGACTCATAAATTTCGGACTCATTTTTTCTTCGAGATACTTTAGTTCTACTTTTCTTTGATTATGATATTTTTTTTGTTTACAAACTTATATTACTAACATGTTTGTGTGCCAGGATTTTCCTTAAGATGGAAGGTTTAAATGTTGGTTCTAATAGGAGACTATAATATTCCTAATAAGGAATTGATAAATTTTACTAATCAGGAGAAATCAGAATATCAAGCAAACTTCAGAGTCAGAAATACATTGCTATGTTCCATGACTAGGAACATCTATAGTCAAATATCCTAATGTGAAGCTGCAAACAGTATATGGAAGAAACTTGAAGTGACACATTGTGGTACATCTAAAGACATAGAGACAAGAAGAGCTATGTTGAGAGCTGAATAACATGGCTTTAACTTTCCTTATGGAGAACACATAAGCAAAGTACAACAAAGTTTTATGACTATTGTGAATAGATTAAAATCTATGCGGGGTTTGGATGATGAGTCCCTTGTAGATAAGATCATATAAATCATTCCAAATGAATGGGAGTCCAAGAGTACAGAAATTGATGAGAATAATAAAGTTACCCAGATTTCATTAGATGAGTTTTTTGGAACTCTTCTTCAGCAGTAGACTATAATGAAGAGACTTGTTGAAAATGTTAAAAAGAATAATGGGAATGGAGGAGTTGCTTTCACAACTACTTATAAACATATGAAAGTTAATACCCCCAAAAGAGTAACTAGATCAAAGTCAAAGAAAGTGATTATTCAGTCAGAATCTAGTGATACAGAAAAGTCTTAGAATGAATTAGCTAATCTTGCTTGGATAATGAACAAGATAGTAGCTCAAAAGAACTATCAGAGTAAGTACAAGAAGAGAGACTACAAAGATAAGAAAGATGGGGAAGTTACTTGTTATGAATGTAGAAGAAATGGTAAAATAGAACCTGACTGCCCTTTATTGAAAAATAAGGAAAAGAAGGAAAGGAATTCAGAAAGGAACAAGAAGAAATTATATCATTTGAAGCACAAGAAAAGTCTTAAAGAAAATGATACTTGGAGTACTAGCTGTGGAGACTCTTCAAAAAGTGAATCTTTTGAATATGAATCATCAGAACATAAAAATATGGGATTCATTGCTACTACTTCTTTCCCTAATACATGTCTTATCGCCAAGGTACGCTCTGCCGAGGCTTTAACAAATTTATCTCTATATAAGAATTACTATTCTGGAGATATTACTTCTAATGAAGATACTTAATCATTAGATAATGAAGAAATACCTTCATATTAAAAAGTATCTAGATTTTACAAGTTTTTAGAAGCAATATATTGTAAAATTTCTAAGAAATTAGTCAAGGAAAATACTAGGGAAGAAATTCTTACAAAAGAGATTTCAGACCTCTCTAGAGATCTTAGAGATAAGGATGATCTTTTAGAAAAACTTTCTAAAGACCTTAAGGAAGTAAATTCTGATAAGGAAAAAATTTCTATTGATATTAAGAATTCTATTTTAAAAATAAATGATTTTGAGGAAAAATTTAACTCTAAGGAAATAATTCCTGAGGATAGGAATTTAGTCATCAGACTAAAATCTGAAATTTTTTCCCTTAAGAAACTTCTTGCAAATTTTACCTCTGGTAAGGAAAATTTTGACAAGATGTATTCTCAAATTAAAACTCAAGATAACACTACTGGAGTAGGTTATAGTCACAAAAACCTTGTTTTAAAAAACAACTACTTTTTTCCTTCTAGAGCCCCTTTTTGTACTAAATGTCAAAGTGGTGGGCATTGGAAGAAAAATTGTTCTTTGAATAATATTCAATCTCTTGGGTTTCATAAAGCTTATTTTTCTAAACAAATGTGGATACCCAAAAATTTTTTGTCTAATAATTCTGAATCCAATAAATTTTGGATTCCGAAAGTCTAACTTTCTTGTTTTTAGGAAAATAAAGAAGGTACCAACAGCAATACTTGGTACAAGGATAGTGGATGTTCCCGACATATGTCTGGTAACAAAAACTTCTTTGAAAAGATTCTCAACATGAAAGGAGGAAAAGTAACTTTCAGAGATAATTCTAATGGATAAATCATTGGTATAGGTAACATTGTTCTTCTGGGAAAAACTTTGATTTCTAATGTTTTACTTGTTAAAGGTCTTAAGCACAAACTCATCAACATAAGCCAATTATGTGATGAAGGCTACCTTGTGAATTTTAGTAATGATAAGTGATTAGTACACAATTCCAAGGAAGAGTTTATTCTTTCTACCAATAGACAAGATAATGTTTACACACTAAACTTAGAAGACCTTATGATCCAAGATATACCTTGCCTTAGTGCAATGGAAGATCATTCCTGGTTATGGCATTGAAGGCTAGGACACTATAACCTTAGGAACCTATGAAAATTTTCTAAGAAAATACTAGATAAGGATCTATCGGAGATTATATTTGATTCTTAAAAAGGATGTGATCCTTGTAAATATAGAAAACAACATAAATCAAGTTTTAAATCCATTGGTTAAGTCTCAACCACTGATGCATTATATTTGGTGCATATGAATCTTTTTGGACCAACACAAACTGGAAGCATCAGAGGCAAGTATTATGTATTTTTCTTAGTTGATGATTACACAAGATTTATGTGGGTCTATTTTCTAGAAAAGAAATCTGAATATTTTTCTTATTTCAAAAGTTTTAGAGCCCAAGTTAAAAATGAGAAAACCCTTTCTCTGATAACTATTCATAGTGATCATGGAGGAGAATTTCAAAATTCTGATTTTGAAACTTTTTATAGTAGAAAAGGCATTACTCATAACTTCTCAGCACCCATAACTCCTCAACAAAATGGTGTTGTTGAAAGAACAAATATAATTCTTCAAGAAATAATAAGAACCATGTTGGATGAATATTCTGCAGCCAAATATTTTTGGGATGAAGCTGTAAGTACTTCTTGTTATACTATAAATCGTGTTTTTATTAGATCTTTTCTTAATAAAACTCCTTATGAGTGATGGAATGGTAGAAAACCTAGACTTTACTACTTCAAGGTTTTTGGATACAATGTATTCATTCTGAATACTAAAGATAACTTACACAAATTTTCACCAAAATCAGATGAAGGAATTTTCTTAGGCTACTCCACAACTTCTAAGGCTTATAGAGTTTTTAATAAAAACACTTGTACTGTTGAAGAAATAGTAGAAGTCAAATTCCATTAAACTGATCCTTTTGTTTTTAAATAACCCCAACCTACATCTTCAGATGTGTTTCCAAAAATTGATTATCAACCTTTGTTATAAGATCCTTCTGATATGGAAAATGTTCAAGAAAATGTTTCTGAAGCATTTACCCTAGAATCTTTTCTACACTATGTTGATGAACAGGATTTACAAAACCCAAATCAGTTGTTTCTTAAGAATCAACCTAGTGATAGTATCATTGATAATGTAAAACAACTAGTAAGGACTAGAAGTTCCTTAAGAAATGAAATATAACATCTAGCATTCCCTTCCCAATCAGAACCAAAAAGCACTGATGAAGCTTTAGGTGATGATGATTGGATAAAATATATGTGAGATGAACTAAATTAATTCAAAAGGAATAAATTCTGGACCTTGGTTAAAATACCTAAGGAAAATTCTGTTATTAGAGTAAAACTGGTCTTCAGAAATAAATGTGATGAAAATGGAATCATAGTAAGGAATAAAGTTAGATTGGTTGATAAAGGATTTAATCAACAAGAAGGAATAGACTATGAAGAAACCTATGCTTCAGTATCTAGACATGAATCTATTCATATCTTACTTGCCTTTGTATCATTCTTCAATTTTAAACTTTTTCAAATGGATGTGAAATGTGCTTTCCTTAATGGTTTTGTACAAGAGGAAGTTTTTTTTGAATAACCTCCTATTTTTGAAGACACAAAACATCATGAACATGTTTATAAACTTACCAAAGATTTGTATGGACTTAAGCAAGCCCCTCGATCTTGGTATGATAGACTTATAGGATTTTTGCTTCAAAATAATTATGTTAAGGGAAATGTAGATCCAACCATTTTTATAAAGAAAGATAAGAAAAATGTTTTGATTGTTCAAATTTATGTCGATGACATTATATTTGGTTCAAATCAGAAATCTTTAATTGATTCCTTTATGGATCTAATGAAATATGAGTTTGAAATGAGTATGATGGGTGAGTTAACATTTTTCTTTGGTTTTCAAATTTCTCAAAACCAGAAGAAATTTACATATCCCAACATAAGTTTATTAAAGATCTTCTTAAAAAGTATGGATATGACAACACTAAAAGTATTAGTACTCCTATTGGTACCTCAAACACATTTGATCTTGGTGAAGCTCGAAAACCAGTAGATCAAACATCCTTTATAGGTATGATAGGAAGCTTACTTTACTTGATAGCTAGTTGTCCAGACTTAATGTTTTTAGTATTCTTATGTTCAAGATATCAATCTAATCCTAAGTAATCTCATTTAAAGGCAGTAAAAAGAATTTTTCGCTACTTAAAGGGAACCATGGATTTCGGACTCTTTTATATTTCTGGAAATGATTTTATTCTAAAAAAATTTGGATGCTGACTTTGGTGGATGTATAATGGATATAAAAAGTACATCCGAAACTTTTCATTTCTTAAGAGATTCATTAGTTTCTTGGTCATACAAGAAGCAACACTTAGCAGCACTTTCCACTACTGAAGCTGAATATATAGCATTTGGAAGTTGTTGTGCTAAAGTATTGTGGATGCAACACACACTCATAGACTATGGTATGAGTTTCACTAAGACTCAAATTATGTGTGATAATACAAGTGCCATTTCTCTTAGTAAAAACCCGGCACATCAATCTCGTGCAAAACACATAGATATTAGGCATCACTTTCTTAGGGATCACACACTAAAAGGGGATATCATTCTTCGATTTATCGGAACATAAGATCAACTTTATGATATTTTTACAAAATATTTACCCTCTGATAGATTTGAATACATTAAACAGAAGTTAGTAATGATAACCATAAGGTAATATTATTTGTTAACGTTCTGTTAAAAAATCCCCATATAGAAATAAACTCTTTTTCATAAGGGGATTATATTTTCTGGTTAGTATTCAAAAAAATCATAATGAAATTTTTTGTAGTTAGTTTTGTTTTCAAATATTTTTCATAATGAAGTTTTCAAAAAAAATTCGTAATGAAGTTTTTCAAATTTTTCGTAATGAAGTATTTCAAATTTTTGTAATGAATTATTTCAAATTTTTCGTAATTTTTTGTAATGAAAATTCTCGTAGTTAGTTTTTAAAATTTTCCATAATAAAAATTTGCGTAGTTAGTTTTCCAATTTTTTCATAATGAAAATTTACGTGGTTAGTTTTACAAATTTTTGTAATGAAGTCTATCGTACTCAAAATTTTGTAATGAATATTTTCTTACTTGAAATTTTCATAATGAAGATTTTTGTACTTGAAATTTTTTGTAATGAAGATTTGTGTACTCAAATTTTTCATAATGAAGTTTTTTTACAAAATTTTTCGTAATCAAATTTTCAGAATCAAAAGTTATTCAAAGAAGATTTTCCTATTTTGAATAATCTTCCAGGAAATCCAAAAGGTATGTTTCCTTTCCTGAGTTTTCCTAATCATTATTTACATGCTGGTAGTTTCATATGTTTTTTAAATTTTCGGATTCTAGTTTCCTTAAATCCGAATGTTTTCCTTTAAAACCCTCAAAAGATCATATCCTACAAAATTTTCCTGGCGGTTATCATTTCAACCGTCAGATCTGATCAGAAGCATTTTCAGCTGTGGGATTATATTTTGAAGTTCAATCATCATATCAACAACTATATAAAGGACCCTCTAATAGTTGTCCTGCATCAATTTCAAGCCTTTGCGTGTCGAAGCTCTACCCGCCTACAAAATCTCGTTCCGATCTTCTCAGAGTTTTCTCAAGTTTGAATGTCTGCAGAAGAATCCTCTCAGAAAGATATGTCTACTGTAAAGCCGATTTTAGAGTGTCAAGTATATAGAGAAAGGTTGGTGCATCCGAATTTATTTAATAAATATGATTCTATAATCTCAAAGAACATCAAGCTTAATGGATGGGAAAGTGTCTGCATATTGAAGCCAGGGGCTCAAGACTTGGTGTATCCAGATCTGCTGATATAATTTTATGAATTAGTTTGTTTTTTCAAGGAAGATGGCAGAGAAAAATTTTCCTTCAAAAGCTATGGAAAAATATATGCACTTTTATACACTAAGGTAGCCAGCTTAGTGGGAGTTCCATTCGAAGGGGAAGCTAAATTTTGTTCCCATAAGTTTCCCGATGTACAAGGAAGTTTTGTCAAGGTAAAATCTATGGAGTGTCTTAGACTTATAGATGTCATGACTACGAAGATTTCTCACCTCTCGACAAATAATCAGATCCTTGAATTGTGGGTTCAGGGTTTTATCATTCCGAGAAAAGGTCATAAGGACACCTTGAAGAAGAGGACATGTTCATCTTAGATTTTCTGGTGAATCTGAGGAAAGTAAATTTGATAGAGAATATTCTCATTACAATTGAGAATACTAAGAATAGTAACTTGAAAGCTCAGATTATTATGTACCTAGCCATTCTATCCAATCTTATTGTTCGGTGCTTGGAATCCTTCAAAATCCCTTGCAGTTCAAAGTTTAGGAATTGCAAAGTTATGCTAATCAGTAATGATACTCTCAAGAGGATGAAAGTTGGTTTCTCTAAGGATAAAGTAGAATTCTATGACTTACCAGTGGAAGAGGTTGAATCCATTTTGAAGGAACAAGAGGTTCCTGAACCATCAAAAAAAGGAGGAAAGAATAGAAAGTTGAAGGAAGTGGTAGAAGAAGGAAAAATCTCAGAAGATAAGGAAGCTCAAACCGCACCTCCAAAGCCCAAGAAGCAGAAATCCTATTCGGATGAGGTTGTATCCAAATAGAGGGAGGATAAGAAAAAATGGAAGGAAGGGGAACCACAGTTTGTCCTAGATCCTACTGAGGCCAAGGCGTTAAAAGAAAAAACTGTTGATGATCTTGAGAAGCAAGCCAAGGAGAAGAAGCAGAAGAAGAAGAAGATGTCAGAGGCTGAGATTGTTTAATCCCTTCTAAGGGATACTAAGATAGCATCTGAGAATATCTCGGTACCGAAATCATTCTTGGTGGAACCATTACCTAAGACTCCGGGTAAGAAATTTCTCACTCTGGAAAAAGTTCTAAAAAGGTTGTTAAAGAAAAGGAAGTTATAGAAGAAGTAGAATAAGAACAAAGCAGTGATGATACAGATGATCTCATAAAGCAAGTTGAAGACTTTCATGAGAAGGAAAGCACTTCTGAAAAATTGTCAATCCGGACTTCTCAAGCCAGATCCTCGAAACTTGCTACTCCGAAGTCAGATGAAAAAGCCGAAGATGAAGTGAATAAGCCTTATGAGGAAGAAAGTTATGCTCATTAATTCATTCATCCGGAAGACATTAAGGCAGGAGATGAGAAGGAAATATTTGATAAAGATAAAATTGTTTAGTTATATGAAAGCGAGCATGATTATCCAAATGAGGAAGCTATTCCGAGAACCGACAAGAGAAAGAAGGTAATTTCCAGTACACCAACTAAAGTTGTGTTAAGGAAGAAGGAAGCTAGTGGATCTTCTAAGAGGGAGCTTGTAGAGCTAGAGAAAGATTCTTCTCCTAGAAAAGTGTCATATTCGGAATCATCTTTTTTAGGACATGATTTTCTTGTCCAATCACTGAAGAAGCTTGTTGGGATAATTCTGATTTTCCCAAGCATTGATTCCAGATGCCAGATGCTTCAACATAATTTGAACCAAAAATCGGATTCAGTGTCCATGGTGATGGACAAGTGTGTCAATCTAGAGGCAGATTTCAAATCTTTCCTTATCAACTATGAATCCCACAAAAGATCTTTCAAGAAAATGATTAGTTGGTCAAAGAATGTAGTTTATGATTTGAGAGAGCTTGATGAGTTCCAAGATGATGTTAAGGAAGATTTTGATACTGAGGAAACCAAAATCAAGTATCTCACAAATATATTTGAGGAAAAGCTAAATCTTGAATAGAATACTCAGATTCAATAGGTCAAGGATCTGAATGGGAAGTTTTATTTTGTTTTCCAAAGCTGGAAGAGGGAAAGGGATCTTCGGATCGAGATCAAAGAGAAGCTAGTCAAGCAAGATGACTTGTTGAAGGTTCAGGAAGAGGCTCTGAAGGCTTAGGATGATAGGATCAAAGCCTTAGAGAAGCAAGCAGAGGATGATCATAAGAAGCAAAACCATTGTGAATAAATTGATACCCAAGGAAAAGGAAGGAAAATAAATCCAATCTTTTGTTGTATTTTCTTTCCTTGTACAAATTCTTGCAATCTTAATGAAATTTCGGTTGATAGTTTCTGTTTTCATGATTTGTACTAATATTTTAGGTACTAGATTTACTTTCCCATTCCCTAAATTCCTTTTTGAAAATCACAAAGGGGGAGAAATGAAAAATAATTCTAAGTAAAGAAGAAATATCCCTAAGTAAGGGGGAGTTTATCTAAAGGGGAGTTCTCATTATGAAGATTTCCATGTTCAAGATAAATGAAAAATCTCTTTCCAGAAATCTTGAATATGATCCTTAGTGTTACAAAGCCTAAGGGGGGGTTATTAGTATTCACCATTGTCCATGTATAAAGGGAGATAAGTTTTATTTCAATGTCTAGAAAATTTTTGCTAAGTCCTTAAATTCTTTTTTGTAAGGATGTTTGTGCTTTCCAAAAAAGGGGGATATTATTGAGTCAATAAGGTTTTCCTTATGACTTTTACATTCCTTCATACTTTGGGGAGATTGTTAAGTCAATAAGGTTTCCTTATGACGTTACCATTCCTTCTTGTTTTGAAAATCAAAAACACCTTATCTCAAGGAAAATTTCATTTTACCAAGTGTTTTACTTCTATAAGGAAAAATTTTTGTCCCCAAGGAAATTTTTCCTTACCCTGTTTTCATTGTTCATATCATAATTTTCCTAAGTGTAAAATTCAGTTTGTAACCAAAACCTCAGAATCTTATAAATACCTAGATATGAAGCATTCTGTTTTAGGATTCAAATTCTCAGAATTCTAGTTACGAACTCTTATGAGTTCTGACTCCGAATTCTGAATATGAATTCTGGTTACGAACTCTTCTGAGTTCTGACTCTGAATTCTAAATACGGATTTTGGTTACGAACTTTTCCAACTTCTGACTCTGAGTTCTCTGAATACAGACTCTGAAATCTTATGAGTTCTGACTCCGAATTCTCATGAACTCTGACTCTGAACTTTGTAATTTATGGTTTCGAATTATTGTGAATCCAGATTCCTAATTTCCTTGAAATTCATACTCCAGAATTCTATAGAATTCAGCATTGAATTCTTCATAAAACATAATCCAAATATCATTGTATTATAGACACCGAATATATTTTTTGGTTAGACTCTGCACTATTTTTTGCTTACACTCCAAAAAATGAATTTGCTTATGTAGCCATACTTTTTCTTACACTTGTTTTTGTCATAAAATGATGTCGTGCTTTCAGTTATTAACTAACCGTTGGTTGAGTTACACATGTAGAGGTCCCTCCGAAATTCAAGGAAAAATATGATCGTTGGAGGAGGGAGCCGACCATTGGAGTTATGCCTATAAATAGGAGCTCATTTGAATGAGCTCACAAATTTTTGAAACTTTTGGAACGTTTGGACTTTTTGAACCTCAGAACCTTCAGAAGTGTTTTCTAGAGAGATAGGCTCTTATAAAATATCAGGATTCATGCAGAAAGTTTGAACGGCTTGTTCAAAATTTGCTTCATGCTGATTTTCTTAGTACAGAGGTGCGATTTCCTTGAAATCAGAGACTTCGGGTTGTGAAGTCAGAGGTGTCGATTTCCTTACAAATCGAGGACTTGCGGGGATAGAAAGACAGATACCGATCTTCGGATTAAGGGCTTACCTGGGTTTGGGTAAGACATACTTTCTTAAAAGTATAAATCAAGGGGCCTGTTATCCAGGGTTTTTGGATACCCTTCTCTTTGGGTTAAAATAGTTCCTACTTATTACTTGAAGTATTTCTATTTTGTTTTCCGCTGTATTTTAGTTATTGAGGAAAGTATAATCTTCTTATACTTCCTTAGACTTGTACTCTGATTATATAGGATTTTATTCATTTTAAGATAGAATATTAGTTGTTGTAAACTTTTGTTAAGTTTCATTTCTGGAATCACTTTTCTGGAATCAAGCAAGTTATTAGAGCTTAGAGGTGTTATGAATTTTGGTTATTCAAAATTTCCTTAGGGATTTTTAAAGTATACAATTTACCCCCCCCCCCCCACTCTTGTATTTGAGAATCTCATTTTTACATATTTTATCCTACAAAGGGATCACTAGAATGAGTTCATAAAGAGAGTTGAATTAAACATGCTTAAAGTGTAATTTAGATAAACACATGTAGAATTGATTGTGAATCACTATAGTGAATATTATAAAATTATGTGAATTGAGGGATAAATAATAGACCACCTACCTCAAGCTTGTATAAAATGCATCATCCAGTATCATCTCTTTGTTTGTCTCAGATTGAGAGAAAATGGAAGTATAGATGAACACCCTAAAAATAGGGTATATGAGCTTACACCTTAATAACTCCTACGAGAGAAAGAAAAATATAGAAAGGCACAAGAGGAATAGAGTACTCACTGATGGTTATCTAATAAGATGATCTATACTTGAATCCAAGTCTGAATCAGAGTTTTATCAATGAACCTAGGAAGAGGGAGGCTTGAATCTCAAAGGGGGGAAGAAACCTCATGTCCACTAGAAAATAAAGAAAAGGAGAGTTTTGTGTAACTTTAAAAGAATTTAAGGGTATTTTGGTAAAATCGTCCAAAATTCAGGAGTCTCATAGTTTGGTTGCATGGTTGGCCAAATTGTGCACCAACTGTGTGCCTCCCAATGTCTAAGGAGGGACCCCAGACAATTTCATGTGAACATTTTGACTAACAATGTACAAAATATGTCCCACACCTCAACTAAAAATTACAGAGCTACATGAATGGTCATGTGGAACTAGGTACGTGGTTAGGGAAAAAAATTTTCCCTGATTTCCCCTCTGAAACACCCCATGCAGTTAGGGGAAACCATGTCGACTGTATCGTATAGTTTCTTTTAACCATGTGGCCCAATGTATTTTTTCACTAGATAGGGTTCCAACCTACGAACAAGCTTTAGACACCCCCAAAACATCAATGAACACATTAGGAATCCATATTAGGCCTGAAGCAAAAAATTATACCTAAATTTAAAGGATCCATACCCAGTAAAAAAATTGGTTTCATACAGTCTTCCCCCCTTAAATGAACTCATCCTCAAGTTCAAATTCCAGGGGAAGTGAACCATTTTCTATAAATAAAACTCTAGTCACCAAGCATGTACATCATCCACCCACTACCAAGTCTCATCATATACCTATTCATGCTTCCATATCACCCATACTAAAGGGTCAAACTGGACTCAGAGAGACTCTGTGCTCTACTCAATGATGCATACAGGATACTCCTCAAATGAAGAATCAACATCTAAATCTACTTCATCATGATCAAAAGTATATTAGTAGTCAGCATGATAATAGAGAATTTTTTAAATGTGGAAGACATCGTTCTTGGAATGATACCTATGAGGTAATAGAAACTGATAGGATACCAGCCTCACATTCTCCAAGATCTCAAAAAGATATACATAATGAGGTGACAGATTTCCTTGCCTATATATCTATCTATGCCCAAGTCTTGGTGATTACTATAGGAAAACATGATCCATGACCACAAACTCCATAGGTCATCGATGGAGATTGACATAGGATTTGTTTCTAGACTGAACGGTAAAAATAAACTTCCTAATTAGATGGACCTACTTTGAAGTCTACTGCATGAGATGAGGACCCAGTAGTGCTTCCTCTCCTGACTCTAACTAGTATAGGGGTGAACATAATAGCCTACCTTATAGGGCCTTATAAGGATCCATCTGAATCATCACTTGGAAGCTATTATTGTTGGATAAATCTGCGAGAGGGATATGCATCTCCCAAGAACTATTGAAATCAAGGAAACATGATCATAGCATGTTCTATATAACCTATATAGTCCATTATGACTATAAATTGGTATGAGGGTGAAAGGTTGTGTTTAGAATCACTTGTGTATCCATATCTCTCTCTAACCCCTACTAGAACCTCAATGTAAAACAAGAATACCTATATGAAATGATAGTATGAGGGGTCTTGTACAGTCGTATAATCACACGAATATACAATATTATTATCTCATTAACTAAGAAAGTTTCCCATGTAGGAATTAAGTGGGATACTTTCATCAATCGATCCATGAATACCCAAATTGTGCCACTACCTCGAGGAGACCTCAGTAATCCAGTGATGAAATCCATCTCAACATCCTCTCATTTCCATTCAAGGACTGGTAATGTTTGTAAAAAGCTATTAGGTCGCTGGTGCTCTACCTTCACATGCTAATAGGTGGAACACCTATTCATAAAACCTGCTATGTGAAATTTCTTCCTTGGACACCAATATTGTCGACACATATCATGAAATTTCTTAGAGATACATGGATGAACTGTCCACTTTGAAACATGTGACTCTTTCATCATCTCCTCTCTCACATTTATGGGAACCCCAGATATGACAATATATAAATAGGATGTCATCGTCATAGATAGACCAATCTAAAGGTGAGTCCTTGCCAGAAATACTCTCTCATAGGACCAATCGTTTAGGATTAGAAAATTACATCATATTCAAATTCTCCATAAGTGAAGTGGTCTCCCATAGAAATGAAAGTATAAATTTTTCTTGATGTTTCTACACCTCTATGTACATCTTAGAAAATAGATCCATAAGATTCCACTCACTAATGGCCTCCAGAACTGCCTATGTTTGATTCCTCCTGCTCAAAGCATTAGCAATAGCATTGCCTTTCCTAGTCATATATGTTATCTCAAAGTCAAAAGACTACAAATATTCAAACCATTT
Source organism: Viscum album (assembly GCA_963277665.1). Classification (NCBI taxonomy): domain Eukaryota; kingdom Viridiplantae; phylum Streptophyta; class Magnoliopsida; order Santalales; family Viscaceae; genus Viscum; species Viscum album. The sequence goes on from OY728150.1 coordinate 1,563,589,927, forward strand.
TCACTACCTAATATTCAAGTCACTCTGCGTGAAAATATACCTCAGGATTTTGAGGTTTTTGAAACTAAAAAACACTCTCCCAATATTTAATTCCTCCAACAACGCAATTCATGAACAAAAACTACCAAATCAAGATCATTTTTTGGATAATTCCTCTCATGAGGCATCAACATTCATGACTTGTACAAAAGGAATCGATCCTCCTACATCAAAACTGATCCAATATTGATACCTTATGCATCTCAATATACTATATAACTTCTTCCTGGCACTAGAAGAACTCAGATCAGTATTTAATTCAATCTCTCTTTGATCTCTTAAAAGGATGTATCATAGGATTCAGACCATATAAACTTCACATGATTTATATTAAAGCTCATAATAGGTGATTATAAGTGTGAGGTTTCCTAAATAAAATTTATGTAATAACCATTTATCCCTAAGAAACTTCACATATCAAATGTGTTATTAGGTTTCTCCCAGGTAAATATAGTTCTCAACTTCTCTAGATCTACTGAAACTCTAGCCTCTAAGATAATATAACCCAGGAATGTATTTTTTCAATACAAAAATCACATTTTCTATGATTATCATATAGTTGGTGCTCTCTCAATGTATTCAAAACAATATCAAGATAGATTCATGGTCGCTCCAAGTATGATAATACACTAAGATGTCATCTATGAGTACCATGATAAAGGAATCCAGATAGTGATGGAAGACCCTATTCATCAAATCCATAAAGATAAAAGGTCCATTCATGATACTGAATGTAATAATGATATATTCATATAAACCATACCAACTATGGAAATTCATAAATGGTTTATCTAAAGTACTGACTTGAACCTAATGATAGCTCGATCTCAATTTGATCTTTGAGAATAAACTTAATCCTCTAAGATAGTCAAATAGATTATCTATCTAAGGTATGGGATACTAGTTCTTTATAGTAAGCTAATTAAAACTTCAATAATCCACATAGAGACTAAGGGTTTCATCCACTTTCTTTTCAAAAAGGATCGGTGAAACCCATGGAGAATTATTGGGCCATATAAAACCCTTGGCATTTAAATCCTCTAGCTACCTCTTGATCTCTTAAAACTCATTAGTAGTCATACTATAAGGAGGAATGGATATAATCATAGATCTAGACACTAGATCAATAGTAAACTCCACCAATCTCTCAGGTGGTAGTCCTAAAAATTCAATGGGTAAAACATCCCTAAATCGATCAACTATAGGAGGTAACTTAGTCTGATGTAACACTTGATCCTCTATAAAAAGACTAAAAATATGAGTGGTAACTCTACCTAGACCAAGATGCTCCAGTCCAAATCTATCATTCTTGACATCCCACTTTACCATGTGAATATAATTACCACCCTCTAGTGATGTAAACGACACTCTCTGGCGATAAAAATTTACATAGGTGTGATTGGGAACCAATGAGTCCCTTCTAAGAATGACATTAAATCCTGCCATCTCGAGGATGGAGAGGTCCCATGAGAAGTAATATTTTCCTACCTCAAGGGGTCATTCCTTTCACTAATTTACATTATTTAATCATAAACCCAATGGTGTATCAAGTTTCATAACACCACGAGAATACTCAACATGAAGTACAGGGATTTCCACAAAATCCACATAATAAAATAGTGAGATACACCTGTATCAAATATGGCGATTTCAATAGAAGAGGCTACTAGAATAGAACATTTAATAGTAGATTTACTAGAACCTTACTCCTTTGGTATAGGTTGTAATGAATAGATATGGCCCAATCCATAGCCCTATTCTAATCCCTAACTACCTAGAGTGGGTCCTCTCTACTGGCGTTGTATATCTAAAGCATGGATAACACAACCATGACCTCATCCTCTACATGTATGGATAGTAATACTTCAGCTACCTATTGAGAAAGGTGATATTGATCCTAATCCTAGAGGTGGATCTAGAATATATCCTCTCCCACTCAGCATAGATAGACAGGTCCTATATAAATGTTGTAGATTCCCCAATCTACCACATCCTCAGCACTCGACGTGGTCTCTAGGACACTATGGATTCTTATTCCCAGGATTCCCATACTATTTAAAAACTATATAACTATCATCAAGTGTCATTTGGATGCCACTAGTCATGTGTGTAGTCTCAAAGTTTCACTTCTTACCATTAGTAGAACCACTGATCTATCTCAATTCTAAACCACCCTAGCTCACACTGTCTACTTCCCTTAGGTTTTTCTTGGTGATAAAGACCCAGTACACTATATCAGATATGGTGATCAATTGGAACACATTCACATGAGAATGAATAGGATGCCTAAGGATGCCCTCAAATCATTTTTCTTTTATTGTCTCATCAGTAGTATAGATAGTTTAAAGTTCTAAAGCTCTATAAAATGATCTTAGTAGTCCATAACCATCATAGAACCTTGTTTTAGGTTCATTAACTTCCAGGCATGATCCTCCCTCAGGGTATTGAAAAAGAAATAGTCATAGAATCTTGACTAGAAATCTCTCAAAGTCACTTCCTAATACTGACTTGTTTGGTTTAGAATACTCCACTATCATTTGGTGGATCCCCAAAGCATGTAAGTGGTGAGATTAACTATTCTCTTAGGAGGTGTCTTTAGATTCTTGAATATAGGAATAACTGTCTCGATCCATAGATCTCTATCCTGTGTTCTTTCATCCCACAAAAACATGGGAGGATGCTATTGTTGAAACACCTGAGTCAAATCTTCTATAGAAGGGTCAGAGCACGGAGATCCATGTAAAGTCTACAAAAAACATAGAAAATATCATCAAAACCATGAAACATCCCACGCATTAGGAATAGGAAGAGGTTTCATAGGTGGAACTGCTAGAGGTATCACTAGCGGCTCAGGGAACACCACCTCTAGAGCATGTTTGTCACCACCCTCCTAGATAACGATACAATTATGTCATGGTGGAATGGATCTACACATTCCAAACACATGCCTCGAATGGGATAGATCATGTTAAAGATCACAGATACTCACATAGGATAGGTACATTCCTTCCTATGAAATAACCACCCCCCTCTATCTACTCAAAGAGTCAGTTTTAAGTAATAAAAGCATTTAATAGAACATAAGAGACACTACCTAGTACCCACTACTAAGGTTGGGTATGGGTCAACCTCTATGTTTTTATGTTTCAATTCATTTAAATTTAATATTTGTAGTACATTTATTTTTCAATGGTTGAACCAAATGGGCCACCACTTCCAATCCATAAAGTCCCATACACCTTCTGAGTCTAATTGTGGAATCCACTTAATCCATAACATAACATGTTCCATTCCATGCAACCAATATTGCGTGGCTCAACATGCCATAGTTGATTTCTTAGGGTGACTTTTATAGTCTAAGTAGGAAAACACTATTTAGGTTATGGAAGGCACTCTAAGTACTAGCTATGCTTCTTAATCACCTATATAAAACATTAGTCAATTAACATTTATATCATAGAAGGCACATATAATAAATTCATGTAGTCAAGAAATTAATCCTATATGGCATGGAATTATTCATGACATGTGAATTCTAACTGGTACCTAAAATGATGTATGTTATAGAATTCCCTCATTTCATTAGGCCATGAAAAAATAAGATCCTAAATCAATACAATAATAACATCATAATTCAAGTGTGTCACGCAATGGTGGAATAAAGTCAACTGTAATAAGTATAATACATAAAAATAGTAATTTTTCCATTTTGGTCAATTTGGATTTTCTTGTATATAGGTTAGTTAATCCTAGACACGGCTCATTAAAAATCATAATTTACATCATATTATCCTAACTATTGTCTCGAAATCATAAATACAGAAAACAAACCGCTCTAATACCACCTTGTGACACCCTGAACCAAGTGTCACTCAAAGGTTTCCTGAGCTGGTGGGCCACATGGCCTTAAGTGCACCTCCCCGTATGCTAGAGGCTACCGATTAGCAATAATGGCCTAGGGTGTGTCTATATGGAGACTATTCCCTCTGATCAAATTATCATAATGGTGAAATAAATATATAGATAAAAATAAGAAGCATATGAATAATGTAAAATACAATAGAAGAATGTATAAACATCCAATATCTAAATAACAATCAAAATTAGTAAGCTAAATCATATAAAAAAGATGATGATATTGTATCTATACAAAAAAGATAAAACATGTATACTTGGTAGTAGGTGGTCAATACAGTACACGATATACAAAAGAAACAAAAATGAAAAAATCTATCCAAGCATCCCGAGATTCAGCCCATTCATCTGCTACCAAGCTCCCTTCCTAAGTCATGTAAGGAGTCACACATCTATAAGTGGATGTTTCCCCTTATCTACACCTGCAAGTATATAGTTTTCTTGAGTACAATTGGAATCTTGGATAGGGAATGAAATGAACTCAGTATTATACTACCAATAGTGTCTATAAATATCCATTCTATGTATAAAATATGGAAGTGTTCATATATAATAAAGAAAACAAATAATAACAATTGTGAATGGGTCGACTCTAGTTCCTGAAGGAAAACCAGGATGAAACTACCTACTTCGGCCCATGCTGAAATATCTATGAAATTAACCGAATGTATACACATATATAGACTGTATAAGTAGTGATGTTTACAGCCATATATATAGATACTGCTACTAACCTATAACCAAAGAAGAAATCAGGAATCCATAAGTTGTAACATGAGTATCACAAGTATCAAGGGATGTGATTCCCAGTATCGCATGAGTAGGGGATGCCATGACCAGTATCACAGTAGTAAGGGACCCCATTCCCAATATCACAGTAGTAAGGGACACCATGACCAGTATCATAGTAAGGGTCTTCATGCCTGTATATAATATCAAGGTTCATCATGCTCGTATATCATAGTAAAGGTGATCAGGCCCAAATATCATAGTAAGGTTCATCATGCTCGTATATCACAATAAGGGTCTCCATTCCCATTATAATTATCACAAGGGTCACCATGCCTACTATCACAATGGTTCTCTATGCATGTATCACATTTATTAAATGAAATAATGGTTACACCATTATTATTAATTGAATATTAAAGGGTTATGAATTATCAATTGGATCATATTAAAGCTGATGATTACTTGTCACTATTAATGTATTGTCATTCATGATTGTATCATATTATCAAAAGGGGTGTCATTACCAAATATATATATATATATATAACATGTAACAATTTTCATCATGCTCATTTACCATAATTAGATAGGGTCTCCATTCCCATACATCAATGGTGACAAGTAATCATCAGCTTCAATGTGATCCAATTGATAATTCATAACTTTCTAATATTAAATTAATAATAAGGGTTTAAGAATTGTTTCATTTAATTGGGTGGTGTATTCCTACCACTCACCTCCATTAAATTCATCTTAATATGATAGGTCTATTAGTTGTGATGTGCCACCACAATTAACCAATTCATTTATGATATCTCAATTAGAAGTCACGAAAAAACCATTTAGATGGTGGTTTCTCCATTTATTCATTTTATAATATCAAAAAAAACCATGGTCACACCTAGATGGGTGAAAACGGATGATAGGACATAACCCAACCTGAATAATGGATCACTTAAATGATTCCATCAAGAGAATTAAATTGAAAATTCTTAAAGTGTAATTTATTTCAACACATACAGAATCTGTTGTGTGGCACTACAACGCATATTATGAAATGATGAGACTTGAGGGATAAATACTAGAAAACCTACCTCAAGCCTATAGAGGATGCCTTATCCAGTATCGACCCTTCATTTGGCTCGAATCGAGAGAAAATGGAAAATTAGATGAATTCCTTAAAAATAGGGCATATGAGCCTACACCTCAATAACTTTGTTGAGAGAAAGAAAAACAAAGAAATGACTACGAGGAATATAGTAATCACTTATGGATATCCGGCGAGATGATCAACAGTTAAATCATAGGTCGGGTTAGATTTTTATCAATGAACCTAGGAGGAGGGAGGCTTGAAGCTCAAAGGGAGGAAGAATCCTTCTATCCACTAAAAAATTAAAAAATAAGTGGGTTTAAGTTTATAAGAATTTAAGGATATTTTGGTAAAATCACCTAAAATACAGGGGTCGCGTGGTTTGGCCATACGGTTGACCAAACTGTGCACCAACCGTACACCTCCCACTGTCTAAGGAGGGACCTCGCACAGTTTTATGCTCACGGTTTGACGAACCATGTACAAATCATATTGCACACCTCTACTAAAAATTATAGAGCTATAAGCATGGGTGTGAGGATCTGGGAACATGGTTATAAAAAACTATGCACCCTCCTTTCCCTTCTAAAATTCCTCATAGGGTTAGGGTAAACTATGTGGAATGGATCACACAGTTTCTTCTAACCATGTGGCCCAGTGCATTTTCCCATCGGCCAGGGTTCCAACCTCCGAACAAGCTCTAAACACCCCTAGAAACTTATATAAAAACATTATGCATCCATATTAGGTCCAAATAAAAGAATTAGACCAAAATTTAATGGATCCATACCTTGTATAAAAATCGGTTTCTTACATATCAGCTAGTGTAACCTAAGGAAAACACCAAGAATAATCTAACTAAAGACAATCAAGTAATACTCATACTGTGATAAAAATAGTCAACATGAAAATCATGAGTTACTTATATATTTCTTTCCTTACACAAGATAATCTAGATCCACTCATTCTGATCACAATAATACTCAATTGAATGATTGAGGTCTTGATAAGTTTTTCTTTGGAAAGAATATTACACTTAGTAGTTTAGGAGTTTTAGTCACATCAATTTAATATACATCATATGGACATTAACTTCATAACTATTAAATAAAATGTAATCATTATATTTTAATGTTTTATTTTATTTTCTATATGAATTCTTTTAACAATTTAGTTTTGAAAATCTCTATTCCGACCACCAAACTTGTAACACCCCAAGATTTCATAGTACATTATTTCTTCAAAGTAATTCAATAACTTGCGCTACACACAACAATGAGTTCAAGCGCACCACGACTTACCAAACTAGCCATTCAAAAATGGTTATGAATAGTATAAATTTAATTTTGAATTTTATATATTCCATATAATTTTAACATCCATATTATTTCGTTCTTAGACATAATATAAGAGAAAATTCATTTCTTAAGGTAAAGGAAGTACTTTTCAGAAAATTAAATTTTAAGGATTTTTAATAGAAAACCCTTTTTAAATACAATATTTAACACATTTATATATCCAATTTGACAAAATAAACCTCTTCTTTAGAATCGGGACATAAAAATTTAGTTTTGATAAATTTTTGTTGTTTTCTCAAAACTTTCATTTTGGGTGAATAGTGAAAAATGCTAAATTTTAATTGAAAACAACTTTTTTAATAAAAATAGTTTATAATGTTAAATTATACATTTTAATGGTTTGGAAGTATAATTATATTATATTTTTATCATTTAATACAATTCAGGTCATTATATGTAATTTCACATTTAAATTTCACATAAACACATGTCAATCTTTTGATAGTTTTTACTTTTTTAAAAACCCGCTTTTTGGTTTTGACAACAGGAATTAATTTTAAATTAATAAATGAAAATTACATGTTTTTAATTTGGTAAAATGGAATTAATTTTTTAATTTTAAATATCAAAATTATCTTAGGGTAAATTTTTTGTATTTTTCTAAAAAAATTCAATTTTGATGAATGGTGAAAAACATTGCGTTATTAGTTAAAACCGACTTTTTATTTCAATAATTATTTATTTTATTTAAATTTATTTTAAGTAAAAATAGATATATAATAACTATATATGTTCAATGTAATTCATTGAAGTCATTTTATAATAAAATTAGATGTATAAAATTTTATTGAACTTTTTAACGTTTTTTACCCACCTTCTAAGAGCATTTGCAAATTTGCATAAAACTTAATTTTACCGCTTCCATGAGTTTAATTTCAAAAATTCTATAGACACAGTTGATATCAGTAATTAAAATGTGTTTCAATAAGATGAAAATAATTTTTTGTGAATAGAAACTTTTGACTTTTTTTACCGTGATTAAAAGTAAATAGGGTAATTAAGGGTACAAATAATATTATAATTACCCTAACACATGTCTTAATTCTATTGGATAAGTTTAATTAGACTAAAAATAATATTAGGAATAAAATATGATCCTATTTTATCCACTTGAATTAGATTATGACATTTATTATTATTATATTTAAAGAAGAGTTAAAAGTATTAAATTCAAAGTTTATTAACTAAACCATTTTTAATATAGAGTTATACATAATATAAATTCTACTATAAATATTAATTATAAATATAAAATGATTTACTACATAATGGTATTTTATTTATAATTTTTAGACATTAAATAATTTAATTTATTTATGACACAATGATGATGTAGTAATTACCTTACTAATGAAAGAATCAAATAAATGGTATTATAAATATTAAAATAAATATAATTTCAACGTTTTTATGACATCCACGAATTTTATATGTAAATATGACATGTTAGTGTTGATTCAATTTATTTTTTTCTAAGTAATCATGCTGTTATGACTTTCATAAAAAACAAAATCTCAAATAGTGTCAAAATTGACATAAATGAGTTTTTAAAACAAATACTATATCATTAAATTATATAATAAATATAAAAATATAATTTTCGGATAAAGGACTCTTATAATGATATATATTTCATTAATTAACTACTTGGGGTTCTATTTTCATTTTATTTTAATTTTATTAAACATATAATATAAAAATATAGGGAGACATGGTAAATAGTAAACTATTTAACTAAGAGTGAAATCTAAAAGATAAGGTTAATATGGTAACATAAACTTGTATAAAACCTATTGGTTGAGATTATTTAGACCTATAACTACACAAGTATCAAAATAAATTCATTTGGAGCCATTATAAACCTAATATTATTGTATAATAAAATAATACTTCAAGATTTTCCTTAAGTGGCTCTCACCTCTCTTATAAAAGGGCACTTCCCCTTCTCTCAAAATCACACCTCCAAAGCCATTTGGTTCGGCCAAACCCAGCCCAAATATCCTCCCAACTTCCCTAAAATCAACCTATATTCCTTACTTTGATTATAAATCCAACCTAAGGATCAATTTTGATCAACTCAAAAAGAAACACCCGAAGAAGAGGTAATAATTTCACCACCCTCTTTCAAGTTCTTTTCTTCTTCCACTTCCTCTTTATTTTTTGTTTCCATAACCAAAATAATAATTCTAGTACCTCCTAAATACTTTTATGTTATTATAAATATGGTACAACCATATTCATTATTCTATCTATCCTATAAATGACAAAGTCACCATACGTGTGTATGTGCGGCTTACCGTCTCCAGGTCGTGGTGTAGTTTGTTATTCAAACATTTCATTATTTGGATGGGTATAATAATGAGTATAAATGATGTAAATAATAAATATAACATTTTAATTATTCTGTATATATGATATACCATCAAATTACATATGATTTCACCATCAATATAATGATATTGTCGCTCGTGCGTACGTACAGATTACCGTCTCCACGACGCGATGAGATTCATTTCCACATTCACAATTCAACGATGATTATAAAAATATATATTATTAATAAGTATTTAATATATGACATAATAGTTGGAATTAATATATATATATATATATATATATGTGTGTGTGTGTGTATGTATGTATGTACTTACATATATCTTATTCACTTACTTCCATTTAATACGATATGAAAACGGAAACTATGTTTATGCGTACGTACGGCCTACCATCTCCAGAAACAGCGCCTTCCATTTCATATATCTATCCTTGTAGATAGTCTAGTTGAATTCCCTAAGACCTTAGGATCATGTAATCTCCTAAGCCTATGGGCCTTGTAATCTCTGACCCTACGGGCCTTGTAAGGGTTCCCCCTCATCCCTTGAAAGGGGGGTTATCAAAAAAATCAATAAAAATGAAATACTCTGGAAGTATTTAAATCAGTATCGAAATTATACGATCAAGAATAACAAGTTAAAACACATACGATAAAGAAAGCTATTAATACCCGAAATATTAAGTTAACATGGAAATAATTATTAAATGGGTATTATAAATTCATAAATGAATCATGTATGATATAATAAATATTAATATGGTTCTGGTATAATTTAATAACATACTATCGTTATTATACAGAAGGTTAAACGTACCCTCCACCAAAGGAAACTACAAGGTAAGGGTTAATTTCACAATCTCTTTATTATCTAAGGTTGTTTTTACATAAGTATCTACTTGGGAATATTTATTATCCATTTCCATGTTTCATAAAAGAGTTTTCAAAGGAATTATTTTTAAGGGACTTTTTTACTAAAAAATCATTTTAAATGTTTTAAATATTTATACTTCTAAACCTTTCTCATTAATGTCCATGTTTTCAAAATGGTTTAAAGGATTTATTTATATGGACATTATTGTTTTAAAATGTTAATTCCTTTAAAAAGTTTCAAAGTGGTATGGGACACTTTGATTCAAAACTATCTTTTAAATGACTTCCTTTATAAATTATGTGACTTTTAAATAATTTCATGAAAAATGGATATTTCTCTCAAATATTTTTACTAATCATTTTCAACTATGCCAACATCATTTACGAGATATTATTCTTTATTGGGGTTGATTTATTATGATACAAATCTTCTATATTTTATTGAAGGTTTTGTGATATATTTGACTATGGATGTGTTATTTTTAAACCATTCATGGTTTGGGGTTAAAGTATTGACATTTTGTATGCTAGTTATAATACAAATGTTTATGTTATGTTTCAACCTTTTCATATGAGGAATGTATTGGACATAGTAAATGATGGGTGGAGCCCGCTATAGCTCCTCGATGCATCGGTATGTCTCATTAGACAGTTAGATGTGGAATTGGACAAGGCCTTTCCCAATTTGATATATGGTTTTGGTCGAGGCCTTAATCATTTTTAGACATCTTGGTCGAGGCCTTGACAAAATATTTCAGAATTTCTGGCATTATACATTCCCTCATTATGAAAATAATATTGATTGTTCATGTGGTTATTTGACTAGTAGAATACCCATGACTCTGTTTTATTATGGCATTATTTACTCATCTCATGTTTCTTCCATAAAGTGTTCATGTTTATTATTTGTAAAGGAATGTGTTTTCAATTATTCACCATGCCTATTGTTTAAGTTATCTTCCGCTAAATTATTTACCCTTACTGAGCATCTGAGCTCACCCCTTTCTTATGTTTTATTTTCCCAGGATTTCCAAGAAGTGTATTATGATTGTTATGCAGGGTTAAGCTAAAAGGGAATAATGGCATTCTCAAAGAACAATTTATGCTGTATTTTATGTTTGAAATTGTAATGTGAAGTTAATGTATGTAATCTATTTCCAAGACTGCTAAACTGATTGGTCTTTCGGGACATGATTTCCTTGTATCATGCCAATGTATTAGAATAATTCACTGACTTTGGGTAACTGGGGTCGGGGCGTTATAGTTGGTATCAGAGTAATTTTATCAACAACCTTGGAAATAGATTTAGATAAACTATGATTATGGAATATTACCCTAAGATAGCCTTTGAGGATTGGTATATAATAACTTACTAGAATTTTGGTAATTTATAGATTTTGTGTATTTTCCAAGCAATACATCTCTGTCTGGATACGAGCAGGTAGAGGCGGCTCTGGCATAGATGCACCTAGGAGTGAAAACTCCAACAAGGAGTTTCGGGCTTGAACCGGGGTATCCTGGCACATGACAATGGTCCTTGCTACACTCTTGGTTATGATACTCTTGGGAGATATGCTTAGGATAATTCACATTTTCATTACAATACATTATGAAGGATTTAGGAGTAAATACTTCATCAAAGAAAACATTTTATGATTATAGATTATATGCATAATATTTTCAATTTACGTTATGTATTTTACAAGTTTGGAATTATGCATTATGATTCATAAACTAACCTAGAGTATTTCATTGTTTAGAAATGTCACCCAGTAGATGGAATGAGAACTCTAGTAATACGCATGATCCAAAGAGTAAGCAGGATCATATATTTCATGGTATTAAGCCAACATTTATAAAGTAAATATTCTCCCATGTGTTATCATCATATGAAGAAATAGTATCATGTGTTAATAAGATAAGTAAATAATTATCTGAGTCCTATGGCTTTGAAGGGAATCCAGAGAAGAAAATGATGGAAGAGATAAATATGGATAAAGGGAAAAGGGGAAAGAAGGATTTTCCCATATGTGATAACTGTGGAAAGAATCACCTTGGTAAATTCTTGAAGGGAATGGGAGTTTGTAATAAGTTTGGAGAAAAAGGACACCAAGTATTTGATTGCAAGGGTAAGAAAAAAGTTTCAAATGTACAATGCTTCATCTGCAAGGAGTTGGGACACTACGTGAATCAATGTCCTAATCATCAGAGTATACCGCAAATGATGATGTTGCATAATAATAAAGTTATGATATTACCACAGATGAAGAGTAATGACTAGTTTTCTTGTGTTGATATTAAATAATTATGTCATTTTAGTGTTTTATCAATGATGTACTGGTTATAATAATTATGGAGTATATAAGGATTGTACTACAGTGCTATTTCATTAAGGACTTGAGATTGTGTGGAACTAAGAAAAGTTACTCAATAGTGGCTTAAATTTTTCAAAAAATATATGGTTGAGATAAAAATAAACTATAATATGGTTCTGATACTGAGGTTGTGATTTTGGAATAACATATTATTGATTTGGATAAATTATATTGGATATTCTTGACTACCTTGAAACTGATTAATGATTTTTATATTCCATCATTGTTGGAGTTTATAACATTTTTGGATAGAAGGAGTATATCCAGTATTCTATAAGGAATAAGGGAGAATGAATGTAATCAATAAGGTTTTATGGTAATTCAGGGTGTTACAATGTTTTAAAAGAATACATGATGAAGGTTTTCACATGTTATTACGTGGAAAAAAGGATCTTCATTGTGTTTACCATCCTTATAAATTTTGGACTGTGAGTTTGGACAGAAGTATTTTGGATAATTCTAAAGGTTGTAAAGGATTAATTTTGACACTGGATACTATTGTTAAGGTTAAATCATTTCTTGATATTATTTTTGGATTGTCATAAAAAGGACAACCCAGAGGTCGGGTAACAACTCGTCGTGTCCGAAAAAGCTGTGAGACTTGAATCCGCAACCGAAGGGTGACAAGGGTGCATCACCTACCACTGGCCTATGTGATGTCCTGGTTTGTATAATGTAGTTTTTTTTAAATGGTCTGACATATTAATTATAAATTCATTTTTTTTAACCCTATACAATTATAATAAATAGAATATTTTTGAATTCCATTATCATTTGGTGTGAAAGATGAGTTTGTGGTAGGAATTAGTTGAAGGATGAAACTCTACTTGTCAAGTATATTTTTTTCATCTTATTCTATGAATAAATTAATTCTTAAAATTTAGGGAAGTGATCTTAAAACCAAAAATGTGTTATCATAATACCTTATGTTTTGTTGAACCGATGATATTTTAAATCATCATAGATTGATGGCTTTGAGGCCCTCGATTTTACACATGTTTGTAATTGATGACCTCAATCACTCCCTATAAATATTTATGTTTTTCCTCCAATTATGTGTCTCTAATTTCCACCAATGTTCTCCTAATCGAGATCATAATTTGGTGGTTACTTTTTCATTTCCCTTTCCCTCTTATTAAAACTAAATTCTATTAACCCAATTTTCAATGTGGGTTTTCCACAAAGGTATTTTTCTATTTTTAACCTTTTATTTTCAAGGAACAATTTAAAATTGTGAGGACTAAATTTATTGAAGGAAGGGAGAATTTAAAACCCAAAGATTTCATAGTACGTTATTTCTTCAAAGTAATTCAATAACTTGCGCTACACGCAACATCGAGTTTAAGCGCATCACGACTTACCAAACTAGTCGTTCAAAAGAGGTTATGAATAGTATTAACTGAATTTTGAATTTTATATATTTCATGAAATTTTAACATCCATATTATATCTTTCATAGACATAATATAAGAGAAAATTCATCTTCTTCAGATAAAGGAAGTGTTTTTCAGAAAATGCAATTTTACCGCCTTTTAATAGCAAACCCTTTTTAAATCCAATATTTGACACTTATATATTCAATTTGACAAAATAAAATTCTTCTTTAGAATTGGGACATAAAATTTTAGTTTTGATAAATTTTTGGTGTTTTTCTGAAAACTTTCATATTTGGGTGAATAGTGAAAAATACTAAATTTTAATTGAAAACAACTTTTTTAATCAAAATATTTTATAGTGTTAAATTATACATTTGAATGGTTTGGAAGTATAATTATATTATATTTTTATCATTTAATACAATTTAGGTCATTATATGTAATTTCACATTTAAATTTGACATAAACACATGTCAATCTTTTGATAGTTTTTAGTTTTCTAAAAACCCGCTTTTTGGTTTTGACAACGGGAATTAATTTTAAATTAATAAATGCAACTTCTATGTTTTTAATTTTGTAAAATGGAATTAATTTTTTAATTTTTAATGTCAAAATTATCTTAGGGTAAATTTTGGGTATTTTTCTGAAAACTTTCAATTTTTGATGAATAGTGAAAAACACTGCGTTATTATTTAAAACCGACTTTTTATTTCAATAATTATTTATTTAATTTAAATTTATTTTTAGTCAAAATATATATATATATAATACCTATATAATTTCAATGTAATTTATTGGAATCATTTTATAATAAAATTATATGTATACAATTTTATTGAACTTTTTAACGTTTTTTACCCACCTTCTAGGAGCATTGGCAAATTTGTATAAAACTTAATTTTACTGCTTCTATGAGTTAAATTTCAAAAATCCGAGAGACATGGTTGATATTAGTAAGTAAAATTTGGTTCAATAAGATAAAAATAATTTTTGGTGAATAGTAACTTTTGACTTTTTTACCACAGTTAAAAGTAAATAGAGTAATTAAGGGTAAAAATGATATTATAATTACCCTAACACATGTACTAATTCTATTGGATAAGTTTAATTTGACTAAAAAAATCTTAGTAATAAAATATGATCCTCTTTGGTCCACTTGGATTAGATTAGGACATTTATTATTATTTTATTTAAAGAAGAGTTCAAAGTGTTAAATTCAAAGTTTATTAACTAAACCATTTTTAATATAGGGTAATACATAAGATAAATTTAACTATAAATATTAATTATAAAGATAAAAATATTTCCTACATAATGGTATTTTATTTATAATTTTTAGACATTAAATAATTTAATTTATTTATGACACAATGATGATGCAGTAATTAACTTATTAATGAAAGAATCAAATAAATGGTATTATAAATATTAAAATAAATATAATTTAAAAGTTTTTATGACATCCACAAATTTTTTAAATGAATATTACATGTTAGGGTTGATTCAATGTATTTGTTTTGATTTAATCATGCTGTTATGACTTTTACAACAAACAAAATACCAAATAGTGTCAAAATTGACATAAATGAGTTTTTAAAACAAATACTATATCGTTAAATTATATAATAGTCCTAAAAATCTAAGGTTTGGAAAAAGGACTCCTATAATGATATATATGTCATTAATGAACCACTTGGGGTTATCTTGTCATTTTATTGTAAGTTTATTTACCAAATAATATAAAAATACAAGGAGACATGGTAAATGTTAAACTATTTAACTAAGAGTCAAATCTAAAAGATAAGGTTAATATGGTAACCTAAACTTGTCTAAAACCTATTGGTTGAGATTATTTAGACCCATAACCACCTAAGGCTTGAAATAAATTCATTTTGAGCTATTAGAAAACGAATATTATTGTATAATAAAATAATATTTCAAGATTTTCCTAAAGTGATCCCCACCTCTCTTATAAAATGGAACTTCCCATTATCTCAAAACCACACCTCCAAAGCCATTTAGATCGGAAAACCCCTGCCCAAATAACCTCAAAAATTCCCTCACATCAACCTAGAGTCCTTACTTTTATTATAAATCCAACATAATGATCTCTTTTGATCAACTCAAAAGGAAACACCCGAAGAAGAGGTAATAATTTCACCACCCTCTTTCAAGTTCTTTTCTTCTTCCACTTCCTCTTTATTTGTTGTTTCCATACCAAAATAATAACCCCAGTACCTCCTATATAATTTTATGTTATTATAAATATGGTACAATCATATTCTTTATTCTATCCATCCTATAAATGACAAAGTCACCATACGTGCCTATGTACGGCTTACCGTCTCCACGTTGTGGTGTAGTTTGTTATTCAAACACTTCATTATTTGGATGGGTATAATAATGAGTATAAATTATGTAAATAATAAATATATCATGTTAATTGTTTTGTATATATTATATATCATCCAATTACATACGATTTCACCATCAACATAATGATATTTTCGCTCCTGCGTACGTATGGATTACCGTCTCCACGACACGATGAGATTCATTTCCACATTCACCATTCAACGATGATTATAAAAATATATGTTATTAATAAGTATGTAATATATGATATAATAATGATACTTAAAAGATATATATGTGTTTGTGTGTATGTATTTACTTACATATATCTTATTCACTTACTTCCATTCAATACGATATGAAAACGGAAACAGCGTTTATGCGTACGTACGGCCTACCATCTCCATAAACGGTGCCTTACATTTCATATATCTATCTATTATAAATATTTATATTATAAATATATATGATGTATAAATCAAGGTTTATATTCTGTAATTATTTACATCATGATCTAAATGATACGATCAAGAATAACAAGTTAAAACATGTACGATAAAGAAAGCGATTATTACCCGAAATATTAATTTAACATGGAAATAATTATTAAATGGGTAGTATAAAGTCATAAATGAATCATGTATGACATAATAAATACTAATATGGTTCTAGTATAATTTAATAACATACTATTGTCATTATACAGGATGTTAAACGTACCCTCGACCAAAGGAAAGTGCAAGGTAAGGGTTAATTTCACAATCTCTTTATTATTTGAGGTTGTTTTTACGTAAGTATCTACTGGGACATATTTATTATCCATGTCCATGTTTCATAAAATATTTTTCAAAAGTATTATTTTTAAGGCAATTTTTTACTAAAACATCATTTTAAATGTTTTAAGGATTTATTCTTCTAAACCTTTCTCATTAATGTCCATGTTTTCAAAATGGTTTAAAGGATTTATTTATATGGACATGAATATTTTAAAATGTTAATTCCTTTAAAAAGTTTCAAAGTGGTATGGGACACTTTGATTCAAAACTATCTTTTAAATTAATTCCTTTATAAATTATGTGACTTTTAAATGATTTCATGAAAAAAGGATATTTCTCTCAAATATTTTTACTGATCATTTTCAACTATGCCAGCATCCTTTATGAGATATTATTCTTAATCGAGGTTGATTTATTATGATAAAAATATTCCATATTGTTTTGAAGGTTTTGTGATATATTTGACTATAGATGTATTATTTTTGTACCATTCATGGTTTAGGTTTAAAGTATTGACATTTCTTATGCTATTTCTAATACGAATGTTTATGTTATGTTTCAACCTTTTTATATGAGGAATGTATTGGACATAGTAAGTGATGGGTGTAGCCCGTTATAGATCCTCGATGCATCCGTAGGAATCATGAGACAATTAGATGTGGAATTGGCATAGGCCTTTCCCAATTTGATGTATGGTTTTGGCCGAGGCCTTAATCATTTTTAGACGTCTTGGCTGAGGCCTTGACAAAATGTTTCATAATTTCTAACATTATACATTCCCTCATTATAAAAAAAATATTTGTGTTTCATGTGGTTATTTGACTAGTAGAATACCCATGATTGTGTTCTATTATGGCATTATTTAATCATCTCATATTTCTTCCATAAATTGTCTATGTTTGTTATTTGTAAAGACATGTGTTTTCAGTTATTCACCATACCTATTGTTTATGTTATATTTTGATAAATTTTTTACCCTTACTGAGCATTTGAGCTCACCCCTTTATTATGTTTTATTTTCCCAGGATTTCCAAGAAGTGTATTATGATTGTTATGCTAGGTTAAGATAAAAGGGAATAATGGCATTCTCAAATAACTATCTATGCTGTATTTTATGTTTGAAATTGTAATTTGAAGTTGATGTATATAATATATTTCCAAGACTGTTAAACTAATCGTTCTTTCAGGACATGATTTCCTTGTATCATGCCAATGTATTAAAATAATGCATCGACTCTGTGTAACTGGGGTTGGGGCATTACAAAACTAATGTGTTCACACCACATTTATATGTAACTCCTTACACAACCCACAAGTATATTTTAATCACCCAAAAGAAAAATTCAAGTATATTCATACATATCCAAATGCATCATATTCATAAGGTACATGAACACTTCATGTAAAATAATAGAGTTATATGAGATTGAAAAAATCCACATGAGTAAGCTCAGAGTGATAAATAGCCAAACCCATTCACTTTATTAACTAAGAAAATCCTCAAATAAAGTATGTGGTCTGACCCCAAGGACCTCTATTCGGTGAGAATTTACTCAATAGTTAATTCAATTCAAAAAAAACTCTAATGCCTAATATACAAAAACTATTCCCAATAACTATTCCTGAGCTTATAATTAAAATTAAAAACTGAGGTCAAGGTAGATGAAAACTAAATTTTATTATATCAAACCTAGCATAAAATTAAAGGCTCTATCCTAAAATGAATTTATCATATAAATGACCATACAAAATATTCTTGTTTCATAAAAAATTTACTAAAAATGAATATCAGGAAATTGAACAAATAAATAAATAATTTATTTATTTAACAAATAGGATATATTTATGAACTATTCATAAATAAATATTAATTATAAAAAATTTATAATTTTGTAAGATTATAAACATTTTATATTCATTTCAATATAAACCCCTTCATATTTTATATTAAATAACATTTCTTTGATATTTCATGAATTATAAACATTTTATAATTCAATATCAATTATATAAATATTATATATAATTTAAATATCATATGTATTGTAATTTATAAATACTTTATAAATCACCTATTATGATATCTAAATAAATCATTTATTTCTATATCATAAGGCATGACAAATAATTTGTCAAAAAGTATTTTAAAATATTAACCTTTAATATTTTATAATAATTTTTTATAAACATTTATTTAATTAATTATAAACAATTTATAATTTATTTATTTATAAAATCCTTATAAATTAAAATATCCCAAAATACCTTTTATTATGATTTATAAGCATTTTACAAACCATAAAACCCATTTAACATTTAAAAAAAAATTAAATATATTTTATGTATACCCTTATGCAGAATCCCTATTCTGCATATGGGTATCCTCCTCTTACCCTTAAGAAGATGTCCTGCATAAAGGTTCTGATGTTTTTATCTATTATGTAAAGGTAGTACATAGATTCCCTTTACACATCTACCTCATGTAAAGGTATTTCCTTTATGAAACTCCTTTGTGTAAGTGTGCGCTTCATATTTCATTTATTGTGTAAAGATAAAAATCAGGGACCTTTATGCATCAGAAACCTTTATATGTAAGGGTAAATCACCAACGACCCTTTCTTACACCCCTTTTGTAAGGGTATTAACTTTATTAAACTTTTTTTTGTAAATTTTGTATGATCTAAATATAGATGTAGATGCTCAATTACAAGAGGGGGTGAATTGTAATTTTAAAAAAATTTATTTTTATCCTTAAAAAATCTAAGTTTAATAAAGTTAAACAAGGTAAATTCATAAACCCTATTTGGTTTTTTAAACAAAGTAAAAAATCTTTCTTAGGATCTAGAAATATGGATCCAAAAAAGAAACTTAATAAAAGTTTACTTAGGAAAATATTCTACCTTAAAGCGTATAGAATCTTATTTATCAAAGTACATAAGAATAAGAAAGTATAATAAAGTTATACTTTCTCTCTTTAAAAAAATTATAGCGGAAATAAAACTTGTAATAAGAAAAAGAAAACAAGTAATAAATATTTTAACCCAAAGTGAAGGGTATCCAAAAACCTTGGATAAAGGTCCCTTGCTTTATACTTTCAAGAAAGTCTGCCTTACCCAAACCTAGGTAAGTCCTCGATAAAAATATCGGAGTCTATCTTGATATCCCTACAAGCCTTTTAACTTTAAGTTAGTCGGAACCTCTATCTTCCTATCCCTGGAAGTCCTCAATCTTTAATGTAGTCGGATACTTTCAAGAAAGTATGTCTTACCCATGCCAGGGTAAGTCCTTGATAAGAATATAGGAGTCTTTCTTGATATCCCTACAAGCCTTTGAACTTTAAGGTAGTCAGAACCTCTATCTTCCTATCCCCAAAAGTCCTCGAACTTTAAGGTAGTTGGCACCTCAATATTCATATCCCCAGAAGCCCTCGATTGTACACAGCAACAATCAGAGTCGCACTAAGAAAGTTTAAACAAGTCGTTCACAGTTGAAAAATATGTTCAGCGATCACACAAGGCACGAAAGATTCTCTCTCTAGAAATCACTTCACATCATCAAAACATGTAATATCTTGATCTATATTGATCTTGTTCAAATGATCTCCTATTTATAGGCAAAAACTTCAATGGTTAGCTCCTTCCTCTAACGGTCATATTTTTCCTTAAATTTCATATGCACCTTTACACATGTCACTCAACCAACAGTTAGTTAAAAATAGATTGTGAGACATCGTTTCATATAAGAAAAACTTGGGAAACATTATCATGCTTAAGAAATAATAATATATAAGGAAAAACAATATCATGTTTAAGAAACTGGGATTAGATAAAATTTAAACAATATGTTAGGAAAGCAAAGTAACTTTAACAAATATGAATAATAGGAATCTAAGAAAATAATTAGAGTCTAAAAATATAAATAATTGGATTATGGGAAAAAAATATTTGGAGTTTGGATTTTGATGAATTTTGAGTCTTAATTCTGATGAATTTGGAGTCCGAGTTTTGAGGAATTTGGAGCCTGAATTCTAAGGAATTCAGAGCCTGAATTTTGAGGAATTTGGAGTCTAAATTATGAGGAATTTGGAGTCTAAATTCAGAGGAATTCATAGTCTGACTTTTAGATAATTCGGAGTCTGAATTTCAAATAATTCGGAGTCTAAATTTTAGAGAATTCATCATTTGAATTTTTGGGAATTTGGAGTCTGAATTTCAAAGAATTCAGAGTCTGAATTTCAAAGAATTTGGAGTCTGAATTTTATAGAATTTGGAGTCTAAAAATAGTAAGACTCAGTATCTAAGGAATTGTAATATTCCAAGGTTTTATATAAGGATCCAAATTTTTTCCTTAAGAAAAAAATGTTAAACATGGTTTAAGAAAATGTACGATAAGGCAATGAAAAACATAGTAATAGATAAAACTTTTCTTAGAGAAAGAAAATTTTACTTAAGAAAATAATTATTAGAGAAGGGTAAATTTTCATTAAAGAAAATGTGTTTGTAATTTTCAAAACATAAAAGAATGGAAAGGTTATAAAATAAATTATTTAATTAATAATCTCCTTACATTAAGAAACTCATTTTTATAGGGGGAGTACATTTGTTTATTATTTTAAAAAAAATTGACTAAATTTTTTCAGAACCTAAAATTTTATCCTTTCCGTAATAAAATTTTTCAAAACCAAATTTTTTTTTCTTTCCTTAATAAAATTTTACAAAACCAAAAATTTCCTTTCCTTAATAAAATTTTCTAGATTCTAAGTTTTTCAAAAATAATGTTATCAATATTGATAATTCTTTCTAAGAAATTCGGAAGGTATGTTTTCTTACTTAAGTATTCATAATTGTATTTCTTTACTTGTTGGTATTTCTATCTTGTTTTAAGAAAACTCTATTAGATTCACTTTCCATAAATTCAATTTCTCCTTAAAACCTCAAAATATTGGAACCCTAAAATCCTTATTCGGTATTGATATCACCTGTTAGATCTGATAAATATTATATCAACCTTTGGATTGAATCGGGAATTCGAACCATCGCCGTGAAGCCTATATAAAGGCCCCCTTATCTGCATCCCACATCAGTTTTTCCACTATTTTTTCACCATATCTCTATCTAACTTTAAATCAGCCGTTCTAATTTCCCAATTTCCTTACATTACGAATCTCTCTTAAAGTTTTCTCTCAAAATCTGATGGCTTCAAACAAGAAACTCAAAGATTGGAAAATTTACAGAGAAAGGATGGTCGAACCAAAGTTCTTTCTGAAGTATGATTACCTAATTTCTAAAGTTATAAAGAAGAATATTTGGGAAATAATTTGTGCAGCCAATCTGAAGAATCAGGTTCTGGTTTATCCTGAACTTATTATAGAGTTTTATGATATAGTCATTTTTTATGAACAAGGAAGAAGAGATATATTTTCTTTCAAAATATATGGTAATACCTATTCTTTATCCTTCAATAAAGCAGCTAGTATTTTGTATATTCCTTATGAACGTGAATCAATATTTTTCTATCACAAGTTATCAGACAAGGAAGGAAGTTTTAAGAAGGCTAAAGCAATCGAGTTCCAAGGACTTAAAGGAGTTAAGTCACCCAATATAAATCACCTTATAACCAACTATCGGTTATTAGCTTTGTGGATGCAAGGATTTCTTATTCTGAGAAAGGGAAATAACGATTCCCTTAAGAAGTGTGATATTTTTATGATGGATTTCTTAGTGAATTTTAGAAAGGTAAAATTTATCAAGTATATTCTTCTAACCATAAATAATATCAATAATGTCACCCTTGAGTACCAAATTATTATGTATCCAGGGATCTTGTCAAAGATCATTGTTCTTTGTTTAGAATCCTTCAAAATTCTTTGTAGTTAAAAATCCAGAACCTTTAAGATAATGTTTTTAAGTGATGAAACTCTGAGGAGGATAAAAATTGGTTTCAGTATTAAGACAAAAGAATTCTATGATCTTCCAAAAAGATAAATTCAATCTGCTACCAAGAAATGAGAAGTTGGCAAACCCTCCAAGCAAACTCTAAAGAAGAGAAAATAAAAAAAAACCAAAACCAAAAGAAAAGCTCCCATTCTGGAAACCCAATCAGTTCCACCCAAGCCAAAAAGGCAAAAGACCATTTCTGATGAAGTGTTAGAAAAGTGGAGATAGCATAAGAAAAAGAAGAAGGAGTGAGATGCAAGTTTTATATTATACCCTACTGAGGATAAGGCCTTGAAGATTCAGATAGAAAAAGATCTTGGTAAGTAAGCTAAATAGAAAAATATTAAGAAGAATATGTTAGAAGTCGAAATTGTCCAAGCCTTACTTAAAGATATAGAGAAGTCATCTGAATAGGTACAAGTACTGGAATCCTTCTTTCAAGAATCAGTTTCAATAGAAACTCTGAGAAAGAAAGTTTCAATTCTGGAACCCATTTCAGAAGAAGAAATACAGCAAGAAGAAGAGGACGAAGAAGAGGAAAGTGAAGATGTGATCAAACAGGTGGAAGAATATCATGAGAATGAGATTCATTCTGACAAGCTATTTATTAGAACTTCTCAAGTTGAATCAACCAAAATAATTTCAGAAGTA
This sequence comes from Viscum album, assembly GCA_963277665.1. Lineage (NCBI taxonomy): Eukaryota > Viridiplantae > Streptophyta > Magnoliopsida > Santalales > Viscaceae > Viscum > Viscum album. Next base: position 1,563,613,735 of record OY728150.1, read on the forward strand.
AAATATGATGATGCATAGGATGAGGTTGATAAACCTACTAATGATGAAAGCAACAATCATGATTTTATTCATCCTGAAGATATTAAGGAATGTTCTGAGAAAGATGATGTTGATGATGATAAGATAATCTAAGTCTCTGATAGCGATCATGAGTCTCTAAGAGCTGAGAAGGTTATTTCTAAAGTTGATAAAGGAAAACAGGTGGTTTTTGATTCACCCAGAAAGGTTATTGTTGTGAAATATAAGAAATTTGTAGTTGGAATATCCAAGAGGAAAGCTAAAGAGCTAGAAAAAATCTCTTCACCAATAAGGGAATATGCTTCTGAATAATCATCTTCTATGGGATAAGATTTTGTTGTCCAGTCTTTAAAGAAGCTAGTGAATACAATACCCTTATTTCTAAGTATCGATTCGAGATGTCAGTTACTTCATAATTATATCAATTAGAAGTTTGATTTGATAAGCATGCTCATGGAAAATTTTATCAAGCTTGAATTGGATTTCAAAACTTTTCATTTTGGTTATGATGCTCATAAGATATCATGAAAGGAAATAACCAAATGATCTAAGATAATGATTGATGATATGAAAATCATGGATGATTTCCAAGATTTATTAAAGGATGTTTTTGATAATTTATATGAAAGGAACAAGAACCTCAAAACCAGTTTTTCAGAGAAGCTAAATCCCAAACAAGTTTATCGGATTCAAGAGGATTGAGATCTGAATGGAAAGATCAATTCAGTTACTCTAAAATTGAAAAGGTAAAGAGAACTCAGTGAAGAGTTGGAAGAAAATTTTAAACATCAAGAATAGGTTATAAAGTCTCAAGCCAAAATTCTTAAATCCCAAGAAGAAAGAATCAAAGTTCTCGAGAAGAAAAATCAAGATCAGGATCGGCTGCTCAAGAGATTTGAAGATGATCATAAAGAGCTGAAGAAGCTGAAATCCGCCCAGAAAAAGCTAATGCCTAAGGAGAAGAAGGATGAATGATTCTTTAAAATATGATATATTTTTTTATTCTCCTTGTAATTTTTTTCAATCATAATGAAATTTTGTTGTTTGTCTTGTATATTTTTAACCTTTCAGGTATATTTTTTTCATTCCCTCTATTCCTTTTTGAAAATCAGGGGGGAGAAAAGAATGATCAAAAGAATATTAAGAAGTTCCCTAAGTAATGGGGAGTTCACTAAAAGAAGATATTCTTAAGCAAGAAAAATTAACCTTTCTAATAAATACAATAATACGATCCTTAGGGATTTCAAAACCCAAGTTGGGGTTAGTCGTATTGATTATGGTTCAATGTAAAGGGAGATAAGTATTTCTTTTAATGATCAAAAAGTAAAAATATTATTCCTTATATTCTTTTTTGAAAAGTTGTTTGTGATTTCCAAAAAGGGGGATATTATTAATTCAATAAGTTCCCTTATTAATTTTTCATTCCTTTTTGTTTTGAAAATCACAAACACATTTTCTTTAAGTAAAATTTATCCTTCTCCAAGAATTATTTTCTTAAAGAAATTTTTCTTTCTCTAAGAAAATGAGTTTGTGGTTTTTAAAACATAAAGAAATGGAAAAGTCATAAAGGAAATTATTGACTTAACAAAGGTAATAATTAGGTTACCGTTACATAGACAAATTGCATAAGGGTATTGTGTAAGGGTCAATCATATTTACTTTTACATGGAACTATTGTGTAAGAGTAGTGCCTTTAAAAAACCCATTTTTTAAAGGTAATACCAAGGTTACCCTTATGCAGACCTCATATGTAAGTCTATGAACTTTACATAACTAACCTTCATATGGGTAAATCTAACTTACCTTTATGAACTTCACATAAGGGTCTTAAAGCTTCTCTAATTTTATGAAAATGTTGTTCTTCATTTTTCTTTTAAACCCAATGATTCTGGCACATTTAAATCTTAAAGAAACTCACTCTAATACTATTTATGGGTCTCATATGATCATATAATGAACATTTACAGTGGAAGATAGCCCAAAAAATAGGCAGATATATCTTCTAGAAATCAATGTGTAAATAAAATAAAAAATAGAATACTTGGAAAACGTGAAGAGCAGTAGCTTTTATATTACTTCCATTGAGGGTGTTTGAGGAAGATCACGAGGAGTAGTAAATGTAATCTCCCTACCTATGAGGGAGTATAGTGGTCAATGGATCCATGATTATAGCATGAGTATGCCCAATATCTAAAGTGATTCTACCACTTTCTTAAAAGATAAATGGTTTTTTAAGAGTAAGAGAGTTTTAGATAAGGATCATACACATCGCACCACCCATAACCAACAATCGAATGGAAAATACATGAATCAAATGAATTTATTAAATGTACACTTATATATATAATATTATATATATATATATCATGCATCAAATTCATGTGTACATTCATCTCATGCATGTACATTTTAGTGCATATCTAACACATATCTCATGTCATGTGACATAAATAATTAATTATAAAGATTTATAATTAATTGTTTAATTTAAACCAAAGAGGCATAAATTTAAAAATACCCATATGGAATTTCCATGTTGTGGAAACCACATAGAACCTCGTAAATTAAACCTTTTAGGGTCTCTTCTTTCTATCACACATGAAAACCCAATCAAATTGGGACTATTTCAACATGCTCTGGGGAACTCATCAACAAAACCTTAACTAAAACCATACAAAAATAAATGGCCATTGCCAAAAATACCCCTCATATGGGTATATTGAACGAGGATGAAGGAAGAGGGATCTGGGAATACTGACCCTCTCCCAACCCTGGTTCAACCTAAAAATGAAAGGGTGTCGACCTTGAAATTATAGGTCTTCCCCTTTTAAAAAAATGGGTATGGACCCCTTGTAGTGTGACCACAGGGACAACAACACCGGCCCCCTACTTGGCCTTCGGATGTCTGACACTACCTCCCAAGGACCCTCCATGGTGTGTCTCTATTGGGTTGTGCCATGGTCTAGTTTGACTCAGGCCATATTGTGGCACGACCACTGGGTTGTGGCACTACCACCCACAAAGGGGAAAAGTGTAGCAACCTAGAGTTTATAAGTGATATTTTTTCCTGATTAAATGTGTGTTATATTAAATTATATAGTATTATACACATATTGCGCATAGAGAAAACAACAACACTTTGTTTATTTAATAGAGATTATTACATTAGTCATCATCTAAACTAATGAAAATTCCAAACATTACAATGAGATAAAAAATAGAAAATAAGAAAAATATAATTGGAAAATATGGTTCCTTCCAATCTTCTAGAATCATCACCCCCACAAACAACACTATAGAAAATAAATATAACATTAGTTAACCAATCGAAATCTTAGAAAATGAAAATATTTTATCTTGGGAAGAATGGTCTTGAATATTGAATGAAATAATGAATAGGTATTTATAAAAGTTAATATGACTATTGGAATTGTAATGTGGTCATTAGAATAGTAATGTGACTGTTGTAATAGTAACATGACCATTGAGAAAAGTAACATAACCATTGGAATAGTAATTTGACTTCAAATTAATAAAATTTAATATAAATAATATTTATTATGAGTAATTTTATAAAATATAAATATTATATTTCCATAAAATAAATAACAAGATTAGAAACTCAAAGAAAATATAAGTACATTTTTAATAAATTGTATTTTAATTTATTTTATAAAAAACATAATTTTTATATTAAAAAGTAAAAAATACATATGTTGTAAAAGTATTTTGATAAAATGATTTTCATTTTTAGAATCAGCATGTCAAAATTTTCCAGGGTTATTTTTTGGAATTTTTTTGAAATACTTCAATTTTTACATGAATAGTAAAAATATTTTTTTTTCAAACACAACATGTTTTATTAGATAATGATGATGAAATAATGAATTAATAAATTATAAATTGGTTATTTAAGCCCAAAAAAATTTAATAAGCTAAATGGGTCATTTAAAAAAAAATTCCTAACCTAAAAAGTATTTTCCACAGTCTAAAGTATTCCATTAAAATAATATTTTATCATTTTTCACCATTCCTTTTGATTAAACTAATAAATTTGAATTATAAGGAGTATTAAAGTCTTAAAATCATGTTATTTAATTCATATACATTTCATAATTTTAAAAATATCACTATTGTAAGGTTTATCTTGGATATAATATTTTATTCAATATTATATCTCAAAAATACCCCTCTCCTCAAGTATAAATAACCCATCACCCCTCCCATAGAAAACCACTACTCCCTCACTTAAAAAAGTCACATATATGTCAAAATTAATTCCATTAAACCCCATATAATCCTTTATGGTGTTTTGGATCCATTCAAATCTAATAATTAAAGGATTTTAGTGTCGTGGAGAAGGAGAAACACCGAGAAGAGGGTAAGTTTTCATCAACTCTTTGCATTTTCCTCTTTTATTCCTCTTTTTCACTATTCCTTTCAAACCCAAATCTTTTAATGTTAATTAAGTAGTATGTTAACATTATATTAATGATTTTAATCTACTATAATGATTATGTTTATGATATATTTATAATTTATACTTCTCTTCCACCTCATTAATTAACAATGCCCCCATTAACTATTTGTTATCCGCCTCCGAAGATATTTCCAAATCTCTAAACACCACTACCTTAATTGATGGATGGAATAAATTTTATATAATACATAAATATGTAATTACATGTATTCTTAGATTATGTAATTTCTTTTATTTTTTTATAAATAACCTTTAAGGAATATAGAAAATTCAAAACAAGATTAGATAATTTAATAAAAACATGTTATTAAAACAATTTATGTTAAAGGAAATAATATTATAAAATATAATACAATAATTATAATGGATCAATAGTAAAATAAATAAAAACAACCCAATTTTGGTGACATGTTTTAATAAACCCGAGTTTATTATCCAAGAGGTTGAAACTTGATGAAATAAAGTAGGATTTAAGGTAAGGAGATTCTCGAAACCAAACTCCTTCTTTTTGGGTTATCTACTATTTCAAATTATTTTCTATATGGATGTTCTAATAATGTCATTAAAATTTTCTTATACTATTATTTTCCTTTTCTTTTCAGGTATATACATGTTTCTAACTTTCCAAAATGATTTCTAATCCAAAATACAAATATTTTTCAAAGCATATTTATTTTACAAAACATCATATTGACTTTTTTATATGGGACTATTTTATGTCTATGATTATTTTATGTTCCATGTGTCATGAATGATTATGAGAATTTTATAACGTAACGGGTGGGGCCATAATTATATATCCCTACAATGCATTGGGTAATGTGATGAATCTCATGGGATTATCTATATTATGCATGGAAATGATTCTAGATTTGTTCACAATTATGATGCTATAGTTTATGCACATATGTTATGTGTGAAAATGATGTTATATTTTTTCAAAACTATGTGTGGTTTTTGATAACTATGTTATGATATTTCATTATTATGCATATTCCATATTCTATGACTTTATCAAATGTTTCAATCATGATTATGATGATGATCCTATGCTTATGATGTGATGATATTGATTATGATCACCCATGTATTATTGATTCATATCCCTTATTCCTACTCTTACTGGGATTTTAGCTTACCCCTTTCTTTTATGTATATCCTCAGATGATTGCATGTAATAAGAAGAATGTGAGATATTTTTTTCAGTATAAATAATAAGGATTTAAATAATGTTTAATATTTATTATGTATAAGTGATGTATGATTCTAATTTTCTGAAGATGCTAAACCTTTAAATCCTTAAATGTATTATTATTGAATTATTTACCTTAAAAATGATGTAATATTCATGTAAGAAAAGATGGGTTTCTATAGTTGATATAATATTTATGGTTTAGTTAATTTGGTAATTAGTATTATAAAATGTTAGTGAAAACCATAAGGATAAGGCTATGTATAAGTAAACATCCTAAGTTTTGGTAAAGTATAAGGGCACGTGGTTTTTGAGCAATAAAATCCCTCTCTAGATACTTTAAGTGGATTTGGATCTATAATAGTTGTACCTATGGGTAATAACCCCAAAAAGGGAGTATTGGGCATTGAATTAATCATCACATAGTGCACGAAAAAGTGTATTTTCTGCACACCTGGTTTGACACTCCTAGTGGATATGCTTTAGTTAATCACAAACTATATACAAACCATTATGAAGGATAAATAACTAATGTAATTATTCCTCTTAAAGTTAAGTAATGATAAAATTAAATGATACTAGAAGATTTTTTTTAGGGAAATAATAAACATGGGGATCCTATAATATATGAAATTAGAATTAATTTAATGATAAATTATTTATTCATGCTTTGTTGACTTATGTTTTTTCAAACCTTTTCTGTTTTATAAAATAATGGGAACCGTAAAAATCAGACCAATAACCTAAGTGATGGATAATGCAATGATTTTCTAAATGACATCCCCAATTTCAGGGGAGGTGTAATTGAAAACTTCAGGGAAATTATTACCCAGTTGTCTCGGGTTATGAGCAATAATCTAAACCATATAGAACTTCCGCCTTCACCCAAGAAGGAGTAACTGGCCATCGAGTCCTTTATACAGAAATTACCAATAATGTTTAGTGGATCTTTAGATCCACGTATCATGGAGTAGTGTTTTAAATCAATGGAGAATATATTTTCTATGATCCACTATTTTGAGAAGGATAAAGTCACATTTCTTTTCTATCATTTAGATGGAGTGGTTAATCAATAGTGGGTGTTGATAAAGAATTCCAATCCAGAGAATGAAAGACGGTGGGGATACTTTAAGAATTTATTCCTTAATAAGTATTTCCCTCAAAATCTTCAAAAACAATATGGAGAGGAAATTCCTAGATCTTAATAAAAAGGATAGAGAATCTTTCATGACTTACTAGGAAAATTTCACAAGGATTGAAAGATAAGACTTAGGTTTTGTTATCAACAATGAAAAAATTAGATAGATTCTCTAGTGGTTTAAAACCATGCCTTATAAAGTATCTAAACATCTGAGACTTAAGAAGTTTCAAAGAACTAGTTTGATGTGATCTCAAAGTAGAGATGGATTTTGGAGAATGAACCCATGGTTATAGAGATAATAAATTAAAGACTGAGTTTCAAGATAGTAGATCGAATGATAAAGGATGAAAGAAGATCTGAACACCCACATGTAAAAAATATGGGAAGAATAATCATGGTAATTTCCTCAAAGATATGGGAAAATTCTTCAAATATGGGTGAGAATACCACCAAGCTCATGAATTTTTAAGAGCCATGAACAAGCAGGCCAACGTGATGGATGAAAGGAAGGCGCCTCCTAATGAACCACCCATCGTTCAATGCTTTAACTATAGGGATAGAGGTCACTATACAACCTAGTTCACTAAACCATGGGTCATTAAGGGTAATCAATGTTAGAATCCACCAAATCCAAAGGAGTAGAGGAAAGCTTGTGTCATCACTACCATAGAGGTGGAAAATGAAAATGAAGTCATACAAGGTACACTTACTATTCACTCAAGAATAGAAAATGTTTTATTTTATTATGGTCCTATGAATTCCTTTATATCCTAAAATTTTTCTAGAACTGTTAAATCAAAACCCTGATACCTTGAATGAGAGATATCCATACAAACACCTAGTGGTGCAATCAATGCAACCCAAGTGTTGGACTCTTATCATGTTAGCGTATGTGGGAATATTCTTCTATAGAAACACATAATCATTCCCTTGGTGGAATTTTATGCTATAGTATACATGTATTGGATCTTGTTATATATATCTCACATCAACTGTTAGGAAAAGGAAATCTCTTTCTACATTTCTAACCATCCCATGATCCTGTATAAATGTAAGGAAGATCATAAATCTCCTTTGGAAAATCCCTCAACTGTGTGGGTGGTGATACCCTGTAAATAAGTATACCTTTCTCATATGGTTGAGTCTAGGGAAATAACTAACCTTTATAAAATTCTAAATGTAAGGGAGTATACCGATGTATATCTGGAAGAGTTACCTGACCTCCCCCCAGATCGTGAGGTGGAGGTCTCAATAGATCATATACTCAAAACCACTCCTATATCCAAATGATCCTATATGATATCTTCAATTGGATTAAAGGATATAATTAATAAACTATAATAGAATTTAGACAAAGGGTTCATATGACCTATTGAATCACCTTGGGGTGCACCAGTGCTCTTTACCAAGAAAAAGGATGGATCTATGTGGTTTTGTATCGATTACCAAGAGATCAACATGATCACCATAAACAAAAGGTATCCACTAACAAGGATTGATGACTTGTTCAATTAACCATGAGGATCTCAATACCTCTAAAAGGTGTATCTTCATTTTGGATATCATTAACTAGAGGTAAAGAAATAAGATATTTATAAGACAACCTTTCGTACAAGGTATGGACACTATGAGTTCATAGTAATGCTCTTAAGACTTACTAATTCCCCTAAAATATTCAGGGATTTGATGAATATAGTCTTGAGAGTTTACCTTAATAAGTTTTTGGTATTATTTATTGATGATATTCTCATTTACTCCAAGATCAAGGAGGAACATGAATAACATCTAAAGATTGCGTCAGTGAAATTAAGAAAAAATAAAATGCATGCTAAGTTTAGAAAGTGTGGATTTTGGATACAGTAAGTCACATTCCTAGGGTACGTGATCAAAAGCAAGCGAATTTATGTATACCCTTCAAAGAAAAAGTTATTTTAAAATATTATCCTTTAATATTGGGAAATAATTTTTCATAAACATTTATTTAATTAATTATAAAAAATTTATAATTAATTAATTTAAAAAATTTGTATCAATTAAAATATTTCAAAATACCTTTTATTATGATTTATAAACATTTTAAAAACCATTTAACATTTAAAAATAATTTTTAAATATATTTTCTACTTACCCTTACACAGAATCACTATTATGTGTAAGGGTATCCTACCTTTACCCTTACATTGACATTCTATATAAGGGTCCTGATGTATTTAGCTTCTATGTAAAGGTAATACGCATATTATCTTTACACATATCCCTTTTAATAAAGGTGTTACCTTTATGAAACTCCTTTCTCTAAGGGTACTCTTCATATTTCATACGCTGTGTAAAGGGAAACATCATAGATCTTTATATAACCGCTACCTTTACGTGTAATGGTAAATCGCTAATAATTGTTACATAAAATCCTTATATAAGGGCAATACCTTTATGAAACTCCTTTTCATAAAGGTAATAATGAGGTTATCCTTGAACATACTTTCTATGTAAGGCTTTTGTGTAAAGGTAACTCATATTTACTTTTACAAAGCATTGTTTCATAAGAGAACTACCATTATGAAACCCATTTTCTTAAAGAGAGTACTAAGGTTACCCTTATGTAGACCTTTTGTGTATGGGTATGACCCTTACATAACTGACCTGCTTAATGGTAAATCAAACTTACCTTTACACAGCTCACGTAAGGATCTTAAACTCTCTCCAGTTTTACAAAAATGTTTTTCTTCATTTTTCTTTGGAAACCATTGATTCGAACACGTTTAAATCTTGAAGAAACTCGTTCTGATAACATTGATGGGTTTTATATGATCATCTGATGACCATTTGAAGCAAAAGACAACCCAAAACACATGAAGATATATATTCTAGAAATAAATGTGTAAATAAAATGACAAATAGAGTACCTGGAAAACAAGAACAGAAATAGCTTCCATCTTCCTTTCATGGAGAGTGTTTGAGGAAGATAATGATGAGCATTGAACATAAGCACCTTGCCTCTGAGGGAGCACACCATCCCATGGATCCACTATCATATCATGAGGATACTTGATATCCAAAGGGGTTTTGGTGCCTTCTCAAAATATAAATAGAATTTTAGGAGGAAGTGAGTTGTAGAAAAGGCACATTCACATCACACTTCCCACACCAAATAAGGGGATATCATCCTCTTATATAGGTGAATCTTGAGGCTCCCCTAACGCATCATATGTGTTTCTACAAGTTGGGATTTAATTTATTGAATAATTTAAATGAATTAATGCAAATCCTTTGATACATTAATAAATGAATTGTAACTAATGAAACCATTTAGGAGAAAATAATATATATATATATATATATATATATATATATATATATATTATCCTTGCATAACATGCATGGAAAATACATGAATCAAATGCATTTATTAAATGTACAGTTATATATATAACATTATATTATAAATACATATAAATCATGCATTTACAGTTTAGTGCAGATCTAACACATGTCTCATTTCATACAACATAAATAATTAATTATAAAGATTTATAATTATTTGTTTAATTTAAACCAAAGATACATAATTGTCAGAAAATCATTGGCCATTATCGTGTTTCTAAAACTACATGTAACCTCATGAGTTAAACCTTCTGGGATCTCCTCTCACCTTCGCACATGAAAACCCCATTAAATTGGGATTATTTTACTATACTCTCATGAAATCATCACTGAACCATAGCCGAAACCGTCCAAAAATCAATGTTCATCACCAAAACCACCCCTCACAGGGGTGGATCAAATGAGGATAAAGGTAGGGGGATTCGGTCGTATTGAAACTCTCCCAACCCTTGTTCAACATAAAGAAGATAGGGTTCTGACTTTGAAATTACAAGTATTCCCCTATAAAAAAACTAGGTTGGGACCCCTTGCAGTGTGGCCACAAGGACCGCGACACAAGCCCCCTGCTCGACCTATGGCTACCCGACATGAACTCATGAGGAACCTCCATGGAGTGGCTCCTTTGGGTTGCATCGTGGTTGGGTTTGACTCAGGCCACACGGTTTCATGACCCCTGAGTTGCGGCATAACCACCTAAAAAGGGGAAAAGGTCCCAACTTTGATCTTCAACCCTCTACGGCATGGCTCCTAAGGATCGCGTAGTAAGGATTCCACCGGAGGGAGCCCCATGAAGTAGTTCCCTCCACAATGTAACACTCTCCACCTTTCCAAAAAGAAACTTACATGACGCATACCACACCACAACACCCTTGGGTTGGCATATAGCCACAATTAGCACCCAGGTCACCCCGAACCCACTTTGATGCTCACTTGAGCACTCAAACCATCAACTGAACCTCTTTCAATTTCCAAAAACATCTCCTGGAGATATTCAAATGCTCAGATTCTTGACCTGAATCCCAATTTATGAAACAACCCTAACTCCAGGATCAAAAATTTAAATTCAATATATAATTCACCAACCCTAGATGATAAAAGTTTTTATATCTTAGGTTGTAACATCCTGAGTTTTTAGATAAGGAATGATTATGTTTTTTAGCATATATGATATGCCATAATGATCTTAAACTAATAACTAAGTATTATTATTTAAATGTTACCGTTATAACCCAGCCGTTACAACGGAAGGAATGAACATGATTAACTGAATTATGAAAATATGTTTTACACATATTTATATAATTAAATATTTAGTGAAAAATTAATTATAAATGAGTGTAAAACCCTTTTTAAAATAAAAGTAAATGTTTTTCTGAAAACTATTTAAATGTACACAAGTGTATTTTATACCAATAAATAAACAAATAACTCTTATTGGATTATATTAAAGAAATACATAAATATATATATATTAAAAATTTTAAAATTCATCTAATGTGTTTTCTAGATATTATATAAGAACAAATACAATTTTACAAATAAAAGAAGTATTTTTCAAAAAAGACAGTTTTGCCTCCTTTTGATGGCGCACTTATTTTAATCTAGTTTTTAACACTTTTATAAGTTCTATTTGAAAAAATAAACTTATTATTTGAAATTGGATTATAAAAATTTACTTTGGTTGAATTTTTGATATTTTTCTGATAAGTTTCAAGTTTTGATGAATAGTGAAAAAATAATGCATTTTAATTGAAAACGACTTTTTCATCAAATTTATTTATAGTATTAAATTATATTTTTAAATGGTTTTAAAGTATAATTAGATCATGTTTTTATAATTTAATCCAATTTATGTCATTAAAATAAATTTCACATTAAATTTGGATATAAAAAAACTTCAATCTTTTGAAGGTTTTTACTTTAAAAACCCGTTGTTTCATCCCATCTGTAGGATTAATTTTTAATTAATTTATACCAAGTCTATGTCTTGAATTTGGAAAAATCATTCCATATTTGGAATCATAAGTTCCAAATTATGTAAATAGGTCCCTTTAATTTTTGAATAATATGAATAGTAACTTTAGTAATTTTTTTATTAACACAGTCAAAGGTAAATCGAGTAATTAAAAGTAAAATACTATTATAAATATTATAAAATTACCTAAAAACTTCTCCTAATTTTTTTGGATGAGTGTGGTTTGAAAAAAAATATATATCATTGGGATTAAATTTCAACCTTTTGAATCCAATTGGATGAGAGTAAGACATTTATAAAATTATATTCAGTCAATTGTGTCACACTTTTGTTTTTAACAAGTGAAATATTTTTATTATGGGGTTATATAAGAAATATGTTTAACTATAAATAGTATTTTGAAATATAAAACGTTTATATTTATAATTATAATTTATTTTAAATTTTTTGAGGAGAAATAATTAACTAAAAGGCTTATACAATGATGATGCAGTAATTTCTTAATTAAAGGAAAATAAAATAAATGATATTTAAAATATTAAAATAAATATAATTTGAGATAATTAATTCCTTCAATTAATTTTTTAGATTCATTTGACATGTTATTTATGTTTTAGAAGTTTTTTTTATAATTTATCTGGTTGTTGTGATATTTTTAAAAGGCCAATTAATGAATTGTGTCAAAATTGACATTATTGATATTTTAAAATAAATAATATTTTATTAAATGATATAAAATTTATAAAAATATTAATTTTGGACAAAAGATTTGGATAGGTCTTAAAATGTCATAAATTACTCATTTATTAGTATTTTTCATTTTATAGTAATTATATTAACCCTCAAAGTGTAAATTACATGATATCACGGTAAGAGTTAAAGGGGTTAAATAAGGGTCAAAACAAAAAGATATGGATTAAAAAAATTATTAAAACTTGTATAATTTTTTTTATGATTGTATTTAGATACATAATAAAAATAGAATATAAATAACTCAGTTTTTATCCATTTTTAATAGAAACATAATTTATATTAATTTTAATTTTGAAGAATTCCAAGAGTGACCCTCCCCTCTCATATAAAATAGAACTCATTATTATCAATTAAATACACTTTAAAACCTATTTGGATCAACCAATACCAACCCAAATACCTTCCCATAATCCCTCATCGCATTATATATTCATAATTTTTGGTATAACACCCTCCTTTGAGGTGTTAAGTTGTTAATCAAAGGAGGTCGTCTGAGGAAGAGTTGTTGTTTTTAATTAGTGTTTCTATTTTATTTCTTCTTCCACTTCCTTAAAATCTAATTCAACCATGATGAAATAATAAATCCAATATAATAAATAAAATCATATTTTATTATGTTAATATGATCACTTAAATACATCTCCAATTTCATCAAATGGGAAATGAATTACTTGTTCTTGTGTACAGCGGACTACCACATCGTGAACCGATATAATTCGGTTTCCATCACTATCTCTCAAGACTAGTTATAATGATGGAATTAATGTTTATATATTATATTAATGACATATTTATAATTATTAAATAATAATATATCATTTACATTCTTTTTTTCATTCACATAAAAATGATAATGTTGTTAGTGCGTACGTGTGAATTATCACCTCCACGAAGCGATGTGATTCATTTTTCATCACCATATCACATGGATGATATATATAAGTATATTTAAATTATTAATATTATATTTATGATATTATTATAATTCTGGAAATATAAAATAATAATTACCTTCTTTCCATAATGATCATTGAAAAATGAAAATGTTACTCATGCATACGCATGACATACCGTCTCCATGATTATAACATTGTTAATTTTTTATAACCATACAAATATGGTTTAATTTAAAAGTATAATTGATGTATAAAAGTTATTATTATTTCATTAATATTATTCTTGATATTATTAACTAATGAGTACTCTGAATATTGACATCATACCAATGTAATTTTAGACTCAAGTACTGAATATTGACAAAACGTCCGACTTTAACTTAAATAATTAAGTAATTGTTATAACATGATAATGAGTTATATAAAAGGAATAATAAAATTTAAAATTTTCTCCATAAATTAAATAATTAACCTAAGTTAATTATCTAGGATTATAAATATTTTATGTGATGATTCAGACTCAGGGTAAGGGACTTTCTTTTAAAAACACTCATTTAAAGTTCCTTTTACAAAATTAAAAGGTAATGTTTTTATAATTTATATGGAATTCGTGGTTTCTATAAATTTAATTATTCTTTATTAAATTAATTTTTTCTTTATAATTTTTTATATTTATTTTCTAATAATATTTTTTCATTATTATGTATGCATTTTTTATATTTTAAAAGTTGTTATTACAAAAAAAAGGTATTTTGATATCTGAAAGAGTTTTTATCATTTGTTTAAAAGAGTTTTAAAGGTTTTTATCCATGATATGTTCCTTGTAAATTGATTATTATGGTTTTATCCCATTATATCTCAATATATTATGGTTTTATCCCCATTATATCTTGAGATATGACGGGTTGAGCCTCATTATTGCTCAAGATATGAAGGGTGATCCCCATTATAGCTCTCCAATGCATTGGGTACTCTGGATATAGAATTCGATTGTAAGGTTATTATATTTGTAAGGGTGAATGTACGATTGATATCATAATGATGTGTCAAGTAACTTTCATGATTTTTCTATACATGTTGATGAGTTTTTAAGAAAATGGTTTTAATGGTTTTCAAGTTTTCACTAGACTAACGATTTCTTTCTTTATCTCCCTTACTGTGTTTTTTGTGTCCATACCAAGTTTTAAAATGTTTTTCATAGGATATAAGTATGTTTAAGAGAAATAAGGAAGTCAATATGAATTTTATCAATATTTTTCATGAAAAATAATCCATTTTTTATTTTAAAAAGTTTAATTTTGAAAGAAATGGATATTGTTTTAGTAGTATCCACTTTATATAAATGTGGGGTGTTATGTATGAACTATGTCCTAATTCTCTAAAGCTTTAAACCTAAAAATATACTCAATGTGAAATAAATTAATTTCTTGACTAAAAATAAATATTATGTAATGTTTAATGTCGGGACCTTATAGTTGGTATCAAATGAAAGGTTTAGATAACTTTAGGGATTTGGACTTTTGGTTAACCATAGGTTAAGTTTCTATGTATATTCTTTCAATTAAATCCTTGTTCTATAACTTTTTCATATAAAGTAAATCCAGTAAAAATGCAAGTAGGAGGATCTCAAACAACATTCTAATCTATTCCTAATGACTTGCTTACAATAATTATTGAAAATTCATGACCTAATGATTCTGAAAATTTTTCTAACATATAACTCTCTTGAAAATAGTTGTATAAAATATCAAAAACCTCCTCTACATCTCTATACCACCATGGTTTATGGTTTTCTTTTAATAAAATCCTATTTTCTCAATATTCTCATATTTTCAAAGAAGGTAAATATTATCAAGGGGTTTTCATATATTTTATCTTATCACAAGATTTTGAAGAAAATTATGATAAATCTTCCAAAGAATGTGATCCTTTCACAGCCTATTTATATTTGGTTTTAACTTATAGTGTTCAATTTCATACTTATGGTATTTTAAAATGAACCTTGATTGAAAGTTTCAAAACAAAATCAGTCCGAATGTTTTATAAAAATCAAGTTTTATCTGATGTTTTGAAATTATATGTCATACAAATAATTTTCAAAAAAAATCTATAGAAACACCCATATAATCCAAGTTGTACAATTTGTATTTGGAAAAAGGAATAAAGGGACATTAAATAAGCTCTAAAGTATTATTGTAATGTATTGAGCTTCTATCTACAGGAAAAAAATGATGATGAAACTAGGTGGACACCATGATCAAGTTATGACATTATTTCTTCTTGGAATAGCTTTATTAAATCACAGGGTGATGAAATCTCAAATGTCAAGATATAAAAGACTTCATGAATTAATAATTCGAGGTAATTATAGGTAGGAATACAAAATTAGAGTTATAATATAAGCATTGAAGTTAAAACATTCTATTAAAGGATGAAACTCAACTTATCAAGTAAGTATATTTCCTTATGTTCTTATCCAAGGTAGTAAAATAATTCCTCAACTATATGAAAATAATTTTGAAACAAAAATGTTACCTGTTTACTTTTCTTACTGAGAAATCAATGAAATTTTATCCCATCATATAAGTATAGTTTTTTTATTGTTCACTTTATCATGAACATGTTCTCTATCACTCTCCATCAGAACTTGATAGTTAGTTTTTAATTCTATGTCCATGTTTTCCTATATGAAACCCTAGTATGTGTTATCTTAAGTGACCTCTATACTTATCTTTCTTTCTTTTAAATTGGAAATTTTATTAATCCTTTTCCAATGTGGGATTTAAATAATGGTAATATGAATATTTTAACTCTAGTTACCATTCCCAAGTTCAAATTATGAGGATGAAATTTCCAAAGGGGGTAGAATGTAACATCTTGAGTTTTTAGAAAAGAAAATATTATATTTGACAGCGTACATGATATGTCAAAACAAGATTAAATGAAAAACTAAGTATTATTATTTAAATTTTACCATTATAACCTAGTCATTACAAGAGTGTGAATGAACATGATTAACTGAATTATGAAAATATGGTTTACACATGCTTATATAATTAATTATTTAGTGAAAATTTAATTTTAAATGAATGTAAAACCCTTTTTAAAATAAAAGGAAATGTATTTATAAAAAACTATTTAAATTTACATAAGTGTATTTTATACTAATAAATAAAAAAATCATTCTTGTTGGATTATATTAACAAAATATATATATATAATATTCAATATAATGTTTAAAATTCATCTTATGTGTTTTCTATTGGAACCAAGGTTGTTCTTTGCTATATATGGAGTATGGTTTGTGTTTATTGTCAATCCACGTTGGGTTGATCAAGGAGTTTGCAAGGAATGTAGTCTTATGATTGAGGATGAAAGCAGTGTTGAAGGTGGCATATTTTCCCAGTATTTTCCAAAAATTTTGGACTCAAAATTAGGAGTTTGTTTTTTGGAAAAGGAAGGATTTTTGCATAGGAGTGAACGAGATGCAGAATAGCGAAGGAAATCGGAAAAAGAGGGGAATTGTATTTCATGGGACATGAACCACATACCATGTATTGGGAACAGTATGATAATGACAAAGGGCACTACATGGACCATACAAAAATGGTTTGTGGAATGGAAAATGGTTCATAGTAAAGATTTACAGTTCGTGTTGAGGTTTGTTTTTCGCAGAAGGCGTGATGGTTCGTGGGATGGCATGTTGTTCGCAAAATCAAGGTGGAGTTTTGAGAAACCTCAAAGGGTGACATTTGTGAAAACGAGGTGGTAATTTGTACTTCCTCATAGGGAGAGTGGTGGTACATGGAACACGTAGAGGATATGGTTTGCATGAGAGGAACGGTATGCGGTGAAGGCGGTGTTGTTCAAAATTTTGGTAAATATCAGTTTAGCATATTTTGTGGATCTATTTTCCTATATAAGGAGAAATTATCATTTCATTAGAGTGTGGATTAGAGATTAAAAATCCAAGAGGAATTCAATGAAATCTAGATGTAGTTTTTGGGATGACAACCCTGCAAATACTTTAATTAAAAATCTAAAAGTATTCCGGTGAAGTCTAGAATAGTTCACAAAAGATAGTACGTGGAGGAGAATTAGTTCTCAAAAGAAAAAATATGCTTAAGGAAGTGGAATATGTTGGAGAGTCTATATGTGGAGGAAGAACTCAGACTATGTTGATCTTTTAGTACATGGAGAAAGTGAAGTGGTATGCGGATCAAGGTAGTATGCAAAGGAAGGCATTACACGAAAGACGGTTCATGAAGGAGAAGTTGTTCTATGGTGAAGAAGCAGCATGCGAGAGTAGAAGCAAAGGTAGTTTGCAAATGTGGTTAGTGAAGGCAGTATGTATTCAAGGTCTATAGAGGTGGTATGTGAAGTTTTTATGTAGAGAACTTCAATACGTGGAGGAAGAATGTTGGTTCATAGAGGATGATTCCATGAACAAACAGTAAGTATAAAATTAGATTACATCTTCAGGGTAAATGAGACTTCAACAGAGCATCTATCTATAGTTAAGGATTCATTATTTAATTTTAATATATTGAAGCAACCTTCAATTCAATAAATTTAGTTCATATTCTTCCCAATATAGTGAGAAAGGCGGAGTCAATGGAAGTGATCTGATGGATGTAGTGTGTTATCCCTAAAACCTTGTAACTATAGTGCGTCTAGCACAGAGTGTCTGTGCTAAGATCATGTACTCCAAAACTAGTGAATATTAGTGGAATTTGGTATGACTAAAAACATTTTTGTGTATTCTCCTTGTACGTATCCCTTAGTGGTGAACCAATTAAAATTTTTGTGTCTTTTGTTTGCATGTGATTGTTTGTTTACTACTCTTTCTCATCAGATAGGTTTAATAGGTTCCTACCAATGTGGGAACAACATCCATTAGTTTAAAAGAAAAATTTGAAACCCTGATTCACCCCTCCCCTATCAGGGTGTTTTGGGGTCCTTCAAGTGGTATTAGAGGGTAAAGGTTGTTGGTGTTAAAACTTCCCTTCTTTTCTACAATAGAAAATATAGTAAATGTCAAGGTAGTACCCCTCTTTGATGGAATCAAATTTTATATCTGAAAGAATATGATAAGATATCATCTAAGATCTCTTGGAATGGAAGTATGGTTTTCCACTACACAAGGAATATAGGTAACTAATCCAATTGGGATGTTTATGACTAATACAGAGAGGAAAATTATTGATGCAGATGCCAAAGTACAGAATTCCCTCACTACAGCTCTTTCTGATTAGATATTTCTAAAACTGATAAGTTATACATTAGAAAATTTTATGTGGTAAAAAATGGAGAACAAATATGAAGGAGAAAAAAAAGTGAAGAGGTGAAACTCTAAGTTTTTCACAATACGTTTGATGATCTTAAAATTCATCCTGATGAAAATGTAGACGCATTTTTTAATTGAATTACTGAATTCTTTTGAGCAATATAATTACTTGATAAAGAAATCAAAGACATTGATATTGTAAAAAAATCCTGAGAAGAATTCCACCTCTTTATAATGCAAAGGTTTCATCCCTTGAGGAAAGGGATCTCTCTAAACTTTATTTGGATGATCTGTTAAGTAGTCTAGTGGATTATTAAATAAGATTCAAACCTAAAGATGCAACAACTTGTGTAAGCAAGGAAATGACATTCAAATCCATGGAAAACTGAAAATTTTAGGAGATAGTATTGATAAAGATAATGAGGAAAAAGAAATTATTTCTCTCATTGACAAGAAATTCAAGAAGGGAATAGTGAAATTTTAAGTCAAGTTAACTCTAGATTTTTTTCATTGTAGAAGAGTTGGGAACATTGCCTCTCGGTGCCCAAGAAAGTTTGATGATAAATAAAGTGAAATTGGAGACATTCAGAAGCCTCGGAAAAGTTTTTTCAAAAAGTGAGACTTCAAATATAGAAATAAATTAAAATGAAATAGTTTTTTCTATGAATAATAAGATGAGGACAATGAATTATTTGAGGAATAAGAAGCATAATTTAAGTTTAGAAACCATGCTTCCATGATGGCTACTACTGAAAAAATAGAACCATCAAAAGATAAAGCTGGAGATAATCAATTGACCAATAATGTTGATCCCAAGTTGAAACTTAAGGATGATTTTGTTAAACTTGATAATCAATGTAAAAGATAAAATAAGTGGAAAGTAATTATGGAAGAATCATCATAATATGTTGATCACCTTGAAGCTAAAGTTGAACGACTGGAAGAATTTGTGAAAGTACAGTCATCAATACTTGAAATCATAGAAAATGTAGTGGAACTAAAACTTGTAATTTAAGAATAAGGAAAGGTTTTCAATGACCCTACCTTTAGACTGGAAGATAAGTCAAAGACTGTTAAAGGTCTAGAGGAATAAGTTGTTTCTCAGAGGAGTAAAATCAAAATTGAATCAATCTTAAAAGAAACTAAGAATAAAATATAGTTCAGAAAATTCTTAGATAATAAGTTATTTGAAAGAGATAAGCATGGTTCTTATGGATTTGAAAATATTTTGAATGAACAAAGACCTACGTGCATGGGTAATAGTGGAATCAGTTGTGATGCCAAAACATTGAATGATATAAATAAAATGATTCAAAATAAAGGCAAGCTGAAAGTTGGACAGGTTGGAAATTCAACTAAAGTGCTGAAAAAGAAACCATCAATTAAAACTGAAAGTAGAACTGAAAACTATTCTCAAGAATCATAAGATGATAAGTAGTCAAACTATCCTCCTAATAAAATTTACATGATAATTAATATAAGTGAAAATACATTCTCACTTATAAAATATCAATTCTGTGGCTATCTAAGATATACCATGTCATACTGTGAAGAGGCATGGAGAAACTTGAATAGGGAAGATCTAGGAATTCAATAAAGGGGAATGAATTTATATCCTAATTCCTATAGAAGAAACAGTTTCTATGGATATTGTTTTTAGTGTTCCAACTTTGGCCATAAAGCTGATGATTGTAGGTAGAGGAATGGCAGCAACAATTTGTACAGAACTTAGAGATAATTCAATACTCGTCAACCCAATAGTGGTTTTCTTTCAAATGGGTTTTATCCTATAGAATAAGAGTATGAGTATGAATTAACAATGCACATGGAAAATATATTTTAAAAACCATATTTTTCCTTTACTCAAACTGATATTTCCTAGAAGGAAAAGAAGAAAGTAGAAAAATACAACTTTACAGAAGTAGCTCTTAAGGCTACCAAGAACAGCAGTACTTGGATTCTTGATAGTGGATTCTCATACCATATGACGGGAAATAAATTTCTATAAATTAATATCAAGAAAAAGTTTGATGGAATAGTAAGGTTTAGTAATGATGTAGCTCTAAAGATCAAAGGCAATGGAAGTACTGAACTGGATAATGGTGAGATGAAGAAGACTGAAGTTATTTATGTGGATGGATTGCATCACAATATCTTGAGTGTGAGTCAACTCTGTGACTTGGGACTTATAGTAACTTTCAATCAAAAAGGTTTTACTATCAAAGTAAATACATGGAATTATCTTGTGAAAGGATGCAGAACATATAGAAACTTACATCAGATTGATAGTAAAGAGAACATTTGTTACATGATAGTTCAATAAGAGAACAACTTATGGCATCGAAGGTTAGGTCATATCAATCAAAAATACATGGAAAAGATATCTAAGATAAATATATTCATGGATATCCTCAATCTAAAGCATGAATGTGGAAAGACTTGTGATTATTGCATTCAAGGGAAGTTGTTCTACAGTTCATATCAACCAAATAAGAAAAGGGCATAAAATATTCTTAATCTCATTTATACAGACGTATGTGGTTTTATAAATGTTGTTGTAATTCATAGAGAAAGGTACTTTTTTCTTTTCATTGATGATTATAGTAGAATGGCTTGTGTGATGGTTACACGTAGGAAATAGTAAGTGCTTGATTACATGAAAACCTATCACCAAATAGCCGAGAATTATACTGGAGGGATAGTCAAAGTTCTACAGACTGATAATGGTGGAAAATATACATCCATTTAGTTTTTAAACTACCTATATAAACATATAATACAACATGAGGTGGTTATTGTGAGAACTCCATAGAAAAATAGAGTTTTTAAGCACCAAAATCGATAGGTGAACAGTATGGCCAAAACTATGCTGATTGAGAGTCATATCTCTCCCCATTACTGGAAAGAGACTGTTCAAGCTATAATTTATATTCAAAACAAAACAAGGCTTTATAAGGGGGAAACCAAGACACCCTATGAGTTATATCATGAAAGAAATCCCTCATTAAAGTATTTTCATGTTTTCAAAAGTAAATATTTTATCTGAAAGAAATAAGGAAATCAGGGAAATTATGGTGATGTTGTAGATAAAGGAATATTCCTTGGATATTCAATGATTAGAAAATCCTACATATTTTTTAATAAATTTCTTTGAAAATTTTTGGAAAGTAGTGACATGAAGATCATTAAAGATAAAATCACAAATGGATCAAGGAATTTTTTTGCTAATGTGATTGAAGATTAGGAAGAATTTGGACATGGAACAAATCCAAATTTAGATGTAGAGGTAGGAATAAAAAACATGCAGGAGTCACATCATGATGTTTCCTTAGAAGAAGAATCAGAAGAAGAAACCAGGGGTGAAGAAAATTCTTATGGACCTCACAGGAGAAATTGAAGAGAAGAAATTTATTGATCCAGCATCATTGGAGATTGGAAAACTCCCACATAGACAAGGATAATGAGGAATAGTGCACAATATGCATTCCTTTAAATTGTGGAACCATTCTTATTTGAAGAAACTACAAAGGATGAATCGTGGGTTAATGCCATGAATAAAGAATTAGATCAGATCAATATGAAGCAAACATAGGATCTAGTTAAGAGACCCAAAACCCACAATGTAATTAGTACAAAGTGGATTTTCAAAAATAAATTTGATGATCATGGAAATGTAGTTAGAAATAAGTAATGTCTTGTGTGTAAAGGATTTTAAAAAATTAAAGGTGTTGATGTTGAAGAAATATTTTCCCCTGTGGCTAGACTGGAGTCAATCAGACTATTTTTTTCCATGGAAATTTAAAGAGGATACAAAGTGTATCAAGTGGATGTCAAGACATCTTTCTTAAATGGTGTTCTTGAAGAAGAAGTCTAGATTGAACAACCAGTTGGCTTTCTTCTTGGTAATGATGAAATGAAGGTTTATATATTAAAAAAGAATCTATATGGTATGAAACAAGCACCATGGGAATGGTACTCTTAGTTGGGTTCTTATCTAAAGAAGATTGAATTTAAAAGAGGAGGATTAGATCATAATATTTATGTGAAGAATTCTCAGAAATATTAGTTCATGGTTCTGGTGTACGTAGATGATATTATATTTGGAGGAAGTAGGTAGGGATTGGTGGATGAATTTTCCAATCACATGAAATTAGAATTTGAAATATCTATGATTGGTGAAGTCACATACTTCTTGGGGATGAAAGTGATTTAGAGGAAAGACTGCACTTTCATTTCTTGAGAAAAATATGCAAGAGAGTTGCTGAAGAAATTCAATATGCATGACTCCAAACCAAAGTCAACTCCGATTTCAGTTGGAACTAAACTATGAAATCATGAGGATGGGACATCTATCGATCCTACAATGTACAGGAGAATCATTGGAAGCTTATTTCACTTGAATACAACATGTCCAGAAATTGTATTTTCAATATGCTTAGTGGTACACCGTCAAAGTAATCTAAAAGAAGAACATATGGAAGTAGTTAAAGAAATTATGAGGTAAACTTAAGGTACTCACAATTATAGATTATGATTTTTTGTAGGAAAAGATAATGGAATTTTAGGATTTTTTTATACTGGCTAGGCTAGAGATGTGGTAGATAAAAAATCTACAAGTGGTGGAGCATTCTTCATTGGCAAGAAATGTGTGGACTGGTTGAGTAAGAAATAGGAATTCACTTCTATTAGTATTACTGAAGATGAATATATCTCCACTACAAAGTCTTACACTCAACTACTTTTGATGAAGCAACAACTAAATGATATTGGTGATGAGGTGAAACATCCAATGTTGATTCACTATGATAACAAGAGTGCAGTGGATCTTATGAAGAATCTTGTTTTGCATTCTCATACAAAACACATTGAAATCATATATCACTTCATCAAGGAAAAAGTGGAACAAGCAGTGATTAAAATGGATCATGTTGGAACTGGTTATCAAGTGGCTAACATACTGACCAAGCCATTGTCATCACATGTGTTTGAGAAGAATTGGTTGAACCTCGGTGTTCAGCCACCTCTTCGTGCATGAGGAGGTTACAAAGTCCCCTATCCCCAATTGTGCTAACTATTTTAATCTATTTTATGATGTATTGTAGGTTTATGGGGGGGATACAATACAGGGGGAGTGTCCTTAAAGATTTTTAAGTCAAAATTTGATTCTTTGGGTTTATTCCCAATAGGGGAGAATGGAGAAATTCAATGATAATGCTATTTTTTGTTTCTAGTTGGTTGCAAGAAGATGGAGAATATATAAATTAAAGAAAATTAAAAACAATGTTATAATGGGGGAGAATGATGAGAAACAATACATGAGAACCCAATTCATGCTCTTCTTTTTTTATATACCAAGATTTTCTCACGTAGGCTTAGAGTGTTGGATGATTTGTTTCTCACGTATCAGGTTTTGATTGTTGCAGGTTCTTCATTGAATTTATCTACAGATTTATAATAAACCCAAAGGGAGATATTGTTGGAACCAGGGTTGTTTTTTCTAGATATGGAGTATAGTTTGTGTTTTTTGTCAATCCACATTGGGTTGATCAAGGAGTATGAAAGGAATGTGGTCTTACTATTAAGGCTAAAATTAGTATTGAAGGTGGCACAGATTCCCAGTGTTTTCTAAATTTTTGTGCCTCAAAATCAGAAGTTTGTTTTTAGAAAAGGAAGGATTATTTTCATAGGAGTGAATGAGATACGGAATAGAAAATGAAAATGGTAAAGGAAGGGAACCATGTATCATGTGACACGAACCACGTACCATGTGCTGGGAATGGTACACGGACGGTGAAGGGTGCTACATGGACTAGATGAAAATGGTCTGTGGAATGGAAAATGATTTTCGGTGAAGGTTTGTGGTTTACGATGAGGTTTGTTGTTCATAGAAGGCGTGACGGTTTGTGGGATTGCGTGTCATTCGTGAAATCGAGGTAGAGTTTTGAGAAACTATGAAGGGTGTCATTTTCAGAAACGAGGTGGTGATTTGTACTGCTGCATAGGGAGAATGGAGGTACGTGGACCGCATAGAGGATATGGTTTTCATGAGATGCACAGTACGCAGTGAAGGCGGTGTTGTATCAAAGATTTAGTAAATCTCGGTTTAGAAAAATTTAAGTATATATTGGCCTATATAAGGAGCATTTATCCTTTCTTTAGAGTGTGGTTTGGAGATTAAAAATACAATAGGAATTCGATGAAATCTAGAAGTAGTTCACAGGAATACAACCTCGCAAATACTTTAATTAAAAATATGAAAGGAATTTTGTAAGTCCAGAATAGTTTGCAAAAGACAGCACAGAGAGGAGAAGTAGTTCACGAAAATAGAAGTCATTTTAAGGAAGTGGTACATGTAAGACAGTTTGTACATAGAGGAAGATTTTATATCGTGTTGCTCTTGCAGTATACAGAGAAAGTGAGGTGGTACACGGAGCAAGGTATTATGCAAAGGAAGGCAGTACACGAAAGATGGTTCACGAATGATAATTTGGTCTGCGATGAAGAAGCGGTATGTGAGAGCAGAAGAGAAGGTAGTTTGAGAATTCATTTGGATAAGGTGGTACATAGTCGAGGTCTGAAGAGGCAGTACGTGGAGTTAGTACATAGAGCACTCCAGTACATGGAGGAAGAAGGCCAGTTTGTGTATGATGAGTTCTTGAACGAATAGTAAGTGGAAAAGTAGATTACATCTATTAGGGAAAACAGGACTTCAATAGAGCATCTACATACAATTAAGAAAGCATGATTTAATATCAATACATTAAATCAAACATCAAGTCAAAATACTGATTTCAGTTTCTTCCCAATGCAGTAAGAAAGAGGGAGTCGATGGAGGTGATCTGAGGGATGCGGTGTGTTATCCCTAAAACCTTGTAAATGCAATGTGACTGGCATATAGTGTATGTGCTAAACTCATGTACTCCAAAACTAGTGAATATTAGTGGAATTTGGTATGAATAATAACCTATCAGCATATGCTCCTTATATATATCCCTCAGTGTTGAATGAAGTAAAATTTTTGTGTCTTCTCTTTTCATGTGAATGTTTGTTTACTTCTCTTTCTTATCAGATAGATTTAAAAGGTTTCTACCAATGTGGGAACAAGATCCATCAGTTTAAAATAAAAACTAGACACCTAGATTCACCCCTCCCCTATTAGGGTGTTTTTGGGTCCTTCTTTTCTATAAATTGTATAAGAAAAAATTCAGTTTCACACATAAAAGAAGTATTTTTCAAAAAAGGAAGTTTCGTCACCTTTTGATGGTGCACTTGTTTTAAATATATTTTTTGACACTTTTATAATTCCTATTTGATAAAATAAACTTATTATTTGAAATTTAAGTATAAAAATTTAATTTTATTTAATTTTTATATTTTTCTAATAAGTTTCATGCTTTGATGAATAGTGAAAAAATAATACATTTTAATTAAAAACTAATTTTTTATAAAATGTATTTATAGTGTTAAATTATATTATTGAATGGTTTTAAAGTATAATTAGATCATGATTTTATAATTTTATCTAATTTATTTCATTGGAATCGATTTCATAATAAATTTGGATATAAAAAACTTCAATCTTTTGAAGGTTTTTACTTTAAAAACACATTGTTTGTCTTATCTATAGGATTAATTTTAATAAATTTCTATCAATTTTGTGTATTTAATTTGGAAAAATAGATTCCATATTTTAAATAATATGGTCTAAATTATGTAAATAGGTCCCTTTTATTTTTTGACAATATGAATAGTAATTTTAGTAATTTTTTTATTAACACGGTTAAAGGTAAATCGGGTAATTAAGGGTAAACAAATGTTATAAACATTATATAATTACCCTAAAACTTCCCCTAATTTTATTATATTAGTTTGGTTCAAAAAAACCATCCTTGGGATGATATTTTAACCTTTTAAAACCACTTGGGTGAGAGTAAAACATTTATAATATTATATTCAAAGAAAATTCAATTGTGTTACACTTTTGTTTTTAACAAGTAAAATATTTTTAATATGGGGTTATATAAAATATATATTCAACTATAAATATTATTTCAAAATATAAAACGTTTATCTTTATCATGATAATTTATTTTTAATTTTTAAGGAAGAAATAATTAACTTAAAGGCTTAAACAATGATGATGCAATAATTTCTTAATTAAAAGAAATATCAAATAAATGATATTAAAAATATTAAAATAAATATAATTTGAGGGAATTAATGTCATAAAATATTTTTTAGATGCATTTTACATTTTAGTGATGTTTTATAAGTTTTGACTTGAATTTATCTGGTTGTTATTATATTTTTAAAAATTCAAGTAATGAATAGTGTCAAAATTGACATTATTGATATTTTAAAATAAATAATATTTTATTAAATGATATAAAATTTATAAAAAACTAAATTTCAGACAAATGATTGGGATAAGTCTTAAAATATAATTAATGAATCATTTCTTGGTTTTTTGAAATTTTATATTAGTTATATTAATCCTCAAAATGTAAATTACATGATATCATGGTAAGAGTTAAATGAGTTAAATAAGGGTTAAAACAAAAATATAAGGATTAAAAAAATTATAAAATCTTTATAATTTTAATTGAATGATTTTATTTTGACCCATCTTAATCCTAGATTCAAAATAACTCATTTTGGATCCATTTTTATTTAAAAATTAATTTATATTAATTTAATATTTTGAAGAATTCCAAGAGTGTCCCCCCTCTCCTACAAAAGGTTACTCATTCTTATCATTTAAATACACTTAAAAACCTATTTTTTTATCCAATATCTACCCAAATACATTCCTAGAATCCTTACTCACATTATAGAGGCCTTAGTTTAGGCAGAACACTCTCCATTGTGGTGTTATGTTGTTAATCAATGGAGGTCGTCCGAGGAAGAGGTATCATTTTTAATTAAGTGTTTCGGTTTTATTTATTCTTCCACTTCCTTCAAATATTCTTCAAACATGATGAAATAATAACTCTAGTATACTCAATATAATTATATTTTATTGTGTTAATATCATCACTTAAATTCATCTCCAATTTCATCAAATGAGAAATGAGTTATTCATTCGTGTGTACAACGGACTACCACCTCACGAACTGATATAATTCATTTTCCATCACCGTCTTTAAAGACTATTTATAATGATTTAATTAATGTTTATATATGATATTCATGACATATTTATAATTATAAAGTAATAATGTATCATTTGCGTTCTTTTTTTCCATGCACATAAAAATGATAACGCTGTTTGTGTGTGCGTATGAACTATCACCTCCACGAAGCGATGTGATTCGGTTTTCATCACTACATCACATGGATGATATATGTAAGTATATTTAAATTATTAATATGATATTTATGATATTTTTATAATTCTAGAAATATAAAATAATAATCAAAATCTTTCTGAAATGATCATTGAAAAATGAAAACATTACTCATGCGTACGTACGACCTACCATCTCCATGATTATAATGTTATTAATTTTTCATAACCATAAATAGATAGTTTGATTTCAAAGTATAATTTTTGTTTAAAAGTGATTATTATTGTTGAATATGGAATCCTAGAACTAACTACTTTGTACTTTATTCATTAATAAATACCTTATCACATCTTGATTGTTCTTCTGCACGACAATGCATGTGATAATGTCCTAAGGATAGTTGTTGCACTAAAGGTTCATAAAAGATCCCTACTATGATGAGAAATCAGAATTGACATAACACTATTCTTGAATATATGTTCTATGGACAGATGATGTTATTTGAGGGACACAAATAATACAGGCCATTAGGGGTGAGGACTCATAAAACTTTGAGGCACCTTCTCATGGTATGCGCCCTTGGTAATATCCAGGAGGATATTATGAGAATGATACCCACCAATAGAAAATCTACATTTCATAGTGTCATTAGATGTCCCTATCTGCAAATGTGTGTATTGGTCCTTAGACTTTAAGATTATTATTAATGAGTATTATAACTCTCGCACTTAAATGTATTGATGAAAACTGTGATGACACACTGTTTTTAGTGAGGTAGGATATATTGGGTGTGTCATGAGTAATACTACATTAATAAATAATGCGAGAAAGGATTTTTCCCTTATGTTCCATAACGGAAGTTGATATCTCAAGCCCTTTGATGGAATTGATATAGCCTAAATAAATCCAGGGCCATGGTGAGGTATGGGAAATTTCAATTCTGGGAAGTCAAAGAAAGAATAATCAAGCACATAGGTTGATGGAACTATAATTCAACCCGCTTGATTCGAGATATTGAGACAAAAGGATTACATTACACGGTAAGCATTCGTAGGAGGTGACACATCATTGTGGAATTAACTTCTTTCTCTATGGGTGCTTTGGTGTGTTGTTAGATTCTAACCTTTGACTTTAGGCAGGATCTGCTTAATACCACTCATAAAGAGTCCTAGAGGGTCACACACTAAGTGTGTACAAGTATCTCAGTTAAATATTCATTTAACAAGTTGAATAAATATTATTTCTAATTGTGGTTTAATAATTATTCAAGGATGCCTAATCATATTTATTTTGATACTAGTTATTTGAGAGAATATATTTTAGGTGAAATAATATATTTATTAGTGAGTAATTCATTGATATTTATTTAAGAAATAAATTTCCATTATTAAATATCTAATAAATTTGGTGGAGGAAATAAATAAAATGGAAAAATAAAAGTACACATCGTGTATATTAATATACATACCGTGTAGTTTTTTTGGGGATTTGTGAGAAATAATATTATTTATTTAATTAAATAATATTAGGTGTAATTATTTGGGTGCATGTGAAGTAATAATAATAGTCAATTGTTATTATTAGACATGGGGTCTTACTAAGAATTAAATGAAATGAATAAATTATTTCATGTAATTAATTAATTTTATTATTCTAAGTACTTAAAATCCCAATTATATTATTCTCATTATCCTAGCCATTATTTGTGTGTGCACAACATATTTGGAGAAAGCGCTTAAGCCAAGAGAGATTTATTTTTCCTCCAATAACACTCATAAGTTACGAGAGAGATCCTCCTCCACCGGATCAAGGATATCCCTTTAGAAGCATCTCTCACAGAGATCTAATGCAGACATCACAAGATAAGTCTCTTCCGCACTAGCATTTAGATATCCCTTCAGCAATGTCCAGAGATACGTGGAGCATGTGTGGATCACCTCTAGAGGAATCTTATACTTGTCTTCTACAATGCAATGACGGATCACATCGTATCGTGACCGGAAACATCAACATAGAGATAATACCATCAAGTTAATTCTCATATTTTAATTAAATTAATTATAACCAACATATGATGATACTCTATATGGTTTTGGGACTTCCCTCTTTCCTTTTCATTCTTCATTTTATTCTGAAGATCCAGCGTTTTATTATTGTGACGGATCTCTAATTGATCATTGTTAATGGTAAAATTAAAGTTGGGTACACCCACCAATGTGCTTCCACTACACCTGGAACCTACAAGTGGTATCAAAGGGAGTTTATATCGTTGATTATAATTATTTAGTTTTTCTTTGATGATTTACACATTTAATATTTTAGTTATTTCAATTCAAGTTAATCATTCTGAAAATCTGAATCTCAAGATCTATTCCTCCTCTTTCGTTTATCGTTCACCTTACAGAAACAATATTTTCTTTTAATTTTGATTAAAATAAAACATAGGATCTCATCTGGAGGTCCCAGAGCTTCTAGGTTGAACAACACTAGAACACATGGCGTGTATTCGGCAGTACATGATGTTTAATCTGGTTTCTATGCACCAGGACTGGTCCGCCAAACCAAGATGTGTGATGGAGTCTATTTAAGTCTTAAATGAATCTTTGTGTTGACCAAGAATAGTTGGCACATGGTTTATAGATTACACGCCATGTGTCCCACTGGACATGGCGTGTAGTCCCTTTGGGTTAGGGTTGGACCATGTACCCCATACATGGTTTGCCCGGCTGGAGACCGTGTAATGTGGAACTACACGGCATGTGTCCCACTAGACACATTGTGTAATCTGAAGATTTTCGATGTACATCTACATTCCATGTCCTTGGGTGTGTACTTCAGGTGGACGGTGAATGATAGTACACGTCATGTAGTCAGAACTATACGTCGTGTACTCGTCCAAATTACCCAGATTTGTTAAAATTTATTATTATATTAAACAAACCCTTGAGACGTGTACCATAGTGTGGGAGTAAAGTTGAGGCACAACATGTTATAGGTATTTTATATATATGTGTGTGTTTAATTTAACATTTGTGTAATGTTAATTTCTACTCATTGGGTAGTTATGAATGGGAATTCACCGAGTTTCCTACAAGGTACAAGTTATGTAAAAAGATAATTTTCACTACTAGAAAGGGGGTATTTCCCCATGAATCTATACCCACGGTTTTTCTAAACCATGGGGATATGTTTTTTTTATTATCTATACCCACGGTTTTATTAAACCCATGGGTATTAAATCCCCAATTTCACTCTTCCATCAAGATTCTCCTCCTTCACTCTTCCATCGCGCTCCTCCCATTCACTCTTCCATTGTGCTCCCCCACTTGAACCCTCATTTCCCCAACCTCCACCTCTTAGCCCTCTCCTCCCCTCCCCGACCACCGCATTCTATCCATCTGACCTCCACCTCCTGGTCCTCTCCTCCCCTTGACGACCTTCACCTCCCGACCATCCAACCACCGGTTCCCAGCCATCTCCTTCCCTCCCCGGCCTCAACCTCCTAGATTTTCCTCCGCTTCTGACCTTGACCTCCCAGTATTTGCCTCCACCTCAATGTTCCGGCCTCCACTTCCCTGACCCCATCTCCAGTGAAGTCCCCACTCCCCCCTCTCATATACCTCTCCTCTAGCAACTTCCCCACCAATTCATTGCATCTAGGTATATAATTTCTTCTCCTTGATATTTTATTTTTTTTAAACTAATCACTTATTCTTATATAAACATCCTCAACAAGTTGACTACACAATTTCTCTTTTTCATTTTTTATTTAATCAATAATCATTCATCTTAGAGGTAAATTATACTTCCTCTCATTGTTATTTCAACATCCTTTTTCATTTACAATGTTTTATACCACTACATTTTGTTCTTTGGATATAACTAAAAATGCTACTAATTTAGGATCATGTTAACAGCCTCAACAATTTGACTACACAATTGCTCTTTTGAATTGTTTATTTAATAAATAAGCATTCACTTTAGAGGTAAATTCTACTTCCTCTCATTTTTATTGAAACATCCTTTTTCATTTACAATGTTTTATACCATTGCATTTTGTTCTTTGGATATAATCAAAAACACTACTAATTTAGGATCATGTTGTTGAGGTCCTTTATAATATTACCTTCCCATAGAAACATTCCAAGAAGTCTCCCATATGTTATTCCCTATTTTATGATCCATAAGTTATTTCATTGTAGCTGATTATTCATAGTAGTGGAAGTAAAATTTTTCATGGATTTCCTAGCTGTTTCAGCCCCGGTCATTGAATACAAGTGATTAAGAGACTGATTTTTATTTCCCATTGGTAGAAATATTCTCTATCTAGGTATCCTTCCATTCTTGTTTTAAATTGGTTCTCACATAATTCCAACCATATTTGTTTCCAATTTTGAATTTAACTCTAGCGTCTTGTAATCATCAACTGCACCTGATCACTCATGAGACTGCTCTCTAATCAAGTATGTCCCTTTATTGTTGAGTTACAATTTATTCTATAGGAACTGAGAAACTCTAGTGAAATACCTATAAAATTACACCATCTCTTTCACATATTTTTTCCAGTGCTAGTGTCGATGCATGATGTTCTCCACCACCGAGGCCATCTTCTTTGTCAAGACATTCAATTCTTCTAGAATTGTGACAACATAGTCTAGGAACTACTCCAATACCCCAAGATAGAAATCATAACTCATATATATATATATTATTGAGCCCCCCCCCCCCCATTAATTTATCACTAAAACTCCGTTGTTGCTTTTTTATTTTCACTATATAGGATATATTATACTATAAAGAAAAATATTTGAGTCCATACCTTTAACAAAATTAATAAAACCCTTGAAATATTTAACTTTCAGGTTGATTCAAGATCAATCCAGCTCCATGTTCTAGTTTTCATGATGTTGTGTAATCCTACTCCACAATTGAGACAATATATTATATCTCCACACATGGTTGGCTCCAAGATTACATCAAATCTCAGTGGATACATGCTCATGCACAAACTTATCATGAATAATATATCAAAGATCTAATGACCCACATTTAATCTATAATATCCCCACACATCCCAGAAACTATACATTCCTATTCTATATTCCAATCCCACCAAGCATAGATCACCCTTATTATTTCTTGAAACTATAGGCGTCTCACCATGTCAAACCATTTAAATGAAAAATAATAATTATATAATCATTTTATAATTAAACTAGAGTTTATTCATAGTCTCACCACTGTTATAAAATCTTATCCTGAGTTTATAGGGCCATGCACATAATCACTTTTCCATTGAAAACTGTAAACTCTATCGAAACACTAACTCACAGAGTGTATTCATCTCAATATCACCGGGTATCTCCATATTCCTGAACCCAAACTCATCCAAGATTGTTATTACCCATGGGCACCTGACATCATATCCACCATGAATATAGTTTTTCTACCTAACATGTACCAATGTCACCTAGGCTAGGAATCTGAATGATACTTCCCTTCCCAAAACCATCTATAAGGATGAAAGAACTAGCACATAAGTACTTATCTCAGAGAACCCAAGTCACCTAACACACCTATCATAAATACATTTTCAAATTTTTGTTAATTTATATCATAAACCAAAGTTTTTACTTATGCCTCACACACCTAAATGTTATTAAAAAATGTCCAACCATTCTGATGGTTTACCCTTAAAGGTCAGAATGTACTAAATTCCAAACCTAGAGTCATGATAAATAAGGTAACCAGTCTCTCAAACCTACTCCACACATTATGCCTAAAATTGGTCATAACTATGGGTTTCACTTATCCCCATATCAAGGTAATAAGTCATTTAACATTCCAAATACTTTTATGTTTCAACCACCCATTGAAATTAATTTTGACCTACCCACTCCCAAGTCAAGCATAAACCAATAGTTTCACAAGTAATCACTACACATCTCAAAAGAATATCATTCACACTATGACCTACATAAAAATTCACTATAGTTTTAGAGCCTCCTCATTATAGGGATACCACATAACTTTGGAACTCTCAATATCCCTAACCACCCAAACATAGGGTCCACATCTACTACCCACCATGTCACCAATATATATATATATATATATATATATAATTCACAATTTTTTTCATTACACTTTAAAATTTTATATTAACCCAAAAATTCCACAATAAGGGCTTAGATAAATGAAATTTCAATTAAATTAGATCAATTATATAATAAAATAGTATAAATATAAATTTGGTCCTAGATAACATGGACTTTCCTCATACATGGGTTGCCTAGTCCTAGGGAAAAGCTCTATACCATGTCTTAACACATTCTTATTCTATTTTGTACCTTTCCAAAATAGTAAGACTAAAAAAACTCTAATAAATTTTTACTAGGTCCTACTACCAATCGGTTCTTGAAACATTGATAGATATAATACCCCAATAATACCTCCCCATATGATGGAGGATGCTGACTAACAGTGAGGGTGTCAAGTAGTGTGGTGGGGGACTATACCCACATATTCAATTTAAAAAATAGTAGAAATAAACATACTAATGTAAACATATGTAAATAATACATTTAATCAAACAATGAAATGTTTCAATAATAATCAAAATAATCAACACAATAAAAAATTGATTTTATGCAATACATTCAGGTATTCATAATATAATTGGAATATTAGAAGATAAAACTATGAAAACTATGAAAAATGGTCTTAAGTATTAACCTAGACCCAAAAAACGTGCTTAGTCTTAGAAACCATGCAATCAAAAACATAAAGTGATTTCCCAAATCTAAATATATAATATAATATTAATAACAGCTCAGGTGCCCAACTTCCATGGTAGAAAGTGCATGGTTTTAGTATAACTCAGTAAGACTCAAAAGATGGTGTCCCTAAAATTAAAATTCAATTGTTTTTCCATTGATATGTGATTTAATAATCAATTATTGATTATCATATTAATATTTGAAAATTTTATAATTTAAGTTAATGTGTAATAAAAATACTACTGATTCTAGATCTTTACAATGGAACTCAACATCATTTTGTATCTACTTTTTCCATCAATAGTGAGTCTATAGTCATGGTAAATGTCAAATAATAAATGGTAACAATGTAAAAAACCAAGGAAACCAAGGGAATAATAATCTGAGAGAACCCATATGGATCAATATAGCATTATCTCTCAATAAAACTCATACAAAATACAAAGGGGTAAGCCTTTCCATTCTTCCTAATCCATTCTTCCAGTCTAAACTCAAGGAACCATCCTTAACATTTAAAAGAATGGTAGTATTATAACCCATAGATTAAAATGGAGGTATTCCAACCAAATAGATCAAGTATAATCCAGTTAACTCGTCATTCAAAATTAAATGAGGGTACTCCATAAGAATCCAAAATAGTAATCTATGACATTTGATACATAAGACATTACCTAAATCCCAAGGGAGATTCCCCTAGTCATTTCACTTCAATTTCCCTCATTTTCATTTCTTATTATAACCCTAGTCACAGTGTGTGTAAAATTTAGTGTTCGATATTAATCTAATAATATGTATTTGATTTTTAAATTGATTTTAAATTAATTTATTTTACGAAAATGACCTTTTCCTTTTTAAGTGTCTTGTTGTGACTTGTTCCACTTTGTATGCAGTAGGTGTTTCTAGGTAATTATTTTATTAAAAAATTTCATGAAGTGATTTAGTTTATTAAATTAATCTTCTAGAATATTTATACCAATATTTTATACCCATGATTGTTTTGTATAAATTATTTAAATTATTTTCATTCTTAGAGATGAATTTGTTTTCTTTAAATTTCTTTTCCCTCTTTAAATTAAAATTTTACCCATGGAAAATATTTAATTAAATGAATATGGGGCTCATTTAAAATATTTTTGATGATGGGTGAATGTTTTTATCTCTCCCTTTATTTTTAAATGAAATAACCCATGTTTAAGGGTGTGTTTTAATGTTAAAAGTTGCTTGTTTTATGTTACACCTAAGGGAGGAAAAACTTTTTTATATCTCCCTTAGTTCAACTATAATGACACATAACACTCTATAATATACATGAATCCTTTATTGGCCCATTATGGTTTACCTTGTTGATCACCCCTTTATAAGATAGAGGTAAGAATTTTATCTCTGATACTGAAAGGGTTGAAATTGGTTATAAAAATAAAGGCACTTGTAATACAAATGTGAATTAACTATTAAATTTTTATGTTCTAATAGTTTTATTTTCTATAGTACATATCCCTTTTTTAATTATGTTTTACATTTTTTATTGTAATATAACTTTTTTTCTTGTTATAGAATGGATAGAAGTTGGATGTATCGTACCGATAGGATTTCAATCGTGTTTCAAAATAATTTGGTGAATTTTTTAGATTTTTCATTTGGTAATGCTTCAGATAGAGGTTGTATACAGTGTCCATTCTATAAATGTGTTGGAATAACATGGTTAATCTAGGAAGAATTTAGCTTCCATATAACGAAATTTGGATTTCAAACAAACTATTATGTTTGGTATCGCCATGGAGAGACAAGTCAATGTTCTACTAGTCATGAACAAAATGAAAGAATTGGCATGGAGAATTTGATATTTGATCAGTTTTCATTTTTCCATCATCCTGAGAGAGATAGTATGCCAGTGCAAGAAGAAAATGATATCAATTTACATGAGGAAAATACTGAAGATGATGATGAGAGAGTGAAAAAATTATTGGATGATGCCTGAACTCCAGTATATCAGGAATGTACTAAAATGACCAAGTTGGAATTTTTAATGGAGTTATATCATGGGAAAAAATGTATGGAATTTATAATACTGTTATTGATTATGTTATTAAATTTTTTAAGGACTTTCTTCCTGATGGTGCATATATTCCCTCAAATTATTATAAGGCATGGAAGTTAAATAAGTAGCTTGGATTTGATACTAATAAATTTCATGCTTGTACGAAAGATTAAAATTTATTTTGGGAGGAAATAGCTGGCCGTAATGACTATAAAGAATGTGGTACATCTCGATGGAAGAAAATCACAAATGGAACACCATCTCGTGTGGCACAGAAAGTCATGTGGCACTTTCCATTGATTCCTAGACATAAAAATCTATTCATGACTATATAAATCTCAGCCAATATGTGATGGAATGATGCTGAGAGAATTAAAGTCAACGATGATTTGGTTCATCCTACAGATAGATTAGCATAGAGGACATTTGATGCACAACATCCTAATTTTTTAGATGAGGTGTGTAATGTCAGGTTGGGTCTTTCCTGTGATGGTTTTAATCTGTTTGGTCATATGCTTTCTTCTCATAGCACGTGGCCAGTTTTTATTCATGTTTATAATCTTCCTTCATGGATGTGTATGAAAAAACATTTCAATTTCTTAAGTATACTGATATCTGGACCTTATGATCCTGGTAATGATATATATGTCTACTTTCATCCTTTAATAAGAGAGTTGAAACAACTTTGGTATTTAGGTGTGAGTATATTCGATTCTTCTTTAAAGAATATGTTTCAGATGAGTGTTTCCCTTCTATGGACCATAAATTATTTCCCTGATTATACAATGATGTCTGGGTGGATCACGAAGGGAAAACTATCATGTATATTTTTTATGAAGAATACAAGATCGAGAAGGCTAAAATATCATTGTAGTTTTAGTTTCATGGGGAATTAATGATTCTTTCCAATGGATCATCAATAAAGGAAAAATATTTAGAGGTTTGATAATATTGTTGAGACTAAACAACCACCTCAATGTATTTCAGGAAGTGATGTAATTAATGAATTAAAAGATTTCAGTTTTTCATTAGGTAAAGGTCAGTTGACATCTAAAAAGAGGGAAAATGTTGACACTGAAACCACTTACAATTAGAAAAAGTGAAGTATTTTCTTTTTATTTTTTTGAATTTCTAGATTGGTCTACCAATTTTTTACGTCATTATTTAGACATAATACATATTGAAAAAAATATGTGTGAAATGTTTCTTGCAATTCTTCTAAATATCAAGGGGAAGACCAAAGATGAATTCTGATCTTATCGGGACTTGTTTAATTAGAGTATTAGACTAGAACTGCATCATGTGTGTATTGGTGAAAACAAATGGAAAGTTCATTGTGATTCTTATGTGATGACACTATCAGAGAAAGATCAATTTGTAGTAGTATTAGAGAATATCGAGGTTCTTTATGGATATTCTAGTAATATATCTAAATGAGTCAACAAAAGAGATGTGAAACTAAAATCTTTGAAAACTCATGATTATCACATCCTTCTTCGTGAATTAATTCCAATAGAAATTCGACATTTTCTATCCAATAATGTAAGGGTGATAGTGATTCTATTGTT
Organism: Viscum album; assembly: GCA_963277665.1. Taxonomy (NCBI): domain Eukaryota; kingdom Viridiplantae; phylum Streptophyta; class Magnoliopsida; order Santalales; family Viscaceae; genus Viscum; species Viscum album. Next base: position 1,563,652,530 of record OY728150.1, read on the forward strand.
CCATTATTTTAGAGACCTTTATGCTAAAAGGTTATCCAATTAATTCTTAATAAAAATGCAGCAGGAGGCGCCATTAATTTTATGAGAGATGGAAAAGATTTTTCCCCATCCTTTTTCACTTGCATGTTGCATTTAATGGTTCATCTTCCAAATGAAACACTTCTTGGGGGACTTGTTTCTTTTTAGTGAATGTATCCTACTGAAAAAAATATGTTCACAATGAAATCATATGTCCAAAACAAGAATTATACTGAAGGTTCGATTGTGAGGGGTTATCTGGCTCAAGAATGATTGGATTTTTGTTCAATGTATTTTTCTGATGTCACCACAAGACATAACTGGCCAATGAGAAATGAAGATGACTAGTATGGGGAAATTGAGCCCTCGTTTCCATCTCTTCCCCAAACAGGAGGAATTTTTGGGTCTTATACATTGGCTACATTGATCCTTGAAGAGCGAGAGATGGCACATCACACAGTCTTGTTTGACTGTGGTTTGTTCGATGACTATATCAAGTACATAATTTGGATATTTATATATTATCTCATATTATGAACTTTCACATATACCTTACACTTTTATTATCATTTTATGTAGGGAACATAAACAAATTATAAGTAGAGTTCATCGATCTTTGTCTTTGAAAAGGAGAGAAGATTTTCATAGCCTAGAGTTTCCTACTTGGTTGAAATCAAAGGTATTACCATTACTTTAATTAGTTTAAAAAATAGATATCCATTTAATTGTATTATTCATATATATTTTAGGTGTTGAGTTTACCTATTGACTCTGTTTCTCAAGAATTGAGAGCTTTGGCTTTTGGTCCTAATTCTTTGGTTCATGAATGAAAATCTTTAATAATCAATGGGTATAAATTTGTTACAATAGATTGAGCGGTGAAAATGAGAACACGACATGATGGCATTATGTTAACCGCTATAACGAATTGGTATGCCAGTGTATCAGATAGTTGGCCTCGATATGAAGATGTGTATTATTATGGGCTTTGATAAAATACAGTTATTGGATTACTACTCTCAAGGTAGAGTCACTATGATGAAATGTAAATGGTTTGATTCAATCAGATAACATGGTACATTTATTGATGACTGTGGATTCAGAGTTATTGATATGATTTGATTCCTATGTACCGATGAACCATACATTTTGGCATCAATGGCTAAATAAGTATTTTATGTTAAAGATCATCTGAGACCTGATTATGGTGTCATTAAGGACGTAATCCCCAGAAATATTTTTCATGATTTTGGTGATGAAATTTACACCATTGACATCCCCATTGGTGTTGGACAAAATATTGCATTTTATGAATCAAATTTTCTCATTGTGAGAGTTGATGTCGAACCTGAAGTAGTGGTCGTTAATATATAGAAGAAACCATATATGTTCATTGTTAATTCAGTTTACATTAACATTATTTTCTCAGGTTAGTATTGATGTAATTACTTTAATTATGTTTTATTTTGGAATGATATGTTTTTTTTTTCTGGTGTCGTTTCATTAAATTAGATTTATTTCAATGTACAAAACTTGGTTTAAATATTGTTTTTAAAAAATTTATAACTTGGTAATGTAATTTTAAAAATTGTGTTAGTATTTTCCTTATAATCATTTGTACAATTAGTAATTAAAAGAAGTCAAATTGGTCCCTCTCATGAATTGTTGATAGATGTAAGTTGTATGCATGATTTGTAAAAACTATTTATAAAAACTTTACATTTCATTCTTATGTAGATTATTCCAAATACTACAGAAGGTCTAAGGAAGTGACTATTTGATCCTGATCAACCGGGGCATGAGCGTGTGTTTCCTTCACTTCCATTAGTGATTATTATAATTGTAATGTTTTTCTTCTTCATTACATATAATTTCATGTTAATATTCTTTATCAAATTTTTTTAGGGACATTTAGTTCCACCGAATTTGATTCATAATCTGGTTAGCGTGGGTATGAGTGGGGATTCTCCTAGACCTAGATGGAGCACCCATCATACCCATTTCCACACTAACCCACCATCGAACACCCCTTCCACCACACCTTTCCATCATCCTCTTGAGTCTCTGGGGATGTTTTTATCCATGCCTCCATCATCATCTCAACTACCCTCTTATTCACATGCCATGTCTTTGCCGCCTTCAGGGATGATCCCACTAATGACTCCATCATCTCATTTTGCCTCTTCTTCCCATATGATGTCTACAACACCTCCACATATGTTTTCACCTTTACCATATCCATATTTGATGATGTATCCCCCATCCTACTACCCATATGCTACCATGTCTACACTGCCTCCAATTCCTACCATCCATCCAGCATCTGATGAGTCGGTTCCATTAGTTTCCACTCTAGTGCATGAAGTTCACCCAGATCATGCACTAGAATAGACACTTTTTGCAGATGCTACTAAGTCAGGATAGCCCACAGATCCATTATATACTATTGAGCAACCAGAAGACAACTTCTTATTTATAACTGTTTCAAATTATATCACTTTATTTTTTTCATGTTGTACCGTGACTTAATTCTTCTTTCCCCCTTCTTTTTCTTATTCAGTGGGATCTTCTGCTAGGTGACATGGGAAAACTTAGATGAAGAAATTTTGGTATCATTATACATAGCTAATGGTGGATTAAAATTGATGAAATCATATGGTAGGTCCAAATGCAATGCAGTGTAGAAGTTTCATGGCCACTTTGGCCAAGTATCACGATATCATTCCAGTGGAACCAGTGTCTTGGAGACATATCAATAAAGATATCAAGTACAAATCATGGGATAAAATATGGGTAAGAAAATTTTATAAATTAATATCTATATTATTTGTGTATTTAAATGAAATAACATATTCATCGCAGATTCAGTTTAACTTTCCCGACAGAGAAGCTGCTAAGACTGTAAAGTTGATGGATGTTATGGAGTTCTGGTGATCATACAAGCATGAGTTGTATGTTGGTTGGAAGATAAGGTTTGGTACTGACTTAGAGGGGGTACCCATATTCCCCAAATTTCCAAAAAGTCGATATGAAAAAATAATTACATTGAAAGACAGCTAAGTTTAAGGTAATCTCAATCTTTAATGGTTGGAATATAAAATTTAATTCTTATTACTTGTATTGGAATTTTTTTAGGAAGTGTCAGATAAAAATGTAAAGAATAAGGATTCAATGACATATTTTCACACATTGGGGCACACTACAATGCCTGATCATGAAAAGAAATAGGTACTTTAACCAGGTATTGTGAAGTTATACAAGATGTTCTGCTGAAACTATTATTGAATATTGTAACGACCCAAAGTTTCATTAATGGAAATCCCTCATGATCTAATTAAATGTCTCTTTATGTTTATATAAAATGTCAAATTCCTTGCTTTTATGTTATGAATTTTTACCATTGCTAATATAGTCGTTGAACAGTGATCACATGATTAGTATAAATATAGGAATTTAACAAATCCAATTTACTCAGACAAAGGAAGCGATGGCCTCATCAAGTAGAATTTCCCCATACAAATACCATTTATCAGAGCTCGGAAAAGAGGTGGCGTCCTTGGGCTTCGCTCTTGACCAATCCCAAGCTGAGATTCACCATGTCAAGCTCGAACAGGACCATCTACGGGAGAAGTGGAAGTTGATAGAAATTACCACTCGAGCGATGTTATCCGAGCCACCCCAAGAGTCTGTCACCATCGCACACCTTACCCTTAGGTATTATACGGCTATTTTAAGGGGTTATGTAACTAATAGATAGTACTATGTTCATGTACATTATTTTTGTATATAATAATGAAAATACCTCCTTGTCATTTTTGATACATTGTAAATAGTTTTTAAAGTAAAAAATAGTGTTTTTAGTTATTATTTAATTAAGAATTCTATTTTATTAAATTAAGGGATTTTTGAATTAAATAATATTTTAATAAAATATTATTATTAAATTAATTTTTATTAAATATAAATTATCTTATAATTTTATGAATGCAATTATAATTTTTATTAAGGTTTGAAAGCCATTTCTGTCAAAACCCATGAATTTTCGATAAATGTCAGTTTTTATTTTAAAAGTGAAAATTAACATATTTAGAAAATTATTTAGATACAATAAATGTTATTTATATAATCAGGATGTCAAAATTATCCAACGGTGAATTTTTCATAATTTTGTGAGACAGTCAAATTTTTGGGTAAAAATTAAATACCGTTTAAATATATAATGTGTTTGATGACATCATAATGACCCAATAGTGATGTAATAAAATACTATAAGCTTTATGTTCGGACAATATATGTTTTAAAATTAAAATAATGTGATTTTGGGTTTGTTTTACTTACTTTTCAAAGCATTAATGGACCCCTCAAGACTTATTAAACACCTTGTCTTTTTAAATTAATTTCCATGGGAGTGTGACTCACCTCCACATAATCAACCTTATTATTTTAAGAAGTTAGGACTTTGGCCTTATAAAATATTGTTTTCCTCTTCCCTTTTCCAAAAACCATGGGCAAAAATCATGGGCTGGTTTGTGGTTTGGATTAATTTGATGTAAGGGGACCCAAACCTAAATAATAAAGAATTCCCTCACCTTTCATATATAAACCCACCCAAGCTCCCACTTCCTCCTCACTCAAAACCTTTGGAGTTAGTCCAAACTCTGCCCTACTCTCTCTAGAATCCTCCCAAGGTGCCACAAGCTCCCAATAAGCCTCTCTCAAGCCTCTCTCAAGCCTTTGGAAGCACACTTCCAAGTAAGGGTTTTTCCTTTCTTTCTCTTTTTTGTCCAATTTTCTTTAAGTTGTTTTCCCCTTTTAATTTCAATTATGAATGTTGGGGTATGGTTTCTCACATCCCCATACTTCCCTATTATTTTTTGAATTATGGGAGAACCCTTTATCTCTCATTAAATTCCTCCCATGTACACTCGTTACTATGCCGAAATTCTGAAAGGAACTCCTCTCTCTTCTTTTACATTCAAGAAATACTTTTGTATCATGAATCTATATTCCATTACAATTGTTGGGACATGTATATATATGACCTCCTTACTGTCCATTACATGTAAATAAGATGAGGAAACCCTTTCTCTCTCATCAACCATTTTTATGAATTCTTATGTCACGCTGTTACGCTGCCGAAATCGTACCGATTTTCTAATCCAATGTCATTGTGTAGAGAATACCATGCCCATTTCTCCATCAAGGGTATTCACCATTATTCACATTTACTTATTGATTATAAATTTTAATGTATGAATTCCACATTAATTTATCATGTAATAAATGATTATGTTTTATGAATCCATATTTTATGATCCATGTGGCACACTTATGCATGAAATGAAATGTTTAAGAAGGGTGTGCCCTTATAGCGCTCCAATGCATTGGGTAAAGTATAGTATCATGATACATCATGTGAAATGAGTGTTGACTCATGATAATTCAAGTGCAATGAGGTTTTACTTGTGCTTTATGTGCAATTAGGATTTACTCATGCTCCATGTGCAATGATCCTTGGCTCATGCTAATTCCATGATAAGTGTTGTTGCCACATTTCCATGTTATGATTATCATGCTTTATCATGCCTTTATGTTCATGTTTCTCTTATGATCTATTGATATGCCAATTTTCTAACATGTATTGTACACCTAATGTTATTCCATGTGTACTCCCTTACTGGGCTTTATAGCTCACCCTTTTCTTATGCATGTCCTCAGGTTATCCCATGCAATGCTAAGTACGAGGGAATGTAGTGGTCATGTAAAGGAAGTTTTCAATAAAGATGTTGTATTTCATGTTTCAAGTTTTTATGTAATGATCCTAATCCCCAAAGACACTAAACCTCTTGATCTTATTTATTTTATCAAGTGAATTTTTATGTAATAAATCATGTTTAAGTTTGTAATAAAAGCACAGTTGTCACAGTTGGTATCAGAGGATAGGTTTAGTTATTTTTGGGATTAGGAAACCCTAGTAAAGCCTTAGATACAAGACTAAGTATAATAAAAACATCCCTAAGTTTTGGTAAGTAATAAGTAAGTGGTTTATCAAACAAATACATCCATGTCTAGATACGAGCAGGTAGAGGCGGCTCTGGCATAGATGTATCCTAGGTGTAAAACCCGAAAACACCGCTTTGAGCTAGAATCAAATAGGAACTGGTGCACGACAACGGGCCTTGCTGCACTCTTGGTTACGACACTCCTAGGGGATATGTTTTGATAAATTCACAAGCTTAGTATGAACCATTATTAAGGGAATTAAAAAAAAATGCCCCTAAGAATATATGTTAGAAAGTAGATCATGAAAAGCCTATATTGAAGCCTATAGACTCATGAGTTAAGGAAATGAAAGTTTATTTATAAGTCATAAACTTTTGTCTTTGGATTACCCTTTATGTGTTACCCCTAACATTCCTTTTATTCCAGCCAATGGTCGGTAATTGGAGGACTCGGGCTAACAACCGTTGTGAAAATCAGTGTGATGACTATACTAATGAGATGCCCAATCCAATGGGAGCGGGAATCGCGAACTTTTTCACACTTCTCTCTTAGCTAACTCAAGTTTTGAATAGAAACACGGATCAAGAGTAATATTCAACCCCCCCCCCCCCCCACTAAGAAAGAACAAGTCTCTATCGAGAGCTTCATGAGACAAAGGCCTCCTACTTTTTGTGGATCATCTGATCCCACGATCGATGAACAATGGATCAACTCCATTGAAAAGATCTTCTCTATCATTCAATGTTCTAAACAAGAGAATGTTCTCTTGGCATCTTATCGTATGGAGGGTGAAGCTGATCAATGGTGGACGTTGATCAAAAATATGAAGCCTGAGGAGGAGATCGAGGCATTGGAATGGAAGGATTTCCGGAAGATGTTTTTCGATAAATATTTTCCACGCACCCTCCGGATTAAGATGGAAAGGGACTTCCTTTACCTCAAGAAAAAAGATGAAGAATTTGTTGGAGCGTACAAGTAAAACTTCAAAAGGCTTGCATGTTACGCTTCCGGCTTTGTCGTTACCCCAGAATGAAAAGTTGACCGCTTCTTTGGTGGGCTGAAGCCTAGCCTGTGGAAAGAATTAGCGATCCGTGACTTCGACAGCTATGAGGAAATTGTCCGATGTGCCCTCAAGGTTGAAATGGAGATCGGGGAATCACAGGGGTATCATGGGGACAGGAAGCGTAAGGTGGAATTCAATGTTGGCGGTCCGATGGATAAATCCAATGATGCTAAGAAGATCCAGCACCCCACTTACCAACAGTGCGGGAAGAAGCACCCTGGAAATTGCCTTAAGGGGACGAGGAAATGCTTTAGGTGTGGAAGAGAAGGTCACCTAGCTGTTAATTGTCGGCAAGAAAGACATGCGGCTGCGACAGAGGAGAGGAATGCTCTGTTCGAACCTCAACGCGTTGTTCAATGCTACAAATGCTAAGAACCAGGTCATTTTTCAAATCAGTGCCCTAATCCAAGGGTTTTCGGAGGCAACCAACAACCTCCAAGACAGCAAGGAAGAGATTTTGCCATCACTTCTGCCAAAGTGAACCCCGACAACAAAGTAGTGACAGGTACGTTAGTTATTCATTCAAGAATAGCGAACGTACTTTTTGATTCAGGTTCTACGCATTCTTTTATATCTTGAAAGTTTAGTAGAACAATCCTATCACCACCACAAATCATGGAAGTGAAGATGTCGGTGAGTACGGCAAATGGGGCAATCATTTCATCCCGTGAGTATAAGTCCTCCCCTGTTATAATCTATGGATTGAATTTCTCGGTGAACCTCGTCATACTCCCTCTGGTGAAATTTGATACAATTCTTGGCATGTATTGGCTTTCCTTATATAGATCCAACATAAATTGTCGGGAGAGGGAAATCACACTCCATATAGAGAATCGACCTCCGATTCTTTACAAGTATCAGGAGGAAGATGAATCTCCTTTAGATCCATCATCTCAAGCATGGATATTACTGCCCTATGAGTACGCGTATCTGGATCAGATGATTGAGTCCAAAGAAGAAACCATCCTTGAAGAAATGCCTATTGTGAGGGAATTCACGGAAGTGTTTCTCGAGGAACTGCATGGTCTCCCTCCTAGAAGAGATGTTGAATTCTCAATTGAACTTATACCCGGGGCTTTACCAATATCCAAGACTCCATATAGAATGGCTATTGTAGAGATTGAAGAGATGAAGAAACAACTATAGAAGAATCTGGATAAAGGGTTTATATTCCCAAGTGCTTCACCATGGGGTGCACTAGTCCTCTTCGTCAAGAAGAAGGATGAGTCAATGCGGCTTTGCATCGATTATTGTGAACTTAACAAAATCACGATAAAGAAAAAGTATCATCTCCCAAGAATTGATGACTTATTCGATCAGCTGCATGGAGCACAATTCTTCTCCAAGGTAGATTTGCGGTCGGGATATTATCAAGTAAGGATGAAGAAGGAAGATGTCCCCAAGACTGCTTTTCGTACAAGATACGGGCACTATGAATTCATAGTAATTCCTTTCATACTCACCAATGCTCTATCAATATTCATGGACTTGATGAATAGAGTCTTTAGAGATTACCTAGACAAATTTTTGGTAGCCTTTATAGATGATATTCTAATATACTCTAAAACCAAGGATGATCATGAGGAGCATTTAAGAACTGTACTAGAGACTTTGCGCAAGGAGAAGCTCTATGAAAAGTACAGCAAGTGTGAGTTTTGGTCAAAGGAGGTCTCATTATTGGGTCATATCATCATAAGAAATGGGATATCTGTGGATCCCTCCAAAACATATGCAATTGAGGGATGGCCGAGGCCAACATCGGTAACAGATATCCGTAGATTCTTGGGGTTAGCTAGATATTATCGACGTTTTGTGAGAAATTTCTCACGATTGTCCAACCCTCTTACCAAGCTAACTTGAAAGGGAGTAAAGTTTTCTTGGAGTGATGAATGTGAAGAAAGCTTCAAGGAGTTGAAAAGGAGGATTATCACTGTGCCCGTGCTCACTTTACCCACAAGTGGGGAACTTTTTGTGGTATTCAGTGATGCTTCAAAGAAGGTATTAGGATATGTGCTAATGCAGAATGATAAAGTGATATCCTATGCCTCAAGGCAGTTGAAAATCCATAAGAGAAACTATCCAACGCATGATCTGGAGTTAGCGGCGGTGATCTTTTCCTTGAAAATCTGGCGGCATTATCTCTATGGGGAGAAATGTGAGATATATACTGACCACAAGAGTCTTAAATATATATTCACACAGAAAGAGCTTAATATTCACTAGAGAAGATGGATATAGCTCATCAAGGATTATGACTGCTCAATACATTACCACCCTGGGAAAGCGAACAAGGTGGCAGATGCCCTAAGTATAAAGGACCCAGCGATTCTATAAATGATGAGAATTGAGAAGGATCCAATATTATTAGACTTGATGAAGATGGACATGAGAATCATAGAGAAGGGAACATCATCAATCCTTTCACAAATGATTGCTCAACCGTCTCTTTTGGAAAGGTTAAAGGATGCTCAAAAGGATGATGTGGGAATTCAGGAAAAGGTGGAAGCTATCAAAAAAGGTAAATCCTCAGAGTTTAATGTTAATGAAGAAGTGATTGTGCGGTTTGGGAAAAGACTATGTGTTCTATCACATCTGGAGCTGGAGAAGGAACTTTTGGATGATGCACATTGTTCAAATTTCTCTATTCACCCAGGGAGCACAAAGATGTATCGAGATCTCCGAGAAAACTTTTGGTGGGATAACATAAATAAGGAGATCACTGAATATACATCAAAGTGCCTGGTGTGTCAGCAAGTGAAGGTAGAGAGGCAAAAGTCTAAGGGGATGATGCAACCATTGCCCATACCAGAATAGAAATGGGAGAAAATCACCATGGACTTTGTCACCAGACTTCCAAGGACATCCAAAGGCAACAATGTAATCTGGGATGTTGTGGATCGTCTTACAAAGACTACACACTTCATTGCTATATGGGAGGATTTCTCTTTGGATCAACTGGCACGGATATATATCAGGGAAGTGGTAAGGTTGCATGGAGTACCACTATCTATTGTGTTTGACTGAGATCCAAGATTCACCTCTAAGTTTTGGAAGAGTCTTCAACATGCTCTGAATACTGAACTGAACTTTAGTACGGCCTATCATCCTCAAACTGATGGCCAATCCGAGTGAACTATCCAAACACTTGAGGACATGTTTATAGCATGCTCAATGGACTTTAAAGTTGGATGGGATCAACATCTTACTCTAGTTGAGTTCTCTTATAACAACAGTTTCCACTCAAGCATCCAAATGGCACCATATGAAGCCTTGTATGGGAAAAGGTGCAGAACACTGACATGTTGGGATGAGGTCGATGAACGTAAGCTGCTTGGACCAGAAATGGTTGAGGAAATGGTGGAGAATGTGAAAACCATTCATCAGCATATCAAGTCAGCCCAGAGTCGACAGAAAAGTTATCAAGATAATCATCGACAAGACCTTGAGTTTAAAGTTAGAGACATGGTTTTTCTACGCATATCTCTGTGGAAGAATGGAATGAGGTTTGGAAAGAAGGGAAGTTAAGTCCAAGGTACATCGGCCCCTTTGAGATTCTTGATCGTGTCGGGGTTGTGGCCTATCGACTAGAACTTTCGCCTACTATGGCCAAAGTACATGATGTCTTTCATGTATCCCTCTTAAGGAAGTACATACCAAACCCTTCACATATACTCTCTTCTGAGGTGGTACAATTGGAAGACGATCTTTCTTATGAGGAGAAACCAGTGAAGATCTTAGATCATAGAGAAAAAGTTCTACGAAATAAGACAATGCCCCTCATCAAGGTGTCGTGGAGAAACCACAAGTTTGAAGAAAAAACTTGGGAATCGGAGGAAATGATGAAGCTGAGTTACCCACATCTATTTTAGTGCTAGAAAAGGAAAATTTCGAGGGCGAAATTTCTTAAGGGGGGAATATTGTAACGACCCAAAGTTTCATTAATGGAAATTCATCTTGATATAATTAAATGTCTCTTTATGTTTATATAAAATGTCAACTTCCTTGGTTTTATGTTAAGAATTTTGACCATTACTAATATAGTTGTTGAACAGTGATCACATGATTAGTATAAATATAGGACTTTAACAAATCCAATTTACTCAGACAAAGGAAGCGATGGCCTCATCCAGTAGAATTGCCCCATACGAAGCCCATTTATCGGAGCTCGGAAAAGAGGTGACATCCTTGGGCTTCGCTCTTGACCAAGCCCAAGATGAGCTTCACCATGACAAGCTCGAACGGGACCGTCTACGGGAGAAGTGGAAGTTAATAGAAATTACCACTTGAGAGATGTTATCTGAGCCACCCCAAGAGTTTGTCACCATCACACACCTTACCCTTAGGTCCTATGCGGATGTTTTAAGGGGTTATGTAACTAATTGATAGTACTATGTTCATGTACATTATTTTTTTATATAAGAATGAAAATACCTCCTTGTCATTTTTGATACATTGTAAATAGTTTTTAAAGTAAAAATAGTGTTTTTAGTTATTATTTAATTAAGAATTCTATTTTATTAAATTAAAGGATTTTTTAATTAAATAATATTTTAATAAAATATTATTATTAAATTAATTTTTATTAAATATAAATAATCTTATAATTTTATGAATGCAATTATAATTTTTATTAAGGTTTGAAAGCCATTTCTGTCAAAACCCGTGAATTTTTTATAAATGTCAGTTTTTATTTTAAAAGTGAAAATTAAAATATTTAGAAAATTATTTAGATAAAATAAATGTTATTTCTGGAATCAGGATATCTAAATTATCCAACGGTGAATTTTTCATAATTTTCTGAGACAGACAAATTTTTGGGTAAAAATTAAATATCGTTTAAATATATAATGTGTTTTATGACATCATAATGACCCAATAGTGATGTAATAAAATACTATAAGCTTTATTTTTGGCCAATATATGTTTTACCATTAAAATAATGTGATTTTGGGTTTGTTTTACTTACTTTTCAAAGCATTAATGGACCCCTCAAGACTTATTAAACACCTTGTCTTTTTAAATTAATTTCCATGGGAGTGTGACTCACCTCCACATAATCAACCTTATTATTTTAAGAAGTTAGGACTTTGGCCTTATAAAATATTTTTTTCCTCTTCCCTTTTCCTAAAACCATGGGCAAAAATCATGGGCTGGTTTGTGGTTTGGATTAATTTAATGTAAGGGGACCCAAACCTAAATAATAAATAATTCCCTCACCTTTCCTATATAAACCCACCCAAGATCCCACTTCCTCCTCACTCAAAACCTTTGGAGTTCATCCAACCTCTTCCCTAGTCTCTCTAGAATCCTCCCAAGGTGCCCCAATCTCCCAATAAGCCTCTCTCAATCCTCTCTCAAGCCTTTGGAATCACACTTCCAAGTAAGGGTTTTTCCTTCCTTTCTCTTTTTTGTCCAATTTTATTTAAGTTGTTTTGACCTTTTAATTTAAATTATGAATTTTGGGGTATGGTTTTTCAAATCCCCCATACTGCCCTCTTATTTTTTTTAATGATGGGGTACCCCTTTATCTCTCATTAAATTCCTCCCATGTACACCTGTTACTATGCCGAAATTCCGAAAGGAACTTCTCTCTCTTCTTTTACATTCAAGAAATACTTTTGTATCATGAATCTATATTCCATTAAAATTGTTGGGACATGTATCTATATGACCTCCTTACTTTCCATTACATTTAAATATGATGAGGAACCCCTTTATCTCTCATCAACCATTTTTATGAATTCTTATGTCACGTCGTTACGCTGCCGAAATCGCACCAATTTTCTAAGCCAATGTCATTGTGTAGTGAATACCATGCCCATTTATCCATCAAGGGTATTAAACTTTATGCACATTTACTTATTGATTATAAAGTTTCATGTATTAATTCCACATTCCTTTATCGTGGAATAAATTACTATGTTTTATGAATCCATGTTTTATGATCCATGTGGAACACTTATGCATGAAATGAAATGTTTAAGAAGGGTGTGCCCTTATAGCACTCCAATGCATTGGGTAAAGTATAGTATCATGATACATCATGTGCAATGAGTGTTGACTCATTTTAATTCAATCGCAATGAGGGTTTACTCATTCTTTATGTGCAATGAGGATTTACTCATGCTTCATGTGCAATGAGCCTTGGCTCATGCTAATTCCATGATAAGTGTTGTTGCCACCTTTCCATGTTATGATTATCATGATTTATCATGCCTTTATGTTCATGTTTCTCTTATTATCTATTGATATGCCTATTGTCTAACATGTATTGTACTCCTCATGTTATTCCATGTGTACTCCCTTACTGGGCTTTATAGCTCACCCTTTTCTTATACATGTCCTCAGGTTATCCCATGAAATGCTAAGTACGAGAGAATGTAGTGGTCATGTAAAGGAAGTTTTCAATAAAGATGTTGTATTTCATGTTTCAAGTTTTTATGTAATGATCCTAAGCCCCAAAGACACTAAACCTCTTGATCATCTTTGTTGTATCAAGTGAAGTTTTATGTAATAAATCATGTTTATGTTTGTAATAAAAGCAGGGTTGTCATAAATATACATAGTCCAGATTTGTGTATTTCTCATATACGGTTCTAATATAGATTTGTGCATTTCTCATTTGAATCAAGATGCATTTTGCATTGAATGTCCTGTACCTCGTGCCAAATTATTTTTCTCCAATAGAAAGAAAAAGTATGGAAGTGCAATAAATGCATAGAAATAAGATAAAATCGTAAGTTTTTTTATTTATATTTTAAATACTTATAAGAAATTCATAATTTAATATGTTTATAATTTCAACAGTCTAACTTGGAGGCCCTTTATGGTAAGAAAGATTACAACTTCGGGCTACATGATCATTTAAGTCAGGTATTAGGTGAGGAGCACCCGGGGAGAGTACAATGTCGACCAAGGAAAAACATATTCCCCTCTAGGTATTGGTCGTCATTGGGCTCCTTTCAAGCCTCCTAGACCTCTGAGATGGAAATCACTCATGCTGAAGCAGTTGAGGAAAAGAAAATATCTTTAGAGGAGCATTAAAGAAGTAAGCTGATGACCGAACATTTCATAAAATCTATGGAAGTTTTGAGCCACTCGCTTCCATCAGAGGTTGTTGCTAATTTTGAATCATATATGGAATCAATGCAATATTTAAATGATGTGTCATGTGATTCTAATGAGGTTCGTAGTGGAGATGAAGTTGGTGGTGATAGAGTTGTTGGTGGTGTGGATGTTGCTGATGTTATTGTTGGTGATGAAGCTGCTGACGATGTTGCTGATGATGATGATGATGTTGATGAAAATGGGCATGGACATGGGGATGGGGATGTTGGTGATGGGCGGATATTAATCCTCTCTATTTCTGAATTAGTAGTGAGACTTATGTATGTACTTTAAGAACTTGAATTGAATTTTTTGTATGGATAATAATGGTTAATTAATTTTCTTCTGAAAAGTTCTGCATAAATTTTTTCATGCATTTACATAAATCTAACATTAGAATCCTTAGTCGTGCATATGAGTAAGTGATTCCCTTACTAACATAGAATAATTATCTCTAAATTATATCCCATATAGTGACATTGGATTCCATTTATTATCTCTTTGTTTTTCATAGATTATTGAATTGAAAAGTCTAAATTAATAAAGGTAAAAAAGAAATATATTCCTTAGTTATTATTTCTAAAATTTTCATCTTGTTAAATCTGAAGTTGTTCTATTGATTGAACTAGTTGGGTTTTTTGAGATCCCAAGTCCCTTAATGATATGGTATAGGCTAGAGATTTTTTTTTTATAGGTAGCTTTGTATGAAGGGTGTTTCATTTCAATAGAGTCGCACATAATTGGTTCAGGATAATGGGAAAGTTACTACATGAACTTATCCACCCCTTGATATGTCTAAGTGGGGTAACATGTAATAAGGGAAAATACAATAGTCACCCAAACCATCACCAAGGTAGGTATCTAAGGCATAAGGTTATCATGATAGATCTAGCTTTTTTTTATTCTTAAGTAGTTGATGGATGATGATGAATATGATCCTTAGATGGTGATAGGTGTTTTTCTAATATCTTATACCCTCATCAATGTTTTATTTGATATTATAGCTTCCCATTTTTTTATTTCTAAGCAACTAGTGTCTCACTTGTGAATAAAAGTGGAATTAACTCAGAGTACCATGGGTATATATTCACCTTTTGGTAAGTGGTTATAAAGTAAAAAAAAATTACTCAATTACTATTTTTCTAAGATTATTTTGAAACATTTTAGGCCTTTATACTTTAGATATGATCATATTTGACGTGAATACCCCCATCCTCCTTAAGTTGATCATCCCCTCCTAGGTCACACATCCCCCCCTAGGTAGAGCTTTCCCTCACCTGATGTGAATCCCTCTAGGTCGAGCATCCCCTTCTACATTTTTTTGATTCAGCTATTCTTTGACAGTGAGTCGCTGATATTTTTCTGGCATGGTTAATTGATTCATTGTTTAGTTTGGTTTAATATATTCTTGATTCATTTTGTTGATTCGATTATTCATTTTTTTAGTTCGGGTTTCTATTCTTTGTTTAGTTTGATCTTTCCCTCACCTGATAGTTTTTCTGGAATGGTTTGAGTTTTGTTGATTTATTGTTTAGTTTGATTCATTGTTTAGTTTGAGTTTTCTACCATAGTTAATTGATTCAGTTATTCATTTTATTGATTAATTGTTTAGGTTGAGAATCCCCTTCTACATTTTGTTGATATATTTTTTTGGATATTGATTCATGGTTAATTGATTCATTGTTTAGTCTGACTGTGTGTCGCTGATATTTTTCTTGCATCCCCTTCTATTCATTTATCTTTCATGGTTAATATTTTTCTGGCATGGTTATTCTTTAACAGTGAGTCACTAATATTTTTCATTTTTCTAGCATGATTAATTAAATTGGTGAGTGCATGGGGTAGGGGTGGGTGCAGGGGAGAGGGGGACTAGGTGCAGGGAGGGGGCTAGGTGAAGGGGGTGAGGGCTGGGTGGGGGTGGGGGGTGGGGGGCTGGGTGCAGGGGTGTGGGGGGTGGGGGTGGGTGCAGGGGGGAGGGGGAGCTAGGTGCAGGGGGTGGGGGTGGGTGCAGGGGGGTTGGGAGCAGGGGTAGTGGGGGTGCAGGGGGAGGTGTGTATAGGAGGGGGTAGTGGGGGCGCAGGTGGGGGCAGTGGGGGTGTAGGTGGGGGTAGTGGGAGTGAAGGTTGGGGGGAAATTGAGGTGAAGGGGGCAGGGGGTAGTGGGGGTGAAGGGGGTAGGGGTGTGGGGTGTGGGGGTGTGGGGTGTAGAGGGAGGGGGAGTCCAGAGGGTGTCTTTGGGGCGGAGGGGGTGTCCAGAGGGTGCATGCTATGCAGAGAACCAACAACAAAATATAGCTGATGCAATTGATTTTCTTCCATGACTTTCAATTGAGATTGATGTGAATATAAAATTCATGAGGTAATGGTTATTTTATACCATTTTTTTAAGACATTAGTAACCATTTGTTGTGTTTTTAATCAAATTGACTTGGCATGCACCATGATTTCATAATTGATGATTTCGAGTTTACTCCAGAGTGTGTGATATTTGATCTTCTAGACATTTCCTTGTATCATGGTTGGATACTTGATCCCCAAGTATGCACTTTTGAATCTTGTGCCTTTATATTTTTTTAGAAAAAATATTTTTTACATTCTCTCATTTTACAGTTTTCCTTTTTCCTTTTTCTTCTGGAATTTTCTTAATATGCATGTTTTCACGTATATGCATGCATGGGGGTGTCCAGGGGGGTTTCAGGGGGTGTCAAGGGGGAGGGGTGTCCAGGGGTGTCTAGGGGTGTCTAGGGTGTAGGGGTGTCTAGGGGGGAGGGGGTGTCCAAGGGGTGTCTAGGGTGGTGTCCAAGGGGGTCTAGTGGGGGTGTCCAGGGGGCGTCCAGGGGGGCTGGGGGGAAGTGTGCAGGGGGTGAGGGGGTGCGGGGGGGTGTGGGGGTACAGGGGGAGGAGGTTGTCCAGGAGGGGGGCATAGGGGGTGTTTGGGGGTGAAGGGGGCTAAGGGTAGGGAGGGGCAGGGGGTGTAGGGGGGTGTTTGGGGGTGAAGGGGGCTAGGGGGTAGTGTGTAAGGGGCGGGTATGGGGGAAGGGGTGTGGGGTGAAGGGGGAAGGGGGTTGTCTGGGAGGGGTCGGGGGGCTGTGAATATATGTAGGTGAAAGAGCTCAAAAGAGAGTTTGGATTCCTATTTTTGGCTTCCTGGTGGATTTTCCTTTTCGATCATTTGTGGATTTTGATGAATTGTATAGGTATGCAGGATATGGATGCATGCTATGCAGAGAACCAGCAAAAAAACATAGCTGATGTAATTGATTTTCTTCCATGACTTGAAACTGGGATTTATGTGAATATAAAATTCAGGATGTAATGGTATTTTATAAGATTTTTTGCAAGACATTAGTAACCATTTGTTGTGTTTTTAATCAAATTGACTTGGCATACACCATTCTTGAAGAATTGATGATTTTGAGTTTACTTCTGAGTGTGCAATTTTTGATCTTCTGGACATTGCTCTATATCATGGTTGGATAATTGATCTCTAAGTATTCACTTTTGAATCCTGTATCATTATATTTTTTTAGAAAAAATATTTTATACATTCTCTCAGTTTAAAATTTTCCTTTTTACTTTTTCTTCTTTCCTTTTCTTAATATGCTTGTTTGCATGTATATGCATGCATGGGGGTGTTCAAGGGGGTTTCCAGGGGTGTCTGGGGGGGAGGGCGTTTCCAGGGGGTGTCTAAGGAGGTGTCTAAGGGGTGTCCAGGGGGGTCCAGTGGGGGGTGTCTAGGGGGGTGTCCAGGGGGGTGCTAGGGGGGAGGGGTGTCCAAGGAGGGGGTCTAGGGGGTCTAGGGGGTGTCCAAGAGGGGTGTACAGGGGGGGTCCAGAGGGTGTCTAGGGGGTGTCCAATGGGGGGTGTCTAGTGGGGGTGTCTAGTGGGGGTGTGCAGGGGTGTATAGGGGGGAGGGGTGTCCAGGGGGGTTTCTAGGGGGAGGGGTGTCCTGGGGGTGCAAGGGGGTTCTGTCCAGGGGATATTAGGGGTGTGCAAGGGGGATGTGGGTGTGGTTTCACAGTGGTTTCATTGTTTCTAATAAGAAATTTTCTATTGTTTCACAGTGTTTTTCATTCTGGTTTGCAGGAGCAAGGTGAAACCAAGGTGTGCATCTACTGTTTCTAGTAAAACCATCTATACCTAAGGTTCTTTAAATAGTGGGTATATATGTTGCTACAAAACTATCTATACCTATGGTTCAATGAACCATGGGTATGTGTGATGTGAAGAAATCTATCTATACCCACATTTTACTTAACCATGGGTATATAATTTATGCTGTAAAAATGTATACCCACGGTTCTGTAAACCGTTGGTATAGATGTATACCCATAGTTTACTAGAACCGTGGTTAATATGAAATTTCAGTGGGTTATACCCACAGTTTCTACAAAATCGTGGTTATAGGGAAATCCCGATGCCTCAAGAGCCCGCGGTTCATGAAACCATGGGTATAGCCTACACCCACAGTTTTATGGGCTAAACCCATGGTTTCAAACCGTGGGTATAGGGAAATTTTCTAGTAGTGTTTAAATGAATTTATTTGTTTAGAATTATGATGGATGAAAATCTCAAGGAAATTCAGAAAATGGTTTAAGATGAAATGATTGATTAATTAAAGATAATTAATTGATTTGAGCGTGATTTATCTTAAACAAGAACTATTAACGAATTGAATGCCAATTTTATTTATGCATAAATATCATTACATGAATGGATGATCATGAGCTAGACCAGAACCTTTGTATGTGTATGGATTCATTTAATTTATTTATTTAAATTAAATTTATTGGCATGCGAGCCTTCTCCGCATTAATATATAGGGCATCCGTGCCCAAGGTTTCTTTTAAGTAAAACCCCATTTTACCCCTCACTTACGAGTGAGATAAAAGCATATGTAATGGATGGAGCTCCCAATATAGAAGAGGCGGCTCAAGTTAAGATCCAAGATGAAACCAATCCAAAGAGATACAAAGGTGGACAAGTGGAAAGCTGTAAACATGAACCCAAAAAGGTTCAAGGTGCTTCTCCCCTAGGTCTTGGGTTTGTTTATCAACCGCTAGATAAACTAACCAATAAAACAAGATCATGATCATACCATTTATTTTATTTTTGTAATTTTCATGGTTTATTTATTGTGGATGTGTTGTCGTGATCACAAAAATAATGAATTAAACAAGCATGCAAGATGGAACTAAAATAAGACCAGCTTATGCGTAAATATTATCTTTGACATGGTTAATCACTTAAGTATATCCCACTTAATATTAACAAGAATGTAAGAAAGATAATAAAATGGAAATTTAAATATAAGGATAAAATCCCTCAAAGAAATATTAAGTCCGTATAGCCTTCCATAATCTTGGTTAGAATCGAACCATAGTTCAAAGTGCTTGACCAACCCTAGTTGGGGTGCTTTCAATTATCGGGGAATTGTAATTCAAGGTTTTGGGTCGACTTGACTTGGTTCACATCAAAGTCTGACTGCCATAGTAGGACTTGGTGTGACCAAGAGGCAAAGGTTAAGGAAATCCAAAATAAAAGGATTTCAGGATTGCGGAGTCCACTCAGTAGATCAAGTAACTGCGAGTTAATGCATTTGGCATTTGGAATGCCTACCTAAAACCCTTAAAGTTGATTGACCAACCCTATTTGGGGTAATTTAAAAGGCAATATGGATCTTTTCCACTATAATATTCACGAAATAGAATATTCTGAAGTCAATGGTGAGGGCTATTGGATTTTGATAAAATAGTGGGAGACTAATAAGTATTAATTTATTTATTTATCTCAGTTGTATCATGATAAAGTACTAAAATCTTTGCTCATATTAATTTGTAGAAGAAATAAGAAAAAATAACTTCAAACATATCATTTTAAACCATACTCAAGAAGGAAAACCTTCTCACCAGCACCAATTTCTAGGAGTGGTAGAGGCGTTTACGCGTCATCCTTCGCCACAAGAGGAAATTATATGTGCTGGAGGAGCCTATTCCAGTTGCGCCTAGAAAAGAGGTCAGTGATGAGGAACTATCTCTCTATATGAAACATATGGATGATGTAACAGATGTCCAATGTTTTGTTCTATCGGCCATGTCTAATGAGCTCTTGAAGCAACATGAAAACATGGACGTGTATAGAATGATGTCTCACCTTAAGTATATTTATCCAAAGAAGGCGAGACAAAGAGATATTATATCTTCAATGCTTTGTTCATAACTAATCTTGGAGGGTAAGGGCTAGTTGGGCCTCATGTAGTCAAGATTATTGGCTACATTGAATGCCTGAACATCTTAGGGATTAAGTTTTCGGATGAGTTGCATGAATATCTCATCCTATCATCACTTCTCAAGGACTTCTCTAGATTTATTGTCAACTACAACATGAGAAACAATGAGAAGATTCTATCATAACTTCTGACCTTAATTTTCCAGGAAAATAAGGATATAGGGTATGAAAAACCCGCAATCCTTATGGTGAATAAGAAAAGGAAGTACAGGGAAAAGGGGACAAGGATTCACAAACGGTCTAAAGCCCTAAGAATTGTATCTCCAAGAAGAGGAAGATTTAGAGGCAGGTCAAGGAATGGGATACGGTATGTTTTTCATGTGGCAAGTCAGTCCACTGGAAGATTAATTGCACCCAAAATCATGGGGATGATAAAGGTGCATTCGTTATCAAGTGTAAGCTTTAAATTTCTACACATTGGGTATTAGATATAGATTATGGGGCTCACATATGTATTCAAATTTAGGAACCAAGTAGATTTAGAAAGATTTCCATAGGAGAGGTGGATATTTGAGCTGCCAATGGCATGAGGCTAGTTGCATTGGCCATTGGAAATTACCATCTCTCATTGCCAACTGGGATGATTTTTCTTTTACATAATTGTTATTGTGTGTCTATTGTTACCAAGAACATAATTTATGTATCGTGTTTATATTTGGATGGATTTATTTTAAAGTTTTTAAATGAGGGCTGTTTCTTTAATAAGAACAACATATGTTATGGTATAGCGTATTTAAATAATGGTTTGTATGTATTAAATTATGAAAACCAAGTGTTGGAAATAGATAACGAAACAAACTCACATGACTCATACAACACATAGTTGTGGAATCACCATCTTGGTCATGTAAATGAGAAATAGTTGACAAAGCTCTTCCAAGATGGTTATTTAGACTCCACTGAGCTAAAACCACATGATAGATGTCACGCTTTTTTACAAGGTAAAATGACCAAGCCTCCTTTCAGTGGATAGGGTGAAAGGTCCACAGATATTCTAGGATTGGTACACAAGGATGTGTGTGGACCATTTTCAATAGAATCTAGAGGTTTATATTCTTACTTCATTACTTTTACTGATGATTTGAGTAGAAATTTTTGTTTCTACTTAATGAGGTATAAGTCGGACTCCTTAGAGAAATTTAAGGAATTCAATAATGAAGTAGAGAATCATCTTGGTAAGAAGATGAAGATGCTTCGATTGGATTGAGGTAGAGAATATCTGAACCAATAGTTCATCGATCTTCTACAAGATTATGGGATTCTATCTCAACTCACTTCTCCATACACACCACAGTGGAATGGTGTTAGTGAAAGGATCAATCGCACCTTGTTGGACAAGGTGAGGTTAATGATGAGTCATGCAGATCTTCCATTATCCTTTTGGGGATATGCATTACAAACTACAGCATACATATTAAACTAAGTACCAACTAAGGTGTAAAATGGAATTCCCTCTGAGATATAAAATGGAAAGAAACCCATTTTTTCACACACATGTGTAGGGGGATGTGAGGTGTTTGTTAAGGCATTCAAAGGAAAAAAACTAGCACCATGGGGTACGAAGTGTATCTTTATAGGATTTCCTAAGGAAACAAAAGGATATTACCTATATAAACCTTCAGACAAGAAAGTCATTGTCTCTAGATAAGCTGTATTTATTGAGAGGGATCACATCATCAAAAAGGATAGTGGGGGCAAGATTGACTTCGATGAAGTTGATGCTCAAGATACACAGGAGTTGGTACAAGAACAAGTTCCACAGGTCCTCGTGGAAGAGGTTTCAGAAACACAAGTACTGCGTAGGAGCTCAAGAGAGGTAAGGGAACCAGAGAGATTTGGTTTCCTAGTCATAGAGGATGGTGAATCATTATTGTTGGAAAATGATGAACCTCTCTCCTATAAGTAATCGGTAGAGAGATTAGAAGCTGCAAGATGTCTATAAGCTATGAAATTTGAGATGGATTCCATTTATCATAACCAAGTCTGGGTTCTGGTCGATGAGCTAGTTGATATAAATCTTGTTGGATGCAAATGGGTATTCAAGAGAAATCTAGACATGGAAGGTCAACTTATCACCTATAAATCAAGTCTAGTGGCTAAAGGGTTCAGAAAGTGTCAAGGAATTGACTATGAAGAAACCTTCTCACCAGTTTCCATGTTTAAATCCATAAGAATAATACTTGCCATAGCAGCTTACCATGACTACAAGAATTGGAAAATGGATGTCAAAACATCATTCCTTAATGGGAATCTTCAGGAAGATGTCTATATGACATAGCCAGAAGGTTTTGTGACACCAGGTGAATCCAAACAAGTTTGCAAGTTGCAGAAATCCATTTATGGATTAAAACAAGCATCCAGGTCATGGAACATTTTATTTGATGAATCCATAAAGGAATTTGGTTTCATTAATAATGAATGTGAGCCATGTGTTTATAAGTGGTTTAATGGGAATGTGTTCGTTATCCTAGTAGTATATGTTAATGAAATATTACTTATTGGAAATGATATACCAGACTTACAGTCAGTTAATCACTGGTTGAACAAGTGTTTCTCTGTGAAGGACTTGGGTGAAGTAGCCTACATTCTAGGGATGAAGATCATTCATGATAGATCAAAGAGGCTGCTTGGACTAAGTCAAGGTACATACATTGACCATATACTAAATATATTTAGTTTGGAACAATCCAAGAGGGGATTAGTTCCAGTGTCACATGGTCTACATCTTTCTAAGAAAATGTGTCCTCAAACACAACAGGAGAAAGATAGGATGAGTAAGATCCCATATGCTTTGGCTATAGGATCCATCATGTATGCCATGTTATGTACCAGTCTTGATGTTGCCTATGCACTGATCATGGTAGGAAGATATCAAGAAGATCTAGGAGAACAGTATGGGACTGCTGTTAAGACTGTCCTTAAGTATCTGAGAAGAACTAAGGATATGTTCTTGGTGTATGGAGGAGATGAAGATCTTTTCGTCAGAGGGCATGTTGATGCTAGTTTTTAGATGGATTAGAACATATAAAGATTCAATATAGATATGTTTTTTGTCTAAATGGAGGAATTGTGAGCTGGAAGAGTTCAAAGCAACCAGTTGTCTCTGATTCTATAGTAGAGTCCGAATATATAGCAGCTTTTGATGTAGCCAATAAATCCATCTAGATTTGGAACTTTGTCCAGGATCATGATGTGGTGCCTAGAAGTAAAGATCTTATCACATTGTATTGTGATAATACTATATTGGTGGCTCTTGCAAAAGAACCAAGGTCACATCAACGAACAAATCACATTCTCCAGAAGTATCACCTCTTGAGAAATTTCTATCAAAGGGGTGAAGTTTTAGTGAGAAAATTTTCCATAGAAGATAATGTGGTGGACCCCATAAATAAAGTTCTATCTCATCAGAAGCATAAATATCATATGAGAGATAGAGGGTTAAAGGTTGTTAGTAGTCAGATCTAGTCCAAGTGAGAGTCTGTTGGAGATTATGTCCTAGAACCAAATACTTTGTACTTTATTCATTAATAAATACCTTATCACATATTAATTGTTCTTCTACGTGAAAATGCATGTGATAATGTCCTAAGGATAGTTGTTTCACTAAAGGGTCATAGTGGATCCCTGCCATTATGATAACTCGGAAGTGTCATAACACTATTTGTTTACCTCACCTGTTTTGATAATCCCAATTATGCCTCCTCATACTTTGATAATCCCAATTAATGTTTATCTATATTCTAATTCACTCAATCTATGACATTATATCTGATAATAATATTAAAATATTCCTTGAAATATGTTAATCAATGTTTATCTTTGTTTATCTAAGTTTTAAAGTATTTCTAATCCAATCGGATATGTTTTGCATAAAACAGATAAGTGTTAGTCACTGATCTGCGTATAGCTACTGATAAAGAGCTATCGGTACTTAGTCTATTGATAGACAAAGTCACAAATAATCCAAGGTCACTGATACAGATAGTTACCAATAGAAAAAGTCTTCTGATAGTATAGAATAGAGATACCGATATGCATAAGTCTACTGATACATATAATCACTAGAACTAAGCAAGCTACCGATACAGACAGTCACCAATACATAGAGCTACCGACAGACCAGAGCTACTGATAGACCAAGAGCTACCGATATACAGAGTCACCGATATAGAATGAAGCTACCGATACAAAGCAGAGCTATCGATGGATCAAGAGCTACCAATAGAATGAGCCACCGGTATATAGAGTTATCGATACCAAAAGTTACCGATACAGAGTAAGAGCTACCGATATCAGGAGCTACCGATACAAGTTCAAAGAACTACTGATGGAAGGTCACTACTACACAAAGTCCACCGTACACGTCCACCATACAGAAGGATACTAAAGATTGACCAACCAGTCAAACTCTATACTCTCAATATTATTTATTTATTTTTTAAGATAACGGTTACATTTGATGTTTTTAATGCAGTTAATGTTATTTAATGATTTTTTTTGCCATGTCAGGGAACCGTACCTAGTACCCATGAAAAAGGTAATAATTCCCATTTGTCGGAGCTAAAATCTATAAAAGGGAAGATAAAGACCTAGTTGGAAATAAGTGAACACGGGGTGTGCATACAGCGAGAATCAAGGAACTAAGAAGGCACACGAAGGGTGAAAAATACAAGATCTCAACATCATTGAAACGTGGTGCATTCACACAAGACTACATCCATACTCCAAGAGCACTAGACATACATGAAGCAATTCTTTTCTAGAGGAGAACACAAGCTGTATCTTGAGTGAAGAACTACAACAAACACTTTATGCACTCAGGCTGATAAGCTGAACCTGGAACCAAGGAAGAAAATGATACTTTTTTTTTCAGAACAAAAACCAGAGAAGGACTCAGAATCTTTTCTGACAAATCAAATGAGTCCAGAGCTACACTGCTAATCACTAAAGCTTATCTAAACTCATTCACACTTACTTTAGTGATTCTTTCATTTACATTTCGAGTAGTGTGTGTACCCTATTTATTTTACACACACACTATCTCCTGAGCTAAGATGGAGGATTCTTAAATCCTCATTAAAACTCTATAACTCCCTTGTATCCCACTGTGGATAGTGGTAGAGGTCGAGTATGACCTGGACAGCTGTGAGCTGTTGTTTGTTTTCCCACGTAGAACTGTGGTAGAGGTCTTAGGACCTGGACAGTTTCTGAACTGTTGTTTACCCCGATCCAGGGTGTGGATCAATTTATATAAATTGTTGAGAGGACTAATTCTCGGCTTGAGACTAAACCTCTTTGTTACATCTGTTGTGCATTTTAGTTTAAGTCATAAGTATACTATATATATTTCATATTCTTCTGCTAAATACTTTGAAATATAATTTGTTTTAAACTTACTTTGATAGTTAAATTAGCAAGTGTTTATACTTATTGTAAACCAATTAGTTAGTTTCAAAAGTCAATTTAATCTTCAGATTAAATTAACTGAGACCTAATCAATTTTTGAGAAACTAATTGAACATTTACACTCTGTATAAATTCACTACAGTTTAACTTTGTTTTTAAATAGGGGGATTTTAAGAGAAATATTTTTAACAGAAATTTTAATTGGAAATCAATTCACCCCCCTCTTGAGTGTCCACTCTGACCAACATTTGGTATCAAAGGCTGTTTCTATTAATACAAGTTTTCAAAACATTCTGTTTTTCAACTGTGATTTTAGTTGCATCTTTAAAGATCTTAAATTTATGTTAGTTCAAAATTTTATCTCTTTAATATATTTTCTAAAATATAGTTATGGACAATAGACTAGAAGGTGCTTCTACCAACAGGCCACCTTTCTTTAATGGTACAAACTATGCCCAGTGGAAACTTAAGATGAAAATTCACTTAGAGAGTATGGGTTTTGATATCTAGAATTCTATAGATTCTCAATATAAAATTTCAGAAACTAAAAGAACAACTTGGGATGAACCTACAAAGACTGCTTACAATAATAATTGTAAATCTATGAATGCCCTGTATTGTGATTTAGGAGATGAAGAGTTTAATAGAATTTCTGCTTGTAAAACTGCTTATGAAATATGGTACACTTTGGTTGTTTCCCATGAAGGAACAACCAATGTTAAAGAAATGAGGCTGAATACATATACTATTAAATATGATAATTCTAAGATGAGACCTGATGAACTCATTCCTAACATGTATCTCAGGTTCAATGAGATTGTCAATACTATGAGCTCTCTTAGAAAGGTTGTTCCAGCAAAGGAACAAATCATGAAGATATTAAGATGTCTACCAGAAAGATGGAGAGGCACTTCTGTCTCAATTATAGAATCATGTGACATAAGAAAACTACAAGTCAAGGAGCTCATTGGTAAGCTTATGATGTATGAGGAAGAACTCAAGGTGAATAAGGAGGAAGATGATGAACCTAAAAAGAAGTGTGTAGCTTTTAAATCTAATGCTCTGAAAATCAAGGACAAAGACAAAGTTCAAATACAAACTAAATGTTCAACCAGTGAAGATTCGGATTCAGACAGTGATGAAGAAATGGCTCAAATAGCCATTAGATTTAAGAAGTTCTATAGGAAGAATAAATTCTTCAGAAAATCTAATTAAAAAGGAAAGTATGACAACAAAGGACATTAGAAGAAGGATTGGAAGAAATATGATAAGGAATATGATATAGTCTTCTATGAATGCAAGAGGAAAGGACACATCAAGGCTGGCTATCCAAAACTAAAATTCAAAAAGAAATATGATTATAAGGACAAGAAGTACAAGAAAGATATGAAAGCTACCTGGAGTGCTTCGGAACACAGTACAAGTGAATGTGAAGTTTCTGATTCTAAAAAGAATCGTGCCAACATGTGTTTCATGACCAACACATCTGAGGTAACCTTAGATACTCCTATTTTAAATTCCTATTATTCTAGAGATGATGCAGAATCTGATTCTGATTCTGAAGATATGTCTAAGGCTAAATTGTTTGAATATTGTAACATGCTGGAAGAAACATGTAATGAACATAAGGACAAATATAAGTCGTTAAAGAAACATCATTCTCTCACTGCCAATGTTAAATCTGCCTTTGATATAGAAAAGGAAAAGAATTCTCAACTTTTGAAGGAAAATACTAAACTGAAAATGTCTAATGAGCAACTTAGAAAGGACTTAGAAAAGTTCACAAATGGAAATGATACACTTACTCAAATGTTAGGTAAACAAGTTGCACCAAATTACACTACTGGTTTGGGATACCAACCTGGACAGAGATAGTTTACCAAAAATTGATTTATTCCTAAATCTTGACAAAATTATGCTTATTCCAGTTCTGGAAATTTATATACTTCAACTAGTTATTCATATGGTTATAGATCAAATAAAGTCTATCTTTAAAAATATTTTGATTTTGTAAATTATATGAGACTCATAAGACAAATATGGGTACCTAAAGCTTTGATTGCTAACCTGTCTGGACCCAAGAAGGTCTGGGTACCAAAATCATTTTCTGTTTAAACCTGTTTTGTAGGAGACCTACTTGAAGAGTTCTCGCAAGAAGGCATGGTACTTGGATAGTGGATATTCAAGGCACATGTCTGGAGATTACTCATGCTTTAAAATCTTAATCAAGGTTGATGGAGGCTATGTCACCTTTAGTGATAACTATAAAAGAAAAATCATCATCCTTGGCCATATTGGTAACATTAATTCAGTTTTAATTTCTAATGTTTTATTTGTTTATGGACTTAAATACAATCTCTTAAGTATTTATCATTTATGTGATGATGTCTTTAATGTTAAGTTTGAAAATTATTCATGTAATGTTTTTAACTCTAAAAATGTTTTAGTATTTTCTTCATTGAGAAATGAAAATGTTTATGTTGTTGATTTAAATTATTTATCCAAACAAAATGTTACTTGCCTAAATGCTTTTCATAAAGAGTCTTGGATTTGGCACAGAATATTAGGACACTGCAACATCCATTCACTTAGAAAATTGGCTAGGAAGAATTTAGTTAGAGACCTACCCAAACTTGAATTCCCAAATGACAAAGTTTGTAATCTCTGTCAAAAGGGAAAGAAACATAAAGTTTCTTTTAAATCAAAGAAAGAAATTTCAACTTCTCAACCTCTCGAGTTGGTTCACATGGACTTGTTTGGACCTTCTAGAGTTTTTAGTTTAAATGGGAAGCACTATGTCTATGTCCTAGTAGATGACTTTTCTAGATATACTTGGGTATACTTCTTGGCTCACAAAAGTGAAGCTTGTTCTTACTTTATTAAATACTCCAAGTCTGTAGAAAACCTTATTGGACTTAAGATTAAGACCCTGAGAAGTGATCATGTCTGTGATTTTGAAAATCAAGAGTTTGAATCTTATTTCTCACATAATGGCTATAGTAATAACTTTTCTTCCCCTAAGACACCTCGGTAGAATGGTGTAGTAGAAAGGAGAAACAGAACCCTTCAAGAAATTGCAAGAACCATGCTTAATGAGTATGACCTACCTATTTATTTTTGGGATGAAGCTATGAATACAGCTTGTTATATTATTAATAGAGTCTTGATTAGACTTGTTCTCAAGAAGACCCCATATGAACTATGGAATAATAGAAAACCCAAAGTTAGTTACTTTAGAGTCTTTGGTTGAAAAGTTTGTATTCTCAATACAAAGGATAATCTAGACAAGTTTGCTTCTAAAAGTGATGAAGGAATTTTTCTTGGTTATTATTTAACTAGAAAAGCCTATAGAGTCTTTAAAAAAAAGAACCAAATGTGTGGAAGAATATGTTCACATCAGTTTTGATGAAACTGATCCACATGATCCTAAAACCTCTCTTGAAAATCTTGAAGAATATTTGACTGTTCTGGACCTTAATGATAAATCTAAAGAACCTACTGTAAAAACATCCAGTTCTGGACATACTCCAGAATCTGCTTCTATAGAACCCGAACTTAGAGATGAACCTGAAATTTTTAGTCCTACATTTACTAGATCAACTAGGATTCTAAAGAATCATTCTTTGGATGCTGTTGTTGGTAATATTGATAGAGGGACACAGACTAGAGCTTCTCTAAGAAACCAGGTTGAACATCAAGCCTTTCTTTCATAGCTAGAACCTAAAAATGTCAATGATGCAATCAATGATGAATTTTGGGTAATGGATATGCAAGAAGAGTTAAATCAATTTGAAAGAAACAAAGTCTGTGAATTAGTTGACAGACCCAAGGACACTTTGACAATAGGCACTAAATGGGTTTTTAGAAAAAAAGTTGATGAATCTGAAAATATAGTTAGAAAAAAATCTAGTCTAGTTGCACAAGGATATATTCAATAGGAAGGTGTAAACTATGAGGAAAAATTTGCACCTGTAGCAAGATTAGAAGCCATTAGGATCTTACTTGCCTATGCTGCTCATCTGAATTTCAAATTATATCAAATGGATGTCGAAAGTTATTTTCTAAATGGTTTTATAATTGAATATGTTTTTGTTGAAAAACCACCTGTATTTACTAATCCTCATTTTCCAAATCAAGTTTTCAAGCAATCTAAAGCTTTATATGGTTTAAAACAAGCTCTAAGAGCTTGGTATGATAGACTTAGTAATTTTCTTATTTCAAAAAGTTTTACTAAAGGGATTTCTGATCCAAATCTTTTTATTAAAAGAATTTATAAAGATGTTTTGATAGTAAAAATCTATGTTGATGATATTATTTTTGGATCTTCTAAACATTCCTTATGTATTGATTTTTCAAAGAGTATGCAAAATGAATTTTAAATGAGTTTAATGGGAGAACTTAAATATTTTCTTGGATTTCAAGTTTTTCAAAATGAAAATGGTATTATTTTGAATCAAAGTAAATATAAAAAGGATATTTTAAAACATTTTGGTTTGGATATTATTAAGGAAAGTGATACTCCTATGAGTGCAGTCTGTAAATTGGATGCAGATGAAACTGGGAAACTAGTGGATAAAACCAATTACAGAGGTATGATTGGAAGATTACTTTACCTTACTACTAGTTGACCAGATATTATGTTTAGTGTGTGTATGTGTGAAAGATTTCAAGATAATCCAAAAGAATCTCATTTACTTGTTGTTAAAAGAATTTTTAAGTATCTTAAACACACTGTAAACTTAGGTTTGTTTTACCCAAAAGGACAATCCTTTGAGTTAATGAGTTATTCAGATGTTGACTTTTCTGGTTGCAAGTTGGATAGAAAAAGCACATCTGGAACATGTCATTTATTGGGAAAATCCTTAGTATCTTGGTGTAGTAAGAAGCAGAATTTTGTAGCTTGGATACTGCCGAAGCAGAGTATATAGCTGCTGGTAGTTTCTGTGCACAAATTTTGTGGATGAAACACACTCTTTTGGACTATGGATATGATTTTAAGCATGTTTCTATCAACTGTGATAACACTAGTGCAATAAACATTTCGAAGAACCCTGTCTCTCACTCTAGGACCAAACACATTGATGTAAGACATCACTTTTTGAGAGATAATTACCAAAAGGTGATATTACACTTGAATTTATAGGTACTGAACATCAATTATCTGACATTTTCACCAAACCTTTAAGTTCGGATAGGTTAAGTTACATTAGACATGAGTTAGTAATGATTAACCTTGATCGGTAGATACCTCACCGATGTGAATACCTCATTGATGTGAATATCTCACTGATGTGGATACCTCACCGATGTAACCTCACCGATGTAACCTCACTGATGTAACCTCACTGATGTAACCTCACCGATGGACCTTACTAATAGGAATTCTCAGCGATAAACCCTACTGATGAGTGCACTGTTTTAAACTTATATCTGCCGCCAGAATCTGAATCATTTTTACTTTATTTCATTTTATTTATTTTATGATTACTAAATGATAAAAATAAAGTCCTAGTTACTTCTCAATCCACTGAGCCTCAAACCCTTTACCCTCAAACCATTAGCTCCTGAATCTCTCGAGAACCCTAAATCCCTCGAACCAGTGATGGAAAAAACCAAACTTCCTACCGTCAGAGATGACACTGATGAGCCGAATGCAAAGAAGCAAAAGTTCGATCCAGAAGCAAGTGGTAGTGTTGGAAGAACTAGGTCGGTTAGGTGACCAGTGAACCCTCATTTGCAGAATAGAGTTATTGTGATTGAAAAAAAAGTGTGCGTGGAATGGTTGTTACCTAGCAAGTCGTTAGTGTTCGAAGTGATGAAAGATCAAAAGTGGGTAGATTGATTTTCGAACAACAATGGCCCCTACTATCCAAATCTAGTGAAACAATTTTATGAGTTTGTAAGCTTTGAGAAGTCAGAAGATGAGAACTGAGTGATTTCTTTTATGAATGGAAAGGAGATATCATTTCCATCTGTTGAGTGGGATGAATTCCTAAAGGTACCACATGAAGGTTTATCTGGATATGTATCGAAAGATATACCACCTACAAGTGATATATTCAATTATGAGACTGCCTTGGAGGAGATCACTAGTGATGGAAATCAAAGACAAGTAGTGGCTGGTGAAATGGATGGAGAGAACAGATTGCTGTTCAAATTTGTTCAGCATGTCTTAATACCAAGGAGAGGGGACTTTCCAAATTTGAGATATCAGGATATCTATCTCCTGCATCTCTTGAGACATTGTGTAAAATTGAATCTGTGCAGATTTATGATGATCCAAATGGAAGACATGACAAGGCCAAAATCAAAGACTAATGCCCTATTCTTTGCCAAGTTGATCTCAGTGATGATCAAAGTGAAAGGGGTAGCTGAGTCTCAAGATGAGACAGTGGTAGTAAGGAATAATTTTTGTATCACAACCACAGTTTGCAAATACATGAAGATAAATTGGAACCCATGGAGAGAAGAGTGGGTTAATGATGACAAGAAGGTATATGATAAATTCAATCTTGTGGATCATCCTTCAAGACCTAAGTATGTGAGGGATCCAGGTCTAGGACCTAATGAAGAAGAACCCGAGTACAGTGATGAGACTGAAGAAGAAGAAGAGACTTCTATGGATTATGGAAGAGATATGGACTTGCCTCCAAGTTCAGTTGCTGAAATTGTATCTTCTAGAAAGGAAAATCTATTAGAAGAAGAGACACCTGCTGATAGGGAAGACCAGCCAGTGCCTAAGCATGAAGAAGAAAAGGAGAATGAATCTGAAGCCTCTGATTCTGTCTGCTTAAGTCTAAGTCCATTAATTGGAAGCTTAGTTGTTCCTACTAAGGATGTAGGAGAAATGGAAGAAGTTGTACCTAATCCAGAGGACCCTCCAACTGTTACAGAGAAAGAATTGATTATAGAAGATTCGTCTGAGGAAGAAAGACCTGCTGAGAATTCTATTTTTGTACATGGGAATTCACCCATTGAGGGGGAGAATCAAACCAAGTTTGGAAGTGTGTCAGTGGCTGTTGATATTGAGGACTGGGCAGAAGACCCAGGTTTTTTGGTTTGTGGATTGGACTATCCTGATTCTGATAATGAGGCATCCCTCAATAGACCAAAGATCATTTATGATGTTGAGACTGAGTTATTTCCTAAATATGTGGTTAGAATGCATGACCTGGATATTTTGAAGAAAAATCTTAAGGTCAGTTTTGTGGAAGAGACAAGGAAGATGGAAGTTTCACTGGTGTCATCAATTCAATCAATTATGAATGATTCTGTGGCCAGCATAGCAACTGAAAGAGCACTTGTTGTAATTTCTCCTACTAATATGATCACCAGGGATGACCTTGAATCCTTAAAGGATGAGCTGAAAGAGTCCTTTAGTGCTTCTGTTGCTGAGTTTAAGCACTTCTTTGTTGAAGAGATGAGCAATTTGGAAAAATATTTTTAACTCTCTCTCGGTTGTAATATGTCAACCTTTATGGCAGAAATAGTGGAAGAAGTTATAGCCTTCCAGACTCAAGTATCTAGACTGGAAGCGGATGTTAAAGCTCTAAAGAAATCTGTTATCTCTTTAGAATCTTTCATGAGTTCAAAATATCAAGTATACAAGGACTTAGCCTATGTCAAAAGTGTTGTGAGTCAGATGGTATATGTCTTTAAAGGTTTTAAAACCTCTATGAAAGAACATGTCAGCACCCAGGATTCCCAAGTGAAAAACCTTATTAGTGGGTTGTCCAAAAACTTCAAGGAAACAGTAACCTTCTCTATTGGTTCTGTTGCTTCTAGACCCTCAGTGGATTTGAATCAGATTCGTGCTGTGATGGAGGATCTTGGTTTAGCTTCAACCAGTGTCTCTGTGGACTCATCTGACCTGAGAAAAGTTGTGATTTCTACTAGAGATTCAGCTAGAGAAATAATGAAGATAGTCCAAGACTATATGAGAGAAGCTTCTGCCTCTCAGAAAGAAGTGAAAGACAAGGTAGACTCTTATTTCCAAAAGGTTTACACCAAGCATCAACTCAACAATCACTTTAAACTTCTATTGGAAAACCTGAAGTTACATCCTTTCAATCAAGCCTTCAGAGAGCAAGTCAGCAAACTGAGGGAATTGACTCCAGCCTTGGAAAAATTCATGGAGAACAAGGATGATTTCATATCTACTATGGAGAGAGGAGGAGGAATAATTATGGATTTCAGAAATCTTTTGCTGCCTTTCCCGCATGTCGATGCTAGGCCAGTGAATGTACCTCCATCCTTACATGCCTCTGCCTCTTCTGCTTCTCTTGTTCAGATGACTCTAGCCCAAGACATTCTAATCCTTACACCTATGATCACTCAAATAACTCCTCAGTACATGCTAGGCACAGTTTCTGTGGCTCAACCCCCTGTGATCATTTCTAGAATTCCTAATCCTTCACCAGTATCCACACAGTCTGAATCCTCTTCTGATCCAAAGGGAAAATCTCACATTGAGAATGTGGATTGAATAGGTGGCTAATATGTTTGATAGGAATCCCTTGTATTTTTTTCTATCTATGTAACTTTTTGCAACATATAATACAATTGGATTTCTTTTCTTTCTCATTTTGTTCCTATTACGACCCGTCCTCGGGGCCCGTGCCGTGACTACCCAAGCCCGCCTTCCATGGGCCAGGGGCTGGCGACTAGCACCAAGGCGTAAATCCCGGTAAAAAGGAAGGCATTGCCTTTGTAAAGTAAACAAACACCACAGAGCAAGCAAGCAGTATAATTAATCACTAAGTAAAAACTAAGTACAACAGTAAGTGCGGAAAAGTAAGTGGGCCAGTATACAAACCCAAACTGAAAGTAAAGTACAACTCGAAAGGAAAAAACAGCAACTGAAAAGTAAAGCCGCAGCGTCGAGCCATCCACTAGAAGTCCCACCTGAAGGGTGAGTACATATAGCCTCCACAGCTCCTCAGGTCTAGCCGACCGCTCCGAGTACGTCCCGCCCAGTGGTCCACCTCCAGGTATCGTCCTGCTCCGCAATCCTCCTCAACCACGATCAGCGATGTCCGTCATCTGCAACCAACACAATGTAGTGCGGGCATAGCCCGTGCAGGGGTGAGTATAAGCTACTCAGTAGGGACCCTGAGACCCCTGAAGGTCTCCCAGAATCCACAAAGGATAATCCACAAAGGAAAGATACAATCACGAAGTAACATCCGACACTGCTTAGGTATACTCCCATACATATACCTAACTCATCAATTCCAGTTCAGCTCCAACATCCGAGCTCAAGTACAACCCAGTCCACACAGGAAAGAAAAACGTAAATCCACACAGGATAGCACAACACAATCCACATAGGAAAGCAAACAGGATTCAGCTCACACAGGTATACAACTTCGTAAGATGATAGAGATGATCAGATGTAGCCACTGATTCATCTAAGTCATCGAACCCACAAAGTATCGGTAGGTACTAACCCCCGCAATGACCCACACAGGATTGATCATGAAGTTGAAACCATAGCTATTGGGAAACTTCTTCTCTATCAAGTACAGTGGGTATGCCGCTACAACCAAGCGCTTCCCTCTAACCTTGGACTACTGTAGTACTCCACCTAACGAGTACTGTGGGCCTTCTGCTACAACCAAGCGCTTCCCACCATGGGTCTGCCGCTACAACCAAGTGCTCCCCCTCATAGCCTCTAGAGGTACTCCTTCTGTTGAGTACCACGGGTCTGCCGCTACAACCAAGCGCTCCTCTGACATGGGTCTGCTGCTACAACCAAGCGCTCCCCCATGCTGCTACAACCAAGCGCTCCTCCGTCGTAGGTCTGCCGCTACAACCAAGCGCTCCTCCATCGTGGGTCTGCCGCTACAACCAAGCGCTCCCCCTCATAGCCTCCAGAGGTACTCCTTCTGTTGAGTACCGCGGGTCTTCCGCTAAAACCAAGCACTCCACCGCCGTGGGTCTGCTGCTACAACCAAGCGCTTCCCACTGGGCTATCTGTAACACACCGAGTCGTTCGATCAGCAGTCGTCAAGTCTCAACCGGTTCTAGGGTTTCCGCACACAGCATTCTCATTCTGGGAGGGTCCACTCCATGTGCCAAGAGGTCGATGCATCAACTGACATGTAGTCCGGAGTTGATGTATCCCAAAAAGTACCGTAGTGGTCACTACCGAACCCACTGAGGATTCCCGTACTGTCTTCATTGTCGTCGCAGACGCAGCCAGCTCTAGGGTTCCCGCACAAAGCAAGCTCGTTCGGGAGGGTCCGCTCCACGAGCTGAGGGGCTGATACACCAACTGATGCATAATCCAGAGTTGATGTATCCAAAAGTTCTGTATCGTCAACATGAACTCAACGTCGCAGACAGCGCGTCAATCGGACGTCCGGTCTGAGAGTTATAGGCTTTTTCGTCTTAGGGGCCCGGTTGGTTTTTAAGTCAAAACCAACCCGACCGTACTCCACCTGCATCCAAACCTAGGGCGGAGTAAGTCAAAATATCCGTCTCACTAAGAGGAATCCATCAAAGTTGACGGCATGCCAATCGGACGTCCGGAGCTCAAGTTACGATCGTTTTCGCTCCGAGGGCCCAGTTGGTTTCGTGTACGAACCAACCCGGCCGAACCCAAAGTATTCTGAAACCTTGAGTGCGATATGTTAAAATGACCGTCTCGGTCCAAGGATCGCATCGCCGATGACGGTACGCCGATCGGAGGCTCATATCTCAAGTTATGGGCAACAGACCGAAAAGGTCCGAAAACGGGGGGTCTGGGCCCGGACCGACCCGGCCCACCCCCCCCCCCCCCCCCGGGTCGGCCCGAACCGGGCGACCCGACCCGGGTCCGGGTCCGACCCAGATGGCGCGACCCGGCCCCGCCGGCGGTTCAGCTCGGCCGGTTACGGCCGAGCGGAGCGGGGGGCGTGCTGGCCCCCGCGTGATGGAGTCGCGGCCCCGCGTGGGGCCTCCCTTGCCAGCGGATGCGATATCCAGCCACGTCTCGTCCTTCGCTGGTCCCCGCGCGGTCGCGGGACGGCCGGCCCACCGTCGCGGCTTCAGCCGCGGCAGTTCTCCACGGCGGCGCGCCGAGCGCCGCCGCCTTCCGCCGCCGGCACCGCCATGCCGGCGTGGCGCGCCGGCGGGTTGCTCCGCAGACCACCGGATGAGTTCTGGTTGTCGTAAATTCACTTCGTCTTCGCCAAAGGCCCTCCCGGGGTCCGTCCTTCACTGCGAGGACCTCACATCGCCCGTGCGGCTTGTTTTGTCGACGTTCGCCGTTTCGCACACCAAGAACGAAAGGGGCGGTGGGTTCGGACTTTTTCATTGGTCCGCACCCACCGCGTTAGCGGTTTAAAATATCTCACAACAAATATTTAATCAAATGTCGTAGGTATAAATCACAAAGATTTAAATGAATCAAACCCCTACCTCGTCGTAGTCGTTGAACGTGAGTTCTTCGCGGAATTGACCGTCGCGGAAGAAGTGGATCGTCGCGTCGTGGAAGGGGTGTCGCGTCGTCGCGGTACACAGCGTCGCGTCGACGATCTCCGAGGGTTAAAGAAAACACACAGATTTAATTGCACGTTTAAACCCAAGTTGAGGATAAAATCCACAAAGGAATTTAAAAGATCCGAAATCCCCTACCTCAAACGGGTGTTGATCGAAGATTGTCGCGGGGAAGGAACGTCGCGGAAGAAGCGTCCCGGAAGGAGGATCATCGGCGTCGCGGTACACGGTGCCGCGTTGTCGATATCCTAGGGTTTGACGTTCTTCGCGTTCTTCGCGTTCTTCGCGTTCTTCGCGTTCTTCGCGTACTTCGCGTTCTTCGCGTTCTTCGCGTTCTTCGCGTTCTTCATGTTCTTCGCGAAGGAGGATGAAGAACTTAGAGTTTCTCCAAACTGTCTTAACAAGCCACCCACATGTGTTGGTCTTATTTTATTCTTATGCCAACAAACAAAAAAAAGTTAAGAAACGAACCATTAATTCAATGAATTAATGGTAACGACTTAACTGCCCAATTAATAGGGGTGTTAAGAATTTAAGAAAACACATCGGTTGACTTTCATTTAAAAAGGGGTTTTCGCGGGTGCATTACTTTAGAGGAAAAGAAACGGTGGGGCTCATGCGGGACCCACCTCACAAATATCCTACCAAGTGGGTAGGATATTTTGGGTTCCACCCTATCCGCTTCAACTCAGCTTAAGTGGCTTTAAGTGGCTTTAAGTGAAATAAAATAAAGTTGTCGTACCACTTTATTTTATTTTTTAACTTAACCCCAAAAACTAAAAACCACACCCGAGAAAACGCAACTCCAGAAAAGGCGTTTCTAAGCAGATGTCGGTGTTGCGATTCCATCGGTGCCCTCAGAATTCAATTCTGAGCACCGGTTCAAAAGATAGAAAAACCCGCTCGTTCGTTCACTGAACGTACCCGAGCCAAACTTCGGAAAATGATTCCGGGCACACCGGGCCTCGGAATCAGGTGCCGTCAGAAACTGCGTTCTTGTAAAATTCCAAAGAAAATTAAGAAAAAAAAATCCTTGAATTTTACGGGTCTTTATAGTTCCTCTTCTCTTTATTGTTTCCCACTTTTTGATTATCACAAAGGGGGAGAAATATTATCAAAGTATTAAAGAGGGAGAAATATTCTCAAAGGGGGAGCAATATTATCAAAGGAAGAGCTACCATGTTTTTCCCCTCTGATATCATTGCATTTAATTCTACCTTTGATACATTATGTTCTATAACATACTGTTTTCTCTGAAATAATTGCATTTAATGATATATCCTCTGATACAACTACTCATTGTTTTAAAACTATAATATCATAAGTTGTGATTATCAAAAAGGGGGAGATTGTTGACCTCACCTGTTTTGATAATCCCAATTATGCCTTCGCATACTTTGATAATCTCAATTAATGTTTATCTATATTCTAATTTGCTCAATCTATGACATTTCTATGTGATAATAATATTAAAATAATCCTTGAAATGTGTTAATCAATGTTTATCTTTGTTTATCTAAGTTTTGAAGTATTTCTAATCCAATCGGATATGTTTTGCATAAAACAGATAAGTGTTAGTCACTGATCTGCGTATAGCTACTGATAAAGAGCTACCGGTACTTAGTCTACCGATAGACAGAGTCACTGATAAGCCAAGGTCACTGATACAGATATTTCCCAATATAAAAAGTCTTCCGATAGTACAAAATGGAGATACCGATATACATAAGTCTACCGATACACATAATCACTAGAACTAAGCAAACTACCAATACAGACAGTCACCAATACATAGAGCTACCGACAGACCAGAGCTATCGATAGACCAAGAGCTACCGATATACAGATTCACCAATACATAATGCAGCTACCAATACAAAGCAGAGCTACCGATAGATCAAGAGCTACCGATAGAATGAAGTCCCCGGTATATAGAGCTACTGATACCAAAATTTACCGATACAGAGTAAGAGCTACCGATATCAGGAGCTACTGATACAAGTTCAAAGAACTACTGATGGAAGGTCACTGCTACAAAAAGTCCATTGTACACGTCCACCGTACAGAAGGCTACTAAAGATTGACCAACCAGTCAAAATCTATACTCTCAATATTATTTATTTATTTATTAAGCTAACAGTTACATTTGATGTTTTTAATACAGTTAATGTTATTTAATGATTTATGTTTCCATGTCAGGGAACTGTACCTAGTACCCATGCAAAAGTTAATCATTCCCAGTTTCCGGAGCTGAAAGCTATAAAAGGGAAGATAAAGACCTAGCTGGAAATAAGAGAACACGGGGTGTGCATACAGTGAGAATCAAGGAACTAAGAAGGGACACGAAGGGTGAAAAAGACAAGATCTCAACATCATTGAAACGTGGTGCATTCACACAAGACTATATCCATACTCCGAGAGCACTGGACATACACGAAGCAATTCTTTTCTAGAGGAGAACACAAGCTACATCTTGAGTGAAGAACTACAACAAACACTTTATGTACTCAGGATGATAAGATGAACCTGGAACCAAGGAATAAAACGATACTCTGTTTTTCATAACAAAAACCAGAGAAGGACTCATAAGCTTTTCTGACAAATCAAACGAGTCTAGAGTTTCACTGCTAATCACTAAAGCTTCTCTAAACTCATTCACACTTACTTTAGTGATTCTTTCATTTGCATTTTGAGCAGTGTGTGTACCCTGTTTATTTTACACACACACTGTCTCCTGAGCAAAGATGGAGGATTCTTAAATCCTCATTCAAACTCTATAACTCCCTTGTATCCCACTGTGGATAGTGGTAGAGGTCGAGTAAGACCTGGACATCTGTGAGCTGTTGTTTGTTTTCCCATGTAGAACTGTGGCAGAGGTCTTAGGACCTGGACAGTTTTTGAACTGTTGTTTACCCCGATCCAGGGTGTGGATCAATTTATATAAATTGTTGAGAGGACTAAGTCTCAGCTTGAAACTGAACCTCTTGGTTACATCTGCTGTGCATTTTAGTTTAATTCATAAGTATACTATATATATTTCATATTTCGCTGCTAACTAATTTGAAATATAATTTGTTTTAATGTTACTTTGATAGTTAAATTAGCAAGTGTTTATACTTATTGTAAACCAGTAAGTTAGTTTCAAAAGTCAATTTAATCTTCAGATTAAATTAACTGAGACCTAATCAATCTTTGAGAAACTAATTGAACATTTACACTCTGTATAAATTCACTACAGTTTAACTTTGTTTTTAAATAGGGGGATTTTAAGAGAAATGTTTTTAACAGAAATTTTAATTGGAACTCAATTCACTCCTCTCTTGAGTGTCCACTCCGACCAACACTATTCTTGAATATATGTTCTACGGTCAGATGATATTATTTGAAGGACACAAATAATATAGTCCAATAAGAGTTAGGACTCATAAAACTTTGAGGCACCTTCTCATGGTGTGCTCCCTTGATAATATCCAGGAGGATATTATGAGAACAAGACCCACTAGTAGGAAATCCACATTTCATAGTTTCATTGGATGTTCCTATATGCGAACGTTCATATTGGTCCTTAGACTTTAAGATTATTATTAATAGGTATTATAACTCATTCACTTAGATG
Source organism: Viscum album (assembly GCA_963277665.1). NCBI lineage: Eukaryota > Viridiplantae > Streptophyta > Magnoliopsida > Santalales > Viscaceae > Viscum > Viscum album. Next base: position 1,563,693,511 of record OY728150.1, read on the forward strand.
TATTGATGAAAACTATGATGGCACACTGTTCACAGCGAGATTGGATATGTTGGGTGCGTCACAAGTAATACTGTATTAATAGATAATGCGAGAAAGGATTTGTCCCTTATGTTCCATAATAGAAGTTGATATCTGAGGCACTTTGATGGAATTGATATAACTTAAATAAATCCATTTCCATGGTGAGGTATGGGCAAGTTCGATTTTGGAAAGTCAAAGAAATAATAATCAAGCACATAAGTTGATGGCTTTAGCATGCAACCCGCTTGATTTGAAATATTGATACAAAGGGATTACATTACATAGTAAGTGTTCGTTGGAGGTGATGTGTCATTGCGGCATTAAATTCTTTCTCTATGGGTGCCTTGGTATGTTTCTAGACGCTAACCTTGGACTTTAGGTAGGCTTTACTTAATGTCACTAAGAAAGAGGCCTAGAGGGTCACACACTAAGTGTGTCCAAGTATCTTAGTTAAATATTCATTTAACAAGTTGAATAAAGATTATTCATGATTGTGGTTTAATAATTATTCAAGGATGCCTGATCACATTTATTTCAACACTAGTTATTCGAGATAATATATTGTAGGAGAAATAATATATTTATTAGTGAGTAATGCAGTGATATTTATTTAAGAAATAAATAGCCATTATTCAAGGTCTAATAAATGTGGTGTAGGAAATAAAGAAAATGAAAAAACAAAAGTACACATCATGTATATTAATATACATGTTGTGTAGTTTCTCTGGGGATTTGTGATAAATAATATTATTTATTTAATTAAATAATATTAGGTGTAATTTGTTGGGCACATGTCAAGTAATAATAATAGTCAACTGTTATTATTAGAAATGGGGTCTTACTAAGAATTAAATGAAATGAATAAATTCTTTCGTGTAATTAATTCATTTTATTATTCTAAGTAATTAAAATCCTAATTGTATTATTATTATTATTATTAGACTAGCCATTCTTTGTGTGTGCACAATGTATTTGGAGAAATCTCTCAAGCCAATAGATAATTTTTTTCCCTCCAAGAACACTCTCAAGTTACGAGAGAGATCCTCCTCCACCAGATCAAGGAGAGCGCTTTGGAAGATGCTCTCAAGGCGATCGAAGGTGGAAATCGCAAGTGAAGGTTCTTCTGCACTAGCACCCATAGATCTATTTGGCAACGTTCAGAGATACGTGGAGCACGTTTGTATCACCACTAGAGGAAGCCTACACTTGGCTTATATGACACAATGACGGATCACATTAGATCGTGACCGGAAACATCAACAGAGAGAGAGAATTACATCAAGGTAATTCTTGTCTTTTAATTAAATTAATTATAACCAACATATGATTATCCTATCTATGGTTCTGGGACTTCCCTCTTTTCTTTTTGTTCTTCATTCTATTCTGAAGATCTGGTATTTTATTATCGTGACGGATCTCAGATTGATCATTGTTAACGGTAAAATTAAATTTTGGTACACCCACCAACGCGCTTCCACTATGCCCAGAACCTACAAGTGGTATCAAAGGGAGGTTATATCATTGATTATAATTATTTAGTTTTTCATTGATGATTTACGCATTTAATAATTTAGTTTTTTCAATTCAAGTTAATCGTTCTGCAAATCTGAATCTTGATATTTGTTTCTCCTCTTTTGTTTCTCATTGACCTTACAGAAACGATCTTTTATTTTAATTTTGATTAAAATAAAACAGAGGATCTCATATGGAGGTTCCAAAGCTTCCAGGTCATACAACACCAGAACACACGACGTGTATTCATCAGTACACACCGTGTAGTCTGGGTTCTATGCACCAGGACTGGTCCACCAAACCAAGTCATGTGATAGAGTCTATCTAAGTCTTAAATGACTTCATGTGTTGAATAGGAACATTTGGAATGTGGTTTATAGATTACATGTCTTGTGGCCCACTGGACATAGCGTTTACTCCCTTTGGGTTAGGGTTGCACCGTGTACCCCGTACACAGCTAGCCCAGCTGGAGACTGTGTAACGTGGAACTACACGTCATGTGTCCCACTAGACATGTTGTGTACTCTGAAGATTTATGAAGTACATATACACACCATGTCCCTGAGCATGTACTTCGGAAGGACGGTGAATGATAGTACACGCCATGTAGTCGGAACTACACGTCGTGTACTCATCCAAATTAGGCAGATTTATTAAAAATTATTATTATATTATACAAACCCTTGAGACGTGTACCATGGTGCGGGTTTAAAGATGAGGCACAACATGTGATAAATTTTATAAATATATGTGTGTGTTTGATTTTAACATTAGTGTAATGTTCTTTTATACTCATTGGTTAGTTATGAATGGGAATTCCCCGAGTTTCCTCCAAGGTACAAGTTAAGTACAAAGATAATTTTAAATGTATTTATTTGTTTAAAATTATGATGGATGAGAATCTCAAGGAAATTCATAAAATGGTTTAAGATAAAAGGATTGATTAATTAAAGATAATTAATTGATTCGAGCATGATTTATCTTAAAACAAGAACGATTAAAGAATTTAATGCTAGTTTTATTTATGCGTACATATTGTTGCATGCATGAATGGTCGTGATCTAGACCAGGACCATTGTATGTGGATGGTTTATTTTAATTTATTTATTTAAATTAAATTTGTTTTTCTGCGAGCCTTCTCCTTATTAGTATGTAGGCCATGCATGCCCAAGGTTTTATTTTATGTAAAACCCTATTTTACCCCTCACCTGCGAGTGAGATAAAAGCATATGTAATGGATGGATCTCCCAAGATAGAAGAAGAAACTCAAGTTCGGAGCCAAGATGAAACCAATCTGAGTAGATACAAAGGTGGACAGGTGGAAAGGTGTAAACATGAACCCAAAAAGGTTCGAGGTGTTTCTCCCCTAGGTCTTGAGTTAGTTTATCAACTACTTGATAAACTAACCAATAGAAAAAGATCATGATCATACCATTTATTTTATTTCTGTAAGTTTCATGGTTTATTTATTGTGGGTGTGTCGTCACAATCACACAATTAATGAATTAAACAAGCATGAAAGATGGAACTAAAATAATACCGTCTTATGCGTAAATATTATCTTTGACATGGTTAATCACTTAAGTATATCCCACTTAATATTAACAAGCATGTAAGAAAGATAATAAAACAGAAATTTATGTATAAGTATAAAATCCCTCAAAGAAATATTAATTCGGTATAGCCTTCCATAATCTTGGTTAGAATCGAACCATAGTTTAAAGTGTTTGACCAACCCTAGTTGGGGTGCTTTCAATTATTGGGGAATTATAATTCAAGGTTTTGGGTTGACTTGACTTGGTTCACATCAAGGGTTGACTGCCACTGTAGGACTTGGTGTGACCAAGAGGCAAAGGTTGAGGAAATCCAAAATAAAAGGATTTCAGGATTGGGGAGTCCACTCATCGGATCAAGGAACTGCGAGTTAATACAGTTTACATTTGGAATGCCTACCTAAAACCCTTCAAGTTGCTTGACCAACCCTAGTTGGGGTAATGTGAAGGGTAATATGGATCCTTGACACTAGAATATTTAGGCAACAGAATATTTCGAAGTCAATGGTGAGGGATATTATATTTCGATAAAATAGTGGGAGACTAATAAGTATTAATTTATTTATTTATCTCAGTTTTATCATGATAAAGTACTAAAATCTTTGCTCATATTAATTTGTAAAAGCGACAAGAAAAAATAACTTCAAACATATCATTGCAAACCATACTCAAGAAGGAAAACCTTCTCACTGGCACCAATTTCCAGGAGTGGCAGAGGCATTTACGCGTCATCCTTCACCGCAAGAGGAAATTGTATGTGCTGGAGGAGCCTATTCCAGTTGCACTTGGAAAAGAGGTCAGTGATGAGGAACTATCTCTCTATATGAAACATATGGATAATGCAACATATTTCCAATGTTTCATGATATTGGCCATGTCTAATGAGCTCTTGAAGCAACATGAAAACATGGATGTGTATAGCATGATGTCTCACCTTAAGGATCTCTATCAAGAGAAGGCGAGACAGGAGAGATGTGATATCTCCAATGCTTTGTTCACAACTAAGATTGGATGGTCTACACCAGGTGGGCCTCATGTAGTCAAGATTATTGGCTACATTGAATGCCTGGACATCTTAGGGATTAAGTTCTGAGATGAGTTGCCTACAAATCTCATACTATCATCACTCCCCAAGACCTTATATATCTTTATTGTCAACTACAACATGAGAAACAATGAGAAGAGTCTATCGAAACTCCGGACCTTGATTTTCCAGGTAGATAAGGATATGGGGCGTGAAAAACTCACAGTCCTTATAGTGAATAATAAAAGTAAGGACAAGGCAAAGGGACCAAGGATTCATAAATGGTCTGAAGCCCTTGAGCACCATCCCTCCAAGAAGGGGAAGATCCATAGGTAGGGAAAGGAATGGGAGGAGGTATGTTTTGCATGTGGCAATATAGTCCACTAGAAGAGGAACTGCACCCAGAAGCATGGGGACGCTAAAGGTGCATTCGTTATTGAGTGTAGTCTTTCCATTTCTACACATTGGGTATTAGATACAGCTTGTTGGGATCACATTTGTATTAAAATGCAGGAACCAAGTAGATTTAGAAAGATTTCTTGAGGATAGGTGGATCTTTGAGCTTCCAATGGCGTGAGTCTAGTTGTGTTAGCCATTGGTGATTTCCATCTCTCATTGCCAACTCAGATGCTTTTGGTTTTACATCATTGTTATTGTGTGCCTAGTGTTACCAAGAACATAATTTTTGTATCATGTTTAGATATTGGAGGATTTATTTTCAAGTTTGTAAATAAGGTTTGTTTATTTTATAAGAACAACATAGGATTTGTACACACATATGTGTGTGGACCATTTCCAATAAAAGCTAGAGGTGGATATTCTTACTTCATTACTTCTATTGATTATTTGATTAGATATGGTTTTGTCTACTTAATGAGGTATAAGTCAGAGTCCTTAGAGAAATTTAAGGAATTCAAGAATGAAGTAGAGAATCAGCTTGGTAAGAAGATAAAGAAGCTTCAATCAGATCGAGGTGGAGAATATCTGAACCAAGAGTTCATCGATCTTCTATGGGAGTCTGGGATTCTATCTCAACTCACTCCTCCTTACACACCATAGTGGAATGGTGTTAGTGAAAGGAGGAACTGCACCTTGTTGGACATGGTGAGGTCGATGATGAGTCATAAAGATCTTTCATTACCCTTTTGGGGATATGCATTACAAACTGCAGCATACACATTAAACTGAGTACCAAATAAGGAGGAAAATGGAATTCCCTCCGAGATATAGAATGAAAAGAAACCCATTTTGTCACACACATGTGTATGGGGATGTGAGGAATTTTTTAAGGCCTTCTCAAGTAACAAACTAGCACCCCAGGGCACGAAGTGTATCTTTATAGGATATCCCAAGGAAACAAGGGGATATTACCTATAACACCCTTCAGACAAGAAAGTCATTGTCGTCAAACAAGCCATCTTTCTTGAGAGGGAGCACATCCTCAAAAAGGATAGTGGGAGCATGATTGACTTCGATAAAGTTGATACTCAAGATACACAGGAGTTGGTATAGGAACAAGTTCCATAAGTCCCTATTGAAGAGGTTCCAGAAACACAAGTACTGTGTAGGAGCTCAAGATAGGTAAGAGAACCAGAGAGATTTGGTTTCCTAGTCACTAAGAATGGTGAATCATTATTTTTGGACAATGATGAACCTCTCTACTATAAGGAAGAAGTAGAGATATCAAAATATACAAGATAGCTAGAATCTATGAAATCTGAGATGGATTCCATGTATCAGAACCAAGTATGAGTTTTGGTCGATGATCCAGTTGATGTAAATCTTGTTGGATGCAAATGGGTATTCAAGGGAAAGCTGGACATGGAAGGTCAAGTTAGCACCTATAAAAAAAGGATAGTGGCTAAAGGATTCAGACAATGTCAAGGAATTGACTATAATGAAACCTTCTCGCAAGTTTCCATGTTTAAATACATAAGAATCATACTTTCCATAGTAGCTTATCATGACTACGAGATTTGGTAGATGGATGTCAAAATGGCATTCCTTAATGGGAATCTTCAATAAAATGTCTATATGACACAACCAAAAGGGTTTGTGACACCAGGTGAAGCCAAACGGGTTTGCAAGTTGCAGAAATTCATTTATGGATTAAAAAAAGCATCTAGGTCATAGAACATTTGATTTGATGAAGACATAAAGAAATTTGGTTTCATTAAGAACGAATGTGAGCCATGTATTTATAAGAGGTTTAATGGGAATGTGGTCTTTATCCTAGTAGTATATATTGACGACATATTACTTACTAGAAACGATATACTAGTATTACAGTCAGTTAAGCACTAGTTGAAAATTGTTTCTCCATGAAGGACTTGGGTGAAGCAGCCTACATTCTAGGGATCAAGATCATTCGTGATAGATCCAAGAGGATGCTTGGACTAAGTCAAGGTACATACATTGACCAGATACTAAATAGATTTTGTATGTAACAATCCAAGTGGGGATTAGTTCTAGTGTCACATGGCCAACATCTTTATAAGAAAATGTGTCATCATACACAATAGGAGAAAGATAGGATTAGTAAGATCCCATACTCTTCGGATATAGGATCCATCATGTATGTCATGTTATATATCAGGCTTGATGTTGCCTATGCACTGAGAATGGTAGGCAGATATCAAGAAGATCCAGGAGAATATAATTGGCCCATTGTTAAGGTTGTACTTAAGTATCTATGAAGAACTAAGGATATATTCCTAGTGTATGGAAGAGACGAGGATCTTGTCATCAAAGGGTATGTTGATGCTGGATTTCAGACAGATCAAAATGATCTAAAGTCGCAATCTGGATATGTTTTATGTCTTAATGGAGGAGCTGTGAGCTGGAAGAGTTCAAAGAAACCAGTTGTCGCTGATTCTATAGTGGAGTCCGAATATATAGCGGCTTCTAATGCAGCCAAAGAAGTCGTCTGGATTCAGAACTTTGTCCAGGATCTTGATGTGGTGCCTAGTAGTAAAGATCTTATCACATTGTATTGTGATAATACTGCAGTGGTGACTTTTGAAAAAGAACCAAGGTCACATCAACGAACAAAGCACATTCTCAGGAAGTATCACCTCTTAAGGTATTTCTATCAAAGGGGTGAAATTGTAGTGAGCAGAGTTTCTACAGAAGAGAACATGGTGAACCCCATGACTAAAGGCCTATCTCAGTAGAATCATGAATATCATGTGAGAGCTAACGGGTTAAAGGTTGTTAGCAGTTGTCTCTAGTCCAATTGGGAGTCTGTTGGAGATGGTGGTCTTGAACCAACTACTTTGTATTTTATTCATTAATAAATATCTTATCACATCTTGATTGTTCTTCTGCGTGACAATGAATGTGATAATTTCCTAAGGATAGTAGTTGCACTAAAGGGTCATATCAGATCCCTGCTATGATGAGAACCCATAAGTGCCATAAAACTATTCTTGAATATATGTTCTATGGTCAAATGATGTTATTTGAGGGACACGAATAATACAGGCCATTAGGGGTGAGGACTCATAAAACTTTAAGGCATCTTCTCATGGTGTGTGCCCTTGGTAATATCGAGGAGGATATTTTGAGAACGAGACCCGCCAGTATGAAATCCACATTTCAAAGTGTCATTGGATGTTCCTATATGTGAACATGTGTATTGGTCCTTAGACTTTAAGATTATTATTAATGGGTATTATAACTCGAGCACTTAGATGTATTGACGAAAACTGTGATGACACACTATTTGCAGTGAGGTAGGATATGTTGGGTGCGTCACGAGTAAAACTGCATTAATAGATAATGCAAGAAAAGATTTGTACCTTTTGTTCCATAATTAAAGTTGATATCTCAGGCTCTTTGATGGAATTGATATAGCTTAAATAAATTCATGGCCATGGTAAGGTATGGGCAAGTTCAATTCTGGAAAGTCGAAGAAAGAATAATCAAACACATAGGTTGATGGCACTAGCATGCATCCCGCTTGATTTGAGATATTGAGACAAAGGGATTACATTACATGGTAAGCGTTCGTAGGAGGTGACACGTCATTGTGGTGTTAACTTCTTTCTCTATGGGTGCATTGGCGTGTTGTTAGATGTTAACCTTGGACTTTAGGCAGGTTCTGCTTAATGCCACTAAGAAAGAGGCTTAGAGGGTCACACACTATGTTTTTCCAAGTATCTCGGTTAAATATTCATTTAACAAGTTGAATAAAGATTATTCCCGATTGTGGTTTAATAATTATTCAAGGATTCCTGATCGCATTTATTTTGACACTAGTTTTTCGAGAGAATATATTATAGGAGAAATAATATATTTATCAGCGGGTAATGCAGTGATATTTATTTAAGAAATAAATAACCATTATTCAAGGTCTAATAAATGTGGTGGAGAAAATAAAGAAAATGAAAAAACAAAAATACACATCGTGTATACTAATATACACGCCATGTAGTTTTTCTTGGGATTTGTGAGAAATGATATTATTTATTTAATTAAATAATATTAGGTGTAATTCACTGGGTGCATGTCAGGTAATAATAATAGTCAACTGTTATTATTAGACATGGGGTCTTATTGAGAATTAAATGAAATGAATAAATGCTTTCGTGTAATTAATTCATTTTATTATTCTAAGTAATTAAAATCTCAATTATATTATTCTCATTAGTCTAGCAGTTCTTTGTGTGTACAAAACGAATTTGGAGAAAGATCTCAAGCCAAGAGAGAATTATTTTTCTTCCAAGAACGCTCTCAAGTTACGAGAGAAATCCTCCTCCACTGGATCAAGGAGAGCGCTTTGGAAGCGGCTCTCAAGGCGATCGAAGGTGGACATCGCAAGTGAAGGCTCTTCCGCGCTAGCACCTGAAGATCCCTTCGACGACGTCCATAGATACGTGGAGCACGTGTGGATCACTGTTAGAGGAATCCTACACTTGGCTTCTATGACGTAATGACGGATCACACCAGATCGTGACCGGAAACATCAACGGAGAGAGAATTTCATCAAGGTAATTGTCGTCGTTTAATTAAATTAATTGTAACCAACATATGATGATCCACTCTATGGTTCTGGGACTTCCCTTTTTTCTTTTCATTCTTTGTTCTATTCCGAAGATTCGGCGTTTTATTATCGTGACGGATCTCGGATTGATCGTTGTTAACGGTAAAATTAAAGTTGGGTACACCCACCAACGCGCTTCCACTGCGCCCAAAACCTACTATTATGTCATGAATATTATTCTAGAGATGATGAATTAATGAACATTTTTTACTATTTATATTATACCAATGTCATTTTGGACTCAAGTACTGAATATCGACAAAACTTCCGACTTTAACTTAAATAATTAAGTAATTGTTATAACATGATAATAATTGATATAAAAGAAATAATAAACTTTAAAATATTCTCCATAAAGTAAATAATTAACCTAAGTTTATTATCCAGGAGGATAAATAATGTACATGATGAATCAGACTCAAGGTAATAGATTTTCTTTTAAAAACACTCATTTAAAGTTTTTTTTACAAAAGTCAAAGGGAATGTTTTTTAACTCATAAGGCATGAGTGGTTTCTCCCGCTTTCATGATGTTTTATTACTTTAATTTTTTATAAGTTTTCATAGTTCTTTTCAAAGAAAATGGTTTCATTATTATTTGTGTGGTTTTTATATTTTAAAATGATTTTTATAAGGAAAGGGTGCTTTGATATGTGAAAAAGTTTTTCTCATGTGTTTAAAGGAGTTTTCAAGGGTTTTATTCATGATATATTCATTGGACGTTGTTTATTATGGGTTAAGCTCATTATAGCTCAAGATATGACGAGTTGATAGCCATTATAGCTCAAGATATGATGAGTTGAGCCCCATTAAAGCTCAAGATATGACGGGTGAGCCTCATTATAGCTCTCCAGTGTATTGGGCACTCTGGAGAAGGAAGTTGACCGTAAGGTTATTTCATTTGTAAAGGTGAATGTAAGAGTGATATGATAATAATGTCTTAAGGCACTTGCATGATTTTTCTATGCATGCTAACGAGTTTTTTAGAAAAGGGTTTTAATGGTTTTCAAGTTTTCACTAGACTAACAATTTCTTTCTTTATGTCCCTTACTGAGTTTTTTGTACTCATCATAGGTTTTAAAAAAATCACATGGTATAAGGATGGGTAAGAGAAATAAGTAAGTCAAGTTGGATGTTATCAAGATTTTTCACGAAAAAGAATCCATGTTTTATTTTAAAAAGTTTTATTTTGAAATAAATGGATACTGTTTTAGTAGTCAGTACCACAGAAACGGGTTTTCACAGCGTCACCCTTTAACAGCACTGATAAAGGGGGTACCTTTATCAGCACTAAAAAAACGCTCATAAAGGGTACTTTTAACAGCGCTGAAAAAACGTTGTTAAAAGTACACCCCTTTATCAGTGCATTTTTTTAGCGCTGATAAAGGGAGGTCTTTATCAGCATTTTTTTACTATCGTTGATAAAAGGTATATTTAAAAAAATGTTAAAAATAATATATTAATATATAAAGATATAAATATAAGATATATTTTTAAAAATATGTTTTAAATAAGTATAAATAGACAATTACACTTAATATATTAGATATTTAGTGAAAATGACTTAAAAAATATTTAAAAAAATATTAATAATTAATAATTTGCAAATTATTATTGAGTAATAATCATTTAATAACAATTTAAAGACAAAAAAATCAAAAAATTAAAAAATCTAAAAAAGTTGAAAACGTAACTCAAACTTCAAACGGTCGTAACTTTTGATCCGGACGTCCGTTTGAGCTCTATCACATATCAAATCAAAGCATGCGGCGAGCTCTATGCACTGATGCCAGAGGGAAACCCTCTGTCATTTTTTTTTAGGCCAAAAAAGGTTCAGAATACCTCTAAAACTAAGTTTTTAGTCGATATACCTGAATTTTTTAACATTCGATGAAATTTCAGCCTCGTTTAAGGGGGTCTTTTTTCCCTTTTTCAGTGGGGATTGAATTTATTTTTAGAGATTACATTCGTATTGATATTATAACTTTGAAATTTTATCATTTTCACAATGTATTGTTATTTATAATCAAATATATAATAATATATACATATTTTTTATATATTCACACATAAAAATTTAATTTTATAAATAAATAATTAAACATATTTACATATAAAATATATTTTTCAATATATAAACATTATCTAAATAAAAAACTAATATCCATTTTATTTAAAATACAAATATATGAATATTTATATACCTATATAATGTGTGTGTGTGAATGTGTGTATGTATTAACAAACTGATATATATTATCTATATATTCTAGCATATATATATATAAACATATTAATATATAATATATGAAAAAATATATAAATATGTATAATTATACTTACAGATACACATATAATATATATATATATATATATATATATATATATATCTGTGTGTGCGCGCGCTATATATATATATATATACACGCACACAAAAAAACATATTTTTAAAATGTTTTTAAAACTAATCTTATAAATATATATTAATATATAAATAAATATACGGATACAAAATATAACTAAATATATATATATAAATAAATAGATATAAATATATATTAATATATGAATAAATATATAAATATAACTAACTATATATATATATATATATATATCATTAAACGGAGAACAAAACAAGATGGACGAATGGTAAAGGTGCAGACGTGCAACGGAGAGGTCTCGGGTTCAAATCTAAGCGGATGAAGGGGTGCGCGGGTGGGTGCAGGGGGGTGCTAGTGTTGTTAAAGGGTGGCGGGGTGTGCGCAAAGGGTGGCAGTGCCACGCGCGGGCAGGGCTTCCTAGCGCTATTGAAAGGGGGTCAAGTGTTGTTAAAAGGGCCCTTCGATATACATATTTTTTTTAATTTTTTTTGACTTTTATCAGTTTTTTTTTTAAAAAAAACACTGATAAAAGACCTCTTTTATTAGCACTGATAAAAGGGACATTTATCAGGGCTTTTGTTAGTGTTGATAAAAGGAACCCCCTTTTAATAGCGCCTCGATTATCAACATTTTTTAGCGTTGATAAAACTCTGTTTTATAGTTGTGAGTATCTACTTTGTATAAATGTTGGGCGTTGTGTATGAACTATGTCCTAATTCTCTAAAACTCTAAACCGAAAAAGATTCTTAATATGAAAGAAAGTAATTTCTTAACTAAAACTCAAGATTATGTAATGTTTAAGGTCAAGTCCTTATATAGGCTTTGTTGCGTGTGATTCGGAAGTTGGGTTCCAACATCACTTATCACAATAGAGGATATATGTAGGCATACTCAATGATGAGTACCTAGGAAGAGTTATCATACTTATACCCCGAGGAGAGACTCATGAGGGACATCAAACTAATACTCCCAGTGGGGGCCATGAAAAGTAATTTTATACCCTTGTACACCATGGTAGTAGTATACGAGTATATGTGGCAGATGATACCTTATTGGACTCATGTGATGAAAGTATGGTCAGTGGTCGTTGTATGATGTTTTTTCTTATGATGATGTGGGAGTGGAATTTGGTGTTGAAACTGAGTTTATGTTTGGTGGCTAAAGTTTTCGTGTATGGTCTTTAGTTTTTCATTTGTATATTCGGTAAGCATAGGGCAATTCTTATTTTATGTATCAGGGGATGACATATGACATACATGAAATCTTTAGATTACTTATGTTATCTAGTTATTGCAATCTTGGATTTCTTATTTTGGGCCTGGCTACAATGTAATTCATTTATTCGTTTTCTTATTTATTGGTCATTTATTTATTTTTTAGGTATTATGAATTACTCTGTTTTACCGTTCAAATAAATCTATATTTTATATTAATTTTCTGTTTTTGACAGAACAGAGCAAGTTGACCGGAACCATGCGGCGGAACAAAACAACGGCCGGCCCATGTCATTTTTATGCGTTTGCCAACTATGACCCTATCCGAGCTCCGCCGTTGGCAGCCAGTCGCCGGTCAAAGTCAAGAATGGCCAAAAGTCTACGGAGTCGCCACGTGACTATGATTTATTTAACATTTAAATGAATTATGCCTAAAATGATGGTTAAACACCCCTACCGGAAGGTATAGCCATGAAATCATCATAAACAACCAACCAATCATATTATTTTTAATTCTTTGTCAATACCCAACATCAAATAATATTGTATGATTTTTGTAGTTGAATCAATATAAATTGAGCTTTCATACTATTACTAAAATCAATACAAAAACATAACATGATACCTACCCAAAAATTCAAAAGCCATACTTTTTTATTATTTTTTGGATAATCCTCTTTCAATGATTGAGGGGAACCTTACATGAGTCTAAAGCCAAGAGGCATATGACCTCGACATGGCCCTGAAGGCCTAGGAGATTAACACTGCAAGGGAGACCCACCCAGCATATATATATATTTAACTCCCACACTTTTCAAAGGTGCACACCAAGCAATGTCTCGTGCCTTGCACGGTGCCTGGTTCCAATGGCAGGAGTCATACCCTTTCATTCATTCAAATCTGGTAGCCCTGTGATGCTGGGAGAAGAAGCTCTGAATCCCATTTGGATTTGCACTGTTTTTGGATGAAATCTCTTTTTTTCTCGTTCTGTCAAGCTCGCCATCACGCCCCTATCACCGGACACGTTGCCCGCCGCCACTCACTGATTGGCCCTGCGCCTTCCAGCTGCTCCCCCTAACGTTGCCCAACCTCCGCCGACCACGACATCGCCGTTGTCTCCGACCTCCGTCGCCAACGCCCGCTCCACCGTTCCCAGGCGGGACGTCTGTCGATCCCCTACAGTGCCACCACCTCCTGTATATATGCACACATACATATGTACATATAATTGTATGTACGTCTATGCATGTGTATACACGTGGATGTAGGTGTACATATGTATGTGTGTGTATATACGTGTTTGTATGTGTATATATGTGCATTGTGTGTGTGTGTCTGTTTATGTGTGTATATACATGCATGTCTATGTATGCGTATGCTTATGTGTACGTGTATGTATGTGCATATGTACGTGTATGTATGTCTGCATATGTTTATGTGCATGTATTTAGATGTACATGCATGTATGTGTGTATGTATGTGTATGTGTAAGTATATGTGTATGTGTACGTGTATGTACATGTACATATGTATATGTGTATGTATGCGTATGTTTATATAGCATGTGTATGTTTATATAGTATGTGTATGTGTGTGTGTATACGTGTGTGTACGTGTATGTATGTGCATAAGTATTTATATGTGTGTGCGCGCACACATGCGCATGTGTATGTCTATGCGTATGTGTGCGCACGCGCGTGTGTGTAATGTGTGTGTGTGTTTATTTATCCAATATTATTTATTCATTTATTATATTTGTCCATTTTTAATATTTCATGTAATTTATTCATTTTAATATTTATTTATTTAATATATTTGCAATATATTCAATTTTGATAGTTATTTATACGTTTTTAAATATTCATATTTGATACTTTTAATATGTATGTCATTTATATAATTAATACTTATTCATTTTTATTTTAATATATTTGTATTTAAATCTTTATACAATTATAATTTATTCATTAGTAATTAGTACTTCATTATAAATCTCTTGTTTTTTATTTTTTTTTATTTTTATTCTAATATTTATTCAATTTTAACATTTCATTAATTTATATAATTAAAATTATTAAGTCATTTTTTTTATTTTTATTTTTCGAATTTATTCATTTATAATTATTAAAATCTATTCATTTTAATATTTATTCATGTATCATTATCTATTAATTTTTAATACTTATTCACTTTTAATATCTTTATAATTTATTCATTTTTAATATTTATTTATTTAATAGTTCTTTAATTTATTCATTTTTAATATCTATTTACACATTTTTATTCATTAATATTTAATATATTTAATATGTTTTTAATCTACATAAATAATATTTATTCATTTTTATTTTAATATTTATTCATTTATATTTTTTTGTAATATATATAATATATATAATATATTCTTTTTTAATATTTTTGTGACTTACATAATTAATATTATCTATTCATTTATCATAATATTAATAGCATATCATATTATTATCACATTTATTAATACATTTAATATTGACAGTATTGTTTATTTATTTTTAATATTTTTATAATTTACTTATTTTTAATATTTTTTATTTCTTATTACAACGTAATTTTTAATATTCATTTTTATATAATTATTAATTTATTGTAAATTTTAATATTATTTTTTCACTAGTATTTATCAGTGGTATATGAAGCGTCGATAAAAGAACCATTTATCATTACTACTAAAATACACTGATAAAAGGAACATCTATCATTACTACTAAAAAGAACCCATAAAATCTCTTCCCCTATTTTAAAAAAACTCCAACTGAGATAGCTCTGCTCCCACCATTCAAGCTCTCACAGAAGCCGAATTCTACAATCACCTCCTTCGAATCTTTTGACCGAATCGAACCTTAAATCGAAGGTATGTTACTCCTTACTTGTTTTTAATCGATCTTTCATCTTTTTTTTGCATTTTTTTGTCCTTCTCATTGTATTTTTCTTGTCTCCGTGATGTTTTGGCGGTGTTTTCTCAATTTCTGATTCTTCTCCTTGCTTCTTCTCTCATGATCAATGTTTGGTCCCTTGCTTAGATGTTTTTTGGTTGTTCTTCTTATGATCGACGTTTGACCCATTGTTTTCGTGATTTTTGGTTCTTCATGTTTTCACAATTTTTGGTTTTTCATTACATTGACTTATTTTCATAATAATCTAATATTTTTTTTCTTTATATGAATTTTAAAAAATTCTCATTAGAATTTTCCTATTATTAATGGTTTTTTTCTTTGACATAAGATGACTTATATTGGACTCCATATATTATAAATTCAAAATCAATATGAAAACATAAAGACATTCAATATGATCAAATGAATTAATGAAAAACAAAAAAACACAAGTATTAAGGTGTATATATTATAGATATTAATCATTTTGATTATATTTAATGGATATCAGATGTCTGATGTGTATCATACATTTTTATTGAAGTGCACTATTTGAGAAGAAAAATGGAATTGGTAAAAGTAAAAGATCATCTTCATGTGGGAAATGGAGCAAGGGTTGTTTTTAACCGTTGGAACCTACCATCTACCTTTGCCTAGTGGATTGATTATGGGATTACAAAATTGATATTAAGTTCCTACCATAAGGAATTTGATTTTTTTTTCTTTTTCAGAATAAGAAATGTTTTTTAAGGATTGATAAAAAAATGTCAATTTACAAAAACGAAATGTTTCGTGGTGGTATATGTGATTTTAAAGTTTTATATATCCTAGACATTAAAATCTACCTATAATGTATGAAATAAGGTAGTAAAAGTTAACAATTAAGTATCACTTTTATCATTAACACCTAGAATATACACCTAACCCTGTTGCTCGCTTTAGGCATCGTCATCCTTCGGTCGATGAATTTGACAAACTTGATCCTAGTGTGGTCCAGAGCTCATCGTGTTTGCAACAGATCTCACTTCTATCTTTCTCACTAGTCCTATGATTTCTACATAAACCGTGATGTTCCGTTAATATCTATTTGGGTTAGTTTTCCCAAACTCCCCTTTCCTTTCCAAAATCCTACAATTATTCGTATGCTTGGCAATATGGTTGGACGCTACTTGTGTTTGGATAGTAGAATCAAGTCAAATTTTCATCCCATCTCCCCGCATATCTGTGTTGAGGTAGATGTTTCTAAACTTCCTATCGAATGTATTTGGATCACGGTTGGGAAGGAATTCCGGTGCAAACAACCAATTTTCAAATCTTGGACCGACTTCTGCTCTTCATGCTGTCGTTTGGGGCACTTATCAAATGTCTGTCGGCGTGGTTTCTCACTTCACTCGGGGGCATCGAATGAAGTTCCACAGAATGGGTCTATCTCCTAAGGTTCTCGCTATTGAAACTCTGGGTGTCAAGGACTCAGTGATGGCATGCCATCCCCCAAAAGCAAAGGGTCCTGATGATCAGGAGGTCTCTGAAATTTTTGATATATTGAAGCATGACTTGGGTGTCAACCAACAAGCATGATAGGTTCTGGAAAAGGATCGTCTGATTCATCCACAAGTCTCTTCTTTGTTTGTTGATACTGTGAAGTTTGGAAGCTTTCATAATGGGTAGGTTCTCACCTTTGGTTCCAGTTTCAAGGAGGTGGTTGATGGGTCTTAAGTGTCCAGCCCCTGACTTCTGGTGGCTCCAGACCTGAATGTTTCTGACTCTTAGGAGAGAGTCTTATTAGGACAGTAGGATGGTCCAGTTCACCATGGTCAGGTCCTTGGTCATGCAGGTGTGAAACATGCGACAAGTAAGGGTGGTTCTTCAGGCTACAAGAAGACACAAGCTACTGGAAATGGAGCAAATGTAGTGACTTTGTTCAAGACAAAAAACGATACGCTAATCATAAGCCTTGTCAACCGTTTTGATGGCTTGGTGGAGGAAGGCCGGTCTAGGAGCAAGAATCAGGACAATCATATAGTGGAAGTTTGGAGGATGCTCTCCAGGCTTAGGACCTAGGGGCTTCTCCAGTTGTGCAATCACCATTAACAGGGGAGTATCCCCTGGGTGAATAGGTTCTCTTTAAGGGTGATTATGAATTAAAGTTTTCTAGTCAATTATCTATTAGTAGTGAGGAGGGAGAGAGTATTAGAGGTCTTCATAGCCCAAGGAAGAAGAAGGTTCAGAAGGGGCAACGTGATGCGGGGTGTTGCATTGTGACTAAGGGGAAGGGATCTAAAGGGAGGAAATACTACCCCCAACTGCCTAAGCCGATGCAAACAAGAACAGCTAGTAAGGCTAAGGAAATGGTATGTGAACCAAGGACTCAAGTCCTGGAAGACATGCTGGGTTTTTGTCTAAGAAGTGGAAAACCTAATGCCAAGTGTGGCGACATTAAGAATCAAGGGAAGGGTAGTGCGGTAGGAAACAAGAAAGGAGAGTAAAAAAATTCCTTGAGTAAATTATTGATTCTAAGGAAGATATGCTTGAAAATGCTATCAAACTAGATGCCCCAAAGGAGGATGTAGAAAGAATTATAGAGAGGTTCAAATGGATATCAGTAAGTATCAAAGGGACTGGATCAACCAATAAGATATGATTTTGGAACGAGGTTTCAATGCAAGGAAGATCAACATAGAAGAGCACATCCAGACTTGGGACAAGCTAGCCACCCGTTTTGATGAATTAATTCGGAAAGACCCGAGCATGAAGATTGAAACACTCCAATGTGGCCTATACTGGGAAATCATTCTAATAATCTTAGTCTTGTTTTCAATTACTTTTTGATTTCTTTTTGTGTTAACTGAACTTCGATGTTGATTATACTTGCGTGGTTTCTCACTTTTTTTTCAATAGTGTTTTATAATAAAAATTTTAATTTTCAGTCAGTCTAGAATATACAAATGAAAACACGTCTAATGCCCCCATAAATATACATTTTCATAATTATTTTATTATGAATCATTTGATATGTTTTAATCTTTTTAATTGGTAAAAATGGCTAAAATTCCTTTTAGAAAAGTAAAACGGATATAGTGACTTATTATCCCTCACACATACATATATATGTGGATCAACAAGTACACAAGAAAGTAATGGTATATGGTACTTTGTTACCTTCACACAAGATTTTATTATATATAAATATTTATTTCTAATGAAACATAAATATCGAATCTTTGAAATGTTCCAAACATTTAATAACCATGTAAAAAATAATCCTGGGAATGTTATTAAATTGTTTTAACCAAATTGAGGGAGTGAATGTTGGAGTTGGTGGCCTAGAACCAATTACTTTGTACTTTATTCATTAATAAATACCTTATCACATCTTGATTGTTCATATGTGTGACAATGCATGTGATAATGTCCTAAGTATAGCTGTTGCACTAAAAGGTCATAGCGGATCCCTGTTATGATAAGAACCTGAAAGTGCCATAACACTATTCTTGAATATATGTTCTATATTCGGATGATGTTATTTGAGGGATACAAATAATATAGGTCATTAGGTGTGAGTACTCATAAAACTTTGAGGCACCTTCTCATGGTGTACGCCCTTGGTAATATCCAGGAGGATATTATGAGAACGTTACCCACCAGTAGGAAATGCAAATTTCATAGTGTCATTGGATGTTCCTACTTATGGATGTGTGTATTGGTCCTTAGACTTTAAGATTATTATTAATGGGTATTACAACTCGCGCACTTATATGTATTGACAAAAACTATGACGACACACTGTTCGTAGTGAGACAGGATATGTTGGGTGCGTCATGAGTAATACTGCATTAATAGATAATGCGAGAAAGGATTTGTCCCTTCTATTCCATAGTGGAAGTAGATATCTCAAGCCCTTTTATAGAATTGATATAGCCTAAATAAATCCATGACCATGGTGAGGAATGAGAAAGTTCAATTCTGGGAAGTCAAAGAAAGAATAATTGAGCACATAGGATGATGACACTAGCATGCAACCCGCTTGATTCGAGATATTGAGACAAAAGGATTACATTACATGGTAAACGTTCATAGGAGGTGAAACGTCATTGCGATGTTAACTTATTTCTCTATGGGTGCCTTGGTGTGTTTCTAGACGCTAACCTTGGACTTTAGACAGGCTCCACCCAATTCCACTGAGAAAGAGGCCTAGAGGGTCACACACTAAGTGTGTCCAAGCATCTCAGTTAAATATTAATTGAACAAGTTCATTAAATATTATTTTTGATTGTGGTTTAATAATTATTCAAGGATGTCTGATCACATTTATTTATACACTAGTTATTCGAGAGAATATATTTTTGGTGAAATAATATATTTATTAGTGAGTAATGTAGTGATACTTATTTGAGAAATAAATAGCCATTATTTAAGGTCTAATAAATGTGGTAGAGGAAATAAAGAAAATGGAAAAACAAAAGTACACGCCGTGTATATTAATATACACGCCATGTAGTTTTTTTGGGGATTTTTGAGAAATTATATTATTTACTTAATTAAATAATATTAGGTGTAATTCACTGGGTGCATGTCAAGTAATAATAATAGTCAACTGTTATTATTAGACATTGGGTCTTACTAAGAATTAAATGAAATGAATAAATGTTTTCAGGTGATTAATTCATTTTATTATTCTAAGTAATTTAAATCCCAATTATATAATTCTCATAAGTTTATCCATTTTATGTGGTTGTGCACAACGAATCTAGATAAATCTCTCAATCCAAGAGAGAATTATTTTCTTCCAAGAGCACTCTCAAGCTATGAGAGAGATCCTCCTCCACCGGATCAAGGAGAGCGCTTTACAAACGGCTATCAAGGTGATCGAAGGTGGACATCGCAAGCGAAGGCTCTTCCGCGCTAGCACCTGGAGATCCCTTTGGTGATGACCAGAGATATGTGGAGCATGTGTTGATCACCACTAGAGGAATCCTATACTTGGATTCTACGACGCAATGATGAATCACATCGGAACATGATTGTAAACATCAACATAGAGAGAATTACATCAAGGTAATTCTTGTCTTTTAATTAAATTAATTATAACCAACATATGATGATTATATCTATGGTTCCAGGACTCCCTTCCTTTATTTAGTTCTTCATTATATTTTAAAGATACAACTTTTTATTATCATGACGGATCTCGGATTGATCGTTGTTAACAGAAAAATTAAAGTTGGGTACACCCTCCAATGCGCTTCCGCTTCTCCTGGAACCTACAAGTGGTATCAAATGGGTCATATCATTGATTATAATTATTTATATTTTTATTGGTGATTTATGTATTTAATAATTTAGTTGTTTCAATTTAAGTTAATCATTCTATAAATCTGAATCTCAAGATCTATTCTTCCTCTTTTGTTTCTCGTTCACCTTACAGAAACAATTTTTTCTTTTAATTTTTGATTAAAATAAAACAGAGGATCTCATCTAGAGGTGAAAAATATTCCTGTATGTAAAACACCAGAACACACGGTGTGTATTCGACAGTACACTCTATGTAGTATAGGTTCTATGCACCAGGACGGTCCGTTAAACCAGGTCATGTCATTGAATTATATCTATGTCTTTAAGAATCTGTGTGTTGACCAGGAACATGTGGCACATGGTTTCCAGATTACACACCATGTGGCCCACTAAACATGGCATGTAGTCCCTTCAGGTTAGGGTTGGACCGTGTACCCCATACACGGCTTGCCCGGTTGGAAACCGTGTAATGTGGATACTACACAACGTGTGTCCCACTGAACACGCCATGTACTCTAAAGATTTCTGAAGTACATTTACATGCCATGTCCCCAGGCGTGTACTTTGGATGGACGGTGAACAAAATTACACGCCATGTAGTTGGAGCTACACATCGTGTACTCATCCAAATTACCCAGATTTATTAAAATTTATTATTATATTATACAAACCTTTGAGATGTGTACCATAGTGCGGGCATAAAGCTAAGGCACAACATGTGATAGGTGTTTTATATATGCGTGTTTAATTTAAAATTTGCGTAATATTCATTTCTACTCATTGGGTAGTTATGAACGAGAATTCACCAAGTTGCCTCCAAAAGGCACAAGTTACATACAAATATAATTTTAAATGAATTTATTTGTTTAAAATTATGATGGATGAGAATCTCAAAGAAATTCAGAAAAAATGTTTAAGATAAAAGGATTTATTAATTAAAGACAATTAATTGATTCAAGCATGATTTATCTTAAACAAGAATGATTAAATAATTGAATGCTAGTTTTATTTATGCATAAATATCATTTCATCTATGGATGATCATGAGCTAGATCAAGACCTTTGTATGTGAACAGTTTATTTTAATTTATTTATTTAAATTAAATTTGTTGTCCCGCGAGCATTCTCCTCATAAATATGTAAGGCCTGCATGCCCAATGTTTCTTTTATGTAAAACCCTATTTTACCCCTCACCTGCGAGTGAGATAAAATCATATGTAATGGATGGATCTCCCAAGATAGTGGAGGAGGCTCAAGTTAGGAGATAAGGTGAAACCAATCCAAGGAGATACAAAAGTGGATAGGTGAAAAGCTGTAAACACGGACCCAAAAGGTTTAAGGTGTTTCTACCCTAGGTCTTAGGTTAGTTTATCAACCGCTAGATAAACTAACCAACAGAACAAGCTCATGATCATACCATTTATTTTATTTCTATCAGTTTCATGGTTTATTTATTGTGGGTGTGTTGTTACGATCACACAACTAATGAATTAAACTAGCATGCGAGATGGAACTAAAATAAGACTGGCTTATGCATAAATATTATCTTAGATATGAATAATCACTTAAGTATATCCCACTTAATATTAAAAAGCATGTAATAAAATATAATAAAATGGAAATTTACGTATAAGGATAAAATCCCTCAAAGAAAATATTAAGTCAGTATAACCTTCCATAATTTTGGTTAGAATCGAACCATAGTTCAAAGTGCTTGACCAACCCTAGTTGGGGTGATTTAAATTATTAGGAAATTATAATTCAAGGTTTTAGATTGAATTGACTTGGTTCACATCAAGGGTTGACTTCCACAACAGGACTTGGTGTGACCAAGAGGCAAAGGTTGAGGAAATCCAAAATAAAAAGATTTCAGGAATGGGGAGTCCACTCAGCGGATCAACGAGATGCGAGTTAATGTAGTTGGCATTTGGAATGCCTACCTAAAACCCTTCAAGTTGCTTGACCAACCCTATTTGGGGTAATAAAAAAAGAAATATGGATCCTTGCCACTAGAATATTCAGGCAAAAGAATATTCCAAAGTCAATGGTGAGGGTTATTTTATTTTTGATAAAATAGGGGAGAATAATAAGTATTAATTTATTTATTTGTCTCAGTTTTATCATGATAAATTAATAAACCTTTTCTCATCTTAATTTGTAGAAACTAAAATCAAAATGACTTCAAACATATCATTACGAACCATACTCGAGAAAAAAAACCTTATCACCGACACCAATTTCCAGGAATGGCAGAGGCATTTACGCGTCATCCTTCACCACGAGAGGAAATTGTACGTAATAGAGGATCCTATTCTAGTTGTTATTAGAAAAGAGGCTAGTGATGAGGAACTATATCTCTATATGAAACATATGGATGATGCCACAGATGTCCAGTGTTTCATGATATCAGCCATGTGTAATGAGCTCTTGAAGTGACATGAAAACATGGATGCGTATAGAACGATGTCTCACCTTAAGGATCTCTAACAAGAGAATGTGATACATGAGAGATATGAGATCTACAAAACTTTTTTTAAAACTAATCTTGGAGAGTCTGCACCAGCTGGGCCTCATGTAGTCAAGATTATTGGCTATATTGAATGCCTGAACATCTTAGGGATTAAGTTTCCAGATTATTTGCGTACAGATCTCATCCTATCATCACTACACAAGACCTTATCTAGATTCATTGTCAACTATAACATGAGAAACAATGAGAAGAGTCTATCAGAACTTCTGACCTTAATTTTCTAGGTATATAAGGACATGGGGCATGAAAAACCCGTAGTCCTTATGATGAATAAGAAAAGGAAGGACAAAGCAAAGGGGCCAAGGACATATAAATGGTATGAATCCCCTAAGCACCATCCCTCCAAGAAGGGGAAGATCCATAGGTAGGGAAAGGAACAAGAGGTAGTATGTTTTTCATGAGGTAAGCAAGGCCACTAGAAGAGGAACTGTAACCAAAAGTGTAGGGATGCTAAAGGTGTGTTCGTTATTGAGTGTAATATTTCCATTTATACACATTGAGTATTAGATATATCTTGTGGGGATCACATCTGTATTCAAATGAAAGAACCAAGCAGATTTAAAAAGATTACCAGAGGAGAGGGGGATCTTCGAGCTGCCAATGGAACGAGGCTGACTGCATTGGCCATTGGCGATTACCATCTCTCATTGCCAATTAGAATGCTTTTGGTTTTACATAACTGTTATTATGTGCCTAGTGTTACCAAGAACATAATTTCTATATCATGTTTGGATATGGATGGATTTATTTTCAATTTTGGAAATATGTGTTTTTTATAATAACAACATATGTTATGGTATGACACATTTAAATAACAGTTTGTATGTATTAAATTACAAAAACCAAGTAATGACAATAGATGACAAAACAAACTCACATGACTCATATATTACCCAGTTGTGGAATCACCATCTCGGTCATGTAAATGAGAAGTGATTGACAAAGCTCTGCCAAGATGGTTATTTAGACTCTACTGAGCTAACACCACTTGATAGATGTCACACTTGTTCACAAGGTAAAATGACCAAGCCGCCTTTTAGTGGACAGGGTTAAAGGGCCACAGAGCTTCTAGGATTGGTGCACATGGATGTGTGCGGACCATTTCCAGTAGAAGCTAGAGGTGGATATTCTTACTTCATTACTTTTACTGATTATTTAAGTAGATATGGATATGTCTACCTAATAAGGTATATGTCATAGTCCTTATAGAAACTTAATGAATTAAAGAATGAAGTAGAGAATCAGCTTGGTAAGAATAAAAAGAAACTTTGATCGGATTGAGGTAGAGAATATCTGAACCAAGAGTTCCTCAACCTTTTCTGGGAGTCTAGGATCTATCTCAATTAACACATCCTTAGACACCACAGTGGAATGGTGTTAGTGAAAGGAGAAACTGCACCTTGTTGGACATGGTGAGGTTGATGATGAGTCATGTAGATATTCCATTATCCTTTTGGTGTTATACATTACAAACTAAAACATACACATTAAACCGATTACCAACTAAGGTGGAAAATAGAATTCACTCCGAGATATGGAATGGAAAGAAACCCATTTTGTAACACACACGTGTATGGGGATGCAAGACATTTGTTAAGGCCTTCTCAGGAAACAAACTAGCACCCCGAGGAACCAAGTGTATCTTCATAGGATATCCCAAGGAAACTAAAGGATATTACCTATATAACCCTTCATACAAGAAAGTCATTATCGTTATACAAGTCATATTTCTTGAGAGGGAGTGCATCCTTAAAAAGGATAGTGGGATCAAGATTGACTTCAACAAAGTTAATGATCAAGATACACAAGAGTTGGTACAGGAACTAGTTCCACAGGTCCTCATGGAAGAAGTTCCATAAACACAAGTACTGCATAGGAGCTCAAGAGAGGTAAGGGAACCAGAAAGATATTGATTCCTAGTCACCGAGAATGGTGAATCATTATTATTGGAAAATGATGAACCTCTCTCCTACAAGGAATCTGTAGAAAGCTCAAAAGTTACAAGATGGCTAGAAGTTATGAATTTTGAGATGAATTTCATGTATCAGAACCAATTCTAGGTTCTGGTCGATGATCTAGTTTATGTAAATCCTGTAGGATGCAAATGGGTATTCAAGAGAAAACTAGACATGGAAGGTTAAGTTAGAACCTATAAAGCAAGGCTAGTGGCTAAAGGATTCAGACAACATCAAGGAATTGACTATGTTGAAACCTTATTTCTAGTTTCCATGTTTAAATCCATAATAATCATACTTTCCATAGTAGCTTACCATGACTATGAGATTTGGAAGATGGATTTCAAAACAGAATTCCTTAATGGGAACCTTCAGGAAGATGTCTATATGACACAACCAGAAGGGTTTGTGACACCAGGTGAAGCCAAATGGTCTTTCAAGTTGCAGAAATCCATTTATGTATTAAAGAAAGCATCCAGGTTATGGAACATTCAATTTGATGAAGCCATAAAGGAATTTGGTTTCATTAAGAATGAATATGATCCTGTGTTTATAAGCAGTTTAATGGGAATATGGTCATTATCCTAGTAGTATATGTTGACAACATATTATTTATTGGAAATGATGTACCAATCATATAGTCAATTAAGGACTGGTTGAACAAGTGTTTCTCAATGAAGGACTTGGGTGAAGTATCCTACATTCTAGGGATCAATATCATTCAGGATAGATCCAAGAGGTTGCTTGGACTAAGTCAGGGTACATACATTGACTAGATACTAAAGAGATTTAGTATGGTCCAATCCAAGAGGGGATTGGTTCCAGTGTCACATGACCTACATCTTTCTAAGAAAATATGTCCTCAAACACAACAAGAGAAAGATAGAATGAGTAAGATCCCATAAGCTTCAGCTATAGGATCTATCATGTATGCCATGTTATGTACTAGGATTGATGTTTCCTATGCACTGAGCATGGTAGGAAAATATCAAGCAGATCTAGGAGAACAATATTGGACAACTGTTAAGACTATCCTTAAGTATCTGAGAATAACTAAGGATATGTTCCTGGTGTATGGAGGAGATGATGAGCTTGTCATTAGAGGGTATGTTGATGATAATTTTCAGACATATTAGAATGATCTGAAGTTGCAATCTGGATATGTTTTCTATCTCAATGGAGGAGCTGTGAGCTGGAAGAGTTCAAAGTAGCCAGTTGTCTCCGATTATATAGTGGATTCTGAATATATAATAGCTTTTGATGTATCCAAGGAATCCATATGGATTCAGAAATTTTTCTAGGATCTTGATGTGGTGCCTAGTAGTAAAGATCCTATCACATTGTATTGTGATAATACTACAGCGGTGGATCTTGCAAAAGAACCAAGGTCACATCAATGGAAAAATCACATACTCTGAAAGTATCACCTCTTGAGGTATTTCTATCAAATGGGTGAAGTTACAGTGAGAAGAGTTTCCACAGAAGAGAAAACAGCGGACCCCATGACTAAAGTCCTATCTCAGCAGAAGCATGAATATCATCTGAGAGCTAGCGAGTTAAAGGTTGTTAACAGTTGGATCTAGTCCAAGTGGGAGTCTGTTGGAGTTGGTGGCCTAGAACCAACTACTTTGTACTTTATTCATTAATAAATACCTTATCACATCTTTATTGTTCTTATGTGTGACAATGCATGTAATAATTTCCTAAGGATAACTATTGCACTAAAAGGTCATAGCGGATCCCTACTATGATGAGAACTAGAAAGTGCCATAACACTATTCTTGAATATATATTATATGGATGGATGATGTTATTTGAGGGACACAAATGATACATGACATTAGGGGTGAGGATTCATAAAACTTTGAGGCACCTTATCATGGTGTTCTCCCTTGGTAATATCTAGGAGGATATTATGAGAGTGAGAACTGCTAGTAGAAAATCCACATTTCATAGTGTCATTGGATGTTTCTATCTACGAATGTGTGTATTGGTCTTTATACTTTTAGATTATTATTAATGGGTATTAAAACTCATGTACTTAGATGTATTGACGAAAACTGTGACGACACACTGTTCGCACTGAGGTAGGATATGTTGGGTGCGTCATGAGTAATACTGCGTTAATAGATAACGCAAGAAAGGATTTTTCCCTTCTGTTCCATAAGAGAAGTAGATATCTCAGGCCCTTTTATGGAATTGATATAGCCTAAATAAATCCATGTCCATGGTGAGAAATGGGAAAGTTAAATTCTAAGAAGTCAAAGAAAGAATAATTGAGCACATGAGAGATTAAACTATCATTCAACCCGCATGATTCGAGATATCGAGACAAATGGATTACATTACACGATAAGCATTCATAGGAGGTGACACATCATTTTGGTGTTAACTTATTTCTCTATGGGTGCCTTGGCTTGTTTCTAGATGCTAACTTTGAACTTCAGGCAGGCTCTGCCTAATTCCACCGAGAAAGAGGCATAGAGGGTCACACACTAAGTGTGTCTAAGTATCTCAGTTAAATATTAATTTAACAAGTTGAATAATGATTATTCCTGATTGTGGTTTAATAATTATTCAAGAATGCCAGATCACATTTATTTCAACACTATTTATTTGAGAGAATATATTGTGGGCGAAATAATATATTTATTAGTGAGTAATGCAGTTATATTTATTTGAGAAATAAATAACCATTATTCAAGGTCTAATAAATGTGGTGGAGGAAGTAAAGAAAATGGTAAAACAAAAGCACACACCGTGTATATTAATATACACGTTGTGTAGTTTTTCTGGTGATTTGTGAGAAATAATATTATTTACTTAATTAAATAATATTAGGTGTAATTTGTTGGGAGCATGTCAAGTAATAATAATATTCAACGGTTATTATTAGACACGAGGTCTTACTAAGAATTAAATGAAATGAATAAATGATTTCAGGTAATTAATTTATTTATTATTCTAAGTAATTAAAATCCCAATTATATAATTCTCATTAGCCTAGCCATTTTGCGTGGTTGTGCACAACAGATCTAGAGAAAGCTCTCAAGCCAAGAGAGAATTCTTTTCTTTCAATAACGCTCTCAAGCTACAAGAGAGATCCTCCTCTACCAGATTATGGAGAGTGCTTTGCAAGCGGATCTCAAGGCGATCGAAGGAGAACATTGCAAGCGAAGGCTCTTTTGCGCTATCACCCGGAGATCCCTTTAACAACACCCAAAGATACATGTAGAATGTGTGGATCACCGCTATAGGAATCCTACACTTGGATTCTATGACGCAACGACAGATCACATCGGAACATAACTAGAAACATCAACAGAGATAGAATTACATCAAGGTAATTCTTGTATTTTAATTAAATTAATTATAAATAACATATGATTATCCTCTATATGGTTCTTAGAATCCCTTCCTTTCTTTAATTCTTCATTCTATTTGAAGATCTAGCATTTTATTATCGTGAAGGATCTCAGATTGATTGTTGTTAATGGAAAAATTAAAGTTGGGTACACCCTCCAACGCGCTTCCACTGCACCCGGAACCTATAGTGAATACATAAGTGAAGAGTTTACCAACTATTTAAGGGAGGTGTGGTATTATATCATAACCCACTCATTTGGAAATACCATAATATGATGTTGTATTAAAAAAACATTGTTAAACATGGTTTGACCAATGACGATTTAGGATTGAACTTCATATATTAATTTGGGATTATGCTCTAGAAGTAATAACATTCACAGTTAATCAAGTTCTATGTATGAAAACTCAAAATACACCATATGAGATATATAATTGAAAGCATCCAAAATTTTTATAAGTATCTATTCTTTAAGGTGACCTCCAATGGCTTCCGATGACATTGATGACCTTTGATGAAGTGAACTGACTGGAGATGATGATATCCATTTTAAAATTTCACATTATTGTCTCACTTGATGAATCTATTTAAATAATAAGAATGATTTATGATATGTGACTTCTTATAACAAAAAAATAAGTTCTATAATACTTTAAATTCATACAATTCTTGGTCTTTATATTTTTTAATAAGTTATTTCTATAATGAGAATTTATATCAAATATGATGACCATATGTGCGTATATATAAAGAATAGACTTTTATAATTCTAAATTCATACCTCCTATATATTTATTTATATTTTTAAATATGGATATCATTGAATCAAATATGATGGGTATGAATAAAAAATAGATGGATGTCAATCGTATGGAAAAAGAGTATGAGGATGGGGTTAAAGAGTTCAATAAGTTTGAAAAAGTTTATGCATATAAACCTTCTCAAATCCTTGTTTTTTGTTTAATTTTTTGTTATTTAAGACTAATTATCCAAGAGAAGTTTAAAATAACACATGATCTGTCATGAATTAGATTGAAGTTAAAAATGTTTGACTAAACACGGGGAAGAACTGAATGTAGTTAGTGACAGGAATACCATTGCGTTTTATGGATCATATAATATGATTACAAGTCTGAACGGTGATAAAGATAACATCGAGGATGTTATTACAGGTTTAAATGATGATAAATATTGTATTGAGTAAATGATAATGATAGTTGAAGATGAACTCTGTGATTATCCAAACCCATTTTAGAAGTTAAAGAGATACGATAAGACATCATTGTATACCATTTGTACTAAATATACAACATTATAAACCATAATGAATCTATATAATGTAAAAAATCAGCAACATATGGAGTGAAAAAATATTTATTGAACTAATTTATCTGTTGAATGAAATGACACAAGAAGGTAATGAGATTCATTTCTGAACATATGATGTTAAATAAATGCTACATTCAATGGGTATGATATCTAAAAGAATGAATGCTTATCCAAATGATTGCATATTGTTTTTCAAGGACCATGAGTCACTTAAAAAATTCCCAAAGTGTGGTACATTTTGATATAAGAAAGATGAATCAATTCATTTGAAAGTTTCATGGTACTTTCCAATCATTCCAAAGTTTAGGTGACTACATGGAAGTAAGTATAATACAAGTCCATTAACATGGAACACAAATACAAGAAATCAAAATGGAAAGCTTCTTCACCTAGAAAACTCTCCTTAGTGGAAGAAAATTAAGCGTGATCATCCTAAATTTGTAAATTATCTGGCAAAACTTCATTTTGCGCTATCTATAGATGAAGTGAATCATTTTGGTGTATAAAGTATCACTCATAGTACATGACTAGTTATGATGGTAAATTATAACTTGCCACCATGGTTATGCATGAAACAAAAATACATTATGTTGTCTATGTTTATATTAGAATCAAAACAATTGGGAAATGATATTGATATTTACTTAGATTCATTGATCGAAGATCTGAAATTAATGTGGGATTCAAGTGTGTTGTATGATGCTTATAGAAATGAAGATTTCATGTTGAGAGCCATGTCGTTTGAGAGGATAAATGGCATTATTTCTTATATTTTTTTTTCCAGGATATAACATTAAATGAAATCTAGGGTGTCCCATTTGTGAACAAGGTACACACTTAGTTAGGTTGATACGTTCCTCAATGACTGTGTTTCTATAACATCACGAATTTCTACCTCAATGAAATAAATACAAATCTTAGAAAACATCGTTCGAAAAGAATTCAGAATAAGGTACAACGTTGTCTCCACTAATAGGTGATGAAATATTCAATAAAGTAAAAGATATTTTCACCATTTTGGGTAAACTTTCTTTGAAAAACCTTAGAAAAACTTATTGAAAAAAGTGATTAGTTTTTTTTTGAATTACCATACTAGTAAATTTTGTACGTCAAGCATTTTCTTGATTCCATCATATAGAAAAAAATGTATGTGATAGTGTCATTGACACATTACTAAATGTACCCAACAAAACAAATGATGAAATTAAGACTTGGTTAGACATGATTGACATTGGGATATGAGAATATTTGGCACCAATGAAGGATTAAAGGAAGTCTTTTCTTCCTCCTAATTATTACACGTTTTCCAAGAAAGATAGAAATCAGTTTTATAACTTCATTAATGATATAAAGTTTTCAAATATCTATTAATAAAATATCAAAAATATCATTTTAATTTTCAATTTAAATTTAAGGGTCCTGAAATCACATGGATATCATGTTTTTATGAAATATTTAATGCCTATAGCTTTACATTTAATTTTCCTCAAAATTTACTTTATACATTAACCAAGATTTGTTTCTTTTTCAAAGATATATGTAGTAAAATTATAGACCTGACGAAGTTTCCAATTACATAAAAGGAGATTATTGTTATATTATGTGAATTAGAGATGTTTTTCCCATCATCATTCTTTAATATAATGGTTCACTTAATGGTTCACTTGGTTAGAGAGATCCAACTACATGGTCATGCCTATTATAGATGTATGTACCCCAATGAATGATATATGAATATTTTGAGAGGGTATGTTAAAAAATGAAGTCATCCAAAAGGTTGTATTTCAAAGTGATATATTGTTGGGGAAGCCATTAAATTCTATACTGACTACCTATATGATGTGGAGATCATTGGTATACCAAAATCTCATCACAATGGGTGACTTGTGGGTGAAGTAATTTCTATAACAGATGTTGACACAATTACTATTATAGACCAGGAGCAAGATCACCTTTGCATTTAACATAACAGTTTAGATGTTTCACCATATATTGAAACCTAAAAAGTAATTATTATACATTTGAATTCATCAAGGTATGAAAGATGAATATAAAATACACATAATAGATAGTTTATAGAATGGTTTCATGACCATATTTTTAAGGAGTCAACTATAAATATGAATTTAACTTTAGAATGAATTTGATGAATAACCATAAGATTTAAGTGTGTATGTATTATCTTATAATTGTTATGTAATTAATGGTTATACATTCTATACAAAGGAACATGATGAACACAATACCATTAAAAATAGTGGATTTACTCTTGTGTTGGAAGCAATTCATGCATCTGGTACCAAGAATAGAAATCCAATTTATGTGAATATGTTATACTATGGAATCATCAAAAAAATATGGGAGTTAGATTATACAACATTACAAGTGATGATTTTTTAATTCAAGTGGGTTGATAACAGGAGTGCAATTAAAATAGATGAATTATGATTCGTGAAAGTGGGTTTCAGTAAGAAAGGGAATAAGGAAAAACCGTTCATAATGGTATTACAGACAGTACCAGTATTTTATATCCTAGATCCTATAAATAGAAAGTGGTCAATTTTTCTGTTATCATCTAAAACCTCATTAGGGTTAGATGTCAATTCAACTTAGGATGACCCTTTCATTGGGATATCAAAATAATTTCACGATTTTCCCAATGTATACGGGGTATTATATGTCATAGGAGACCATAATGAGGGGATTTGGATACTCAATAGAGGGGTTAAATCCCTTTAACCTTTAAATAAAAAAAGAGAGTTCAATAATTCGGATAAATTTTTTTAATACACTTTGTGTTATATTATAGTATTATGTGTTTGCCACTACATTTATATAATATAAATTAAATGTTCAACCATTTCTATAGATAATGGCTTTTACACATGCTGATTCTTCTAATCCTAAGGAACAATAGGTTTCTCAACATGTTGATGCTCCCAATCTATAGGAACAACATGTTTCACCACATGTTGATGCTACCAATCCCAAGGAAAAACTTATTAACAATGTTGAAATAGAGGAAATTGTATAAGTTGAACAACCTATTTCTAAGAAAAAAATAGTGTCATATCACAACATTCTTAAAAAAATTATTAAGGTGAGAAGAAAAGACATAAAATTTGAGGTTGGATGGAATGCACAAGACTATCCTATTGAACCCAACAAGTCCATTTTCATTAGTTACATTAAGTCTACCACTTTAATTAATGTGTATATTGGTGTAGATACATGGAACAATGTTGTGCCTATGATGAAGGAACTAATTTGGGAAGAGGTTAGGGTAATAGTATGATATACTTTCTCTGTTTTTCTAAAAAATAAAATAATAAAACTTTGATTTACTCTTCATTATCCCTTGTAGAGTTCATTCATATTGGATAAATATCAAATGAAATTTCTATTAATAGTCATCGGAAAGGATCATAGAGCCTTTCAAACAATTTTTATGAAGAATCTTCCTAGGGATACTGAATAGAAAGTAAACTCACACCCACCATAGATATACGTGCACATGATAAGACAAGAAACATGGAATGTGCTTATTGGATGTCATGAGGAGGCACCATTTCAGGTAAATTATGATTGATAATACTTTACTTTGTAATACATGTATTAATCACCTTCATTAAGAATTTTTAATTTATGAAACAAAAAATGAGTACTGAAAATAAGCAACATGCATCAAAACCAACATACCCCTACCATAAAGTAAGGATGAGTTATATTTTACTTGAAAAAACATTATATACTTTAAATCTATAGTAATAATTTTATGTTACGTTAAACAAAAACATAATTATGTTCCTTTGTTTATATAAATATTAATAAATTAAAATTCAAATCCACTTACATCCTACATAATGTTCCATGAAAGGAGGCTCATGTTAATAAAATGAATTAATAGTAGATAAAAACACATAAATAGTATGTGAATCATGTGTAAGTATGACATAATAAAAATTTATTCTGATTTAAATCAGTATTAAAAACAAAAATTACTTATTTTTCTATATTTTTATCTGGTTTATACAAAATAATTTTTATCAGCTATACCCGATGAATGACCACTTTCACTGGACTTGAAGCAGCCAAAACAATATGTCCATGTCAGAGGTGCAGGTTTTGGAGTGTTTCCTTGAACATATTTTGAGAAAATAAATGCACATGGAGATAAAGATAATAAAATGGATGAGATATAAACATGAATAATTTTTTCTATAAGAAAAACTTAATGGGAAGTATGGGTTATTAGAGAATGTTATAGGAAGGAATAAAAGAGAAGAAACAACACAAAAAAAACCACTACATGAAGATATACCCCCCATATTTGAGTCCAACCATTCCCCTTAAAGTTATTCCTTACCCAAGGTAATCAATTTTGTCATAACTATTTTTGAAAAATGTGAATCAAGTAGATACTAATACCAATCCTATACTAATATTCTATAGGGTGAAATTGATTGTGATTTATATATATTAGCACCCACCCATCACCTCGGTGTGAAGGGAACAATGTAAAATATCCAAGGATATATTTTTCACGAAAAAAACTTATAAAAGACCATGTGAGAGTAGGGATTCATATAACTTACAATAGGATCACTGAACTACCTATTCCCCTTGATGATTTTTATGTTCACATAACTAAACTTGCTATTGTAACTTTAGTATCATGTCCATTTGATCTTGTAAAAATACTTACCTATAATGAGGTATGTCATTTACAATTTATTTTTAATTCAAAACCTTTAAAAATTAGTGAAAAATTCTTAAACTGAGGAATGTTATTACAGATAGAGAAAAGGAGGGGTAAATAGGGAGTCAAATAAAAACAATCTAAAGGATTGACTGATTAATTGAAAATACATTCAGAGAGTACCTTTACCCCACTAGTTCAACTTTTAAATTTACTAATATTACAAGTTCATATAGAGACAATGTTCAATGATGTTAATATGACCATCATTAATTTTGAAGAAAAAAATAAATGGATAGGCTATTACAAACTATCTTGGTATTGAGAATGTAGATGAAATTCTCAAGCATGAATGACAGGAAGTCTTAGTTGTAAATGTATACATTAGGAGTGTTTTCATAATATGTTTTATCAATATCTGTTTCAATATGTTAATTATAGTAAAATACTATTCATATTTTTTAGGTAATATGTATCAGTACCATTTTATAGAAAAACTACACGAACAAAAATTTAGACGCACTAATCTTCACATTACTTCTATAGAAAAAAATTCATTAGAAGAAGATGAATATTTAGAAACAATGGACCAACTGGCTGTAATGTTTGAAAAGAAACTCAAAGATGATATATTCTTATTAATACCCATGATGCAGGGGTAAAATTATACAATTTAATCATATAAAATATATTTCCATTTCTTTTATTACTTATTCTTTTTAGTTTTTTTAGGGAGCGTTGGTTTCTCATTATAATAAATTTGGATACTCCAAATATTTATTTTTTTGGATTCAATGCATGGATTTCCAAAAATTTGACCATAAATGATGATGTTTATCAATTTTTAATACACTGCATTCAATATTTTACAAATAAACTTCAATTTATACATTTTATATTATGTTTTAATGAATTTTTTTATGAAAGGGTGGTGTTTAAATATCATCAAAATCATGGTATAAGGATGATCTATGAGCATAAGAAGCTTATAACATTATAAAACTAGATAGGTATTAGGGTGTATATAATAATATTTCACTATCAAAATATATATCAAAATAAATTGTTTATTTTTCTCAATGTTTCTATAGTGCCTAAAAAAACTAATGGAAAAGATTATGGTTATTACATTTGTAAATTTATGAAAGATATCATATCCCATAAACAAACTAGCATCCCCAAAGTAGTATTTCCAATGATAATTACAATTTAATTTAAAAAATTTATGAATCATTTGTTTATTTATATTTTTCTTGTACTACTAGGACCATCTACATCCTGTATACTCAAAATAGGAAATGTATTTTTTAGAAACAAGTGGATAGAATACATGATGTCAGATTTTATATAGAAATTATAAAGAGGTGACATCCTACTAACTATTTAGTTAATTTTATCATCATTTTATCAACTTATTTTTTAGTTAACTTTATTATCCTTTTTATATACTACATATTTAGTTAATTTTATAGAGATCATGAAAGGGTGACATCATGAGGAATTGATTTTTCTCTAACCATTTTGTGCTCTATAAAGAGCACAAAATGTTTTGAGAAAAATAAATTCTTGATGAAGTTGTCAACAATGATGTTATAATTAGGATTTTTTTTCTCTTCATAGAGATATTTTTTTATTTGATATGTTTATGTTAATCAGGGAGTGTTTTTAGTTTAAAAATGACTCAAAGTGCGTGTCTTTAGTTTTCAAATGACATTTTAGTTTAAAATGTGCACCACTCACTAAAAACCAATCAAAAATGATTGTATTATCTTGGTACTTTAGTAAAATGTACTATAAGTCATTGGTGATGTAGGAATCATCCACATA
Organism: Viscum album; assembly: GCA_963277665.1. NCBI lineage: Eukaryota > Viridiplantae > Streptophyta > Magnoliopsida > Santalales > Viscaceae > Viscum > Viscum album. The sequence goes on from OY728150.1 coordinate 1,563,730,169, forward strand.
TAAATTCAGCACATGGTGCATCTAGTATGACTCAAAGTGCATGTTTTCAATTTAAAAATAACATTTTAGTTCAAAACACACACCATTCACTGAAAACTGAGAAAACATACTCATATTATCTTGAAACTTAAATATAATGATCCATAAGTAATTTTTGATATGATGGAATTAACCACATATCAATCTAACACACGTTGTGATTGATATGATTAAAAGCGCATGTTTTTATTTAAAAGTGACATTTTAGTTTAAAATACATTTCACTCACTAAAAACTAATAAAAAATACTATGATTTCCTTAATATATTAGGAAAATAATCCATAATTAATTTGTGATGAGTAAGAATCATCCCTACATAAATTTGACACATGGTGTGGCTGTTATGATTGAAAGTGTGTGCTTTTTTTAAAGTGACATTTTAGTTCAAAACATGTTTCACTCACCAAAAGCTGAGAAAATACACCCGTATTTTCTTGATACTTTTAAAAAATGATCCATAAATATTTTTTGACATGTAGGGATCAACTTCACATAAATATGATAGACGATGTTCCCAATATGAATTTAAGTGCATGTTTTTAGTTTAAAAGTGACACTCTAGTTCAAAACATGAAACACTTACTAAAAACCAAAAAATACACCCAGGAACTCTTGACACCTTAGTAAAATGATCTATTTGTCATTTGTAACAATTAGAAATTAACCTCATGTCAATCTGACACACATTGTGCCCAGTATGACTTGAAGTATATATGTTCAGTTTAAAATTTTCATTTTTTTAAAAAAAATGTGTCATTCACTAGATATAGAGGAAAAATACTTAGATTGTTTTTATATTTTAGAAAAATGATACATAGTCCATTTTTAACATGTATAAATCTACCACATATTAATCCAACACATGGTGTTCCTGATATAACTCAAAGAGTGTGTTTTCAGTTTAAAATTGACCATTTAGTTTAAAACATGCCTCATATAATCAAAATTTAGAAAAAATGCTCATATTGTCTTGATACTTTAGGAAAATGATATATAATCTATTTGTGATGTGTAAGAACACTATAGGAAAAAGCCAATTTAGCGGTGGGTTTCAAAACCGCCGTTAAATTTTTTTCAGGGAAACATTTAGCTGTGTTTTTTTAGTGATAGTTTATAAAACCACTGCTAAATGTTTTTTTTAATTTTTTGTTATTATTTCAGAAAAAAAATAAATTTATTTTTTGCGGTGGTTTTTTAAAAAACACAGAAAAATTAAAAGGAAAAAAATAAAAAATAAAATATTTATTTATGGTTTATGATTTATTATTTACTATCATATATAGTTTATTATTTATAATTTTAATTAATTATAATGTGTTAATTAATAAATATTTATAATTATTATTTAATAATAATTTGAAACTTAAAAGAAATCTTCAATAAGTTGAAAATAAAAGTTCGACATCAAATGACCTTAACTTTTGATCCAGGAGTCCGTTTTAGCTTCACAACCAGTCAAACTGAAGCTTATGAAATTAACTAAAATCAAATTAGATTTAAATTTTTTAATAATTAAAATAATAATTTTTTAATAGTTTCAAGTAAAGTTGGAAATCAAACTTGAACTTCAAATGATCATAAATCTTGATCCGAGTGTCCGTTTGGGCTCCACCACATATCAAATCAAATCCTACGATGAGTTCTATGCCGTGATGACTGAGAGACCTTATTAACTCTTTTTTTGGGTCAAAAGATGCCCCTAAGGCCTCCAACACTGAGTTTTTAGTAGGGGTACCCCAATTTTTTAACATTTGATGGAATTTCAGACTCGTTTAAGGGGGTCTTATTGTCTTTTTTCGATGGGGACTGAATTTATTCTCAGAGATTCCATTCATATTGATATTATGGTTTTGAATTTTTATCATTTTTCACAATTTAGTTTTATTTATCTTTAAATATATGCATATTTTCTTATATTTACTTGTAATAAATCACTTTTATAAATATATATATACATAGAAATGTATTTTTAAACATATAAACTATATGGAAATAAATATTTATTTTTCATTTCATTTAAAATAAATAATTATCGACTTTATTTACCTCATAAAAATGCATTAATTTGTAAATATATACCTATACAATTAATGTTTATATATAAACATGTGTGTGTTAATAAAAAAATTTATATTTATGTGTATATAATAATAAATGTAAATAAATACAGATATATATATATATATGTAAATATTTGTGTGTATATATAATATATAAATGTATTTTTATATAAATTTATCATTACCGTTAAATATAGTATATAAATGAATTTACAATAAAACTATATGAATATAGACACACACACACACACATATAAATAATGTTTATATATACATATGCATGTGTATTGATAAACAAATATATATATTTAAATTTATATTCTAATATATATAAATAAATATAAATATATAATATATCTAAATAAATTTAAGTGTATATATATATATATCAAACACATTCGATGAGATATTATCTTCATTTAAGAGTGTATTCATATGATTTTTATGTCATTTATGATTTTATTCCATTGATTTATATTCCTATTGATTTGATGGTGTTGTAATTATTGTTCTTTCCCCTCTTTTGGTAATTTATTATCAATTATATATACATGTTTATATGAATTTATGAATATTTGTGTATATTTATATACATTTGTATATATTTATACATATTTATGTTTATATTTCTGTATATCATATATATATATATAGATATTTATATTTACTTCTGCTTATATATATATATATACTTATATTACTATACAATCATATATATAAGTGTGTTAATATATATTTATGTAACATAAATGTGTTTTTTATATATTTATGTAAATTTTGTTATATGTATATATATTTATGGATATTTATATCCATTTATTATTTTAATATTTAATATTTAATATTTAATATTTAATATTTATTATTCATTATTCATTATTTAATTAATTATCAATTATCAATTATTAATTATTATTTTCATATTTATTCATTATTTATTTTCAATTTATTGATTCATTTTAATTATTTATTATTAATTATCAATTATTTATTATTTATCTATTATTTATTTATTTTTAATTATTATTTTATTATTTTATTATTCATATATTACTAATTTATTTATTATTAATTTATTTATTATTTATTACTTATTTATTTATTATTTATTATTTATTATTTATTATTTATTATTATTTTATTATTTATTTCTAAATTATTTATTTATTTTTTATTTGTTCATTACTTTTTTATTGTTTATACATTACTCATTTTTTTTTAATTTTTTATTATTCTATTATTATATTATTAATTTATTATTAACATATTATTAACTACTTATTTATTATATATTCATTATATATTGTATATTTATTATATATTTATTCATAATTCATAATTCATAATTCATAATTTATTATTTACTATCTACTATTTATTTATTTATTATTTATTTATCAAATATTAATTTGTTTTTTAATTAATTTACTATTTATACATTACTTATATATTATATATTATATATTATGTATTATATATTATACATTATACATTATACATTATATATTATGTATTATATATTATATTTTATATATTATGTATTATATATTATGTATTATGTATTATTTATTATATATTAAATATTAAACATTAAATATTAAATATTAAATATTATATTATTATATTTATATTATATTATATATTATTTATTAATATATATATATTATATTATATTATATTATATTATATATTTATTATATATTATTATTTTTTATTATTTACTATTTATTATTTACCATTTATTTCCATATATATATATATTATTCATTTATAAATTATTTATTAATTAGTAATTTGTACTTATTAATTATTCAATATTAATAATTAATAATTAATTATTGATTATTGATTATAAATTATAAATTATAAATTATTGATTAATCATTATTGATTAATAATTATTTAGTTTATATATATTTGTTATGTATAATTTGTTTTTTCAATTAATATATATAATCATATTAAATTATATTTATTCACCACATGAAGAGTCTGTTGGAGTGGTGAAGTCTTTGGAGAATAAGCAAGAGGTAAGGGGTTCAAATCTCACCCAACGTAGAATTTATATACATGACATGTACATATACATGGTAATATATTTTAAATAATAAATAAATAAACAACTAAATAAATTACAAAAATAATAAACTATAAAAATAATAAACAATGAAATAAATAAAATAAATAAAATAAATAAAATAAATTTAAAAAAAGTAAAAACCGCCGCTAAAAAACCAACGCTAAATGAAAAAAACCCTGCCACTAAACGTCAATTTTAGCACAGTGGAATCAGCCGCATTTCAATCTGATACACGATGTGCCCGATATTATTGAAAGTGTTTTTTGATTTAAAATCGACTTTTTAATTTAAAACATCTGACACATACTCAAAAATGAGAAAACATGATCATATTGTCTTGATACTTAATAAAAGTAATCCATAAATCATTTTTGATGTGTATGAATCAACCACACATCAATATGACACATGGTGTACTCGATATGACTCAAAGCATGCGTTTTTAGTTTAAAATCAGCAATTTAGTTTAAAATGTGCGCCACTCACTCAAAACAAACTCAACTATCTAAAACACACCTAACATACTCAAAACCAAGAAAAACATTCTTGGATTATCTTGGTACTTTAGAAAAATTATTCATAAGCCATTTTTGACTTGTATAAATCATCTGTACGTTAATTTTATATATGGTGTGACTGGTATAACTCAAAGTGCATGTTTTTAGTTTAAAATGAAATTTTAGTTAAAAACATGTCACTCACTAAAAACCATGAAAGAACACTCATATTATATTCATATTTTATGAAAATGATCAATAATTTATTTGTGATGATTAAAAATTAGTCGCGCACCAATCTAATACGCAGTGTGACTGGTATGGCTCAAAGTGAATGTTTTTAGTTTAAAAATGAAATTCTTATTAAAAATGTGTTTCACTCACTAAAAACCAATAAAAACACTAGGGTAGTCTTGATACTTTAAAGGAAGACTATCCATAAGTCATTTTTGATGTAGAGGAATCAACACCACATCAATTAGACACACAATGTGGCCAGTATGACTCAAAGTGTGTATTTTTATTAAAAATTAACATTTTAGTTCAAAAGAAGCATGACATACTTAAATCTGAGAAAAAAAAATTCATATTATTTTTATACTTTAAGACAATGACCTATAATTCATTTGTGACATGTAGGAATTAACTTCACCTTAATCTGATACATGGTGTGGCCGGTGTGACTCCAAAATGTGTTTTCAGTTTAAAAGTAACATTTTTGTTAAAAACATTTGTAACTCATTTAAAACTAATAAAACACACTCATATATTCTTGATACTATAGTAAAATGATTCATAATTCGTTTTTTACATGTAAGAATTATCCACACATCAATCTAATACATAGTGTGACTGGTTTGAGACGAAGTACATGTTTTTAGTTTAAAAATGTATGTTTAGTTGAAAAATTGGCACTCACTAAAAACCAATACAAATAAATATATTTTCTTTATATTTTAGGAAAATTATCCTTAAATATTTTTTTTATGAGTATGAATCAACCACATGTCATTCTGATACACGATGTGATTGATATGACTCAAAGTGCATTCTTTCAGTTTAAAAATGACATTTTAGTTAAAAAAATGTTTCAATCACTAAAAACCAATACAACACACTTGGATTATCTTGATACTTTAGGAAAATAATCCATAAGTCATTTTTTATGTTTAGGAATCAATTTTACATCAATCTAACACACGATTTGACCGGTATGACTCAAAGTTTGTATTTTTATTTTAAATGACATTTTAGTTCAAAAGATGAGTGACATACTCAAAACTAAGAACACATATTCATATTATTTAATACTTTAGGAAAATAATAAATAAGACATTTTTTATGTTTATGAATCATCCTTACCTCAATTTGATACATGGTGTGACCGGTATGACTCAAAATTTTCATTTTCAGTTTAAAAGTGACATTTTAGCTAAAAACATGTGTCACTAACTGAAAATTGAGAAATCACTCTCATATGGATTTGAAACTTTATTAAAATGATCCAAAATTCATTTGTGAAATGTAATAATTATCCACACATCAATCCGATATACGATGTCATTGGTATGACTCAAAATGCATGTTTTTAGTTTAAAAATGAAATTTTAGTAAAAAACTTTCCACTCAGTAAAAACTGTGAAAAAAAATCAGACTATCTTGATATTTTAGTAAAATTATATATAAATAATTTTTTATGAGTAATAATCATCCACACATCAATTTGATACACAATGTGACTGGTATGATTGAAAGTGCATGTTTTCAGTTTAAGAATGCCATTTTAGTTAAAAACACATGTCACTCAATGAAAACCATGAAAACACACTTATATTACCTTGATACTTTTGGATAATGATCCATAAGTCATTTTTTATGTGTAGTAATAAACCACTCATCAATCGTACACATGGTGTTACCAGTATGACTCAAAATATGTGTTTTTTATTTAAAATTGACATTTAGCTCAAAAGACGTGTGACATACTCAAAACCAATAAAATGTATTTAGATTGTTTTGATAATTTAATACAATTATCCATGCATCATTTTTTATGTATAGGAATCATCTTCACCTCAATATGATACAAAGTGTGACTAATATGACTCAAAATCACTATTTTTCAGTTTAAAAGTGACATTTTAGATAAAAACATGTGTCACTCACTGAAAAACAAGAATACACACTCATATGGTCTTGATAAATTAAGAAAATGATCCATAATTCATTTTTTAATGTAGGAATCATCCACACATAATTTTTATACACAGTGTGACCGGTATGACTCAAAGTGAGTGCTTTCAGTTTAAAAATGAAATTTTAATTAAAAATATTCCACTCACTAATAATGGATAAAAATAATAAAATTGTCTTGATATTTTAGGAAAATGATCCATAAATCATTTTTGATGAGTATGAATCATCCACACATCAATCCAGTACATGATGTTCCTAGTATGACTTAAAGTGAAAAATGTTTGTCACATAATAAAAACCAAGAAAACACACTCTGATTTTCTTGATGTTTTAGGAAAATGACCCATAAGTCATTTTTGATGCGTAAGAATCAAACACATGTCAATTGGACACATGGTACGACTAATACCACTCAAAGTGTACATTTTTATTTTAAATTGACATTTTAGTTAAAAATATACATAACATACTCAAAACCAATAAAACACATTCATATTGCCTTAATACTTTATGAAAATGATCTATATGCCATTTTTGATATGTATGAACCAGCCAAACCTCAATTTGATACATACTCTAACCGTTATGATTCAAAATGTCTGTTTTCAATTTAAAAGTGTCATTTTAGTTAAAAACGTGTGTCACTCATAGAAAACCAAGGGAAAATACTCATATAGTCTTGATGTAAAATGATATATAAGTCATTTATAATTTTTAGGAATCAACCTCTTTTTAATCTGATACATGGTGTGACTGATATTACTCAAATTGTGTGTTTCCTGTTTAAAAATTACATTTTAGTTAAAACATGCCACTCACTAAAAACTGAGAAAAAACACTCATATTTTCTTGATATTTAAAAAAAATTATCTATAAATAATTTTTTATAAATAAGAATCATCCCTACATAAATATGATACATGATGTTATTGGTACAAATCAAAGTGAGTGTTTTCAGTTAAAAAAGGGCATTTTAGTTAAAAACATGTTCCACTCCCTAAAAATAAAGAAAACACACTCTAATTGTCTTGATACTTTATGAAAATGATCCATAAGTCATTTTTTACTTGTAGGAATCTACCACATATCTATCGAACACATGGTGTAACTGGTATGACTCAAAGTGTGTGTTTTTATTTAAAATTGACATTTTAGTTCAAAAGATGCATGACATAATAAAAACCAAGCAAACACATTCAAATTGTTTTAATAATTTTGAAAAAAAAATCCATAAGTCATTTACGATGTGTAATAATTAGCCACACCTTAATCTGATAGGCGGTGTGACCAATATGAATCAAAATACGTTTTCAGTTTAAAAGTGATATTTTAGTTAAAAAAGTGTGCCACTCACTAAAAACTGAGAAAACACACTTGTATGGTTCTGATACTTTAGTAAAATTATCCATAAGTTATTTTTGATGTGTAGGAATCAGCCACACATCAGTATGAAATAAGATGTTATCATTATAACTCAAAGTGTGTGTTTTCAGTTTAAAAATGACATTTTAGTTAAAAAATGTGTCAATACCTAAAAACCAAGGAAGAAAACTCATCTTATCTTGGTATTTTAGGACATTGATCCATAAATCATTTATGATGTGTAATAATTAGCTTCATGCCAATCTGAAACATGGTGTGGTTGGTATGACTCAAAGTGCATGTTCTTAATTAATATTGACATTTTTGTTCAAAACATATATCGCACACTCAAAACTAAGAAAATATGCTCATATTGTCTTGATAATTTATTAAAATGATCCATAAATCTTTCAGGACATGTAGGAATCAACCACATGTTAATCAGATACACAGTGTTCTCAATATGGCTCAAAGTTTTCCTTTCTGGAAGCAAACTATATTGCTGATGGAATATAAAATAAAGGAGTCACTACTGAAGGATGTCTCTATTCAACCACCTTTCTTGATGACATGGTTTCACTTCTCCTTCGAGACAAATGTAAAATACCTTTTTTTTTTCACCTCGTGTAATATGGATTTACTTTAATATAATATTGGATGTTTTTTCTTAAAAAAATAAGACTCGAAGTGTATGTTTTTAGTTTAAAAGTGACATTTTATTAATTCATCGTATCATATTTATGTTTAATTTATTTCGTTATAGTATTACTAACATAAGAATTATTTTTTTACACATGAACACTCGTTTTTTTCAAAAAAGGGTGGTTTGTTTGTAAACTGGTAACAAGATCAAGCTCTTTTGAGAGGGGGTAAAAAGACAATGAAATGGCATTTTTAGATTTTTTGATGTTTGTGATAAATTATACATACTAATGTAATTTTAAATACTAATGTTTGAAATTTTTATAATAAATTTATAGTGTTTTTTTGTATTATGATGCAAATTTAATGGAAATTAAATTTTATATTTGTTGCTTCAATGTTCTGTAATTTCTGAAGCATATTACCGAAGCTTGGATTTTATCAGTGCTATTTCTAGTACTGATAAAGGGCCCCTTTTATCATTTCTAAAATAACACCGATAAAGGTCCCAAGTTATCAAAGTATTTTTTATCATTGATTAAGGAAGATTTTATCAATGCTATTTTTAGCACTGATAAAACCCATCAGGTTTTAAAGCTGCTTACAACATCATCTCATTTTTAGTACTGATGATGCCAATTTCTAGCGCTAAAAAATCCCATATCTTTAGTTGTGACACTTAAATTTGGATTCATTCTATAATAAACTAGTATGATTCATTATTATCTTTAATATATCATAACACATTGAATATACATCAATATGTTATTATAAGATCTAGCCAGACCAAAGTTGGTTAATTATAGAACCTATGACAATATGAAAACTAGGTCAAGATAACCCATTGTCTATGTTCGATTCAAGTCAAGTCTCGCCACCCTTTTTAATATATTTAGGATTTTTTAAAAAAAATATCAAAATATAAAACATTGTTTTTTTTAAAATTAATGTGTACTAAAATTAATAAAAATACTAAATGAAAATGAGCAACACAAGTTAAAAATTTGGATTTGGATCTATCTTGGAACTATGTTTAAGATAGATTAGATTGATCCAACTAGAAAATTGATAACCCACATTGGGGTGGGATGTGAGATGAACTCGTAAGTCAAACCTTGATTAGAGATTCACTTATGCACATGTAGAGTCTCAAAAATTCCTAATTACTTTGTGAGTTTTAGAAGTGTTAGATGAAGAAATAAGTGAGTTCAGAGTCAAATTATCTAAGAAAATATGATATCGACATTTTGATAGAAACTAAATCATGGTTGTGTGTTCACTATGTCATGGTTTCCTTGATTCATCCGGGTTTCTAGATCTCAACATGGTCTGAAGTTTTGGTTGGAAGAGGAACTTTGAGGTTTCTATTGGACAAGATGAGGAGTGAAATTATGTCATGGTTTTGGTTTCATTATTTGGTTTGTTTAAAATTTTCATATTTTATGTTATGGTTTGGAGATTTATTATGACGGGGATACCATTTGAAATGGGATAAAACTATGTCTTGGTTTATTTTCATGGTTGGAAAAACAATGTGGTTGAGTGGAAAATTTTTTTGTTTCATCTCATGGATTAAATGAGATTCAACAAAACCATATTATAGTTTATTAGTCTATATCTTTGATTTATTCAAATGTGTGACATTTAAAAAGAAATATCCAATGGATTTATAGGATATCGATATTTAAATCACCATGGTTTTTTAATTTGGCTTGATTGGCCCAAATCACACCGTGGTTTATGACACTACACTATGGATTAGTCTCTCTCCATTTAATTAAAAATTTTAACGATCATTCCCCTCTCATTAAATCCCAACTTCTCCTTAAAAACCCATGACAATAGAGAAAGTATTTTTAAGGGGTTTTGAGTTTCTTTTTTTAGATATTTGAGTTCCTTTCTTCATGAGATCAATTAAAAGTGAGTTGAGGAAACTTCACTATTTATCCTTTGTCTTTTTTTATCAATCTATCTTATTGATTATCTATGGTAACTAACCATTATATTTATGTTATAAAATATTGATATTATAAGATTAATTATAGATATATTATAAGTCCTTTACAAGTTCACAAGATTTTAAGTATTAGAATCCATCCTTCGATGACATGATGATTCAAGCATCAGTTTGAGGTAGTTGATTCTGAAAATCTTTTTTCCATTTGTTTTTATTGATATATAAATGTTATACTTTAGATTCATTGAATAATTATATGTGATTGGCTTAATTATATGAAATGAATTAAAACATAGGAGGGAAGTGAGATTGATGTGATATATGTGATTTCTTATTATTATGGAACATGAGATTATATCAAGATGCGATAATGTTGAGTATGTGGTAGTATGACATTAAGGTGCTCGTGTAGTGATTTTGACATTATTATAATTATGGAGTTATATTTCCATGGATATGTAATAAATGAATGAATAAAATGAATAATAGAAATGTGATGGGATATGTGTTGATAAACAAAATGAATAAATGAATTGTTGGAAGTAACTTTTTAATGTACTTGTTAATATATATAGAAACTGATCATCAATTATGAAGTGGAAAAGATGATGTGGAAAATTGTTAAACTAAAATTGTGTTATTGTTGAATTATGTTACATGGTTAGAGGTGGAGGTGGTAGCTGGGTGGTAGTGATGATGTATGTGATGGTATGTGTGTAGAGGTGACCTTGTTGGATATGAAACATGGGCTTAGGACTTATGAGCTATTATATATCATTGTATGTTTTTATATTTCTATTCACCACATGAGTAGGTAACCTAACCATGGACCATATGAAATTTTGAGTATTGGGTGGATCCTTAATATTTAGGATGCTATGGATATAGATGGCTAACTAACCCCTATACTATTGTACCTTTTGGTAATGGGTTTGGTTTTATTTATGGTTATGTGGTTTTGGTATGAGGTGGACCAAGATGTGGAGATAGAATTATAATATTCTGGTTGTGGTGTGATGTGGTACTTGGATATGTGGAGGGTTGGGTTCATCAAGACATGTTTTTTTAGGACACGAGGGTGATTAGATCGATGGGGAAGTGGGTTTGGAGTACCACTCTTACTATATATTTAAAATTTACTATATTTACACTATATTTGGATTTTGAGAGTGTGTTTATAGTGCGATGGGTTTTTAGATGTTCTAGGATGGAAAAATGTTCCGATTTCACTATTTATTAACTAAATCTTCAGTATTCTTGTCCTGAATCAACCCTGTCGGGAACTCTCCTGAGCCGAAAAAGAGATCAAGAGCATCACTTGAAGCCCGCCTCCAATAGGCCACGGGGTAGTGACTAGAACTAAGTGTTTAAAACCCAATTTATAGGATTAATTAACCTATTTTAATATAATCAATATCCCAAATTATATCTATAACCACAAGTATGATAATTAATTCCCACATAAATATGTAGACATGTGCATGAGTACATCAACAAGAAAACCATCAACTCTTAAAACATTGTAAGTTAATTTCAAAGGAAATAAACTAACAAATGGATCTACAAAACTCTTATCTAGATCAACTTATGACTAGACTAAATTTACTTGGAACCACCCTCAACATTATTATGTAAATATAAAAAATAATAGAGAATAATAGGTTGAGTATACAAGTATACTCAGTAGATTCCATAGTCAATCTCTCATGTGTAAAGTGAAAAGGAATAGTAAATGACTATTGAATGACATATATAAATAATAGTCATTTAAGAATAGAAAAACAAGGAAATAATAACACAAGTAACCTCCACCATATGTCATCCACCACCTCATCTATACAAAAAAAACTGAAATACCACAACAATTATAAGTATCAACACTTTGTACTGTCCATACCTATAATGGTAAAAAAGTCCAACAACAACAACTACTTATCATCATAATAAGGATCATACATTTATAAAAACAAAATCTGTATAGAAATATAACTATAATAAAAAATGTATCTATGGTAGGAAGACTGTAACATCCCAGGTAAATAAAGAATATAACATTTTTATATTTATTAATATTTGTGAATTAAATATTAATTTTACTTTAAATGGGATGCTATGTCTGATGGCGTACCTGATATGCAACAATGAGTTTCTTTGAAATCTTATGTTGCACACAACGTTGGGTCATACTGAAAAATAATAATATAATATTATTTTAAATGGTAGTTAATGCCTAGCCATTGTATTAGTGGGAATGAATAGAAATAACTAAAATATGATTATACATGTTTGTTAAATTCTTTTAAATTTATCCAATAAATTTTAGAGGCTTAAAATAAGAAAGAATCTAATTTTAAGCATAAATATTCTAATATTCATTAAAAGGTCAATTTACTGCCTTTTGATGGAGAACCCCCTTTAAATCTAGTTTTGTTCACTTTTATATTTTATATTTGAAAAAATAAAATTCTTCTTTAGAATCGGGACATCAAAATTTACTTTGGGTAATTTTTTGGTATTTTTCTGATAAAATTCATTTTTAATGAATAGTGAAAAATACTGTATTTTAATTCAAAACAGCCTTTTAATATAATTTATTTATAAGGTTATATTATATTTTTAATTGGTTTTAAAGTGTAATTATATTATTTTTTTACTATTTAATCCAATTTTGGTCATTGGAAGTAATTTCACTTTAAAATTGGACATAAATAAGTGTCAATCTTTTGATAGTTATTATTTCTTAAAAACACGCTTTTTGTTTTGACAGTGAAAATTAATTTTAAATTAATTTATGCCACTTATGTGTTTTAAATTTGGAAAATTGGATTCCATATTTGGAATCAATATATCCAAATTATGTAAATAGGTAACTTTTATTTTTAGACATTATGAATATTTACTTCAGCAAAAATTTTATTTACCATGGTTAAAGGGTAAATCTGGTAAATAAGGGTAACAAAATATTATAATAATAATATTAAATTACTCTAAAATGTGTCCTAATACTATTGTTTGATATATTTACGACCATGGTAATCATTGGGTCGATTTTGAGACCCCATGGAGCCACTTGGAAGTGATAATGACACTTTATATTAATTAATTTAAAGTAAAGACAAAAATGACTTAAACATATATCTTTTAGTAAATCAATTATTACATGGGGTTATATAAGTTATCTCTTTGACTATAAATATTCACTTTTAATCTATAAATATTTCCTACATCATGATATTTTTTTATAATTTTTATACATAAAATAAATAATAATATTTATGACATAATAATGATGCAGTGTTTACCTCATTAATGAATGATTTAAATAAATAAGATTATAAAGATTAAAAAAATATCCAAAACCTGTCCAATTCTTATTGGATTATTTTATTTCAAACATGAGGCATCTTATCTTTGACTTTAATGTATTTTGGACCTTTAGAAACCTAAAATTATTATATAATAAAATAATATTTTCAAGATTTCCTAATGAGACCATCCCCCCCTTATAGAAAGCCCTCACTTATAACCCATTAATCACACTTCTCAAGCCCCTTGTCTCATCCAAACTCTACTAAATTAATCTCCCTACATACCTCTCCTCCTTCTAGAAGCCTTCCCTTAGGTATAAGATAATTCAATTAAACTTTTTGGTTCAAACCAAAGGGAGATACCCGATTTAAAGGTAACGTCTTCTCTTAAGTTATTTTGTTTTATTTTACTTCTACAACCCCATAAAATCTTTTTATTACTTTATTTTATAACAAAAAAATTATCCTCAATATACTAGGTTTTTGTTATGAGAATTATTCGAACTACACATACACACACCTCTATCTAATGGGTAAAGAACATACTATTTCTGTGGACGATGCACTTCTGCCTCACGAAACGATGATTGTTCAATCTTCTCCTACAACCTCTTATAGTGTCCATTAATATGGAACTGTATTTATATGTGATATATATTATATTTATATTGTTTCTATTCTTCTTTATTTTTCATTTATAGAATACCTTTATGGTTTCCATAGTGGGTAAATACGATAATTTCATTTGAGGAAGTGCGGACTACCGCCCCATCAAAGTGATATGACTCGTTCATGCCATACGTGGAATGTATAAAGGATAAAGTTAATGAAATTATATATGATATTATACTATAATTATAATATAAATATGTATAATTATGTTTTTATTCCATTAAATATGAAATACAATTGAAATTATCCTTGAACCATAATATAGAAATTTTATATGATTCTTCCACATTTATATGATTCTATGTTTATACGATCCCATGCTTTTATGATACGATTTTATATGTTCCACGATTTAGATATCATTATGTCATGCCTCCTAAATCATGTGCTTAAGACGTATCCTTATGTTCTTTCCCTTATAGGGATTTTCATCTTATCCCTTTGTTCATGTGTTCCCTAGGGTACCCTATGAAGATGTAAGGGCTCAAAGGAAGTTAGGAACTCATTATGAAGATTAAATAAAGAAGTGTTTTTTATCCCCATGTTTTATGTTTTATGTTTTATGTACCTATTATTCCAATACACTATACTTAACAATCCTTGGCTCGTACTGTGATGTAAAATTATGATTAAATCATGTAATGATATATGAAAAAGGTTTGGGTCGCTATAGTTGGTATTATAAGGTGGTCTAGTTATTTTTGGAGATTAGGAATAGAGCACCTTAGTGAGAACCTTAAGGATGAGACTAATTATAAAAAAATAGTCCTAAATTTTGGTGATTATTGAGTAATTGGTTTATCAAGAAAATACATCCCTGTCTGGATATGAGCAGGTAGAGGTGGCTCTAGCACATATATACCTAGGAGTGAAAACTCTGACAAGGAGTTTTGGGCTTGACCCGAGGTATCCTGGTATATAAAAACGGGCCTTGCTGCACTCTTGGTTACAAAACTCCCAGGGGATATGCTTTGGTAGATTCATGAGCTTATTAGAAACAATTATTAAGGGACAAAAAAATCCTATAGGAATATAAGTTAAGAAATAGATCAAGCATAACCTAGATATAAACCTATGGAATCACAAGTTAGGATATACTTCTTATTTATATGTTTATCCTTTTATGTTGAATGTTTTATTTTTATGCTTAATAAATACGTATTCAAGACCTCTAATTATACGTTCTTTTTCTTAGTTAATGGAAGGAAATAGAAGAACACGTTCCAACAAACAATGTGACAGGCAATGTGAAGATTGACCTAATGATATGCCTGATATGACTGGAGCGGGTGCTAAAAACTTCATGATAATACTTGCTCAGTTGGCTTGAGTTATGAATAATAAATTGAATCATGTGGAACACCCTCCTCCTCTAAGTAAATATCAAGTTTCCATAGAATCCTTCATGTGGAAAACACCTCCCAAGTTTATCAGATCTTCTGATCCCCTCCTTGAGGAATAATGGATTAACTCCATTGAAAAGATATTCTCAATCCTCCAATGCTGGGAAGAATAGAAAGTTATA
Organism: Viscum album; assembly: GCA_963277665.1. Taxonomy (NCBI): domain Eukaryota; kingdom Viridiplantae; phylum Streptophyta; class Magnoliopsida; order Santalales; family Viscaceae; genus Viscum; species Viscum album. The sequence goes on from OY728150.1 coordinate 1,563,746,508, forward strand.
CTGGCGGTCTATCGTTTTGATGGAAAAGCTGATCAGTGGTGGAAACTGATCAAGAATACAAAGTCCCAAGAGGAAATTTATTCCATGGATTGGGAGAAATTCAAGAGGATATTTTTCAACAAATATTTTCCCCAAACCCTCCATCTCAAGATGGAAAGAGAGTTCCTTGGACTCAAGCAGAAGGAAGATGAGTCCATCAAGGTGTATGAAGAAAACTTTACAAGGCTTTAAAGGTACGCCTCTGGCTTTGTCATGAACACCGAAATCAAGGTGGATTGCTTCTTTAGCATACTAAAGCCAAGTCTATGAAAAGTGTTGGCGATTCAAGGCTTTGATAGTTATAAGGATATTTTCTATTGTGACCTCAAGGTTGAAATAGAGATTGGAGACTCTTATTGGTCTCATGGTCCTAGTGACAAGAAGCGGAAAATGGATAACAACATGGGTGGTTCATAAAACAAATCCCAGGATAGAAAAAAGCTTGACCTTTCTCCTTACCAAAATTGTGGGAAGAAGCATCATGGTAATGGTCTGAATGGAGCCAAGAATTGATTCAAATGTGGAAAGTTTGGTCATCTAGACAAGAACTTTTGAAGGGATATGAAAAATCCCACTAATGTTGAGGAAGAAAGGAAGGTTCAGATCAACACTCAGCCGGAAGTGCAGTGTTACAACTACAAGGAGCATGGTCATTATGCAAACAATTTCCCTAAGCCGAGGGTTGTTGGAGGCAATCAACAACAACCTCCAAGGAAACAAGGAAGGGTTTATGCTATCACTACTGTTGAGGTGGAGCCTAACAGTGATGTGGTGATAGGTATGCTTATTATTCATTCAAGAATAGCGGACATACTATTTGATTATGGATGTACGCATTCTTTCATATCTTGAAAGTTTAGTAGAATTATTCAAACATAACCTCAAAATTTAGAGGAATAGTTATCTGTGAGAATAGCGAATGGGAAAATAACTGGATCCATGGTTTATAACTCCTACTTGGTTAATGTCTGTGGACAGAACCTCCCATAAAATCTCATCATACTTCATTTAGTGGAGTTCGATGCTATCTTGGGCATGGATTGACTATCTTTATACAAATCCAACATCAACTGTCAGGAAAGGGAGATCACTTTTCACATCCTGAAGTATCCTATGATTCTTTACAAGTGTAAGGAGGAATATGAATCCCCTTTAGAGTCCTCATCTCAAGTGTGGATATTGTTTCCATGTGATAAGGCATATCTAGCTTAAATTATTGAGACAAAGGAGAGAATAATGCTTGAAGACATGCCCATCATCAGGGATTACACTGATGTATTCCCTGAAGAGTTTCCTAGTCTTCCTCCTAACTGAGAGTTTGAGTTATCAATTGAACTTATTACTAGATCTTTGCCTATATCAAAGAAACCTTACAGAATATCCACCATAGAGCTGGAAGAACTAAAAAATCTATTATAGGAGAATATGGAGAAGGGTTTTATAGGCCTGAGTGCTTCACCGTGGGGTGCTCCAGTCCTCTTCGTCAAGAAGAAGGATAGATCAATGCACCACTACATTGATTATCACGAGCTCAATAAAATCATGATAAAGAACAAGTATCCCCTACCATGGATAAATGAATTATTTTATTAGCTTCATGGGGATAGTTATTTCTCTAAGGTGGACCTTCGGTCAGGATATCACCAATTAAAGGTGAGGAAGGAAGATATTCCCAAAACTGACTTTCGAACGGGGTATGGACACTATGAGTTCCTAGTGATTCCCTTAGGACTCACTAATTCTCTAGAAATTTTCATGGATTTAATTAATAGAGTCTTTAGATATTACCTCGACAAATTTGTGGCAGTCTTTATTGATGATATTCTGATATACTCTAAGAGCAAGGAGGAACATGAGGAGCATTTGAAAACTGTGTTAAAGACTTTGCGAAGGGAGAAGTTGAATGAAAAGTATAGTAAATGTGAGTTCTGGATGGAGGAAGTATATTTTTTTGAAAAATGTTATCACTAGCAAAGGGATATCCATGGACCCTTCCAATAAAAATGCAATTGAAGAGTGGCCCAGGATAACTTTCATAACAGAGATTCGTAGTTTTTTTGGGTCTAGCTGGGTATTATTGGCGATTTGTGAAGAACTTTTCACGATTGTAAAACCCAATGACAAAGTTGACATGGAAGGGAGTAAAGTTTTTCTAGACATAGTAATGTAAATATTGTTTCAAGGAGTTGAAAAAGAGGCTTATCACTGCACTAGTACTCACACTCCCTACAAGTGGAGAACTCTTTGTGGTGTATAATGATTCTTCAAATAAGGGATTAGGATGGGTACTAATGAAAAACGATAAAGTGATAGCCTATGCCTCAAGGTAGCTAAAAATACATGAGAAAAACTATCCTATGCATGATCTGGAGTTGGCGGCTGTGATCTTTGCATTGAAAATCTGGCGGAATTATCTCTATGGAGAGAAGTGTGAGATATATACTAACCACAAGATTCTCAAATATATATTCACACAGAAAGAGATTAATATGCTCCGGTGAAGATGAATAGATCTTATCAAGAATTATGACCGCTCAATTCACTACCATCCTGGTAAGGCAAACAAGGTGGCATATGCTCTAAGTAGAAAGGATCTTGCATCTTTATCAATGCTGAGAATTGAAAAGGATCTGATCTTCTTAGATTTGAAAAGAATGAACATGGGAATCATTAAGGGAGGAACATCATAAATCCTTTCAAAAATGATTTCCCAACCATCCATCTTGGAGAAAATAAAGGGTGCTCAAAGAAAAGATGTGGAAATTCAGAAAAGGGTGGAAGCTGTTAAAAATGGGTAATCCTATGATTTCAAAATTGATGAGGAATGAGTTGTAAGATTTGGGACATGATTATGTATACCATACGATCCAGAGATAAAAAAGGATCTATTGAACGATTCACATAGCTCGACCTTCTCTATCCACCCAGGGAGCACAAAGATGTATCGAGATCTCTGAGAAAACTTTTGGTGGGACAATATGAAAAGGGAGATTGCTGAATATACATCAAAGTGCCTATTATGTCAGCAAGTAAAGGCTAAGAGACAAAAGTCTAAGGGGATGATGCAACCACTACCCATACCAGCATGGAAGTGGGAGAACATTACCATGGACTTTGTCACTAGACTTCCAAGGACATCCAGAGGAAACAATGATATATGGGTCATTGTGGATCATCTTATGAAGACAGTTCACTTTATCACAATACGAGAGGACTTATCATTAGATAAAATTGCACAGATTTACATCAAATAAGTGGTAAGGATTCATGGATTACCACAATCTATTATATCTGATCATGATCCGAGATTCACCTTGATGTTCTAGAAAAGTCTCTAGCATGATCTGAGCACTGAACTGAACTTTAGTACGACCTATCAACCTCAAACTAATGGCCAGTCTGAGTGAACTATTCAGAAACTGGAATACATGTTGGGAGCATGTTCTATGGAATTCAAAGGAGGATGGGACTAACATATTCCATTGGTTGAATTCTCCTACAACAACAGTTTCTACTCAAGCATCCAAATGGCACCATATGAAGCCCTTTATGGGAAAAGGTGAAGTACAATAGTGTGTTGGGATGAAGTCGGTGAGCGTAATCTGCTAGGACCTGAAATGGTCAAAGAAATGGAAGAGAAGGTGAAAACCATTCAGTACCATATCAAGGCAGACCAAAGTTGAAAAAAGAGTTATGCAGATAACCGTCGACAAGACCTTGAGTTCAAAATCAGAGACATGGTATTTCTATGCATATCTCCCTAGAAGAAGGTCATGAGGTTTGGAAACAAAAGGAAGTTATGTCCCAGGTATATAGGCCCCTTCGAGATCCTTGATCGAGTTGGAGCTGTGGCCTATCGAATGACACTTCCACCTACCATGTCGAAAGTACATGATGTCTTTCAAATATCCCTATTATGGAAGTACATACTAGACCCTTCACATGTACTCTCTTTAGAGGTGGCACAGTTGGAGGATGATCTTTTCTATGAGGACCAGCCAGTGAAGATCTTGGATCGTAGAGACAAAGTTCTATTCAACAAGACTACTCATCTAGTCAAGGTACTATGGAGAAACCATAATTACGAAGAGGCAACATGGGAATTAGAGGAAGCAATGAAGGAAAATTACCCACACCTGTTTTTGATTTAGAATTTAAAACAAAATTTCAAGGGCGAAATTTCATAAGGGGCTAAGAATGTAACAACCCAATGTTTTTCAATGGAAATTCCCTTCTCATAAGTATGTCATAAAATCCAATGAAAACACAACATAATGAACTACTAAGTGCTAAGTGACCTTTAAACATAGGTTTGTCACTTATGTGTTTGGAATTTTGAAAATCTGACATACACGGTTGGAATCAATAAGTTTTTTGGAGTCCGATAAGAAAAACTTAATTTTTGGTGAATAGTAACCTACCCTTATGAATAGTAACATACCCTTATGAATAGTGATATAACCTAATGAGTATTAACCTTAACTATGATAGTATAAAAATAATATTCAAGTTGAAAGCACAATATACCAATATTTTAGAATAAGTAAATGAATGTTTTAAAACTGGTTTTCGATAATAAATTATGATTTTAATTAAATACTAAAATAATCATATTTAGAAAAATTATTTTTAAAAAATGGGCTTCATTTTTGGATTCTACACATCAAAAAATGGTTAGGGTAAATTTTTGGGATTTTTCTGAAATATTTGAATTTTTGATGAATAGTGAAATACCATAATTTGCAAAATAAGATAAATAAGCTAATTATAGAGTCATGCATGATGTTCTGCTGATGTAAGACCAATTGGTTTAGGATCACATGATAAAATTAATATTATTGGTCATAGAAGACTCACTATTCCTTGTCTTGTATGGAAATAATAAATAAATTAATTTTATATTGAGAAATCCCCTCTCTCCTCCACTATAACCCCCTCACTCCCACTTCTCTTCACTCCTCTCAAGCCTTGTGCCTTGCCAATATTCTGCCCAAATCTCTCCCCAAGAACCTCCCCCATGTCCAAAAGCTCCTAGCCTCTTCAAAATACCGAAACCTCTCCCCTTAAGAGGTTCTCAATGGAGGAAGTCTCAAGAGGTCTCTAATAACAAGTGGAGAACATCAACAAATTTAAGGTAAGAGATCCTCTCTATTTCACTCTTAATCAAGATTTTACTCTATGATATTACTTTTTATGTGTAATAGAAAATTATGGGGTATGTTTACACACCTCCCCCATACTGCCCTCTTGATTTCTAAGTGTTGATAAACCCATTTTCTCTCTCATCAATCCCTCTTAGTTACACCCGATACCATGATGATAAACCGTAATGAATTATACCCAAACTTCCTTTATTACTTCGGGTTACTCTATATTTATTTTTACCAAAATGTAGTTGTATTTTCTTTTTATGTAAAATTTCAACATTTTGTTTATATTCTCCAAACTCATGTTCCAATATCAATCTCTCATTCTCTTTCGGGGATATACATGCTTTTAAGTGAATCCCTCATCGATACTTCCCAATAAGCACACTCGTTTTAAGGGAAATTCCTGATTTTTACCCAGTTTCAAGTGTATTGTATCCTATGTTTTGAGCTACCATTTTATTTATAAAATAAGTCTTTTTATTATTAAAACCTTCTTGGTTCAATTCTGGTTTTTATATAAACGATTGCCCTTTTTTCTATTTTTAAAATCTCTATAGTATTTTCCTTAAAACCACACAAAAATGTTTTAATGATAATGTTTCTCAATTACATTTATTATATGTTGTCACTTATATTTGACACCACATAACATGTTATATTACTATTTTACCCTATGAATGTCCATGTATGTTTTAATACTTTTCTTTCATGGACACTTTCATGATACGCCTGTTGGTTATGATTTATGTCATGTTTGTGGTACTCGATTTTTTTCATGGGTACCGTTATGTTTTTGTATAGGTGATTATGTATAATTATTTATGTGGAAAGAATATTTATGTGGTAATAATATTTATTTGGAAATAATATTCATGAAAATTTTGAGATGGGTGCACCCAGATAGCGCTCCAATGCATTGGGTAAAGTTAAGTCTCATGAGATGCGATGTGAAACAGGATTTGCGGATAGCCTTAAACCATACTAAAATGGGAAATGGGATGGGTGGTTAGCCTTGAACTGTACTAAAGAAATGTTTTATGATTATTCCACATTTATATGATTCCATGTTTATATGATAACATGCTTATATGATACGATTTTATATGTTCCATGCTTCAGATATCATTATGTCATGCCTCCTAACTCATGTGCTTAAGATGTATCCTTATGTTATTTACCTTATTGGGCTTTTCATCTCATCCCTTTGTTCATGTGTTCCCCAGGGTACCCTATACATATGTAAGGGCTAAAAGGAATTTAGGAGCTCATTATAGAGATTAAATAAAGAAGTGTTTTTAGCCCCATGTTTTATGTTTTATATTTTATGTACCTAGTCTTCTAAGACACTAGACTTAACGATCCTTAGATTTTACTCTGATGTATAATTATTCTTAAATCATGTAATGATATATAAAAAAGGTTTGAGTCACTATACATAAGCATAATAAAAAAACCATTTTTTATTCTCAGGTTCTATGGTGACACTTAGGAAAAACTATACCTTCTTAGGCCAGTTTTAGATAAATCTAATCATGCTACATTTCCACCTATAGGGGAACCAAATCCTACCATGAAACTTGTATAGAATATTACCCAATGGGACCTTGTCTTTACTTGATACTTAATAATGAATACTATACACCCAAGGGACTTGTGTACTACCTAGAGCCTTCATATAGCATATACCATTATTATCCCTCCTTGAAACCATCATATAGAATACACCTATGAAATCCTACCTCAGAACCATCACATATATATATCCATCCACCTAGGGGGTCAAATCCCTTACCCAAACCATAATTTATCATACACCTAGAGGGTCAAATCCCCTACCTAGAACCATCATAAACCATCCACCCGAGGAGTCACATTCCCTACCTTAAACCATCATGAATATACACCTGGGGGGTCACATCCCCCACCCATAACCATCATTCACATCCAACTTAGTGATTGAATCCCATACCTAGAACCATCATTAACCATCCACTTGGGGGTCGTATCCCCTACCTAGAATTATCATAGACACCCAATTAGGGGGTTTCACCACCTATTTAGAATAATTTTCAATATATCATTACCTAGGGGATATATATCACTCTGGTTCCTAATAACCCATATCTCACATACAATCAGGGGCCGTAGTTCACCCTGAAACCTTATATAACATACCCCTAGGGGGAATCCCACACTGAAATTTCATATAGAAAAAACCTAGGGGAATATTCTTCCCTAAAAAACCATACATAATACACCCATGTACATCATCCTCCCTATAAAAATATATATCATACACCTAGGAGAATAATCCTCACTAAAACATCATATACAATACACTTAGGAGGAATCCTCCTCCTCGAAACATCATATAACACATATATACTTGGGGAATAACCTCTCCCAATAACCTCATATATCTAATAACACATAGTTTTTTCATTCATCCAACCCCGACACATGTTCCCTAGGCCAACCTATCAATCATACAACTTATACTCATTACTTCTTCCATTCTAGTTCATCACTATCATTACTTAGATTCTAAGGTGACACCTGAGATCGACAACACCTACTTTCCTATACTACCCCTCTTTTGGGTCAACATGAAGTTGAGGCACCGATGATATCCACTAGGAAATATCATAGTTCAGACACCCTATATTGGATCCTCTCTCACATTATTATATTGAAGTCCAATCTTTTCACTCAAAGGGTACAACATCCCTTGATATGTCCATAATCACCTCATGGACTAATCGATCATGTAGGTAGTAACCATTCAAAATCCTACTAGAGAGAGAATAAATCCCATCTCATTTCCAAGGTAAATCTAGGTCAGTACTCTTGAACCAAACCTTTACACAATCCTACCCAGGGTATACCCACCTGAGTACTCACATACCAGTGGGGGAAGAGCACTTTCCCTACTCTCTAGTAAACTTTCACAAAGGCTATCATGTATATCAAGGTTCTTATACGATCTATCCCTAGGAAAACCATTCACAGTGCACCACTAACCCCTATTTAAAGGCAAATAAGGCCACCTAACAAGTTATAATATGTTTCACTCCTCAAGTTTATACCCTTCTAGGGTCCGTATATCTTGTATCATACATTTTTGATCAAGCATTTATCTATTATCGGTAAAGGATTGAAGCTAGTGTTCAAGGGTCTATCTTGGACCTTTACACTTTAATTTTATCCATGTGTGTTAAAAAACACTTCATTTTAAATATGAGGTCGATCACTCATATATAGAGAGATCACATATAAAATTCATATAAACTTGATTCATATAACATAGGGAGATATTGAAGGAATTCCTACCTTATATGAAGTTATTTCCATTAATCAAGTTTGGTTATCCTTACCTAAGATTGTACAAGCCTTATCCAAGATTGTATCACACTTGAGATCCTATATCAAGCCATCACAACCAAAATAATTATTTTTTTCCATTTATAATTAATTTTTTAAGTTAATTAAAAAATGAATAATTGGCTAAAAAACCCCCAAGAAAAATAATGACATCAAAATCATGGGTAATAGGGTGTGGCCCTCTTTTGACACACACCCAAAACTAACACACATAAAAGCATCAATTTATTTACCCAAATTGATGGAAAAATAAATAAAATTCTACCAAATACCATAAATAAGTAAGGGTAGTGACACACCTTCAGTTAAATGGTGTGGAATAATGTGATATTATCCTCCCAAGATATACTTTATCTATAGAATACAAAATCCCCACCATTCTCACCCTATTTCACCATGATATAGTAGAGTTAATGAAAAACTCAAGACAATATCATCACAAATCAGAGGCTTCAAGGGAGAGAAATAATGGAGAGAAGAATATAAAACCATACCTCCAAAAAACATTAAATTCACTATAAAAAATACATCATATCAAGGGGGAATCAAGAGAGGAATTAGTGGGGAGTATTTAACCAAATAGATCTCTTCAAACCACCGCTTGACCTAAAATCCAAAGGGAATGAACGGTATTCCCATGTAAAAATAATCCTTATGGGGGGGGGGATGGGTGTCTAATCACAGTGATGCCCCTTTGGTTCATGGAATGACAGACCCCAAGAAGAGGGCACAAAATCCTTTTCTATCTCCATCATAGTGTGAGCTTTATGGGTCATGGCATGACTTCCCTAGGTAGTGGACTCAACCCTTGGCCAACCACTATTGAGGAGTGACCACTTTGAGTCATAGTGTGATGTATATTTCTATAAAAAACCAAATTCCAAAGTTGTAAGGGTCCTCAATCCATTTAATACGGGTTTCCATTGTAGAATGACCCCCTCCCACGCACGACACAACCATTTTTTAAGAAACTTTACCTTAGCTAAAAGGCACACAATTTTTTTCCACACCATGAGGACCTCAGTTCTGGTGTGACCCTTTCTTGTGCAACACTCATCATAGTGCAAACTTCACCTATTATGGTGTGACAATCCATCAACATAAAAAATAGAAAAATATGGTCACTCTAAATCTACTTATTCATTCTCATGAAAACCTAAAACATCTACCAGTCCTCAATAAATGTCCAAAAATATCTCCCAAAGATGTTCCAACCCTCATAATTACAATCCAAAACCCAGTTCTCAAAACATCCCCTGCTTTGGGACCAAAAAATTCAAATTCCCTATGAATTTCACAACCTGTAGAGATTCAAGAATTTACAAAAAAAAAGGAATTCTTTGATACATAATTGTAATAAATAAATGAACTATTGAAAAACATCAATACCACTCATTCTACAAAATAATATAGTGTTATATCTATCAAACAAATATATATTTATACCCATATCTTACCACTATATCATATATATTATACATAATCATACAATCTCTTTTTTCAAGACATCAAGTTTCCATGAGACACAAAATATTCCAATATCATATAACCGCCTCATATATTCTTGAATCTTCAAGGATATTATAACCAAATAGATGAACAAATCACAAGACATTCTCCTATATGGATGAGAAAATCACATGCCCCTCATAAAAATTGATAAGAACATCACATTTCACTTATATATATATGAATATACACTTCTTCTGCCCATCACAATCAAGGGATCAAATATCATACTTAGTATATGAGAGGGGAAATCTTATCTTAGTTAAAATTCATTGATGAAATGATAAAAAATATACCTAACCTCCCCTGATCAACTCAACCACTAGAGTGGCATAAGAAAGGTATCAAAGTGTAAGTGTTATCATGAAATCTATCTTTCCAACCTCAAGTAATATAGATTCAATACGAAACATGCACCCTTAAAATACTAAATATACAATGTATATAAGTTCTTGTGGTATATATAGTGGGTCATCCAACACACAAAACTCTTTTTTTATCCTATGAGATTTTTTTATCTCTATATGAAACTCAAACCAAACTAATCTTAATATGTCATCACAACTAATAATACTAAAAGATGACCATTGATTAGGGAAAACTCAATGTCATAATTTTAAAGGTTAATTATCATTACACTTTATATAATATATGCATACAAGATGAAAGAATGATACAATGGATATTCCTTTTAAATAACATGAAACAATTTTTATATTCTTAAAATCATTTAAGAACACTAAAAAAGTCATACATAAGTGATATTATGATCACATGTCATACGATAAACCATAAATGATTCCTTATGTTTACTATAATTTCAAGGTTTTATTAAATCCAATACATCAATATATTATTCTTGTAACATCTTCATGTGACCATATGATAAATCCTACCACTAAACCCTTTAATGTGTTAATATCTATAAGGGAATATATTTTTTAATAATGGAGAGATTATGATTCAAAATAATTATTTTAATAACTTTGAACATAATATTCAAACTCCTTTTCTTATCAATATCCAATTTTATGAGGTTAATAAATTATATTGATTTAAATACAATGTTTTTAAAATTTAATCAAATGATTTAGAATATTTCCATTAAAAAATTTATTTGAGATAATTATAGAGAATTTTTTTAAATATATCTTTTAACATTAAAATCATTCTTTTCCAAAATACCACAAACAATTTTAGGATATAATGTAACTTTCACTTTGAATCATAATGGAATAATAATTTATTTTTTACATTTTAAACTTATCCAATTCAAATTTATTCCCATTTCCTTATAAAAATAATATTTTCTCTAAAATATTTTTCTAAAATACAAACTATTTTTATGTTAAGAAATAAAAATTATTTATTTTATAGAAATATTTTAAAAAATAAAATATTAATAATTATATCTCATATGGTATTCTATATTTGGATTAATTTTCAAAAAATAATATTTATTCATTAAAATAAACCATCATGGGGTTATGGGAACTCTTTCCTTCATATTTTCGCAAAAAAATCAGACAAGATTTTTTATATTATATGAAACTTTACCTATACTTTACTTGTTTTCAAACATGATATAAAATTGGATCAATAATAAACCATGTGTATCAAAATAAACTATCTTATTATAGTGAAAAAAACTATTTGTCTATAACCAAAATTTTATCATTTAAGAGAAAAAATAGATAAAATATATATCCTTTATTAAAATATATTTTAGATTTAAATTAATCCTTTACATATAACTTCTTAACTTGGTAATCCTTTAATTAATCACCAGAATACAAACTTCAAACTCCAACCATAAACTCTTTTTTATTTTTAAATATTGATATATTTATAAAAATTGTAACATATACAGTTGGTATTATATACCTTTCAAAATAACAGATTTTATTTTTATAACATTAATACTTAACATGGAATCAATATAAAGTTTATTTCAAACCTTTAAATATTTTGTGAACTTCCTCCCCCAATGAACAGGTTTATCAAAATGAAAACATTTTCCCACATTCTTGACAACTCCTTTAAGTATCAATGACCAAGGATGATTATTAGACACTTTAAACTTCTTTTTTTAGAAAAAAGTTTTACCCTTTTGTACTGTTAGAATAGTACCAAAGTTTAAAACTTCCATTTCCTACTTAGATATTCTTAAAATATTTTGGAGATCAATTAAAATTTATTAAACACATGTATATTTTACTTTATAATGAATTGTTAGAACCTTTATGAAAATAATTTTAAATGAAGTCCATAGCTAGATCTGGCATTAAAAGATACCTTAGTATCTCAAAATCATTGATATACCCAATAATATTCAATATATGAGTGAATAATAAAGTTAATTTGATCATATTTCATCTAAATAATGTCTTTGAAACCTTATATCTCTCATGCTTTGCTTATATATGGTAGATCATTTTCAGGATAACTATCATTTTGAATTCATGCATGTTTTTATGTTTCTTTTAGAACTTAAAACCCATGAAGAAAATAATGATAGTGTAAACATAAAGAAATTTTTTATTATACCTATTATAATCATATAGATCTATTTCTTTGGATATCTTGACCATTTTCCTACTCAATAAGAGGTTTCTTGGACACAAAGAATTTTTCTTCCAGCTTGATAATTTTTTTGACGATCTTATACTAATATAAAAAGATGATTTTTTAATATTATACTATATTATAATTTATATAAATGTCAATATTAATGATAGTGATTCCATTTTATCGTCAATAAAATTTTCTATCAGACGAGTGCCATGTTTTACAAGAACTTAATAAAGTCTTTTATTAAAATTCTCACACTAAAATAGTGATTCCATTTAAAATCAAATCATATCCATTAGTGGGATAAAATCTATATTTCAGTATGTTTTAATTTAACATTAAAATTTCTCATATTTTATAGCTATTTTGGTATACCATTATGTCAATCTTATCATATATGACCATTGGATAGTTAATTGGACAAACTCTTTCCCAAATTCATCATATGGATTTTATAAAACTATTCCTCTGGTAAAAAATTTTAGGTAGAATGAGATATTTTGAGAAAGTAAAATTTTCTTTTATTTAATAAAATAAAAAAAAGTATTAATAAATATTTTTACAATAATCACTATGCCGAAAAGAGAAAAGCTTATCAGGAAGGTCATTGCACAATATAAACTTAGGATAAGTAACCCCTTTATTAGAAAGCCTATATACCAAGTAGTTCACTTCATGGTATGTATTTGTAATGATATAGTTCATAGATAAAAGAACATCCATGCAGTTTCTCTATCTAGAAATCAACTTCCATGAAAGGTGAATAGTACCATTTCTGATAGCTTGAACCATGGTGGTGAAGTCACATTCAAGCCACAAGTTGAGGTAGCCACATTACTTTGTAATATCCACCAAATTGATAATATCAATAATTTTAGCATCAAGGGATGTGGTGAATCCATAAGTTTAAAAAATGAATCCATCAATTTCAGTATAGTGATTTATAAAAATTGCACCATAACCAGAAGGGCTTGGATTTCCCCTTGATGCGCCATCTGTATTGCATTTGTTCTATCTTGGGAATGGATGAATCTACATGACTTCCCAAGGTTCCAGGGGGAGGAACTGTATTTAACTGAAATACCAAGATACTTAATCATGGTAATATCATGTATTGAGTTATCAAAATACCCTTTTTAAAGATCATTTTTATATTTTATAGCAGCAAAAACACAGGACAAGGATGACTGTAGATTGAAAGTAGTTCCCTCATGGACTAATTTATTATGGTTAATTAATATGGTATGGATAACCTCCAAGATGGACACTAGAAATAGATCGATATGTAGCTGTTAAAGTAGAATATTAATACAGGCGAGTATGTGATCCTATGTATAAGATGTTATGATAATTTCAATTTCAAAACAATCCGAAACTACAGTTCATAGGGAAGAAGTAATATTGGAGCCTAAGAAAAGTTGGTCAATTTCTTCCCTATACTGGTTACATAAGAAACTTCTAGAGAATATTATAATTCCAATTCCCTATATAGAAACATTAGTGGTTAATTTGTAATACATGACTCTCCATGTGATAATGAATTTGGATTGCAGAATAAAGTTTTTTACCTAAGTCTTAGACCAGTTTTTGTAATTACCTTGAAAAACCTCTAGATAAAGATTATTTTTTATGATATCCTCCCATTAAAGGTAGGTTCCCAAGAAAGATCATCCTCACCATTAATGAAATTATAATTCAAAACTAATTCCTTGATTCTAGAAGGAAGCATGTATAAATAATTATCCAATTTCTCATTGATCAAAAAATTTGTTTCAAAAGAAGTATTAGGATATTTAATAGTGTTGAGAAGAGGTGTAACTATCTAGTTATCTAACCAAAGGATGAATTGATACTAACTAGATAGTGTGAATTCATAAAAATGTTAGATAAATAATTCTTAAGAGTAGGCCAAATAGAAAAATTCACATAATCAAAATTCCTAATTTTGAGCTTGTTTAAATATGTAGATATTATAAAAGAAAGAGACTCTAAAATATCATTGATAAGTATCTATGTGAATTTATCTTGAAAATCCTCATTGAATTTATAGAGATTTTGTATACCCAACCCACCTTGATCAATTGGTTTACAACATTGTTTCCACGAAATAGTCACAAGTCTTCTCTGGATAATTCTTCTAATCTAGGGATTTTTTTAATGGAGGTATTGATACTATTAATGAGATCATTTGGCCATATATAAACCATAAAAGAGTAATTTTTTTTGAGACAATCACAACTTTGATAAGATTAAACCTTCCATCCATCGAGAGTGTCTTGCCTCTCAAGGAAGCCAACTTATTTCTGACTTGTATTATAATATGAGAAAAATTATCGATATTTGGTTTACCCCAAAACATAGGTACAACAAGATAATTAAATGTAATCATACATTATCTAATTCCTAGCACTCCGATGATGTACACTTTTCTAATTACAGTAAATTATTCCAAACTAAATGAAAGACTAATTCCAACCGATCTCTTTCCCAGAGACTCTATCATAATTAAAGCGAGTATCTTTGATGTTATTAATGTTTCTTTTTTCAGCTTGTCTGAAAAGGATGATTTCATCATAATATAATAAATGAGTTGGGGTAAAAGGCCTCTGTCAGCTCTGATGGGTTTGAGTTTATTGGAATTTTCCATGATAAGTAGGATCTTACTTAAATAATCTTCAATAAAATGATGACAGAGAGAGGATTACCTTGCCTAACACCTATGGTACATGTGAAATATTCCTAAGGGGATCCATTGATAATAACTAAGATATGTGATGAACTTAGGGGAGTTATAACCCAATTTATAAAGATTTCATTGAATATAAATTTCTTAAAACATTATGAATGAATCTCCAATACAATATGTCAAAGTATTTTTTAACATTAGTCTTTTGAGTGATATTTTCCCCTCTAGTAGATTTTATGAGAATATTAATGCATTTAGAAGAAGTAATAATATAATCCAGAATAGTTAAACCTTTGATGAAACAAAACTGGTTTAGGGAAATAATTTTATTGGAAATTCTAAATAACCTATTGGTAATAATTTTACCAATAATTTTATAAATATTATTGACAAGTTCCTCTGGTCTTAAAATATGGATCTCAATTTCATTATCCACTTTAGTAACGAGTTCAAGGAACTGAGTATTAATGACCTATGTCAACTGTACACCCTTAAGAAAATGACCAACAAACCTGCAAACATAAAAATTAATTATCTCCTAATATGTTTTAAAGAAGGAATTTATGAACCATATGGTCCAAGAGAGCTTCCAATTTTTAAGCCAAAAACAACATCATTAATGTCAAAATCAAGGGAAATAGTAGTAAGGGTTGAATTATCCTTATCATTAACAAGAATTTGAATGATACCTTCTATAAGATCAATAGTAACATTGTGACCATAAAAGAGTTTATTGTAAAAATAAATAATGTGAATATCCAAATCCTTTATTTTATCAAGAAACACTCCATTATCAATGAGAATAACTAGAGTTTTATTGATCTTTATGACTCTTTTAAGAGAGTTAAAAAATTTAGTGTTTCGATCACCTTCCTTAACCCATTTGACTTTAAAAACCTCTCTTTACATGAACTCTTTGAGGTTTATAAGATTATTATGATATTGTATAATCTTATTTTCTAACTAAATAGCTTTATAAAAATCACCATTAATATCACTCTCTTGAATGATGTAAAGCATAGGTTCAAAATGAATAATATTTTACTCCAGGTGGATAAAGTGATCACCACTCAAAAAATTAAATCTGTTGTTAATAATTTTTAGATTTAGAAAACAATGTAAGGCATCCTCCTTGTAGATTAAGGAATTAAATGTGTCATAAAACACCTTTTTACATTCAGGGTGAAATTTTGAGGCATTATTAAATCAGAATGGAAAAGGTGGTTTAGTCTCTCTAGTGATGATATTGACCAAAATAGGATGATGATATGAATATAATATTGCAAGGGTGGATCATTAATTGGAGGACCAACCATAAAGGGCCACATCATTAATGAAATCCATATACCATATACTATCCACCACTTTATTTAGGTGAATTCTGTACCAAGTATATTTATTACCAACTAGGTTGAATTCATGCAGACTGCTATTATCAATACAAGCTCTAAAGTTCATACTTGAAATAAGAGAGTTAGACATGCTTAACCTCCCATTTAGATTGATAATGGAATTGAAATCTATAAGAAGAGTCAAAGAAACCCTCATTGTGCTGCTTAGGACCAGAATAATTTGGTAATCATGTAGGTTGTGTAAGAGTAAATCGATTTACTCCCAGGTCTGGCCAATATATCCTCATATACCCTTATTTTATATATAAAAACCCATATATCCTCATTAAAAATTATCAAGTTCAATTTCAAAGAGTGGAACATGAGCTGAATCTCAACCACTAACCACATATAAAATAAACACTAAGCACAAGCAATTTGGGAGAGTCTTTGTATATTAATTTCCCCCCAAATTAGGTTGTTTTTAAAGAGAATTCACGGTGGATTCATTTAGTGAAGAGTGAAGTTGGTATAGGAAACGAAATTGTTCCCCTCAAAGTGAGATAAATAAAAAAATATCCTAGGACCTTTATTAAATCAAGGAGATCAAGCCATGTGGAGAAATATCATGCATGTGGGAATTTTATAGGGAATTGGCAATTCAATAAAGATAGGTGGAACCCAAGGATATTAATTGAATGGACCCCATCTTCTCCATGATCCATATATTCAATCTTGACTATATCATCTATTTCTTATACCACTCATCCTTCACCTTCATCTATCCATATAAGGTGGAGGAGCCAGCAGCTCCATCTCAAGGAAGAAACATAGGTAGAGCTTCTCTCATAAGGGGGTTCTTCTTTATCTATTATGTTATTTATTGTATTAACATTCTTGTCTAGTATTTAATGTAGGGGTGAGGGGGGGGGGGTATGAATAATTTTTATGATGAATTCATCATAGAACCTAGATTTTTAAATATTAATTCTTTATTCTTAATGATTCTAATTGATTAGAGAATCCATGAGAGAGGCCATGTTAATGATAATTTAAGCCCAATCCATGCACTTAATTAATGATCATGGTTGAATGATGGATGAAAAATATAGGGTTATTATGGGAATATAATAAAAAATCACTTAAATAGTAATACCTTGAAGATTTAATTTAAAATAATACTATGTTAGATATCTTTCTTAACATGCAACACAAAGATTTAAGCAAACTATGATATACTATAAAAAAATTATTTAAATGTGATTATTATAACCTAACCGTTAAATTGGTGGTATGTCTAAGAATAAAAAAATTATAAAAAATATGTACATAAGTTTTATATAATGAAATTTTATTGATTAATTCATAAAAAATATGCACTTAATTTTCAATAAATTAATTTTATGCTTCAAAAATATGTTTTCTTCAAAAATGGTTTTTTATTGAATTTTTTTACATACATTATAATTAATTTATGACATTTTTAGAAATTATATTTCAGGTAATTAATTTAATATTTAAAATAATCCTTTCAATATTATATTAGGGTTAATTTTTGTGATTTTTATAATTTTTTAAGTAAATAGTGAAAAATACAGATTTTTACAAAACCCTCATTTTTTAATTAACTCAAATAATAGAAAAGTATAATTATGTTTTGAATTTTATCATAAATTAACATAATAATTATTTTATTATAAATAATATAATTTATTACATATGAAACATCATTATACTTGATTTTGTTATAAGTTTATTTTTTGGTTTAAAGATGCATTTTTACAAAAACTATTTTTGTCGAGTTTTGTGGGTTTTTTTTAAATTTAAATCCAAAAAATATAGAAATTTAATTTTATAAAATTGAATAAAATTTCAAGTTAAAATTTAATTTTTTTTATAATACCAATTTTGTTTTGGGAATTATGAATAGTAACCAAGGTAAAAATTCAATACTACAGTAAAGGTTAAAATTGATTAACGGGGGGGGGGGGGGGGTTAAACTAAAAATATAAGGATTAAAATTACTTAAAAACTTATATAAATATTATTTTATCACTATATTTAGATCATATATCTTCCTAAATTTTAAAATATTCTAATTTTGTGTCACATGAATTGAGTAAGACAATAATATATTTTAATATTTTGAAAAATTCTAAGTGTGTCCTCTCCCTCCCTTATAAAATAACACCACCTATCCTTACTTAGTCACACTTAATGATAATTATATATTATAAAATACCTTCTAAAATTCTTTCTCATGATTTATAGGTCCTTTTTTTTATCAAAATACCAACCTTAGAAGGTTTAAGGTGTAATCTAAAGAAGGTTGTCCAAATAAGAGGTATAACTCTTAACCAAGAATTTTCATTTTATTTATTATTATAACTCCTTAAATTTTATGAAAAACATGATGAAATAATAATGTAATTATATCCCATATATTAATATGTTATTATGTTTATTTCAAAACCTTGATTCATCTTTTTCTTCATCAAATGGGATACAAAAGCAATATTTGGGCGTACGAGTGGACTACCGCCCCAGGAAGCGATGTATTTCATTTTTCATAACCACCATTGGTGGATCATTATTATGATGGATATAATTTTTATATATGATATTTATTCAATAATTATTATTATTTAAATATAATATATCATTTATCTTCTTAACCTTACAGTCGTTAAAAAATGATAACATCGCTCATGCGTACATGTGGACCACCACCTCCATGAAGTGTTGTGATTAATTTTTCATGAACACCATTAAATAAAGATTATAAATAAGTATATAATTAATATATATTATATTTATATTATTATTAACATTATATAGATGACGTAACCATTTTAAATATGCAAGTATCAAAACTACATAATTGAAACTTACATGAAAAATGAAACAGTTAACACCGAGAAACCATGTTTTGGATAAGGAATTTGTAATAAATAGGTGCTGAAAAATTATAAGTGGATAAAATATGATATTAAAATTATTTATATGGTTATTTTATATAATTATAATAAATTTAAATTTATTATATATAAGGTTAAAATAACTTATGATGCAATTCAATCCTAAAGTAAGAGCTTATTTTATAATCTCATCCTTAATTGAGATTGTTTATTTTTAAGTTTACATTAGGTGAATTATATAATATTTCTATATTAAACCACATAAATTTTATTGTACTATAGTTATTTATATAAATGACAAGTTTTACTTTCATTTCACTCTAACTACAAAAAATTTCAAAAGAATGTTTTTGAGGAAAATCAACTTTGTTTTTTATTCAGCTGTGAATATTTTTTTTCCATGTCCATGTTTTCTTTGAAATGTTTCAAGATTTTTTTTACTATTTTCTAATAATTTTTTAAATTCATTTTTACCCTTATTTTAATTTTTTAAAAAGGTTTAAAAGGAATCTTCTTTTTTGTTTTCCTAATGAGACACCTTTTACTGAAGGTATGAATAGAATATTTGTTTTAACAAACACCACAAGAATGAATTTTCCCATAATCATGAATAATATTTTATTTGACGCTTTAAAATTTTATATGGTTCTTTCTGAATAAAATATTTACCTTAATATTTTGGTAATTTTTATTTTTTTATTAAGTGATTTCAAAATGAAAAGGATATTTTACTTGAGAAATATCTCACTGATATTTTAAAATCATTTTCATCTATTTCAAAATAATTTGATTAATCTTATAGTTTACAAAGGTTATACTATAATGATCCCATCCACAATATTTATATATATATAGATTATGATAATTTTAATTGGGTAAAGTATTGAAATTCTGTATACTAGTTATTCTAGTATGAATATTTATTGATTATTAATGCATGTTGATTAAGTTGTATTTTTTATTCATATAATGAATGAATTTAACTTATTAAGTGATGGGTGGAGTCCAAAATTACATAGACCCTCTATTATTTGATAGGTATAAAGAGACAAAACATGTTGGGTATTTGAAATATTTCTCACCCATTTATGTATGATATATTGGTATGAGGGCTCAACACTAAGTTTAATATGTCCAAAATTATGAATTAAATCATTATGAAATTATTTATTTATGTACATGTGATTATTTAAAGAGTTATATTATCCATGGATAAGTTTCAAGCTCATGCGATTAATTATATTGAATTATTTGATCATCATTTATTCCTGTCATATTTTCCATGCCTTATTTTTTCTATGACTGCTTCTGCTGTATGAATTCCCTTACTAACAATAAGAGATCACCCTTTTATTATATTTTCTTTCCCCAGAATGACAAGAATTTTTATATGACTGATACATAAGGATATTATAGAGGGGATAATAAATTTCTCAAAGAAAATACTAGGCTGTATTTTATATTTTTAAATGTAATGTGAGATTTAAACATATATCTAATTTTCCAATACTTAAAAACTATTCAATACCTTGGGATTGAATCACTTGTATATAGTGAAAATGTAATAAAGTAACAAATAACTCTTGTTTACTAGGGTCTGGGTTGTTATAGTTGGTATCATAATAATTTTAGTATAAAACCTGGGAGCTAGATTTAGGGAAACATATATTAGAGAACATAATCCAATGAAAGAATCTAGAGATAAGTATAAGTATAAGATAATAACATGAAATTTTAAAAAGGTATATAATTTATGGTTTCCTAGTAAATAAATATTTATCTAGATACTAGAAATTTTATGAGACTGTCAAAAAGATGTGCATGAGGGTAAAAACTCTAAATGGGGAAGATTGGGTGTTAAATCAATCATCATTGGTGCATAAAGTGGGCCTAAGATTGCAAACCTGTATTGATACTCCTAGGGGATATGCTTGGGTTAATTCAAATATTATTTATAACCCATTATGAAGTATTTGAATATATGATGACCATGGATGTCCTAGGTTAAACCTAATGTTTCATAGATTGAAAATAAGGTGTCATGATCTAGAAATCCTATGAATTATTTTTTTGATTAATCAATATGATTATTGTTTTTCACACTATGATTTTGCTAATAGTTAATGAATATAACCATGTGTAATTATGTTAATTATGAGTGCGATGAACAATGTAATGATTGACCTCATGATATAACAAATGAAATGGGAAATGGAATACAAAAATTTATTATTAATCCTAACTAGATGTCTTGATATATGATTGAAAACCTGAATATTGGTGAGTTTTCGAATGAACCAAATAAGAGAAAAATGGAGTTTCATGAAGGCATTAGAGAAAATAATATTCACCTTCCTACATGTCAAGAATTTGTAAATAATAATAGTAGGAAATGTATCAAAGGAATAGACTGAATGGCCCGAAGGCCTTCTTTTTTTATCAAAGGAATATGAATACTTTTTGGTTGTAGAAAAGAAATAAATAAAAAAGTAATTTTTTGGGGGAAATGAAGTGTTCAATGGATGGAAACAAAGTACATACTAGGGTCACATTTATAGTTCAATGAATTATATGTAGGGAACTTGCTAATTATTTGATTCAATTCCCTAATCCAACAGATAACTCCTAGAACAAGGGTTTATACTATTCTAATAATTGAAGTGGAATTATTGAAGTATTTATCTATTTTTATTCAATAAATTATGTTATAAAAGTGTTTTATAAAGGATATTATTATTATAATAATCATGAAACATCAAAGGATTTCTATGTAGTAGTATTTCATTACGTATTTACAAGAATATGTTTATTGGTACTAATAACCTAGAAAAGTGATTTAGTGGTAAAGTGATATTTTTTGAAAACATAAGATTAAGGGATATATAAGCCTCAATATGTGCCTGATGGTGAGATAATAACATTTAGTTGGGATAAATATATAATTTATATTAATAAATTAAATTGGATAGTATTGGTGACCTTGAAATTGATTAATGATTTTATGAAAAAGTTATTTATGTTATCTTTAATTAAGTTTGTTACATTTTCAGATTTATGGAATATATATGATAGTATAAGATTTAATTTAAAGAATAAGGATAAAGTTTATTTTTGAAAGAATTTATATTTTCATTGAGTATTTATGGTGATTCAGTTTTTTAGAATGTTTTAATCATGGTATTCACATGTTTGGTATGTGAAATTAAGATCCACTTTATGTTGTTTGGGGATTAAAGTTAAGTTGGTTTTGTAAATTTTGAGAAATTTTTTCATTTTTTTGGGTTTTTAATACTAGTTAATCTTGCATTGATGAGTTTTGGAATTTAGATTTTTGTGGAACTAATTAAGAATATCTTTGGGTATTATTATTGAAATCTTTGAGAACAATCTTTCAAATTATAACATATTCATATTATTTATCTTAGAATATACTAAATATTTCTTATTTTAATAAATTAATAGAGATGAGAGGAATAAATTGTCATCCTTTTATATATTTTATGATCTATTATAATTTTATTTTATTTCTTTTGTTATAAAAAATTCTTATTGTTCATGTATTATTGGAATATGGAATAAAAAGATGCGAAAACTAATTCTTAAACACAAACAAAGGATGAAATTATGTTTCTAGATTTAATGAAATCAAGTAAGTATATTTTCTAATATTTTATTTTGAAATAACTTCTAAACTATAGGAACAAGATCTGGAAAATGAAAATGTTTTTATTCTTACAATCATTTCTGCTGAATTGGTGGTCTTTTCCCCCCTTACTGATTTATGTTTTTATATTTATTAAATTTTTCATGATCAAGTTTTCTACCGCTTTCTATTATTCCTATGAAATTATTTTTATTCTCCATGTATATATTTTCAATTATCTCTAATGTTATCCTTATTTGGTAACCCGATTATGTGTTATTTTAGGTAACCTTTATGTTTCCCACATACCCTTTTAAATTGATATTTTATTGTCCCTTTGTATGATGTGAGTTTTCAATAAAGTTATTTTAAAATATTTAACACCTATTTATAGACATAAAAATTGATAGGAGGAAATTTATTTAAGGGGGGAATAATGTAAAACTTGGAAAATTTAGTTTAAAAGAATACTATACTCAATATCTTTCTTAACACGCAACATCGAGCTTTAAGAGAACTATGAAATAGTATAAAAATATAATTTAAATGTGAACATCATAAATTAGCCATTAAATTAGTGTTATGTATTGGAATAAAAAAATTATGAAAAATATTTTTTAAGGTTTTAAATAATTAAAATTTATTTATTGATTTATAATAAATATGTACTCAATTTTTAGTAAATTCATTTTATGCATCAAAAATATGTTTTCATTGAAAATAGTTTTTATTAAATTTTGTGAATAGAAATAAAAATTAATTTCTAATTTTTTTTAGAAATTTTATTTGAGTTTATTACTTTTATTTTTTAAGTCATCACTTCAATATTATCTTTGGATGAATTTTTGGGGCTTTTCTAAAAAAAATAAGTAAATAGTGGAAAATAATGATTTTTGTAAACCTATAATTTTTTCATTAAATCATGTAATTTAAAAGTATAATTATGTTTTTAATTTGGTACTAAATAAATATAACCCAAATTTAATTATAAATAATCTAATTAATTACACATGAAATACCATTATACTTTATTTTTGTATAAGTTTATTTTTGGGTTTAATAACACATTTTTCTAAAACCCGTTTTCATTGCATTTTGTGGGTTTGTTATTAAATTTAAATCTACCAATTATTGAAATTTAATTTTATAAAATTTAATCCATAATTTTAACCATCATGTAAAAATTTTTTAGTGAGTAGAATTACATTTTTGGTCATTATGAATAGCAACCAAGGTAAAAATTTAACACTATGGTAAATGTTAAACTAGATTAATGGGGTGTTAAAATAAAAATATAAAGGTTAAAATTAATTTAAAATTGGTCTAAATAATATTTTATCTCTATATTTTAATCATATATATTTCTACCTTTTAAAATAGTTTAATTAGGATCCACATGGATTGATTAAGTCATTAATATATTTTAGTCATTTGAAAAATTCAAAATGTGTCCTCTACCTCCCTTATAAAAGGACACCACATATCATATCTTCATAAAAATTCATGATCCTTATATATCAACCATTTAACTACCATATCCATTTATAACATCCCTCCCCACAATCTAGAGTACACTTTTTGATCAAAATAAGAAGCTTAGTAGGCTCAAGGTGTAAGCTAAAGGAGGTTGTCCAAAGAAGAGGCATAACTCTTAACAGAGTGTTTTTATTTTGTTTCTTCTTATACCTTATTAAATTCTATTATAATCATGATGATATAATAACATAAGTATTTAATATATTCTAATATTTCATTATGCTTATGGATCAACCTTTATTCATTTTCTTCTCCATCAAATGGGAGATGAAAGCATCATTCATGCGTATGTGTGGACTACTGCCTCGCAAAGTTATGTATTTCATTTTTTATCACCACTATACATGAATGGTTACTATGATGGATATAATGTTTATATAAGATATTTATGAAATAATTATTATTCTTAAAACATAATATATCATTTACTTTCTTACCCTTCCAACCATTAAAAAAAATTAACATTTCTCATGCGTACGTGTGGACTACCACCTCCATGAAGCGATGCGATTCATTTTTAATGAAAATTTTTCAAGAGTGATTATAAATATGTATATAATGAATATTTATAATATTTATATCATTATTAAAATTCTATATATGATGCAACTATGAGGAATATTCAAGGACTGAAACTACTAAACCAAAACTTACATGAAAAACTAAACAATTAACACTTGGAAATGATGATTTTAATAAGGAATTATTACTAAATAGGTGTCAAAATATTATAAGTGGATAAAATATTATGATATAATTACATATTTTGTTCTTTTATATAATTATAATAAATTTAAATTTATTATATAGAAGTTTAAAATAGCTTACGATGCAAGTCAAATCTGAGGTCAGGGTTTATTTCGCAATATCATACTTATTCATGATTATTTATGTTTAAGTTTCTTATGGTGGAATTATATGATAATTCTATCTCAAAAACAAATTTTTTTATTCTACTATGGTTATTTCTATAATTTATATGTTTTTTTTCATTTTCATCCCTCTATGTACTCAAAATTCTATTTTTTAAGAAAAATGAACATTGTTTTTCTATTCAGTAGGGAATATTTTTCTTCCATGTTCATATTATATTTAAAATGTTTTTAAAATGTTTTTTATATTATAAAATGATTTTTTAAATTCATTTTTACCCATATTTGACTTTCTATAAATATTTTTAAAATTAATCTTCTTGTCATTTTCTGAACGAGTCGGTTTTTACCCAAGGTGTGAAATTTTTTTTTAATGTACACCGCATGAAAGACTTTTACCACTACCATGAAAACTATTTAATTTGAGGCTTAGTTTAAAATTTTCCATGGTTCTTTTGAAATAAAATTCTTTTACTAATATTTTAAATTTTTTATATTTTAAATATGGGATTTAAAAATGAAAAGGGAATTTTCCTCAAGAAATGTTCCAGTGAAATTTTAAAATCATTTTCATCTATATCAACATAATTTGGTGAATCATATAATTTAACAAGTTTATACTCTAGTGATACCATACACCATATTTTTATGGATGGATTATGATCATTTTTATAAAGTAGAGTATTTAAATTCTGTATGCTAGTTCTTACAGTATAGATAATCATTGATTATTAAGGAATGTTGATAAAGTTATATTGTTTATTCATATGATGAATGCATTTGGTTTATTATGTGATGGGTGGGGCCCATAATTATATAACCCCTTAATGCATCAGTAGTTCTCATGAAACAAACAGGTTATATATTTGGTATATTTCTTACCCCTTTATGTGTAATGTCTTGGCATGAGGCCTTGATGGTAATGTGATATTCAACCATATATCTAGTTTTTACATACTACTAAATTATTTGATCCCTTAGGATGTGATTTATTGTATCTAATTCCAATGTAAAAAAGTAATACTTAGCTATGTGTTACTAGGATTAGGTTTGTTATATAACTACTTCCATCCAAGGATAAAAACAACCTCATAAGGACTCTTTACTTGGTTAGTAAGTCTTTATATACCTTGAGAGTGGAGCTTGAGGAGATGGTGATGTTGTTAGTGTAATTATATTGGTTAAATACCATGGTATATTTATTGAGGTCAATTACTAATCTAATTTTCCTACACATAAATAATTGTATAAACCTTTTGTTTATTGATTATTTATTCTCCACTACCCTATACACTGCACAAACACACATATAAAACATAAAATACCAAAAAAATTATAATTATTGCATAAAAATACACACACAAGGATCTAATATATTTTAGTTTTCCATACTAAAAACCTATGTGAATTAGTGCACTGACCACTTATCCATGTGTTCCACTCAACTACTCACCAATAAAAATATTATTTTCCCCAAAATAGAAAATTCAAAAATTGGAACCATTTTCATGGATGGCTTTGTTGATTCATTGATTCTCACCTATTGAGTATATCAAAATTAGAAAAAAAAAATTATTTGGGAATTTTACTGCTTATTTTTTTTAAACATATTCACTTTCTTTGAATATTCATTTCTATAATTTGAAATCTCAAGATTAAACTAAGGAATTTTAAGGCTTACTTCCATTAATTTGAAACTCTAATTTTTTGAAATTATTGAACATTATCAAGGGATAAATGATTTAACCAATGGAAGGTAAGGAATTTAATGAAAAACAAATTGTTTTATGGAAATGAATGAGAAGAAAATGTCCATACAACTTGCTCTAGAATATTTTAAATCAAAATTCATCAAGAATAAATTACTTGTGGATAATTAAAGTTAGGGGAATCAATAAAAAATTATGATATCACATTAGGAAAGGTAATATAACCTCAAACACCACTAATTAGAGTTGTTAATATCTTCAATGTTGCATAAGCATAGGTTTCCTAGACTTTCATAAATGAATTTATCACAATAGTGAATTAATTATCTCTTAAGTGATTAACAGATAATGAGATTTAAGTGTATTAATTTTCGTGTTACTTGAATTTGGAGGCAAATAGATGGTTACTACAAAAAGAAAATCTATTTAGATTCCTGGGAGGCTGTCCATAGTGAATTATTGAGGAGATAATTTCCAATAGAGGAGACCAAAAGACTTAGGATGAAAATTATCAACTTCAATAAAGGAATTGATGATCAATCCCATAAATCATGGGTGATTTACCAAATCTAAAACTAATAATTCGCTAACTAGTAAATTCCTCTCTCATTACTAATTCAATAATTCTATGATATGCGAACTAATGATTGAAATTTTTTTATTGATACATCTACTGGAAGATGTTATAAAAATAAATGTGCAATGGAATTAAATAAAATATTAAATGTATTGTCGATATAATATTAATATAAGGATTAAAGAGTAAGGAAAACAGAAAAAATAGGGAAATTAATCCACTGGCCCCCATGATGTACAAATTTAGATTTCTCAACTTCATGAATAGTTTGATGACTTGATGTCAAGATCCCAAGGGACAAAAGAGGATGAATGTTATTCAAGTGAAATGATTAGTGTAGGATCTAAATATAGATGTAAATGTATATGATATGGCATAATACATGATCGGGGGGGGGGGGGGGGGTGAATTGTATGTTTAAATACTTTCGTTTATAAAATCTTAAGAAGAAACTTAGTTTAAGAGATCTTAAACTAATATAATTCACAAAGCCTCTTATAAAAAAATATAAATGATCGAACTGGTCCTGGATCCGATGGATATAATATGATACCACATGTTATTAAAAACAATTGTATTTGGATTGAATACAATGAAAAGAGTATAAAACATGTGGATGATTCTACCATACAGTGTATAAAATCTATTAATACAATGTAATGTGAATGAATTTATTATAATTAAAACAATTAAAATAGAAAATAATATGAATAGAAAGAGGAGATAAAATGTTTCCCTTTCTATTACAAATAACAGTAGAAAAATAAAGGGTAATAAAATTATTTTATCCCAAAGAGTAGGGTATCCTTTCACCTAGGATAAATGTTCTATCTTACCACCACTTAGGTAATCCCTCAATACGATGATCGGCACGTCTTTCTTCCTATCTATAGAAGCCCTCGATTAAGAAGGTAATCAACACATATATCTTTCAAATACTTGAAATCCCTTGATATAATGATCAACAAAACCATCTTACTATCCTCGAAAGCCCTTGATCATTATCACAATGATTAGTCACACAAAGTAATACAAAGCACTTTTTGAAATACAAGAACTAGGAACAAGCCATTCGTGTCTTGTATCTTCAAGGATTTTTGCGCGAAGCAAGATTGAGGTTACACCATCTCTCTCTAGAAATTAATTCAGAATAGTGTGTCCTTTATGTTCAATCTTCCAAATATCTTGTGTGTTGTGGTTCAAATAACATCCTATTTATAGGACTCCTGTCCAACAATCATATTTGATTTCAATGATCATATTTCTCCAGAAAACTCAGAGGGACTTGGACACCTGGCACTATAATGGTATAAAAAACATAATACATGACATCATTTTTATTATTATATAACTAACTCCATAAAATCATTTTGGTTATAAAATAATAGGTATATAAATTTTAAATAATGAGTATGATGAATATATAAATCATGTGTAAAAGGATAATGCGAAACATGTACGCGGTATTAGAGTAAGACATGAGAACAATGCATTAAATGATTACGATGCATAATATGGTTATGATGTATACCATGATTACGATGCATAACATGGTTACGATGCATAACATGATTATGATACATAACATGATTATAATTAATAACATTATTACGATGCATAACATGGTTACAATGCATAACATGATTATGATGCATAACATGATTATGATGCATAACATGATTACGACACATAACATGGTTATGATACATTGCATGTGGTTACGATGAAAAATTATACATGTAGTTGCGATAAAAGAAATCATATGTGGTTACGACGAAAAGCAATACATATGATTATGATGAAAAACAATACATGTGGTTACTATTAAAAAGAACATATGTAATTATACTAAAAGAAACATACACAGTTACGATGAAAAAACACACACGTGGTTACGATGAAAAAGAACACATGTGGTTACACTGAGAAACAAAATATGAAGTTACTATGAAAAATAACATATGTGATTATGATAAATAACATATGTGGTTACGATAGAAAACAACATATGTGGTTATGATGAAAAATAACATATATAATTATGCTGAAAAAAATATACGCGGTTACGATAAAAATCATCATATGTGGTTACGATGAAAAAAACATATGTGGTTACGATGAAAAAAGAAGAAATAATTTGTGATTTAAAAAACAAAAAGAAATGAATGGGAAGGTTGAAACACAACTATTGACTCAACAATTATGAAAGGAAAAAATCTATGAAGAAATTCTGAATTTATTTTAATATTTAAATATCAATTGAAAGCGGAAAAATATATGATAATATTTAGAAATATACCTTTGAAGAGTGACACATTTTTTGATGGATGTTATCAAGGTGATAGGGAGAACTATCACCAGCATCAAGATAAAAAAACTATATTAAAGGTGAATTTATAGCTTGAAATTCAAGGGATAAATTAGAAACCACACCCAACTCCACCTAAGAAGGACCATGGAACTAAAATGATATTAGAGAACTTAAAAAATTCAATCCAAGATTCCATTTAATAAATAAATAGTGGAGGATTTTATCTAAGAAAATTAGGCTCACATTAAATATTCTTAAATAAATTTCATAAGGATAGATGAAAGTACTGAAAAAATCCCCCAAAACACATATTATTGCATCAATAATTTTAAATCTCAAGTAGCGATTCTTTCAAGAAGAAATTTTAAATAAGATAAAGAAATAGTCCCAAATAGAGATGTGTTCATCCCAATTGGTGGTGTTATGGAAATAAAAACAATTAATGGAAAGTAATTTGAATAAAATAACCCATATGAAGGTGATCATGAGTTTTTAATAAAGGAAGAACATAATCAAAATTAAAATTGGAAGAAAAATACAATTAAATAAGACCTTGATAAAGGTAACCCACTTAAATTAGTTTATGAGATATTTACTAAATAAAAGGTAGATAAAATTCCTGATCTAGAACAAGGTTATATTGAAGAAGATAAGGATGAAAAATAAAATGGAAACTCAGGTTCAAATCACCCTACTGAATATGAAATTCAAGAGGATAACCATGATAATTATAAGTAAAAGAGTGGTTGGGATGATGTGGAAAAATTAAATAAAGTGATAGAACAATTGGGATCACTTATATTAATACCTTAATGGATACTATAAGCTAATAAAAAAGATCCCACTAGTTTTTGGAGCACACAATTTACTTATAAAAAAGAAGAAACTATAGTTCAGAGTGATTGATTTATTTTTCAAAAAGAGGGATATAAGAGGGGTAAATTACCCCTGAATAAGTGAAAATTCCAAGGATCAAATAACATTTTTTTCAAGCTAGAATCATACAAAAAACCATATAAAAAAGGAGTATAATTCCTAAAATATTTATTATCATATGAATCACTTGATGGAAAAAATGGATAGAGTGAAGAACAAGGCTTTATCCATGATATGTAATTAGCTAAAAACATATTTAAGGAAGTAGTGTAATATCTATAAATACTGAGTATCAAATAAAAATTAGTCATAGAGAAGAAAAATAGGTTCCCACTAAATTATAACCAACTACTTCATAATCATGGTTGAGTTGAAGGAGAAGAGTTAGGATGATACTATAAAATAGGTTCTTTTATAATATAATGCAAACATACAATTTTTATTTTCATATTTCTATTAGTTTTTAGTTGTCTGTTTTTGAATAAAATATAAGAACCTAGTTTTTCACTTAGGTCTGGATCCTTTAAATTTTGGTATAATTATTTATTTTGGGCCTAATATGGATTCCTAATGGGTTAGTGAAGGTACCAAGGGTGTCTAAAGATTTTTCTAATCCTTGAATCCATCTTTTTGAGAAAAATAGCCATGTTGCATGGTTGGTGCATGATTTTCCTAACTGTGGAGAAGGTCTATTTTTATGCAGAACCATATCGTAAGGTTGGGGCACGACCATGCGACCTAACTGTGCAAGTTCCCTTTCTTTCCTAGGTACTCGTGCATCATTGAAACACATTTTGGAAAACTATGTGGAGAAACCTTGCACAAACTAATTTAAGGGTAATTTTACTATTTTTAACTTAATGATCAAATTAAGCATCCTCATTCCTACTAATTTATGTTTATGAACGATTGTCTTATTTTTATTTTATTTTAGAGATCTTTAAAGGCCTAAGTTAGGGATTGAAAGATATCCTTCGTCTGGGATCCAATCGAGATTATATTCACCACGTTGGATGCGCAACGGTAAGTACTAGAGTCCTTTTTAGTTGTTCTTATCCTCTCTTTCTCTTGACCTAGTTATCGAGGTGTGAGTGTTTCCCCCTTTTCTTAGATCTAATCCATTCTAAGTTGAATTAGTGGATGATATCGATGGAGGAGATTTGTACAAACCTAAGGTGGGTGGTCTATAACTCACCCCTCATGTTTGTTGATTTTGGAATTGTCTTGTGGGGACCAATGATTTTATTGGGTGTCATTTAATGAATTTATATACCATGATTATAATCATTAGAACTATATGGTTATGATATTTCCATATATGTGATTAATTATTGGTGGTTACACCCATAACTCCATCCATTCCATGAGGATTTTATGCCATAATTGGGTTTTTAGTATTTGACATGTTTGAGCCACTGTTCGAGTGTGACTTGGATCAAACCTTCTAAGGGTGATCTTTTATATATTAAATGGCTTGATTTATATTATGAATTGAATAATGGAAATTACCGTGTATGCTCACCACTTGACCCGCATAAGGTGAGTGATTCAAATTGATAATTAAATGTGAAAGGGAAATTATCTAGTAAACTAAGTATATGACTTGATTAGATTAAATGTGAATGATTAATAGGTTGCATGTCCGTAGCACCCCTTACCACATTAATGGAAGGTAGCAGAATGAACTTTAATTATTGAATATACCTTAAATGGGATTAATAAAGGTTGAATGCTACTTGACCTTATCACACTAATGAATGAAATTCTTGAACCAAATAAAATATTACATGACTTCATAATTAAATAGAAATGTCCTGACTCGAGCTCGCCTTGGATTATTATCAGGGAATGCCTTGAGCACTTGGGAAACCCATTCTGATTCATGGTTATGACTTTCTTAGTTTGTGATTAGCCTATATCCTGATCCTTATCTATTATTGGATGCCCGTTATGAAACTACAGTATCCCTCACATAGTATTACTGGATGCCTTGGATAAACTCCTTGGATCTAGAATTGACAAGTAGGTTCTATGGTTAAAGCCCATCGGGCCCAATCTTTGATTATCCTCATTTTAACTTTGATGAAATCTTTAGACTCATTAAATGTCTCATTTTGGAATGCCTTAGACTATGATCCTTGGATTACACTCTTACCCTTAACTAGGCTACAATTATTACTTAGTTGGTGACCCTTGAGGTCTATGTTACCGTGGTTATTACCTTGGAACTTCATTATTTAATATCATTACTGGTTGTGTTGCTAAAACTTGGAACCTTCACTATTATTAACATGTGACTTATTTTTAAACCAGTAATAATCAATTAATGGAGTGGTTATGTTCAGATGCCAGCTGAGGGATGGAGTAGGTACCTGGGTATTCAGTTACAGTGTACTAATTTACTTTATTTATGCATGCTTGCATACTATTATATTCCATTACACGATCTGTATGTTATAGATATCATTGGAGGTGGCCCAATTAGATTTATCTCACACCCTCTTTGGGTGTCGCTTGTTACCTAAAGTAGATTACATGAATACAGGTGTTGATAAAGGGAAGCATACAACTTCAAACACTTGATTTCTTGCTATTTATGATGGATCTTGATAGTAGATGACTGAGTCAAAAATCAGGATTCTTAGGATAGTCTATTGATTTCCTTTATACTTTTGTGGAACATGTTATGTCTACCGTATTTTCTCCATGTTTTCTAGTTTTTATAGATACATGACATATCAACATCAGTTTTTGTATGTTATTCCTATTATTTAAGTTATTGTTATTTCTATCTACTCATTACGATTGTCTACTTCCAATTTTTTACTTCTAATGATTCCTCTATTTACTAATGTTTATATTTATCTATTATGATAAACTCTTGTAATGAGGGAATAGGCTCCCCACAGACACACCCTAGGACCTTTATGGCAGTCAATATCCTCTGGAATTTGAGGATATGCGCTTGATTCCATGTGACCCACTAAGCTCAGGGCACCTGTTAAATGGAATTTGGGTCCGAGATGTCACAAAGTGGTATCAAAGGTGGTGGTGGTGGTGGGGGGGGGGGGTTCTCTTTATTACTTTACTATTTGGATAAAATATATTGTATATTAGGAATGTGTTGTGACTTGGTCATAAGTCATGATTGGGAATCACAAACCCATGATCAGGTTAAAATCCAAGTTACCGAAAATATAATTTTTATTCTGTTTTTCCTATTATAGTTCACATTATTTCACTGTTGGGTGATGCACATGCTGTGGGTGTTTTTGATTGTTGTTCTAACTCATATTATATTTCATCCTTGTCCTGATGATATTAGGGAAATTAACATTGTTACATGAATAATATAGGCACCTAAAATTCAATTGTCATGCATATTTCCATGCCATATAGGTGCATTTCACTACTTTCATTGCTTTATATGCTTGTGATTATTGAGTGATGCTATGATAATTTTCCTATACATGTATTAATCTTGGTTACAATTGAGTGATTTCCTATCTTAACTCATGAGGTGTATGGGCCCTCATGGTTTGGGATGAGTAATTTACTGAGATGATCCATTATGATATAAATAAATAGGTGTAGTTTTGATTGATGAGGTGTATGGGAATTGACTCAATGTGAAGGGCTATATCACTTATAATATGAAATGGTTTCATGTCCTCATCTCAAATTTTCATGTTTATGAAAGGTAAAGGAGTGAACTTGGGAATTAAATGTAAATTGAAATGAAACTTACACTTTAACACTTACCATTACCTAACCATCTAAGTAGGTAATTGGGGTAGTATAACTTGTTTAGTGATACTTACTTGTTTAACCTTTGTAAGTGATGCTATATTTATACTAAAATATTGTTATGAGGTGTTTTTTGGTAAATTTAGACCAAAGTCGCCACGATGTCCTCATATCATACTCTTGGAGGGTGGTGATGACCATGCTCTAGATGTGGTGGGTCTTGAGTTGCCAGTCTTACTTCTAGATGACCCACTGAAGGAACCACCTATTGTACTTGATTTGGGTATTGATTTCCAATTTTGTGATAGTTTCCTAAGTCTAATGCAGTCTATGCATGGTTATCCATGACTTTAACCTACCTTGGATGATCTAACTTGCGTTTTCCAGCAGTATCATCCTCCCACCTTCGCAGGGAATGGTGGTCCATAGGCTAATGAGTCTTTGCTAGAAGATATATTGACTATCTTTGAGCATCTGGAAATTCATCCAGAGTGAAGAGTCAATCTTGATACATACATGCTTCAGGATTTGACCAAGTTTTGGTGGGATGTGGTTACCCAGGATGGTCATCATCAGGGCACATTATGTGTTTATTTCCAGACTTCCTTATATGAAAAGTTATTTCTCCAAATGCTGAGAGATGATAGAGATAAAGAGTTTATGAATCTTGAGTAGGGTTCTTTGTTAGTTATGGAATATTCACAATTTTTCAAAGATTTGCAGTGATTTTCACCACTTATAGAAGGTCATGAGCTTTCATGTGTTAGAATTTTTGAGGATAGGATCCATTATGCCATATGTTTGCATGTGAATGTCTTTCACCTACCTACATTTTCTAAAATGGTAAATCAGCCTCTTATCACCGAAAAAAACCTAAGGACTGGAAATAGTACCCAGTTTAACATATCAATGTTGTGTCAGACCAATAATTATTTTAGTGGTAGGTAATGTTCTCTCAAGGTCACTCATCAGGGCAGTGACAAGAAGAGTACCCATTTTGATAGCTATTTATCATGTCAATATTGTGGACGACATGGGAATTCGAAGCTCCTTTGTGATAGAGACCCACTGGAGTGAAGGGATTGTGGCTGTATGGGGAATCTTCAGAATTTATTCAGGACCTTTCCTCCAGCTTTGAGTGGGAAATGATATGTACCAGCTCCATATTTAGGAGAGGGTTATTTTGCATCATGTCAGGAAGGGAGTTGGAATAAATTCAGAAGGTCTAGATGAGGAGGAGGTCATAGAAGTGGTAGCCAGACCCCTGATCACCATAAGTTCCAATAGAGCAGTTATAATCGTGGTAGTCTATCTATTGCATAGGGTTTTGGATCATGTAAATTGAATTCACTACAGCCAATACCCAAGGATTAGGCTATGGGACCATCTATAGTACAAGGTACCATTCTTATGGAATCTACTATAATATCTTCTTTATTTAATATAGGTTCTTCAAACTCTTTTATCTCTGTATCTATCAAGGAAAGTCTTGGACTAGAGATACAATATTATTATGGTGTAATGACCCAAGATATACCCTTAGGGGTAAAAAAAGAGGGTATACACCAGTGTAGGGATTGTCCCCTTGAGGTAAGTAGTTACACTTTCTTATGAAACCTCTTTTTTCTCGAGATGACGAGATTAAATGTAATTATTGGGAAGGATTGGTTGGTTCAATATCATGCCTTTGTAGACTAGTATCATTGAAAGATGTCATTTACATCACTAGAGGGTAGCAGTTATCTACATAAGGGTGAGTGGGATGTCTAAGATGGTAGAGATGGACCAGAGCATCATGGTCTATGTGGAGTAACCGTCCAGATTGAAAATCTCTTCATAGAGGATCAGGGTTTAGGAAAAAATGATTTCCTTCTAGTAGTGGATCGTTCAAGGGATGTCTTTTCTGAAGATTTTTCTAGCTTACATCCTGAGAGAGAGGTAGAGTTTACAATTGAGATTGATCCAGGAGTAGCTTCAATGTCCATTCCTCTATATAGGATGGTGCCTATAGAGCTTCAGGAGATCAAGTAGAAATTAGAGGATTTATAGGTAAAAGTTTTTATACGTAATAGTACATCCTCCTGGTGTTAACCCATGATTTTCACCAATAAGGTGAATGAAACCTTTAATATATGCGTGGATTATAGAAAGCTGAACCAGCTCTCAGTCAAGAATAGATATCCATTGCTTCAAATATATGATCTATTTGACAAGCTCTGAGGAGATAGGGTCTTCTCTAAGATTTACCTGAGATTAGGTTATCATCATGTGTGAGTTAGGATGTCAGACATACCATGTATATATTTCCATAGTAGGTATGGTTTGTATGAGAACCTTGTTATGTCATTCGGTCTTATGAATGCATCCACCATTTTCACAGCTCTAATGAATAGGGAATTCCACCCCTATTTAGATTCCTCTGTCGTGGTCTTTATGGATGACATATTGGTGTATTATCATGCTCATAGCAACCAAGACAATCATATTGAGATCATCTTAAGTACACTGAGAGAGAATCATATTTATGACAAGATTTCTAAGTGCCACTTCTGGATCGAAAAAGTTCACTTCTTTGGTCATTTTATCTCAAAATCAGGTGTATCAGTTGACCCAACAAAGGTTAGTGCTTTAGTTTCGTAGGAGATTCCCAAGAACGTGTTTGATATATAAAGTTTCTTAGGGTTGGATGGATATTACATGAATTTCATAGAGGACTTATCACATCTTGCTTCACCTCTGATTGGGCTTACCAAGAAAGGTGTTAAGTTTTTGTGGTTAGAAGCGTGCAAGAAAGCCTTTCTAGAGCTGAAAGGGAGGCTTGTCTTGACACCTATTCTAATGATTCCAGATCTAGGTATAGGTTATACCGTCTTCTATGATACATTAGGTATCGACCTAGGAGTAGTGCTGATATAGGTGGACAAAGTCATTACATAAAAATCTCATCACTTGAGGCCTCATGAGATAATCTACCCAATGCACAACCTTGATCTAGTAGCAGTTGTCCATGCATTACATTTCTGGAGATATTATCTGTTAGGTGAGTGATTTGTGGTGTACATGGACCACAAGAACCTCAAATATATCTTATCACAGAGTGAATTGAACCTCAGACAGTGAATATGGGTCAAATATCTATATTCCTTTGATTTTGAGCTTACCTATATGCCTGGGAAGAAAAATGTGGTTGCAGATGAACTAAGTCAAAAAAATCAGGCATAAGCAGTACCAAAATCTATCGATGAATGGAATTTAATTTACTTGTTCTTTGAGCTGCACTTAGACACTACTACAAAAAACGGGCAAGCAAAGCGCCACCTTTATCAGCGCTAATCAAAAAGCGCTGATAAAGGATAATCTTTATCAGTTCTTTTCTAGCACTGATAAAGGAAAGTTTTTAACATCACTAGAAAAGTGCTGTTAAAAACTGTCTCCGATTTTATTAAAAGGAGGCAGACAGTCTCCTCTTTTTTCTCGTGCCCTAAGCTCTCGCGGTACTATACCCTTGTGACTGCTTCCCTCCCTCCGATCTTCCCTTTTCCGGACCTCCGCCCTACTCTTTCTCCTTATCCGCGACCCTCTTACGTGGATCTTCCTCCCTTCCGAACCCTACTCCTCCTCTTAAATGGTTGGCGACTCCTCCCGTGCACCCCCACTCCGGCGGTCGCGTCTTCCAGGCAGCACAGAAGGCTCCCTCACCTTGAGTTTTCCTTGGACTTCCGATTTCTTCACCCAAGGTTAGTGGATGCCCTAAATATTGTTTTGCAGTGTAAGTTGATCTTTAGGTTTTTCATGCGGTTGTCATTTATTGGCATTTCTTGTTCACAGTGAGCTGGAAAACCTTCTTTGAGGTTTGTAATTCCTTCATTTATCACTTTTTTGTTTCATGTAGGAGGGGTTTACTCTTGTCTATCATTGGGGATGGTTTGCACTAGCCTAATTAAGATAAATTAATAAGTTAATTTAAATTCAAGTGGAAGGGTTAATGATTCTTGTACTTTTACAGCTTTGATATTATTGTGATGTTGTGTTTGTACGGACTGAATACCCTGCTAAAAATCATGGATATTGGGCGCCCTTTCTTTCACTGTATTTGTTGTCATATGGAAGCCTTTTTTCATGTTGTTGTGATATCACCCCAAAATGGAAATTGGATAACCACTTATATTTGGCTAATGAAATGTTTTCCCCTGGATTTATGGAATGTGTGATAACACTCTTAAAGTAAAGTGAAATGTGCTAAAAGTCCTTTTGTTAAATCTATAAAATGGTCTTTGATGTGTTGTGATGTGTGGTCATTCTAGTGGGGGTCACGATAATTGGTTTTGATGTGGTGTGGGATGATGTATGGTTTGTTTTTCCATGCTTTTGGTTTAGAGAGGTGATGGTTTGTTTTTCCATGCTTTTGGTTTAGAGAGGTGATGGTTTGTTTTTCCATGCTTTTTGGGTAGTGAGGGGATGATTCATTTGGTTTTTCTTTTTGGGTGGAAAGGTGATGGATTGTTTGGCCATGCTTTTGGGGTGGTGAGGTAATGATTTGTTTGGTCATTCTTTTGGGGCGGTGAGGTGATGATTCGATGGGAATGATGAGCTACGTTTTATGTATGGTTTCTTTATGATAGAAGCCTAGGTAGTGAAGTAATAATTATTTAATAATTATAGAAATGGTTGGATTTTGGTTTGGATAATGGGATTGGTTGGAAATTATAAATGTGTCTTGTGGATTTAACCCCTTTCCAAGATCCACCAAGACTCATCCATAATCAAGAATATGACTTTATATTATAGGGAACATATATCTTAAACATGGATTTAACCCCTTTCCAAGATCTACCAAGACTCATCCAAGATTTTTAATGTTTATTATGAATGAGGTGACTAGTAGGAGTGGTTAAAAGGATGTTTAATGTTTTTTTGCAGGGTGGTGGGTGCTAGAACTATTGGTAAGGGGGCTGGAAAGTGTGTTCATTTTGATGGGGGTTTATCCTGGTTCTGTTGATTTCCAAATCTTTATTGAAAATGGTTAGGCTATATTATTATCTATTTTTATAAGGAAGTGGTTCTATGCTACTTTGTATTTGGAATTCTTGTTTTGTGTATTTGAATCATAAATAATAATATTTCATATTCAAATAGGATGGAGATGAATAAAGATTGGATGGATGCTAATCGTTTGGCAATAGAGTATGAGAATGGAGTGAAAGAGTTCATCAAGTTTGCAAAGTATCATGCAAAGGATACTTCTCAAATCCTTTGTCCGTGTTTACGTTGTTGTTATTCTAGACTAATTACTCCAGAGGAGTTGGAAGAACATTTGATATGTCACAGAATAGATCAGAGTTATAAATATTGGAATAAACATGGGGAAAAAGCGAATGTAGCTACTCGCTAGAATAAAACTGTATTTTATGGATCATCAGATATGATTACAAATATGGATAATGAATAAGACTATATAGAGGATGTGATTACAGATGTCAATGATGATGAAGATCGTATTGAGGAAATGACAAGGACAGTTGAACATGAACTCCGTGATTGCCCAAAATTGTTTGAGAAGTTAAAGAGTTGTGCAAAGACGCCATTGTATGCTGGTTGCACTAAATATACTGCATTGTCAGCTGTACTGAAGTTTTATAAATTGAAAGCAGGAAACGGATGGAGTGATGTCAGTTTCACGGAACTACTTTCTCTTTTTAATGACATGCTTCCAGAAGATAATGAGCTCCCAAACCGGACATATGAAGATAAACAAATGCTACGCTCGATGGGTATGATTTCTGAAAGAATACACGCCTTCCCGAAAGACTGTATATTGTTTCACAAGGAGAACAAATCACTTACAGAATACCCAAAGTGTGGTGCTTCTCGATACAAGAAAGATGAACGCAGTCCTACGAAAGTTGTATGGTACTTTCCAATCATTCCAAGGTTTAGGCGTCTATATGGAAGTGAAGAAACTGAAAGACAATTGTCGTGGCATGCAGATAAAAGAAATAAAGATGGAAAATTACGTCACCTGGCCGACTCTCCTCAATGGAAGAGAATTGATCATGAGTATCCTGAATTTGGAAATGAGCCGAGAAACCTACGTCTTGCGTTATCTACCGATGGAGTGAATCCTTTTGGTTTTCAAACCAGCACTCACAGTACTTGGCCTGTTATGTTGGTAAATTATAACTTTCCACCCTGGTTATGCATGAAACAAAAATTCATTATGTTATCTTTGCTTATATCAGGACCAAAACAACCAGGTAATGATATTGATGTATATTTGTCTCCCTTGATCGAGGATTTGAAGTTACTGTGGGATTCAGGTGTTATGTTGTATGATGCTTATGAAAAAGAATACTTCACGTTGACAGAGATGTTGCATGGGACGATAAATGATTTCCCTGCTTATGGAAATTTTTCAGGCTA
The DNA here is from genome assembly GCA_963277665.1 of Viscum album. Classification (NCBI taxonomy): domain Eukaryota; kingdom Viridiplantae; phylum Streptophyta; class Magnoliopsida; order Santalales; family Viscaceae; genus Viscum; species Viscum album. The sequence continues at coordinate 1,563,787,784 of OY728150.1, forward strand.
TAGCATTAAAGGAACTCAAGGGTGTCCTGTGTGCGAAGAAGATACAGAATCAATTAGGTTGAAACATTCATCAAAATCTGTGTTTCTAGGACATCGTAGATTTCTACCCCATCAACATAAGTATCAATCTTGGACGACATCATTCAATGGAAGTTCAGAAAAACATAAAACACCATCTCCACTAACAGGTGATCAGCTGGTTGAGAAAGTAAAAGACGTGAACACTATTTTTGGTAAACCATTTTCGAAAAACCTTATGAAAATTGGTTGGAAAAAGAGATCAATTTTTTTTGAATTACCATACTGGAAATGTCTGTATGTCAGACATTTTCTTGATGTGATGCATGTGGAAAAAAATGCATGTGACAGTGTTATCGGAATGTTGCTAGATGCACCTGACAAAACAAAGGATGGAATTAAGGCAAGGTTGGACATGGTTGACATGGGAATAAGAGAAGAGTTCGATTCCGTGAAGGGTGAAAATTGAACGTTTCATCCTCCAACTACGTACACTCTTTCTAGGGATGAGAGATATCAGTTTTTCAACTTCTTCAATGATGTAAAGGTTCCAGAGAGGTATTCATCAAATATCAAAAACATTGTGTCAATGAATGATTTGAAGTTAAAAGGTTTGAAATAACATGACTGCCATGTTTTGATGCAAGATTTAATTCCTATAGCTTTACGTTGCATTTTACCCAAGAATGTTCATCATACGTTAACCAAACTTTGTTTCTTCTTCAAAGCTATATGCAGTAAAGTTTTAGACCCGGTGAAATTGCCAGCTATGGAAAGAGAAATTGTCATCATATTATGTGAATTATAAATGTTCTTCCTGCCAACATTCTTTGATATGATGGTTCATTTTATGGTTCATTTGGTGAGAGAGGTTCGACTTTGTGGTCCTGTGCACTATAGATGGATGTACCCTGTTGAACGGTATATGAAGATTTTGAAAGGGTATGTAAAAAATCGAAGTCGGCCAGAGGGTTGTATTATGGAGCGATATATTGTTGATGAAGCCATTGAATTCTGTAACGAATACCTATCTGATGTGGAAATCATTGGTCTGCCGAAATCTCATCACACTGGATGCATTGAGGGTGAGGGAATTTCTGGAAGAGATGTTGTGACAATCAATATTACAGATCGGGAGCAGGCCCACCTTTATGTTTTTCATAACAGTTGGGAGGTTGCTCCATATATTGAAACCCACAAATGAAATTTTGAGATAGTTGAATCCATCAAGGGCTGAAAAATGGATATCAAATACACATAATCACCAGTTTATAGGATGGTTTCGAGACCATATTTTTAAGGAGTTAGATGAAAATCCGAATTCAATTTCAGAACGACTTCGATGGCTAGATTCCGGACCAAGCGTGTATGTATTATCTTACAATGGTTATGTAATTAATGGTTATACATTCTATACAGATAAACATGATGAAGATAGTACCATGAAAAATAGTGGAGTAACACTTGTGGCTGAAGCGATGCATGTTTCTGTTAGTAAGGATAGAAATCCAATTTATGCGAATATGTCATACTTTGGCATTATCAAAAGAATATGGGAGTTGGATTATACGACATTGCAATTTCCAATTTTTCAATGCAATTGGGTTGATAACAATAGTGGTGTTAAAATAGATGAATTGGGATTTGTGAAAGTTGATTTCAGTAAATAAGGGTACAAAGACGAACAATTTATAATGGCATCACAAGCGGTACAAGTATTTTATGTGCCAGACCCCGCAAACCGAAAGTGCTCGATTGTTCTATTATCGTCCAAAACTACTGAAGGGTCCGATGAAAATTCAATTGAGGATGATCCTTTCAGTGGGACATCATAATCATTTCACAGCGGTCCCAATGAATACGATGTTTTTTATGTTAGAGGAGACCACAATGAAGGGATTTGGATTATCGATAGAGGTGTCAAATCCCTTCAGCCTTTGAAAAAAAGAGAGTTCAATAAACAGGTTATATTTTGTTTGTAATATAGATCTTGTTATCTCATGTTATTATCTTATCATTATTACATTTATGTAATCCAACTTAAGTGTTAAACCTTTTTTTTGCAGATAATGACTTCTGCACGTTCTGGTGCTCCTAACCTCGAGGCTGAACAAGCCTCTCAAGCTGCTGCTGCTGCTTCTGCTGCTGCTGCTTCTGCTACTGCTGCTTCTGCTGCTGCTGCTTCTGAACAGGCCTCTCAAGCCTCTCAATACTCTCAACCTCAACCTATTGTTGTTGGCGCTTCTGTTGCTACTATTGGTGCTCCTCTTGTTGAGGTACAACAACCATCTGAACATGCTGATGCTATCATTTTAGATGAAAACATTGATGATGCTGATATAGATGAAATGGTCAGGGATAAAGGAGAGACATCGCAGAAAAAATAGGTGCGTCGTAGTTTAACAGTGTTGGCTAACGTTCTAAAGGCAAAGAGCAAAATAATCAAATTTGATGTTGGGTGGAATGCACGGGGCCATCATGTTAACCCCAAAAAGGAAATGTTTAGCAGTTACATTGGAATTTTCACTCGACAACGTGTGCCGATTGACATAGCTTCATGGAACCATGTTGCATCCAGCCTGAAGGCTGTGATGTGGGAAGAAATTAGGGTAACATTTTGATTTCATTTCTTTAATTTACTAGCAAATAAAATAATGAAACAGTGTCTTACTCTTCACAATCCATTGCAGAGTGCATTTATAGTAGATGATTCACACAAGACTTATGTACTAAGGCTTGCGGGAATGTGTCATCGAGGTTTTCACACTCTTCTTACAAAATATCATCTGAAATATTCTAAGGGTAAAATAAACCCGCACCCACCCATTGTTTACACTCACTTGATATCCCAAGAATCATGAGATTCATTTGTTGGTCATCGTGGGGATCAAAAGTTTCAGGTACATTGTGACTGATAATATGTTGTTTGAGGATATACATGTATTCATCACATTGATTGTCAATATTTCATTTATGAAACAACAACTTAGTACTGAAAACAAGGAACGCGCATCAAAACCGACGTACCCCTATCGTAAAGCAAGGATGGGGTACGCCTCACTAGAAAAGAAAATGGTGCGTATTTTAAATTTAAAGTGATATTGTTATGTGTCAAGAAACAACTTTATAAAAATCTTTCTCTATTTATATGTAGATTGATGCCTCTGAAACCAAACGCACATCCATACCTCTTCATGTGCTATGGAAGGAGGCACGTGTGGATAAGGAAGGGAATCTAGTTGATGAAAACACACAAAAAGTGTGTGAAATATGTGTAAGTATGACACGATAAAATGTTTTGTTTTAAATTGCTATTACATAATAATAATTACTTATTTTCTTATATCTGACAGTCACAGGAGTCAGGTACTCCTACAGCTGGTGCATACATATTAGCGACAACTTTGAAGCGACCAGAATAATACGGTCGCATCAGAGCTGGGGGGTTTGGGGTGACACCCCAAGTATATTATGAGAAAAAATACAAGAGGATGAAAAAAATGAAGAAATGACAGCAATGAAAAATAGAATAACAACTCTTTAAGAATAGTCTCAATGGGAGAGAGAGTTTCTAGAAACTTTAATGGGTGAGAAGACAAGAGAAGAGACAACTCAGGAACAACCAGCGCATGAAGATCCTACCCCACACCCCACCAGCTTTGAGGCGAGCCATTCCCCTCAAAGAGCTGTCTTAGCCATGGTAATCAATATTCTATTAATTGTTATGATGAAATGTGAATTAGGCAAACACTGATTTCTTCATATACTGATCTTCTATAGGGTGATAAAGATTTTGATTTATATCTTTCAACACCCACCTATCGCCTTGTAGCGAGGGATACAGTATTCAACATCTCAGAAGACACGCTGCACAATAGACCACTTCCAAAAGATCATCTGAAAGTGATGATTACGGTAGCTCATGATCCAACAACACAACTACCTGTTCCACTTGATGATGATGATATTTGTACAGTTGAACAAGCTATTGGGACATTCATTGCATGGCCATCACAACTTGTGAGACTATATGCCGAAAAAGAGGTATTTATTTACAGTTTTTTAAGCCAAACCTTTAACAAAAAAAAGGTCTGAACTAATGAATTTTATTGTAGACGAAGAAAGGGGATGAGGTGAAAGGAAACTTGGGAGAATTGAAAGGATCGACCAGCCGATCCAAAATATTTACTAAAAGCGGAATTACACTGCCTATTCTCTATCCGCATTTAATTGCATTGAAGACTCATGTGGATACGAAGTTGAGAAATGGTAGTAACCATGTAGTTGTTTTTGAAGAGAATATGTATGGAGAGGAAAAACAAGATTTTTTTGCTGCTGAGAATGTAAATGAGATCTTTGAGTATGGGTGGCTCGGAATCACAAGTGTAAATGTGTATATGAGGTATGTTTTCAACCCCGCCGCTTTTCCAGAAGCTGATATATTGTGCTAATTATGATTAAATACATTTTATATTATTGGTAGACGTATATATGAAAAGCAGTTGAAGGGTTTTCCTCATGAGCCAAAATTCAGACTCGTCAGTCCTCATATCACATCAACACAAGAAATACAATTATCAGAATCAAAAATTAAGGAAAGAGCGACTGCTTTGCTGAAAGCATTTGACAACAAGATAACGGATGATAGACTCTTACTCATACAAACCATGCAGGGGTAAAACTCTACGATTAAAGAATATAAATTATATTTTCATTTCTTTCATTATTTATTCCTTTTTGTGTATTTAGGCAACATTGGCTGCTAAATGAGGTGAATTTGGATACTCCTAAGATTTATTTTCTGGATTCAAAGCACGGATATCCAACAAACCGACCGCATGTGATGCAGTTTGTCAATCTGTAAGACACTACATCCTAAGTTTTAGGTCTAAACATCAAGTTATATAATATATATTATCTTTTACTGAGGATTTTGTTATGATAGGGCGGTGTACCAATATCGTCTAAATCATGGTATGAGGATAGGGGATAAGCATAAGAAGCCGATCAAGTACTACGTCTGGACAAATATCAGGGTATATATAATAAAATTGCACTATCCAAACATATATCAAAACAAGTTACTTACTTGCCTCATGATCAATGTTTCTGCAGTGTCCAAAACAAACAAACGTCAAAGATTGCGATTATTATGTTTGTAAATTCATGAGAGAGATCGTTGTCAATGGACAAACTAGCATCCCTAAAGAGATATTTTCGAAAACAAGTACTATTTCATTTAAATTATTTATTAATTCTTTATTTATATATTTTTCAGTACTATTATGAATTCCGAAAAGCGTCATATTCACAAGACGATGTAAATATGTTCAGAAATGAGTGGGCCGCATACCTGATGCAAGATTGTCCAGAAATAGCATGAAGATCTGACTTCTATTGCAAGAGTTGCAGACGCGTATAATTGGCAGAAATTTTTGAGAGGGGTTCATGGGGATAAAAAGATGAAACATTCTTGTATGTAAATTTTTGTAGAAAAATTATAATTATTATTAAATAAAACATTCTTTCTCCAATGGGTCATTTGTCCATTTTAACAGATGAAATGCACCAGCAACATGCAAGAATGATGAACCACATTTCTTTGGCCTTTGGACAAAAAAACCAGTAAAATCTCCAAAATACCTTCATATCATGAATGAACCAGTAAAATCTCCAATCATTAGTTGCATGTATGTGGCAACTTCCATGATAGATTTGAAGTTCACCAATCCATTTGATGAACAAGATGGGATGTTAAATCTGGCATTTAGACCATCCAATACAGGAAATTGTTCCAATGATTTGGAAATTGTCGCTACATTTAAATATCTTTCCTCTGTTTCATCAAGAGAGTGAAAATTATCTTGGCAAACTGGAATGGCAACTCACTCTTGTGATTTTGCGTCTCTACTTGTCTCTTCATGTGTGCAGCTATTGCCATTCCAGTTCGCCAAGAGAATTTTCAAGGAAAAACATAATGCTGTCATGGTTTGGGCTTCAGATAATTCTCGAAGGTGGGTAGTGAATTTCTCTATGTATAATGAGCATTCTAATGCATATCTTGGTTGTCCTTAAGTTTCAACAGAATCCGAATGCGTTTGGTCAGTTTTCTGTATGTCAGTTGTTGATTTCACTTAAAATTAAGTCCATTTTTAACAAAACAGAGACACTGTGAGTGGTGTTGGCCACACCGGGCCTCGGATTGATGCGGGGTTGACTCGTACACGTCACACATGAGTCATGGATTGTTGTGAAAAAGTATCAACACAATCAGAATCCGTTAGATCGGTTTGGCATATGTACGTAAAATATTGTCCATTTTAAACAAAATACATACACTTGGAGTGATACCGGTCACACCGTGCCTCAGATTGATGCGGAGTTGACTCGTACACGTCACATATGACCCATATATCGTTTTTCTAAAGTTTCAACAGAATCCAAATGTGTTTGGTCGGTTTGCCGTATGTCAGTTGTTGATTTCACTTAAAATTAAGTCCATGTTAACAAAATACATACACTTGGAGTGATACTGGTCACACCGCACCTCGGATTGAGGCAGGGTTGACTCGTACACGTCAAATTTGACCCATGTATTGTTTTAATTAAGTTTCAATAGAATCCAAATGCGTTTGGTCGGTTTCCCGTATGTCAGTTGTTGATTTCACTTAAAATTAAGTCATTTTTTAACAAAACAGTGACACTGTGAGTGGTGTCGGCCACACCGGGCCTCGGATTGATACGGGGTTGACTTTTACACGTCACACATGAGTCATGGATCATTGTGCAAAATTATCAACACAATCATAAGCTGTTAGATCAGTTTGGCGTATGTACGTAAAATATTGTCCATTTTAAACAAAATACATACACTTGGAGTGATACCGGTCACACCACGCCTCAGATTGAGGTGGGGTTGACTCGTAAACGTCCCATATGATCCATGGATCATTGTCCTAAAGTTTCAACACAATCCGAAGGCGTTTGGTCAGTTTCCCATATGTCAGTTGTTGATTTCACTTAAAAATAAGTCCATTTTGAACAAAATACATACACTTGGAGTGATACCGGTCACACCGCGCCTCAGATTGAGGAGAGGTTGACTCTTACACATCAAATTTGACCCATGGATCGTTTTACTTAAGTTTCAACAGAATTAAAATGCGTTTGGTTGGTTTTACTTATGTCAGTTATTGATTTCACTTAAAATTAAGTCCATTTTTAACAAAACAGTGACACTGTGAGTGGTGTCGGCCACACCAGGCCTCAGATTGATGCGGGGTTTACTCGTACATATTTTAGCATGTATTTAGTATTGTCCCTCAAAATTTCTTTAAACTGACCATCTTGAGATGTATCTAAACTTGCGACTTTATTTTAAATAGTGACTCTTTTCAGAACTGCGTGCGTTAACATTTCTCCAACATATTCACACACAAAATCACCCTTCGACATATCCTCCAATGTCTGCAGACCCCACCCTTTCCCCTCAGCTGTCAAAAAAACCTAAAAGACAATGGATAGAAATGATCATTCCAAAATTCATTTAAACTGAAACCCTCCAGAAAAAAATAAAGTACAATACCTGCAAGTTGTAACTTAGGCCGCCTTGCACAAGCCGATTGCCACATTGTTTGTAGCAACCACATTTACTCCAACACTCTAATGATCTTAATTGCTTCATTTCTCTTATACTCTTCTAGAAACTCTTCTCTAAGAAGGTAAACTATCGTGTATGCATACTCACCTTCAAATGTGACGTGTACGAGTCAACCCCGCCTCAATCTGAGGCCTAGTGTGGCTGACACCACTCTAAGTGCCTCTGTTTTGTTCAAAATGGACTTATTTTTAAGTGAGAAATCAACAACTAACATACGGGAAATTGACTAAACACCTTCGGATTGTGTTGACACTTTAGGAAAATGATTCATGGGTCATATGTGACGTGTACAAGTCAACCCCGCCTCAATCCGAGGTGTGGTGTTGACCGGTATCACTCCAAGTGTATGTATTTTGTTTAAAATGGACAATATTTTATGTACATACGCCAAACCGATCTAACGGATTCTGATTGTGTTGATACATTTTCACAATGATCCATGACTCATGTGTGACATGTATGAGTCAACCCCGCATCAATCTGAGGCCCGATGTGGCCAACACCACTAACAGTGTCACTATTTTGTTAAAAATGGACTTAATTTTAAGTGAAATCAACAACTGACATACGGAAAACTGACCAAACGCATTTGGATTCTGTTTAAACTTAAGGAAAACGATCCATGGGTCAAATTTGACATGTATGAGTCAACCCCGCCTCAATCCGAGGCGCGGTGTGACCGGTATCACTCCAAGTGTATGTATTTTGTTCAAAATGGACAATATTTTACGTACATATGCCAAACCGATCAAATAGATTCTGATTGTGTTTATACTTTTTCACAACAATACATGACTCATGTGTGACGTTTACGAGTCAACCCCGTATCAATCCGAGGCCCGGTGTGGCCGACACCACTCACAGTGTCTCTGTTTTGTTAAAAATGGACTTAATTTTAAGTGAAATCAACAACTGACATACGGGAAACCGACCAAACAAATTCATATTCTGTTGAAACTTATGAAAAACGATCCATGGGTCAAATTTGACATGTAAGAGTCAACCCTGACTCAATATGAGGCCCGGTGTGGCCGACACCACTCAAAGTGCCTCTATTTTGTTCAAAATGGATTTATTTTTAAGTGAAATCAACAACTGACATACGATAAACCCACCAAACGCCTTCAGATTGTGTTGAAACTTTAGTACAATGATTCATGGGTCATATGTGACATGTAAGAGTCAACCCTACCTCAATCTGAGGCACGGTGTGTTCGATATCACTCCAAGTGTATGTATTTTGTTTAAAATGGACAATATTTTACATACATACGCCAAACCGACCAAACAAATTCGGTTTCTGTTGAAACTTTTGGAAAACGATCCATGAGTCCAATGTGATGTGTAAGAGTTAACCCCGCCTCAATCCTAGGAACGGTGTGGCCGACACCACTCAAAGTGCCTCTGTTTTTGTTAAAAATGGACTTATTTTTAAGTGAAATCAACAACTGACATACGACAAACCGACCAAATGCATTCATATTATTTTGAAACTTTAGAAAAAATATCCATGGGTCAAATTTTATGTGTACGAGTCAACCCCGCCTCAATCTGAGGCCCGGTGTGGCCGACACCACTCAAAGTGACTCTATTTTATTCAAAATGGACTTATTTTTAAGTGAAATCAACAACTGACATACCAGAAACTGACCAAACGCATTTGGATTCTGTTGAAACTTAATGAAAACGATCCATCAGTCAAATGTGACATGTACTAGTCAACCCTGCCTCAATTTGAGTCCTGGTGTGGCTGACACCACTCCAAGTGCCTCTCTTTTGTTCAAAATGGATTTATTTTTAAGTGATAAATCAACAACTGACATACGGGAAACCGACCAAACGCCTTCATATTGTGTTGACACTTTAGGACAACAATCCATGGGTCATATGTGATGTGTACGAGTCAACCTTGCCTCAATCCGAGGCACGGTGTGGCCGGTATCACTCCAAGTGTATGTATTTTGTTTAAAATGGACAATATTTTACATACATACGCCAAACCGACCAAACACATTCGGTTTCTGTTGAAACTTAATGAAAACAATCCATGAGTCAAATGTGACGTGTAAGAGTCAACCCCGCCTCAATTCAAGGCTCGGTGTGGCCGACACCACTCAAAGTGCCTCTATTTTGTTCAAAATGGACTTATTTTTAAGTGAGAAATCAACAACTGACATATGGGAAACTGACCAAATGCATTCGGATTCTATTGAAACATAAGGAAAATGATCCATGGGTCAAATTTGATGTGTACGAGTCAACCCCGACTCAATATGAGGCCCGGTGTGGCCGACACCACTCAAAGTGCCTCTGTTTTGTTCAAAATGGACTTATTTTTAAGTGAAATCAACAACTGACATACGGGAAACCGACCAAATGCCTTCGGATTGTGTTGAAACTTTAGGAAAAAGATTAATGGGTCATATGTGACGTGTACGAGTCAACCCCACCTCAACTATCATGTACGCATACTCAACTTCAAATTCAAGGGTGCAAGTACAAGGCACAGATGAAGATAAATAATTTCCAAAACAAGTTGACCAACATGCATCATCCTCGATGGAAGTAAGATAGAAATTCACATGGACATTCTTAAAGATATGATTTTGATGTATATAGTGAAAGGGTGGTGGATGTTCATTGTTTATGTTGTTCGTCTACGAGACTTTCACCTTCTCTTCTCCTCTCGCTATGTTTGAACATCATGCAATAGCCTTATATCATGTGGGTTTCTAGTGGTTCTTTCCCGATGATGGAGGTGTTAAAAATCATATGGTGGTGTTTTTGAGCTAAAGCATATAGTGGGGAGCACCATAGAAATTAAGTGGTCGGTTGATGACATGATCAGTGTTTTGAATTAGATAGTCTTGGGTAAAATCCATCTTAAGTGTTTAGATCGGTTGAGTACATTGAGATGAAGGTTGTGGTTGTGGTTGGGTTGTGTTATGGGTGTTTAGGGAAATGTAAGTATTTAATGGTTGGGTTGTGATTGGTTGATTACATGTTTGTGGTTGATATAATGGTTTTTCTGCAGGTCTGTTTGGCTGGCTGTACTGATGCAGATTTTTTATTTGCAGCAGGCAGGGATTTAACAGCGCTTTTTAGCGCTGTTAAACGACACCTTTAACAGTGCTAAAAAAGCACTGTTAAAGTCATGGATTTAACAGTGATTTTTTAGCGCTGTTAAGGGTTACATTTAACATCACTTTTTTAGCGCTGTTAAAGGCCCCCCTTATCAGCGATGAGCTTTACAGCGCTTTTCTAGCGCTGTTAAATCCCGATTTTAGCGCTGATATTGCCCATTTTTGTAGTAGTGAGAGTTTCATGATATTCACGAGCAGTATTATCTATCATCTTTGACAGTTACCACTTCCCTTGTTGAGAAGGTGAAGAGTAGATAGTTTTCAGATCTTGAAGGATTGGTACTCTGTGAGAGTATATCAGGATATAACCCACATACGGATAGGTCTATAGATATAGACGACATCCTGCGTATCCATGGATGTGTCTGGGTCCCTACAGATATTAGATAGGATTTGATTAAATATTCCCATGCCTCTTAGTGGGTAGTTCATCCAATAATATCTAATATGTATCAAGACACGCGATGTAAATATTGGTGGTCTGGGATGAAATTTCAGATAATAGGATTTATCACTAGGTGTTCCATCTGTTAGAAGGTGAAGGTGGAACACTAGAGAACTGAAGGCTTGTTACAACCACTTCTAATCTCGGAATGGAAATGTGAAGATGTTTTAATAGACTTTGTAGTTAGTTTTCCTAGATTTTCTAGAGTTAACGAAGCTGTATGGGTTGTCATTGACATACTGATTAAAGTATCCCACTTCATTCCTATTTGGGAGCTTTATTAGTTGATGAGTATGGATAATTGTATGTTTGTGAAATCATATGACTCCATGGGGTCCCTCGTACTATCATTTCAGATATATATGATCATTTCACATCATAGTTTTGGTAGGGATTATAGAATTCAATGAGAACATAAGTGATTCTAATAATATATTTTCACCCTCAGACCGATGGTCAATTAGAATGAACAATATAGGTTCTAGAGAATTTTCTTCAAGCATGTGTCATCAATTTCGGTGGTTCTTGGGAAAATAATATACCTCTCATTGAGTTCACCTATAATAATAGATTACATGTGACAATTTAGATGAATCCTTTTGATGCCTTATATGGTTGGTCGTTCCATTCACCCCTATCTTGACTAGAGGAAAGTGAGGCAACCCTACTAGGTCCTCATCTCGTTCAGGATACTTCATAGCAAGTTCAGCTAATTATAAAGGTTATGTCTACTTCCCAATCTAGAAAAAAAATCTTATGTCGATCACCATCGATTACCTCTAGAGTTTGAGGTCAGGGATCATGTTTTCCTTCAGGTGTTGCCTAGTCAAGGTCATAGATGGTTGTAGAAGCAAGGGAAGTTGTCACCTCATTACTTAGGTCCATTTGAGATACTAGAAAGAGTTGTGTGGGTAGCCTATTAGTTGATACTACCTCATAGGTACTGTGCCATTCTTGAAGTCTTCCATGCTTCAGAGCTTTTCCAGTATCATGCTGACCTGTCTCATACCATTGATCCCAAAGAAGTTGAGTTAGATGACAATGCTACCTTTGAGCATTATCCAGTACACATCGTTGACTGGAGCATGGAGGTTCTCTGAGGATTATCTATCCCTTTAGTACAAGTGTTATGGAAGCATGCTTACGTGAAAGATGAGACTTGGGAGTGAGAGGTTGATATACATGCTCAGTGGATAAAACTATTCTAATACAATGTTTCTACATCCATGGAAGGTGAACTCAGGGACATGTTATTTTAAGGGGGGAAGACTATATGAACCATGTTTTTCACTCAGGTATCGATCCTTTAAATTTCGATCTAATTACTTATTTTGGGCCTAATACGGATGCCTAATGGGTTAGTGAAATTCCCAAGGGTGTTTAGGGCTTGTTAAAATCCTGGAAACCATATTTTTGGGAAAAATTTTCATGTTTCATGGTTGGCGCACAATTTTCCTAACCATGCAGATTGTTGGAAAACGGTTTGAAAAACCATTCGTCCAAATCACGTACAAGCTAATTTAAGGGTAATTTTACTATTTGACCCTTAATGAGCTAATTAATCCTACTCCTTCCTCCTAATCCGAGTTTATGCAAGATTGACCTATTTTTCTTCCCTTTTGGATCTCTTTGAAGGCCTAAGATAGGGATTGAAATATATCATTCATCTGGATTCTGATCTAGCTTATGTTCATCATGTTGGATGCGCAACGGTAAGTAATCGCGTCATTTTTAGCCATTATTCTCATCTCTTACACTCGGCCTAGTTATCGAGGTGTGAGCGTTTTTCCCTATTCTCAAATCTACTTTGTCCTAAGATGAATTAGAGGCCGATATCAGAGGATTAGAGTCATAAAACCCAAAGGTGGGTGGTCTATTACTCATCCATCAAGTTTTTTGATTTTGGAATTTTCATGTGGGCCCCACCAATTTCATTGAGTGTCGTTTAATGAATTTATATGATATGATTATAATAATTAGAACTATATGGTTATTCCCTTTCTATATATGTCATTAATTATTGGTGGTTACACCCACAACTCTATCCATCCCATGTAGGATGTTATTCCATAATTGGGTTTTTAGTATTTGACATGTTTGAGCCCCCATTTGGGTGTGACTTGGATTGACCCTTCTAAGGGTAAGCTTTTATATATTATATGGATTGATTTATATTGTGAATTTCCTAATGGTAAGTACCATGTATACTCACCACTTGAGCCACCTAAGTTAAGTGCTTCAAATTTATAATTAATTGTGAAAGTGAAATTGGAAAGTATACTAAGTATATGACTTGATTGGATTAAATGTGAATGATTAATAAGTTACATGTCCATAGCACCCCTTACCACATTAATAGAAGGTAGCAGAATGAACCTTAATTATTGAATATGCCTTAAATAGTATTAATAAAGGTTTCATGAAACTTAAACTTATCACACTAATGAAAGGAAAGTCTTGAACCAAACGAAATATCACATGACTTCATAATTAAACAAGAATAACCTAACTCGAGATCGCCTTGGATTCTTATCAGGGAATTCCTTGAGAACTCAGGAACCCCATTCTGATTCATGGTTATGTCTTGATTAGGTTGATACCTACCTAGATCTTGATCCTTGTCTATTATTGGATGCCTAATATGATATCTTATGATCCCTCACATAGTATTACAAGATTCCTTGGATATACTCCATGGATCCAGCATTGAAAAGTAGGTTCCATAGTCAAAGACCATCGGGCCTAGTCTTTAATTATCCCCATTTTACCCTAGAAGAACTCCTTGGACTCGGTAAGCATCTCATTATGGAATTCCTTAGACTGCACTCCTTGGATTACACTCTTACCCTTAGCCAGACTATAATTGTTAATGAGTTAGAGACCCTTGAGGTCTGCATTGCCTTGGTTATTACCTTGGAACTTCATTATTTAATATCATTATGGATTTCCTTGATAAAACTTGGAACCTTCACTATTTTTAACATGTAAATTATTTATCTACTGATAATAATCAATTAATGGAGTTGTTATGTTTAGACTCTAGTCGAGGGATGAAGCAAGTACTTGGGTATTTAGTTACAGTGCATTGATTTACTTTATTTATGCATGTTTTCGCACTATTATATTCCATAACATAGGAAGAATTTTATAGACACCATTGGTGGTGATAGAATTATATTTATCTCACACCCTCTTCGGGTGCCTTTTGGTACACAAAGCATATTAAATGAATACATGTGTTGATAAGGGGAATCATATAGCTCAAAGAACTTGATTGCTTTCTGTTTAGGATAAATCTTGATAGCAGATGACTAAGACAAAGCTGAGGATACTTGGGATAGTATTTTGATTTCCTTTATACTTTTATAGAACATGTTATGCCTTCTATCTTGTCTCCATGTTTTCTAGTTTTTCTAGATACTTTAAATAACATCATTAGTTATTGTATGTTATTCCAGTTATTTTAGTTTTTTTATTCCTGTATACTAATTAAAATATTCTCCTTCCACTATTTACTTATAATGATTTTGTTATTTACTACTATTTATATTTGTCTACTATGATACACTCTAGAAATGATGTCATAGTCTCCCCATAGACACACCCTAGTCCCTTACTGCTAGTCGGCAGCCTTTAGCGTTTGGGGAGATGCACTTGAGGCCATGTGGTCCACCAAGCTCAGGGCACCTATTAAGTGGCATCTGGGTCCAAGACATCACATAAAATATACCACATTGGAACTGTTTCCCAATATTTTTTAAGAATTAGTTGGAAAATAATGGTGGATACTTTTTATAAGAAAATGGAATATTCACTACAAAGTGAAAATATATAATGGAAGTGGATTTTTATACTTTAAATTAATTTCATGTCCAATATACTAAAATCATTATTTAAATTATGAATTTCATCTCCACACCTATGAATGTTTTGATTGAACACTCAAAATTAAGTGTGGTGTAGGAGAGAAAAATTTATAGCATATTTTATATTGAAATTTAACATATTGAGTAGAATTTATCCACAGTAATCTAAGAGAAAAAATCACCATGAAAACATTTAAAATATTTTTTATATCACATAATTAGTAAGGTTTAATTATATTGTACTTATGTGAATCCAAATTTAATATGTTTTCATTGTATTAATAAACCTAAGTTAGGGTGATTTATTTTTTATAAACATTTTTAACACTTCAATAAGTCACTTTAAAAAACATATGGATAAAAAATTTATGTATTGTCACAAGAATATGTTTATGAAAAATAAAATCCATTAGAAAAGAGTAAAGGATTATCTAATAGTTGGAAACTCAGCATTACTTAGATACCTTGAATATTCCAATTAATCCTTAGGGATTCCTACTACTTGGAATTACTTAGCTCCAAATTAATCCAACTCAAATATTGAATAATAACATTTCACATCTCATGGATATAAAAAATTGGTAAAGTATTCCAAGTTATTGAGATAGATAAAGGAGAAGGATAATGTTGAAATCATATGAATAAGATAAAAATGAAATTATCTTGTTGGTTCATAGTGATAGATGATTTATTTGGTGAAATTTTGAAGTGAGGTGAGGATATTGAGTGAAGGGGACTTAAAAATATGTTTCATGTGAATATTTTTTGTTAAATAAGTCATTAGAATATAAAATTCAATGAATGATGCTTAAAATTGAAGGGATATGAATTCTTAGTGAGATGATTTTTTTGAGAGGACTTACTTGAGGGAAGGTATGACTTAATTGTCAGATAATGTTGTTAGATTATTATTTCCATTAAGAATTTGTATATATGTAGTTAAAATTTAGTGTTAATTTTTATAAATAATTTTTGGTTTTTAGTTTATATTAGTTTTAGAATGAGAATTAAATTATATAAATTTTATGATTTAAAATCATTTAAATTTGAACATTCTTGGAAATATTATTTTTAGGAATTTCATTTGCAGTATTAAAATGTGATTTGTTATTTTTTGAAGGGATTTAAGAGTAAATAATGACAACGATATACCATTTTAACTGATCATGTTTTATATAACTAATACAATTTCTGGTTATTATCAAACCAATGGAGAGGAGGAATCACTAAATAAAATTATGGGTTTTCATATTTCCAATTGTCTCCTATTATAAGATATATGGGAAGAATAATGAGGGGATGGTGGTGTGTTGTATCTTTTGATAGGTTATTTTGGAATCTCAACAACATGTAAACATTAACTAATGGCATCTCAAGTACCAACATAGCCTTAAAACTACCAATAGAATTTCAAGGTTTAATGCTATCTAAGGATCAAATAACATACTCAAGTATTCCAATATAATGTCAAGATCACTAAATGGAATTTTGTATGCCAATGCTATCTCAACCACTTCAACACAACTTCATCATGATTAAATTTAAATCCTAGTTGAAAACCGATCCAAATCCAGGAGTAACTTCAATGTGTAAGAATAAAACCCACTATGCCTAAGAATAACTCCCATATACATAAGAGTAAAAAAACAATATAATGGGGAAACATTAGATCTGTTACATTGGAGGTGGGGGAAGTATCATGTCATCTTCTATAATAGGTGATCTTGTAATTGAATAGAGTCTCATTCCATTTCTAACACATGCTCATATATCAAGACAACCTAAATTCCTATCCAATATAGCCTCAAGGTCTCTCAAATAAATCTTAAACTCATAACCTAGATTTTATCATGTTTGAATAATATATAAATTAGAGTATAAATTTAGGATTAAACTAGTTTAGAAATAGGTGGTGAGAAATAAATGGGGATCTATGTATGAATAAAATCAAAGTAATGATGACTATATAAGAATAAACTGAGAGATCATGTATGAATAATTTGGGAATCAGATATTCTATGTAGGAGTAACTCAATAAACTATTAGGAATGTACAATGTATCTTGAAGACCCCATATGTAGTATAGAACAACCCATGCAAAAATTTCATAGATGATCAAGTTTGATTTCAAAGGTAGGAACCTAAGATAAATCTCTACCATTGATCACATCTAAAATATATGTGAATCAAAAGAAAGTGAGTAGAATCATTGTACATTCTTATTTTACCCAATCAGGTAGTTAGTTAAGATAATAATAATAGGATCTATCTTGTTATGAGTTAAGTTGGGATCTGACTCAAAATTGTTCCTCTCAAAGTGAAAGAAATAATAAAGGATACCAGAACCTTATTGAAATCAATGAGATCAATCCACATGGAGAAATATTATAAACATGGGAATTTTGGAGGGAAACTAGGAATTCACTAATGAGAGGGGGAGAATGAAGCTATTCATTGGATATATATTATCATATCCACTATCTATATATTTATTCTTAGATATATCATGGATTCTTGATTTTACTCATCCTCGAAATTCATCCATCTATCTAGAGAAAAGGAATTGCAATGAAAAACTCAAGAAGTAAATAATGGCCTAGATTTATTTATGATGGGGATATCCTTTCTCTATTATATTCTTCATTTCATTAATATGATTTCCTAGTCTTTAATGGGGGGGTGTGAAGGGTATGTTTTGGATTTTTGTGACATATACATTATGGAAATTGGATATTTCATTATTCATGAATTATTATTAATGATTATAATTGAATGATCATTGATTATATTATACTTAGGATAGGGTTAAGTAATGATAATTGAATCCTAATCTATGCACTTAAGTAAGGATCATGGAATCCCAATGGAGTAGAGTTCTAGGGATATTGTGGGAAAAAAACACATGGAATGCACTTAACCACTACTATGAATTGATAAGAGAAACCACATATGGACTCTTGACATTGGTAGTAAAACTATAGATACCATATAAGATCATATTATATAAATGGTGATGTTTATAGTAAACTTATATTGGTTAATTTGATTCATATACTTCACAAAGTAAATTACTAACAAGATTTTACCATGATTAACTCATTAGATCAACTCCTTGTTTTTTGTTTCCTATTTAATTTTCTCTACCACACAAACACACACAAAAAATTAAATACTAAAAAAATTTATAAGTATTTAATGAAAATAAACACACAAATCCCTAAATATATTTGAGTTTTATACATTCCAAACAAAGTTAAATTAGTGTAGCAACCACATATCCTTATGTTTGGACTAATACATATATGGTAAAAATAGTATTTATACCCAAAATATTCCAATAGACAAATAATTTATTTAATTTATTTATTTTATTCTTGAGTTTTTTAGATTTTTCATTTAAAAAACATGAAAAATTAGAGGAAAATGTTAAATGTATATTTAGTGGAAAATTAGTGATAACCAAAAATCATAACTATGTTGGTTAGGATCTCAAGTCTAGTGGCACATAAATAGTTTGAATAAGGTTTCAATAACCATGTAGCCTACCTATATTTTTAAAATTTTAATTTTAGTTGTTTAATTTTATGTTAAGATATCAATTTTCCACCCCTATTCCACTTGAACCATTAGGGGAATGTCTCCTAGTCATTATACCCTCCTAATATTTCTATCCTCGGTGTCCCCCTACTCTTATAAAGTTATTAATAAAATTAAACTCATTAACTTTTTCCCTCAATTAATTATTTTTATCTTTTATCCTACCCTTATTATCTATGTTCTTCTTCCTTTTATTTCCTGATTCGGTCTTGGTGGCCACTTCCATGACTAGTATATGTTCCAATATTAAAGTTTTTTATTCTTAAATTTCATAAAGTTTTCCTTTTTTCCTAATCATTTATTGGTTTAAGAGGAAGAATTTATTTCAATGGACTTTTTTAGGTTTTCCTCTGTGGATTTATTTTACTTTAAATTTTAAAATTTCTAACACGTTTTAAGTGTTTCCTTTATTCTATTAAATATTAGATGTGTAGTCTTTGATAAAAATATAATTTTATAAAATGGTACATTTTATTTTTCCTTTAAATAATGTATTTTAATTTTTTTTCAAAGGTTATATTATAAGAAGTTGTTTTCATTCCCTACTAGTTCTATAAGGATTTTCTAGTTTTAATAGAATTATAAAAGGTGTTTTAGAAAGTTTTTGATTGTTATTTTTGGAATTTATTGATTTTTAATTTCATTATGAATTATTAAGATATGTTTAGTTTCATAATTTAACCTTTATTTACTTCCACACACACTTATCTAATCACTTTAGATATATATTGTGAATGTGTTTCTTTAGCTCGTTTAGATATTAGATTTTTTAACTTACATGGGTGTCTGGGATATTGGTTGGGTATTATGGGATGAGTGTTACATAAGCTAAATTTTTTCTCAAGATCATTCCTATAGTCATGATCATGATCTCACTAGGGTATTTATACCCGATGAGGTTAAGAGGATAAGTTTGGGTACATGTCAGTGGGTTCACACCATAGGCCACCAAGTGGTTCTATTAATAAGGTCCCATGTTATCCCCTTATGATCAAGGTTGGCATGTCAAGTTATGTGTTTTTACATTATTATATGCTTTAATTGTTTTTTCATTTATTTGATAGCATATATTGTATAATTATCATGATTTCAAATTTAATTACTTTATGTTCATTATCACCTTAAAATGAAATGGTTTAAAAAGAAAATGAATTATGTTTGGGTTTTTATTAATAAATAAGTAAAAAATTATATTTTCTAAATTGTAATTAAAACTAGAATTATAATATTTACTTGTAAAATAAATTACATATAATCTATGTGGAATTATACTAGGAGATTACTCACACTCTACATATACACATTAGTGTGTATATAGACTCAATTATGTCTCATTCAGGTAAAGGAAATGCTGCTAGTTCCTTTGATAGAGCCTCTTAAATGACTTCTTCATCCCTTTGTTAACGTGATGATTGAGTGGTGACTATGATTACCAAGGTGTTGAATTATATGGATTTTTTGGATACTTTTAGTTATCATAGGATGTACTTGTGTCAAACACTTCAAAATTTCCCTAATTTTGATCTCACTGTATCTCTATATTATATTATACACTTTAGTAATTAATTTATACACTTTGTCTATGGAATAATTTTTAGGCGTTCATTTGGTATTTTAAAGATACGTTTGGTTGGATTTATAGCTTTAAACTTCTCATTTATTTAGTATGAGTATCCAATTTATGGGTATTTCACACCAAATTATCATTATGAATTGAATCCTTGTATTAATTTTTTTATAAAGTAAAATCATTCTCAATTTACATGTTTTTATACCCTGGAAATTTTTTATCATCTTGTGGTTACTGGGAACATGCTTTGGGCCTTATAGCGAGTCAATATAGATGAAGTAGAATGTTTATCAGGACTAGTTCATTAAAAAATGGTATTATAGACCTATTTGTATTTGGTAAATAAACTTAGATAAGAGATAGAACAATCAAATCTCAAGATTTTGGTTTGAGGGAGTGTCTGGACAAATCTTCATCATACTAAACTTCAAGTTACCATGGGTAATTGGGTTTTTTTACTTTGGATTTGTGCCTTATTATCAACTATTATTGAGTTGTTTTTATGTGGGTTGTTTCCATTATAGATTTTATGATTTATTTCTGGGAAACTTCAAGATTTTAGGTGAAAATGCGATGAAATATACGACCTCATGGTTACTGTACATGATATGGAAAATTGTGCATAGACCCTGAAACTAATTTTGGACACCCTTTAGTGGGATATACATGGTTGGTGCATAGTCTACCAAACTATGAAACCAAACCATGTATAGTGTTAAATCACTATAAATTTTTATTTTTTTAATTCCATTATGATTTTAAAATGCCTTTATTGTTTCTTTCACTGATTTAGGAGTAATGGAATCAATTTTTTTGAATTTTTGATTTTAATTTTTAGTTATATATATTGATTGGATTTCATGTTCTAGGTTTTTATAGATAATAGAAATACTTACATGAACCATAGATAGGGATCCATGTATATTTTTTTTAAAATTAAACCCATCTATAAATCTTACCTTTATTTAGTTGTTCATATGAACTATTCAAACTCTTGACTATGAAGGTGAGAGAGATAAAGATTGATACGTAGACCATGCTTAAGAATTCACCAAGAATATTCCAACTTCTTTTATGACCACTAAGATCCTTAGGAACTTGAGTAATTAAAGGAGATTATTGAGAATATTTTTAGTTTACTTTGTATATGAAAAATTTATAAAGTTATGTTTTTAACATATATATTGGATGGACCTAGTTGCTAGCAGTGTGAGTTAGTAGTGAAAGATAAGACACATAAAGGTCTCACTTGGGAAGTATTCATTGAGATATTAAACCATTTGTTTTTCCCAAAGATCTTGAAGATGGATAAGGCTTGAGAGTTTGTGTCCCTGGAGAAAGGAATTCATTTTTTATGGATTAAACCTCTCAGTTTTATGGTTTGGTTCAATTTTCTCTTTAACTACTCATAAATGATTTTCTAAAGGAATTTATGTTCGAGTTAGTCTTAATGAATGATATAATATTAAATATTTTTCTCTTTTTCATATTGAAGTATGTTAAGTTTGTTAATAAATTTTAAATGGATGAGACTAATATGGTAAGACATATTAGTATGGGCGGTGTTACCAATTCCATAGAATAATGTCATGGTTTCACATCAAGATAGAAAAGGAAATGAGAGGAATCATCAATAGGTAATAATGTAAATATTCAACACCCATATAACCCCACTTCATCCAACCCATCAGGGTAAAGTAATGTTATTTTTTTTATTGTGGGAGGCATGCTAACTCTAAGACCAGCTAATGGAAGGCTTTGAAGAATTTCCACTAGTGTGGGAAACTAAGTCATCTTCAATGCTTCTATAGATAAACATCTTAGAGTGTTTTCATAGATATGGTATCTTAAAGAGGTGATGAATTTTAGTCTAAAGAAAACTTACAAATTTCTCCTACTAAATTTAATAATCAGTTAAGAAGTTATAATTTATAAACATATCAGAGTATAATAATTAACAAATGTAGTAGAAATTAAACAAATTAGAAGTAAAAAATATCTAATTTAAATAATTTTTTTTGGAATAATAAGAAGATAAAAATCTGTAAAATCCTTTGAATAACATTATAATAGATATAAATAGTTCTAATATAAAGAAAGATTTTATTTTAACACAAATTAGTAGGAGGATTAGTACTCAAATACAAGGGATACAGGTTATGATACCTTAAAACATTTTTGATCAACTGATTAAAAGATAAAATTCCTAACTCAAACTTCATGGAAAAATATCTGTAACACTAGCTATGTCCCTGAACTTCTCTTTGATCAAATGATTAGTAGTAAGTATTAACCCTGAACTTTATAAAACTAAGTATTTATAAGTACAAATTCCCAACCCTAGAATCTAATCTATCACATAGAATCATAAGTAAATGATTACAAAATAATTTTTAGATATTTTACAATTAACTACTCTCAAACAAAAACTATAAGGAAAACTAAAAAAAACTACAAATGAAAGTTTGAAAATCATCAAGATAGAGGTAAACTCAGTTAAAAAATTTATTGTTCAAAATTATATCTTTTTTAACTCGATGCCTCTATATAAATTTATTGGTTTGGGTATAAAAAACTCCTAATGGTAAACACTATGTTTTTTTATACTTGTAACAGACACAAAATCATCAATGCTATCTTTTGTTTGACGTATTTCAAGTGAATTAATGGTATTTAAAAAATTACATGGATCCAAATCTGCTCATCAGAATATGTGAATGAAAAGTTAATTCTGTATAAAAAATAGAAATAAAAAAACTTAATTAAGTATGAGTAAACAATGAGTGTGTTGTGATTTATCAAAAAATTGGATCTGAATGATGTCCTTCTAGGAAAATGACTCAACAATATCCTTATTTTTGATAATCGAAAACATGAAAAATAAAAAGATCCAGAAGAAATGAAGTAAATTATAAAACTCCCCATCCTTCTGAAAAAATTACCACTATTACTAAAATAAAAAAATTGATTTATTTTTAAAATATTTTCTCTCCCTTTTTTAACTTCCAACCCATATTTTCTAAACATCTCAAACATTAAACATATATACCCCTTAGTTTATACATATAATGCCTTGCTAAAATTTATTTTTAGAAAAAAAACTTTCCCCACTCCCCCCTTAACTTTTATCTAATTTATTCACCATTGATATTATTAAAAAGAAATCTAGGAAAATCAAAAAATAGAAAAAGAAAACTAGGAGAGTTAAATACACATAATAATAAAAACAATTAGTTTCATGAGACTCTATATAAGAATAATGCAGTTTCGTAGGTGTCATGTAAGAATAATCTCAAATTTACGTAAGGGTAGAACAAAAAGAATATGATTTATTTTAGTGTAGACTAAAAAATATCTAGAGTACATTATGGTAAGTCAAAAATCATTAAGTATATGTAAGAGTAAATCAAACCATATATAGGGGGTATTCATGGAAAAATATATAAGATAAAACATATAAAGTAAAAAAGGTATCTTCCTGAAGATAACTACTAATAAGTATATAAAAAAACCAAATCTACAAGGTGTAGTTTTGGAATATGTTAAAAGTAAATATTATAAAATCTCTTAAAACTTACTCTATAATATATTAAGCACCAATATAAAGAGTTAGAATTTTTTTATATAAACAAAGAAGGTCATGTTTCTTTCTTGAGGAGTTTTTCAATGTCATGTGAATTTAAAATAAGAAAAATAAATTTATCACTCAACACTAATCATACCCATATTCTATTTAATATATTTGATTCTTTCAAAATGTAATGGTTTGTTGAAAAAATCATCAAGATAATACATGTTCCAAGAAATTCAATAAAAATATCTCATTTTTAAATGTTATATTAAAAGAAATGGTGTCATATATTTATGTGTTTAGCCCATGAGTGATGTGTTGGATTCTTATACGAAGAGATAACACTGATACCAGAACAAAGAATTATATTATAAGTAAAAATTATTCAAAAAGTAGTTATTTTGTGTTGTATCCACAAATATTAAGGGAAACAAATTTAGATTCTATATATTCATCTTCAGAAGTAGAAAGTGAAATCGAATGTTGCTTCTTACTGGAATAAAAAACTAATGATTCACCAAGAAAGTGATAAGTTCCTGAAGCACTCTTCCAATCCATTCTACAATATTTGAAATCTGATTCTGAAATACTCTTATAAATGAAATCAGATCCAAAAGAATAAAATACTCTAATTTTTGAAGTTCCTTTAAGGGAATATAATATTTATTTAATTGACTTAAAATGGGAGTCTTTCAGATTATATTAAAAACTCATACATAAGCACACATTGTATATAACGTTTGATCAATCGATTATTGAGTAAAGTAAACTTATGATCATCTATCTATATAATTTTTCATATACTTTTTTACCAAATTCATCAAGATCAAGCTTACATGAGGTTTCTACAATATTACTTATACTAGAAGCATTGTCAAAACCAAAATGTGTAAGTAAATATCTAATACATTTATATTGTGTTAAGATAGTTCCTTATAGTTTCTAATTTATATGGAAGATAATAAATTTTTTAGGGTCACCCATCATACTAATCTCATATTCAATTTTCATAAGTTCTGAAAAAGTATCCTCAAGTATTTTTTTAGTTGAACCAAAAATAATGGTATCGATATAAATTTGTATGTTTATGCTATCGTTAAAAAAATTATTTATAAAAAGAGTGGGATATTGTATTCCTTTAACAAATTTACTTCAAAGTGAAAATATGGATAATTTTTCATAAAAATATATTGAGGCTTTTTTAAGTTTTTAAAGTTCCTTAGTAAGTCTGAAAACATATTTTTTAAAATTAATATTTTCAAAATTAAGAGGTTCACTACTATAAAACCTAACTATAATAGCACTGGCATTTATCAGCGCTTAAAAAATTCAGTGATAATGTTTATCTTTATCAGTGCTAAAGTAAGAACTAATAAAGGAATCCCCTTTTCAATGATAAAAAAAGCACTGATAAAATTCACCCTTTATCAACACTTCTTTTTTAGGGATGATAAAAGTTAACCTTTATCAGCACTTTATTTTAGCACTAATAAAGGAAACCTGTATCTACGCTTCATTTACAGTGCAGATAAAAGGTGTCCGTTATCAATATGTTTTTAGCACTGATAAATGTTTCTCTTCATAAATGCTTTTTTAGCACTGATAAAGGTCGAGAATAAATTAAAAATTAAACAAATAAAAATAAAATGAGTAAATTAAGAAAAATATCAAACATTTTATTAATTAAATAATTATTGATAAAAATTAATAAATTTAATATACATATATATAGATTATAAATATTAATAATTATTATATATTAAATATAGATATATAAAATGGATAAGTATAATATATATAAAATTTTAATTAAAAACATATTAATGTCTTATTCATTTTTAATGTTGTTTGAATTTTCAATTTCACCTATATTAAATGTTGTGTGTTGCATTTATTTTATGTATATATATATATATGTTAATTCATTTTTATACAAAAATGCACACACAAATATATCTATGAAATATATTGAAACACATACACCTAATATATATGCAATTTATTCAAATTTTAGTATATTTTAGAATTTCATTATAACATGATACATTTAATATTATTATGTTTTTAATCGGCCAATTTTATTTATTTTTTTCTAATACTACACTTAGGGTATTCATTTTTAATGTTTTTTATTTTTTATTTTATTTTTTAATGTGATCATTTTTTATTATTTATTTATATATATATATTTATTAATTTTTAGTATTTTTAATATGTATTCATCCACTTCAATATATATATATATATATCCATATTTTTTTAATAACTCATATTTAATTAATAAAACTTATCTATTTTTTCAATATTTTTAAAGTGTACTCATTTTGAATTATTCAATTTCAGTCATTTTTAAAAATCATGTATTTAAGATTATATTTACATTAATAGTATTAAAAATATATTTGTAAATAAATATTTATAAATAAATAATAAATGTATATTTATTATATTAATAATTATTATAAACAAATAATTATTATTATTTAAATAAGTATTTATATAATTTTAAATAAATAATTATATATATTTAAAAAAATGTAAAATTATAATAAAGTTATTTAAATAATTATCATTACAAAACTTTTAACATCACTTTTGTAGCGCTGATAAAGATCAATATTTATCAGTGCTAATTAAGTGCTGATAAAAGTTATATTTATCACCAATAAAACATTAGTGATGAGAAAATATATATTTATCAGCACTTATAAATTTAGCACTGATAAAAGGGATCTTTGTTAGTGATTTTTTGAAATCTCTTTTAAAATGACCCTAATCTATTAAAAAAAACTATAACCACGACTCAGTCACTCGTGATTCTCAATCTCTCATGGAACTCCTCTGTTACCGGTGCAACTCCTCTATGTTCCCTTAGATTAATCAAGGCTAGAATCCAAATTATGTTAATTTCTACTCTTCCTCCATCATTTTTTGATGTTTTGGGTTCTGTTTTTTCATTTTTGCGGTGTTATTAAACATGAAGAACCTTACATCTCTTCTTTTCACTAGTGAAATAAAATGAGTGTGGTTCTATTTTATTATTTTTATCCTTTCGTATGTATTTTTCTATACAACCCATTTGTCCCTAGATACACTCATAGATGGTTTACTATCCTCTCGATATTAACAATGATACCTCTCATCCCCCCTCAGTTTTCTCTTCATTGGAATAATCTAGGGTTCCAAAACCTAGATATTTTATCAAATTTAATTCATATTATATACAAATTATTCTAAAGGATTAATTATGAGAGTTTTTAAGGATTAGGGGATTCCAAGTTATGGCCCTCATTTATGGTTGATGAATATATAGGTACCAAGTTAAGTGTAAAAATCATTAAAAAATGTTTTGCAGATTTTGGTTATTAATGTAAATTGTTAAACCATGAAATTGGTTATTTAGATTTATGATTTTGATGAATAATTTTTTTTATTGAATTCAAAAAAATATTGAATTAATTAGTCATGTTACAAAAAATTATTTTAGTGATTCAGGATGTGAGAGTTTTGTTTTTTTAATTAATTTAATAATATTATTAAAATTTAACCATGGGTTACAAATAGTGATGGGGAATTTCTTTGGTGAGAAATGTATGCTCAATTTTTTTATAGATTTTCTATATTGAATAGAGTTGAGAAATCATTGGGTAAATGGAATTAGAAGTATACAACAACATATGAAGTGTGTATTTCCCAAAAGTAAGAGAGTTATCCATGGTTGGATAGTTAATCAAGAAAACTATGAGATGTGATTTTTTAATAGATTTAATAATAAAAAGAGAGAGATAATTAATTTATAGGATAAAAAATAATTTGAAAAGCCATATAACATGGTGAATAATCATAGAGAGAACATAAATTGATTAAAATATACTTTTGATGGTTTAGATATTTATGTTCTATAAGTCATAATAATTTGTTATCCATGCCCAAAATGCATAAAATAAAGATACGATCCCCCTATTGTAATTATCCATTTGTTGCATTCCATATCCAAAACACTCTTCTCCTTTGATCATTGTTTGTCATTAGGTTAAGGAAATAGCATTCCTTGGATGATTGAGGGTCCTCAAGAATATTTCTATGATTAAAGGCTAGTAAAATATCCTTAAAGTCTAGAATACATTGTTTTATGCTTCAGTGTTATAAATCAAACATATTCCATTGAAGCCTAAATATGGATTCCTATAATAATATACTACAAGTATGATATAGTAATTTTTTTCTTTGTTTACATTCACATTTATCCTTGATATAAATCAGACCTTTATTAGGTTTTTTATCCCTTTAATGATCATAGGATGATACCCTAAAACTCATAAGTGGTATCAGAGACTAGTCCTTAAAGTAAGAAACGTATTAATATATTAGTTTTTCAAATAAATAAATTTCATATTGTATTATGTCAATATCATATATTATGACATGAAGGATTTATTTTTTCAACCATAGCATATGGCTATTATATATCAATTGAGGACACTTTTTGAGTGATTCCATTATTGATGGTTCCTAGGGCACTTTAATCCTTAGGCGTTTGATTTTCCTTTATATCTTGATGATGTATTGAACTCCCTCTTTCAAACTATCCTTCCTCCCATCATCAAGAGATAGAAGGTAATCAATCATCTGAGGATAGATTAAATAAATGTAGTGAATGTTATTTATATAGTAGTATTGAATTATTATATCTTTGTTCAAGATTTCATGCTATATACATGTAATTGTGGACTTTAGGCATGGAGTGTATTGCATTATTTTTATTTAAGAAAAATTAAATGATTGACTTCTCATGCAGAAAATGTATTCTGAACATGATGATGTTGTTAATCTTAAGAAAGAACAAAATTTTGATGATGAAACTATGGAATTATTAGGGGATCAATAACACGTTGGTGAAAATAATGAAAAAAAACAATAACGTAGCACCATAGTTTTGAGTAAAATTATCAAGTCAAGAAGTCATGGTATAAAATTTTAGGTTGGTTGGAATCAACACGACCAACCTATTGACCACAAAAATTCAACTTTCATTAGTCATCTTGGGGTCACAATGGGGATGAATTTTCCAATTGATATTTACTCATGGAACCACATCCAACATGTTATGAAAGAAATCATTTGGAAAGATATAACAGTAATTTAACAATATAATTTCTCTATTTTACTGAAAAATTATATGGTGAAACATTAATTTAGTTTTTATTATTCCTTACAGAATTTTATTATTTTAGAATATTTCCCTAAGAAATTTTTCCTAATGGATTCTAGGAAAGACTGTAGAGGCTTATAAACACTTGTGAAGAAGTTAAATATTAGATATGTTGAGGGGAAAATAAATCCCCACCCACCACTTTGTTATGCACACATTATAAAAAAGGAAACATGGACTGATTTCAGCAATCATCATAATGAGAAATAATTTCAGGTTCATTGTGATAAATTGTATATTATTTGACATTATTTATTTTGTCCAACTTGATTCAAAATTCTTAATTTATGAAACAAAAAAAGAGTGTTGAAAATAAAGAATGTGCATCAAAACCAGCAAACCCCTATTACAAAGGAAGGATGGTGTGCGATTCCTTAGAGAAAAAATGGTATATATTTTCAATAAATAATAAAAGTTTAATTATGTTATTTGAAACAACACATTTTCCTTTGTTTATATGTAGATTTATGAATCAAAATCTGAAGCCACTTCAATCCCACATCATGTGCTATGGAAGGAGGCTTGTGTAAATAAGGATAGTATATTAATTGATGAAAAAACAAAAGCAGTATGGGAATCATGTGGAAGTATGAAATAATTTTAATTCATTACAATTTATAACAATATTACATAAAATAATTATGTTCATATATTTTTTATATCATTTAGACATATGAATCAGCAATGGCCATACTAGAAAAAAGTAACTTTTAGTAGCTTTGAAGCGGCTGTAACAATATAGCCACGTTAGAGGAATAAGTTTTGGATTCTCTACTAGAATATTTTTCAAGAATATAAGACCAAATGAAGATACATATAATATGATGTGATGAATGTATACACAAATAGACTCACTACAAGATATTATTTTTCGGTATGGTTTGGGAGACCAATATATAAAAAAAGATCAAAGAGAACTGGTGGTGGAGCAAAGATCCACACATGATCCAAATGATCCCACAAGATTTGAGGCTAGTCGTTCCCCCCAAACCTTACCGAGAGTAATCAATTTTTTTCATTAGACTTTCTCCTAAATGTGAATCAAAAAACTTCCGATAAATTTAAATTACTAAAATTATACAGGGTGTAATTGTATGTGATTTTTTTTCTATCAACACCCATGTACCGCCGTGTTGTGAGGGGTACATTATATAATATCCCAGGAGAGTAGCTAGACAATCAACCCCTCCCAAAAGATCACATGATAGTGGGGATTGAGGTTTCTTATGAGTCGAATGCTGATTTTCCTATTCCACTTGATGATCCAAATATTACAACGGTCGAATATGATATTAGATACTTCATAGCATGGATGTATAATCTTATAAAGATACATAAGGTATGTAGTTAAAAAAAATTTTCATATAAAAAACCTGTAATAGTTAATGAAAAAAGGTCTAAAGTTATGTATGATATTTCAGATGGATAAAGCGGCAAAGAAATGAAAGGTCGAATCAAGAAAATCTAGTGAAATGACCAAAAAATCAAAACAAACTTCTGAGAGTACCTTTACTCCTCCAGTTACAAAGAAACATTTATTAACATTACAATTTCATGTATAGAACACATTTAAAGATAAAGATATGTCTTACATTCACCATGAAAAAGAAATATTTAGAGCTTTCATTACATATGGAATTGGTCTTGAGTCTCTAAATGAGATTCTAAAGCATGAATAAATGGGTCTCTTTATTGTGAATACATATAAAAGGTATATTTTAATAATACATATATCCAAATAATGAGATAAATATATTTATTATTGTTAATAACTCTTCATATTTTGTATAGGAATTTATATTACAACTATATAAAGGGAATATCATGTGAATAAAGATTTGGATTCATTAATCCCATTATTATTTCTATGATAGAAATCACTTTGGAAAAAAGAGAAATTGAGAAGAAAAAATATGAGTTACTCACATTTAATAAAAAATAATCATACAATATACTCTTTTTGATGCCTAAAATAAAAGGGTAAAACTCTACGATCTAATCACATAAAATATATTTTTATTTTTTTCATTACTTATTTTTTTACGAAGCATTGGATGCTAATAACAGTCAACATAAAAACACAAAATGTTTATTTTTTAGATTAAATGCATGGATTTATAACAAAAAAACCACACATGATTTGTATTTTGAATCGGTAATACACTACAATCCACATTTTATAGATAAATTTTGAATTATATATTCAGTCTCTGTTTTAATAGGAATTTTGTTATGATAGGATGATTGCTAAATACAAGCTAAATAATGGCATGAGGTAAGTATCTGACAAGCTAAATCTTGTGGATTACTTCAAATGAAAAAATATTAATGTATATATAGAAATATTTAACTATAAAAACATTTAAAAATAAGTTACATATTTTGGTCAATATTAATCCAGGGTCTGAAATAATATAATGTAATCGATTATGGATATTATGTTTGAAAATTTATGCAATAAATCATACAAGATGAAAATAACTACATCCCCCTATAGGAATTTTCAAAAGGTATTTACAATTTCATTTAATATATTTTATAACCATACGTTTGTTTATATTTTTTTTGTACTATCAAGATTACCGACAAAAGAGTTACTCAAAATAAGAAATCAATTTGTTTAGAGATGAGTGGGAAGTATAGATTTTTTCATAATGTATTCTGACAAAAAAATTTAGGGGATTTCATGCTATGTTTGTGTTTTAGTATGATTTATGACCTTCAAAAGATATTTGGGGTACGAAACAATAGCATCAGAATGCTTATATATTATTTTTGATCTCTTTATCAAGGATAATATTAATGGAGGAAATCAATTTTTTTAGAAGAACTTACCTACAAACAATAATTTTTTTGAGCGAACATTGAGGTGGAGGTGGAGGTGAAGGAAGAGGTAGAGGTGGAGGCAAAGGCAGATGTAGAGTTGGAGTCAGAGATCGATGTGGAGGAGGAGGCAGATGTGATGACTGAGGTGGAGACCGAGGCAGAGGAGGATAAGAAGTGATGACTTTCAAATAATAAAATTGTTGGAAAATGAAGTAGAATAATTATCATACCATGATGTTTGTTGATAATGATTATTTAAAAGTTCACACATCACTTGTTACGTAAGATAAGAGACATTGTGCATCTTTCCAGTTTAAAATGAAATTTTAGTAAAAAATACATGTTGCATACTCAAAACCGATAAAAAGAATTTGGATTGTTTTGGAACTATAGGAAAACTATACAGACATAATTTTTGACATGTAGGCATCAAAAACATCTCAATAAGACGCATGGTGTGATTGTTATGACTCCAAGTGCATATTTTTTTATTGAAAAGTGACATTGATTTTAATAAAAAACAAACTGACATACTCAAAACTGAGAAATCACGTTCTTATTGTTTTGGAAGTTTAGGAAAATGATCCGTACGTCATTTGGGATGTGTGTGGATCAACCTCACCTCAATCTGACACATGATATCACTAGTATGACTTTAAGTGCGTCTTTTTATTCAAAAATGGTATTAATTTTAATCAAAAAAAATTAACATACTCAAAACTAAGAAAACACATTCTTATTGTTTTGATACTTAAGTAAAATTATCCATGAGTCA
Organism: Viscum album; assembly: GCA_963277665.1. Lineage (NCBI taxonomy): Eukaryota > Viridiplantae > Streptophyta > Magnoliopsida > Santalales > Viscaceae > Viscum > Viscum album. The sequence goes on from OY728150.1 coordinate 1,563,820,467, forward strand.
TTTTGGATGTGAATCATTAAGCCGTACCTCAATCCGACACATAACGTGACTCCAAGTGCATCTTTTTTATTCAAAATTTACATTAATTTTAATTAAAAAACAACTAACATACTCAAAACTGAGAAAATGAATTTATATTTTGTAGGTACTTTAGTAAAATGATAAATGCATAATTTTTTGCTTTTAGGGATCAACCACACCTCTATCTGATGCATGATGTAACCGGTATGACTCCAACTGTGTCTTTTTTATTCAAAAGTGACATTAATATTAATAAAAAAACGACTTACTAAAAATAAAGAACAAACATTCCAATTGTTTTGATAATTTTGTAAAATGATTCATGAGTAATTTGGGACGCGTATCATTCAACCACGCCTCAATCATACACACAGTGTGACTGGTATGATTCCAAGTTCATCTTTTTTATTCAAAATTGACATTAATTGTAGTAAAAAAAGATGTCATACTAAAAATTGAGAAAACACAGTACAATTGTTTTTGTACATTAGGACAATGATCTATGAGTCATTTGGGTTGTATATTATTCAGTTGCACCTTAATACGATGCACAATGTGACTCCCTGTGTGTCTTTTTTATTCAAAATTAACATTAATTTTAGAAAAAAAAACAACTAAAATAATTAAAACTAAGAAAACAAATTCATATTATTTTGGTACTTTAGGAAAATTATCCATACATCATTTTTTACGTGTAGGTATCATCCTCACCTCTATCTGTCACACGGTGTGACTGGTATGACTCCAATTGTGTCTTTTTTATTCAAAAGTGACATTAATGTTAATAAAAAAACAACTAACATACTCAAAGTTGAGAAAAATCATTCCGATTGTTTTGAAACTTTAGGAAAATGATCCATGAGTCATTTGGGACTTGCATCATTCATTTGCGCCTCAATCCTATGTAAAGTGTGACCAGTATGACTCCAAGTACATCTTTTTTATTCAAAATTGACATTAATTTTAGTAAAAAAACTAACGTACTCAAAACTGATAAAACACATTCCCATTATTTTGGTACTTTATCAAAATGATCGATACATTATTTTTGATGTGTAGGGATTAGATAAAAATCAATACGACCCACGCTATGATTGGTATAACTCAAAGTGCATCTTTTTATTCAGAATTGACATTAATTTTAATAAAAAAACAACTGACATACTCAAAATTGAGGAAACGTATTCTGATTATTTTTATACTTTATTAAAATGACCCGTGAATCATTTGGGATGTGTATAATTCATTCATGCCTAAATTTGATGCACAATGTGACCGGTATGACTCCAAGTGTGTCTATTTTATTCAAAACTAACATTAATTTTAATAAAAAAACAACTGACATACTCTATAATAGTGTTTTATTTTTATTGTATTTGTTTTAGAAAGTTTATTTAATTTAAATTACATATTTGTATCTTATTTTGGTAAATTTTGTTGCTCTTTCTATTGATGCAGTGTGTTATTGAATCATGCTACACCTATTTCTGGTGATGTAGTGTGCTGTAGAATCATCGACAATTTTCACCTTTATCATTGCTATTGAATTCACTGATAAATATTTCCTTTATCATTTCTTTTAGAAGTGTTGATAAAGGAATCATTTATTAGTGCTTATGAATGTGTTGATAAAGTCTATCTATATCAGTGAATTAATTTTTTTTGAGAAATATTACTTTTATGATCACTTTTAAAAGCACTGATAAAGGTACTATTTATTATTTCTAAATAATCATGCTGATAAATGAGTTCTTTTATCAGAACTTTTATTTTTACTGATAAATAGACCCTTTATTTGCGCTTTTTTAGAGCACTGATAAAAGTGATATAATTTTAACCATGCTAAGGTTATTAGCACTTTTCTAGCACTGATGAAGGACAATTCTAGCATTGTTATAGGTAGGTTTTGTAATAGGGGTTGTTTGACATAAACCTCATTTAAAACATAACCATTAAAAAATAAGTATTTAAATCCATTTTATATAGAGTAAATTTTATATGAGATATGATGGTAATAGAATATGGATAGACTTAAGTCTATCCACAAGAGAAAAAATTTCACCACAATCTTTCACCTTTTTCATTATAACCCTTAGTAATGAGTCTAGCCATATTTTGAAAAATTATTCTATTCTTTTCACACTTATTTAGGAAGACCCATTTTATCCTATAACTAAAATATGATTAGAAAATTCAATCAAAGTCCAAACCTTGTTCCATTCTAATTGGTTAAGATTTTCTTTCATATAAAATATCGATCACTCATCACCCAAGGTATCATCATATATTTTAGGTTAAAATTGAGATAATAAGATAAGATATTTACACTCATTTCATAAATAACTTCTAGTTATAATTAGTTGGTTTTCCTTACCAATTATATTATCAGTAGGATAATTACTTAAGATTCTATGTTATCTAGGTAAAAAAAGGCTGTTCCTCAGATGAGTATATTCTATTTGGTTTACTTCTGGAATAATAGTTATTGGTGTTTGTGGTTCAAATTTCAGAAGTAAATAAGAGGGGGTTTCAAAAAAATTATCTATATTACTTTCATAGTGAAATAATTTTATCTTCACATAAGGATTGGATTCGTAAAAATCAACATGTACCATTTCTTCAATGACATGTGTTTGTTTTTTGAAAACATGATAAGACTTAATTGTGTTGGAATAACCAATAATATTTTCTTTATCATCTTTAAAATAAGATTAATAAATATTACCTTTAATATTCAAGAAGAATACTTTATATTCAAAAACGATTAAGTAACTAAGTTGTGGATTCCTTATGTTCTATAATTCATAGGGTTTTTTTATTTAAAATTGGGTGAAGTAAAAGAAAATATATATTGAAATAGGATGTATTAATAATTTTAAAAATATACTTTGTAACATAATATTCCAACAATATAGACTGGGAAATTTCTTGGAGTTTTCCATTCCCACTTTACCCTACCCCATTATTTTGTGGAGTTCTCAATGATGAAAAAATATATGTAATTCCTTTTTTACTAAAAAAAATTCAAAAGTAGGATTCGCTAACTCTCCACCATGATTACTATATATAGTTTAAATAGGAAGGTTTTTCTTATTTGATACACAAGATAAAAACCTTTTAAAAAATTTGAGGCCTTCCAATTTAAGATAAAGAAAATAAACCCATGTATATATAGTATAAACATCAACTAAGACATATATAAAGTGTTCTCATTTTATACTCATCTTTTTTAGAGGTCCAAAACGTTCAATGTGGGCTAACTGTATATGATCAAAAGTTGAGAATTCACTAGTAGGTTTAAAACTCATCTTAATTTTCTTACCGTAATGTAAAGGGTCATAGACTATAGAAAAATTAAACTCAAGTTTGAGAAGATCCTTTAAAATTATTCTATTCAAAGTTTATCTATGGTTTGAACATTGCAGTTTTCTAAAATTTTATGAAAAATACAATATTTATACTTAATCACATTGAGACAAAGAGTATTCTAAAAATTAAGGTCCTATAGGACAATAATACGGGACATCCTTCCAAAATCATGACTATAAATTTTTTATTCCTAATGTTCACAGAGTAACCTTTATCATATACTAACTTATAATAATATGGTTATTCTAAAGTCCTATAACATAAAAAACATTTAAAATTAAAGTTTCAATAAGAAAATAATCTATCATGACCCAACCCACCAAGGCCCACCTGGATAGAGTCAAGCTGAGTGTGAAACCCCATGCCCACATAATAGTCCAATGCCTAGAGGCTAATATCGAGCTAGTATATCACATACATGGGAGGCCTTACCCTAAGGCACCCACACACACACACACAAAGACACACACATCTCTAAATAAAAATATAACATGGAAAGGAAACAAACAAATGATACCAAATTTTCATGAATATAACTAATCCAACATTAGAGTATGATATGAGTATGATAAAGAAAAAGGATAAATATAAGCCCACAAAAACTGAAAGAGAGCCCAAAATTCTAACAAAAAGGAAACTGTTTTCAATATAAAACTCATAGAACCATCTATAGTATGTCTATCACAACTGAGCTTCATTATCACATTGTCCTACTAGGAATCCATAAAAAGACTTATCATATATATAATACATAACACATGTGGGTAGATACCATGAAGGGGTGAGTATCAACATACCTAGTATGAAACAACAAAATCAACAAACATAAATATCAAAGAGACTCATATCAAAGGAAAGGATGATAAAAACCCAGATATACTCAAATATATACACTAAGTCCTAAAGTATGGTCATGTATTCACTAACAACCTAGGATTACACTCGAGGCTCTAAGGTATTTCTTGTATGAGAGAACTCACTCCTTGGGTCTTTCTAAAATTGAAAGTGATATCATGATATGTTGTTCTCATCGACCTCTCCATATAGATATTCATGTTGGAACTCAGAGGATGTTGATTCATAGGTAGGGGATCACACTTAAGTCCTATGGGGGATATCTAACCCTATCCATAATAACCCAATTAGATGGGGATCACACAACCTGAAAGTTAGTAATAGAATACCTGAACCAAACTAGGGATGAATGATATAGGATCACAACCTGGGCCATATAGAGGGATGCCTGACTCTACCTGAAAATAACCCATAGAGGGGATCACTCACCATGTGCTCAGGATGGGATGTCTCACTGTACCCACGTAGTGATGGACCAATGGAACATACCCTACTAATGATTGACTATAATAAAGAAAACGCAGGCTCCAACCTAACCTAAAATAGGGCACATGGTGTGTATAGTAAATGCAAGGTGTGTCTCACTAATCCTAAATTCAGTTTCCATGTACTTTAACCTATGCACACGTACTCTGGTCATGTATGTGTACCCTATCCATGCCCATATACATTGGTCATGCATATGATTATGTACCTAGTGGTATATGAAGGGTCTCTATCCTCAGATCACATAAAATATGGAAGGGTCACATAGTGTCTAATATTTAACTCTATGCATAACCCTAGTCACCATGGAAGGGATCCCACATGGTGTGTATTCTTCTGAACTACACTCCGTGTATATCATAAATTTCCATATTTTCATGCATCTCAACCACACCACTTCTACCTTTGAATATACTAGAAATCATTCCCATAAAAATCAAATCTTGGGTTGACTAAGCCTGACCTATCACTAGTGGAAATATTTCTACCACCCATTCGTTCTAAAGTAGTATCTCATTGAACCAAATCTCCAAAATTCCAACCAAAAAAATGAAAACCCTTGATCCAACCCCGATCATCCATCATCATCATCAAACCTCAATCATACCTTGAATCCTAAATCTAAACCCGCAATAATTATCTACTGTGATAAAGATTGAATTTTCAATAATTAGTTTATGAGTATAGTCAAACTATTGGTCAAATTAAATACCAATGATGATCATTCAAAGAATGAGGGGAAAAAATCATGAACAAAAAATTGAGGAAATGAATCTTATCCATTTTCTAAGTTGGTATTAATCCATTAATAGAGAAAATGATTAATGTATAAGAATAATCACGAATCAACTAATTTTTTATAAAATTATAATTCTTGGGAGAGAAACCATCAACCATAAATCAATAATCAATCTGTGGATTAATTTTCTATAAGAATGAATTCATTTTCAACATTGGAGAATCCAAAAAATAGGGATTAATCCAGTAAAACATAATTCATACCTCAAAATTTTATTGATCATTGATGAATAATTATTCCACATTAATGCCATTGGTAAGATCAAAGAACTCCATTGATGATGAAAAATTCCTTGGAAAACAATTTGGTAATCCATGATCCTATTATCACCTATCAAATTTATCCTCCATAGTCTTCTCTAATATATATGGTTAGGTATATAAAACTTGTATATGGATATATCCATTTTTAAATAGAAATTAAAATTAGGCCATGAGAAATTAATAGACAATAAGTTATTTATTAATTTATTTGTCTATTATTTTTCCCAAAAATTATCTTAAATGAAACACCCAACACGTACAAATATTATGAAAAAATAGGGTAAAATCCCCATTCCAAATTTAATAAAGCTTCTGGTTTCTTCTTATCAAATACCATTTAAAATATATTACATTATTTCAAGAAAACTGAACATTTTTAATATATTATATTTAATATTTTTAATATGTCAAGACTGAGACTCCACAGGCCTCAAAATCCCATGTTGACTCTACTATTAACTCTGAAAATATTCCTTAAAATATTCTATAGTGGTACATGGAAAAAATAGAGTCATTACATTCACCCCACCTCTAGGATTTCCATCTCAAAAATAAAAAACCTACACTAACTGGTGAGGTTACTAAGCATGCGTATGGTTTTCCCACTCCCAGGTGCTCTCCTGAAGATTTATGTTCTTTCATAAAACACATACCAAAGGAATTTCTCACCCATGAATGATATTCTATTGCTGATCCATGATCTATATCAGGTACTCTTTGAAGGTTTCTCCATCATCATTGTTAAACTCTCCCTATTAAATAACATGTGATGGGCTATGCACATATATCGTCAACTATGACACATAGAAGAAATATTGAATCTGATATAACTATGGTGGTGGTCTATGTGGTAAGACACCCCACCAGACCTATAAAGTATCTAGAAATTACCAATGAATATTATAGAATACCTTCTTCCCTAGCCAAAATTCCACAATACTAACTGATGTGAGACCATAAAGAATACATGGTCTCCCACATAAAACTCTAATGACATCTTTTGTCAATCTTTATGAGGATTATAATGGATTTGGGTAGTCCTCATACACTCTTGGATGACCTGAACCTTCTCTATCTTCACTCACACTAACTTGGGGCTCATAAAAATTGTCTCCTATGGCCCCATCCAACCCAACAGTGACCTAAAGGGTCTCCTATAAAAGGACTTGAATGGTTCTATATCGACGATAAAGTGGTAGTCAATGTTATATGAAAAGTAAATCAATGGTTGACGATCCTCCAATCTTTGACCTAAGTCTAACATGAAATCCCAAAACATTTCCTTCATAAAATGAATGGTCTAACTCTTTCTGGACATCTTTATGGGGGGTGAAACATTTTGTTCAACCAAAAATGATTCTCAAAGGCTTCATGAAATCCTCTCCATAATATTTATGTGAAGCATGAATCACATTTTGAGATGATAATTAAGGTAACTTCATGAAATTGGAATATCTCATGCACATAAAGGTGTCTCAATCTCTCCACTAAACTCTACTCTCAGATGAATATGAAGTGGGATAACTTAGTGAGTTGATATATGATCACCCAGAGAACATTATGACCTATAGAAAATCATGGAATTCATTTCATGAAGTCCATAATGATATTATACCACTTCCACTCCAACACATCAATTGTTTGAAATAAACCCACTAGAACCTGGTTCTCGACCTTCAACTATATGAAAGTGTGGCATGAAGAGATAAACTTAGCTACACACCTCTTCATCCCTTTCCACAAGAACTGAAACTGAAGGTCTTGTTTTATCTTTTACACTCATGTATATACTACTAAGTAGGATGTATGAAACTCCATTAGTACCTCCTCTTTCAATGTGAATGGTACCATCATCTGTCATTAGATAAATCCGACGTGTTCCCCACCATTAGAAAATTCATCAGGATTACATCTAGTGGATATATTACCATGAAAGGCCTCACAATCAATATCTCCATGTTGAGCCACCATAACATGATAAATAATTAGAGGGGTAAAAACTATCAGCTGGAGGTAAGATACACCATCCTCATCTACTAAGGGAAGATTTAATGAGGCCAACTGTTGTGATACCTCACTCAATAAATGGGAACATGATCTCCTCATGAGAGAATTGTCCATAATGTTCCCATTTTCAAGAGTAGAATATCTCAAATTCATAATTTTATAATAACTCTAGCCATCACCTTTTCATAAATTTAATATCTTTATACAAAAAGATATACCTGATGCCCTTGTGGAAAAAATAGATGATAAATTGATTTTCTATATGGTAGTGTCTCCACATATTCAAGTTAAAGGACACTACTACAAAATCAAAATCATGGGTTGTATAGTTCTTATCATGGTGCCTCAGCTTTCGAGACCCATAAGTTTTAAACACCTTCCTATGCATTAGAACACATCCAAGCCTAGTTCTAGAAGAATCACTAAACACCACATACTCAACACTCATTTCGCTGTCTCAAGATGGGGGTGCTCATTGGGATCTTCCATAACTTCTGAAAATCATGATAGCATATCTCTATTAATACAAAAGGACACCCCTTTGGGTCAAAGAAATTATAGGTTCCATGATTTGGTAAAAAAAGTGCATGAATATCCAATAGTCACCTATAAATCCAAGAATTCTTTTCACCTCAGTCACAAATTTATGTATCTACCATGTTAAAAATCCTTCGATCTTAGAGGAGTTAAATGCTACTCCCTCTTCTGAGATGACATGTCATTGGAATTGGGCCTATTGAATCCATAATTGAAACTTCAAGTGTTTTTAATAAATTTTATGCTCTAAAAGTGTATAAAAAACCATCCTCAAATGTATCACATGATCCTCTATTAATGTCGAGTACATGATGATGTCATCAATGAAGACTACCATGAACCATCATAAGAAGGGTTAAAATATATAGTTCATGAGTCCCATGAAAATATATAGGGAATTCATTATTCCCAAGGGAATCACCAAATACTATTAGTGACCATAGTGACATTGAAATGTCAACTTTGGTATATCCTCCTTTCAAACTTAGTGCTAGTGATAACCCGACCTAAGGTCAATATTTAAGAACCACTCACCCCTTTCAGCTGCCTGAATAAGTATTTGATTCTCAAGAGTGGATACATGTTAATGATATTCACCTGATTTAGGCAATGATAATAAACACATAAGCTCAAGCTCCCATCCTCATTCTTAGAGAAAAATACTAGGGATGCCTAGGGGACACATTGGGTCTGACAAATCCCTTCCTCTACAAATCCTCTATCTACACCTTCAACTCTCTAAGCTCTATTGGGGATATCTAAAATGATGTAATAGATGCCATGGTAGTCCCTTGGTGTAGGTATTTATATAAATCGTTCTCTTAGTGGGGAGGTAATCTTGGAACATCCTTAGGGAATATGTCCACATACTCAGCCATTACTATTGAAAATTTAAAGCTCACAATATGTACTACTACAAGGGTAATACTTAAAAATTGATGAGTAATCAGTTATATCCTATTGTATATGATCCCATTCTAATTTTAAAATATTTCCTTCTTACCAATGAAGGAAAAACTTATCCCATCAATCGAGATACACCGAATCCTATACCTAAAATATTTAATATATGTATGAACCATGTAGAGCCCGTCCATACCTAGAATGACATTGTAAGGCCTCATGGTGAATCTTAAAAGTTTCCACAAGAAGATATCTCTTCTAAGAGTTAGGTCAAAATTTCAGAAGAAGTGTGTGATTGATGAATCTACCCTAGTAAGAGTCTCTAAATTCAATGGTCAAGCCAAAGTCTCTACTGGAATCTACAGATCTAAAACAAGGGATGTGGAAAGGAAAGAGTAGCTAATGTCTATGTATATAAATAATATAACTAAATTAGATAAGACATAGATTATACCTCAAATCATCCACATAGCATCTGGGTTATAATCCTATACTACCTACAGCTACCCATGTCCACAACTGCCAGCTCCCTGATCCAGGGTGGACCACCAGGGGTGGTGGTGGTAATAGATCAAAACATCAGCCACTACCTGCTACTATCCAACTTCTCTACCACATCCTCCACCCTACAGACCTCCATTACCAAGATTCTATATCTACTTAGATGATCTATCAATGATATCCTTGTTTGTTTCATGATGGATTGAGCTATCCCACATGATATGACATCACCCATCACAAGATTAGCATCGCCTCTCCATTGGTTGATTAGAACTATTTTGAGATCCATATATGGTAGAACCAATTTCCCAAGAGTGTATCCAGAAAAACCTCATGTGCCTAGATCCCTGATTCTATCATTAAATACTAGATGTTGAAGTCACAGCTCTAGGGTTCCCACTACTGGAACGAACTATCAGCATTATCTTAGTTAGAAAGCTTTCCACCACCAAGTCATGCTATATCAACTCAACAAAGGAAGGTATACAAAGAGATACCACTCCTATACAAATATCTCATCAAATTCAATGCTCTAAGGTCCATTCTAAAAATTATGCATCACGAACCATGTCCTTAAAGTACTTTGAGAGATTAATAAACCTCGATGCATATTTTGTAATAGAAATTCTACAATGTTGGAGCTCTATAAGCTCCTGAAAATGTACTACCCCAACATCCCTCGGTAAAAATCCTTTTTGAAGAGTTTTTTCAAACTTTTTATAAGTGAGAGTATTATCTTCATTCTTCTATATCACCAAGATACACCATCATCCAATGGGAAAATTTATAAGGATCACTTCTAGGACCACTATCTGGTTAGTAGGGGTCCTAACAAGGTAGAAAACTCACCAACTAACACAATATAGTCCTCTACTTCCCAGGGGTCTGAATCATCCTAAAACTTGAGGGTTGTCTTCCTTTGGAACCCATGAAGTGTGATCAGCCTATGCATGATATCTTATATAACTTTCAGGATAACCATCTACTCAATGGGTGGAGGTAATATCAGGAAACCACCCTAAGGTACCACCTTTGGAAAAGGTCTTTGAACTAAATCCTCATCACTAAGAGGATCATCATTATGATCCCATGGGGGAATAATAGATTGTTTTAATTATGGTGAAATCATACTAAATTCAAGATGCACTGTTGTTAATGAACATAACTAGGGATATAACTCAAGAAGGATATGAAAATTACAACCGATTCCTATATCATACATGTAACAATTTTTCCATTTAACCAGTGCCTACATGTACCAAGTCAAAAAATAGGTTATCAGATTCTTGGTGAATAGATACATGAGTCACCACAACTTCATTGGGTGACCTATCCTAATATATAAACAAGAATCACTTTAACACTGTCACCCTAGTTCCCAAAAATATTCTCCTAGCTAGACTATCTCTAAACACCAATCCTCAGAAAAACCCATTCTATGATACGACTTCATCACGTCCTAACCCTTTGGGGAGTGTATTTTTGATGGAAATAAAAGTATGAAACCCAAATACCACCTCCAATAGGCCATAGGCTGATGAAGGGAACTGAGTAGTCATATCACACACATTGTAGGCCTTAATCTTTGGTACTTACACATACACACACATCTCAAAACACCAATATAACATGGAAAAGAAAGAAAAAACTGATGTCAAATATGCATGCATACAAATAATCCCACATCATAGTATGAAATGAGTATAGAAAAGAAAAATTGAACAATAAAACCCCACGAAAATAAAAAGAGCGTCCAAACTACTAGAAAAAGGTGAATACTATCAAAATGAAACTTCTATAACCATATACACTATGTCTAGTGAAACTAATATCCACCTATTTTTGGTCCATCTAGGACTCTATCAAAATTTTCATTGTCTGTATAATGAATTCCATGTGTGAGTAGATACCATGTAGGGGTGAGTATAAACACACCCATTAGAATACCTCGAAATCACCAAACAAATTAAGTGTGAAAGAGAGTCAACTCAAAAGAAAGGATAATAACAACCCATATATACTCAAAGATAGACACCAATTCTTAAAGTATGGTCACAAACTCACTGGACACCTAGGATTCCACTCAAGGATCTAAGGTAAAACTCATCTATGAGAAATCACTCCCTAGGTTTTGCTAAAATTAAAGGTTCTCATTCGAGATTTCATTCTCATCGACCCCATCATGAAGAGGTACAAACTGAAAATTAAAGGATGTTGATACACATGTTGGGGTTAACACCTAGGGCCTATGGGGGATACCTAACCCTATATTGAATAACCCAATAGTATAGTGATCACATGCCTTGAATGTAGGTAATGGGATAATTGACCCAAACTATGGAAGAATGATATAGGATCACACCCTAGGCCACACAGATGGATAACTGACTCTATCCATAACTGACCCATAGAGGAATCACTTGTCCTATACTTAAGATGTGATGCCTCACTATACCCTAATAGAGATTAACCAAGGGAACATACCCTACTCATACTCAATTATAATGAACGAAACATGGGATCCACCATACTTTGAAAAAGGGTACATGACATGTCTCTCTAATCCTCAAGTCCGTTTTTATGTACATTAGAATGTTCCCATGTACTCTTTCTATGCCCATGCATGCTGGCCATGCCCATATACCATGGTTTTGACTATATATATATGTCATTCCTTTTCCCATGTACTCAGGGGTACCGACTAATTTTCTAGCCTCAGGTCACATGACATGTGGAAAGGTCATACAATATATGATATTTAACTCCACATGTAAATCTAGCTATTGTAGAAGGGGGTCTACATGACTTGTGTTATTTTGAACTTCACACTGTGTGTATTGGAAATTTCCACAATTTCTAGTCTATTTCACATGTTTATCTCACATAATCACTGCCTTTAAATCTTCCATAAATCATACCCATAAAACATGAGTATAGGGTTAACCAAGACCGATCTATCATCAGTGGTCAGATTCTAGCCACCCATCCATTCTGAAGTTTCCTTTCATCGTATTGAATCACCAAAATTCCAACCCACATATCAAAATCCCTTGATACAACCTTGATTTTTAATATTCATCATCACACCTTGATCATGACTTAAATCCCAAATCTGAACATGCAATATCAATCTGTTGCACCAAATTTCAATTGCATAATGATCAATTTATGGGTATAGTTGAACCACCAGTCAAACAAAATAGTGAATATAATCTTTTAAAGAAAGAGGATAAAAAAGAACATAACACAAAAGTGAGGAAAAACATCAACCTCTCTCCAGGGTTTCCTTTATACATTGACATAGAAAATGATGAACATAGAAGAATAATAAAAAATTAACTAATTATTTATCAAATAATAATTTTAAGGAGAAAAACAATCAACCATAAGTAAAAAAATTATCTAAAAGTTAACTTTATAAAATAAATAATTCATGTTTGACATGGGAGAATGAAAAAACAGGGGTTAATCCAACAAAAACAATTCCCACCATGAAATCGGGTTGATTGTTGATGAAGAATTATTCTATTTCAGTGTCATTGGTGAGATCCAGAAACTCCATTTATGATGGAAAATTACTTGGAAAATATATTTTCAATCCAAGATCCCATTATCATCTTCCAAATATCTCCTCCATGGTTATTAAAAGGAACTGTCATGGACAATCTCAAATGATATGTAATTTTTGGTAATTTAGGTGCAGTAGAGTGGCTGAACAAGGTTGTCTCCCAAAGAAAAAAGTAATTAAAACAACATATTAAAGGTATTTTGAAAATAAAATAAACACACTACTTAAAATTATGGGAGGGTTGGGGGGGGGGGGTTAATGCTTATAAAAATTGAAGATGTATGCTGGAATAAGATTGTATTTTTTTATTTTTGAAATTTGATTGATAAATCACAACGATAATTTTTTATAAAATATATTTAAAAGGAATAGTTGATCTAAATATAACTCTTAAATTAATTATTAATCATTATAATTTAAATTAATCTCCACTTAAATATGATCCCCTAATTTGTTAACTCCTAAAATCTCTGAGAATTTACCTCAAATAAAAAGATGAAATAAATTAAACCTTAGGTTATCTTCGAAACATGAAATCATAGAACCCTAATTTGATGGTTGTTATATGGATATATTATGGTTAGTGGTGAATTAGGGATCATATCCATATTAAAAGTGAGTATAAATTGAGTTTAGGGATTATATTTTAACTCTATAAATTTATTTCATATTGTTTTTTTACTGATTTAGATCGTGCTCTCACAATTCACATATTACTCGACCTCACATGTTTTGTGTTAATTGTTAAATTACTTGAATAGTTTATTTTAAATTAATAACTAAATTCATAGATCATATTAATTTAATTATATTGTCTCATTTATTCAAAACAAATAAATGAATAATTTTAGAAGTATATTTATTACTAATAAAAACTACTCTTCTATGGGCGGTGTAGTCTTTGTAGAAAACAATTGCATCCGAAAAGGCTTAGAAAGGGTATAACCCAATAATTTTTCTAATCCTGAGTTATATCCAAAATAATTAAATTAAATAATAATTAAATTTAACAAAATATAAGAAATAGAATAGAAACTAAGAAGATTATTAAGAAAATCCAAAATATTACAACGCGGAGAAGAAGAAGAAGGCTTCGATGTAGGGATATTTTCTTAAAAAGATATCCCTCTTAAAATTATTAGAGGAGTGTAGTGAAAAAAATTATACTTTTCCATAAATATCATAATTAACATAAAAATACCTACAATGGAGAAAATATAAATTTATATATTGGAGGGGAGGCTAGGGTTATTTATGAGTAAACTATTTTTTTATTTTCTATCCAAATTTTAACCCAATATAATACTATATGAATAATATATGGCCTAAATGGTGAAGCAGTGTTCAATATGGTGAGTCCATTCAACTTTTGAATTCATCAAAAATTTATCTAATAAAATGCATGATAAAGATTGTATGATCTAAATGAATGTTATAGAAAATTAAGTTAATAATTATTTTACAAAATTTAAAGTTCAAAAAACATATATAAGTTTATTTATGATTAAATTACAATAGTTCATTTTAAAGGGTCAAAACTGGAATTTTTATTAAATTTTAAAATGAATGATCTAATTCCAAATATTCTATAAATAAACACATTTAACACAATGAGAGGAAATTATATAATTTATTATCAATAAAACATTCAATAAAAATGTGTTTTATGAACTACCCCACACTTACCTTTTTGCACTCCTGTGAAAAGTCACATGTCTTGTATTCTATAAAATTGTGACAAGATATACATTTTCATATTTTCCAGTCCATGGTGGAAATATATTCAAAGTAAAAATCTCATAAAGATTCAATATTAATAAATTTTAAATTCATTGTCTCATAAATTCTTTAAAGACAAAATCCAATGAGATCAATGACACTAATCATAGTGAAACAAGTTATCGGCCTACCATGCCATTAATTACCCATGTGTGTGTGTGTCAAATATTTCAAGCTCATTTATCCACCCTTTATTAAGTATATTTTGGTTATGTAAAAAATTTATTCTTACCTAATTTAATTCCATTGAACCTATTATACAATCCTTTTACAATCAAATTTCAAGACCACTCACTTAATAATTCTTGAAAGTCAAACCTTAAGCTCACGGCATAGATATACCCACATGGTATAAATTTAATCACTCACTTATTTATTGAGATATGATTATTTTATTTGATTTTTTTATTTTTGTTTTGTTTTTTTAGGGAATACAAGTATTGGATATGAGGTACAAACACATAGGTCAATTTGTAATAGTAATGAAACCAATCAGAATAGAAACAAATGTATGGATCAACCATTGATATAAGATATTTTTTAACTAACTTTACAATACCATAAATTGAGTAGGAAAAATTTCAAAAGTCATGGTTTCATGAAAATTAGTGTGGATAAATCAATTGAACAATTTACCATGAACTAATATCACAAATAATGGTTTCAAAATATAAAAGGTTTTATAATGATACAATCAATCAAATCATCGATGGCTTCTATAAATAAAAATCAACATTTAATGATGAAATATTTATCATGATCATCATGATACCAATGAATTTTAACATGAATTTTTCATATATTACACATCTAAATGAGCTTGTAACATGGTGTATTTTTGTTTTTTTAAACTCAAACAAAACACACACACAAATATCACAAAAATGAAAAACCTAAAGAAGTTACCCAAAAATGTTGTCCCCTCACCCACACTTAAAATATTGCATTTTTCTTAATGTGAACCTATTAGATGATATGTGAACATGAAATATAGAATTTAAAATAATATAAATAATATAAAAGTATAAGGGTTAAAAATATCCTAATATTCTCAAGTGACTATGGGGTCATGCAGTGTGATAAAATCAACCGTATAGTTGGGAACCACCTCAATGTGTTACTTAAAACATTACCCATTGACTAAAAATTTTTCTTCTTGTTTATTCTTTTGTGATCTCCACTAAACCGTATAGAATAATATTAGATACAGCATAAGGACCTAACAATATAAAATAAAACTTACCAGACATCAAATTGAATCATGAATGATAGAAAATGATTTTTTATTATACATGAAACTCCATTTTTTATATCATTATATAATGATAAACTTTTGATAATTACTTTTAGATCCTTGAGTTCTCATATGATGACAATCAAATCTACTCAAGCTCCTCAATTTTTTGCTTACTTTAACCTCCAACCCGGGATAAATCTATATTGTATTTATTTATAGCCTAATATTATCGATACTCAACCTCCATGGGAAGATGACATGATTTCTAATCCAATAAACCCATAAGCCCGTATCAAATCATCTAAGTGCTTACTATAATCCTTTCTATTCAGCTGCATGACTTTCTCCAAAATTTGTTTTAAATTAAATTTTAAAACCTTAGTCTGACTATTTTTTTGGTGGTGGTATAATATTGATGTTTTGTGTGTCACCCCATACTTTCAAAGGAGGGAAGATAAATTACAATTGTAAAAGTGAGTCCCCTAGTCACTATGATATCCTTTGTTACTCCAAACCTATAGAAAATTTGACCCTTGAAAAAATCCACTACAACATGAGATTCATCACTCCTATTGGCCTTTTCCTCTACCCATTTAATAACATAATTAATAGAAAAAAGAATGTATAAGAAACCAAATGATCCTATAAATGTTAAAATAAAATAAATTCCCTATACATCAAAAATTTCAAAAAATAATATGGGCTATTAGGGAATCTCGTGTCTCTTATAAATGTTTCTAGTGTGTTGGAAATTAGAGAATGACTTAAAAAACACATATGCATATTTAAATAAGTTAGGAAAATATAATACAGAGTATAATACATTTATATCTATCTTTTTGGGTCTAAAGTGTCCAATATAATAAAGTGTATGATAAAAATTCTAAATAGACTCAAACTCGTGACCAGGCACACATCTCCTACTGACTTGGTCACTACACATTCTCCATAGGTTGAGATAATCCCACACATAAAACCTTTACCAACTCTTTAATTCTTGGACTTGATGTTTCTTTAAATTAAGAGTATGTTCTAATGGAACAAGGAAATTCACTAAATCTGCATTCCAAGGATGTGTACCTGACATGACATAGATATGCTCATCAAGGAAAGTGTCCCGAAGTGGTACCACTTCCAAGGTTTCATCCTCTAGTCTGTGAGTAATCCTACTCATGTCATCCACTACCCAATTTCGTGACCCATTTTTTTACTTTATCTCAATATAAAATTGTTGAAGAAGGAGCATCCATCTGATTAGTTTGGGATTTGCATTTAGATTCCTTATGAGGTACCTCAATGTTTCATGGTTAGAAAAAACAACTAATTTAGAGCCTAATAAATATAAATGGAATTTATATAAAAGGATTTTATTAGAAATAAAATCATATTCCATTATGGTATAATTTTCTTGGGTTGAATCCAAATTCCTAGATGCACATAAGCAACCACATAGGACCACCCTTCCACCCTCTAATATTAGACAACTCCAATGGCGAAGTTGGATGCATCACACATAAGCTCAAAAGGAAGATCCCATAGTGGGTGATGTATGATCAGTGGAGTGGTTATATGCTTCTCTGTCTCATCAAATGACACCTTGTATAAATTTTCAAAAAATAATTCAATATCTTTTTTAAGAAATCAAGATAAGGGTAGAGAAATCTTACTAAAATCTCTAATTAAGCATGTATAAAAACCATCATGTCAAAGGAATGATTTAACATAATTCACACATGTAGGATATGGTAAGGATGAAATAATTTCTACCTTAGATTTATCAAACTCAATACCATTATATGAAACTACATGACCTAGGATTATTCTATTTTCAACCATGAAATAGAATTTCTCAAAGTTAAAAACTATATTTTTCAGAATGCTATGATGAAACAAATTACACAAATTCAAGAGATACTCATCAAATGACAGAATGTTCATAGAAAATTCATTCATAAATACCTCCATTCAACTCTCAAGTAAATAAAAAAAGATACTTACCATGCATCTTTGTAATGAACCTATTCCATTACAAATTTCAAATGACATCCTTCAGTAATAAAATATACCAAATGGATAGGTGAATGTCGTCTTATCCTAGTCCTCTACTATAATGGGAACCTGATAATAACTATATAAACCACCCAAGAAGCAATAGTGTGTCCTAAATACATGTCTATAAAGCATCTAGTCAATGAATATAAGTGGGAAATGATCTTTATGAGTATATTAATTCTGTTTCCTATAATCTATTCACACTTGACTACTATTTTTCACTATCTTAGGAATTAACTCATCATTTTAATTATTTATAATATTAAACCCAATTTTATTTGGTACAACCTGAATAGGGATAACCCACTGAGAGTCAGAAATGGGGTAAATAATACCAACCTTAAGAAAAATTTCCACCTTTTTTTCATAATTTCTAATATTGTGAGGTTAAGTATCCTTTGTGGTTGCCTAACCATTTTAGCCCCATCCTCTAAAATAATCTTTTGAATACAAATAGAGGGGATACTATTTTCTTTTTCTACTAAGGTCCACCCAATTTTCCTAATATTATCTTTTAAAATATTTAAAATTTGTGTTTATTATTAATGTTGGATATTATTAGCAATTATTATAAGAAAATTTTCACCATTCAACAAGTATGAATATTTTAAGTTTGGTGGCAATGGTTTGAGTTTCATTTTGGGTGGGTTCTATATTGATGGGAATGATATGAGAACTGATATATGTTCATAATAAATTTCAGTGTCTAAATTTTCATCATCAACATTAGTGAATAATGCATCAAATCCATTTAAAAAATCAATATCTATTTTATAATTAGAAAATATAAGCTCAGTATTAGAAAAAGAATCCACAAAAGAATCATAAATGAATTTGTATTGATCATGATAAATAGGTGTGGAGGTATTTTTCAATATAAAACTGAAAATAATTCTCAATATCTCTCTAATAATGAAATTATTCTAATTTGAAAAATATTTAAAATTATTATTTGGAGAATCATCATAAGATGGGTCAGAATAGAAGATAAATAAAAAATAATGGTTCTCTGAGGGGTACTTTATGGAGTCTAAAATATTAAATCATATGATATCATATCCAAACTTGATAGAAATTTTATCCTCATGAACATTTTTTATTTCCTTAGTAGTTTTGAGGAAGGTTCTTCTAATATTGATTGGATACTGAGAACTTACCTGATCATCCTCCATATTCAACACATAGAAATCCATAGGAAAGATCATGTACCTCACCCAAATGAGGGTATCCTCAATGAATCCCATCAGGTAAGATGTGGAAATATTCTCCATTTGAACCATGACCCTTGTCAGTTTTAGTTCAATAACCTTCAAAGAGGATAAAATAGAGTGATTCATGACTTTATTGGTGGCACAAAAATCACATAAAGCATGAGAGAAATGAAAATTTTTTATGGTTCTTGGAATAATGAATATCTCAAGGTCCTTTCACTTTGTAGGCATGAACAAGGTTGGTGTAATGGGTTGGATACATTCTTCTTTAGGTTTATCTACTCATTTATTTTTATACCTCTATTTTAATACGGTTCTTTCAAAAACTAAGCATGCCTTAGAATTTTCTTGATTTATTCAAGTAGAAGGATGTTGATCTCAATATGCTTGAATATATCAAAAACCTATTATTTTTCATCCCCTATTAAACTGTATTATTGGTTTGTACAACTCTATTTGTAAATGTAATGGGTTTAGGAGGAACATCATCAATATTTTTCTTAACTTTGTCTATCTCCTTGGGCTGCTAATTAGTTGGTCTTGAATAGGGTTTCTCCAGAGTTGTGATGAATCCCAAAGGAATTATAGGTGTCGATGTATCGGTTGTTTGATTCCCACTTTTCAATGAGATGGCACTGGAATTCCACTTTGGATTTGGAGTAGGTTGGTAAGGAATAATTATGTAGTTATTACTTACTAATTCATGGAGGGTAGTCACAATTTGTCTCATTTATATCTTCAACTCCCTCAACTTCAATCTTTGAGTCTTCATCACATTCTGTTGATTAATTTTTTTTTTCAAAAGTTCATAAGTATTTGAATATACATTTTTTTGAGAATTCCCTTGTAGTTGTTGAATTTTTGAGGCTTGGGATTCAAATATCCTTTGGGGTTGTTGAAAACCTTATTGGTAAGAAGAAGGATGTTGGAAGTTTTGTTACAAACAAGGCCTTGGTTGTTGTAAAGATCCTCACCTTATGTCTGATTGATATTTTCATCCTTGGTTTTATTTTAGTGAAAAGGAATCACACTTCTTCTAGGTATGTGGTTGTTGATGCTGCTGATATGGTCTCTCAGGGAATACGACTGCACAATCCTCAGTCTCACGTAATTAGGGAAAATGATTAGTTGGGTGGTCTATTTCCCTAAAAAATGTCACAAAGCCTTGTAGGTATGGGTTAGAATGTATTCTGAGCCAAATAAATATATCTCACTATAGTGGTTAATTCATCCAACTTGGTATCAATTAAATTATTTTAAAGAGAAGGTGAAATTACATTATGCACTCTTTTAACATGTAGTGTAACTTGGTCGCCAAATTGTTGATATTTTTGTTCCATATTTTTTATCAATGAACATAAAGATACTAGTGTTTTTGTACCAATGCCCCTCTGGACACACATCCATCTTGATCCTCTCCATAGGTTTGAGGCCTTTATAGAATTATTTTATGGGGATTTTCTCACTGATTTGGTGATGTGGGAAGATTTAAAAAATCTTATTGAATCAATACCATTATTTATACATTGAATCACCTTTTAATTTTTTAATATCTGAGATCTGTTTTTGAATAAAAGTGGTCCTTGGTGCTGGAAAGAATCTCCTTAATTAAATACATTTCAAATCATTCTAACAAGTTACATATTTAGGATGTAAATAATATATCTAATATTTTTCAATTCCATAAAGTGATAGTGGTAATGCTCTTAGTTTTATTTTATCTTTCGATACATTTCTTCATTTTAGGGTTAAGTAAACCACACTAAATTTTTTTAGATATTTTTTGGATTCTCATTGAATAAGCCATAGAATTTTGGAAGAAAGTGAATTAACCTATATTTTATTTCAATGTATGATTCAAGGTTTTGGTATGCAATACAATTTGTTTGATAGTTAATGTATAGTATAACCAATTTTATAATGGTTATATTAAGTTTATTTTTATTATTTGTAGCCATTGGTTTTGGTTTTAATTTTTTTTTGAAGTGCTTCCAATTTTAATGTTCCTAGAATGGAGAAATTTTCCAACTGGTTAAATGTTGAAACTTCACATATATTGATACTATATAATTCAATACCTAAGAATACATTAAATCTCAGGTTACATATTTAAGAGATACTCAGGATTAGTTCATATCATAAATCAAAGAAAAATAAAATGATTACAAGTGTACTATAACAAAAAGATAATAATTTTGAGTTGATGGTCTAAAAAAATAAAGAAAAAAAACATAAATAAAAATTGAGATAGGTAAAGGAAGGAATAAATAAAATAATAATAGAATTAAATGGAAAACATACCTCTAATTGGTTAAAATAAGTGCTTTCATCCTCATAATTGGTGCCAATTTGAAATCCTCTTTTATGGTAACTCTCAAATGATATGTATCTTTTTGTTATTTAGGTGAAGTAGAGTGGCCAACAAAGGTCGTCGATCAAAGGAGTAAGTAATTAAAAACAAAATAAAGGTAATTTAAAAATAAAATAAAAAAAATAAAGACACTACTTAAAATTATGTTAGGGTGTTTAACATTTATAAAACATAAAGATTTATGCTGTAAAAAGAATTTTTTTTCCTTGTTTTTTCTTTTTGAAATTTGATTACTAAAACACAATGAGAAAACAATTAAAGGAATAATCAATATAAATCTACTTATTCAATTAAATACCAATAATTACCATTTAAATTAATCTATACTTAATTATTATCCCCTAATTTGTTAACTTTTGAGCAGTATGAGAATTTACCTCAACCACAAAGATGAAATGAATTAAACCCCAGGCTAGCTTTAGAACATAAAATCATAACACCATACTTTTATTACCATTCCATGGATAAATTATGGTAAGTTGTGAATTAGGGATCATATCCATATTTTAAGTGAGGATTAATTGAGTTTTGTGATTATATTTGAACTCTACAAATTGATATCATGTTGTTTTTTAACAATTAAGATTATGCTCTCATAATTCACACATTACTTGACCTCATGTGTTTTGTGTTAATTTTTCAATTACTCTCTTAGTTTCTTTTCAATTAAAAATCCACTCATATATTATATTAAGTGAATTATAGTAGCTCATTTTTTTTCAAAATAAATATATTAATAGGTTTAGAGGTAGATCAATTAATAAGAAATGAATTGCATTTGAAAAGTTTTAGAAAGAGTATTACCTAATAAGATTTATAATCCCGAGTTTTGTCCCAAATAATTAAATGAAATAATAATAAAATTTAACAAAATAGAATAAATAGAAGAGAAACTAATAAGTTTATTAAGAAAACACAAACATTACGATATGGAGAAGGAGAATAAGGCTTTGATGAAGGGATCATTCCTTCAAAACTTCTCCCCCTTTAAATTATAGAAGGAATGTAGTGAAACCTATTCTCACCTACCATAAATATTCTAATTCACATTCATCCACATACAAAGAATAAAAATACCCATTTATAGAGTATAATGGAGGCTAGGATTATAGGAGGTTACAAGTGTGAATCTGGAAATTCATCTAAATATTTTAATTCAATTTGAGACACCTTATTGACCTCAAAAACTTGTGAAGAAAATTTTCTTCTAGAAGGATTATTTGTGAGAAATTGTGTCTTATGTCTATAATATAAATTTTATCCCAATACAATATCAGATTAAGAATATATGACCCAAATAATGATGTATTGCTCAATCTGGTGAGTCACATCCATCTTTGAATGCATGTCTAATTTTCTCAAATAAAATGAATGATACAAATTAGATAATCTAAAGAATGTTCTAAGAAATTAAGTGAAGAATCCTGTTACAAAATTTCAATTTAAAAAAATTTATATAAAAAAATTTATGACTAAATTAAAACTATTTATTTAAAAGGGTCAAAAAATAAAATTTTCATCAAATTTGAAAATGAATGATCTAATCACAAATATTCCATAAATAAACGTTTTTAACACAATGTGATGAAATTATATCATTTATTATCAATAAAATATTCAAAAATAGTTTTTTAATTAGTTTTCTCCAATCAATAGGGTTAGATAACTTACCATAGGATATGGTAATATCCATGTTTAAATAGAATAGAAAATTAGGTCACAACAAATTAATAGACAATAAATTATTTAATTTATTTATTTTTCTATTATTCCACCTGAAACTACTCTTAAACCAAACACCCGATTGGTAAAAATTTTATGTAATTCTTAGGGTTAAACCCACATTCCAAATTTAATGGTGGTATTGGTTTTTTGATATGAAACACCATTCAGGTGACATTGCATTATTTTAGGATAATCACACACACATGATTTATTATATTTAATATTTTCATATATCCACACCAAGGATCCACAAGACCTATAATCATATATTAATTACCTGTCTAACTAAAAATTTTCCTCAAAATAATCAAAAGTGTTATATGGAAAAAATAGGTTCTTTACTGAATCATCAT
The DNA here is from genome assembly GCA_963277665.1 of Viscum album. Taxonomy (NCBI): domain Eukaryota; kingdom Viridiplantae; phylum Streptophyta; class Magnoliopsida; order Santalales; family Viscaceae; genus Viscum; species Viscum album. Next base: position 1,563,844,504 of record OY728150.1, read on the forward strand.
GAATTATAAGGATTTTAACTTTTATATTTTCTCAAAAAGCAACATGACTAGCATTCACTTTTTATATTATTAGGAATTTAAAATTGTTTCTAGAAATGTTCTGAGAACAAATTCTATCCATGTACTAAGTATTCTGGTTGGTAGTACTCATCCTTTTCTCTTAAAATCAATGAAACTAAATTTTTGACCCAAACATGTTAGGGTTCAGTGATATTATAAAACAAAACTTTCCAAACCTATATTTTTCAAACCCTATAGTGTTAAAAAACTTCAATATATTTCAAAATATAAGATCTAAAAGTTTTGAATGATTGAACCTCATTCAATGATAAATCATTCTTTTAGTGATCTACCCTTTGATAATTAGTAAAAAGGGTTTAATCTTCAAAAAAATAAATTGATCAAGAAATGTGACTTTTTAGATGATTTATAACCAACTTAATAATATTTTTTTGATGGTTTAAAATTTCAAATCATCTTTTCAAAATTACCTCTTTTAGAAGTAAAATTTAAAAATAGTTTCTTAAGACCTTAAAATTTAGACTTAATATTTAAAACTATGTTTTGATTATTATAAGTTGAAATAGAAACATATTTAACATCCAACATGGAAGTAATATTTTAAATTTTATCATTATCCTCCTCAAGATAAGCCTTAACCTGATCATAATATTTCTTCAAATTTTTATATATATTCTATTGGATATTCACATATTAAACCATCTCTAAAATGATGAGTATCATATTCATAATCCTAAGTATAAAGATATGAAATGTCTAAAGATAAATTCATAAGTGAATTGGTAGTTACCTTATCTATGAAGCACAATTAATTATGATGAATTTTGGTATATAATGTAGTTATTTTTCAGACTATCATCACTTTCCAAAGAACTTTTAGAAGTAGGATATTCACTAACACTCTAGGTGTCCGTCTCCTTTAAAACCTTATTTTCTTTATAATTTAATTATATTTTTGAATTTCTATATTTCTTCTTCAATATTGGATAATCTAGTTTATTATGTCTTGCTTTCTTATACTTGTAGAAAATAATATTCAATGAATTGTTTTTCTCATCTCTTCTCCCAAACTTCTCATGTCCATCTCTTCCATCATCCCAAAAATCATTCAAATAATTATTATTTTTGATAATCCTTTTCATAAAACATTTAATTTGATAAAATCCAATTTTAATAAAATCTATACTACAACCATTTTAATAATTCTTAAACACTATCTTTTTAAGTACACAACTTAGAGTTAGTTTCTATAGAAGTATTAAAAGAAAATGTAACTCTGCTATTCTTTCATTTTTCTATATCATGACATCACTTAAAATTATTATTGTAATGTATCAAAATTATGATAATTTCATAAAAAATCATCTATGTAATTTGTTCCATATCATAAATTATTGTTATCTTAGATCCCCACTTCTTCAGAAGTATGTCTATAATATTGTCGTTGATTTTCTCATCTATAATCTCCCTCCCATTAAGGATTCCAAACCATTCACAATAGTGATAAAATGATAATTCATATGAGAAAAAAACTACCCTTGAATAAAATAAAAATATTGATAATCATATCTATGGATCTCTCTTCTAGTCTCTAATACTTTAGAAGTTGAAAGTGGGTAATTTTCAGCTTCTTATTAATTATTTTAGTTATATATCAAGAAGATATTTGACTATAAATATCTAGGTTTATTGAAAAAAAGTAGAGTATGCTAGAATTTATTGTTCACTTTCTTTTCCAAATATTTATCATGAGTAAAGTTATAAATTTACTTCTCTAAAATCATAAAATTTCCAACCATCATCTGATAATGATCAACTCCAATGTTAATAAAAAAAGTGTGTATTTGATCTTTCCAATACTCATAATATGTACCATAAAAAATAAGTGGAAGAGTTGGATTTTTATTATCTAAAGTTATGGATTATAAACCTTCCATATGAAAAGAATCATTTCTATACTACATGTTAGTGTAAGGGAAAAGATACAGAGTAATGCTTTGATACAAAATGTTTCCCTAGATAAATAAACTTTAAGAGGGGGGGGGGTGAATTAACATCTAATAAGAACTTTTAATTTTATCCCACCCAAGAAAATAATCAGTTCATAAGTTATAATATCTTATATGATCAGAGTTAAATAAAAAAAATTAAGTGAAAATTAAAAAACTTTCAAGTTAATACTTTTCAATGTAAATAAACTAGTTGGAATAAGAAAAATCTAAATTTAAAATTTTTACAGAGTTCAGAAAAATAATATATAATTTTTTCAAATAATATTATAAAGGATATAAACAATTTAAATACAAGGAACTCATTTAATTTAAACCCAAGTAGTGGGAGGATTAATACCTAGATCTAAGGTATACGATTTCTGATATTGTAGAACTTCATAGAAAAAAAAGATCAGAAGATACATGTTCAAACATGGACTTATTTAATTTATATAGTCATCAATATATCTATCATTAAGCTCCAATTTAATCACATGATCTACATAATGTATTCACCCTATAATTTATATAACCAAGATTTTATAAGTATAAATTATTATCCACAAAATATCATTAGTCCCACAAGATTAGAAGCAAATAATTAAAAAATAAATTTTAGATATTTTATAATCAACTTCTTACAAATGAAAAATTTAATAAAATTTTTTAGAACAATTACAAACATAAAATCTAAAAGAAATGAGATATTGAAATGATCAATTGAAAAAGTTCTACTTCATCATCAAAACCATTATTACTTGAAGTATTTATAAAAAATAGAATTTTTTTTATTTAAGTAAGATTAAACAAAGAGTGTGTTATGATTCAAAAAAACATTGGATCTAGAAGGTATAATTTTTAAAAAATGATTCAATATAGAGTAATAAGGCTGGTTTCTAATACCAAAGGATATTTAGTGAAGTATAAGGAATATAAGGAAGTAGGATCTCATTCTTATAAATGACATGAGTGTGTTTGGATGAAGGTAGAGTCTCATCCTAGTAGGAAACCTCAAATTGATACTGAATATGGGAATTTATATATAGTAGAAGTAACACCCATGGAATGAAAATCTGGAGAAATAACTATTAGAGGTACTGTCTTCATTTTTACTTCTATGGCCATTTTTTTTTGATATATGTGTGTAACCACCCCCAAGTTTTTTAAATAACAATATATTTGATAGCGTATACAACACAAAACACTGAGTTTAAATGTATGATGAAATATTATTATTTTATGACCCTTATAACATTTCCATTGAATTAGTGGGTATGAATAAAAGTAACCGAATTATGAAATATATGAATATATATAGGATATAATTAATATCTTATATATATATACTTAGTAAATAAACAATCAATTTTTTACTAAAGTCATTTTACTCATCAAAATATGTTTTCTTAAAAATAGTTTTTATTAAAATTTTATGATTGTATATTATAATTAATTGGTGTAAAGTTTAAAAAATATTTTTTATAAAAATAATATCATTTTAATATCATAATTTCAAAATTATCTTAGGATTAGTTTTTTTATTTTTTGAAAAGATTGTTTTTCCAGTGAATAATGAAAAATACATATTTTTATTGGAAAATGTATTTTTATTTCAAGAATTTATAAAGTATAATTTTGTTTTAAAATATTTTAAAAGTATATTTAGTTCTATTATATTATTAATAATCTAATTAAGTCCACTTGAATCAATTTTATTGTTGAATTTTGTATAAAAATATTTTTATACATAAACAAATTTTTTCTAAAAAAACTATTTTCATTATGATTTGTGTGGTTATATTAAATTAATTTCTACCTCTTATATAAATTTAATATTAAAAAATATATTTCATATTTGGAATTAGGATTTAAAAATTTTATAAATTATACACTTTTATTTTTTTTCTTTATGAATAATAATCATAAATTTTTTATTACCATGGTAAAGGTAAAATGGGATAGTTAAGGTTAAAACTAATGTGATAAGGATTAAAATTAATTTATATTATTTAATTTATTTCATTTTATGAGTATATTTCATCCAAAATACTCAATAATTCCAAAAATTATTTTTTAAAATTTAACTTTGATTTTACCATTATAATATTTAAGTAAAATATAATGTAAAAAATATCACTTTCTTGCTTTTAATAAATGTTATATTTTTTATAGGGATAAAAACAAATTAATTTTATGTTATAAATTTTTATTTTAAATATACATGATTAATTTTTATCATGGTAATTTATTTTTAATTTTTAGTGATGAAATAATTACCTTAAATGATTATGTAATTCCAAAATAGTGCTTGAGTAAGTAGTAAAAATATAAAATAAATGATTTTAAAAACTATGAAATTATTTTTTTTGGATTAGTTAAATTATAACATGGATTTTTAAGATACATATAACATATTATATATTTTTTAAATTTTTATATTTGAATTCCATGGAAGTTATTTTGTTTTCAAATTCAATTTATGTAAATAGTTCTTAAAATGATATTAATAGTATTGTATGTTAAATATATTTTATTAAATTATTTAAAAGTAATTGAAATATTTAAATAGAAAAATTAGGATTATAAATGATATAAAATTTCTTTTTTTTCCATTTATGATCTAATTTTCACTTTATGAGTAAAATTCTAATCCTTTAATATTGAAAATGTCATTACCACGGTAAAAGTTAAAATTAGTTAACCAAGTGGTTAAACCAAAAGATAAGGTTTAAAATGATATCTAAACCAATAAAAATTTATTTTAATGGTTATATGAAGACCATATTTTACTCATTTTCAAATTCATGTCATTTTTGATCCATTTAAAATGAGTTATACACATATTATATTACAATATTTCATGTATTTCAAAAAATGACATTAATGACATTTTATAATAAACAAGATTTTATTAAATGATTTAAAATTAATAAAAATAAAATATTAGGAAAATATAATGTAATATGTTTTAAAATATAAACCAAGGTCCATTTATGGATTAATTTTCCTTTTATATTAACTTTCTTGACCCCTAAAGAGTAAAAAACTTTGATATCATGGTAATTGTGAGAAGGGTAAATAGGGGTTAAAACTAAGAGGTAAGGTTAGAAACATAATAATTTTTTTTCATAATTTTATTAAATGAGATGATATAAAATAATAATCATATAATTTTATAATTATATCAATTTGTATTTATTTTTCCAGGAAAATCAATTTATATTATTTTAGTACTTTAGATAATTCCAAGAGTGCCCCTCCCCTCGATTATAAAAGGGTACCTCTTATCCTTTCTTACTCACACATTTTGATTCTTATATATCATAAAATATATACCTAAATAAAATAATAGATTATTTAACCACATACCACATTTTTGGTCTTTCAAAAATAACTGTTTTTATAGATTAAGGTGTAATCCAAAAGTGGTTTCTCAATGAAGAGATATAACTCTTAACCGAGTGTTTTCAATTTTTTCGACATCCTCTAAATCCATAGTAGCAATTATAAAATAATTAATTGATTATATTAAATATAATTAATTTTTATTATGATTATTTAACAACCATTATTCAAATTCTCTCCATCCCTCAAAAGAAAAAATATCGCTCGTGTGTACGTATGACTTACCGTCTCGACATTTCAGTGTAATTCATTTTTCATCACCACTTTACTTGGATGGATATAATGATGGATTTAATAAATATATATGTTATTTACTATATTGATATTATTATTTAAATTTGAGTTATTATTTTCGTTTCTTCTATTCCATTCATTAAAAAATGGAAATATCGTTCATGCATACGTACGACCAACTGTTTCCATGAACGGTGAAATTCAATTTTCTATCTATACCTTTTATGAAAAAATATAAAGATTTAATTAATAATATTTTTGATATTTATATAATTATTAACATTATATATTTTATTTAACCATGATAAAATTTCAATGACTGGAACCACCAAACTGAAACTCTCATGAAAAAAATATTTAACACCCAAAAATGTTAATTTTAATAAGGAATTATTTATAAATGGGTGTTGAAATGTTATAATAGGATTATATATGATATTATAAGTATATAAATTATTATTATATAGAATTATAATAAATTTAAATTTATTATACATGGGGTTATTTCACTTTCGACGCAAGTCATACTTACTGTAGTGGTGTCTCATCTCACTTTTATTTTTATGAGGCATATGCCAAATTTACCACTTTTCTCCATTGTGTAGTATATATAATTCCCAAAAATTTATTTTATGATTATTTAAATTAAAATTATATATAATTAAAAATACATATAATGTTATCTCTTTCATGATATTTTGATTTAGAGATTACCAATGTTATAAGGGTTTATCATTTCAAATTTGTCTTCCTTGGGACATGTGTTATGTCATGTACCTATATTATTTTATGAGATGTATAAAAAACCCCTTTGACATGTTATATCATTAATATACTTATGTTCATGATATTTTAAGTTTCAATTTAATTTATTATTTCATGTGGCTTATAATTCAAAAGTTACCAAAGTGGTACATGATTTATGTTACAATCTCTTCGTTCATTAGGATTGTTTATGATCAAGTACCCGATGATGAAAATTTATGATCTATATCTCAATAATCACTTTAATTTCATTATATTATGTTTATTTTGGTATATTACATGTTTTCCTTTCATTTTCCACTCTTTAAGAACTCAAGATACTGAATAAGTTTTTTTAAGAAAAATCAACTTTTTTTCACTCTTTGGTAAAAATGTTTTTTCTTCCATGTCCATATTTTCTAAAATATTTACAAGAATATTTTAATAATCTAAAATGATTTTATAAATTCAAATTTACCCATTTTTTACTTTAAAAAAAATCAATGGAATATTCTTTTCATTTTTCCAATAAGGTATTTTTTTACTTTTTACCAAAAATTTGAATGGAATATTTATTTTTACGTACACAACATGAGAAGAATTTCCTATATTCATGATTTATTAATTCTTTAAATATTTCTTTAAAATTTTTGTAGGTTGTTTTTAAATAATTTTTTTCCTAAATATTTGAGAATTTTTTTATTTTAAATAATTTATTTTAAATTTAAAATGTTATTTTCCTCCACAAATGTTCTGGTGATCTTTTAAAGGAGTTTTTCATTTATGATGACATAATTTGATGTTACTTATCATTTACTGGTTTTTTGATCCAAGGATTACATCCTTATTTTTTCTATATATATTTTAATATTATGATGTTGAGCTATTTCTAAAACTCATTTATTTTCCACCGGGTTTTCTATGATGAAATGTTTACAAAACTAATTTCTATTCTATTGGTTATGATATATGATGAATGATTTATAATATTGTGGCACACATATTCATGTATTATTATAATGTGATGAGTGTTCTTGGAATTATATATACCTATAATAAATTGGGTAATGATGGATATCTCATGAGAAAATAATTAAAATAACTAAGAGTAAACACAGTTCAGTAAGGTTATATGTCCACTATGATAGTTATGGTCATAAACCTTTGTTAAGGATACGATGAAATGGGGAGTGAACCCAATCCACTATGATAATCTTGGAAGTGAGACTTTACTAATGAAATTATTTTATTTGCTTATATTTATTCCAAAAAATTATGTATTATTTCAATATTATTCTCTCATGGCTCATATTCTTTGGTTCCTTTATGATTTGTGTCTTACAAAATACCAAGTGTTATGTCCTGAATCAAGATTATAATCTATGATATAGTGGGTATGATTTTTAAATGTTAAGTTAATGTTATTATACTCTTATTCCCATGTTATGCTTAAGTTATCATTGATATCATCCTTGTTCACCCTTTTTGAGAATATATTCCCACCATTTCTTATGTTTCCCTTCCCCGGGATATAATAAACGATTTTAAGTATGATATATCTAATAAGGGTTATATTTGGGAATAAATAAGTGGGAGATGATGTATATAGCTTATGAAGAATATATATATATATATATATATATATATAAAAGTTTCTAAAGACACTAAACCATTATGATTCTGGAATTAATTGTAATTTTTTATATTGAATATTCATCTAAAATGATGTGATATTTATATATGAAAATATTGGTTCACTATAAGGTGACTCAAATTCCTTTATATATTCTAAAAAAATTAATTAATTTTTCTTGGAATATTATTTGATTCCTAATGATATGGAAATAACTATTCTCTTTATAAAGAAGACTATACACAATTTCAAATATCCTTTGGGTATTCTGTTGTCTGTTGATGTTGAGATCATATGGAATTTTATTTTTCTTGACTTGAGTATCCTTGATTATATCAATAAAATAAAATATATTATTATCATTAAGGATCAAAATTATTTCTATAATCTAAAGGTTTTTTTCTTTCACATGATGGAAATACTGACATCTTCTAGGGTGATTGGGATCCGAAATCAAGTCGATCTAGAACTATTATTCCATATATTGGATTTATCTCTTAATATAAATTTAGTTTAATATTGTATTTTTTTGAATAGAATTTTGATAACTAGATTTCTATGGTTGTGCATTATAATCCCAATGTCGTTTCTAATGATTTCTCTTATTTACCACTAGAGAGAGGTTGAATTATCTATCGATTTGATTTTATATAAAAATATTATATCCTTTTTATCTTGTTAAATGTTTCTAGAAAATATGAATGAATTGAAGTTTGTGATTGAATTTATCCCAAGGAAGGGTTTTATACATCCCAGTGTGTCACCAAGGGAAGTGACAGTTCAATTTGAAAATAATAATTACAAAAGTATCCAAAATTACATTGACTGTTTGAAGCTCAAATAAGTAACCATAAAAAATAAATTCTTATTTCCTTGAATTGATGATCTATTTTATAAAATCATAGGATCCAGATGGTTTACTAAGTTTTACCTTATATTAGGATACCATTAATTGAGATTGAAGGAAGACAATATTCCCAAGATTATTTTTAGGAGAACGTATTAACATTATGAGAAACTTTTTATGTGTTTTAGACTTAAAAAAATTTCATGGGGGTGTTTATTACATTGATGAATATTATATTCCATAGATACCTAAACACCTTATACATTGTATTTATGTATGATATCTTAGTATAATCTAATATGAAAAGGGATTGTGAGAATAATTACGATATTGTCTTAAAGACATTAAAGAATCATCTTTTATATATTAAATTATCTAATTTCTAGTTTTAGATTCATGAATTAAAATACATATTACATGTGATATCTAAAAAAGGGTTTTCTATAAACCTTGAAAAGATTCAAGTGGTGATTTATTGATATAGGTACAAGAATGTGTTTGAAATTTGAATCTTTCTATTTTGGTAGGATATTATGTGTCATTTGTTTATGAATTTTCCAAATTTTCCTCTCCCTTTATGGCCTTAACCTAGGGGGGGGGGGTTTAATGGAAAAAAACATGTTTGAAGTAGTTTTATGAGTTAGAATAAATTATAATATATATTTTTAATCTAATTATTTCTAAGCCTGGTGAAGATTATACAATGTATTTTGATGCTTTAAATATACGTTTGGGGTGTGTTTTAATATAACATGACCATGTTGTGTCATATGGATCTCACTAGTTATGACCTTATAAAAATAATTATCCTAAACATGACCTAGTGTTAGTAATGTTCATACAAGATCTAAAAATCAATTTCCACTATATCTTCAGGAAAAAGTTTACTATGGATACTAATCACAAAATTATGAAATATATTTTCTCCTAGAAGGATCTAAACATCAGAAATACATGTTGATTATACTATCTTCAAACATTTTATTTTGATCTAAATTATACCCTAAGTATAATAAATATGGTTTCACATGATCCAATCAAGAAATTAATGATTCATACAATGAAATAATTCATGGAAGAATTGAATTTAATGATCCTTTTTTCCAAAATGCATATAGACATGAAAGAAAAGAGATACTTTGGTATTCTTGGTCTGTGTACAGTGAAATCTTCCTAAAAAATATAATTCAATAACAGCAGGCTTTTGATCATTATTATTGGTATATCAGAAGAATTTTAAATTGTGGGGAGACCTTGGGTGATTGGACTAAGTTTCCCTAAGGTGCCTTATATTTTAGGAAGAGTATGGTAGTCATTATTTACTTGATAAGGGATGTAATATAGGATGACTATTATTCTATATGGGATACTCTTCCTAGTGCTATGAATTTTTTTTATAATCTCAAATAATGGTATAGATAGTTAGAAATATAGAGATCAATTTATAAAGAAGTATCTCATTGTCTCACCTATAAGAAGTTAAAGGTTGAGCATCAAAACCTTCTAGATTATAAAAAATAATTCCTATTCCTATATGGAAATGGGATGAAATATCCATCAAAATTTTCATTGGATTGTCTCAATATACATAGGGAAATAATGAAATTTAGCTCATCATTGACCATTTGAAAAAATTATCCCACTTTATTCCTATAAATTAAAGTTTCATGGTAAAGGTTCTTGGGCACTTTTATGTCTAGGATACTAAAGATTTATGGGATTCTAGTAGTTATTTTTTCTAAATGGGACCCATATTTCACATTTATATTTTTAAAGGTCCATTAGGTTTTGATAATATATCAATTAAAGTTGAACATGGATTAGAACCCACATGTTATAATGAGAAGGAAATTCATATTCTTATAGATATTATTTATGTTTTTTTGGTAAACTTTTAATATTTATTGGAGAAACAATTATCATTGATTGAGTGTAACACCCTAAAATTCTAAAGTAATAACCTTATAATCGATAGCGTGCATGACACATGACACAAAGCACATAAGGTAATATAATACCTTGATACTTTAAAATATATTCATATTCTTAAATAGATTCAATATATTATATATATTTCAATGCATGACAAATCGAGTTAGTATGTGTCACATGTAAGGGAAACCTTCTTCGATGGCTTGTGTTACATGCAAGACCGAGTTTTACCAAACAATAATATATTATTAAAATATTATTATTTAATATAACAAGATATAAACTAACTGGTATGAATAGTTTTAACTAAAATATTAAAATCTATAGTTTACAAAAATATTAAATTAATTAATTGGTTACAAATTAATTAGAAATGAATATGAAAACAAATTTAATATAACGAAAATTATTATTATTTTTATGCTCATAAAGTTATTTTACCATAATAAATTAAATTAATTATAATTAGTGAATTATGTTTACATAGTATATATATTTTATATTCAATCAAATATTTTTTATATTCATTTAGTATATTTTATTGGCTTAAGATAAAAACAAACCCAATTTTTTGTATAAAATACTATATTTTTATTAAGAAATTTTATCGCCTTTTAATGGTGAACCCATTTTAAATCCATTTTTTTACCATTTTAAAAATTTAATATTTCAAAATAAAATTTCACATTTGAAATAAAAAACATTAAAATTTTTTTAGGGTAAATTTTTGGTATTTTTCTGAAGTTTCATTTTTTAATGAATAATGAAAAATATTGAATTTTTGTTGAAAACTGTTATTTCATTTAATTTATTTATAAATATAAATTATATTTTAAACTAGGTTTTAAATTTAATTATATATTTTTTTATAAATTAATCCAATTTAGGTCATTTTAATTAATTTCACATTTAAATTGACTATAAAAACATAGTAAACTTCCGAACGTTTTTATATTAAAAACCCGCATTGCCATCCTATATCCAGGATTAAATTTAAATTAATTTCTACCACTAATATGATTGGAATTTAGAAAAATGGATTCCATATTTTTAATAATAATAATTTTTAATTTATTATAAGGGAAAATTAGTTTTTGACCAAAAATATTAGTGAAATTAATTAAAATTAATTACAAAAATTAAGGACAAATTAAGCTTAATAAAGGACTAAACCTTTAAATTAAGAGCCCAAATGACCAATAAACTTGTACAACACCAATTTTATAGCCAAAATTAAATCATTAACCTTCCATTGTTGAGTTTTTTTACATGAATTTTGTTTGGTAAAAACATGGGTACACCTTACTTCTTTTCCAAAATACCAAATGAGTCATTCTCTTCTCTTATAAAAGGACACCACCTCTCCCACTTCTTCACATATTTTTGAGCCCTCTAGGAAAATTAGTTGAAATTATATTTTGATAATCCCAACTATGCTCAATCATATTTTAACTATGCTCAATTATATTTTGACAATCTCAATTATGTTCAAGTATAGTTTGATAGTTTCTATATTAATTATTGATTAATTACTTATTTCATTATTTATGTACACCATGTACATATTCATATATTATAGTATTTATATTATCTTCAGAGAATCCGGTTACTAAATGTATATATATTCTAACTTGACCCATTCTGCCAATAGAATGCTTAAACAGACAAGTGGTCACCATTATAGAACAAGGCTACCATTATGAAAAGTCTATCGATACGTGAAGGTCACCGCTACATCAAGTCTACTGATACATGAAGGTCACCATTACATCAAGTCTACCGATATGTGAAGGTCACCGTTACATCAAGTCTACCGATATGTGAAGGTCACTGTTACATCAAGTCTACCGATATGTGAAGGTCACCGATACATCACTTATACAGACAAGTCTACCACTACCGATGCAATCAAGTCTACTGACAGAAAGCCTACCGTTACAAATGAAGTCTACTGATAGAAGGGTTACTGATGGAAAGGTTACCGTTACACAAAGAGATACCGTTACACAAGAAGCTACCGATACCCAGACTTACCGATACACAAGGCTACCGATATCCAAAGCTACCGTTCCAGAGACAGAACCCGATGCTGCTTTAATTTATTTATCATTATTTAATCTAACCAACGGTTATATCAGGTATATTTTAATACACTGACATTTATTTCATGTGTGTTGTTTGATGTCAGGGAACCTTACCTCGTACCTACAAAAAGGAAATCACTTCTATTGCCGGAGCTTGTGCTTTAAATAAGACATGCTCCTGCTGCTGAAAAAAAAGAGGTTGGAAAAACTAAGAAGGTGCTGAAATGTGTGCATGAAAAGAGACGACTGAACTTACATGAAGATCTCATACATTCTTGCATACCAGAAAGAGCTGAGAACGAGAACAAGAACATCCACACAAGAACTTCATCGACTACTTTCTCCTCTGTCTCTACACCTGGAAGTCAAGGAAGCATACAACACTCTGTTTTCTAGATAAAAACCAGAAGAGGACTTAGAACAAATTCTGATCAATCCAAAGGAGTCCAGAGCTGTACTGCAATCACTAGAGCCATTCTAAACTCTACATCTTTTCCTCTGTGATTTATTATTTACTTTTCAAGTAGTGTGTGTCATCTAATTTATTTTTATACACACACTTTCTCCTAAACTTTAACTGGAGGATCTGTAAATCCTCACTCAAACTCTTACATCTTTTATTTCCCACTGGGATAGTGGTAGAGGTCATGCGTGACCTGGACAACTAGTTTGCTGTTGTGTTTATTTCCCACGAATAACAGTGGTAGAGGTCTTAGACCTGGACAGTTGTATACTGTTGTAATCCCTGATCCAGGGTGTGGATCAATTTGATATAAAGTTTTGAGAGGACTAAGTCTCAGCTTGAGACTGAACCTCTTGGTTATATCTGCTGTGCTTATTTCTTTTCAAAGTTATTTTTATTCTGCTGCAAACCACTTTAAAACCAAAAACTTTTTTAAAGTCACTTTGATAATTAAACTCGCAAGTGTTTATATTAGTTGTAAATCAATAAGTTAGTTTCAAACGTTAATCAACTCTTCTGATTTGATTAACTGGGAAATAATCAATCCCTTGAGAACCTAACTGAAACTTTAATTTGATATAAATTCACTACAATTTAATTCTGTGTTTTATTTGGGGGAATTTGGAAAATGATTTTTAAACAGAAATTTTAATTGGAACTCAATTCACCCCCCCCTCTTGAGTGCCCACTTCGACCAACATTTGGTATCAGAGGTTTAAAATATTTTCTGAAGTACTCTGTTTTTCAACTGTGATTTTAGTTGTATTTTAAAGTTCTTAAAATTTCTGTTATTTCTAAATTTTTATCTCTTTAAAATTTTATTTTAACCTAGTTATCAGGGATAACAGACTTGAAGGTGTTTCTAATAATAGACCACCATTTTTCAATAGAAATAACTATGCTCAGTGGAAGATTAAGATGAAAATTCATTTATAAAGAATGGGTTTTGATATTTGGACTGCCATAGAATCAGAATATAAAATTCCTACTACTGTTAGATCTACTTGGAATGAAGCTACTAAGATATCCTACAATAATAATTGCAAAGCTATGAATGATCTGTATTGTGATTTAGGATATGAGGAATTTAATAGAATATCTGCTTGTAAGACTGCACATGAAATTTGGGATACTTTAAGTGTTTCTCATGAGGGAACAACTAACGTTAAGGAAATGATATTGAACACCTATACTATTAAATATGATAATTTTATGATAAAGCCTGATGAACCCATTTCTGATATTTATCTCAGGTTTAATGAAATTGTCAACACAATGATCTCACTGGGAAAGGATGTTCCATCAAAGGAGCAGATAATGAGAATTTTGAGATGCCTACCTGAAAGTTGGAGGGGCACTTCTGTTTCAATTAGAGAATATTGTGATATTGGTGAACTGTTAGTTAAAGAACTTATTGGTAAGTTGATGATGTATGAAAAAGAGCTTAAAGTAAACAAATAAGAAGAAGATGAACCAAAAAGGAATTCAGTTTCCTTCAAGATATCTACTTCAAAAAATAAGGAGATACTTCAAGCTGTAAGTGAAAGCTCAAGATATGAAGAAAGTGAAAGTGCATCTGATAGTGATGCAGAAATGGCTCACATAGCCAGAAGATTTAAGAAGTTCTATAGGAAAAAGAAGTTTTTCAGAAAATCAAATTACAAAGGTAAGTATGACAACAAGAGACACTGGAAAAAGTACTGGAATAAATCTGAAAAATCTGATGAAGTTGCCTGCTATGAGTGCAAGAGAAAAGGACATATAAAAGAAGATTGTCCAAAACTGAAATACAAGAAGAAATATGAGTATAAGGATAATAAGCATAAGAAATCCATGAAGGGTACTTGGAGTGCTTCTGAAGATAGCTCCAGTGAATCTGAAGCTTCTGAAGCTGAGATCAGAAATAAGGCAAACATGTGTTTTATGACAAACACCTCTGAGGTATCATCTGGAACTCATGATTTAAATACATATTATTCTGGAGATGATTCTGAATCTGAAAATATGTGAAAATCTGAACTATTTGAATACTGTGATATGCTGGAAGAAACCTGTAATAAGCTAAAAGACAAATACAAAGGTTTAAAGAAACAGTATGCTTTAATTGTAAATCATAAATCTGATCTTGACATAGAAATGGAAAAGAATGCTCGGTTACTTAAAGAAAACACTGAACTGAAGTTGTCAAATGAGCAAATTAGGAAGGATTTAGAAAAGTTCAAAAATGGCAAAGATACTCTTACTAAAATTCTAGGTAAGCAAATTGCACCTAGATATACTACTAGAATAGGATACCAACCGGGACAAAGAAAAATTACCAAAACTAAATTTATTCCTAAATCTGGACAGAATATAGACAGTTATAATTCTGGAGGTTCATATGCTTCAACTAGTTATATTCATAGTAACGGATCTAATAAAGTTTATCTTTCAAAATCTATTGATTCTACAAATTTTATGAGACCCATAAGACAAATTTGGGTACCTAAAGTTTTATTGGCTAACCTGTCTGGACCCAAGAAAATCTGGGTACAAAAATCATTTCCTGTCTAACTCTGTTTTGTAGGGAACTTACTTAAAGAGCTCCTGTAGGAAGACGTGGTACTTGGACAGTGGATGTTCAAGACATATGTCAGGAGACTTATCATTCTTTAAAAGCATAGTCAGAGTTGATGGAGGTTTGGTCACTTTTGGTGATAATTCTGAAGGGAAAATCATCGGCTTAGGCCAGATTGGTAACACTGACTCAGTATTAATTTATAAAGTTTTATTCATTGATGGACCTAAATATAATCTGTTAAGTATTTCTCAGTTATTTGATGATGGTTTTAATGTTAAATTTGAAAATTATTCTTGCAATGTTTTTAATTATAAAAATGCTTTAGTATTTTCTGCCTTGCAAAATGAAAATGTTTATGCTGTTGATTTAAATTCTTTAGCTATTCAAAATATTATTTGTTTAAATTCCTTTCACAAAGAGTCTTGTATTTGGCACAAAATATTAGGACACTACAATGTAAATTCACTTAGAAAAATTTCTAGGAAGAACTTAGTTAGAGACCTACCAAAACTTGAATTCCTAGTAGATAAAGTCTGTAATCCCTGTCAAAAGGTAAAGCAACATAAAGTTACTTTCAAATAAAAGAAAGAAGTATCAAATTCTCAACCTCTCGAGTTGGTTCACATGGATTTGTTTGGACCTTCTAGAGTTTCTAGTTTAAATGGGAAACACTATGTCTATGTTCTAGTAGATGACTATTCTAGGTATACTTGGGTATATTTTCTAGCTCACAAAAGTGAAGATTGCTCTTACTTTGTTAAATATTCCAAATCTGTAGAGAACCTTAGTGGACTTAAGATTAAAACCTTGAGAAGCAATCATGGTCGTGAGTTTGAAAATCATGAGTTTGAATCCTACTACTCACACAATGGCTATAGTCACAATTTCTCTTCCCTTAGGACACCTCAGCAAAATGGTGTAATGGAAAGGAGGAATAGAACCCTTTAGGAAATTTCCAGAACCCTGCTCAATGAGTATGACCTACCTGTTTATTTTTGGGCTGAAGCTGTCAATACAACTTGTTATATTATCAATAGAGTCTTGATCAGACCTGTTCTTAAGAAGTCCCCTTATGAGTTGTGGAACCATAGGAAACCTAAGGTTAACTACTTCAGAGTTTTTGGTTGCAAAGTTTTTATTCTTAATAAAGTTTTTATTCTTAATACTAAATATAATCTTGATAAGTTTGCATCCAAGAGTGATGAAGGAATTTTCCTAGTTTACTCTATTTATAGTAAAGCCTATAGAGTTTTCAATAAGAGAACCAAATGTGTGGAGGAATCTATTCACATAAAATTTGATGAAACTGATCCACATGAACCTAAGACCTCTCTTGAAAATCTTGAAGATGATCTCTCTGTTTTGAACCTTAATGATAAAGATAGTGGACCACTAGTTAAAACATCCAGTTCTAGAAATTTTCCAGAACCTACTTTTGTTGAATCCCAACCTGTTGATGAACCTGAAATCTCTAGCCCTACCTTTTCAAGACCAACTATGATTCTAAAGAACCATCCTTTAGATGTTGTTGTAGGAAATCTTGATAGAGGAACACAGAATAGAGCTTCTCTAAGAAATCAGGTTGAACATCAAACTTTTCTTTCATAGTTAGAACCTAAAAATATCAATGATGCTATCAATGATGAATTTTGGGTAATATCTATGCAAGAAGAACTAAATCAATTTGAAAGAAATAAAGTCTGGGAACTAGTAGAAAAACCTAAAGACACTTTGACCATAGGCACAAAGTGGGTGTTTAGAAACAAAGTTGATGAATCTGGAAATATCATTAGAAACAAATCTAGACTAGTTTCACAAGGTTACAATCAAGAAGAAGGAATTGAATATGAGGAAACCTTTTCACCTGTAGCTAGATTAGAGGCAATTAGGATCTTACTTGCCTTTGCATCACATCTGAATTTCAAGTTATATCAAATGGACGTGAAAAGTGCTTTTCTAAATGGTTTTATTATTGAAGATGTTTTTGTAGAACAACCACCTGGTTTTTCAAATCCTCACTTTGAAAATCATGTTTTTAAACTTTATAAAGATTTATAGGGTTTAAAACAAGCTCCAAGAGCTTGGTATGAAAGACTTACAAATTTTCTTATTTCAAAAGGATTTACAAAAGGAATTGCTGATACCACTCTTTTTATAAAAAGAATTTCAAAAGATGTTTTAATAGTACAAATCTATGTTGATGATATTATTTTTGGATCTTCTAAAAATTCTTTATGTACTGATTTTTCAAAGGTTATGAAAAATGAATTTGAAATGAGCTTAATGGGAGAGCTTAATTACTTTCTTGGATTTCAAAACTTTCAAACTAAAGATGGAATTATTTTAAATCAGAGTAAATATACCAAGGATTTATTAAAACCTTTTGGTTTGGATAATATTAAGGGAAGTGATACACCTATGAGTACCACCTGTAAATTGGATATTGATGAAACTGGTAAACTAGTAGATCAAACTAATTATAGAGATATGATTGGGAGTTTACTTTATCTTACTACTAGTTGACCTGATATTATGTTTAGTGTATGTATGTGTGCTAGATTTCAAGCTAACCCTAAAGAGTCACACTTACTTGCTGTTAAAAGGATTTTTAAATATCTTAAGTATACTGCAAATGTAGGTTTGTTTTACCCAAAAGAACAATCATTTTATTTAATAAGTTATTCAGATGCTGACTTTGCTGGATGAAAGTTAGACAGAAAGAGCACATCTGGAACATGTCATTTACTTGGAAAGTCCCTAGTATCATGGTGTAGTAAGAAATAGAACTCAGTTGCATTATCTACTGCTGAAGCAGTGTATATAGCTGCTGGTAGTTGCTGTGCATAGATTCTATGGATGAAACACACTTTATTGGACTATGGATTTGAGTTTAAACATGTTTCAATTAACTGTGACAACACTAGTGTGATCAACATCTCAAAGAACCCTGTGTCTCACTCTAGAACTAAACACATTGATGTTAGACACCACTTTCTAAGAGATCATTATCAAAGAGGTGATATAACTCTTGAATTTATAGGCACTGAACTTCAATTAGCTGATATTTTCACTAAGCCTTTAAGTTCAGAAAGATTAAGTTTGATTAGACACAAATTAGGAATGATAACTTACTCTTAAACCGTTAGGAAACCTCACCGTTAGAAAACCTCACCGTTAGGAAACCTCACCGTTAGGAAACCTCACCATTAGAAAACCTCACCATTAGGAAACCTCACCGTTAGGAAACCTCACCGTTAGGAAACCTAACCATTAGGAAACCTCACCGTTAGGATACCTCACCGGTACATCTCTCGCGCTGTTTTAAATTTTTGTATTAAGGCTGAGACTTTACATTTCTTTTTAATATAAGATTTATTTTATATTTTAATCCTAAATGATATTAAACCTGACTCTAGACATCACTCAATCACCGCGAACCCGTCTATTCGAATCCCTCCAACCTCAACCTCTCAAGCCGCAAAACCCTAAACCTTAGATCTGTAATGGCCCGCGTTAAGAGACCTCAGGTTATAGAAGGTAGTGATGTGCCACAATCTAAGAAGTAGAAAGTAACGAATACTGGTGGTAGTGGAAATAGTAGAGATGCTGTTCGAAGGAATCCCATGAATTCACATTTGTCGAAGCAAGAAATTGTATTGGAAAAGGAATTGTGTGCTGAATGGCTGCTGGAAATAAAGTCCTTGATTCTGAATGTTCTACAAGAACAAGGATGACTCAAATGCTTCATGAACAATAATGGACCATACTATCCAACTCTGGTAAAAGAATTTTATGATTTTTTTTGTTTTGAGACATCAGAGGAGGAAAATAGGATGATTTCCTTTGTAAATAGTCAAATGTTTTCGTTTTCATCAGTTGAATGGGCTGAGAACCTTAAAGTTCCTCATGAAGGTGATTATGGATTTTATTCAAAATCCATACCTACTTCCAGTGACTTTTTCAATTATAAGGATGCCTTATTGGAGTTGACAGGGAATGGATCTCTTAGAAAGTTCATTGCTGCAAAGATGGAAGAGGAGGATAAACTACTTTTCAAGTTTATTCAGCATGTGATTATCCCAAGGAGAGGAGATTTTTCTACTCTCAGATTTCAAGATATTTATTTGTTGTACCTGTTAAATCATGGAGTAAAGGTGAATTTATGTATATTTTTTATGATTCAGATTGAGGAGATGACTAGACCGAAGTCAAAGTCCAATGCACTTTTCTTTTCTAAGTTAATTTCTATTATATTGAAGGAAAATGAGGTAGCTGGACCTCAAGATGAAACTGTTGTTGTTAAGGATAATTTTTGCCTCACCAGGACTGTGTGTAAGTTTATGAAAGTCAGCTGGAACCCTTGGAAGAAATCATGGATTAATGATGATGGAAAAATATATGACAGGTATACTCCTGTGGATCATCCTTCTAGACCAAAGGATGTGAGGGACCCTGGTCTTGAACCAGATGAGCCAGAACCGGTCTACAGTAATGATGAAGCTGAGGAGGAAGAGACATCAGTTGGGGAAGGAGGAGACCCTAATTTACCTCCTAGTCCTATGCCTCAAACCATTTCCTATGGAGTAGCTAGCCCTCCAAAAGAACTACCAAAAAGAGAAACTATTTTGAAGGACAATGATACTGAGACTGAGGAAGAAAAAGAAGAAGAAGAAGCATATCAGTATGTTGTTAAGGAAACCTATGAAGAGAATGAGGCAACTGAATCCGATCGTGTCATTAATGGAGAAAAGGAGGCTTCTGGTGAAGCAAATGATGAGGAACATGAATAAGAAGAGCTCAGTTTGAGCCCTCTGATAGACAGTACAGTCAAAATAGTGCCTGATCAGAAAGCAGAAGTAGCATATTTTGTTGAGAGAGTTCTTGAGCCATCAGAGCAAATGGATATTGAATCTGCTGCAGTTGTAGAGGAAATTATAGAATTACATCAAGAAGAACAGTTGGAGGAGATACCTCAGGAGAATATTCCATGTGAGGGGGAGAATCTTGGTTCAGTATCTGTTTTGTATGACATTGAAGGTTGGACATCAGATCCAGGATATATGGTTCTTGGACTTTCCTATGGAGATTCGAATGAGGAAGACCAGCCACAAAGGGAATCCGTTATCCTACCTGCTGTAGCTGAGAATTTGGAAACCAAGGAGGACCTTGAGTCCTTAAAGGCTGAATTGAACGAAACACTGATAGAATCAGTGGCAGATTTGAAGACAAGTCTAGTTGAAGAGATGAGAAGTGTGGAGAAATCCCTGGAGCTATCTCTAGGATGTGATGTTTCTAGCCCAGTAAAGGAAATGATGGATGAATTCAAGGTGTTCCATACTCAAATTGAGAGTTGGATAGGAGCTGTGGTTGCTCTCATACAATCAATTGCTTCATTGACTGCTTTGAACAGTTCTCAAAACCAGGTGCACACTGATATCAGATATATCAAAGAAGTAGTCAAGCAATTTGTGGAAGTTTTTGAGGATTTTAAGAAATCAGTCAAAGAACACTTGAACAGTCAAGATGAACTTGTCTAGAAGGTGGTTAGTAATCTGACACAATCTTTCAAGGAGACAGTAGCTTTCTCAGTTAAACCCCTTCCCTCATCCAGCTCTTCTGTGAACCTTGACCAGATCAGAACTGTTATTCAGGAAGAGTTGGCTAAGGCCAGTACCAGTGGCTCCTCGGATACTCAGATCCTTGCTACCACTAGGGAAGTTAGTAGTTTTGTTCGTGATCACCTACGGGAAGCTACTGCTTCTCAAGAGGTAATTAAAAATAAAGTGGATGCTTATTTTGAAAAGGTTTACACCAAGCATCAAATGACCAACCATTTCAAGCTCTTGCTGGAAAATATGAAGTTGCCTCCAGTGACTCAGGCTTTCAGAGAACAGGTTAGTAAGCTAAGGGAGCTTACTCCTGCCTTGGATAAATTCATTGAAAATCGAGACGATTTTGTGTTTGCAATAGAGAGAGGAGGGAGTATTATTATGGATTTCAGGAACCTGTTGCTACCCTTCTTACACGTGGATGCCAGACTTGTGATTGTACCTCCTGCACTTCCTGCCTCTGCCTCTGGGATTACACCTCAGTTGACTCTAGTTCAGGATATTCGTAGCTTGACACCTATGATTCCTCAGAGGAGTGCAGATTTCAGATCCGGAACAGTTTCAGTGGCTGACCCTCTAGTTGTTCTTTCAGCTATTCCCAAGCCATCTACTCAATCTGAACCTACACCCTCTTCTGATCCTAAGAGAAAGAATCTTATTCAAGAGGATGATTGAGTGTTTCTGGATGTTTTTTGATAGGATTCACTTGTATTTATTTTTTGTCATACTGGCTTTCTCAGTTTGTACCTTTTGTACCCTACTGGAAATTTACTCTTACATTCTCCACTTTACTGTGTTTCTGTTTCCTTGCCATATGTTCTCTACATTTCTCAAATTATACCCTTCTTTTTGTTAATCAAAAAGGGGGATAAATTGCCCCAAAGGTGAAAAATGGGAGAGAAAATGCACCAAATGAGAACTAGGAGTGAAATTGAAAGGGGGAGAAAAAAATGAGAACTTTGTTTTAAAAGTTTTTCTTTGGAAATTTTTTCTCTGATATTTATTTACTTTTCTTACATACTTTCGCATAAGTTGTGCTAGGTTGTGATTATCAAAAAGGGGGAGATTATTGAGCCCTATGGGAAAATTAGTTGAACTTATATTTTGATAATCCCAAATATGCTCAATCATATTTTAACTATGCTCAATTATATTATTATAATCTCAATTATGTTCAAGTATAGATTGATAGTTCCTATATTAATTAATGATTAATTACTTATTTCATTATTTATGTACACCATGTACATATTCATATATTACAATATTTATATTATCTTCAGATAATCCAGTTACTAAATGGATATATATTCTAACTTGACCCATTCTGCCAATATAATGCTTAAACAGACAAGTGGTCACTGTTACAGAACAAGGCTACCATTATGAAAAGTCTACCGATACGTGAAGGTCACCGTTACATCAAGTCTACCGATACGTGAAGGTCACCATTACATCAAGTCTACCAATATGTGAAGGTCACCGTTACATCAAGTCTACCGATATGTGAAGGTCACCGTTACATCAAGTCTACCGATATGTGAAGGTCACCGATACATCACTGATACAGACAAGTCTACCGCTACCGATGCAATCAAGTCTACCGACAGAAAGCCTACCGTTACAAATGAAGTCTACCGATAGAAGGGTTACTGATGGAAAGGTTACCATTACACAAAGGGCTACCGTTACACAAGAAGCTACCGATACTCAGACTTACCGATACACAAGGCTACCAATATCCAAAGCTACCGTTCCAGAGACAGAACCCGATGATGCTTTAATTTCTTTATCATTATTTAATCTAACCAATGGTTATATCAGGTATATTTTAATACACTGACATTTATTTCATGTGTGTTGTTGGATGTCAGGGAACCATACCTCGTACCTGCAAAAAGGAAATCACTTCTGTTGCCGGAGCTCGTGCTTTAAATAAGAGATGCTCCTGCTGCTGAAAAAAAAGAGGTTGAAAAAACTAAGAAGGTGCTGAAACGTGTGCATGAAAAGAGACGACTGAACTTACACGAAGAGCTCATACATTCCTGCATACCAGATAGAGCTGAGAATAAGAACAAGAACATCCACACAAGAACTTAATTTACTACTTTCTCCTATGTCTCTAAACCTGGAAGTCAAGGAAGCAGACGACACTCTGTTTTCCAGAAAAAACCAGAAGAGGACTTAGAACCAATTTTGATTAATCCAAAGGAGTCCAGAGCTGCACTGCAATCACTAGAGCCATTCTAAACTCTACATCTTTGCCTCTATGATTTATTATTTACTTTTCGAGTAGTGTGTGTCATCTGCTGTATTTTTACACACACACTATCTCCTGAACTTTAACGGGAGGATCTGTAAATCCTCACTCAAACTCTTACATATTTTATTTCCCACTGGGATAGTGGTAGAGTTCGTGCATGACCAGGACAGCTGGTTTGCTGTTGTGTTTATTTCCCATGAATAACAGTGGTAGAGGTCTTAGACCTGGATAGTTGTATACTATTGTAATCCCCGATCCAGGGTGTGGATCACTTTGATATAAAGTTTTGAGAGGACTAAGTCTCAGCTTGAGACTGAACCTCTTGGTTATATCTGTTGTTCTTATTTCTTTTCAAAGTCATTTTTATTCCGCTGCAAACTACTTTAAAACCAAAAACCGTTTTAAAGTCACTTTGATAATTAAACTCTTAAGTGTTTATATTAGTTGTAAATCAGTAAGTTAGTTTCAAAAGTTAATCAACTCTTCTGATTTGATTAACTGGGAAATAATCAATCCCTTGAGAACCTAACAGAACCTTTACTTTGATATAAATTCACTACAGTTTAATTTTGTGTTTTATTTGGGAGAATTTGGAAAATGATTTTTAAACAGAAATTTTAATTGGAACTCAATTCACCCCCCCTCTTGAGTGTCCACTCCGACCAACACATATATAAATCCAGTTAAGTTCATAAAAGCTCTAAAAAATAGCTCATCAAAACCCCTCCCATAATCTTATAAGTATCCCCTTATTCATAAATCAATCCAAGGATGCTTTTTGTACAAACCTAAAGGAGTAACCTGATTAAGAGGTAACCTCTTCTCTTGGTCTCTTTAGTTTTATTTCCATTATTCACCCCCTAAACTATTATTATTTCATTATTATATAAAAAATTAAGTATCCTAAATATACTAGGATGTTTCTATACCAATTTTCAACCTAAAACTACACCCACTTCCATATAATGGGTAACAAACGTATTGTTTCTATGTACGACAAACTATCACCTCACGAAATGATGATTGTTCATTTTTTCCTTTACCACATATCATGGTGGATATTATTATTGAAAATATATTTATGTATGATATATATCACAATTATTTTTTCTTTATAATTCTTTAATTTTTTTATAACACATATATTTATGTACTCAATTTTGTGGGAATATGATAATATCGTTTGTGGAAGTGTGGACTACCACCTCCTAAACATGATGTGATTCAATCACATGATACATGTAATGTGTAAAGGATGATTATAATTAAAAATATGAGAAATAAAAAAAAATATTATATTCATTAAATAATTACATTTCTAGAAATAATATATATATAATTTTATTTATTACACCTTCACACACTAAAAAGTGATAATGTCGGTCATGGATGCATGGACTACAGCCTCCTCGACAAGATGTGATTACTTTTAAATCAAAAGAATTATATATATAAGTATATATGATTAAATAATATGATATTTATGATATAATGATAATTCTGGAAATATATGGTGTTACTTAAATTCTTTCCATAACTATAATTGAAAAATGAGAATATTACTCATGCATACGTACAACATACCGTCTCCATAATTGTAATGTTGATTCATTTTTCATAACCATGTTTAATGATTATTTTTTAAAATATAATTAATGTATAAATGTGATAATTATTTCATGATTATTATTATGGAGATGTTATATAATTATCCCTTTGACCATAGTTGATCTACCAAAGTTGTTTTTGACACATAAACCGAATTTGGTCAAAACAACTGACGTAAACATAATTATTTAAGTAGTTGTATACAATATAGTAATAAGTGAAATAAAAGTAAAGATAAATATGAAATAGGTTATAAATCAAGTAAATAATTATCATAAGTTTATTATTCAGGAATATAAAGACATATGAGACAATTCAGACTTAAGTTAAGGGAATTTTGTCTCAATTTACATTCTATTGAGGCTTATTTGTTTTTATGCACTAATTTACTTTTATTTCATGTATATAATACCTTTTGACATTTTATATCATGAATATACTTACTATAATGATATTATATGTTTCATTTAATATTATTACTTCATGGGGATTATGATATAAAATTTTTGAAGTGGTAAAGGACACTTTGGAATGTTTAAATATTATTATCCTAAAGAATGTTCTTAATGATTATATTTAAAATATCACTTACTTTTGTGATTGTTAAATTTATATTGAAACAAACACTTTATTTTAATAATTTTTTATTGTAACTTTACTTGAAAATCCATAGTATCATACAATGTATGTTAGTATTTCCTAAACCATATATCATTTTTACATATGTTGTTCACTTTGACAGTTATTTCATTAATGGGGGAATTATTGATAAATTCATATTATTTATTCAATATGGATATTTTATTAGTAATGTTATTTATTATTATTAATTTATATAAGGAATTATTTTGACTGGTAATGAAGGGTGGACCCCAGATTTTATATATCCCCTTGATGCATTGATAGGTTATCATGAGATGAATAAGTTGGCCAAATTAAATGGGTTTCTATCCATAGTTTTAAACATATTTTAAAAGGTCTTAATGGTATAGTATTTCATGTTCCTTATAAATGGTATCCAATAATTAAGAATTTTATTTATATATATTTTAATTATTATTCATCCATAAAATTTTGTGTCGATATACCTATGAATATATTTCATTTTTAGTTCATTGATAAAATGGAATATGTTTCAATTTCTTACCTTTCCATATTGAATTTTCCTTATCTAGTTATTTTAATGGAATTTTTTATCAATTGTTTAACTTTCCATGTTGATTTATTCTCATTGATTCATTGTTTATTCAGCTTTACTTACCCTTATTGAGAATTTGAGCTCACCATTATTATGTTCATTTCCCCAGGTTATGAAGAAGAATTATTTGAATAACATTTCAAGGATACAATATATTTAATTTTATTATTTATAATGTTTTATTTTCTTTTCCCAATGTATTATGGGTATCAGGTATATAATTTGGATTTCCAAGATTGATAAATTGATCGGCCCTTCGGGATTTGATTCATTATAATCATACCAATGTAATCAAATAATGCACTGAATCTATTCTTCTGGGTTTGGAGTGTTACATTAACTCCTCTAAAAATAGTAGTTACTAATCATAGATAAAGATATACTCATTTTAGGCTCTTTATAGTTGGATGTGTTGGTACCCTTTCTCCTATGATGAAATGGGTGGTTGTTCTTTGTTGCGACAAATCCTTATTCATGAGACAACAAGTAAAGTTCAATTGATCTAAAAAATATTGGTGGTGACTCAAATTAATTAAAAATAATATGAAAACAAAATACATCAACCCTTAAAATTTGTAGTTGGTGATCATGTGTTTTTCAAATTCTCTCCTTAACTTGTACATTGAAGACTATAGAAGTAGGGAAATATCACACTAAGGTATGTTATTCCATTTATAGTAGTATAGAATCATGGGATAATATCATACTAGCTATATATACCATACCAGTTGATGTTTATTAATTGCATATTCCATGTTTCTTTGTTGATGAAATATCACCCTGATTAGTTTCATGTGATTGTGTGGGAAGATCAGAAAATGAAACTTAATGCCACTATGGTGGATTAACCTATTTGTATTATATATTTTTAGGATGGGGTATTGTAGCTTAAATCTATTCCTTTATTTTATATGCTATGAAATCATGGTAAATATAGTCATCAAAATTGGGATTATAATGAACTAATGAGGGATCAATGACCTCACCTATTTTTTGATCAAGATAAGTAAGTACTTTTTTGGATAAAGAAATTGGCATGATAAGAATAATTGTGATACTTATGTTTTCATGAGTAATAATTTTATTTATTTATTTATTTTATTATTTAAGCATTTAATGTTTGGATTTAAAAAACATGAAAAATGGGAGTACAATGAAAGATACATGGTTAGTTTCAAACATGCATCCCAACCTTGAAAGAGAAAATCTTGTGTCTAGTGTCCGAAGAATGGTTGACATGCAGTTTCCCTAATTGTGTGGCCAAACTGTGCAACCTTCCCAAATTTTAAAAATTTCAATTTTACCTATTTAATTTTAAATTAGGGTATCACTTTTATACTTTAATTTTACTTAACCCTTATTGAGTTATCTCTCCCTACCATCTTCCCCATCTATTTTTATCTACTTGGTTTACCTCAACTCTTCTTTAGTGATTCCTTACAGTAATCTCTTCTCCTACCTTCATTAACTCTTCCTCTATTCTCTCTCACCCTTATTCAACATGTTATTATTACTCCTTTTACCCTAGTAATATGTGGTGTACACTTCCACAACTATGGTATATTTTAATTAGGATTTTCTTGGTTCTAAGGGTCCATAAAGGGTCCCTTTTAACTTAATCATTTTTTAGTTTAAGAAGGAAGATAGTTTTTGGTGGATTTAGGTAGGTGTTTTTATGTGGATTTATTTTATGTAACATGTTTAAATTTATTGTGTGTTTTAATTTTTTCACTTATTATACTAAATATTTTATTAATAGTACTTGATAAACATATAATTTTTTATCAAATCTCCATTTCTATTTTTGACATAACATAATGGTTTTTTAAGGTATAATTTTTTTAATTATATGGAATTTTTAATGACTAACTAGTGTTTGATAAGATGATAAAAATATATATTTTTGGTTTAAATAGAATTATTAAAGGGTTTTTAGAAAGGTTTTTATTCTTATTTATGGATGTTTTTATTTTTCATTTCATTATGGATTTTAAGGATATTTTTAGCTTTATGTTTTAACCTTTATTTATTTCTTCAATCACTTGTTTATTTACTTTGAGATTGATGCACCCAGTGGACTAGTGTAGGCACATGGGGGGGGGGGTGTAACACCCCAATATTTTAGAATATATTCCTCATTATTTTTTTTATTTCTTTGACAGTTTGTGTTTCAAAGAACATCGAGCTTAAACAACCTATCAAATATATTATTTAAATATAACCTCTATAACCGAGACATTATATTGGTGGCCATGAATAGGAATAAATAAATTATAAAAATTATATGTTTTACACATTTATAAATTAAATTCATTATTTATCAATTGATTATAAATGAAAATAAAAATCATTTGAATATAAAAGAGATATTTTTCTAAAAAAACTGGTTATATGCGCGCAATGTGTTTCTATATTAATGAATTAAATTAATCACTATCAGTGAATTATTATAATGAAATTTATATATTATATATTCAGTCAAATTTTTTATCATTTATCTAATATTTTTTCTATTCTTGAGATAATAATAAACCCAGTTTTATGCTTAAAAATGTATTTTTTCAAAAAGCGAGTTTGTCAGGTTTTCCACCCTTATTTTAAAATTAATTTTATCCAATTTTATAAAATTGATTTTAGAAAATGGTTTCTTTAAATCATAATGTCAAAATTATCTTTGAGTGAATTTTTTATAATTTTCTAAAATGATTAAATTTTCAATGAATAGTGAAAAACTCCTCATTTTTATTTAAAAACTCTTTTTCATTTAAAGAATTTAAAAATTTTAAATTTTTTTAAGTAAAATTAGTTAAATTATATTATAATTAATATAATTTATTTTATTGAAATAAATTATATGTCCAATTTTAATATAAATTTTTTTTATACTTATAAAATATTTTCCTTTGGAAAAATATTTTATCATTACGTTTGTAGGTTTAGATTTAAATAAAATTATTCCACTTCTATGAATTTAATTTGGAAAAATGTATTTAATATTTTTAATCATCACAAATAATATTTTATAACAAGGTAAACCAATTTTTTTTCATAATGAGTAGTAAAAACAACAAAAAATATTTACCATGGTTAAGGTTAAACAATTTTATCAAGGGTTAAACTAAAAATATTAGGGTTATAATAACCTAAAAATTTTCTAATTCATATTTTATGTCTCTTTATTGACCTTATCTCCTCTAAGGTTCTATAATTATCCATTTTGGGGCATTTTTTCAAGAGACAAATGTGGGTACAATTTGTTCTTTTAAACAATTTCTAGTGTGTTGTTCTCATCACTTATAAAAGGGAACCAACTATCCTATACTTATCACAATTAAAAAGACATTTTTACACCCAATAACTAACCAAATTGATTTCTTACACCCCTAACCATGACCTATAGTTATTTTTTGATCATAAAATCAATCTAGGAAGGCTCTAGTTATAAACCTAAGAAGATTATCTGAAGAATATATATAGTTCTAAACCATGTTTATTTATTTTATTTATTTAATTAAATATTTAATATATCTATAAACTATGAAAAAAATAGTAAAATCAATATCTTTAGTACACTTATATTTTATTATGTTAATTTCAAAACCTATATCCATCTCCTCTTCCATTAAAACCGATGTAATTCACTTTCCATCACCACCACTCATGGATGGATATAATGATGGTTTTAATGTATATATATATATATATGAAATAATTACACTTATATATTTACAATATCACATATACCTTCTTACCTTCCAATCTAGTGGAAGATAATGACGCCACTCGTGTATATGTGTGGACTACCGCCACTACGAAGAAATGTAAAACCTTTTTCATTTTTATTTGACATGGATGGTAAAGAGGATAATTTTAATTAATATATATGATATATATGATATATATGATATAATAATTATTCTATAATGGTGAAATTTTATTTGCCTTTATTTCATTCCATCCTTCAAAAAATGAAAACACTGTTCACGCGTACTCTATGAATGGTGTAACTCATTTTTCTATATATAACTTTTATGGAATATTATAAATAATTATATAATGAATATATATGATATGCATATCATGTTTAAAATTACTTATATTATGTAAACTTGATCAAAGTACAAGGACTGACACTACTAAACCAAAACAAACATGAAAAATGCAGTAGTTATCACCCAAAATAGTATAGTATTTTTAATAAATTATTGTTAATAAACAGGTGAAAAAAGTTATAAGAAAATAATATATGAGATAATATATAGGGTTTTTTATCTTTAATATGTATAATAAATATTTATTTATCATAAATTAGGTTCATACATATACAAAGGATATCAGACTTGAGGTAAGGGTTTCTCATCTCACTTTTACTGCTATGAGACATATTCCATAGTCACAGCTTATTTATTTTATGTGGTGTATATACTACCCATGAAATTATTTTATAATTATTCTCATGAAAATTATGGGATATATATATCCATATATGTTCCTTTCTTTCATGGGGATTATGATTTAAAAGTTACAAAACTGTTAAGGGTTTTACGATTATAATCCCATTGTTTACCAGGATTATTTATGATTAAGTTTATGATAATGAAATATTATGATATATCTTTAAAGAAAATCTTGATTATTATTCTACTATATATATTCATGAAATTTTCAAGTAATAATACAATTTACTTATCTTTTAACTTAAAATTGTTGAGGGATTTTTTTAATAAAAGTCTCCTTTATTTCTCTCTTCGGTCGAACATACTTTTTCTTCTATATTAATGTTTTTTAAAAAAATAATCTTTTTAAAACTCATAAATTATTTATTAAATAAAATTTTGCCCATGTTTTACTTTTTACAAAAATGGATTGAAATTAATAATCTATCCATTTTATGAATGAGGCACTTTTTACTTTTACCAAAAATGTGAAAGGAATATTTGTTTTAACATACTCAATATGTATGAAATTTTCCACTATCCTGATCGCTAATTTATTTAAATCTTCCTTTAAAAAGTTACAATGTTCTTTTAAAACAAAATATTTTTCCAAATATTTTGTAAAATTGTATTTTTTAAAAGTGATTTTCAAAGTGAAAAGTGTATTTTCTTTAAGAATGTTTTGAAAGTCATTTTTATGGTATTTCTATTCATAAATGACAACAAACCTCATTTTATCTTATAATCCTTTGTGAATATGTTGTAATGATACCAACCTTATTATCTCTCTAGAATGTTTATAATTATATTGACTGGGATTCACTATCTGATACCATTCGCCATAGTACTATGTATGGTTTATGATCATGTTTATTGATTGGGGAAAATATTAACATTCATATACTAGTTTTCTAATATGAATGTTTATGTTGATTATGCTTATTTATTAGGAAAATCATTAACATTTCATATATATTTTTTTAATATGAATTTTTAGGTTGATTATGTTTATCCCATTTCATATTAGGAATGCATTGGACTTAGTAAGTGATGGGTGAGTCTCACTATAGCCCCTCGATACATCGATAAGTCTCATGAGAAAAAATATATTAGGCATTTGGCTAAGGCCTTACCCATTTATAAAATATTTCCAGGCATGAGACCTTTATGGTATAATTATGATGTCTAAAATTATTCATTAACTCATTATGAGATTATTTATTGATTTCCATGTGATTATTCTATTAGTTAGAATATCCATAGATAAGTTTCATGTTCATGTGATTATTTATATGGTATTACTTGATCATCATTGACTCATATCATATTATTATTCATATTAATGTAATTGATTAAATTACATGATTTTTAGTTATTTAGTGTTCCATATTGATTATACCTTATTTGTTCATGATATCTTCCATTGTACACATAACCTTACTTAAGCATTATATCTCACCCTTTTCTTATGTTTCCTTTCCCCAGGATGTCAGGAAGTGTATTATGATTGATATGTAGGGATATGAAAAATGGAATAATGGTGTTATCAAATAAAATTCCATGTTTCATTTTAATTTTTCAATTTTAATGTGAAATTCAAGTATATATCTTGTTTTCCAAGACTACTAAACTTTTTGGTCCTTTGGGTTTCAATCAATTGTATCTAGAACCAATGTAATAAAGTAATAAATGGATCTAGATACTATATTCTGCGTCATTATAGTTGGAATTAGAAAAAATTTAGTTGAAAACTTAGTAACTAGATTTAAGAAAACACAAATTAGAGAACATAACCTTATGAATGGATTTGAGGATAATTTTATGTGTAGTATAACATCCTAAAGTTTTTTTAAGGTAGATATTATATTTTTTTTCTAGTAATACATCTATGTCTAGATAATACAAGTGGATTTTGCTCTAGGATAGTTATACCTAGGGGTAATAACTCTGAAAAGGGTGAATTGGGCTTTAAATTAATCATCACTTGGTGAAAAATAACAGGTCATGATGCGCACAAGGTTTTACACTTTCAGGGGATATGAATTGGTCAATTAAAATTTTATTTATGAACCAATATAAAGGATTTAAATAGATGATGAAAATTAAATGACATATTTTAACCCAAAGGTGTCATATGATGAAAATAAGGTGTCATGATTTAGACATCCTATAAATTATTATGTGGTTTCACACTATGATTATTATTTCTCATACTATAATTTTTTTATTCAATGGATGGAACTATAAAGAATCATGTTAATACTAAATGTGATGGAAAATGCAGTGATTATGGGAAACCAAATTGGATTATGACTATAGAAATGATATTTTTATTATACCTAATTGGTTATCATGATATAGGATTAAAAACATTCACTTTAACCAACTCTTGGACTCACCAATAAAGATAAGGGTGGAGTCCACTAAGAGGTTTAGAGGTAGATAATGTGTAGGAAAGATAGATTAATTCCCTTCATATCAAAAATGTGGAAAGTGGAACCCAAGAGAATATCTCAAAGAAACAAAACAACTGTTTTATATGTGGAAAATAAGGTCACAGAGTAATGATTTTACAAAAAAAGTGAGGTGTTCAATGGAGATCAATAAATTTTATCCGAGAGATTGATTTGTAGTTTATTTCCTTAAATATGGGGAACTTGGGAATTATCTGAGTCAATGGAATCTTTTAAAGGTTTACTCCTATACTATAGAATGACCTATATTATACCATTCATTTGAGTAAAAGGGTGGAATTATTTATGTATTTTAATTCAAGAACTATGTTGTAGAATTATTTTTACCAATGGTATTTTTGTTATAAGAACCATGCAACATGTAAGGATTTTATTAATTTTGGAAACATATTTTTCTTAATGTAGTATTATCTTAAGAGTTACGGATACCATCATGGGTTTATGAGTTTATGTTTGGTCCTAAGTTTAAAGTATTAAAAACCCCTTTTAAGGTTTTATACGATGGGAGTTTATCAAGATTAATGATAGTTTGGGAGAAATTTATGGAAATACAACCCATTGGTTTAGTATATGTTTTAGTAAATAAAGTTATTTAAGGAATAATTCTTGTACATTTTATGGAATTATGTTTAAAGGTGTTGGTAACCTTTAAGGTTTATCATATATTTTATGTTGTGGTTATTATGGGTTATTACAATCTATAAATGTGATAGGAATTATATTAATATAGTTTTGTAAAAAGGACAACTTGCATGTTAGGTGAAAAACTATTACATCCAACAAGGCCGTAGGGCTTGGACCCACAAATAAAGGGTGATAAGGGTGTAAAGCCTACTAATAGCCTATGTGATATCTCAGTTAGTATGATATTTTTTACTTAAGTGATTTGATGGATAAATATTAAGTTGATTTTATAGTGACCCTAGCCTTTTACACAGAACAATACATGATTTTAACCTTAATTATACATCATATTACAAGCCAAGGATCGTTAAGCCTAGTGTCTTTGGAAACTAGGTACATAAAACCGATAACATGGGGATAAAAAAAATTCTTTATTTAATCTCCATAAAGAGATCCTAACTTCCCTTGAGATCTTACATCCGTATAGGGTACCCTAGGGAACACATGAACAAAGGGATGAGCTAAAAATCCCAGTAAGGGAAAGACTATATGAATAAACTTTAAGCACATGAATTAAGAGGCTTGACATAATGATATTGGAAGCATGGAACATATGGCATCATAACATATAAACATGGGATCAAAAAAAAATGGAATAAAATAAGCATGGGATAATATAAGAATGAGATTATATAAGTATAGTTTCATAGGGAGGTGGCAGAAACTTTAAACATGACTTTAGTATGGGTCAAGGCTAACTGCCAATCTCGTTTCCCATTGTAGAATTGCCAAGGCTAACCGCCTAGACCGTTTTACCATAATATTCTCATGAGACATTAACTTTACCCAATGCATTGGAGCGCTATCTGGGCGCACCCATCTAAGATTATTCATTTATATGCTTTCCACATAAAGAATCTCACATAATCAATCATACAAAAACATAAGAGTACCCAAGGAAAGAAATGGGCACACAATCACGTCATGAAGCATAATAAAAAGGGACATAACATAAAAGAATCCATGAAAGAAAGGAATTAAATCATAAATAGACATTAATAATTTATAAAGGAATAAATCATGACAAGAGATAATAAAATTAAGTGATAACATGTAAAAATAGTTTTTAGGAATCTTTAAGTCAAAACATTTTAGTGCGGTTTAAGAAAACATCGAATATCTCTTAAAACGAAAAGCGGCATAATATTTTTATAAAACTAGAAGTAAACCAGGAGGGTTTTAATAATAAAAATACTGATTTTATAAAGACAAAGGTGACTTAAAACAGAGGATAGAGTACACTTGATAATAGGAAATAATTCGGGAAGTTCCCTTAAAACGGGTTCACTTATCAGGAAGTAATGAGGACAAAATCACTTAAAAGAATGAATATCCCTGAAAGATAGTGATGAAAGAGTCTTGATAAATAAACTTGGAACATGTACACAACATTTAGATTATTCACATGAAAAGATATGATAACATCATTTTGGTAGAAAGGTAGATAAGACAACCTGAAGGAATAAAAGAGGTTCGGGTAGAATTCTTTATGGATTATCAGCATGGTATCAGGAGTACTTAAGGGGGATTAGTGAGAGAGGAAAGAGAATTACAATCACTTATAAATAAATAGGGAAGTATGGTAAAGGTTATAAATCATACCCCATAATTAATAATTACAGACAACATGTCCTAACATAGTGAACAATCTTGAATAAGGGTGAAATTTAGAGAATCCCTTACCTTAGGTCCGTTGGTGTTCTCCAATTGATATTAATGACCCAAATAGTAAAATTAGGTTTATTAATAAATAGTTACAGAACCTTTTCTAAAAGTAAAATATTCATTATAACCTTTTTAAGTTCATTTATACCCATTTTGATTGATTACAAGGTTCAATTTCATTGTTCGGGTCCGTTTGTTTCATTTGTTTTAATGATCGGTTCAATTTTATTTAGGTTCAAATAAATTGTAAGATGAAAGTGGTTGTACAGAATTGAAGTTATATAACATTATTGGGCCTCTATTAGGTTAAATGGTTACAAAATTCATTTGGTTAATTAGAGTGAAAGAGAACCTTTACATTAAACATTAATGATAAACACTTGAATTAATTTTAACGATTTTGCCCATAATTGACTTGTTTTGTATTGCTGTTTTATATCATGAGTGTATGAGGATTACCGAAACTTAAATAAGAAATATAACATATATAATAATCTGGTTCAACCATAACATAAATGGTTTCATTACCAGAAACAAAATGATAAAAGAATTTGAAAACACATTATCCATGATGTCGGTAATTTGACACATCACGGATAATGTTTTAATTCTAGAACGTGAGGGAGAGGAGGAGAAGCATGATGCTTGAAATTTTCCATAAAAATGATTATCATCCAGAATATATGAGATTCTGGAGCTTTCATTCCTTTTGGATAAGGGAAGGGGAAGAGGGTATGAGAAAATAATGAAAATGAAAACAAAACACTTGAAAATGAAAGAGGGTTCTTACCCTTTGATATCCTCTCTTTGAGACTCCTCTTAGGGGATTTGATTTTGGTCTTTTGGAAAGAACAGAAATCCTTGGACGTGGGGAAGGAGCTTGGGAGGGTATTTGGGAAGAATTTTGGCTAGGCAAAAGGCTTGAGAGGTGTGAGGGAAAGAGGTAAGGAGAGGGGGTATTTATAGTGAGGGAGGAGAGGGTTTTCCCAATTGTTTATTCAATAGTTTATTAATTTCCCTCAACACGAGGAATGGTGATGATTCCTTGACAAAAAATAGTAAATGTAGCATGTGAATCTGAACCAATTGGGCTTACACCAGCAGAACATCATCATGACTTCATAATTAATGTATTTTTCTTATTTTGTGAATTGTCGTATTTCACTATTCATCAAAATTTCAAGTATTTCAGAAAAATCCCAAAAATTTACCCTAACCATTTTTTTACATGTAGAATCCAAAAATGAAGTCCATTTTTGAAAAATAATTTTCTAAATATTATTATTTTAATATTTAATTAAAATCATTATTTATTATCAAAAACCAGTTTTAATACATTCATTAACATATTCTAAAATATAAGTATGTCGTAATTTCAAATTCAATATTATTATTATACTATCATAGGTGAGGTTATTATTCATTAGGGTATATCACTACTCATAAGGGTGTTTTACTATTCATTAGGGTAGGTTACTATTCACCAAATATTAAGTTTTTCTTATCGGACTCCAAATAACTTACTGATTACAACTGTGTATATCGTATTTTCTAAATTCAAAACACAGAAGTGACAAACATATGTTTAAAGGTCACTTAGCACTAATTAGTTCTTTGTGTTGTGTTTTCAAGTGATTTTATGACATAATTATGAGAAGAGAATTTTCTTTAAAAAAACATTGGGTCGTTACATTCTTCCCCCCTTAAAAAATTTTGCCCTCGAAATTTCATTTTACATTCTAGGAAAAAAACAAATGTGGGTAATTTTCCTTCATTGATTCATCCAATTACCATGTTTCCACTTCGTACTTATGGTTTTGCCATAGTACCTTGACCAGGTGAGTAGTCTTGTTGCGTAGAACTTTGTCTCTACAATCCAAGATCTTCACTGGATACTCCTCATAGGAAAGATCATCCGCCAACTGTACCACCTCTAAAGAGAGTATATGTGAAGGGTCTGGTATGTACTTCCTTAAGAGGGATACATGAAAGACATCATGTACTTTCGACATGGTAGGTGGAAGTGCCAGTCGATAGGCCACAGCTCCGACTCGATCAAGTATCTCGAAGGGGCAGATGTACCTGGGACTTAACTTCCCTTTCTTACCAAACCTCATGACCTTATTCCACGGAGATATGTGTAGAAATACCATGTCTCCAACTTTGAATTCAAAGTCTCGTTGACGATTATCTGCATAACTCTTCTTTCGACTTTAGGCTGCCTTGATATACTGCTGAATGGTTTTCACTTTCTCCACCATTTCTTTGACCATTTCAAGTCCTAGCAACTTACTCTCATCGACTTCATCCCAACATGACGGTGATCTGAACCTTTTACCATAAAGGGCTTCATATGGTGCCATTTTAATGCTTGAGTGGAAACTATTATTGTAGGAGAATTCAACCAGTGGAAGATATTGGTCCCATCCTCCTTTTAATTCTATATAACATGATCTCAACATATCTTCTAGTGTATGAATAGTTCACTCAGACTGGCCATCAGTTTGAGGATGATAGGCCGTACTGAAGTTCAGTACAGTGCTCGGAGCATTCTGGATACTTTTCCAAAACTTTGAGGTGAATCTCGGATCACGGTCAGATACAATAGATAGTGGTACTCCATGCAGCCTTACCACTTCTTTGATTTAAATCCATGCAAGTTGATCTAATGAGAAGTCCTCTCGAATCATGATAAAGTGATCTATCTTCGTAAGACGATCCACAATGACCCATATAGCATTGTTTGCTCTAGATGTCCTTGGAAGTCCAGTGACGAAGTCCATGGTAATGTTCTCCCACTTCCATGATGGTATGAGTAATGGTTGCATCATCCCCTTAGAATTTTGTCTCTCAACCTTCACTTGCTGACATACAAGTCACTTTGATGTATATTCGACAATCTCTCTTTTCATATTGTCCCACCAAAAGTTTTCTTGGAGATCTCGATACATCTTTGTGCTCTCTGGGTGGATGGAGAAGGTTGAGCTATGTGCATCATTCAATAGCTCCTTCTTTATCTCTGTATCGGATGGTACACATAATCATGCCCCAAATATTACAACTCCTTCCTCATCAATTTTGAAATCGGAGGATTTCCCATTTTTAACAGCTTCCACCCTTTTATGAATTTCCACATCTCTTCTTTGAGCATCCTTTATTTTCTCTATGAGAGATGGTTAAGCAATCATTTGATAAAGGATTGATGATGTTCCTCCATTAATTATTCCCATGTCCATCCTTTGAAAATCTAAGAAGATCAGATCCTTTTCAATTCTCATCATTGATAAAGATGCAGGATCCTTTCTACTTAGAGAATCCACCACCTTGTTTGCCTTACCAGGATGGTAGTGGATTGAGCAGTCATAATCCTTGATGAGCTCTATCCATATTCGTTGGAGTATATTAATCTCTTTCTGTGTGAATATATATTTGAGACTCTTGTGGTTAGTATATATCTCACATTTCTCCCCATAGAGATAATGCCGCCAGATTTTCAAGGCAAAGATCACAACTGCCAACTCCAGATCATGCGTGGGATAGTTTTTCTCATGTATTTTCAGCTTCCTTGAGGCATAGGCTATCACTTTATCATTTTTCATTAGCACATAGCCTAAGCCTTTATTAGAAGCATCACTATACACCACAAAGAGTTCCCCACTTGAAGGGAGTGTGAGTACTGGCGCAATGATAAGCCTCTTTTTCAACTCCTTAAAACTGTCTTCACATTCCGGTGTTCAGACAAACTTTACTCCCTTCCGTGTCAGCTTGTTCATTGGGTTTGACAATCATGAAAATTTATTCATGAATCGTCAATAATACCCATCTAGACCCAAAAAGCTGTGGATCTCCATTACAGAAGTTGGTCTGGGCCACTCTTCAATTGCCTTCGTCTTGGAAGGGTCCACAGATATCCCTTTACTGGTGATAACATGCCCCAAGAATGATACTTCCTCCATACAGAACTCACATTTACTGTACTTTTCATACAACTTATCCCTTTTCAAAGTCTTTAACATAGTTTCCAAATTCTCCTCATGTTCCTCCTTGCTCTTGGATTATATCAGAATATCATTAATAAAGACTACCACAAATTTGTCGAGGTAATCTATAAAGACTCTATTCATTAAATCCATGAAAATTATTGGAGAATTAGTGAGTCCTAAGGTCATCACTATGAACTCATAGTGTCCATACCTTGTTCGAAAGGAAGTCTTGGGAATATCTTCCTTCCTCACCTTTAGTTGGTGATATCCTGACCAAAGTCCACCTTAGAGAAATAACTGGCCCCACATAGCTGATCAAACAAGTCATCTATCCGTGGAAGGGGATACTTGTTCTTTATTGTGATTTTATTGAGCTCACGATAATCAATGCAGAGGTGCATTGATCCATCCTTCTTTTTGATGAAGAGGACTGGATCACCCAACGGTGAAGCACTTGGGCGTATAAATCCCTTCTCCATATTCTCCTGTAACTGCTTCTTCAGCTCTTATAGATCTATGGTGGCCATTCTGTACGGTGTCTTTGAGATTGACAGAGATCCAGTGATAATTTCAATTGCGATCTCAACCTCTCAGTCAGGGGGAAGACGAGGCAACTCTTTAGGGAATACATCAGTGTAATCCCTCACGATGGGCATGTCTTCAAGCATGATTCTCTCCTTCGTCTCAATCATTTGAGTTAGATATTCATGCTCATAAGAAAGCAATACCCACACTTAAGACGATGATTTTAAAGGAGATTCATCTTCCTCCTTGCACTTGTAAATAATCGGAGGATGCTTCGAGATGTGGAGAGTAATCTCCCTTTCCTAGCAGTTGATGTTGGCCTTTTACAAAGATATCCAATCCATGCTGAAGATAGCGTCAAATTCCACTAAAGGAAGTATGAAAATATTTGATGGGAGGTTCAGTCCACAGAAATTAACCAGGTAGAAGTTATAAACCATGGATGCAATAATTTCCCCATTCACTGTTCTCACATATAACTTTTCCTCCAAATTTCGAGGTGGTGTTTGAATAGTTCTACTAAACTTGAAAGATATGAAAGAATGCGTAGAACCAGAATCGAATAGTACGTTTTCTATTCATGAATGAATAACAAGCGTACCTATCACCACATCGTTTTCTGGCTCCACCTCAGTAGTAGTGATAGCATAATCCTTTCCTTGTTTCCTTGGAGGTTGTTGCTGATTGCCTCCAACAACCCTCGGCTTAGGGAAATTGTTTGCATAATTCCCAAGCTCCTTGCAGTTATAACACTGCACTGTAGGCTGAGTGTTGATCTAAACCTTCCTTTCTTCTTCAACATTACTGGGGTTTTTCATATCCCTTCGGTAGTT
Organism: Viscum album; assembly: GCA_963277665.1. Classification (NCBI taxonomy): domain Eukaryota; kingdom Viridiplantae; phylum Streptophyta; class Magnoliopsida; order Santalales; family Viscaceae; genus Viscum; species Viscum album. Next base: position 1,563,885,696 of record OY728150.1, read on the forward strand.
ATTGGCCAGATGACCAAACTTTCCGCATTTGAATCAATTCTTAGTTCCCTTCAGACAGTTACCAGGATGCTTCTTCCCACAATTTTTACAAAGGGGAAAGTTGGGATTCTTTCCATCATGGGATTTTTTTGATGGAACACCCATGTTGTTTTCCATTTTCCGCTTCTTGTCACTGGGCCCATGAGACCACTGAGAGTCTCCAATCTCAATTTTTACCTTGAGGGCACAACGGAAAATGTCCTCATAACTGTTGAAGTCTCAAATAACCAATGCCTTTTGTAGACTCGACTTTAGTCCGCTAAATAAGTGATCCACTTTGCTTTCAGTGTTCATGACAAAGCCAGAGGCGTACCTTACAAGCCTTGAAAAGTTTGCTTCATACGCCCTGATGGACTCATCTTCTTTCTGTTCGAGTCCAAGGAACTCTCTTTCCATCTTGAGACGGAGGGTTTGAGGAAAATATTTGTTGAAAAACATCCTCTTTAATTCCTCCAAATCTATGGAATCGATTTCCTTTCGAGACTTTGTATTCTTGATTAGTGTCCACGAATGATCATCTTCCCCATCAAAATGATAGAATACCAGTACCACCTTCTCTTCTTCCAAGCACTGGAGGACGGAGAATATCTTTTCAATGGAGTTAATCCGTTGTTTCGTGAGGAGGGAATTAGAAGATCCACTAAACATGGGAGGACTTTGCCGCATGAAGGATTCCACGGAAAATTTCTCTTTACTTGGAGGAGGAGGACGTTCCACCTGATTCAAGTTATTATTCATAACTCGAGCCAGCTGAGTAAGTACTCCCATAAAGTTTTGAGCACCCGCTTCTGTCACATCAGGCATATTATTAGGGAAAGCATCAAATTTCCTGTCACATTGGTTGTTGGAATGTGTTCTTCTATTTCCCACCATTAACTAAGAAAAAGAACGTATAATTAGAGCTCTTGAATACTTATCTATTGAGCATAAAAAGGGAACTTTGAATATAAAAGGATAAACTTATAAAGAAGAAGTATGTCCTAACTTGTGATTCCTTAGGTTTATATTTAGGTTATCCTTAATCTATTTCTTAACTTATATTCTTATGGTCTTTTTACCTTAATAATGGTTTATACTAAGCTCGTGAATCTACCAAAGCATATCCCCCGGGAGTGTCTTAACCAAGAGTGCAGCAAGGCCCATTGTCATGCACCAGTTCCCGTTCGATTCTAGCTCAAAGTGGTGTTTTCGGGTTTTACCCCTAGGATACATCTGTGCCAGAGCCGCCTCTACCTGCTCATATCCAGACAGAGATTTATTTTCTTGATAAACCACTTGCTCTATACTCACCAAAATTTGGGAATGGTTTATAATACTTAGTCTCATCCTTAAGGTTCTCACAATGGTGCTCTATTCCTAATATCCAAAAATAACTAAACCATCATATGATACCAACTATAGTGACCCTATCCATTTACACATAACAATACATGATTTTAAGCTTAATTATACATCAGAGTACAAGCCAAGTATCGTTAAGTCTAGTGTCTTTGGAAACTAGGTACATAACACCGATAACATGGGGCTAAAAAAAACTTCTTTATTTAATCTCCATAAAGAGATCCTAACTTCCCTTGAGCTCTTACATCCGAATAGGGTACCCTGGGGAACACATGAACAAAGGGATGATCTAAAAAGCCTAGTAAGGGAAAGAACATATGAATAAACTTTAATCACATGAATTATGAGGTTTGACATAATGATATTGGAAGCATGGAACATATGGAATCATAAAATATAAACATGGGATCAAAAAAATATGGAATAAAATAAGCATGGGATCATATAAGCATGAGATAATATGAGCATAGTTTCATAGGGAGGTGGCATCAACTTTAAACATGACTTTAGTACGAGTCAAGGCTAACCGCCAATCTCGTTTCCCATAGTAGCACAAGCCAAGGCTAACCGCTCTGACCATTTGACCATAATCTTCTCATGAGACATTAACTTTATCCAATACATTGGAGCGCTATCTGAGCACACCCATCTAAGATTATTCATGTATATGATTACCACATAAAGAATCTCACATAATCAATCATACATAAACATAAGAGTACCCAAGGAAAGAAATGGGCACACAATCACGTCATGAAGCATAATAAAATGGGACGTAACATACAATCACCCATAAAATAAAGGAATTAAATCATAAATAGACATTAATAATGTATAAAGGCATAAATCATGACAAGATATAACAAACTTAAGTGATTACATGTAAAAATAGTTTTTAGGAATCTTTGAGTCAAAACATTTTAGTGCGGTTTAAGAAAACATCGAATATCTCTTAAAACGAAAAGCAACATAATTTTTTTATAAAACCAGAAGTAAACCAGGAGGGTTTTCATAATAAAAATACTGATTTTATAAAGACGAAGATGAACTAAAATATAGGATAGATTACACTTGATAATAGGAAATAATTCGAGAAGTTCCCTTAAAACGGGTTCACTTATCGGGAAGTAATGAGGAGAGAATCACTTAAAAGCATGCATATCCCTGAAAGAGAGTGATGAAAGAGTCTTGATAAATAAACTTGGAACATGTACACAAAATTTAGAGTATTAACATGAAAAGATAAGATAACATCATTTTGGTATAAAGGTAGATAAGACAACCTGAAGGAATAAAAGAGGTTCGGGTAGAATTCTTTACGGATTATCGGCATGGTATCAGGAGTACTTAAGGGGGATTAGTGAGAGAGGAAAGGGAATTATAATCACTTATACATAAATTTTGAAGTATGAGTGAGTTGAGAAATCATACCCCATAATTAATAGTTACACACAACATGTCCTAACATAGTGAAAAATCTTGAATAAGGGTGAAATTGACAGAATCCCTTACCTTAGGTCTATTGGTGTTCTCCACTTGATATTAATGACATGAATAGTCAAATTAGGTTTATTAATCAATAGTTCCAGAACCTTATTTAAAATTAAAAGATTTAGTATAACCTTTTTAAGTTCATTTATACCCACTTTTATTGATTACAAGGTTCAATTTCATTGTTCGGGTCCGTTTGTTTCATTTGTTTTAATGATCGGTTCAATTGTATTTAGGTTCAAATAAACTGTAAGATGAAAGTGGTTGTCTAGAATTGAAGTTATATAACAATAGTGTAAATCCAGTAGGTTACATGGTTACAAAATTCATTTGGTTAATTAGAGTGATAGATAACCTTTACATTAAACATTAATGATAAACACTTGAATTAATTTTAACGATTTTGACCATAATTGACTTGATTTGTATTTTTGTTTTATATCATGAGTGTATGAGGATTACAGAACATTAAATAGGACATATAACATATATAGTAATCTGGTTAAACCATAACATAAATGGTTTCATGACCAGAAACAAAATGATAAAATAATTTGAAAACACATTATCCATGATGTGGGTAATTTGACACATCACGGATGATGTTATAATTCTAGAACGTGAGGGAGAGGAGGAGAAGCATGATGCTTGAAATTTTCCATAAACATGATTATAATCCAGAATATATGAGATTCTAGAGCTTTAATTCCTTTTGGATAAGGTAAGGGGAAGAGTGTATAAGAAAAGAAAGAAATTGAAAACAAAACACTTGAAAACGAAAGAGGGTTCTTACCCTTTGATCTCCTCTCTTTGAGAATCCTCTTAGGGGATTTGATTTTGGTCTTTTGGAAATACCAGAAAGCCTTAGATGCGTGGAAGGATCTTGGGAGGGTATTTGGGCAGAAGTTTGGCTAGGAAAATGTCTTGAGAGGTGTGAGGGAAAGAGGTAAGGATAGGGGGTATTTATAGTGAGGGAGGAGAGGGTTTTCCCAATTGTTTATTCAATAGTTTATTAATTTCCCTCAAGACAATGAATACTGATGATTCCTTGACCAAAACTAGTAAATTTAGCATGTGAATCCGAGCCAATTGGGCTTACATCAGCAGAAAATCATAATGACTTCATAATTAATGTATTTTTCTTATTTTGTGAATTATCGTATTTAACTATTCATCAAAATTTCAAGTATTTCAGAAAAATCCCAAAAATTTACCCCAACTATTTTTTGACATGTAGAATCCAAAATTGGATTCCATTTTTCAAAAATAATTTTCTAAATATTATTATTTTAATATTTAATAAAAATAATTATTTATTATCAAAAACCAGTTTTAATACATTCATTAACTTATTCTAAAATATAGGTATGTCGTACTTTCAACTTCAATATTATTTTTATACTATAATAGGTGTTTTTACTATTCATTTGGGTATATCACTATTCATAAGGGTATTTTACTATTCATTAGGGTAGGTTACTATTCACCAAAAATTAAGTTTTTCTTATCGGACTCCAAATAACTTACTGATTACAACTGTGTATGTCGTATTTTCTAAATTCCAAACAGAGAAGTGACAAACTTTTGTTTAAAGGTCACTTAGCACTTAGTAGTTCGTTGTGTTGTGTTTTCAAGTGATTTTATGACATACTTATGAGAAGGGAATTTTCATTAAAAAAACATTGGTTCGTTACAGATTTTGGGAAACATATTATCTGTTCATTTTTTTTTAAAATTTTTATGATTTTTATATGATTAATGATTTTTGAGCATACATTTTATTGGGTTGAGATATATTTATAATATTTAGGTTTGACATAAATGATTCTTTGGGAATAATTATATTATTTATTTGGTGGTTTTAGATGAATATTATGAGATAACCTTTAAGTTTATAACATTATTTTATTTTGAGGTTATTGTGGTTAATTGGGATATGTGGTTATTAATTTTTTGAATAATCTAAGTTTAAACTTTGGTGGAAATTTTGAATTAAAAAGTATTATTTATTCATATTAAGGCTTATTAATTTGGGGTATTATCTTAGATTATTATAACCATTTTGGTTTTATTAAAGATAGGATAAATAACTTATTATTATTTTATAGATTATATGATCTGTTAAAAGTTCATTTCAGTGCCTCAAGCATTAAAAATTCATCTTGGATATTAATTTCTTATAGTAATAAATAAATTAGAAATTGATCTAAGTACCACCAAAGGACGCATTTTTTTTTTAAAATAAAAGATATAAAGTAAGTTTATTTTTTGGGACTCTCTATCTTGATAGTAAAATAATCCCTAAAATTTAGGAAAATGATGTTGAAATAAATTAATGTTATACATTCACCATCATTTTTGGTGAAATAATGGTCTTTTATCTGATCACATATTTATGGATTTATAGTTATTATCTTTCTCTTGATCATTAACTTTATTATGATTAATGGTCTCTATAACTCTCCATTAGTATTTCCTCTTTTCCTCTATATCTATATTTTCAAATCCCACTAATTGTTTCCTACATTTAAACCTAGTTATGTGCTATTCTAGATGGCTTTGGTAATTTCCTTTCTCTCTTATCAAGGGAAATTTTTATGAACCCTTTTTATGATGTGAGTTTTCAAAAAAGGTTAAAACTATGATTTAAAAAATAGAATTGTGAGGGTGGAATTTATTGAAGAGGGTATAATGTAATATATATATATATTTTATTATATATTCCTATTTATATAAATTTTATTTCTTCTATGTTTTCATTACACGCAACACCAAGCTTAAATGACCATATAATATATTATTTAAATATGACCATTATAACCCAACCATTACATTGTTGGATATAAATAAGACTAATTAAATTATTAAAATTATATGGTTTACACTTGTATAAAATAAATTAACTAGTTTTTAATTAATTATGAATTAATATAAATATCATTTGAATGTAAAACAATATTTTTATAAAAATCGATTTTTATACATACAATGTTTTTTTATCTTAATAAATTAAATTAATCACTATTGGTGAATAATTGTAATCAAATTTTTATATTATATATTCAATAATTTTTTTATTCATATAATATTGTTTCTAAACACAAGATAATAATAAACTTAGTTTTATGCTTAAAAACTATATTTTTCTAAAATCGGGGTTTTCATATTTTCTACACTTATTTTAAAATTAATTTTTTCCACTTAAGAATAATGTATTTGAAAAAATTAATTTAAATTTTTAAATAATATTTTAAAAACTATCTTAGAGTTAATTTTTGATTACTTTCTGAAAAGAATAGTTTTTCGATGAATGGTAAAAAAAATACTGATTTTTATTAAAAAGTGACTTTTATTTTAAAGCATAGAGAAATTTAAATTTATTTTAAAATTTTTAATAGTAAAATTAGTTCAATTATAATAAAATTAATCAAATTTAGGTCATTTTAATCAATTATATGTTTAATTTTAATGTAAAAACTTTTTATACTTATGAAAACATTTCCTTTGGAAAACTGTTTTTTGTCGTGTCTGTGGGTTTAACTTTAATTTAAATTCTATGACTTATATGAATGTAATTTGAAAAAATGGATTCCTTTTTTTAATAAGAATATTTAATATTATATAATATGTTTAACTAATTTTTTGGTGGTAATTAATAGTAAAAATAGTAAAAATTAATTATTGCGGTTATGGTAAAAACAGGTTTACCGGGGGTTAAACTAAACATATAAGGGTTAAAATGACCTACCAAATTGTATAATTCCTATTTTTGGCCACATTTAGATATTATATCATATTTTGTTTTATAATTAACAATTTTTTATCCCTAGGTAATTAGAAAAACATGGTTATAATTTATTCTTTTTAAAGCATCCAAGTGTGTCCTTCTGCCAACTTATAAAAGGGGACCTCATTTATTATCCTATTAACACTTCCAAAGCCATTTTATTTATACAAGGCCAACCCAAAAACCTTTATTACATACCTACCAATGACCTATATTTTTTTATTATAAAACCAATCTATTAAGGCTTTAGGTATAATCCTAAAGAGGTTCTCTGAAGAATAGGTATAGTTCTTAACCACACATCTTCATTTTATTTCTTTCTTTAGCTTCCTAAAATCTCCATAAAGTATGATAAAATAGTAAAACTATTATATAAAATAACCTTATATGTTATTATGTTATTTTTTCAACATATATACATATCCTCTTCCATTAAATGGGAATAGAAATAGTCAATTGTGTGTAGGGAGGGCTACCACCTCACAGACTGATGTAATTCATTTTCCATCACCACCACTCATGTATAGATATAATGAAGGATTTAATATATATATATATATAATATTAATTAAATAATTAAACATTTTGAATTATAACATCACATATACCATCTTACCTTCCAATCTATTAGAAAATAATAACGTCACCCATGCGTACGTGTGGACTATTGCTTCCACAAAGCGATGTGAAACATTTTTCATTTTATTTTGAAATTGATGATAATAATGATAGATTTAACTAATATATAATATACATTTTTTATATAATAATTTTTATGGAAATTTTAAATATTATTTATCTTTATTTCTTTCCATCTTTCAAAATATGAAAATAACATTTATGTATATATGCGACCTACCATCTTCATAAATGGTGTAACTCATTTTTCTATATATAAATTTTATAAACTGCTATAAATAATTATATAATAAATAAATATGATATGTATATCATGGTTAAAATTTTGGAGATTATGTAACCAAGATAAAAGTACAAGGACTAAAACTATTGAACCAAAATATATGTGAAAAAAGAAGCAGTTATCACTCGTAATAATGTTTTTAATAAATAATTATTGATAAATAGGTGATAAAAGTTATAATAATATCATATGGTATAGTATATATAATTTTTGATCTTTATTTGACTTTAAATAAATATATATTTATTATAAATGAGATTCTAATATGTATAAAGGAAATTATACATGAGATAAGAGTTTTTTATCTCACTTTTACTTCCGTGATACATATGCCATATTTGCTTCTTATTTATTTTGTGTGGTGTATATACTTAACATGAAAGTATTTTATGATTATTATCATGAAAATTATGGGATATAAATATCCATACATGGTCTTTTATTTCATGGTTCTTATGATTTAAAATTAACCAAAGTGGTAAGTGTTTTACGATTATGATCTCATCATTTATCAGGATTGTCTATGATAAAGTTCATGATAATGAAATCTTATGATATATCTCTGAATAAACTCCTTATTTTTATCCTCTAATATTTATTCATAAAATTTTTACTTAATAGTACCATTTACCAATCTTGGGTACTTAAATTTATTGATAACTTGTTTTAGGAAAATAAGACTTTATCTCTCTCTTCGATTGAAAATCATTTTTCTTTTATATCCATGTTTTCTAAAAAAACAAAAATGTTTTTAAAAATATCAAAATTATTTTTTGAATAAATTTTTACCCATGTTTTTCTTTTTAAAAAGTGGTCTAAAATAAATCTTCTTGTTTTTTTCCTGAATGAGGTACTTTTGAATTTTACTAAAAATATGAAAGTAATCTGTGTTTTAATGTACTCGACAAGTATGTAATTATCCACCATCATGAACACCAATTGTTTTGAAGCTTACTTTACAAAGTTACAATGTTATTTTAAAAAAGAATAATAATATTCTTGATAATTTTAGTTTTTAAAAGTTTTTTTAAAAGTGAAAAGTAAATTTTCCTCAATAATGGTTTTAAATGCATTTTTTATGTTTTATATTCATCAAGGAAAAAAGACTCATTTTACCATGTAATCCATTGGGAATATATTTTAATGATATCATCCTTATCATTTATTCAAAAAATTTATGATCATTTTGAATGGGATGAACTATTTGATACCATTCTTCGTAGTACTCTAGATGGTTTATGATTATGTTTATTGATTGGGGGAAAGAATTAAAATTTGAATGCTAGTTTTCTAATACGAATGTTTATATTGAGTATGTTTTTTGATTGGAAAAATTATTAACATTTTGTATTATAGTTATTAAATATGAATGTTTTTATTTATTATGTTTATCCCATTTCATATGAGGAAGGAATTAGACTTAGTAAGTGATGGGCGAGGCCCGCTATATCCCCTTAATTCATTGATGGGTCTAATGAGACAAACTTGAATGGGTATTTAGCCAATGACTTACCTATTTATGAAATATGTCTTTTCATGAGGCCTTTTAAATTTTTTTATGATGAATATCATTATGAATATCCTCATTATGAGATTAGTTATTGATGTTTATGAGATTATTCAATTAGTTAGAATATCCATGGATAAGTTTCAATCTCATGTGATAATTTATATGGAATTATTTAATAAATATTTATTAATTCCATATAATTATTCGTGTTCAAATTATTGATTAAATGACATGTGTTTTAGTTATTTACCTTGATATATTGATTATGCCTTATTTGTTTATGATATCTTTCACTATACGCATACCCTTACTAAGAATTTGAGTTCACCCTTTCTTATATTTTATTTCCTCAGGATGCTAGGAAGTGTATGATTGATATGTAGGGATATGTGATAAGTTAATTAATTATTTACATTTTTTATAATAAAATTCATTGATTTTAATGATTTTTATTATTAATACATTCCTGTATTCCTGATTTTTTCTTCATTTATTTTTAGAATGCTATAAGTTATGGTAGATGAGAAAAAGACATGGAAATGATCATAATATTCATTTGAAAGAAGGTTTTCTACAATGATGGATAACAAAAAAGAACTTCAATGGTATATAACTAAATAACCATGGTAAAACTAGGCTTCTAGAGTTGAAAACTAACTTCATGTAATCATTACACATCATGAAATGGTTAATGTCATGAATTTAATACAAGTCATGGAGTAGAAGAAACTATCACAGAGTAATGATGACATGGGTCATGGTGTGAAACATTTGTTTCTCACCTTGAAATACACCATGAATTACTAGAATGTCTATAATTCATGAATTTGGCACACATAGTGCAACATTTACACATTGTGTAATCACTAAAGGACGTGTAATGGTTGAGGCGGACCAAAACAACCATATTCAATGTATCTTGAAGTTTTGACTTGTTTTATGTGATATTAACACTTATGAACACCTTTTGACCTATCTTAAATTCCATTTATTTCTACATGAGCCTATTTGGATTCTATAAATAGTGGGTCAGACTACTACAGTCAGAGAGATCTAGAGACCAAAGCTTGGAACAAGAAGTTACACTATGCAGATTCCTCACTAGTTTCATCTCCATTTTTTTATTATGATTTATTTTATTTCTTTAATTCCCTATTATTCACTCATCACAGGGATGAGGGGGGTAAAATAGACTTATTTTAGGGGTATGTGGCTCATAGGGGGGAGGTGGTGTTGTATTTTTCTCTTTTTACTTATTCATTTTTTTAGATTTCCATAGTTTATTCAATCAATTTCCATTCCCTTTATTTTTCTTTTATCATGACCATTGGTATTTTAATATAAAAGGAACTCTTTAATTTTCACAACTAGTTACAATGAATTAATTCATGACCATTATTGCATTCAAGGAAACCAATTTTTAAATATGGCATCGAGAAAAACTTGATTTGGTGGAACCCTAAATTTATAGACCAAGGAAAATAGGGTATTTACATGTAAATGAGGGGATACGATGACCATTTGATCTCTTTTATGGAATCCCACCATTTTATTACATAACTTTTCATTACATGATACAAACAAAGGACATTTTAAAGTTTATTTTCTTAGAAATAAGGTAAATAATACATGAATACATAAAAAAAATTCTAAAAACACTTTAAAAACATATTTTGGGTTCACTATAGGTTTATTTTATTGAATATAATATCATGGGGACATATATAAAAGGAAAGGGATGAGAATAAAGCATAATAATGGAATAATAAAGAGAGACATGTTGCAAGTTATCTTGATACATATCAATAAGAACATGAAGTATAATGACAAGCATGAGAAAGAGGCATATTATTATAATAAGATAAGAATAATAACATGAAAATGTGGTTATAATATTTAAATGAGTCATTCATAAGCATATCAGCAATGTTATTCACTAAGGTTTCATAAATGAAAATTACCAAGGTTATTCACCAAGGTATCATAAAACATGTCATCTCTTGAGATTAAATTCTTTACCCAATGCATTGGAGAACTATTAGGGTGCACCATTAATTTATCTTAATTCCTTATAATTTACATAGATCATAATAAATCATTTCATTAATAACCCATGGAGAATAAATAACATTTTTCTTATCAAAATCTTGGCATACAAAAGAGTTTAGAGACCAGATTATTATTTCATTTTTTAAACCACAACTTGGGAATACCGTTTTCTTTCATGTAAATCCCTGAATCAATTAGTCATTTTTATATATAGTTTATTACCATTTAATTAGAAAATAGTATTAGGTATTAAAATAAAAAGGAAAATTTAATTTCTCATGTAAAATAGAGAAATTTGAGAAATAAATTTGGTAGTATAACAGGTATAAAACATAATTTTAGAAAATGGAGAAATAAGACAGGATAAGGGTATCCCATTGATAAAAAATAATTTTTATGTAAGGGTTTGATCAAAAGGTTAATAAAATATAGTAACCATAATAATTATGTGAGAAATATAAAAAGAAGTTCTTGAATTGAAGAGAAAAGAATGATAATTCCCCTACCTTGAAGAGTTACTCCTAGATCTTGAGGAATGGAACCTTAAAGAATTGAGAACAACTTGGGGGGACTCCATGGGAGGTAAAATTACAAGAAAATAATAGATTATGGATTGGGAGTGAAGGGGAATGGTGAAATGGGTGGGTATTTATTGCAAAAGTATAGGATTAGTTTAATAATTTCCAAATATATGTCTTGGAAATATAGGTTGTAGAAAATAAAAATCCATTGGCTTACCCATGGATTTTGCTCATGGTTTTAGAATTTTGGACACATTTTATGTTATTTTAATCCAAATTAACAAAAAACCATTTTCTATTAGTTCTTTTGGCATGGAAAAGTAAAGTTTCCACAAAGTAATATTTTTAAAGATTAAATCTTCTTTTTCAGACATTTGAAAGTCACTTATAGTTTTAGAAATTGATGAAAATATATTAAAATACATAATATTAATAACATAAAAATTTTTAGGTTGTTTATTGTGTTTAATTAATTATTATTTCATTATAAAATAGATATGAATTCATTAAACATACCGAAAACAAAAACTATATTTTTACTATTCATAAAAATAAATTATTTTAAAAAATTCTCATAAATTCACCCTAACCTAATTTCAATGTGATGATTTCCAATATAATGTTTATTTTTCCATAATAAGTCTCTAAATATAAGTATTTTAACTTTTAAATATAAAAATAATTATTTATTTTAAAATATAAGTTTTAAGGCACAATAAAATTTCTCACACTTATAAAACATTTCCCAGTCCATTATAAAATTATTTTTCACTTATATTTAGTTGATATAATTTTAAAATAATATTTTATTAAAACAAATATTATACATAATAATTTATTTTATTATAAAATTGTATATATTTTATATAAAATTATTATTATGTTTTTATTTGCGTCCAAAAATAAATTTATCAAATTCATCTCAATTAAACATATATTTTATTAAGAAAAACTATTATTAAATGGAATTCATGGAATAAAAATTTTATTTATATAAAATGAAATAAAATTTAAGTAACTAAGTAATATACATGCAACCCTTTATTACACCCCGTATACGCCCTATGGGTGAGGTGTGTGATGGTCAAATTTTCATGGGGGTAGTTCGGTAACATTGAACGAGTGGTAAAATATACTGAATTGAACATATCCCGTAGGTGATTTCATTCAAGATTCACTTATTAAATCTTAGCTTGGGATTGGTCAAGGTAAAACCCCAGTGATGCTTCCTCCCCCCCAAGTTCGGACAAATGGGATTCAAACAACATGACTCTACTGGTTGAGGCCATTGATTCTTCTTTCTACACTAATTATCTTTTTTCATTAATACATATAAAAACTAATTTTAATGGTAAAATTATCACCCAAGGGTATAGTTTCCAACTTTCATATTGACCAATGTTCATATAACAGTTGAATCTCAATGGTCACACTTCCCTGTATACCCTATAAATACCACTTCATTCTTTTACTCAAAATACACTATAATCTCTCCCTAAGGTTATATATTAATTTATTAATAATTTGATTGGTTTAATAATATTTTGTTTCATTTATATATAATTTTTAGTGGAAGTGACAATTCTAGTAGATTTGGGAAATCCTTATCTTCCCATTTTAGCTATTCTACTTCATATTCTTTTTCCATTTGAAATGTTTTTAATTTTAATAGGCTTTATAATTGACTAATGTTATGATAATTGTTAATGAGATAAAATTTTTTTGGTTTTCATTTATTTTTTATGTGTATAACATTACATAATATTTAGGAACATTTATTCCGAAAAAAAATATCATTTAAAAAGTCTGGATTATTAAATTCCCTCCTTAATAAATTTAATCCACAAAATTACAACTCATTATCTCAATTGAGAAAAGGTTAGTGTAATTCTGTCTCACTGAATCCTCTATTTCCCATGTCACTTATTCATATTTAAAGTTCCTCCACAACACCTTGACAAGGTGTGTAATATTTTTTCATAGTACCTTGTCTCTATAGTCCAAGATCTCCACTCGATGATCCTCATAAGATAGGTTATGTTCCAGTTTTACCACCACCAGATTTAGTACATGTGAGGGATTAGGTATGTACATCCTCAAGAGAGGTATGTGGAATGAATCATGAACTTGAGATAGATTTGGTTTAAGTTTTAGATGATATTCCACTGATTCTATGTGGTCAAGGATTTCATAGGGGTGAATGTACCTAGGACTGAGATTCCATTTCTTTCCAAACTACATGATTCTATACCATGGTGATATATGAAGGAATGCTTTTCTCCAACATCAACCTCCAAGTACCTTAAATGATTTTCAACATAGATCTTATGACGAATCATAGCATAATTTCTATATTTTTGGATGTCATGAAACTTTTCTTTTATCTCTTACAAAATATCAAGTTGAAACAACTTCCTCTCACCTACTTTATCCCAACAAGTAGGAGTTATAAATCACTTTCCATATAGCACTTCATATGGTTCCATTTGAATACTCAAGTGGAAGCTATTTTTTTTTATAATAACTCAACTATGGGGAGGTGTTTATCCCATCCACCTTTAAATTCCATTGATCATGTTCTTAGAATGAACTCGTGTGTTTTGATAGTCCTTTAATTTTGGCCATACTGAAATTTAATTCAGCACTCATAGCATGTTGAAGACTTCTACAGAATTTATATGTGAAACTTGGATCAAGATCATAAATGGTAGAAAGTGTTACCCCCTGAAACCTCACCAATTCCATTACATATATCTTTGCAAGTTGTTCAATATAGAAATCTTCTTGAATAGAGATAAAATGGGTAGTCACGGCGTGTCCATCCACTATAATCCATATCAAATTGTTTCATTTGGATGTTCATGGGAGACCATTGATGAATTCCATAGTGATATTGTCCTACTTCCATGTTGGTATGGGATGTGGTTTCAATACCCCTTTAGGAAGTTTTCACTCCGCCATCACTTGCTAACACACCAAGTACCTTTATGTGTAGTAAAAAATATACCTTTTAATATTATAGAAAAAATAACAATCACGAAGGTCCCTATACATTTTTTTCTTCTAGGATGTATATAGAATATAAATATATGATCTTTATCAATCATTTACTCATTTATCTCTAGGATAGATGGAACACATAACCTTGTATTAAATTTCAGTACACATTTTGACTACTACAAAATAAGCCTTTAACAGTGCTAAAATGGACTTTATTAGTGCTAGAGAAGTGATGACTAACAGAGCAAGATTAAAAGACATTGGATTTTACCAGTGTTAAAAAATCACTAATAAAGGAAAAAATTTATCATTGCGTTTATTTATCACTGATAAAGGGTAATACTACAGTGCGATGTAATATCATACTGAAATACTGGTGTAGTGTACTGTAATAACACACTGCAACACCAAAACACCACCATAAATATACAAAAACAAGTACCAATACAAAATTTAAATGAAAAAATTACAACACAAATATAATAAAAAACTATATTATAGAAATTTTAAACATTGGTTTATAAAATTACATAAGTATAAATTATTACATACATTTAAAAATATCAATATTCCTTTTACTTTTGATACTGACCCCGACTCATTCTATTGTAAAAAAAACCACCCTTGGTCGAGAAAAATAATTCACCTATATGATAAAAATATTCTTATGTTAGTAATAATATAAATAAATAAATTAACAGAAAGTGTTAATTTTAAACTAAACTTTGAGTCATACCTGGAACACCACATATCAAATTGAGTTGTTGTTGATTTTTTCATCTCACACCATTTCTTGTTCATATTCAAGAATTATATATATAAAAATTAACTAAATAATTATAAGATAAAAATGATAAGGAAATTAATTAAGTCATATAAAATAGAACTATGATAAAACAATCTAAGATCATTTTATCAGTTTTGGTGATGTGAAGCATGTTTTAAACTAAATTGGTACTTATATATTAAAAAGATGAAATTGGATTCATACCTATCAAAATATGTGTCATATTGAGGTGATAATAATTCCAACATGTCCCAAATGACTTATGGTTCATTTTTCTAAAGTATCAATACAATCTAAATTCATTTTTTAGTTTTGAGTACGTCACTTGTTTTTTTACTAAAATGTCATTTTAAATTGGAAACACACGCTTTGAGTCATACTGGTCACATTATTTATCAATTTGACATGAGAAGATTTACTACACATCAAAAATGACTTATGAATCATTTTCCTAAATTATCAAGAAAATCTGAGCATGTTTGCTCAGTTTTCAGTGAGTGTTACTTTTTGAACTAAAATGTTAATTTTAAAATGATAACAGAAAATTTGCATCCTACCAGACATGTAATGTTTCATATTAAGGTGAAGGTAATTCTTACACATCAAAAATGACTTATGAATCATTTTTATAAGTACCAAAACTATCTAAATCCGTTCTCTTGGATTTCAGTAGGTGAGTTGTACTTTTTACTAAAATTGATGTTAATTTTAAATAAAAGACAAACATGGAGTCATACCTATCACATTGTGCATCTAATTGAGGTTTAGATAATTTTTACATGTCACAAATGACTTATGGATCATTTTAATAAAGTATCAAAATAATCCGAATGTGTTTTCTTGATTTTGTATACATCACTTGTCTTTTTTACAAAAGTGTCATTTTAAACTGGAATCACACACTCTAAGTCATACCCGCCACATCTTGTGTCATTTTGATGTGAGAATGATTCCAAAATTTAAAAAATGAATTATGTATCATTTCCCTAAATTATGATGACAATAAATGTGTGTTTTCTTAGTTTTTAGTGAGTGACACTTTTTGAACTAAAATGTCAATTTTATATTGATAATAGACACTTTGAGTCATACTGGGAACATTGTGTATAGGATTGAGGTGAGGAAAATTTATATACTTCAAAAAAAACTTATTAAGAATTTCTCCAATGTATCAGAACAATCCAAATGCATTTTATCAGTTTTGAGTATGTCAGTTGTCTTTTTACTAAAATTAATGTAAATTTTAAATAAAAAGACAAAATTGGAGCATTATGGTCACACCATGCATCAGATTGAGGTGAGGCTCATTTATACACATCTCAAATGAATTATGGGTTATTTTCTTAAAGTATCAAAACAATATTAATGTGTTTGATAGTTTTTGAGTATGTCACTTTTTTTTTACAAAAATTCTATTTTAAACTGAAAACGCGCACTTTGAGTCATATCGGTCACATTATTTATTAGTTTGACCTAAAACCAATTACTACATGTCAAAAAAAACTTATGAATCATCTTTTTGAATTATAAAAAAAATCTATGGTCATTTGATTGGTTTTCAATGAGTGAAATTTTTTGAACTAAAATATCAATCTTAAAATTATAAGAGGAACCTTGAGTCATACCAAGCACATCATGTATCATATTGAGGTTCCACTAATTATTACAAATGAAAAATGACTTATGAATTGTTTTCATAATGTATTAAAATAATCCAAATGTGTTTTCTTGGTTTTGACTATGTCATTTGTCTTTTTTCAAAAATTAATGTCAATTTTAAATAAATAGGCCCACTTGGAGTCATACTGTTCACAAAATGCATCAGATTGGAGTGTGGATGATTCCTACAAATCCCAAATGACTTATAGACAATTTTTATAATATATAAAAATAATATGAATGTGTTTTCTTGGTTTTGATTATGTCACTTATCTTTTTTTACTAAAAAGTCTTTTTAAACTGGAAACACACACTTTGAGTCATACTGGCCACATCATGTGTTTGTTTTATGTGAGAATGAATCCTACTATTCAAAAATGACATATGAATCATTTTCTTAAATTATCAAGATAATTTGAGTGTGTTTTCTTATTCTTCAGTGAGTAACCCTTTTTGAACTAAAATGTCAATTTTAAACTGATAATATACACTTTGAGTCATACCAGGAACATCATACATCAGATTGAGGTTAGGATGATTTATACATGTTAAAAATGAGTTTTGGATAATTTCACCAAATTAAGAAAACAACATTAACATGTTTTCTCAGTTTTGAGTATGTCAGTTGTCTTTTTAATTAAAATTAATGTTAATTTTAAATAAAAATAATCACTTGGAGTCATATCGGTCACACTGTGAATCAGATTGAGGCAAGGATTATTAATAAACATCTAAAATGAATTATGGATCATTTTTATAAAATATCAAAACTATATGAATGTGTTTTCTTAGTTTTGTGTATGTCACTAATCTTTTTTTACTGAAATGTCACTTTAAACTGAAAACACACACTTTTAGTCTTATCGGTAAAATATTGTATCAGTTTGAAATGAGATTGATTACTATGCATAAAAAATGACTTATTAATTTTTTTAATAAATTATCAAGATAATACAAACCTGTTTTCTCGGTTTTTAATGCGTGACACTCTTTGAACTAAAATGTCAATTTTAAACCGATAACGGACAATTTGAGTCCTGACATGAACATTTTGAATCTTATTGAGGTTCGAATGACTCCAATACATAAAAAATGACTTATATATCATTTTTAGTAAAGTATCAAAATAATCCAAATGTGTTTTCTCAATTATGAAAATGTCAGTTGTCTTTTTAACTAAAATTAATATAAATTTTAAATAAAAAGACACACGTGAAGTTGTACTGGTCATTCTATGCATCATATTGAGGTGAGGATGATTCATAGACCTCAAAAATGACTTATAGATCATTTTACTAAATTATAAAAACAATCTAAATGTGTTTTCTTGGTTTTTAGCATGTCAATTTTCTTTTTTACTAAAATATAATTTTAAACAATGAACACATAGTTTAAGTCATACTGGGCACATCGTGTATCATTTTGACATGAGAATAATTCCAACACATCACAAATAACATATGAATTGTTTTTCAAAATTAAAAAGACAATCTGAGTGTGTTTTCTTGGTTTTCATTGGGTGACACTTTTTGAATTAAAATTTCAATTTTAAACTCATAACAGACACTTTGAGTCATATTGGGAACAATGTGTATCAGATTGTGGTGTGGCTGATTCCTACTCATCAAAAATGACATATGGATCATTTTCCTAAAGTATAAACACAATAAGCATATGTTTTCTTAGTTTTGAGTATTTTAGTTTTCTGGTTTACAAAAATTAATGTTAATTTTAAATTAAAAGAACCACTAGGAGTCATATCGGTCACACTATGTGTCATATTTAGGTGTGGCTGATTCCTACACATCCCAAAGTCTCAAAACAATCCCAAATTAAAATGTAACCATGATTTCTATTTGATTTATTTGTCCAACTTCCGACACTGCACATTGGGTCGATGTTCTTAGCTGAAAAATATTTTTCTGCTAAGAACATCAACTCAATATAGAGTGTCATAATTAAAAAAATAAAGGTAATGGAAATCATGGTAACATAGATATAAATCGACATGTTATCTATTTTTTGGATTTTTTAATATAGTTGATAAAAAATATGAATTTTCAAAAGATCTGTGAAAAAATTATTGGATAAAAATTATAAGGAAATTAACTTACTAATAGTAGATAAAATGATGAAAAAATTAATTAAATAAGTAGTATGAACTAAACTTTTCATGATGGTTTTATAAATTCTTGACTCATTTACTTATTGTAAATATCTCAGTTTTAGTCTTAAAATTCAATCTCTCATAAGCATGAGAATCTTTTATAAAACACCCTAACTTGAACAAAATAACCCACATGTATAAGAAAACAAATATTACATGAGTAATATTAAATATAAATAAATTAAACATAAATATGAAACAATACATTAATTCTATAAAGAATTATTTCACTATGAAAACATTAATATTTCCTCTATGATTGAGTAGAGGAACCCTTGATTCTATTTATAAAAAGGCTGTGGAGGGAATCTGATAGAAAGTGATAAATTACAGCACTGTAGGGGTGAAAAGGTTTTGAGGGAGAAGAAATCAGTATAAATTTTGGTGTAGAATGGTATGAAATATAGATATAAATTTTATAAAATAAAGGAACTATAAAAATATGTCTTTACAAAAGATCTATGAAAAAAACTGAATAAGTATTAGAGAAAAAATATAAGGAAATTAACCTACAAATAAAAGATAAAATGATGACAAAATTAATTGAATAATTAATATAAATTTACCTTTTCAAGATGGTTGTATACATTCTTTACACATTTTCTTATTTTCATTATCCCAGTTGTAGGCACAGAGTCCAATCTCCCATGCGTATGAGAAACTTTGGAAAAAATGACCCAACTCGAACAAAAGAGTCTACCTATATAAGAAAAATATTATTATGTGATTAATACTAAAAATAAATAAATTAAACATAAATATGAAAAAATAAATTAATTTTATGCATAATGATTTTACGCTGCAAACAAAAATATTACCTCAGTGATTGATAGAATTCAACATTGTTGATCTTCTTGAAATGACAGTTGAGGGAGTGTGAAGGAAGTGATAAATAAAGAAACTATAGTGGTGAAAAGCTTTTGAAGTAGAATAAGTATGTGGAAGTTTTGGTGCATAATGGCATAAAATATGGATAAAAACATTCTAAAATAAATTAACTCTTCAAGTAATAATTAAAATTAAATCAACGTTTCATTATATATTTTTTTAAAATAGAGAAAGTATATAGTAACATTACCTTTACATTTTACCAAAGGGTTTCCTTAATTATAGTATATTCTTCTTTGGGATTGGTGACATCATCATGTGCAGAACACATTTTCTGCATGACTAGTCAAACATTTAATTTATATTATGTTGACATAGTAGAGAAATAATAATATTATGAGGTAAAAAATAATATATTAAAAATAAAATTTACCTTCTCATTGAACTCTATTTATTTTTTAATTTTTTTAAGGATTTGGTACCTCTATCAAGAATCCAAATCCCATATATGTGGGACCCTCTACATACAATACATTGTCTACATTGGGACCAATATGAATTGATTTTCATTTATCATCTCGTACAACATGGCCCTTAATGTGAATTATTTTCTTCTATGAGAATCATACATTATAACACATGTATACCACATAAATTTCATATCTTCGATAAATGGATCCAAATAGACATCAATATCATTACCAAGTTGCTTTGGTCCAAATATAAGCAGAGGTAATATAATGTATTTGCGCTTCATGCATAACCATGGAAGGAAGTTATAATTTTCAAATATGAAGGGAAATGTATTGTGAGTGATACTATATACACCAAAATAATTTATTCCATCTGTAGATAATTCAAGACAAAAGTTTCTTGGATCATTTCAAAATTCAGGATACTCATAATCAATTTTCTTCCACTGAAGAGAATATGTTGGATGATGTAGATTCCCATCATTAATTCTTGTATCTGTATTCCACATCATTTTTTCTTGTGGTTTCCTAACATCTATATAGTCTTATACACCATGGAATTATAGGAAAGTACCATACATATTTTGAAGGATGAGATTCATTTTTCTTATATCGATTCATGACACACTTAGGTCATTTTATAAGTGATTTATGGACCTTAATAAATAATATGAAATCATTTGTACAAGAATTTATATTTTAAATATCATTCACATTAAACATAGTATTCCTTTAGAGTTATATGTTCTACATGGTAGTTCATTTTATTCTAGTAGCATATCATTCAGGATACCAAGTAGTTCTATAAAGCTAGTGTCACTCCATCCACTTCCATCTTTCAAATTATATAACTCTAATACAGCTGACACTGTTTTTTATTTAGTAAAAATAGAATAAAATGGTCTATTAGCACTGCTATTTAACTTCTCAAACAACTTTTGGAAATAAAAAAGGTCATCTTCAATTTCTATTATCACTTCTTCCCTGAAATATTACTCATCATTTACACTATTATTAATATCAAATAATCCATAAATCACAGTATCATCCCAATCAGTGTACAAGTTTATTTTTCTCCTTATTTAGTCCAAAATTTATAGCTTTAATCTATTCTGTGACAATATTAAATTTTCTTCCTACTCTTAAAAACTAATTTTTCTTGAATAACAACAATTTAAACATGAAAAAAATATTTAATAAGGGTCGTATTCATGCTCTACTGAAAAATTGATGAACTATTTTTCTCCATTCTCGTACTCTTTTGTTAAATGATTAGCGTGCATCCATTTTAAATTCATATTCATCCTATTTAGTTCATAAAATATTAATTTTTTACAATAAAAAAATAAATACACATAAGATATTCATTATCAAAGGTTAAAGTTATAGATAACTCAAAAAATGGAAACCCAACATTTGATGGTTTCAAAAAAAATTGTTTTCTTTGAAGAAAATGGGTAATTTAATTTAAGAAAATAATTACTCAATTATGGTAGGTGTTATCCTCTAAATTCATCCAAAGGTGAAAGTTATAGACAACTTTCATCCTCATCAGCTCATCTCCTGAACAATTATCATTGCATTTTGTTGTTTGACACTCATCCTCCATATCTTGTGGACATGAACATATATTTCTTGAAATACTCAAATAATTAGTCATCCATGGGATGAATATGCTCAGAGTAGTATAAGAAACATAAAATATATGGTAGATGAGTCTCAAGTAATAAATTGTAATAATTACCTTTCATGAGATGAAGCTGATAAGGATGATAACTATACTATATTATGTTCTCTAAATGGGATAATGCCTCCCATTTATGATAATTACACCATTTAAGCTACTTATTAAATCGTGTCCTATTTAAGGTGATATTTTGGGGGGGTATTTAAGTTATTCTCTATGATTCAAGGGGTCTTGGTGGGGACATGTTATGATATATGAATCCTTGGGGCCTCTTTGAATTCTATATTTTTATGTGAAATTACACTTTTAATACTTTCAATCCTCTAAATAAGACGTGTCCTGTCTCTATTAAAATGATCCATCAAGTATTTCTTAAATCTCCTAAACAAATGAAAATATAATATAGAAAATTAATCATTAATAATAAACCCTAATATGATAAAAAATAATAATAAACTCTCATTCCATCAACTAGAAGATATAAAAATGTATTGATAAATTTTTTTAATAAATAATGAGTTGTTTCATATACATGGATGGTAATTATATGTTCCATGGGGTGGAAACAATACATGTAGACCT
The DNA here is from genome assembly GCA_963277665.1 of Viscum album. Taxonomy (NCBI): domain Eukaryota; kingdom Viridiplantae; phylum Streptophyta; class Magnoliopsida; order Santalales; family Viscaceae; genus Viscum; species Viscum album. Next base: position 1,563,908,539 of record OY728150.1, read on the forward strand.
AAAATAATTAATATATAAAATTAAATTCCAATGATTATTTCCAACATATATAGAATTTGATAACCTATATTCTATTTTTTGGAACAATTCTTGTAACAACCTAAGGAATTACTACATTTAATATTAATGGTATATAAAATATTCGAAAACATCTCAAAATTATAATTTCAATTTCAATTAAAATTTGATAAAGAATGTAAAAAATAATTTTAATAAATAAATATAACTAATAATGATAAAGGTTTGAAACACCTCAAATTTCATTTGTTGATAAATTGATTCAAGAATTATGTCAAGATAGGTTGAAAACCAGAATTATTTTAAAGTAGATGAAGAGTAGGCTTTAGAAGAAAATTTAATTTTCTTGGACATTATGGTTTCTAAATAAAAAATCACTGATAAAAGGTACATTTTATCAGCACTAAAAAAATCATGGATAAACAATGCACTTTATCAGCATTTGTTTTAGCGCTGATAAGGGAACCCTTTATCAGCGTTGTTAATGGACTGTTTTTTAGTATTGTCTTGATCAATATTGAACTCAAAAAACTTCCCATTCCCCACATCCTCTATCTTCTTTGGTATCAAAGGATATTCCCTTTATGCACTCTTGATCTTATCCTATAATGATGGTTGAGAAATAATTTGGGATACGGTTGATGATGTCACTTCCCTTATGATTCCCATGTCCAACTTTACTAGGTTATTGATCAATGGATCTCCTTGAATATTCATCATTACCAACACAACAGGTTCTTTTCTACTTAATGAATCTGTGAATTTTTTTTCTCCTCTGGGGTGATAATGAATTGAACAATCATAGTCTTTAAGAAGTTCCAACCACTTACTTTGTATCATGTTCAATTCCTTTTGCATGAAAATATTCTTCAAACTTTGGTGGTATATGTATATATCACATTTCTCCCCATAAAGATAATGCCTCTATATTTTCAGGGAAAAAACAACTGTATCTAAATCCAGGTCACCCTTAGGATAATTCTGATCATGTGGCTTTAATTATCGAGATACATAATCCATCACATTTTCATTTTGCATGAGGATGTACCCAAGCACTTTTATATATATATCGCTATAAATAATGAATCCTTATCTGATATATTATAGAGTTACCACATGTGTAATAACCAATCTATTATTCTACTCTTGAAAACATTCTTCACACTCCTCTATCCATATGAACTTTTCCCCTCTTCGAGTCAACTTGGTTACTAGATTAGAAGTCTAGGAAAAGTTTTTCACAAACCTCATATAATATTCTACTAAACCAAGGAAACTACTAATCTTAGTTACCATTATAGGATTAGGCCACTCCTATACAAACTCTTTCTTTATAAGTTCAATTGAGATTCCTTCCTTGGTTACAATGTGTCCCAATAATGCAAATAGTTGTAACTGAAATTCACAATTTATAAATTTTCCAAATAGATTCTCATTCCTCATAGTTCAGAACATAACCATTAGATGATCCTCCTAAATTTTGGAATATATCATAATATAATCAATAAAAACTACCATGAATTCATCAAGGTAGTCCTTAACTACTATATTCATCAAATTCATAAATTCAACAGGAGTAATAGTCAAGCATAAGGGTACAAAAACAAACTAAAAATGCCTATATCTTGTTCAAAAAACATTATTTGGAATTTCTTCCTTATTCACCTTGAATTGATGAAACCCAAATCAAAGGTCAATCTTGGAGAAGAATTGAGCCCCATGAAGCTTCCCAAATAAATCATTAATCCTTTGGAGAGGGTACTTCTTCTTCACTATGGTCCCATTAAGTTATCTATAATCATTGAAAAACCGAATTGATCCATCCCTCTTATTCACAAAGAGAGCAAGTAATCCCCAAAGAGACACACTTGGTTAGATAAATCCCTACCCCAAAAGATCTTGAATCTGTTTCTTTAATTCCTATAACTCCATATTTTCCATTATATACAGGGGATTTGATATTAACTTGGATCTAGGTATGAGTTCAATGGAAAACTATACCTCTATTTTTGGGGGAGGTATAGGTAACTCTTTAATAAATAAATCAATGTATTCCTGAATTATGGGTATATTCTCTATCTTTATGCTTTCTTTTTCCTTCTCCCTCTTCACTCATTATCTCCATAAAGAAGGCTATGTGAGGTGATTATAGACAAATATCAGGTCATGATATCTATCCTATGAAAATGATAGTAGATTTTCCATTCAAGAATACTACAATTTTCTTTCTTCTATAGTTGATCTTAGCATTATAATATGATTAGCAGTCCATTCCTAGTATAGTATCAAATCACAAAATGGGAATGACTAATAGATTTGTGATGATATTGTACTCACCAAAGTTAATACTATAGTTTCTATACACATTTGATGCTAATATAATTCCTCAAAGAGAATTTATTGATAAATATACTTCTAGTAGTTTAGGGATTGATTCTATATTCTTTACAAACTTGGATAAAATAATGGAATTCATAGAACAAGAATCGAACAAAGTACTTTCTAGATTTTAGAGCACGATGAGTGTACCTACCACCACATTATTTAGATCCTCTACTTAATACATTGTGATAGAAAATTACCAACCTTTATTTCTTTTCCTATGCTGTGGTTGATGGTGGTTCCCCTCCATTATCTTATTATATGTACATTTATTGGAAAAGTTCCCAAGCTGCCCACACTTGAAGAATTGAACTTTTGGCTAGGCCTTCACCATCTTCCCTTTGTCTTTAGTGTTGAGAAGTTGATGCTTCACCACACCATGAAAGTTCCGATCTATATGACCATATCATTAGAATTTTTAGAACTTTACACTCCCAAGAAATTAGTTCCCTAAATGCTTCTTCCCACATTTTTTTGCATGTGGAAAGATTAACTTTCATTCCTCCTCTTCTGTGATCAAAATTTCTCCCTTAGTTTGGTTCCATTGATCTCATATTTTAATTTGATCTATAAGACCATTGAATCTCTCCAAACTCAAATTCAACCTTCATACCACTCCTACCTATCTCCTCATAGCTTTCATAGTCACAATTTTATAGATTCCTCTACGAGTGGGGTATGAGTCCACTGAATAATCTATCAACTATTCCCTTAGTATCCATAAAAAATCTAGAGGTGTAACAAGCAAGTATTGTAAGGTTCATCTCATAGATTCCCACTGATTCATTTCCCATATTCTTTAGCTCTTTTAATTCCTTATATATTATTGTTCAAATCAAATGGGGGAAATATTTATTAAAAAAGATTCCCCAAAAATCTTCCCACTCCATAGCATCAATCTCCCTTCTTGTCTTCATGTTTTTATTTAGTGTTCACCACTGATAAAATTATCCTTTAAAGAAGTATACTTTCATGGTGACTTTATATTTCTACAAACAATAGAGTATAGAAAATATCTTCTTTATAGATAATACATATTGTTCATCAATCAATGGATCAGTAGATACACTAAAAGAAGGTGGTCGTTGATGCATAAAGGACTAAAAAAAATTGTTCCCTTTGAGATAAATATAGTATCTCAACTTGATTCAATTTATTTTTTATATCTTGATTTAGTTGATTCATCATACTTATAAAGTTTTTAATTCCAACTTCCATTGTAATACAATCAGTATATCGCCCATTGCAATCATCATTTATGTGGTTTCTCCTATTTACCACCATTTTTCTAAGAGAAGAAAAGAATAGTGAGAAATGTGATACTTTTATAAATATTATAATTCTAAAGGAATTTTATGTCTTAAAAAATCATGCTTAAATATGTTATTAATATCCTCTAATAAAAATTACATTTTCTATATATCCTTCATAATGATTCATAAAAAACTTGTGATTAACCAAACATATCACCTAGGTGTGTCAAACCAGGTGTTCAACATGGCCCATTATCATTCAAAAGTTCCCATTCAAGTCTATCTTAAAGTGGTGTTTCCAAGTTTTACCATAGGTAAATCTATGCCAGAGTCATATCCACTTGTAGTATCCATACAGGGATATATTGTTTTGGAAATCACCCACATAATACTAGCCAAAATACTAGGATGATTTTATATATTAAGACTTGTACCTGGGGTTCCTCCTAAAGTTTTCAAGTCCAAATTTCCACAAATAACTAAACCTTCCTTTGATACCAACTATGGAATCCTACTTTTTTATTATATAACTTTTCATTTCATGGTACACATAGAGGATCTTTTAAAATTACTTACTTAAAAATAAGGTACATAGTACATGAATACATAAAACATTATTCTAAAACAACTTGAAAAAAAATCATGGGTTCACTCTAGGTTACTTTTATTACATCTCATATCCTAGGGATATAAATAAAAAGAAAGGTGTGAGCATAGAGCCCTTTAAGGGATTAAGCAAGAGAGACATATAACATGTGATCTAGAGAGATATCAATAAAAACATGACATATAATGATAAGGTATAAGAAATAAGTATATAATAATAATAAGAACATGAATCATAACATGGAAATTTGGCTACAACCATAAAATGATACATTCATAAGCATATCACCAAGGTGTCATAAATGTAAATTATTAAGGTTATTCACCAAGGTATCAAAAAACATGTCCTCTCTAGAGATTAAATTATTTACCCAATGAATTGGATAACTATTAGGATTTACCATTAATATTTATTAATTTCATGTGATACACATAGATCATAATAAATAATTTCATTAATAACCACTGGAGAATGATGAAAGAGTTTCTTATCAAAATCCTGGCATATAAAAGAGCCTAAATACATGATCATTACATAATTTCTAACCCAGGAAAAGGGAATTAATGTTTCTTGAATGTAAATACTAGAATAAATTAGTCATGTTTATATATAGTTGTATACCCATTTATAATAAAATAGGATTGGGTATTTAGATAAAAATAAAAAGATAATTTCTTATGTAAAGGAGAGAAATTTGAGAAATACATTCGACAACATGATGGGTATAAAACATAGTTTTAAAAAATAGAGAAATGAGAGGTGATAAGGGTATCCCATTGATAAAAACTAATTTTCAAGTAAGGTTATGATAAAAAGGTTAATAAAAGAGATTAGCCAAAACAATTAGAAGACATATACAAAAATAGGTTCTTGAATTGAAGATAAAATAATGATATTTCCTTTATCTTGAAGATTTACTCCTATATCTTTATGAATAGAACCTTGGGGTTTGAGGACACCTTATGAGGTAAAATCACCATAAATTCCTATAGGATGGATTTTGAGTGAAGTGGATTGGTTAAAAGGGTGGGCATTTATAGAAAAAGTGAAGTATTTGATTAATAATTTCAAAATATAGGTTTTGGAAATCTAGGTTGTAGAAAATGAAAAACCATTGGCTTACCCATGGTTTTTTCAATTGTTTTTGAATTTTGGGATTTTTTTTATTTTTATCCGCTAGAATTGAACATAATTTCTATTACTTATTTTGGAATGGAAAATTAGATTTTCCACACAGTAATTTTTTTAAAGAATAAATTTTCCCTTTTAGACCTTGGAATATCACTTATAGTTATAGAAATTGTTTAAAATATATTAAAACACATAATATTAATATAATAACATGTTTTAGTACATGTATTTTTTAATTAATTATTAAATCATTATGACATATATATGAAGTCATTAAACATACTAAAAACCAAAAACAATATTTTTTACTTTTCATAAAATAAAAAAGTATTTTAGAAAATTAGCATAAATTCACCCGAACCATATTTAGATGTTTTAATTTAAAATATAACATTTATTTTTACTGAATAATTCTCTGAATATGATAGTTTTAACTTTTAAATATAAAAATACCTATTTATTTAAAAATATAAGTTTTAAAGGCATATTCAAATTTATGACACTTATAAAAAATTTACTAGGCTATTATAAAATTATTTTATCATTTATATTTAGGAGAGAGTATTTTAGAATTCTATTTTATTAAAACAAATATTATTCATAATAATTTAGTTTATTATAAAATTGTATATATTTTTTAGAAAACTATGATTATGTTTTTATTTTCATCCAAAACTAAATCTATCAAATTCATCTCAATTAAACACATATTTTTATAAGAAAAATCATTATTAAAAGTAATTGATGGAATAAATTTTTTTTTATACAACAAAAATACACTTAAAATAACTATGGCCTAAACAAATAACCTCTTATTAGACCCACATTCTCCCTAAGGGTGAGGTGTGCAATGCTCATAGTTTCATGGGGTGGATCGGTTAACATTGACCGAGAGGTAATATCCACTAACTTAAATTTCTCCCATAATTTATTTCTTTCAAACTTCACTTATTAAAGCTCAGGTAGGGATCGATCAAGTGGGAAACCCAATGACGTTACCTCCCTCCCAAGTTCAGACAAATGGGATTCAAATGACGCAACTCTACAGGTTGAGGCCATCGATTATCCTTTCTATACCAATTATCCTTGGTCATTACTACTTATAAACACAAATTATAATGGTAAAATTATCTCACAAGGTTATAGTTTTGAATGTCCATATTGACCAATGGTCATATTGACAAATGGTTATATTGACAAACGGTCATATTGACCAAGGTTCATATTGATAAACTGCCATATTGACCAACAGTCATATTGACCTATGGTCATATTTCATATTGACCGACGGTCATATTGACCAACCTTCATATTTCATATTACAGTCGAATCCCTAGAGTCAAATTTCCATTTATACCCTATAAATACCACTTCATTATTTCACTCAAAATTCACTATAATCTATTCCTAAGGTTATATTTTCATTTCTAAATATTTTTATAAGTTTACTAATATTTTGTTTCATTTCTATAGCATTTATTGTGTGGGGGATGAATCTAGGAGATTGGGTGATCTTCATTTTTCCATTTTAGTTATTCTAATTTATATTCTTTATAAAATTGTAATATTTTTCATTTTAATTGGTTTTGTAGATAACTAATGTAATGATCATTGTTAATTAGATAAAATTTTGTTGGTTTCTATTTATTTTTTATATATACTATTATATAATATGTATTGACATTTATTCAGGAAAAAAATATAATTTAAAAAGGTTGGGTCATTACATCCCTCATCTTGACTTTGACAGAAAACATGGATTAATAAACTTATTTTCTAAAATCCATTAAAACTTGAACCCTAAAACTAAAAAAACCTGATACACTTTCCAATATGATTATAAAACCAAACATGTTGTCTCACTTTTCTTTGTCCTTTCATTTTCTAAAAACTGTTTCCAAAATAACCAATCTTCTTTTAATTTTCTTTTAAAATCAACCAAACCCATATTTTCTTCACTTATTTATTAAATTTAAATAAATAAAATCTTTTTAAAACCTAAATAAATTGATTCATTGTATCTCTAGGTTCGACCTTAGACTTTCCTAGTACTACATTTTAAGTAGCATACTTTGAATTTTATAAATTTGTGTTTTTATTAAAACTATAGAAAAATAATGACCCCCTTTTAGCCTGTCAGAACTAAAACCATTGATAGGGAAGGTTTCTTTTTAGTTTTAGGTTTCACTAATTTGTAATTTAATTTTATTACTTTATTTCAATTTCCTTTTTACACTAGTTATTTCCTTCTGCTGTTTTCAAGACTTTTAATCTTAATGCATTACCAAAAAATATATGAAAAATAAAAATAAATTTTTGACCTCAATTATGAACTAATGAAAATCTTGATAAAGAGTAGAACTGTGACCATGGAAGGCACAAAAATAAACCAAGTTTTCATTGTTCTTCAATGATATCCAGGGTTGTGGATGCTTGTGGACAACGAGCATCCATCACGTACAGGGTTGAAACCAAGTATCCTGGCACCACCCATTACTGTAAACCACTTTATGATCAAGCTTGGAATGATTTAACTGATCTCAAATATCATGAGAATTTATGTAATACCACATGAATATACAAACACACATCTGGGAGGCCTCCTTGAGCTCTTCGACACATTCCAGTTCTATAATGTTTCAAGTGATGAAGTAAGAATCCATATTTCCTAATTTTCATTATGTGAGAGAGCTCAAGATTGGATTCAAATCCTTCCTACACATTCCATGATTAAATGGGATGATATAGAATGAAACTTCCTCACCCGATTCTTTCCACCTTCCAAATTGATGGAATCACAGGTAAACATGCTAAACTTCTATTAATTTGGGGATGAATCACTATAATCTATATGGGAACATTATAAATATTTTACTTGTAAATACCCCCATCATGGTATAGAGATATGATTGTTAAAATAAAATTATTATAAAGGGGTTTTCACATGGAAATATATTGATTATGGATGCTGCAGTTGGAGGATCACTATTGATAAAGTCGCCTGAAGATAGCTACAACTGTCAAATGAAATGGAGAGAAATAGTTTATATTTTAAAAGAGAAGGTATTAAATAAAAATTATTTCATGAAATAAATAATAATGATTGGAAGAAATCACAACTGGAATCATTAACCAAGAAGATAGACATTAGTATGGGATAACAGAAAACCCCCCAAAGTATGTATATAGAATTTTCAAATTATGCTGATTACAATCATGATAACAAATTTTAGGGTTAGTGATCTCAATGAAAAAAGGAAAAGGATATCAAAAAAGTTCATAGGGGAAACGATGACAAGAACCCCAAGGGACCACACTAATGATCCATATCCATACGTTGAAAGGGATGCTGGCTATAATCATGACCACAACTAGGTTTGTACTCAAGGAAATAAAATAAGAATAAATGAACCAAAATGTTGCATTGAGGAATCTAGAGAATCAAGTTGGCCAAATTGTTAACCATCTTAGAGAGAGACCCAAAGGATTACTACTAGGATGTCCTAAAGTATTCCCACATGAAGATTTAAAATATGTACTATATATAAGTAGGAAGAAGACACAAGTAAGTAGTATAGAATTTACACAACTACAACTAGTTGAAGAAATTGAAAAGAAAGTTGAAAATAGCAAGGAATGATAATTTGAATGGGAACCACAATAGTAAAAATTGAGACTAACTTTTCCAAAACAAATGGAGCATATAAATAACAATGCACAAAAAGGTAAATTTTTGGAACACTTTAAAATATTGTATATCAATATTCCTCTTGTAGAGGCTCTCACAAACACTATAACCTACAAACAATTCTTGAAAGAGCTGGTAACCAAAAAGAAAAAACTAGAAGAGATTGTCACCATTCCACTCACATGGGAGTGTTTGACATTAGTATTTAAGGATATACCTAAGAAGTAACATTATATAGGTGTCTTTTAAATTCTCTTATTTATCAGAGCTAAAAATGGAGAAAATATTTATGTGAATTAGGTGAAAGTATCAATATCATATCATACATGACTTTTAAGAGTTTTGGACTAGAAAAACTAAATACCACGATATTATTTCTTTAGTTATAATACTCCACAATAAAATCCCCAATATAAATTACTGAATAAATTCTGATCAAAGATGAAGAGTTTATCTTTCCAATATAATTTTTAGTACTGGACATAGAATAGGAACGAAATCTACTCATTTTAGAGAGATTTGTTTAGCCACTGGGCGTGTGTTGATCGAAGTCCAAAGTAGAGAACTCTATATGATATTTGGGTGTCATCAATCAAGTTTCAACATCCATTAGGAAATGAAGAACTACGATGTGTGAGAGGAAAATGAGTTTGGAGAATACAAGACACCCAAAGTTGAAAGTAAATAGTTACATGAGTTAGCTACTATTGTGTAAGAGGATGCTCAACTAGATAATAAAGAGAAGATAAGGACAAAGATCAATGAAACCTGAGGAGTGACCAACTCCACAACATTTGTGAAATTAATACAGGTATAGATGGTGCATAAACTTCTATTTAGTTCATCATGATTGAGGAATAAATGGAAGATATGTCTAATGGAGATTAAACAAGTACTTCCACGAGGAAGGAGTAATCTCTTTAGAGAGAAAGGATAGGGGTCGAACTACCTGGATAAGACACAACTAAGACCATTTATAGACCCAAACCGGGTACAAAAGTTTCAATCAATAGTCGTGTGATATAAAGTTAAATGAGGTTCGAGCCAACAATGGTAAGCAAAAGATCTTCCTAGAGGAAACCTGATTTTTTTTGTATTTTTCTTTATTTGGTTTTTAGATGCACATGAACTCACTTTAAATATTTCAAAATTCATTGATTATGGAATTTAATTTCACTTGTGTATTTTTATTTTTATAATAGCATCAAGACCAAGGCTTACAATAAGCTTTAGGAAGCATAAGAAGATGATGCAGGATAATTACACATCATGAGAGAAGTACACATCGTGAATTGGTATAGGAAGAACGTGTACAATGTATTATAAATTCTAATTCCAAAGAGTAGTACATTTCTCAATTCTTAATTTTTATACTATAGTCCCCACATTCAAAATTTTTATATTTTTAACTTCCAATTAAATTCCCCTAATTTGATACTTTCTTAAATCAACCAGACTTGGAGACATAAACTACATAGGATAATTATCTTGCCATGAATTTAAATTTCTTTTTCAATAAATTTCAATGAGAATTTTGGGAAAAATAATTAGTAGAGATGAGGATATGGATTAGGATTTTAAAAATCATAATTTTAGGGAGCAAGTAGATTTTGGTAAATTAAATTTTATGATATTTTTCAATGATTTGAATTTCTGATATTTTCATTAATTCATTTAATTATTCGTATGAATTTATATGGGTAGTTTTCAAACAATTCATCTCATTCTTGAGATATCGTTTGATCCAAATATTTCTCATTATTTTTATAGTATTTTTCTTGTGAAACTTGGACATGTTCTCTTCTAGAACTTTATTTTTTTATTATCAATGATATGACTAAATATAATCACTCTTAATATGATTAATTCATATTTTGTTATCCCTTGTCTTGATAACCACCATATTAATTCATTTTAAATCCTAAATAATCCATGAACAATATTTCTATGGAAGAGTCATGTTATAAGTCCAACTTATCCTTTCCTACTTTGCTTCAAATATTTTTCATGATTATCAAAAATAACAGTGGGGGAGATGGAGACTGATGGATGGGATACATATTTTTTTTAATGAATAGGTGTGGGGAAAAATTTCACGATATTTGGTGAAGTAACATTCATTAAATTTATTTCACACCATATTTTAAACAAAATAAAAAAATAAAATAAAAAAATAAAAAAAAAGAAAAAAATATAGGTTGCATATATGGAAATTCAAAAATCAACATTTATTGACTGATGATCTTATTATAAATATTAAAAATTGTGTCATGATGAGATCATTCAAGGTTGGGTGGTGGCTGTGGGATTTTCCCCTAGTGTAAATTTCCAAAAAGAAAAGAAGGAAAAAAATAATAATAAAAGGGGGTTTTGTTTATTGCATTCCATCTCTTTATGATCCTGTTCTAAGATACTAGGGCAAGATGATACTTTCATTGATTTATTTTTGATTATCATGAAAATTACTTTAGAGACAACCCTTCTTTTTAAGACTTACTTGATTTTCATCATTTACCTACCTTTCCTAAGCCTCAGAGTCATTTGATCCAAAATGGTGAATCCCTCCCGATTAATTTTAATTTATGTATTTACATGGTGGAGATTATAGATTCCTTGAAATCTTATGGTAAGTTATGTGTTCTTGAGGTATGTGCATTACTCTATTCATTCATACTTTGATGATGAATCGAAAAATCAATGTGAGGTAAATTAAAAATGGTATTCATATTAATAATTAATTAAAAAATAAAATTGGATGAATGAAATGGCTTGGATATTTCTAAAGAGGTAAAATAAAATACACAATTTATTTGCATTATTTGAAAAATTAGGTGTTGATAAATTTTTTACATGTAATGATCGAACATTTAAATTTCTATTTGATCAATTTTTTTTATTAACACTAAATTTAAATCATGGTAGATTAAGTATCCATTCTATAATGTTGATATTCCATCGCTAAGGATAAGTCTGAATTCAAGTGTGGGGGGTTTGATAATTGCATTAATTGTATACATTTTTTATAATAAAATGCATTTATTTTAATGGTTTTTATTGTTAATAAATTCTTGTATACCTATTTTTTTCTTTATTTTTTTCAGGATGCTATAAGTTATGGTAGATGAGAAAAATATGTGGAAACAATCATCATATCCACTTAAAATATGGTTTTCCAAAAAGACGGATAATCACATAGCACTTCCAGGGAAAGAAAATGAAGAACCCGGGAAAATTACTCTTATAGATCTAAAAATAAACTTTACACATCATCTAATCATTACACATCATGAATAATTGTAATTCATGAAAGTAATACAAGCTGTGAAGTGGAAAAAACCAACCTGAAGTCAGGATGACATGTTTTACGACATGAAACATATGTGTCACACCATGACACACACCATGAATGCCCAAAAACCCTACAGGTCCTAAATTTTGTACACATGGTGTGACATTTACACATCATGTAATCACTGCACAATGTGTAAAGGTTGTGATGAACCAAAAAATGGCCAGTTTCAATGTATCTTGAAGTTTTGACCTATTTTATGGACTGTGACCCTTTTAGGAACACGTCTTGACCCTTATTAAATTACATTATTTTTTTCATGATCCTATATGGAGTTTATAAATATAGGTCTGGGATACTAATATTAGAGAGATCTGGAGACTAAATCTTAGAGTGATAAGTTACGTTGTATAGGGTCCTCACTAGTTTTATGTTCATTTTTAATTATGATTTATTTTATTTATTTACTTCCCAATTATTCTGTAATAAATAGGATGGGGGGGGGGTAAACCTATCTTGTGATTGGGTTATTTAGATGAAAGTGGGAAGGTTTTGTTCAATTTATTACTTTTTCTTTATTCTTGTATTTCGATTGCAATAGTAAATTCGATCAATTTTCAAAGCATTTATTTTACTTTTATCATTACCACCAGTATTTGAATCTAAACGGAACTCTTTAAATTGTGAAATGGGTTACCCTAAATTATTTTATGACCATTTCTACATTTAGGGTAACCAGTGTATAAATATAGTATCAAGAAAAACTTGATTCAGTGAAACCCTAAATTACCAAACCATGGGAAATAGGGGATTTCCCCATCAAGGAGGGGATACTAGCATCATTGGATCTCCATCATTTAAACTACAACACCAAACATGGATTAATTAGCTTAGTTTCTAAAATTCAATTTCACTTGAACCCTGAAACTACAAAACCTACACATGCTTTCAAATCTAATTACCAAACCAAACAATTTACTCCTCTTTGATTTATTCTTTCATTTTCTCAAAACTATTTCTCAAAATAACTAGTATGATTTTCTAGGTCTTTTCAAATTAACGTAACTCATATTTTCTTCACTTATTCATTAAATCTAAATAAATAAAATCTGTTGAAAACCCAAATAAACTGATTCATAATCTTTGTGGGTTTGACCTTAAAATTTCCTAATACTACATCTTAAGTATCATAGTTTTGGTTTTATAAATTTGAATTTTTATTAGACTCATAGGTAAATAATGATACCCTTTAAGACTATCAATATGTAAAAGGGAATAATTGTGTTCTGAAAGAAAATTATATGTTATATTTTATGTTTTCAATTTTAATTTTAAATTTAAGTATGTATCTAGTGTTCTAAGTCTACTAAACTATTTAGTCATTTGGGATGAAATTGCTTGTATCTAGTACTAATGTAATAAAGTAACCACTGACTATGGGATACTAGGGTCAGGGTATTTACATTGGAGTGAATCAAGTGTTAACAACTTTTTAAAAATTTCAAATTCTTTTAAAGACACTATGGAATTCAATATCTATTTTTGGTAAGTGAAACTGTATCTATTAAAGTTTTACATTGAAAAAATAAATTATATGCTTTCATGTAAAGGAGGAAATAGGTATATAGTATTTTTATAAGGTTCAGTACAAATATATACACCTTTATTTGATTATTTGTTCACCCCAATTAATGATTATATACTATAATATGATTCTGAATATAATGGGTGGTGTTTCCCACACCAAAACAAAGTCACATAGTGTTTAAAATGCCTAAATATCCTAGTATTTCTTTTTCTATAGTCATAGTATACTTATCTCATCAACTTCATACTGTTGTCACTGAGTCACATAGTGATCTCACCACATACCCTAAGTCACATTGGTTCTTTGGAGTCCCACTGTATATATGAAATTGTTTATTTTTAGTTTTTCTTAGAATTATATTAGAAAATATATATAGGATGCTTCAATATCAATAAAATATATTTCCTTAAACTCATAATAGAGTCATAAAATTCCTTCATATCTTTATGATAGAATATATTAAATTGGGCATCCTTCATACTTTAGCTTCATAGTTCTTCAATTCATCTATTCTGTTGTATTGCTCTTTACTCAAAGATGGGAAGTATATAATCCTAAGGTAAACATCATATCACAACTGATATTTCCTATATTTTTCTTTACAAAACTTTATATCTCTCCCATAATGATCTTATATTGATGGAAGACACCTATTATTGTCATTCACTATAGTAATTAGTGGATATTTCGATAGTGAGAGTGATGTTCTTCTGATATTTAACATAACAACACTAATCTTGGATTCTCTATATTCCCTAAAACACACTAGTAGTGTTTTTTTTCTTTTTCAATATCTTACTTTTTTCTCTTATTATACCTACTGATGTGCTTGAGAAGCCCATTTATTAAAACTTTCGTATCTAAATATACTAAATGGTATTTTGAGTGGAAAAACCAACTTCTAAAACAAAATAACTATTATTGAATTCCCAGATCAAGTTCTCATAATTATATATGTATGCATATTTTAACTGAAATGATATTCTCCGAATTCCCCCAGTTAATGGTTCTTATTTTTGAAAACTTAGATGAAAATATTTAGAAGATATCCACAACTGGTATGATCTCCTCTTTTTCAACCTATCTCCATTGAAATCAATATCTTTCATTTTCCACAACTATATAAAATATAAAACACTTCAAATATTTTTTCAATGTGGAAATCACTCATACATGCTTAAATTTAGATCCTTCCTCTACTTTTCTTATAGGAAACTTGAATAAAATTGGATAAATATCATAAAATAACTAACAAATAGAAACTAAATATTTGATAGTTATTTATTTTAATTATTCTTGAAAATTTGATAAATATATTTTTATCATAAAATTATATAAACATTGGTTCTCTTCCTTTTGATCTTTCTCAAAACAATCCTAGATCATGGTTTCTCCAAGCTTCATGATGTTCTAAACTCAAATGCACAATATAAGAAATGACTCGTACTATTTCATCATAATTTTAGAATTATGGAAACTTCCTTTTGTAATTTTAATTGATATTCTCTTTCCAAATATGAAGATTGGATTCTCTTCTCCAATCTTGGATTACAAACCATTCAAGGCGTTTTTTCTAGTTGAATCCTTAAAGAATAGCTTCAATACAATCTGAAATTAATTTTTTTCCTTTATAATATTAATTTTAAAAATTCTACATATTTCAACTAGTAAATATGAAAAATTACTTTATGTGAATTCATGTGTGGAATTCATGTATATATATATCAAGTATGTGGGGATCTTCTTATGTCACATTTCACATATCCAAATTTCGATACACGATGATCCTGTAAAAATTTACCTATATGGGTCATTTAACTATGAATCTTATGGAAACATCACTGGATTTTGATATGTGGAGTTTTATTCAGTTATATAGTTTTTAATTTGGATATATAGTAGAATTTGGATTTGTGGATTCCCATACATGGGTTATTTAGCTATGTAGCTAGCAATGTGGGTCTTCACATATGAAAATATTTGCATGCGTAATGACTTTAGATACATGGATTTAGTTGTGTACTAGAATTAACATATATGACCATTTTCATATGTGACCATTCACATATATAGAATCCTAGACTTATACATTTGTTCATAATTCCTTTCATTGTGAACCATCACTTCACCATTTCATTGGAAGTAGTTATAAACCACTCAAAACATATTTAAATCATATTGAAACTTATTAAAATTATTCTTGTAATTATTATAATAATTCAAAACCCTTTCAAGTTCAATTATAAATAATTTAATAATATATCATACTCAAATAAGAGTACTTTATCTGTTATATCTTCTAGCTTAGGTACATCTCCTCTTCAATCAATCACGATCCATCTCTAGTCACTTTTCCATTCAACCAGGAGTTGTATGACTTAGATAATAGTATCTAACCTACGTTTTTATCCTCTAATGGGTTATAAACTATTAGATGGATCACTTTCATGAATTTAATATGAGTTCTACATGTTATCAACACCATACTGGCTTTCCAATCATAGGTTCAACAACCACCTTTCTCTTTCTATTTCTCAACTTCTTGAACTACTATAGAAAGTTCTTTCAACATTGGATGAACTTTTAATAGCCATAAGAACTATCCCTTCAATGATATTATGTTTCATTGGATACTACTAAAAGTGTTCCATCCATAACTTTTAAGTAGCACTAATTCTTAACTTATAGAATTTCTAACATATATGTTTCTGTTTTTAGTTCCGCTAACTCCAATACCCATGTCACTTATATCCCCATGATTTATAATGAATAAAAAGGTGGGAAAAAGTTACCCTATTAATGTAAAGAATTTATCATCTACTTGAAATAATACCTCTTCCCCCAAGGATCTTATAATATTATTAAAAAATGTAGAAACCAAAGTCTTTTAAGCAATGAACCATCATCCATTCACTTTAAGTTTACTTGGGGTAACTTGATGTAGAAAAAAAGAGTTCATAAACTAGACACAAAATTTTTCAATGAAATTTCTCAATACAATGCTTACTCAAATTTTAATTCTCCTGGGTTAAAAAAATCATATTTTCAGGGAAATTTATAGACCTACACTCATCTTCAAAAACACATAATAAAGTTCAAGTGCGTGTAAAAAACATAATTTTTTTAGAAAAACACCCCCTTAATAAGTATAAAAATTAAACATCATAATAAAGTAAAAATAGGTAATGTTATACCTAATAATTTAGTAATTTTGGGGATATGTTGATTCCATAATTTAAGAATATAAGAAATCTACAGCATCCTTCACTTATTTAGTTTATCCACCTCAAGGGGTGCACTCCAACCTTCATCATTATGGTTTCTTGATTACAATAATATTGTATAACATTTTGATACCATTTAGATATTGATACTAATCATTAAATTTATTCCACTATGATAGTTATTATAACTACTATATAAGTATAACAAAATTCATTGATTCTTCTCATTTATCACCATTAATACCCTGGTACAAAATGCATCTACTGAGGATGTGGGAATAAGGTGGATCTCATGGTACCTTGTGATTTTAAAATAATTATATGTTTTATATCATATAAAACACACAGTAATGAGCCTAAAAGAAACACCATCACCTTTCAATTAGTCTTGATCTTTTTCTAGATCATAGAATCTATCCATATTTTCATGATTATTGATTTTGTGTTAGAACCACAATTTTATAATCTCTAATTTGGGGAAGAATTTTATTGGATATAATCACCTCCTTACTTGAATAATTAGTTATAATCCCATCTATTTTACTCTTCCAGATTAATACTAAATTTTCATTTTATCTTGTACATTCAGAAAATAAAAATTTAGCACTAACAAAATAATTTGGGTTGTGGGATAACTTTTTGAATGTGATTGAGGTGAAGGATTATCTAGATGATATCTAGAATTTTTTACAACTAGTATGAGTCTACTTTGAGGGGAAATTAATATCTAAAACTTTAGTGGTGGTAAATTTCTTGTCATTTATTTGGGAAGATCCATCCAAACTAGATTTCAGATTTTTTAGTTTTATTTCCAACTCTAAAAAGTTTATGTTGAGAAAATATTTGTTAGTATCCACTAATTTCACTCTATATTCATAGTCACACTTCATCTTATAAATAATATTTTCATTCATCTTAATTAATTGCATCAATGAACTCTCCAACTCTTTTACTCTCTTTTCTTTCATATCCAATTGGGCTTATTTAACAACTATACAAGTTCTATGGGGAATATAAAGTGCATGAAACACCTATTTAATAAAAACTTTATAATGAGAATATATTAAAATTATATATCTATTAGGGAAATTATTTCATGTTAAAGTTTAATTGAACCATCCTTTCCTTTAAATAGTTTTGAGAGAGTGTTGGATTTTCCAACCTATTTGGCTGATGCTTCTTTCATTGCATCAACCTTCTGCACCAACTGTGACTTATCATTATGTAGTTCCTTTTTATATATCAGTATATGTATAAAAAATTCAGTGGGAAAATTTTCATGATACTACTTAATTTTAGAATAATTTTTTAGTGATTTATCATTTGCAAGATCCTCAATTTATACACTTTTTGAACTAGCTTCATCTGATGAGTCTCTCACACCAAGTTTAATGCAACACAAAACACTTTGATTAATTTCAGTTAGTTGGTGACTATCTATATCCTTTTATTTATTTCTCAAATTCTTTGACTTATTATTAATCCTATTTTTTAGATTCTTGGAATGGATAATAATAAGAATAGAATGTGTATTTTCTAAGAAAGGATCTTCTTCAGTCATCTAAAATCCACACTTCATTAATCCAAATGAAGTTCATTAAGTCTTAAAAAATAAAACCAATCACAGGATATCATATTTTTTATGCTAATTAATATATTAAGTTGACTAGGATAGACACTAGAGATGAGGGGTGAATCCGACATTGACTACTCTTTAGTAATTCCATATTATTTTGAAACCATATCGGAATTAAACCTGTATTATCGATTAGTGAAATTAAATATATTAATGTTTTACCTATAAATAATCTATTGTATGAATGCAAGTAAAGTAGTATATAGGTGAACACTATTTTTATAATTTTTGGTACAAAGACTAAATACATGACTTTATTGGTTGTTCACCCTAATTAATGATTCTCCACTATAATGTGATGCTGATTACAATGGTGGTGTTTTCATGTACCAAAATTGAGTCTCATAGTGTTTACAATTCCTAAATATCACAAGTCTTATTATTTAAGAGTCATAATGGGATTATCCCAACAACTTCACACTATTATCATCGAGTTTTAAGGTGATATCCATGTTTAACTTGAGTCGTACAAGTTTTATGGAGTCCAAATGTGTATATGTAAGTGTTTATTTGTAGTTATTCTTGGAATTTGATCAGAATATCTGCACAAGATTATTCTGCATCAATAAAATATATCCCCTTCAATATAAAATTGTTCTCTTTAATGCCTTCATATATTCAAGATATACTGTATGTAACTAATTATCCACCATAACTCATCTTTATATTTCTTCAATAGATATTTTCACATGGATTTATCTCTACTCAAACATGGAAAGGACCAACACCTGATGTAAAAAACATACCACAACCAGTCTTTCCTTTATTATTCCTCTTAAAACTTCTTCGCTATCCCAAACTGGTATCAGATTGATGTTTTGATCCTCTTATTCTTCTTTGATAAAACATGAATTAGATGATTATTTTAGATTTATGTTCTTTATATCTTCAACATATTAACAATAATCTTGGTTTATCTATATTCTAGAACACACACCAGAAATGATTCCTTCTTCCTTTTCTCTATCTTATTAATGAATATTCTAAAATTCAATCACATGAATGAGTGGATCATTAATTATATATTTAACTTAAAAATATTATAAATGGTATTTCAAGGGAAAAAAGAAACTTCCCACACAAAATAGCTAATATAGAATATCCAGTTTAAGTTCCCATAATTTCATGTGTGCTTCCTTTTCAACTCAAAGGATATTTCCAAAATACCCCCATTTAATGGATCTTATTTTTTAAAAAAATTATTTAAAAAATTTATTAAATATCCATAGATGGTATGGATTCTTCTTCCTCAACCAATATCCACTGAAATCTACATTTTTTATTTTCCAAAACTGTATAAAAAATAAAACAATTCTAATATATCTTCACCTTGTAAATCATTTCAAGATTACATAGATTCCCATCCTCCATCTTATTTTTTAGGACACTAAAATATCCTCAAATCAAGATCATATAATTAATAATAAATATAATATTGATCTTTGATGGTTCTTCATCAAAATTATTCTTGAAAGTGAATTAAATCCATCATTAGACTTAAATACTATATTTAATGGTTTTATTCCTTTTAAACTTGCTTAAAAAATATTAGATCATGGATTCTTTAAGATTTATAATATTTCCAACACAAATACATAGCACTATCATTTACCAATATTATTTCATCTTAATTATATAATTATAGAAAGTCTCATTATAATTTTTCTCTGATCTTATTATTCTATAGATTAATATTAGATTCTATTTCTTATCAAAGCTTAGAATGAACACCGTTGAAAGAGTTTTTGGTATTTAAATCCTTGAATAATAGCTTTAGAATCATATAAATTTAATTTATCATTTAGAATATTAATTTTACAAATTCTATAGTTTTCACCCAGTATGTATGAAAAATTTTCTTATATGAATCCCGGTGTGAAATTTTCATATATGGATATCAGGTATGTGGTGATCTATTTATGTTTCACTTCAAATATCCAAATTTGGACATGTGGTGGTCATATTCCAATTTTCTTAAATTGGTCATTTAAAAATACAACATTTGGCTACATCATTAGATTCAACTACATGGAGATGTATTTGGTTATGCGATTCTTGTTGGAGTTGGTGTTCTAAGACTAACTATTTGTACTTTTATTACATGAATATTAGATCAATTGAATATTAATAATACTTATTATTACATATTGTTTGTTTTTTTATATGATAATAATGTCCTAGAGTAAACAATGCATTGATAAGGTCATAGAAGTTCCATGCTATGATGAGAACCTTGATATTCTATGATGTTATTCTCAAACAATGTTCCATGGTTGGGAAAAATACTATGATGGGATACTTAGTACATATATTGTTAGGTGAGAGTACTCATAAGAAGATGAGGTTTCATCTCATGAAATTTTCAATTTATAATCTCCAAGATGAGAGATTATGAGAACAGACCTGCTAGTATGAATTCTTCAAGTTTTGGTGTCATTGGTTATTTCTATATACAAGAATGTGTGGCATTCCTTATACTTTAAAATTATTATTAATTCATGTTACAACTTGAGAACCTAGATGTATTTCGTAAACCAGGATGATAACAGTTCACAGATACATTTGATATGTTGGGTGTGTCATGACTAACATGTCATTAATAAATAAGTCGAGGATAGATTTTTCCATTCCATCTTTATGGAAGCTGATATATTTTTCTTTTATTAGAATAAAAACATTTCATTAAATGACATGGCTATAGTGTAATGATGTGTTCATGTTAGATAGTTAAATAAATACTTATCAAGAATATAGGTTTGTGACATGGTTTTTCAAATGATAGATTATGAAAAAAATTATATTATACAGTGAGTACTTTTATGTGGTTTTCAACATTGCGACATTAATTTCTTTTTCTTGGGTGCCTTGACCCATTACTGGAAAGTAATATTAGACTTTAGGCAGGCCCACATAACGCCTATAATAAATAATAATATTGTTTCACACACTAAGTGTTTTCATTGATTTCGAATAAATTATATTTGGTTTTAATTAATGGAATAAATATTATTCTCAAGTACTAGGAATAATTTTATTCAAGTTATATTGATCGCATAAATTAAATAAATATTTATTTCTCCATCATGTGAATAAAATATTTATTTTATTTATTGAATATTTTAATAAATATTTATTTAGAATATTGTGAATAAAATATTTATTTATGAATAAAATATTTATTTAGTTGTTCAATAAATGATAGATGATTTTGAACTGACCAAGACCAAGTTCGGTGACAAATATTAATTAACAAGATAGTTACATAATATTTTTTCTTGTGCAAGTTGGTGTGTGACACAAAATAATAATAACATAATTATTATTATGTGGCATGAGGTTTATTAAAGGTAATAAATGTTATTTAATGAAAAGTATAAAATTAAATGATATTTTAACTTAAATCCTAACTCTATAAATAGGCAGTTATGTCTATTGTGTAGAGCATCAAATAATAGAGAACAGAGAATTGTTGCACGCAATGAATTATCTCTAAACTCATATTTCTATATCCCTCTCAAGAACGAGAAATAAAAGGGAGATTTCTTAAATATCAAAAAATGAGTGATCAAGAATGAATAATGCAATAAATTTGACTTTCCGCACTAACACTCAGAGATCGAGTGGTGTTGCTCCGAGATCATAAGAGCACTTTTGGATCATCGATAGAGGGATTCTATCATTATATCCTCACAGTGCAATGAAGGTAATCCAAAAGTGTCTTTTTAGATGATCAACATTCACTAACAAAGAATTTTTATCATCCCATATATTTATTTCTTAAAATATTAAATAAATTAACTATAAATTTTACGTGCAAGATCCTTTCTCTTGGTTTTAGGAAACAATTTTTAAAAGAAATTTTAATATATCACCCACCTACCCACGATTCTACTGCACCCGGAACTATCAAGTGGTATCAGTATGGTCATGTTTAAATTTATAATTATTTATTTTATTGTTGATATATGCACAATTTTGGTTAGATTTTCATTTAATGTTATTCGTTCTTTAATACAATTTGAATTAGAATTTTATCTACATATTAATCATGTTTTTTTACTATATCATTTTCTTAAAGGTTTATGAAAAATGAATAATGACCAGACATTCCATCAGCAAGTTCCAAATTATTGGTTCTTAAAACTGGGTTACACGTCATGTGGATGTAACATCTCCATATACCCATGCACATTGTATCTATATGTTCCAAGAAATTAATTACAAGTGGTTATTTTATTGTACACCATATGTTTACTGGGATAACCTAGCACATGGAAGGTGAATACAGGGTGTGTAGTTGGAATGTACAAACCATGTAGTCTAGTTGAGTTAACAAACCGAAGCCCTAGGCATGTGGCTTAGATATATAGAAACTGAGTTACATGCTGTGTAGCCACATGTACACGCAGTGTAGTCTCCCACAATGAAAAAAATAAAATTACATTAAATTTAAAAATTTCAGAATGAAAATCTTATATTATTGATTGGCACACCATTTTGTGTTTGAAAATTTAATAATGTCTTTAAATAATTTTAAATTCAAAATTAATTTATTGTAATTAATATGTCATTATTGGTTCAGCCATTTATTTTCCATGAATACCATTTCTAATGGGTATCTCCAAATAAGATTGTATGATCATTAAGATGAGAGGGAATTAATTAATTAATTAATTAATACAAGTTCATTTATCTTAAATAATAAAATAATTAATAAATAAATGACTGTTATATGTTTAATTTTGTATATTCATTGCATGTGTGACCGTTTATGAGTTTGACCAAGACCTTTGTATGTGTTGGATGCTTTAATATAATTTATTTCATGAGTTTGAAATTATTTAATGTGAAATAAAATGATGGTATGTGAGTCGTTCCTCCCCCCATTATTATGTAGGACATACGTTTCCAAGTATATTTATATAACTCCCTTTAACTAATCCTTTGGTTCCCCTCACTTGTGTGTGAGTAATAAATATTTGTAATTAATGGATCATCCTAAGGTGTGTGGAGGTGCTTCAAGATGGAACCATAATGATTCTAACCCAGTTGATATATAGGTGGATAGGTGGAATGTTGTCACTCATGCCAGGACAAAAAATATGAGTTATTTCCCCTAGGTCAAAGGTTGATTTAATGTCTGCTCATTAAATCAACCATTTGATGAAGATCATGAATGGGTCATTTAATTAATTAATTATTCTATATAAGCAATTATTTATTTTATGGATGCAAGGTTAACAAATGAATTAATGTGAAAATACAAAAATTAAGGAAATGAATTATGTGTAAATGTTCTATCCAACATAGTTAATTAATTAAGTAACATCCATTTAATATTAACAAGATGTTCAAAGGATAAAAAAGATAAAATTTATTCATAATAAATTTAAATCCCTCAATTAAATTTTAATTTAAACTAATCCATCCATTACTTTATTGGGAATGAAACCATAAAAAAGTGTAGAATATGGATAAATTCAGGACACTTACTTTTATCAGGGAGTTCTCATGAGAGTTTTGGGTTGACATAAGTGGAATTGTATTGAGTTTAACAGCCAAAGTCTGTTCAATAAAAATTTGGAGGCAAGTTTTGTGGAAATCCAAGTCAGGATTTTAGGATAGGGGAATCCACTCAATGGTTCAAGGAGCTACAAGTCTGTAGTTTTCAAGACCGCCTACCTAAATACTTTATTATGGTTTTCATGTCCAAATTTTAGATCATTAATAAAGGTAATGGGGATCCTTGCCACTAGAATGTTAAAGAAGCTAGACATTCTAATTTAAATGGTGAGGGATCTTGAGTCTTGATAAAATAGTGGAATATTTAATAAATAAATAAATAAAACATTTATTTTATTATATATCACTTATTTTTAATCAATAAAAGTACTAATAATATTATATTTTTAATTGTATAATAAAATGACAAGTTTATCATCCACACTTTCCCTATGATCAATATTAGAGAAAGATAACCTCCAAACTGTTAGTAACTTCTAGGGGTGGTTTAGACACCTTTAGGATTTTCTATGGAATGAACAAAAATATTGTGTTCTAGAATCCTCAATGCCTAATATTCCTGCTAAAGAGGCGAGTGATGAAGAGTTCCTTGTCTATGAAAAATATTTGAGTGACACAGTGGACATTCAATTTTTGGTGCTTTCATTTATGTCTAGTTAACTAATAAATTCTCATGGAAACATGGATGCATATTGGATGCTTGATCACCTCTATGGTTTTTACTAGGAGAGAGCTGGACAGGAATGGTTTGAGATTTCCAAGGTGATATTTTAGAGTAAGCTTGGAGAGGGTGCCCTAGCTGGCTCTCACGTAGTCAAGATCATTAGCTACATTGAGCGCCTATAGGTTCTAAGTTTTAAACTCTCTGAAGAACCAGAAACCAACCTCATTCCTGCATTAATCCCTCAACGCTTCTCTATTTTTGTTATAAATTTTAATATGAACAGCATTTAAAAGTATCTTCCAGATATTTTTAATCTTCTTTACTAATTAGATAAGGATATGAAGAATGAAAAACCTTATATCCTTATAGTGAAAAAATGTAAAGGGAAAGAAAAAATATTTAATCCCAAAGATTATTCACACCCTTCTAAGAAGAGGAAGATAAAGGGGGAAGAAAGGGAACAAGATGTTGTCTATTTTGCAAGTGGTAAGAAGGTCCATTAGAAGAAAAACTACACCCGTCAAAAGAAGCAAGGGGAAGCTTCAAGTGTGCTTGTTATTGAGTGCAATTTATCTGCTTATAAAAATTGGGTATTAGATACATCTTGTGGTGCTCTTATATTTATTAAAATAAAGGAAACAAGTAGATCCAGAAAGATTTAATGAGGAAAAATAGATCATTGAGTAGGAAATGGAGCTAAACTTGTTATTGTAGCTATCTGGGACTATTACCTAACATTGTCGACCAAAATGATATTGGTTTTAAAGGGTTGTTATTATGTGTCTGCAGTTTTCAAAAACATTATTTTTGTATATATACTTGATATATATGAATTTATTTTCAAATTTTAGAATAAATTTTTTTTATTTTATAATAATAGCATTTTTTATGGTAAGGTGTGTTTAAAAAATGAACTTTATGTGTTGGATTATACAAACCAAATAATGGAAATTGATAAATAAGTTTCTTCATATGACTCATACCACACCTAACTTTGGGTTCTTCAGCTAGTTCATGTAAATGAAAAGTTAATGAATAAATTACATCAAGATGTTTATTCATATTCTTTTAAACTAAAACCATTTAGTGTAT
Source organism: Viscum album (assembly GCA_963277665.1). NCBI lineage: Eukaryota > Viridiplantae > Streptophyta > Magnoliopsida > Santalales > Viscaceae > Viscum > Viscum album. The sequence continues at coordinate 1,563,934,634 of OY728150.1, forward strand.
GTCATGCATGTTTACAAGGAAAAATGAACAAATCCCCATTTAGTTGGAGAGGTGAAAGGGATAAAGGGATTATTCAATTAGTTTATACTGATGTGTATGGACCATTTTCTATTAAACAAAGGGGTGGGTACTCATACTTCATAACTTTTACTAATTATTTTAGTAGATATGGATATGTCTACTTAAAGAGGTATAAGTCAGATTATTTTGAAAAATTCAAGGAGCACAAGAATGAAGTTGAGGACTATCATGGTAATTATATTAAGAAATTTTGCTCAGAACATGGTGGATAATATCTTAATCAAGACTTTATTTATTATCTACAAGAGTTTTGGATTTAATATCAACTCACTCCTCCTTATATGCCTCAATGGAATAGTTAAGTGAAAGGAGGAACCACACCCTGTTGGACATGGTGAGATCAATAATGAGTCATGAGAGTCTTCCATTATCCTTTGAAGGATACCCGTTACAAATGGTAGCATGCATACTAAACTGAGTTCTAACTAAAGAAAAAAATGCTATGCCATACCAATTATGAAATTAAAAGAAACTTGTAATGTATTACATACATGTGTGGGGTTGCAAAGCATTTGTTAAAGCCTCTTTGGGAAACAAGATTGTACCCCAAGGCAAAAAGTGTATCTTTATAGGATATTCCAAAGAAACAAAGGGATAATACCTATATAATTCTTTATACAAAAAGTTTGTAGTTGATATACATCCCACATTTATTGAGGAGGATATTATCTCTAAATGAGATTGTGGGAGAGTGATCTACTTTGATGAAGTCCAGGATCAAGATACATTAGAGTTGGCACAGAAAAATTCCACAAATCCACGAGGAAGAAGAAATTGTTCTAGATACATAATTACTACATAGGAGTACTATAGAGTTTATATAATGATAATGGTATGGTTTTATAGTCACCAAGGATGGTGACTCATTATTAGTTGATAATAATGATCCTCTAACATACAAGGAAGCAATAAGCAGTACAGATGTTTCCAAGAGAAAAGAATCCATGAATTTTAAAATGGATTCCATGTACCAAGACCAAGTATAGATTTTGGTAGACCATCCAATAGGTATAAATCCTATTTTTTGAAAATGGGTATTTAATAAGAAACTATACATGGAAGGACAAGTTAGTACCTATAAGGCATAACAGGTTGCAAAAGGGTTTGAATAATATCAAGGCATTGACCATGATAAAACATTTTACTAGTTTCAATGATTAAATCCATTACAATTCTACTTTACATTATGAATTTTCATGATGATGATATTTGTAAAAGGTATTTTAAAATAACGTTCCTTAACATGAACCTTAAATAAGATGTATATATGAAAAATACTGAAGGTTTTATGACTCCAAATCATGCTAAAAAGTTAGGAAAGTTTCAAAGATACATTTTTGGATTAAAGAAAGCATCCAGGTCATGGAACATTCATTTTGATGAGGCCATAATTGAATTGGGTTTCATAAATAATTAATGTGAATCGTGTGTCTATAAACAATTTGGGAGTTTAGTAATTTTCTTAATAGTATACATTGATGACATATTACTCTATGGAAACAAAATACCCATCTTAATGTTTGTTAAGGAATGGTTGAATAAATTCTTTTCTATTAAGGACTTGTATAAGGAAACATATATTATTGGGATCGAGATCCATCATGATAGATCTAAGAGGTTTCTGAGCCTAAGCCGAAGTACATATATTAACAAGATACTGAAGATATTTAGTATGGAACAATCCAACAGGGTATTGTTGCTAGTGTCGCATAGAATTCATCTTTCTCAAAAAATGCTTCCTCAAACATGTAAGGAAATAAATAGAATGAAAAGGATTTCATACACATCATCAATTAGGTCAGTCATGTATGCTATGTTATGTACTAGGCTATATGTAACCTATATATTAAGTGTGGTAGGAAGATATCAAGATGATCCAGGTGACTGCCATTGGATGGAATCCGAGACTATCCTTAAATTTCTAAGGAATACTAAGGATATGTTACTATTTTATGAAGGACCAGAGAAAATAATCATTAGAGTATATGAAGATTCTAGTTTCCAAAATTATCAAGATAACATGATTCCATATACTGGATACATCTTCACTTTGAATGGAGGTATTGTGAACTGGAAGAGCTCAAAGAAGGTTGTGGTTGTAGATTATACAGTAGATTCCTAGTATAATGTGCCTTCTAAGGCATCTAAATAAGTAGTATGGATGAAAGAATTCATCCAAGGGATTTATGTGGAACCTAGAAGTATATATCATATCACACTTTATTATGATAATACTGTAGTGGTGGCTCTTGAAAAAGAGCCAAGGTCGCATTAGAGGATGAGGCACATACTTCAGAAGTATCATCTCTTGAGGGATTTTTCTAAGAGAGGTGAAGTTTCAGTGAGTATTATTTCCATGGATGACAACATATAAGGTCCATTGAGTAAATAATTGACTCAGAAAAAACATGACTATTATGTGAGGTCTAGAAGACTAAAGGTTTTAAGCAATTCTCTCTAGTACAAGTGGGAGTTTGTTGGAATTGGTGTCTCAAGAAAAACTATTTTTACTTTGATTACCTAAATATGAAATGTATTTAATATTAATAAAACTTTATAGTACATATTTTTCATTATTCTTCATGACTCTAATATAATAATGTCATAGAGTATACGACACATTGATAAGGTCATAGTAGTTCCCCACTATGATGAGAACCTTGATGTGCTATGATAATATTCTCAAATAATGTTCTGCAGTTGGATGATGTATTATGATAGAAAACATAGTATGTAGACTATCAAGTGAAAGTACTCATAATAAGATGAGGCTTATTCTCTTGAAGTTTGAACTTGGTAATATCTAAGATGGAATATTATGAGAATATACCTACCAGTATGAATTCTGTATGTTTTGTTATCATTGGATATTCCTATATATGAGCATGTGTGATGATAATTATACTTTAATATTATTATTATTTCATGTTACAACTCACGTAATTATATGTATTTCATAAACCATGATGATAATAGTTCATGGAGAAGTTGGATATGTTGGGTGTTTCATGAGTGACATGTCATTAATGAATAAGTCGAAGACAGATTTGTCCATTCCATATTTATGGAAGTTGATATCTCGACCCTTTGATTGAAATATAACCATCCTATTAAATTTCATGTCCATGGTATAACAATGTGTTTATTTTATACAGTCAATCCATATCCATCATATTGGTTAGTGACATAGTTGTGCAACCTTCTTGATGAGATATTGTGACAAAGGAATTATATTACACAGTGAGTGTTCGTGTGTGGTTGTCGATGTTGTGACATTAAGTTATTTTTATTGGGTTCCTTGACTAATTTCTAGATATTAATCTTGGACTTTAGGCAGACCAGCCTAATGACAACTATAAATATTCTTATAGGGCCACACACTAATTATTTTCATTCAACTCGATTAAATTATATTTTAGTTTAATTAATGGAATAAATTTTATTCCCAAGTCCAATTAATAATTTTATTCAAGTTATATTTATCGCATAAATTAAATAAATATTTATTCACTGACATTTGAATAAAATATTTATTTTAATTATTGAATATTTTAATAAAATTTATTTTCTATATTGTTAATAAAATATTTATTTATGAAAAAAATATTTATTCGGTTGTTCAATAAATGATAGAGGAGTTTAAACAAACCAAGACCGAGTCTAGTGACCAATATTGATTAACAATACCATTAAATAATATTTTTTATTGTGAAAACTGGTTTGTGCCACACAATAATAATAATATAATTGTTATTATGAGGAATGGGGTTTATTAATTATAAAAAAATTTAATTTATGGTTGGTATGCAATTAAATAATATTTTAACTTTAATCCTAACTCTATAAATAGAAGGCTATGTTTATTGTGTAGAGAATCCAAAAAATTAAGAATAGAGAATTTTTTCACAAAATAAATTCTCTCTCAACTACTTCTCCCTCCCTCCCAAGAATAATATTTGAAAGAGATATTTCTTCAATACTAAAGAACAAGCAGTCAAGATCGAACAACACAGGGCATTCTACTCACTGTGCTAGCACCTGTAGATTGAGTGGTGTTTCTCAAAGATCAAAGGAGAACATATGGATCACCTCTAGAGGTATTATATCATTGGATCCTCACAACTCAATGAATGGAATATGAAAGAGTATTTTTAGATGATCAACATTCAACAAAGAAGAAAGTTCCTAAGCCAAGTTATTTATTTATTGAAATATTAAATAAATTAATTATAAATTTAACATGCAAGATCCTTGCTCTTGGTTTCCAGAAACGATTATTAAAATAAATTTTAATATATCTCCCACCTACTCATGCTTCCGCTACACCTAGGACCATAAATTATAACTTTAGATATGTATCATAATTTGGATATGTAATTCCCCATACATGGGATATTTGGTTACATAGATGAATTTGGCTACATAGATCTTCACATATGAAAATATTTTCTTACATGGTGACATCCGATACATTTATTTGGATATGTAATCGAATTTTAATACATGACCATTCATGTATGTGGAATCCTAGACTTATCTTTTTCTTCTAGAATTTTTTTCATTGTGAACCATCTGTCCTCCATTCTATCTAAAACCATTCTAAACTACTCAAAAATATCTTCAAATCATATAATAACTTCTTAAAATGATTCTTGTAATTATTGGAATAATTAAAAACACTTACAAGTTCTATTCCATGGAATTAAAGTATATACCATATTCAAATAAGATTATTTCAGTGATTATATATGCCAGATCAGGTGTGGATCCTCTTAAATAAATCTCAAGCCATCTCAAATCAATTCAACCTTCAACTATAAGTCTCATGAAAATGATTTCAGCATCCAACTTTCTTTTTTCTCCTTGGATAGGTTCTACACTATCATCTAGATCTCCTTCATGATTTGAACCTATTTTCTATTTGTTATCCACAACCATACATGTTTTCCTTCTATAATTCTAGTAGCTAGATTTCTCTTCTCATTTCTCCACTTCCTTAACTTTTTTTATAGTGATTTCAAACTTATTATCACTTTTCATATGCATAAAAACCCTATCTTAAATCATATAATGTTTTATAAGTTGTTACTAAAAGTTTTCTATGAATATATTTAAGTAAAAATAGTTCTTCCATTACACTATTTTCAGTATGTAAGTCTTGGTTTGTAGTCCTACTAGTTGTAATTTAATATTACTTTAACCAAAATTCATGGGAATAATATTTAATATCCATTAAATGTGTGGATTTATTAATCCATCACTCATATTATCAACTTTTCATAATGATATTGAAAACAAAAACAAGAATAAGTGATAAAAAATACAATCATCAACCCAAGGGAACTTTGGAGATATATTTTGTGGATGTTTTTCTTTTTTTAGTTTGGGGCTTGGATTTGTATTCTTACATGGTGGACTTGGGTTTTGGGTAGATGTTATAAGATGATAACTACTTGATATTTTATTTTTATATGGATATTACCTCTAGTCATGATTTCTCTCTCACTAGTGGATTTCCACATGGAAAATACAAGAGTGTAAATTAGGGTTTTTGTCCATTGGTTTTCACTATAGGTTAATAGGTGGTTCTGTTAGAGAGGTTAAAGATAATCTCATTATGCTCGAGGTTGGCATACCATGTTATGAATATTTACTTCATTATTTGTTTTATCTTCCTTTTTCATTAATTTTATTATTTATTTTGTATGATTCTCATGGTTTCACATTTACTTTATTTATGTTCATTCTCACTTTAAAATGAAATGGTTTGCAAAAAAATGAATTGTGTTTGGATTTTCCTTTCCAAATAAATAAAAAATTATATTTTTTCCATTGTAATTAAAACAATAATTTTTATCTTTCCTTGTAAAATAAATCATATAGACTCTTAGTGGAATCCTATTAGGTGATTTCTCACACCCTATATACTCTAATTCATGTGTATGCAGACTAGAGTATGTATGATACAAGTAAAGGAAAGATAATTTCTTCCATTTATGGGATCCCTTAGATTCCTTCTTTATAACTTTATTGATGTGATGATCATGTTGTGACTTTGGGTCATGAGGTAATGGTTTATATTGATTTTTGGGGGGGTTTTGGTTCTCTTGTAATTTTCTTATGTTATCCACTTCATAATTTCCCTCATTTTGATCTCTCCCTAGCATTATACACTTTATATATTACTTTATAAACTTTTTATATGGCACAATATCAAGATATTAATTTTGGTTTTGTTTCTTGTGTTATATTTGGTGGGATTGAAATTAATAATCTGATTATTTTATTAGCATGCATGTCCAACATAGGGATGGTTCATTCCAGATTCTTAGTATAGATCGACTCCTTATTTAAAAGGTTTAAGAGGGTAAAATCATTCCAATTTGACATTTTTTGGCACCCTGATCACTTTCCTATAGCCCATGTTGATCAAGAATATTCTTTGATCCATATGGTGGGTTAGAAGGGGTGACGTGGTAGGTTAACCAAGGTCGATTAGTTACAAGGTCAACCCAAAGTCCCATTATTTATAGATCAATACTCAAGAGAGGCCTTAATTACAATACAATCCTAACACCTTATATGTATAAATCATAACATAAAATTTATTTTAAGTTTATAACCTATAAAAATCATAGTATTGGTTGAACATAACTAAATCATATGCCATACCTAGCACATAATTCCATATATGCATGGAATAAAATTTATAAGAAGTAGTTCAACACTATAAATTAAATCAAACTTTCATTTATAATATAAATGCTTTATATTCATGAATTAAATAAATAAGGGTGATCATTAAATAATTGAATGTTTTATAAAGATAAACATGAGATAAAAATTTATGATATTTTATAAATTAATAATTATATATATAATTTATAAATAAAAAAGTTTAATGGACATTACATGAATAAATAAACATGAATATTTTACATTGATATCAACATAAACTCTTTTATATTATTAATTTTCATGGTTCTCACTATAAACTCTTTTATATGTCAAATATATGATATTTATAGAAATATAAACCCATTTATGTTCTAAATGAACTATTCAAATTTTAAAAAAACGTTTTACATAATTTAAATACCTTATATTCCATTTCTTTTGTAGATAGATCAAATCTAGAAAAATATATTTTTACATGGTTTAAATAAATTCAATATAGGAATTTTTATAAGAATATTTTATGTTATTATTTATCAATATTTCATAAATTATTATAATATTTATATAATTAACCTTATTTTGAAATTTATAAATACATTACAAATTAACCTTGTAAATCCAAGTATTTAAAATATTTCTCATCCAGCAAATTAAATTCCAGTATGATATAAATCACCATTAATATTTAGCATGATCCCTATGAGGACAAATTAATGGATTATTTTTATAATTTTCAAAAAAAAATTATAAAACATAAAACTACATCATGTTTTACTACAAACCATGACATGTTTTTTCCTATGTGAAAACAACTCCTAAGGGAATTAATCTAGTTTTATTTGGATAAATAAATTTCATATAGAGAATTTAAATGTTATACATTGGAAGCCACTATATTTTTTTTTCTAATCTATGGCATGATTTTATTATAAATATCTCATTCCTATAGAAACCATGGCTTTTTATTATAAAATCCATGCATGTCATTCATAATTTTGCAATGATATATTTTCTAGAAACTATTTCCAAAACCTATTTACTTATACCATGATATAATATTATATTTCTCATAAATATTATATGTTTCTAATTATAATCACTTCATTGTTATGAAAATACTAATGAACCATGACATTTTTCATGAAATATGTCGTAGTTAAAGAAAATTTATTTTTCTAGATTCTATATTTATTTAAAACTTCAATCCAAACATAATGGAGGTCACTCTGATACTAGTGTTGGGTTTTGGTGAGAAAAATCATGTCCAAACTAAAATTAATGTGATAATTAAAATATTTTTTTAATAATATCCATCCATTTTATTGAATTTAATAAAACACAAATGAAAATTTACCTAATTTATATAATAATATAATATATCCAATATCTTTTACCCGATATTGATAGAGATCCCTTGGTGGGAAAATCATCCCGCCAGTAAGGGTAATCTAGGGGTTGTATAAATATTTAAATGTCTGGGAAGAATTTCTCCCATACTCATGGTCTATTATAACTTTATAAATAAAGATAATAGAAAATGAGAGGTTCATCTTTATAGTTTCACACACATTGTAAAAAAAGTTCTTATTCCACCATTCCCGAAGGATTGAACCTGTATTTATTAGAATCCATGGATACTCTTTGGAATCTTAAACATCTTGAATTTATTAGAACATAACTGAAACATTTCACAAACATTTCAAAATATTAGAACACATTGTATCATGTGGTTCATTTATTCCATTAACTTTTTAATAATTAAATAATCATTATGGATATTTGAAACTTCTTAAACATTATAAAATGACGTTTTAAATGATCCTTATGTCTTATTATGGGAGAAAAATCACCTAAAATTCATTATCATATAATAAATGAACATTCATTCATAGAACCATTACATGGTGGACTTCACCATAACATAGATTACTCCTTCCCAAATGTAAAAAACTAACCCAATCTACCCTATCCTAGTACCCTATTTGACTATTAACAAATCCCAAAGAATATTTTTGGTCACCATGGGCTAGAAACAGATATCGGGGAATCAAAATTTTACCATTAGGAATTATTTAACTTGGTAAATCATAATGTTAAAAAATAGGTTTGTTCTGTGAACCCTGCATGAACACTCCATATATTAGAGATGTCATGTAAAAGAAATAAATAGTTTAAAATTGAGGGTATAACCACTACAAAAAATCTGGGCTTTTGAGTCTGGCGGAACGGGCGACCACCATTGGCGGTCGCTAAAGGTGGGCATGAGCGACAGCCATAAGAAGTCGCTGATCTCAATTAAAAAAATTTGCAGCAAAAACGCCCCCCAACCCTAACGCACCCCGAACCCGACCCCTGACCCCTGACCCCATCCCTTTGTGGTGAGACCCGCGACCGTCGCCCACCCCTCTCGCCATGCCGGATGCTGTCGCCACCCCTTTCTCGCCCTCTACTTCCACCCCCAATCCCTTCTACGGTCGTCGCTTCTCCCTATCGCCTTTTGAAACACAGCGGTGACGCCTCCACTGCTGCTACATCCCCCCCGCCATCTCCCTCTCCCACCATCACCTCGTTTGTCGGCCTTCACCGCTACCCTCTCTGTCACGGTGTCTCACCTTACCCATCACCACTGCCCTCTCCTTTGCGATGCCTCACAATACCCGATCGATGCACCCCCTCCCGGAGGCATCGCCGCTTCTCTCTACCACCGCCTCCAATCCATCTACTGCTTACAATCATCACCGTCCCCTCAGGTAATCCCTAATTTTAGATTTATCTCCCTATTATGTAAACCCTAATTTTGGTTTTAGGGTTTTGATTTTGCTTACCATCCTCTGTTTATCAGTTTTTATTCTTCTTCCCTTCTGACGAAGATCGACTCATACTCTACTATACGTGGATTTTTTCATCCCTTAAAGTCATATAACATTGATTATGGCTAGGAAAATCCTGAATTCTACTTTCTGAAACATATATATATATGCTCTGTATATATGTGTTCTGCATATATGATTTTCATACACAAGATATATATATGTTTTGTATTCCAATTTAACCCCTTTTTTTCCCAAATTTTATGGTATATATATATAGATCATATATATTCCAATGTCATGAAACATGGGAATAAAAATATATGTATTCTGCGTATATGTGTGTGTTTGGGTTTTTTATATACTTCCATTTATTGTGGGGTTATATAATTATGGTCCCAATTTTTGTGTTCAGTTTTATCCAAGATATAATTCTAGAAATAATGTTCTCACGATTTGGTAGGGCTTCTCTGATTTTTATTCCAATTTCATCGCACTTCCTCCATTAATTCCCCCCCACTGATTCTAACAATTGATGATATGGATACTTAGGTATGAACCTTCTCTCACTTGTAGCTACCATCGAATCTGGTCAATCCCTCCGTTGTGGCCGTGCCCAATTTCTCTAGTATCTTCTGCCCCCATTTTTTTCAAAGTCCAAAATAAGTAACCCTATTTCTAGAGCATTACAGTGGTTTTGAATTTTAAATTTCATTCATTTTAATCTGCTAATTTTACTCACTACAATAATTTTGTGATTATTTTATAGAATCTAATTTTACTCATTGCAATCATTTAGATGATTCCATTGGATCAAATTTCTCTTAATCTCTTGAACATTATACGTTCTCTGTGATGAAATTTATAATTTGTTCCAGATCCTCTGTATTTAAATAAATCTTGATGAAATAATTAGATTTCTTTTTAATCTTTTAATCCAAGAAGGAGGCCTTACTAGATTTCCACAAATATGGTTATACAATAGCTTAGTATCGAGTCTTTATAATAGGGATGGAATCTAAAAGTAGTGGTTATAGTCATTAAATACATAAATTTAGATCAGCCTAACATAACCCTTGGGGATAATATCTTTAATATGATCAAGATGATCAACTGCATCCGCAATAGACATATTTTCCAACTCCGGTGGAACTATCCATGTGGAGGTAATTTCCATGTGGAGGTAATGGGTTTCTACATCCAATTTGTGGTCTAAAAATTCATATTTGACTACCTAGATAGAGACCATTAATCTTGTGGAATAATGGATCTCTAATAGCCTCTAATAGTAAGCCAAATAGAAGATCCCATGTAGAAAAACATTCTTCTTAGAATCCTCTCAATATAACTTTCATTCATAAAGGTAAATGAATCATTTGGTAATTATAGAAGATGCCAGATGTAGCTGGAAATGAGAGACCCATTGAAGAAGCTTAATTTTGTAATGCTATGTCCACTAAAATATGTGGGTTTGGCACATTTTTTCTATGACACTATGGAACATTTCTTTTTATATATAGAACCATTCCAAATGAAGTTGTAGCAATCCAAATTAATCCATGAATCGATGTTGAATCCCAAAAACAAGAATAACCCACATACAAGGATAACTATAGGAAGCCCAACTCAAGGTGAATGGTAGGACGCCTTGAATTTCTTAATGAAAATAGCGTCAGTGCAAAATTTGTTGAAATATCCTTTGATATAGAAAGAAGATCCTCATGAGGTTGCTATGTTCATAGTCTAGTAACCAATATTTCTATCTCTATTCTTTATATAATGCATAAATCCCCTTTTTTGAGCATTTCCCTCAAAGGTGGACTCTTCTTCTTGTTATTTCACTCGATTCCGTAAATAAAACTCCACTTTGTAGATTGTTTCTTCGTTGGTTTTCATCTTTTTTTCCATGTTTAACACTATCTAATTCATTTTAATAAGTGTTAATCTATTATGTGTTAATATGAAACTGTATTTTTTTTATCCTTTCTATCTTCTTACTATATTAGTGTTTATGTGACTATTTCTTCTCTTTTTTTTCATTATTCCTTTTTTTAATCTTATAACATATTTACATGTGATAGGTGTTAGTACCCCTCATTGTGGAAGTTCGCTTCTCCTTCTGGTAGATTGACTTTTCAGGTTTTTTTGATTCATCAAGATTCATTGTTCAAGGCTATTCTATATATATTTGAACAAATTTAATGAAATCACATTGATATATGAATGATATATTTATCATGATGTTTCATGATATATGTGCCTTCATACCCCATTGTTTTTTAGATACTTTGGGTAAGATCACAAATCCCAACTTTATCTTCTTCCAATACAGCATTTTCATATATTTCGATACTCTGTTCAACATGCAACATTAAAAAAATATGCAACTTCCTTCTAATAGTTGATATTATGCATATTCATGCAACCATAAAATGTTGCATCCTCAATTTGAACTGTACACACATCTAACTCCATTATTTTATTCTGGTTTATAATACTAAATTCCGGTTGTTTTTTTTGTTCTGGTTATTCAAGCAGTTGGAATGCAGGTTTTTTTGTAGGATATTTCTTATGTTTTTTTCTGGGTACTGCATTCCGGCTGCTGGAATGCAGGTTTTTTTTAAAAAAAAATCTCCTGCCTAGCAACCGCTATAGGCGGTCGCTATACTTTTTTTTGCACAACCATTAGCGACCACCAATGGTGGTCGCAAATGGTATGTTTTTTGGAATAATCAGCGATCGCCAATTGGTCGTTATTGATACTCTAGATGGGGCCTACAGTGACCGCTTATGGCGGTCGCTAATGGCCCTTAGCGTCGGGCCAACTACGACCGCCATAGGCGGTCGGAAAGCGGTTGCTAATGACCATTATCGACCGCTTTTGGCGGTCGCTAATGCCAGTTTTTGTAGTAGTGAACCAAACTTTTCATAATTAAAAACAAAAACTCAAAATACTTTTAAGAAAATAGCAATAAAATGAATATAAATAGAGACTATTAAAGTATGTATACATCCAACCATTACATATAAAAATCCAAGGTATTCAAAAAATGAAGGATAAATGAGAAGTGAATCTAATGTGGCTGAATAAATGAGAATGAAAAAAAATAAAAAATTATCGAATTTATAAACCAATGGTAATCATTTCCATGTGATAATAGAGATGCCTAAAACTGACTCCTTCATACCCAAACAAAAGTCCAACAAACATTCATTATCTCAAGTTTTTCTTTACCATTACTAGTATAAGATCAAATAAACATGTATGTATATAGGGTGTTAGCTAACATGCCTAGTAGGATTCCACCTCATGTTCCATTTATGACCATTATAAAATTAACCACATCATACTATTTTTAAAAACAATTATGAAATTACATTTTTAATTTTCATGGTAAATAAGGAAACAAAAAATGATGAATTCATGTTTTTCATTTAAAAGTAACCATGTTATCAAATTTTGTTGAAATTTTATTTTTATATAAGTAATGTAATAAATAAAAAAAGTTTTATTGTAAGGTTAATGCTACTAAATCATGATAAAATATATACAATACTAAGACAAGGGAACCTAGGATCCTCATACCAAATATAATCTATATCAATATCCCAATCTATATCATACAATGAACAGGCTTCTTGCCAGAGTGGTATCCTGAACTAGAAGAAGTATTCACTAGCCATGGTGGTATCCTACACTAGAAGTAAATCCCATAATGGAACTAGATAGATTATTATATTTATCTTTCCCATTCCTATTTATAAGGCATCATAACTAGGAAGGGGAATGTCTAGGTAGAGTTACATCATCACCTAGAAAAATTACTTGTCCTATAAACCCTCAAAAGTACCCAAGGTATTCCTATGAAGTGTTATCATTATCAAATTGGTATAAATAATTTATAAAAAGGTATATAAAATAACCTATTTATAACCATCCATTATTTATCAATAAAATAAATTCATATATAATCATTTCATAACAAAAAAACAATAATGATATCAAAGGGGATAACTCAAGTAATAAGAACATTGATAAGAAATTATTCCATGAAAGATGTTTATAATAACCCTTAAACAATTCTATAAAATTCATAAAAAATTATTCAATGAAAATTATTGAAATAATTTCATTATAAAGAATCATTTTTATTTTTACAAACACCTTGTGTGTACATTTTTATATAAAATAATTTTTTATACATTTAAACAATTAGTTAACCAAGTTAATTGAAACCCATTAAAAATTAAAATATGATCTTCAAAAAATTATCATATATAGATTCTATAGATTTAATAAAAGTGAAAAAATAATTTAAAATAAGAAAAAAACTCAAAGATTTTGTGAATAAAAATATTACATATCCCCCTTATAGTAGTTAATGAATCTATAGATAAATAAAGTTATTCTTATAAACCAAAATTTTGAAAACCCAACATTAAAATTTAGTGTATAAGAACCTTACGCCTCCATGGTATCTCTAGGGAATAAACAAGAGAGGAAAGAAAGAATAATTATGGGGATAATAGATTTAGAGTGATATTACTTGAATATTCAATCCAAACATTTTAGAATCACCAAGGATAAATCCATGATAATGGGGTGAATTGAGGGAGATGATTTGAGGGGATTTTGGAATGTTTTCGACTAAATTAAAAATAATAATAAACCCTTCTCTCCTAAATTATATTTTTGAAAATAAAAACATTTAATTTTTTAAAGATATATATATTTTGGATGCATAGTTATTCTTACCATGCACTAACCAAGAAAATTATTCCAAAAAAAAGTTTACCTAAACAATTTAGAAGCAGGGTTAGATAAACTACCCTACAATTATGAACATAGTTATGAAATCCCTTCACTAGGCCTACATAGTTCATATGAATGGGTAGGGTGACTTTTCACCCAAATAATACATTATATAAATTCATTTTTAATTTCTAAATTTTCTATCAAATTATAAATATGAAATATAAAACAAATAAACAATAAAATACATACTAGAAAGTAACATCCTTGATATAAAAATTATAACGACCATATCACTTTCTTCCTATATAAATTCCTTGGGAAATATCACTAGTTTGGGAGGAGGTGTGTCCATTGATCACTCATTTTCAATTCCAAATCCCTTATCCCATGATCCACTTATATGTTTCCTAAAAACAAAAAGCTATATGGATTGATTTTCCCCACAGTACTTTGTACTGAATATTAAAAATACAAACTGGTTTCCGGACTAAGGAAACATCATGTTACAATTCAAGATATTTCCGATTTAGAACATGGGATGGATTGGGGTGATACTTATTCATCTTGGAGATTAGTAATATATAATTAACTACATTTTATACACATAATTATTTTTATAATAAATTTCATAAGATACACCCATAAAAGTAGAGTCTAAATATCTTTGGGATATTAAATACAACATTTTAAATCAAAATGAAAGATATCTCATTTACATATTGATTATTCACCCCTAGATATTAGTGTCCTCCTATTACTACATTGGATATCATAGGGACATATGTAAAGAAGAGGTGATTATAAAATCCCAGTAAGGGGTAATCAAAGAAAACATGGGGGTGAGATATCATCAATAATGGAATTATAAAAGAGATGAATCTTAAGTAGTCACATAAAAAACAAGGCATAGAAGAAATGGTATCATAAGACCAATTAATCACGAAATCATGATAAATTGGCACAACATAAATCTTTTCACAAACATTATTTGAGCCTCACTACTAATACACCATAAAATATTTTCTAGGATGACTTCAAATTCCCTATACATGGTATCTCATGAGGTGAAATCATTACCCAGTCGATTAGGAGCATATATAATTTTTGGACTACCCATCACAACATAACATAACATGATTATGTGGGACACATGTAAACCTAAATCAATAATCATGTTTAAACATGAAATAAACCCACAGAAATAAAATGTGTATTATAATAGTGTTGTAAAGCATAATCAGTTGATGAATCACCTAAGTACCCAATATAAGAGGGAATGTTTCATTTTTTAATTAAATGTCAGAATAATTATGGAGTAAGGTATTATAGATCTTGTATATAGGTATAAATATAAAATAAACTAGATTGAGTCTTTGAGGAGAGAAAGAAAGAAATTTGAAGTGCTTCACGTATACCATCATAGGGTTTATTTTTAACAAAAAAAGGAGAGATTAATAAAAGAAGGTTGGGAAACTCCAAAATCCAAAAGGAATAGAAGGATGGACCTTTTAAGGGAGCACAAGATGTTTCCTTAGACTTTCTTCCTGATGAACAATGAAATTTAAAGGGTCATGTTGCATTTGAGGTTCTTTAAGGGGCATGTGACTCCAGTTTGGCCTCCTACGAGTGTAAAGAGGTCACTAAAACTGGATAACTTCTTAATTTTGGTAAAAAATGCAATAAATGGGGCATTAAACTTGGGATACTACCCTATTTACAAATAAAATAAAATAAGGCATAGAAAGAACAACTTATCCTTTCCCAAACCAATGGATACTTGGTCTGTGAGAAAATAATAAATCCTAGAGCCACATGGAGACCCCCCCCAGTAAAAAGGGGAGGGAGTCCCAGTGATCACAGAGAGGGAAGGTAACCTTGAACCCAAAACTATGTAAAGTGAGGTTATCAGTGAATTATATTTTATAAATTAAGGTGTTTCATATTCCCTTTCAGTTAAGGTCTAATTACAACATGGATAAGGTGGTGTTATTGAAAAGGAAAATGAACAAGTACTTACTAATGAATTAGAGTTGATTGTACATTCTAGAAAAATATAGAGTTAGAGGATATAAAAGTTAATGAAATATCGGATTAAACTAATAAAATGTATGAAAGAATTATTTAGATTAATCTTAATGTTGAGAAATTATCATGGATAAATTCCCAAGACTTAACCTTATTCATGCCTTCAATGGAGGTAAGATTAACATGGAAGAGTACCTTAAGGATTAAGAAAAAATGTAAATTTTCTTTGAGGAAATTTACAAAGATGAACTAGAGAGTAAAGATTTTACTTTTTAATGGAACCTTCATAATTTACATGGAATTAATTTTTTTATATTGTTTTAGAACAAGGCTTTGATGTATTATGAAGTATAACTTCCTATTTATGATTTTTTAATGTTTGGGTTCTCAATCAACCCATAAAAATGATTTTCCTTAATAAAATTATTTAATTTTTTAATGACCTAACTTTTCAATGAAGGTACGTACCATTAGTTTTTCAATTTTAATTTTCTAAATGTACCAAATTTAGAGTCCCAATCAATCCAAGGAGATCACAGGTGCGTTACTGGGCCACACGTTTTGTCTATAACCGTGCGACACAAGGCACTTGGTCATGCCACTGGTTGCTGGTATGGGACAAATAAATTCTATACAATTTATACATGGTTATTCAGACTATGCGCCTAAACATGTGGTGTTTCTCATGTAGTAGTAAACTAAGAACAATTCGCATATGTTTTGGATAAACCATAGGCCTATGTATTTTGAGGTGAAATTACATTATTTCCTCTTTTATTCTAAAAACCTAATTTCAATTCCCTCTAGCTCATTTCCTGTGATGGGTTGTGTTCTTCTTCACCCAAAGCTTCAAAATTATCTCAACCTAGGATCTCCATATCTTTCTCATTCGGTATCCAAATTAATATCTGAAGGAATCATTGGACTCCTTAAGGTAAGGATAACCTCACTCTTACCTCCTATCTTAGTTTTCCATAGGATTTGTTATGCTATTTAGGTGTGGGATCATTTTATCTATCTTTAGTTAATTTGACCATTTCTCATATGTCTTCCAAACTACTCAAAATTTGAGGCTGATATTGGGAAAGGCATCTTCTATGACCTTGAGGTAGGTGGTCAAATCATTTTCCCTTTGAGATTTTTCATATCTTAGTTATGTTGTTGTGCCACACGTCAGATTTTTTTGATCATATCCTTTATTTTTATTTCCTCATGTATAATTTATCCTTACACCACGATTCATGTCTAATGGTTCCTTTTATGTAATTTAGAGATCAAACATACCATATATGGACACCCCAAGGGCATGTCAAGTGAAAATACCATTTTGGTTAATTGGATGAAATGACAAATACTCCTAAATATATTTTTTCTTAAAATTAAAATGAAATATCCCTTTATATATGAATGTCCATGGAACTCAAGGAAACTCTTTGGTGATTGGTTTATCTTATCCTTTGAATTTTCCAAGTATGAAAGTTCCTTAATGACTATGTGACCCTCTAAGTGGCCCCCTTTGATAGTATAAATGGAGTTTACATGTCTTAATGAATTTAATGAATTGGTTCTAGTGAATGGATTATATAGGATGGCTTATTAAAGATGGTGGAATCCTTTAAATTAAGTGACCATGACACCTTCCAATTGACAGTTTGAGCCTTTTGACTTTTTTTCCATGTTTTAATGAATTGAATGTGTTAAATGGAATTGATCATATGGTTTGTCTTATCCAAGATGGTATGTTATTCCTTAAGTGAAATTAATCAATTGGTTTTAAAAGGAGTGACCCCTAGGGATGTTAAGGCCATTCACCTTGATAATGGTTTTTAAAATGATTAATATTAATTGTAGTGTTCTAAATGGAATTGAACTTGGAAAATGAAAAGCATAAGAGGTTATGCCTTATGTATTCTATTATGAATTATTATGAATCTTATATATATGTGTGAGGTGTTGGTAAAAGATTTGGATGGAAGGTAATACCCCAAGCTAGATATGATTATAATACACCTTTATAGAGGTTGTGATATAAAAGTAAGGGACCATTGGGCATGAAGGATAATCATGCTCCCTTACATCAGGTGTGGAGTATGGAATCTTTCAATAGTAATACTATATGGGTGTTGGGATTTATGCACCATGTTATGTGATTATAGTGATTCCATTATAGAACACTCACCATACCAAGTGTTGTTTCATAACGTCTCTCACTCTATTGGGATGTAGGGAATATACCCTATTGCTTGGGCTTATAGGCTCGTTAGACTGGTTATGGATGTTTGAGTTACGCCCCAGTCTAGGTAGCACTAGTATTCCAGGTATATAGCTACTAATGTTCACGCGTACTTTGTTCATATAGATAATTATTCTATATATATATATTACTATTATATATAAATAATGACTATCACACTTCTATTCCAGAAATGAGCTAAAGAAGGTAGAGTCGTTAGGTGTCTTTCCAGAACTTGAGCAGCCTAGTTGTTTATTTATTATTATTTGGTAATTAATTAATATTGCATGAACACTATTTAGTTTTAAGGACTTCTTGGATTACACATAGACACTATTGGTGGTGACGTATTGAGATTTTTATCTCACGCACCACTAAGGCTACTTTTGGTACTCAATAAAATTATATGTCTGCAAGTACTGATAATGTAAAGTGTCTTGTTAGTAGTCTTTAAAAAATTTTACTTTTAGATGGATCTTGGGAGAATAGGATTAGGAATAGTCTCGAGTTGTTTTTAGTTGTTTTGACTTTTTTTCCTTTTTCAATATTATATAGCATGATTGTATCTTCCTATTTCCTTTTTATATTATAACATTCCATGCATCCATGTATCATACATTTCGGTATATGATATTATTATTATTATTATATGTTGTTCAATTATCTATTTCTTCCACTGATTAATTATTCATTTATTTATTTATGCTTCCACATTTTACCTATTATGTATATTTATATTATGCTTATGTTGTTGTATTTGATTGAATCTATTATGCCCCTACGATATGAGGTTATTGTCTCTACATTGTATCACCATTACACCTTCGCTTCTAGTCAGTAGCCTCCGACATATGGGGAGGCACGCTTGAGGCCATGTGACCCACTATCTCAGGGAACATGTTAAGTGGATCCTGAGTTGAGATGTTAAAAATGGGTATTAGAGCTTTTTTTTCATTTTATTACTATTTGGGTATTATAAAGGAGACTAGGAGTTAAAGGGGTTTGGAATTTATCCTTTGCCTAGACGTATATAACCCATGTATAGGGGAAAATAAAATTTCTTATAATGGAAATTGATGTTACAGATTATGCCATTTATATTTGATTTGACTTCACCGTTGGGTGACACACTTGATTTATAATGTTATTATTATTGGTATTATTGAAATTATGATTTATTTAGGATGTCTTGGTGAAATGAGGGATTTTCATTAGATCATGCATCATCAAAGGCACATTATGATTAATAGGCCATGCATTTTTCCATGTCATGTTTATTTTCAGCAAGCATTTTCCTATTTCATATTATTAATGCCTTGATATGTATTGAATTATGCTAAAACCTCTTGTAGGGATTAGAAAAAATAATTGATACTTAAATTGACCGCCTTAACCTAACAATGTTTTCTTGAATAGGTTAAAGCAGGCACCTTAAGAATTCAATTACGGCATGTTGAGATATGGAACATAGGTTGCATGATATAGAACGCATTATGGTGTGGGTTAAGAGGATTCCATGTCTTGACTCATAAGTATTATGGGACCTTATGGATCGTAAAATGGTAGACCATCTAATTCAACAATTTTATGTGATTTAAATGTTTAAACTAGAACAAATTCAAAACGAATATGACTTTAAAACTGAAAACAACCATCTTATATTTTTTAGGTATAGAGAATCATACCTAAAACCGACCTTAGTAGTGGGTAGTGGGGTATATATGATCATTATTATAAACTATTATGGTCTATTTATACCATCTAGACCTATATTTTAAAGAAGGCATAGAGGCATGATCCTTATTATAGGAAGAATTTATACTTGTCCTAGTTTATTAATTGAAATCCTCTAAATTTCCTAAATCTATTCTGATTCATGAAAATTTTAATGTCTTGGAAATTCCTTGTATTTTTTTAAATTATATAGAATTATTTCGAGACCAGACAATCTAATGAAACCTGATTCCGAGGCTTGGAGAGCTCGAAATAGAATTTTGAAATTTTTTTAGTTAATTTAAGTAAACGTGTGAGTAGGTTTTTCTAACTTTTAAACTGGTGTTTGGATCAACAATCTAAGGGAACCGTTGAACTCAAAATGTCAGAATTCACCTAGAAAGGACTTAATTTTGACTGATAAGGGTTGACTAAAAAAGTTAATTTTTGGACTTTTTGAAAAAAAAGACTTAAAAAGTTATTTTATTTGTTTTTCCCAACCATTGGGTGGTGGAAAAGTGGCACTGCGGTGTAGCGACAAAGTGGTGATGAGTCTCATTAAATTAATCTCATTAATGAATCATAAATGTGTAGCATAATGATGCATTAAATGAAGTGTAACGATGCGACAACACAACGTAATAGAAATGTTGTGATGTGTTTTATTTTAATGAGTTAACACATTTTAGAAATCAAGATCAAATGATGGAATTTCTATAATGAACCTATGGTGAGATACCCTCTCCAATGATGAATGAAGAACACCAATGAATCACTAACGATGTAAATGCATCTCGAAGAACGAGATCGGAAAGCGAAAAATACGAATGGAACTTGAATCCTCACGGGCAGAGCACTTCAATAATGAACTCGATTGCGGTAGGGGTTACATTTGAATTGATTTCCCCATTCTTCTTTCTGAAATGATGAATGAGGATCAACCCATGAATAGGTTGATCCGAGGATCACTTGTTTTTTGAGGGAGGGTGTATTTTTGTTGGGATTCATGTATCGGGATTGATTAAATTGTGATAGAACTTAAAATCTATATACCATGTCTCTAAACCTATAACTCAAAGGGCATAGGCTGACAAAAACAAGGGATGAGCCCCTTTTCCTTCTATATTTTGAGTGTTCTTCATGGTTGCATCTTTTAAATGATGGCAAGCAGGATTCGAGGCCATTACAGGGAAGATGACATCCCCTGGTTGCCTTAGGTGCAAGTAGTGCGAAGAACGGACCACCGAAGCAGACCATGTGGTCTGCAAAATAACCCACTGGTGTGCCGGTGCCGACGGTCACCCACAGTGGCCCATGGAGGTAGTCATGGTAGGGTGTCAGTGCTCCATGATGGCGCACCGAAAGAAGCGCCATGGCTAGCTCAGGCTACAACGATGCACCAAGAGCCGATGACCTCCATGCCGGAGGCTAGCGGCAGGTAAAGGCGGCCACCCAGCTGCATCGGTGAACTGCATATGCTTCATAGCATTGCGTCGCACGTGGAAAAGGCCGCGGTCAATTGACCATGGCAGAGGAGGCGGCCCCATGGACGACCCGTGAGGCAAGGGGAGGTAGATGCGACTTCCAGCCACGTCCCGACCTAGTAAGAGCCAGAACTTCCCCACGGTCCAGACCCACCCCATTAGGTCAGGGTGGATCCGAGCTGGGTCGTTCTGACTGGGTCAGACCGGACCGAGACCCAACCGGCCCCTTTTAAAAAAACACCAATATCTTTCAAAATAGAAATTCAATTGACGAGCCGTTTGCGGCATTGGAACCCTCACGACGAGGAAGGTATTTTGGAATACTCTACAATTGATTTAATGGAAGTTGAAATATGAATAATGACTGGGGGAGTGGTTATCTTGGAATCAAGCGCACTATGTGTGGATACCCTGCGGTTGGCTGAGACCTAAAAACTATTTATAAGCAACCCTATGGGGATCAGCTACAATGGACCATTGGGAAGAGGAACTGTGTGATCCGGTAGAACCATGGTGGGGAGTGGATCTTTGTGAACCGAAGGCCCATGGTACTTGATGGGAAGGAGTACTTCAGTGTGGACAAGGTGGGAAGCATCTCTGTGTGACCTAGCTAACCCCCAATCAGGAGTGGCTCTATGTGACCCAGTATACCCATGGTACTCATCAGGGATCAATACCATAGCAGCCCAAGGTTAGTGGGAAGTCGCTCTGTGTGACCCAACAGTCCCACTATACTCATAGAGGAGGAGTTCTCTAGTATTCCAAGGTGTTCGATGATATGACTGATGGTCATACTTTCCTACATGAGATTATACCTGGTGTAAGCTATCTTTCTTTGTGATCATGATCTGTGATCATACTTTGTGGTTTTACTATGGATTTCTTTGTGGTATTTCCTTGTTGGTTTGGGATCCCTACTGAGTATTTTTTTACTCATATCTGCACGAGCTCTGCACGCACGTGTTTTTTCTAGTGAAGGTGACTGATGACTTAGCAGAGGACTTGGTCGCCCATGACCAGGTGGTGCCTAGTGAGATCAGGTAGGTTGGATGTGCTTCTAAAGCTTCCATAAACAACTATACACTTACCTATCTGGTGGGGTTTTCAGTATATGACTTTTAGGGTTTCCTTGTACTTTTCTTTTTTAGTTCATCTTTTGTTGGGTTTGTATTATAGCCCATTTAACCTATAGTTTTAACATTTACATAGATGTTTTTTAGTGGAATGCATGTTTACCTTTCCAGCTTTGGGAGGTGGTTGTGTGTGTGTGCATATAGGTACTCAAGAAAATGCCTACCACTTACAAGTTAATGTCTTAGGTGCTAGTCGCCAACCCCTAGCCTTTGGGAGGCAGGCTTGGGGGATGTCATGGAATAGGCCCCAGTGGACAGGTCATGAGAAAGTGGTATCATGGGTGGTCGATTCTACCTCAAAGACCAAGAGTTTATTGTTTGGTGTTTCGGAAACAATGTTAAATGTTTCGAGTTTGAATTTCAGATTTGGGGAGTCCAATGTCGGTGTGGTAGCCAACATATCCATACACCAGGACGTTGAATTCTGATTTTTGTCTTTAAACATAAAAAACACTGGTTGAATGTATCATATAGTAATTTAGTGTTTTTTCATGTTTTTCTTGAATTAGATTCAGATCACCAGGTATAATCTATTAACCATGGTATATCTTGATCTATATTAGGATGCCTCCACATAGATATACAACTAGGATTATGATGCCTGACCGTGAGGAAATATTTCCTAGCGATGTGGCATCAATTCAGGGACCAGTTATATAGATGACCTCGTCAGGTTGTGCACCAGTATTACCACCGCCCTTTGATCGGCAGTTACTATCGGAGTTACCTGTAGAGGACCCACACAGGCTCATCACCTTTCACGGGTTTCTAAGATAGAGACCTCATAGGTTTAGGGGAGAGATAGATTCTTATAATACTAAGGAATTGATAGAGGTAGTGACACAGGTCTTCCTCTTAGTGAGGATTCAACTTCACTAGATGACGATCTTAGCTGCAAGCCTTCTTCAGGGATCAGCAAGGATATGGAGGAGTTTGACGATTCAGAATCATGATGAGGTGAGCCTCCCATGGGATGAATTCAATTGGATTTTTTGGGATAAGTTTTTCCCCAAGACCTGACCGCGTTGTCGAGCGCGTCAAATTAGATGTTTATTTTTAACTAGAATTTCTGCAGTATAGCAGCGACCCTAGGTCATCTCTCGACGGAGCCTTAGATCATTAATTTAAAAAGAGGTTTTTGATTATGAAAGTATAAGTCGAATTATGTTTTGTAAAACTTGGTGGTTTTTTGATTAATGATGAAAATAGGAAATGAAAGCGATAAAACAAAGTAGAAATGAACAAGATTGAGTAAACGTGATCAACCCGGGGAAGTCTCGTGATGCTCATCCTTCATCGCTTCAAGGGATGGGGTTATGATATTTTAATACCTGTTTTGTAACACCTAGAACCATTATGTTACTAATTTTATACTAAGATACCTACTAGGGTTCAGTCTAAAACACATAACGATTCACCAGACACCGCCGATGATTGGGTGATTTGTGTTCGACATCATAACCGAAACTCACCAAGGCAACACATGAAGAATTCGATGTTCTATCCAGGTTTGTATGTTATTTCATTGTGATACCATGAAATAAATGTTAATGATCTTGAAAGTGATTATGTGAGTTCAATTGACCAATATGAACCACACAAACACCACAATTGAAAGGGGGAAAGAAAGTGGTGAATGGTGTGTGAAACATCACATGAATGGGTACCCCGAAACATGATCATATGAGTTGAGCATGACATACCAGTACATAACTCAATAAAATAAGAATAGAGGATGAGGAAAAAAAACATACAACCTGGAATTAAAATGATCATTCTAATTAATACAACTTTGAAGCTCGAGATTACATCATATTCCTCCCCGGGTGATCACAAGGGGTTTAGAAACCCATGGGAGGGGAAGAAGAAGAAGATGTTGAAGTAGCACCTCCCATGGCCTCCAGAACTTCTGGGGATGTTTAGAAGACTCTTTGGGGACTCCAAAATGGCAGCACCTTTCCTCTTGGATGAACTTGCAAATGAGGTTCCCTTGGTGCCCTTTTATACGAAAATTGGAAGGTGGTTTTAGGCACACTGATTTTATCAATCCACTTTAACGACGCATTTCGGCCTTCAGAAAGTCTTATCTCACTTTGGAGAAAATAGAAAATTTGTAGCCCTACCTCTTTACTATCTGCACCGAAAGTTTGGAACCGTTTGGACAACTAAAAATCAAGATATTGATAAAATACAGATCACCGCATTTGACTTTGTCCAAATTCGGTGGCTTGGACAGATCAGTTCGGATGGGCCCTATACATGACAAATAAGGATTGGGTTCCTTAATATGAAATGTATCCTATTATATTTTGGACAGTTCCAAAAACTTACAGCCCATTTGGATGCACGGATTTTGTGTATTATTCAAAAAAGTGGATAGATGTCCATGGATCCATGCAATTTTGGCCCATTTTTCTTTCACTTCATCAAGGGCCCTCCAAATCACCTCCACCTACATTGAAATAATAAAAACAAGTAACATTGCCCATTATAATATTGATTAAAATTAATTGATTGATTCAAACATAAAGTGCAATTAATTATTATATTTGGAATATTCATAAAAAAACAAGTTTAAAACTGTGGTGTAAGGGTGGAATAAAACAATGAATCATGGTACGATCACACCCCCACACCTAAACATTTTCACTCCTGGGCAAAGTCACATATACAAATACAATGATTAATATATATATATATATATATATATATATATATATATATATATATTTCTAACATCCTGCAGATTTATCATTTGAGTAAATTTTATTTAAGGTAAAGCGATCAATGCACGAACCACACCAAGGAGTTCTTCTTAGTGAAAATAGAAAAAGATGTCTCATAAATCATATCATAGAGAAATTCAAAAAGATTCATGATACCCAATTGAGAAAGGAATTCATAAGTGAACCATTACACTAAATCTCCATGTGTGTGTGTGAAAACCATTCCATGCTATTCTTTCCACTTTCTATCCAATAAATATATGTTATTTTAACATTTTTCAGCTTAAATGATTTTGTCACCGAACTTGTCCTACATCCTTTGCAATCATATTTCAAGACCTACTCAATTAAGCATTCCCAGAAGTCAAAACATAATCTCCCGACCTAGATATCCCCATATGTTGCACATTTCATCACTCCCCTCATTTATTATATTTTTTTTGAAGTTGCAATTGGAACAAATCTCACACTCATCTCTCAACCCTTGTTTGATCTCCTCACGACACTAATTTAAATAGTTATAACAAGATAAAAGGTTGAGTAGGAGTGGTTTTTGACCTTCCCAAGACACAATAATTGTTTTTTGAGGGAGTAAAACAGTCGGACATTTGGTATACACGCATAGGTCAATATGGTACAGTAATGAAACAGATTAGATAAGGAACGAACGTATGGAAATATCATTTAAAGCTGAAAAATATTAACCCAACATATATTTACCTTATATTAAGTAAGAAATAATCACACTTTGTGGTTTGGTGCAAAAAATTGTGGAGATATTAGTGACACAGTTTTCCAAAAAACAACTCACACAAAGGGAATCAATTATCTCAAAGGTTTCACATAGATACAACCATTTATATC
Organism: Viscum album; assembly: GCA_963277665.1. Lineage (NCBI taxonomy): Eukaryota > Viridiplantae > Streptophyta > Magnoliopsida > Santalales > Viscaceae > Viscum > Viscum album. The sequence goes on from OY728150.1 coordinate 1,563,961,137, forward strand.
ATTGACAGAAAACCAATTCACTAAAAATCACTCCTTGATGGTAAACTCATACACAAATTCTTTTTATCCTTCATTATGGTATTTTTACTTTCCCCACTTTATGGTCGCCACATCATGGAATTTCGAAATTGTTGATGGGGAAAAATAAAAATACCATAAAGAAGGCCAAAAAGAGAAAACAAAAGGAGAAAACGATGAAAAATCCTAACTAATTAAGGAATGTATCCACCCCCCACACCTAGAATTTGTAGTGTCCTCACTGAAATAATTGAAAATGTGATAAGGAAGGATAAAACCTGGTATGTTTTATTGGTATGATGCGTCGAGAAGGTGGATTTCCTCCACCAGATTCTTTGGAAAATCCTCATAGAAGTGTTTAAGTCGCTTCCCATTGACGGTAAGACTTCATCCACTTTTCTCATGAAAAACCTGTATTGCACTAAAAGGGTAAACATTAGTAACAGTATAAGGACCGAGCCATCGGGAACTAAGCTTACCTGGGTGGAGCTTAATCCTGGAATTGTACATGAGGACCTTCTCACCAATATGGAACTTCCACTGGTGAATCATGCTATCATGAATAGCCTTTGTCTTCTCTTTATAGATTCGGGAGTTGTCATATGCATCACGTAGAATTTATTCCAACTCTTGAATCTGTAGCTTTCTTTCCTCACCTGTATCTGAAAGGTTCATATTACATTGTTTAACAGCCCAATATGCACGGTGTTCTACCTCCACCAGGAGGTGACAAGATTTTCCAAACACAATCCTATATGGTGACATTCCAATCGGTGTTTTAAAAGCAGTACAGTATGCCCAAAGTGCATCATCCAAGCACAAATGCCAATCTTTCCTTTTGGGTTGTACCGTTTTCTCCAAGATTCTCTTAACTTACTGATTTGAAATTTCCGCTTGTCCGTTAGTTTGGGGATGATATGAAGTGGAGACTTTATGAACAAACCCATACTTACGAAGTAAGTTTTTCATGTTACGATTGCAAAAATGTGAACCCTAATCACTAATGATGAATCTTGGTAGACCAAACCTACTGAAAATCAGGGACCTCACAAAATCAACAACCACTCGAGATTCATCGGTCTTGGTGGCCTTTTCTTCCACCCATTTAGATATATAGTCAATAACCAATAAGATGTACACAAAGCCAAATGAATTTGGAAAAGGCCCCATGAAGTCAACGCCCCATGCATCGAAGATTTCATAGAATAACATGGGATGTTGGGGAATTTCATTCCTCTTAGAGATATTCCCTGTGAATTGACATCGAGTAAATGATTTACAAAACCTATGGGCATCTCTATAAAATGTTGTCCAATATAATCCTGAGTCAAGGACCTTTCGATCTTTACATTGTGAGCCAAAGTGGCCCCCACATGCCAAGGTGTGGTAGAAGGTCAAAACAGAGGTGAACTCATGGTCAGGGACACACCTACGAACAACCTGGTCACTACAAATTCTCCATAAGTATGGGTCATCCCAAATGTACCATCGAGAATCATGTTTAAGTCTCTGGGATTGTGAAGTGCTAAAATCAGTGGGGACCCTAGATGTTGCTAGAAAATTCACAATGTCCGCATACCAGGGGGTAATGTCCACAACATCACAAAGGTTCTCATGAGGGAAGAATTCTCCAATGGGTAGGGGTGAGTCAACATGATGGTCCAATGGTGGGGAAATCCTACTAATGTGGTCAGCTACAACATTCTCCACTCCTCTCTTGTCTCTAATCTCAAGGTCAAACTCTTGGAGGAGGAGCATCCACCGAATGAGGCGGGGCTTGGCTTTAGGTTTCTTTAGGAGGAAACGAAGGGAAGCATGGTCAAAAAACACAATCACTTTTGACCCAAGAAGATATGAACGGAATTTTTACAAGGAAAAAACAATAGAAAGGAGTTATTTTTCTGTGGTTTTATAGTTTACCTGGGCAGGGTCAAGGGTATGTGAGGCATACGCAATGACATGAGGAGCCTTTTCAACCCTTTGTGATAAAACTGCCCCAACTGCAAAGTTAGAGGCATCACACATAAACTCGAAGGGGAGATCCCACCTAGGTGGTTGGATTATGGGAGGTGATGTGAGACTCTTTTTTAGTGAATTGAATGCATCCTCACAATTTTTATCAAACACAAACTCAGAATCCTTTTGTAATAACCGAGATAAGGGATGTGCGATCTTACTAAAGTCTTTAATGAATCAGCGGTAAAAAACAGCATGACCCAAGAAAGACCGCACCTCACGAACACATTTTGGAAATGGAAGGGATGAAATTAATTCAATTTTAGATTTATCAACCTGAATTCCCTTATTTTAAATTATATGCCCAAGAACTATCCCCCGCTCAACCATGAAATGAAATTTTTCATAATTTAAAACAAGATCTTTTTCAATGCAGCGGCGGAGGACAGAACCTAGGTTTTCCAAAAAATCATCAAAAGAAGAACCATAAACCTTGAAATCATCCATAAAGACTTCCATACAACTCTCAAGGTACTCAGAAAAAATACTCAACATACATCGCTGAAAAGTACCAGGAGCATTACATAGACTGAATGCCATCCTTCTGTATGCAAATGTACCAAATGGATAGGTAAATGTTGTCTTTTCTTGATCCTCAGGGGCTATATGGATTTGGAAATAACCCGAATAGCCATCAAGGAAACAATAATGGGACTTACCAGCCAATCATTCTAACATTTGGTCAATGAAAGGTAAAGGAAAGTGGTCCTTCCGCGTGGCTTGATTTAGTCGACGGTAGTCAATACAGACTCGCCAACTGTTTTGCACACGTGTTGGAACCAATTCATTCCTTTCCTTTGACACAACTGTTATTCCTGTTTTTTTAGGAACAATTTTCACTGGGCTAACCCATTTACTATCAGATATAGGATAAATGATCCCTGCAGCAAGTAATTTACTGACTTCCAATTTTACCACTTCAAGGAGAGTGGGATTCAACCGACATTGAGATTGTATTACGGGCTTAGCCTCATCATCCAAAAGTATATGGTGCATACAAATAGATGGGCTAATCCCAGGAATATCAGCCAATGTCCATCCTATTGCCTTTTTACACTCTCTCAAAAGTTTGAGCAATTTCAATTCCTATTGTGGAGAGAGGTTATTGGCAATAATGATGGGAATTGGTCAATATCATCGAGATATGCATATTTTAAATTAGAAGGATGTTGTTTAAGTTCAAACACCGGTTGTTTTTGGATTGAGGGAGGGGATTTAGGGGGAGTGAGGTCCATGAAACTATCTATCTGCTCATGTTTATTCTCAAAGGAAAGAGAATCTATTGAAATGAGATTTGTAGAGTCATCGATAGTCATGGGTACCTCAGAATAAACACACTCATCAATTAAAGCAAAAAATTTACATTTTTCTGAACCCACACAACATTAAAAAGAATAACCAAAACTCAAATCATCCAAGGGTGAAGAAAACAAAAAATAATCAGAGTTTGAGTTGAGGAGAGAATTTTGTGTGTGTGCATCGTTTGAGTGCACTTCCATCGAATAGACAGGAAGAGTGGAGTTCTCTTCAACGAGGTGTTTCATAGCCTCAAGGATGTTAAAACTTACCTTTTCTCCTCCGAATTCCATGGATAGAGTACCATTGTGAACATTGATGATCGTCTTTTCTGTTTTTAAGAATGGCCTCCCAAGTATGAGAGGGGCATGTCCTTGGGTTCGGGTATCTTCCATCTCAAGAATGTAGAAATCAGTGGGGAAGATGAGATTCTTCACTCTAACAAGGACATACTCAATCACTCCTTTTAGATGTTTTGTACTCCGGTTGGCAAGTTTCACAACAATTCATGTGGGTTGAAGCTCTCCAACCTGTAGGGAAGTATACACAGAGTGAGGTATTACATTAATGGAAGCACCTAAATCTAGCATAGCATCAGAAAAGAAGGTCTCCCCTATGGTACAAGGTATGGTGAATGTGCCGAGATACTTGAATTTGGTTGGCATTGTTGGTTGAATCAAGGCCAAGACATTCCTTCCCAGGTTGACTCTCTCATTCCCCTTTATCCTTAATCGATGGGTGCAAAGCTCTTTAAGAAAATTGGCATAACGGGGAATTTTCTTGACTACATCCAACAATAGAATATTAACTTGAACTTTTTTAAATGTATCCATTATTTCATTGTCAATCTCATTATCAAAGTTTTTATTAGATTTAGAGAGTCTTTGAGGGAAAGTAAGAGGAATGGATTGTTCATTTGATTCATCAATGACTATTAGATTACCATTTTTGTCTTGTTTTTCTTTACATGATGTTTTTGAGGGTTGGGAAAGAGAGTTTTCATGAGGGGGACATACCTGCTGTGCAGAATCAGTAGAAGGAGAAACTTCTTTACCACTACGAAGTGTAACTGCACATACATTACCTTTGTCCTTTAGATTGGAAATGGGTTGGGATGGTAGTTGTCCAGAACCTTGCATCTTAAGCTCACCGATGGTGTTTTCCAATTGCCCCACTTGGGTTCGTAGGTCTTGAATAGCTGATTGTGTGTTCTGTTGGAACTGAAGGTTCTGGGTTTCCATTTGTTTCACCATGTCCTCGAGGCTTGGTTCAGATTTGGGAGGAGGAGGAGGATGATTGTTTTTAGAAGTTTAAGGATAAGAAGGTATCATACCTTGTCCTTGTTGATACCAATTCTGCTTTGGGTAGCTTGAGTTTCCTCCTTGTCGGTATGGGGGTTGTGCTTACCACCCTGGATTTGGATTTGGCCTGAATTTTTCTTTCTTGAAGGGAGGCCCTTATTAGAATGGACACCCTGGGAACACAGCTGCATAGGACTCAGATGAATCTTGAGGTTGTGGGCACTAGTCATAAAAATGAGTGTTATCAGAACAAATCCCACAAAGTAATGGAATAGAAGTAGAGAGTGAGTTACCTTGTGCTTGATATAATTGCCTTAGAAGGGTATGCATCTCATCAAGTTTAGTATCTACCTTTTGTTCTAGGGCTGAATGACTTACCTCATGAATTCCTCGGGTTGGTGCAATAGCTCGTGTACCAAATTGTTGTGCATTTTTAGCCATGTTGGCTATTAAGTCACGAGCGGGAGAAGGAGTTTTGTCAACTAGGGAACCACCAGCTGCAACATCAATCATTCCACGATCCATGGGGATAAGTCCCTCATAGAAGTATTGAATTAAAAGTTTTTCACTAATCTGGTGGTGGGGCCAGCTTGAGCAAAGTATTTTTAATCTCTCCCAGTATTCATGAAGGGTCTTTCCTTGCGATTGCCTAATTCCACAGATTTCTTTCCTAATTGATGCAGTTCGGGAGTCAGGGAAGAACTTCTCTAGAAAAATTCTTTTTAGGTCATTCCAGCCCCCAATTGTTGAAGGCAAATAGTATAGCCAATCTTTGGCTACACCATCAAGGGAGAAAGGGAAGGCCCTAAACTTAATGAGGTCCTCAGACACATTTTGGGGTTTCATGGTGGAGCACACTATGTGAAACTCCTTTAGATGTTTGTGAGGGTCCTCACCAAGAAGACCATGGAATTTTGGAAGGATATGGATGAGGCCTGATCTTAGCTCAAAATTGTCCGCTTCCTCAGGATATTGGATGTACGCAGGTTGGTACTCCACATCAGCGGTAGTAAGTTCTTTTAAAGTTCGATTATTTGCAGCCATGATCTCTGGGGTTTGATTTGGTTAAATTTTGGATTGTTTTAGGACCACTTGAGGTCCCACAAGGGGTTCCTCAATGTTACTTGATTGAAATTCTCTAAATTCCTTGATTTGTGTGTGAAGTGACTTTTCAATTTCAGGGTCAAATTCAAGTAGTGTTTCTTTACCAGATCTTGTCATGCAACAATGATGTCCAGTTTGATTGATTGATTGTTTGTTGTGTTTTTTTTTATTTGATATGGGTAAAAAAACTTAATAAGGGTGAAAGAATAATATAATGTTATACTATAAAATTAGAGAGGTAGATGGAGAAGAAGAGAGAGAGAGAGAGAGAGAGAGAGAGAGAGAGACAGAACACACCAAAAACAACAAAAAATAAAGACAAAACCCAAAACAAAAACAATCAAATGGGGGTGGGGTATTTAGAGGAGTACTAATTAAGAAGTAAAATAACTAAATAAAAGTAAATAAAGAAAAAAAATGATCTTGGCTCCCCGGAAATGGCGCCAAAATTTGATCGCGTTGTCAAGCGCGTCAAATTAGATGTTTATTTTTAACTAGAATTTCTACAGTATAGCAGCAACCCTAGGTCGTCTCTTGGCGGAGCCTTAGATCATTAATTTAAAAATAGGTTTTTGATTATGAAAGTATAAGTTGAATTAGGTTTTGTAAAACTTGGGGGTTTTATGATTAATTATGAAAATAGGAAATGAAAGCGACAAAACAAAGTATAAATGAACAAGATTGATTAAACCTGATCAACCCGGGGAAGTCTCGTGATGCTCATCCTTCATCGCTTCAAGGGATGGGGTTATGATCTTTTAATCCCTGGTTTGTAATACCTAGAACCAGTATGTTACTGAGTTTATATTAGGATACCTCCTAGGGTTCAGTTGAAAACACATAATGATTCACCAGACACCGCCGATGTTTGGATGATTTGTGTTCGACATCATAACCGAAACTCACCAAGGCAACACATGAAGAATTTGATGTGCTGTCCAGGTTTGTATGTTATTTCATTGTGATACCATGACATAAATTTGCATGATCTTGACAGTGCTTATGTGAGTTCAATTGACCAATATGAACCACACAAACACCGCAATTGAAAGGGGGGAAGAAAGTGGTGAACGGTGTGTGAAACATCACATGAATGGGTACCCCCAAACATGATCATATGAGTTGAGTATGAAATACCAGTACATAACTCAATAAAATAAGAATAAAGGATGATTAAAAACAACATAAAACCTGGAATTAAAAAGATCATTCAAATTAATACAACTTTGAAGCTTGGGATTACATCACATTCCTCCCCGGGTGATCACAAGGGGTTTAGAAACCCATGGGAGGGGAAGAAGAAGAAGATGTTGAAGTAGCACCTCCCATGGCCTCCAGAACTTATAGGGATGTTGAGAAGACTCTTTGGGGACTCCAAAATGGCAGCACCTTGCCTCTTGGATGAACTTGCAAATGAGGTTCCCTTGGTTTCCTTTTATAGAAAAATTGGAAGGTGGTTTTAGGCACACAAATTTTATCAATCCACTTGAACTACACGTTTCGGACTTTATACAGTCTTATCTCGCTTTGGAGAAAATAGAAAATTTGTATCCCTACCTCTTGAATATCTCCACCGAAAGTTTGGCACCGTTTGGACAACTACTTCCCAATATATTGATACAATACAGAACATCGCATTTGACTTGGTCCAAATTCGGTGGCTTGGACCGATAAGTTCATATGGGCCCTATAAATGCTGAATCAGGATTGGTTTCCTTAATATGAAATGTATAATATTAAAATTTGGGCAGGACCACAAAATTTCAGCCAATTTGGATGCACATATTTTGTGTATTATGCAAAACAGTGGACAGATGTCCATGGATCCATGCAATTTTGGCCCATTTTTCTTTCACTTCATCAAGGGCCCTCCAAATCACCTCCACCTACATTGAAATAATAAAAACAAGTAAAATTTCCCATTCTAATATTTATTAAAATTAATTTATTGATTCGAACATAAAGTTCAATTCATTATTATATTTGGAATATTCATAACAAAACTAGTTTAAAACCGCGGTGTAAGGGTGGAATAAAACAGTGAATCGTGGTACGATCAAGACCTTGCGCTCAGTGTGCATACATGATCTTCTTCACCTACAGAAGGACAAAATGTTAGTGGCTGAGTACTCTGCGAGGTTTATAGACCTCTCCCACTACTCTATGAACATGTTGCGGGACCCTTTATTCAGGGCCCAGACCTTCGAGTAGGGACTCTGATGGGATATCAGGGTATCGATGGTTTCCCTATGCATCCCCACTCAGTCTGGAGTGCTAAAGTGAGCCCTTCTTTTGAAGATATTCCTAGAAGTGCAGGTGTTGATAGCTGGAGCCACCAGTAGACACTAGGTTGTAGAGTGTTCAGTATTGATTAGTAGGCAGCAGTCGAGGGGACTGAAGCAGGTTAGATCTTTCGAAGGATGACCCCATGACTTAGGGTTAGAAGTGTGGGGATCTTAGAGTAGAGGGAGTCATCAAGGATCTAGGTTATGCTTCATATGAGGCGAGTAGGGACACATGTATTGTGACTACCTGACTTGCTGCATAGATGATCAGAAGACAATCAAGGGACCATCGAGGCAAAGATAGAGTTTGGAGCAAGGAGTTCCACAGGGCGGAAGATGTGGCATGGGAGTAGGCCTAGCTGCAGGCAGTGAGTGATAGTTCAAGGTACTACTTTCACCAACCCCAGGTGGTCCACAATGGCCTCAGGGAGTAGGTGGATAGGGTTGAGCTCAGCTTCAGGTAGTGGAGGCCTATGACCATAGTGATCTAGAGATGATTAGAGGTATGATCTGTGACTTATCAACCTTAGATTCAGTTCTTATAGACATAGGCTCCTATCACTCTTTCCTTGCCACATACGTCAATCAAGGCTTGGAGATTCTGGTGAATCCATTTGATTGATCCTTATGATTAGATAGTACTATTGGAGGAGATTCGACAGTTACACACTAGTAGCAGCAATGTGATATTGCTATATGAGGTGAGATATTTAGTTGGTATCTCTTAGTAGCAACGATGAGTTTGTATGACATCATCTTGCGTATGGACTAGTTATCTACAGTCCATGCTCAGATCGACTATATTAGGTGCAAAGTACAGTGTGTCTCCAAGGATGGGACTGTTTTTTCCTTCACCGGCGAGAAGGGAACTTTTTATCATAGGATGGACTTTCTTGAAGGTGGGTATAGATGATCACTCACCAATTTTTAGCCTCACCCTCGATGTAGTGGACGAGATGAGTCTCATCTTTCTTGTAGTGGTGGACGAGTACAAGGACATCTTATCTGAGGATGTTCCGGGACTACCTCCTCATAGAGAGGTAGTCTTCTACATTGATCTATACTCAGGGAAGACACTGATATCCACACCAGCATATCAGATGGCTCTTACGGAGCTTCATGAATTGATGGTACTATTGGAATACTTTCTAGATAAGGGATTCATGAGACCCAACATTTCACCATGGTTAGGCCAAATGTTGGTTTCCAAGAAGGAAGATGGGAGCTTGAGGCTATGTGTGGACTTCTGGTGCCTGAACTAGGTGACCATGAGCAATAAGTATCCCCTACTGAGGCTTAATTACCACTTTAACCTGCTAAAGGGAGAGAGGTGGTTATTGAAGATAGACCTCAAATCAGGATATCATCAACTTTGGGTATAAGATGAGGATATACCGAAGATATCCTTTTGATTCATGTATGACCACTAGGAGTTTTTGGTGATTCATTTCGGTGTAACCAATGCACCAGCAGTGTTCATGGGAATCATTTTAGAGGCTAGAGTTGCAGTGGATCTGGAAAAGATAGAGGCAGTGATGGCTTGGGAGCCACCCAGGGGCGTGATTGAGGTGCAGAGTTTCTTGGGGTTGGATGGATACTACTTGAGGTTCGTTACTGACTTTTCCAGAGTATAATAACCTTTATCATCCTTGACATGGAAGGTATATCCATTTTTGTAGACAAAGAAGTGCCAAAAAAGTTTCCAGGATCTGAGGCAGAGACTAACGAGTTCTCCTATCTTGAGACTATCAGAGTAGGGAATTGGGTATGTAATTTTTTGTGATAAATCAGGGACTGGAATGGGTTGTGTCAAGATGTTGGAGCAAGTGGGGATCACATACAGCTCACGGTAGTTGAGTTTGCACAAACAGAACTACGCGAACCATGACCTAGAGTTAGAAGAAGTGGTCTTTTCCTTGAAAATGTGGCGGCACTACTTGATGGGTGAACGGTTTACCATCTACTCCGACCACGATAGTCTTAGGTATATCTTCTCATAGAAGGTCATGAGCTTGAGATATAGGTGATGGATATAGTTCCTCCAAGACTATGCCTTTGAGATTGTCTATACTCCTCAGAAGGGGAACATGGTGGTAGACGCGCTCAACAGAAGGTCTGGTTTACAGTTGTTGAGTGAGGTGATGGAACAGTTAGCCAAGATATAGATATCCTTTATGGATAATAATGGATAATCCTACCTTTAGTTAATTATTATCACCCCCACTCTTACAACGAGTTAGAAAGACACAACTTATGGATATTGACTGTGAGCCCTGACGTGCCCATTTATCCTCAAGAAAGGCTCGTGATGTATTTTCAATAGGTGGGGAGCACATTATCCTTTTCTGAGGGATAAAAATTGTAATGGTAATGTTGTGGGAGGAGGTGTCGAGGGAGTTACATACATCCCAATTGGTGGTACATCCTGGTGTGGAAAAGCTGTATGAGGACCTCTGACGTCGGTATTAGTGTCTAGGGATGAAAAAAGTGATGGAAGAGTTCATTTCATGATGCGTCACTTGTCAGCAAGTGAAGGCTGAGCATAAGGTTCCAACAGTCTTGGACTAGCCACTTGAGGTACCAGAGTGGAAATGGGATGGAATATCAATGGACTTCATGATGGGGTTACCATGCACATCTAGGGGACACAATTCTATTTGGGTTATCATTGTATGACTCACCAATTCGGCTCACTTCCTACCCATCTGGGAGCGGGAATCAGTAGAGGGATAGGATCACCTCTAAGTTTAGAAGATAGTGCGGCTTAAGGGGGTGGCTTCGAAGATCATATAAGACGGTGATACATGCTTTAAATCTTGGTTGTGGAAGGGATTCCAGGAGGTGTTCGAGACTCAACTACGCTTGAGTAGAGCCTTTCACCCACAGAAAAATGGTCAGAAATAGTAGACTATATAGACGTTGGAGAACATGATTCATGTTTGCATTCTGGATTTTGGTCATAGTTGGGAGGACCACCTACCACAGGTGGAGTTTTCATACACCAAATATTATCACTCCACCATTGTCATGGAACCATTTTAGTGCTTTTACAAGCAGACTTATAGATCACCTATATGCTGGACAGACCTAGGGGAGTCAACAATCATGGGTCTAGAGTTGTTATGGTCTACCACTGAGAAGGTTCAGATCATCTAGGAGTGGATGAGTACTGCACAGAGTAGGCATAAATCGTAATCATATAGGAGACAAAGTCCCTTCTAGTTCAAGGGGGGAGACCATGTTTTCCTTCGAGTCTCACCCCGATGAGGATTGCAGAGTTTTTTCCAGGGTGGAAAGTTATCTCTGAGGTTCATCAGACCTTTCTAGATTCTTAGCAGAGTTGGAGAGGTGGAGTTTCTCCTAACTCTTCCCCCATAGATGCACCAGGTTCAAAATATTTTTCAAGTGTTGTAATTGATAAGGTACATGCATGATTCATTGCACGTCATCGACAGAGGCGAGCTAGACATTGATGATGGGGAAAATTTTAAAAAGTTCCTAGTGTAAATAGGGGATATATAGAAGCAAGTCCTTTATGGATGGTTGATTCCTTTGGTGTGCATTCAGTGGCAGCACGGGGATCTCCAGGAGAGCACATGCGAGCAGGAGGCTCAGATTCATTCTTAGTACCCCCATTTGTTTGTTTATCTTTGTTTTGTCTTATGAGGACATGAATCCCAAAAATTGGGGAGTAATATAATGTCTCTAAAATTACATGTAATTTTTTTTAATTATATGGAATTATTTTGAGACTAGACAATCTAACGACACATGATTCTGAGGCTTGGTGATCCTGGAATAGAATTTTGAACTTTTTTTAGTTCATTTAAGTAAACGTGCGAGCGGGTTTTTATAAATTTTATACCGGTGCTCGGATAAAAAATATGAGGGAACTATTGAACTCAAAACATAAGGATTCACCTAGAAAGGAATTAACTTCGACTGTAAAGGGTTGACCAAAATTGTTAATTTTCAGAATTTTTGGAAAAAAATAAAATAACTTAAAAAGTTATTTTATTTTTTCCCAACTATTGGGTGGTGTCACGGTGGTGATACGGTGTGGAGAAATAGAAGCAAAAAGTATCATTAAATTAATGTAATTAATATCTCAATAATGTCCAGCGTAATGATGCATTAAATGAAACATAATGAAGCCACGACGTAGTGTAACAGAAACACTGCGATGTGTTTTCATTTAATGGGTTAATGTGTAGGAGAAATCAGGATCAAGTGGTGGAATTTCTCTAATGAACCTAAGGTGAGAGACTCTCTCCAATGATGAATGATTAACATTGGATAATCACTAACGATGTCAACACATCTCAAAGAACGAGACCGGAAAGCGGCGAACGCCAACCAAACTTGAATCCTCATGGGTGGAATGCTTCAACGATAAACTCAATTGAGGGAGGGGTTAATTTTGAATTGATTACCCTATTCGTATTTCTAAAAAGAAAAACATGGAACAACCCATGAATAGGTTGATTCACATATTGATTGTTCTTGTAGAAGGGTGCCTTTTTCTTGGGATTTGTGTATTGTGGTTGATTAAGTTATGATATCACTTCAATCTTATATCCCATGTTTCTAAACCTCTAATGAGGAGGGTGTGGGATAGCATGAATGAGACATGATCCACTCCACCGTGTGCATTTTTTGCGTTATTTGGGTCTGCATCTTAGAAATGGCAGAAATGAGGATTTGAGGCCATAGCAGGGAAGATGGCATCCCCCGGAGGTCATAGGCACAAGCGACGTGAATAACGGACCACCGAAGAGGACATGGTGGTCCGCATAAGAACTCGAAAGCGGTTACTAACAATGGAACAAGGCGGCGGCCGTGGGTGGGTGGCTTCGTGCCATAATGGAACGGTAGAAAAAGATTCGTCACGGGCTCAGGCCATGGTGGGCTCGGGCCGCGGCGGTGGAGAAGGAAATACTGGCCTCCGTGCTGGCGGATGGTGGTGGGTGGACGCAACCACCTAGCTGCATCAGTGCACCAAAGAAGTGGCAAAGCTTGCAGTCAATTGAGCACAGAGGAGGAGGCAACCCCATGGATGACCCACAGGGCAGGGGGAGGTGGATGCCACTTCCAGCCATGTCCCGAGCAAGTAAGAGCCGATTGTACCCACCCCAACAGATCGAACCCACCCCAGTAGGCTAGACCCACCCCATTGGGTCGGACTAGATCTGGGTTAGGTCGATGGACCCTGGACCAGTTCGGGTGAGGTCATTCTGACCAAGTCGAACTATATCTGAACCCCACATGGCCCTTTTAAAAAAAAACGGAAATATATTTCAAACTGGGTGCCTGGTTGACGAGCTGTTTTAGGCATTAGAACCCACATGACGAGGTATATATTTTAGCATACTCTAAGAATGATTTCATGGAAGTTGAAATAAAATGAATGGTTTGGGGAGCGGTTCTCTAGGAATCAAGCACACTATGTTCATAAACTCTACGGTTGACTGAGACCTGAAGACTGCTGAGAAGTGACCCTGTGTGGATCAGCTACGATGGCTCAGTGGGAAGCAGATCTATGTGACTCGGCCGGCCCATAGTAGGGAGAGGTTCTGTGTGGATCGACAAACCCACAATACTCGACAAGGAGGAGTACATCAGTGTGGACAAGGTGGGAAGAGGCTCTGTCTGACTCAGTAGTCCCATGGTTGGGAGCGGCTCTGTGTGACCCCGCATACCCGTGACACTCATTAGGGATGAGTACCACAACAACCAAAGGTTAGTGAGAAGTGGCTATGTGTGACCCGATAGACCCACTATAATCATAGTGGAGGAGTTTTCCAGTAGCCCAAGGTGTTTGTTGATACGACTGATGGTCATGCTTTCCTATTCGAGATTATACCCGGTGTGATCTATCTTTCTTTGTAATCATGCTTCATGATCATACTTCATGGTTTTTATGTAGATTTATTTGAGGTATTTATTTGTTTGTTTGGGGTACCTACTGAGTATTTTGATACTCACCCATGCATGGGCTCCACCTGCACAGGTTGTTTCTTGTTCAGATGACTGACGACTTGGTAGAGGACTTGGTGTCTGAGGACCAGTTGGTGCCCAGTGAGATCAGGTAGGCAGGACGTGCTTCTACGACTTCCAACAACTACTCTACACTTACCCATCAGTTAGAGTTTTCAAGAGTTAAATTTCTGAATTTCCTTGTACTTTTATTTTTTCATTTCATCTTATGTTGGGTTTTTATTCTGGCCCATTTGACCTACATTTTGTACTTTTACTCAGAGGTTGTTTAGTGGAATGCATGTTTACCTTTCCAACTTTGGGATGTGGTTGTGTGTGCGTGTATACAGGTACTCAGGAAAATGCCTCCCACTTGTAGGTTGACACCTTTTATGCTAGTCGCCAACCCCTTCCCTTTGGAAGGTGGGATTAGGGGATTTCACAGCACAGTCTCCAGGGGATGGGTCGTGACACATTTGGAATTGTAGTGTCATGCCTCCACGACATCCTGTTGTTGTGTTCCCTGAAGGTGGTGATGACCATGATCCAGAGGCGGTGGCCCCTGAGCTGCCGGTCATTCCTCCTTCAATGCCACCTTTTTAACCTCTTTCTATTTATGATATGGGAATTGATGAACATTTCCGACAGGTTTTTCTATATATGTTATATTTGATGCAAGTTGTAGTTTGAGTTGCCTCAAGCATGGAAGAGTTGACTTCAGATCTTCAATAGTAGCATCCTCCCACCTTCTCAGGGGATGGCGGACCACATACTGTAGAGACTTAGCTCAAGGATATCTTATCTATATTCAAGAATCTAGAGATACCTCCATAGAATAGGGTCAAGCTAGATTTTTATATTATTCATGATTCAGCCAAGTGATGGTGGGATGTTATCATCGAGGCAGATCAGTATCGCGACATGTTCTAGGTGTATTTTTAGACAATCATCTATGACTAATTCTTTCCCTGAACTCCGAGGCCTGTCATAGCTAGAGAATTTAATAACCTACATTACAGAAGTATGCTAGTTATTAAATACAATACTCATTTCATAAAGTTGCGGTAATTTTATCCTACTCTAGTTGTTGATGATCTTATAACTACTAGGCGATTCAAAGAGGGGTTGATATACACCATTTGATCATAGTTAAATGTGTTTAGTTTGATGGGAATTTATAAAATAATCAAAAGTCCCTTATTATAGAGCATAACTTAAGGGAAGATGAAGGTGCGAGTCAAGGCGGTTCGACTCCTAGAGCTATCAGTGGTACATCATCAGGCAAAAAGAGAATATTTGAGGCTACTTATAGAGGTAGAAATAGTTAGGATCTTCATGTAGATAGTTTTATTATCTATCACCAGTGTGGGAAGTTAGGTCATACAAAATCACAGTGCCTTCATGATCTTGTCGACTGTAGAGGCCGCAGTAGGATGGGCCATATTCAGTATTTCTGTAGGAATTTTCCTCTAGTTCATAGAGAACATGGATCTTCACCTACTCCTTAGTCAGGAGTTGTACCAGTAAGATCATGTCAGGAAGGAATCTGGAATACCATTGGCCGATTAGACTGAAGTGGTGGTTGAGATAGAGGGAGTTGTACTTGCAATTCTTAGGGCCAGTAGAGCGGGCTTTCTCAGGGCAGTTAGAAAGTGACTTTGGTATACAATACGTTCTAGTTACATGTAATTTAGCCTGTTACCATGGAGAAGATCACCAGACCTTCAACTGTATAAGTTACTATTCTTCCGGCCTCAACTTTAGTTCCTACTTTATTTGACATAGGTACTTATCACTCTTTTATATTTAATACTATTATGAGAATTTTGGGCCTCGAGGTTGAGAAATTTAATGGAGTTATGACACTAGACACGCCGTTAGGTACCCATTATTCAGTAGTTCGCCGTTGTAAGGACTATCCTCTTGAGATATGCAGTTTTCTTTTCAAGAGGAATTTGTATGTCCTTGACATTATGGTTTTTTATGAAATCATAAGGATAGAATGGTTAGTTCCCTATCAATCCCATATGGACTTTTATCATCAGAGGGTGATGTTTACATCACTAAAGGGCGTTAGTCACATGCATAAGGGTGAATGGGATATTAGTGGGACAAGAGAAAGACCCGAGAAATAGAGGATGGGTAGTGTGATAGCTCAGATCACCAATATTTTCCTCAGTGACGAGGGGTTACGACCCATTGTTTTTTCTCCTATAGTGGAGTGTTATAGAGAAGTCTTTCCTGATGAATTATCCAGTATACCTCTGGTGTGATAGGTAGATTTTACCATTGATCTTATAATAGGAGAAACACCAGTGATCATTCCTCCTTATAGAATGTAACCTAAGGAGATTTTGGAGCTTAAGAAGTAATTGGAGGATCTAGAGGACAAAGTCTTTATATGCCCTAGCATTTCTCCTTGAGGTTCACTGGCCCTTTTTTCCAAGAATCCGGATGGTACCCTCTAACTCAACATAGATAAATATCAATTGAATCATCTCACAATAAATGAATGATATCCAATTCCTCAAATAGATGACCTCTTTGATATAGTATGAGGACAGAAAGTGTTTTCAAAGATAGATCTGAGGTCAGGATATCATCAAGTGTGTGTCGGTACTTCATACATACCTCACAAAGCATCCAGGAATAGGTATGGTCTATAAAAGTACCTGGTTATGCTTTTTGGACTCACAGAAACTCCTTATATCTTCATGGATCTTATGAATTGGGCTTTCCACTCATATCTAGATTCATTTTTTGTCTTTTTTGATGATATATTTGTGTATTCAGGCTCTAGACATGATCATTTAACATATCTGGAGACCATGCTGAATTCACTAATAGAGGTTCAACTCTAGGATAATCTCATTAAATATTAATTTTGGATTGAAAAGGTCCACTTTATGGGTCAAATTATCTCATATTTAGGAATTTCAGTAGACCCATAGAAAGTGAGAGTTGTAGTTTCCTTAGAGAATCCCAATAATGTATTTAACATTCAGAGTTTCTTAGGAATTTATGAATATTAAAGAAGCTTCATCTAGTATTTTTCATTCCTTTTTGAACTGCTTATGGTCTTGAAAAATAAGGGTGTGAAATTCATTTGGTTAGAAGCTTGTGAAGCAGCCTTTCATGAGTTGAAGGGTCGATTGACTTCAACACCAATACTAATTCTTAAAGAGCCAAGAAAGAGATATACTATATACTATGACACATTGGGAATATTTCTTAAAGCTTTTATGATACAAGATGAGTGATTCATTTCATACATATCTCATCATTTGAAGCCTCATGAGTGTAATTATCCAACGTATGACCTCGAGCTCATTGTTGTTGTTCATGTATTACACTATTGGAGACACTATCTTCTAGCATAGTGTTTTGTGGTATTAACTGATCAAAAAATCCTAAAATACATCTTCACAAAGTGGGGTCTGAATCTTAGGCAGTGCAGGTGGGTTGAGTACCAACATTTTTTTGACTTTGAGAGTGCCTACACACCTGTTAAGGGAAATTTAGTAGCAGATGCACTAATCCAAAAGACTCATACACTGGTGGATTATGAATCCAATGGTGAACAAGAGATTATGAAAGTATTATCAGATATTCACATTGAGTTTCATGATGACCATGGTTAGAATATCCTCTTGTCCTTAACAGTGACTTCTACACTCCTAGAACAGGTGAGAATAATACATTTATCTGATCCTGAAGGCCTTGTCCTAAGGGAAAGTATTTTAGATGATGATACATCTTCAGGTTGGACCATGGAATGGGATGATACCTTATTGTTACATGGGTGTGTGTGGGTCCCAAAAGACATTATAGAGGTTCTCATGCAAGAATTCCATGCCTCAGCATGGGTGGTTCACCCCGGTGTCACAAAAATGTATCAATATCTATGACTCCAATATTTGTGGCCTGGTATGAAACATGATATTGTCATATTCATCACTAGGCGTTACACCTTTCAGTAGGTGAAGGTGAAACATCAAAAACTAAAAATAATTTTACAACATTTTTTTCATTCCTGAGTGGAAATGGGATGGTGTTTCAATGGATTTCATGACTAGTCTACCTAGATCCTTTCATGGAAACAATATAGTGTGGGTTGTCATTGATCATTTGATGAAGGTATCATGCTACTTACTTATGCGATAGACCTTCATGGTATATGATATAGTAAGGTTTTACATTAGAGAGGTTGTTTGTTTTTATGGAGATCCTCATTCTATCATTTTTGATATAGATTCTCATTTCGCACCATGGTTATGGCAGGGGTTGTAGAAGGCCTTAGGTGCGCAGGTTCTTCTAAGCTTGGCCTATCACCCGCAGATTTATGGGAAAACATAGTGTATGATTTAGGTGCTAGAGGACATGCTTCATGCCTACATCCTTGATTTTGAAGTTTCCTGGGAGAAGCACATTACTCTTGTGGAGTTCTATTATAATAACATCATTTTGGCTACCATAGAGATGAATCCTTATGAATCTTTATACGGCAGGCCTTGATTCTCACCTATGTGCTGGCTAGAGGTAGGGGTAGAAGCTAACTTGACGATGTCTCATATAAGAGACTACAGAGCTAGTACAGCTAATCAGAAAGAACATGTTGATAGCTCAGTTTTGACAACAGTTGTATTCCAAAAAATTTCAGTGACCTCCTGAGTTTAAGGTTGAAGACAAGGTTTTCTTGTGAGTCTCACATAGTTTGAGCCATAGACATATTCAGAAGTAGGATAAGATCTCATTGAGGTTCGTTGGACCCTTATAGTTTGTGAAACAGATCAAGCTTTTGGCTTACAATTTGGAACTTTCTCAGAGATACCGGTCTATGCATGATGTCTTTTATATATCTTAGCTTTACCAATACTATCCAGACCCGACACATGTATTTCAGTCTGATGAGGTTAAATTGGATGTAAATGATTCCTTCGAGGAGTATCCTATGCGTACAATGGATAAGATCATAAAAATATCAGAGGCAGGTCATTACCTTTGGTATGGGTGTTGTAACACCCCAAGCTTTCATGTTAAGTTTCCCTTTGAATAATGCAGTAGCTTGTGTTGTACACATCTTGGAGTTTGAACACACCATTACCAATCAAACTAGTCGTTATGAATAGTAATACCCACTTTTTGAAATTTTATAACTTTATTTTTCAAAATGGACTTCATTTTTGAATTATGAATATTGAAATTAGATTAGGGTGAATTTTTTGTATTTTTTTGAAAACTTTCAATTTTTGATGAATAGTGAAAAACACTGCATTGTTGTTTAAAACCGAATTTTTATTTAAGTAATTAGATATTTTATTTTAATTTATTTTAGGTTAAAATAGATACATAATACCTATATATATTCAATGTAATTCATTGGATTCATTTTATAATAAGTTTAGATATATAAAATTTTATTGAACTTTTTACCGTCTTTTACCCTCCTTCTGGGAGCATTTGCAAATTTGCATAAATCTTAATTTTACCGCTTCTGTGAGTTTAATTTAAAAAATCTAAAAGACACGGTTGACATAAGTAAGTAAAATGTGGTTCAATAAGATAAAAATAATTTTTGGTGAATAGTAACTTTTGACTTTTATTTACCATAGTTAAAAGTAAATAGGGTAATTAAGGGTAAAAATAATATTATAATTACCCTAAAACATGTCCTAATTCTATTTTATAAGTGTAATTAGACCAAAAAAATCCTTAGGAATAAAATATGATCCTCTTTGGTCCACTTGGATTAGATTAAGACATTTATTATTATTTTATTTAAAGAAGAGTAAAAAGAGGTAAATTCAAAGTTTAATAACTAAAACATTTTTAATATAGTGTTAAACACAATATAAATTAGACTATAAATATTAATTAGAAAGATAAAAATATTTCCTAAATAATGGTATTTTATTTATAATTTTTAGACATTAAAAAATTTAATTTATTTGTGACACAATGATGATGCATTAATTACCTTAATAATGAAATATTAAAATAATTGATATTATAAATATCCAAATAAATGTAAATTGAGACATATGATGAATTACACTAATATTTTAGGTTAATATTACATGTTAGGGTTTATTAAATAAATTTTATTCAAAGTGATAAAGTTTTTATGGCTTAAAAAAAATCAAATACTAAATAGAGTCAAAATTGACATAATTGAGTTTTTAAAACAAATACTATATTATTAATTGATATAATATTCCTAAAAATATAAGGTTTGGAAAAAGGACTTTGATAAGGTTATATATATTTATAATGAACCTCTTTAGGTTCTATTGGCAGTTTATAGTAAGTTTATTAACCATATAATATAAAAATACAAAGAGACATGGTAAATGTAAAACTATTTAACGAAGAGTTAATTCTAAAAGATAAGGTTAATATGGTGACCTAAACCTATATAAAACCTATTTGTTGAGATTTTTTCAAACAATACCCACATTATACCCTAAATAAATCATTTTGGTTCCATTATAAATAGAAAATTATTTTATTATAAAATAATATTTCAATATTTTCCTAAAGTGACCCTCACCTCGCTTATAAAAGAGTACTTACACTTCTATTAATTTCACATCTCCAAAGCCATTTTTCTCGGCCAAAACCGGCCCAAATATCTTCCCAACTTTCCTCACTTCAACCTAGATGCCTTACTTTGATCAGAAAGCCTACTTAAGGATCCCTTTTGATCAACTCAAAAGGAAACACCTCAAGAAGAGGTAATAATTTCACCACCCTCTTTCAAGTTCTTTTCTTCTTCCACTTCCTCATTCTTTGTTGTTTCCATAAAAAAATAATAAATCCATTAACTTATACTTAAATTTATTTTATTATAAATATGGTACAACAATATTCGTTATTCTATCCATCCTATAAATGACGAAGTCACCATACGTGCGTATGTACGGCTTACGGTCTCCACGTCGTGGTGTAGTTTGTTATTCAAACACTTCATTATTTGGATGAGTATAATAATGAGTATAACTAATGTAAATAATAAAAATAACATGTTAATGATTATTTATATATTATGTAACATCCAATTACATATAATTTCACCATCAATATAATGATATTTTTGCTCGTGCGTACGTATGGATTACTGTCTCCACAAACGTGATAAGATTCATTCCCCATCGTAATAAATCAAGAATAATTTTCATTTTATGATTAAAAATAATGTTTATGAACATAATATAATTCTATATATGAATCAAATACATAATATCCATAACAAACATGGCTTACATAACCAATCATATAAAGGAAAACATATCAGTTAACACCCAAAACGATGATACTACTGAAATATTATTAACAAAGAAATATTATAGGATCATATATGATATCATATTTATTTATATAGTTATTTTATAATTTAATAACAATTTTTTAACTATTATAAAAGAGGTTAAAATACCATCTATTAAGGAAAATTACAAGATAAGGGTTAATTCTACAATCTCTTTACTTATCCGAGCTTGTTAATACGTAAGTATCTACTGGGAACTCTTTATCATCCACATCCATGTTTTTCTAAAAAATTTAATTCAAAACATTTTTACTATTTACTAGAATATGTATTAAAGTCATTTATACCCTTATTTGACCACATATGTTTTGAAAGGAATATTTTCATCATTTTCCAAACAAGGAACTTTATGACCTTCTCGACAAAATTAAGGTAAAAATGTCTTTTTTAACTTATACGGTGGGTGCAGCTATTTTCCACCATTATAACATCATCAAAGCATACCATAAAAGCTTATAAGAAGATTTTCAAAATAAATGTTTTACTTTATAATTTTATTGCTTTTAAATTATTTCAAAATAGAAAGAGATATTTCTCTACAAAGGGTTTTGATTTCATCTATGTCAACATCCTTTGATGAATTTTAAGCTTGTATAAAGTTGATTTATTATGATACAAATATTCCATATTGTATTGAATGTTTTTTGATATGTTTGACCATGGATGTGTTATTTTTACACCATTCATGGTTTATGGATAAAGTATTTGCATTTCATATGCTATTTTTAATACTAATGTTTATGTTATGTTTAAACATTTTCATATGAGGAATGCATTGGACTTAGTAATTGATGGGTGGAACCAACTATAGCTCCTCGATTCATTGGTAGGTATAATGAGACAAACTAGTATCTTGGCATAAGGCCTTGAAAAAATCTTATTTGTAGTCTTGCACAAGGCCTTGACTATGTAGTTATGAAGTCTATCATTATGTATTCCAACATTATGAAATTGGCTACTGATATTACATGTGATGTCACATATAAGACATATTTTAAAGGTATTTTTCATTTAATTTACATCCTTGCTTTGTTTTGGGGGTTTCCCTAGGTTTTAGGGAGGAATTGATGAGTATTCATGAATTGGGCCAAACCGTGAGCCTAATTTCAGATTAAAAAATAAATTTTTTATCTTTTAAAACTTTTTCATTTTTCAACATTTTTCATCCATTAAAATTCATACTTGACCTCCCCTAACCTATTAACACCACCAAGGTAATTTGGAGCTTTTTGAAATCCATAACCAGGGTTTATTTGAGTTTTTATCTAAGGGGTTGGGCCTTCCCAAAATCCCAATTCCTGTTTTAAAAATAAATTTTGATTATGTTATAACTTGTTCAATATTTGGGATTTGTCAGTGATTCCAATGTGGTGGATTCCCTCACGTGTTCGGTTCAGTTTTGTTGTCTGTTGTGACAAAATAACCAGATCGGTTGGGTCCTTGGGTTTTCCTGTAGGCTAGGGTACACCCCCATAAAGTGTTAATGTATGATTCATGTTTGGCCTATGGTGATTCACCGTTGGATGATCCTCCCGTTGATCAACATAAGGACATTATTCTTGAGTTTTGGAGACTGTGTTTACCCCTCTTCTTTTTCAATTATGTGGACCCCCTATAGTGGGAGAGTGTTTGTGGGAGGTTGAAATAGACCTTAGTTTCTTATGTTTCCTAAGTTTTCTAAGGTCAATGAAGTTTAGGGTTGTCAGTGTATAATGATGTCTTAAAGGGCCTCTGGGTATTTCATCAGTCTCATTGAAGCAAGAGTTCATGTTAGGCCACCAGTGTGCAAGATCTGGCCAAGAGTGGCTATTATGGACACTTGCTGGAATCATGTGCTGTTTGGGACTTAGTAAAAGGTCCCTCTCTTTGCGTTTTCTTTTATCAACAATGGTTATGTTCGGTGATGCCTTGCGATGTCATGTGTTCATTTGACTATAAGGGTGAATATTGTGCAATCTTATGAGAGTCACTATTTTTTGTTGGATGTGTGTATCCCTATAGGAAATTCTAAATCCTATGTTCTAGAGGAATGTGTTTCTATATGTCCTTTCATTCCGCTTTTTAGAATCCGAAGAAAAAAAGGGGCAATGTGTGTGCATCCTCTAAGTTCTTGTTTTGGTAAAATGATGGGTTGGGGAAAAGCGGGTTTGAAGTGTGTCATGTCTCAATGAGACCATCTGAGATTACACTATAATTGTTTTTGGAATTGGAAGAAGATGTTCAGTTTAGGGGTTTCCAAATCCTAACTATGAGGCCGAAGATGCTTGAATCCATTGAGCTCCATCCATAAGCCCCGGAGAGAAGCTGACGCGTAGTTAGGGGAAATCCTAGAGTCGTTCAAACTTTTGGTCAAGGTAATATCCTCAATATGAAAGATAGGAATAGTTTAAACCTCTGGTGTCATCTTCTTGTTCCAATTTCTCACATTTGGTGGAAAGAGGTGTGAGTACCTTGTTCCCATGTCATTCCATGAGTTGATTGTTTCCCCTTTGGGGTCCCTTGTGTTTTTGGAGAAAAGTTTAAAATTTGGGTTAGGCAGGTTGAAGTGCATAGTTTGTGCATGGTTAGCAGTAACCATGTGCCAACCCAGAGGACCGTGTGATAAGAGACAGTAGCTACCACATGGTCTCCGCACATCCATGATCCTTGGACAAGGAAACTATTTGAAGTTTCCTCTTTGGATAGAATGATCCGCACAGTTAACTCATGGTTTCCCAAACCATGTGAACCAACCGTGCGGCCATGCCAGCTCCTTAAAATTCTGTTGTTTTTGTTGTTGTTATCCCATACTATTTATTTAATATGGTTGGGTTTTTTTGGGTTATACCCACAATGGGACTCATGTAAGTTTCATTGGAAGAATTATGATATTAATCTACCCCTAATGCTGGGAAGTCTGTTCGAGGCCCCCAGTTTGTGTCTTGATTTTGTCTTAAGAAAAGTTGTGTTTGTTATTATGGTGGGGAGACCCGTCATGGGTATCATGTGTGCTCTCTTGGAAAATTAATAATTTTAGTTTACCCCTTATGATGGGGAGACCTTTCGTTCCTTCCCCAATTGTTATCCTTATTCTGTCTTAGAAATTGAGTTGTCCCTGGTGGTGGGATTTCCAGATTGGGTCACCCCGTACTAGTGAATCAGTTTTCTACTTGGTGTATTCTAGGTAAGAGGTAGTATCATTCAATTCTATAAATACACAAATTTTTTACTTGGGTAAATTTGGTTTTGGAGAACACCCAATGGTTTTGTTTACGTATTGTTGTGGTACCGTTATTTGAGTTTGTTGTTCATTTCAAGTGGATTGCTTGAACGTCGTCTTGTAGTGTTTGAGGTGTTTTTTTTTGGGATGTGTTTTGAATTTGTTTCATAATTTTAAGTAAGTGGGGTTATTTTTGGTTGGTGAGAGTATTATCTTCCTTTTTTTTGATCAACTGGAGATGTTTGTCCTTTTTGAAGCGAGTGAAAACATGGCAAGGAAGTCTGTCTTGGTCTATCATTTGGGTTTTGCTTTTGCATCTGGTCTTGTTGTGGAATTCAGGGGGTGGAATGCTTTATGGTGAAAATAATTGTCGCATAAAAGAAATATTTTAAAGGTATTTTTCATTTAATTTACACCCTTGCTTTGTTTTGTGGGTTTCCTTAGGTTTTAGGGAGGAATTGATGAGTATTCATGAATTGGGCCAAACCGTGAGCCCAATTTCAGATTAAAAAATAAATTTTGTATATTTTATAACTTTTTCATTTTTCAACATTTTTAATCAATTCAAATTCCTACTTGACCTACCTTAACCTATTAACACCACCAAGGTAATTTGGAGCTTTTAGAAATCCATAACCAGGATTTATTTGGGTTTTTATCTAAGGGTTTGGGCCTGCCCGAAAGCCAAATTCCTGTTTTAAAAATAAAATTTGATTATGTTATAACTTGTTCAATATTTGGGATTTTTCGGTTATTCCAATTGGAGACCAAGACCACTGAACCCAAACGCGCGACCATTCTCTCTACCCCATCTTTGGAACTTTGGTTAATCTGGATTTGGTACCAAACTTCATAAGCTTCCTCAAATCGTCCAGATTTGAAGAAGTAAGGTCATTCCTTAATAACTCTCTCAATTTTTACTCTTTTTCCCCCATTAAAATTCCTAAATGATCTCCTTATACTTTTTATAACCTATATGGAAGGTTTGAGTATTTTTAAAATCATCTACTGGTATTTTTGGGGGCGATTTCTACAAGATATTTTATGTAAGTTGTTCTCCTTCTTTCTTCTTTCAATTTGTTTAGGGTTACATCCAATGTACTTAGGGTTTCTTCCCTTATCATTGAGGTTAATAATGTCCAGAAATTAGGGTTTAAAAATTAGGGTTTTATATTGTATTTCATGGTCTGAAATTCTGGTTTTAGTTCTGGTTTACCTTCCTTGAGGTGCGGTGGTGGTGCGTTTGCGTTTTCGCACAAAGGATTCAAGGGTTTCCTTGGTTTTGGTAGGTGATTCCATTGTGTATGAAATCTTTGTGAATTGGATACTATTTTTATGGTACTTTCATGCTTATTTAATTTTATTATTTCTGAAAAAAATAGTTTTAGTGGTGTTTGTATTTAGAATGAATCCTAAATGCCAATTTCATGTGAAATTGGGGGTTTCTTCATAGAAATGTTTTATTAGTTTAATTGGGGATACCCTATAAGTAATTAGTTTATTTTATTTAACTATAATAGGGATAAAAATACTGTTTTAAATGATTATTACTTGTGTTTGTTGCTGCAAAATCTGGTTTTAATGGTGTTTGTGAACCACATGAAATTCTAAGAGTTGTGTTGTGTAAAAATGGAGATTTTGCAATGATGTCGTTTCTTGAACCATATGGGGCTGCCCTAAAAATGATTTTGTGTTTTAAATGAAATGTAGTAGGCTGACCTTTTTGTTTTGGAAACTTAAAAATGCGAACATAGTATGGAAGTGAGGTTTATAAGGATTTTTGTGTCCGAAACACTACGGGATTTTGAGGAATTGTTTTATGAAAAATCTAAGTGTTTTGTTGCGTGTTTTAAGTGGTATAAAATGTGATAGATACTGTATTGGTTGTGTTTGACCAGTAATGGTGTTTTATATGAAAATTGATTTATGTTGCATGCTGAAATTGATTGAGCACAAAAGGGGAAGCCCAGGTACCTAGGTGGGGCGGATTTGTACTAGTACAGCTAGTGGACCGGATGGGTTTTGTCCCTGTTTCACTTAGAATTTGGATAACGACAACTCTAAATAAAATATGTGGATGATTATTGGGGACAAATAGGTTATGGTTATGTTCCATACTAGTGGATCGTGCACGAGAATGAATTTTTCTATGGTTACTTTACACCGAGGTACGAGGTACATAGGGCCCAAGACAACCTAGTGCCTAGGGGTGTTCCCAATGTTGTTGCTCAATGGATTTGTAGTATTTACCCATGTCTTAGGGTGTGTTTGGAAGTAAATTAAATTATATAACATTTCTATTTTAATTTTTTAATATTATGAAAATTTTGTATTGAAATCTATTTCCAATTGGAGGTTTCATTTCTTTAAATTTTAACACTACTTTTCTATGTGTTTGAAAACTGCTTGCTTTTTCACATTGTATTTCTTACTCGTTGGAATCATTGGGTGGTATCCTATTGGGCTTAGGATCACACCCTACTTACACCCCTTGGGTGTAAGTAGACTTTGTTATGTTTTATTCAGGTAAAGGAAAGGCTAAGGGTGATGGTGGTTCAGGGTTTTAGTTCCCATCCTTGGTGCGGAGGTGTGGATATAGCTTGGGGGCGATGACCCCTAGTCATGTGGAGTCCTTGGGGCTGTCTTGATGAAATAATTATTTTTATTTGGACCACTTGTATTATCTTTAAACCAATGTACTCAGTTCTGGTTTTTACTTAAGTCTTGTTTGGCTCAAAAAATACAGATTTATATTATGGGTTGTTTTTAATGTTTTATGATTTCAAACTCGGGTAAATCGTTCCCAAACCTAAATTAATGATACCTGAGAACTTTTGCCAACCCGTGGGGATAGGGAACACCCTTCGGGTCATGTCACGGGCTAGGTTTGGTGCCAGTTTTGGCAGTGACCAGATTCGATTAGTGACAAAATGGTATCAGAGGAGGTTCGCTCCTTGGGTCATGTTATTTGGGGAAGAGTCAGCATAGTCTGGAGTTAGGATTTTTGGGAATTGAAATTTCAGTCATAGGTAGTGTGCCTGGCTAGCACACCTTATGACGAGATTCAAGTCACCATGGAAAGTATGGATTTATCTGAGTCCTTTGGTTTTCTTGGTTTAATGATGACTTTGGGAAATGAAAAGAGAGTTGGGCGAATAATCTCAGTGAGCTCGCAGGGGATGGCAAGCGATGTGGAGCTGTGGATATTTCCCTAGAATAATCTCTGTGACGGCGAAGTGATTAGAATATGGATTCCAACCATATGTCCAAGTCACCCAACACAACTAGTTTCCTCTCACATTGTATTGTGTCTCTTTGTTTTGGAATCTTGGAAAATTGGTTTTTTTAAGCAAAAAAAATGACTTCACTTTAAGGAGTGTGAATTTTTTTGAAGTTATTTTCTAGTAAAGTGAAAATGGTATTATTTTTTTATTGCCTATAAATGGAATTTCAGAATTATTTCAAAAGGGTAAATTATGTGTTTACACCACTTTTGAAAGTATGAACTATTTTAATTGGGTTTTTGAAAATATGTTTCTAGTGGAATTTTTTTAAACCGTGGAAAAGTGTTTTGGGATTGAATTAAGTGTTCTAGAATTTTTGTGTGGGGGTTGAAGATGGATTTTGGGGTTGGTGTCTACTAAAAAAAAATTATGAACTTTTAGAACCTTGTCTTGAAATGAGAAGAGTTGAGTTCTTAATTAAATGGAGATTTTTGAAATGGTGTTTTTCATGAAATTAGAAGTGTTTTGAAATGGGTTGAAATGTTTTGAAACGATTATGAAAGGCATGAATACGTTCTTTTATTGAATTATGGATTCTTTTCTAAATTGGTTTGTGAGATGAAAAATTGGGTTTTGATATTATGGTTATTGTTTTTTAGAAAGGGAAACTGTGGTTAAAAGTTTTGATTTTAAAAAGAGGAAAGGTTTGATTTTTGGTAATTGGTGCTCTCAAGGGTGACAACATGCATAGGTTTATTTGAGAATATGGGTGGATATGAGGTGGGTTAATAGTGTGTCATGTAAAAATGCATGTGTGAGGATCATGAGATACTATTGGTAAATGCGCAACCTAACAACACTATTTTTTTAAATAATGTTTTTGAAGGAAAGTGTTGTGTTTTAATAATGTATGGTTGGGAGGTATGGAATATGTGTTTTCAGGATTATTATTTTGGGATGTTTCGAGTTCAATAATACCTCTTGTTTGAACGATGTTTTGGGTTTGTGTTTCATTGATAAGTTTGAATAAAGTGTTGGTCAGTGGTTTCTTTTGAGGAAAAGTTTGGGAGGCCAATGTGGTGGCTTCCCTCATGTGTTCGGTTCAGTTTTGTGGTCTGTTGTGACCAAATAACCAGATTGGTTGGGTCCTTGGGTTTTCTTGTAGGCTAGGGTACACCCCCATAAAGTGTTAATGTATGATTCATGTTTGGCCTACGGTGATTCACTGTTGGATGATCCTCCAGTTGATCAACATAAGGACTTTATTCTTGAGGTTTGTAGATTGTGTTTACCCCTC
Source organism: Viscum album (assembly GCA_963277665.1). Classification (NCBI taxonomy): domain Eukaryota; kingdom Viridiplantae; phylum Streptophyta; class Magnoliopsida; order Santalales; family Viscaceae; genus Viscum; species Viscum album. The sequence goes on from OY728150.1 coordinate 1,563,990,180, forward strand.
TTCTTTTTCAATTATGTGGATCCCCCTATAGTGGGAGAGTATTTGTGGGAGGTTGAAATAGACCTTAGTTTCTTATGTTTCCTAAGTTGTCTAAGTTCAATGAAGTTCAGTGTTGTTAGTTTAGAATGATGTCTTAAAGGGCCTCTGGGTCTTTCGTCAGTCTAATTGAAGCAAGAGTTCATGTTAGGCCACCAGTGTGCAAGATCTGGCCAAGAGTGGCTATTATGGACACTTGCTAGAATCATGTGATGTTTCGGACTTAGTAAAAGGTCCCTCTCTTTGTGTTTTCTTTTATCCACAATGGTTATGTTCAGTGATGCCTTGCAATGTCATGTGTTCATTTGACTATAAGGGTGAAGATTGCGCAATCTTATGAGAGTCACTATTTTTTGTTGGATGTGTGTCTCCCTATAGGAAATTATAAATCATATGTTCTAGAGGAATGTGTTTCTATATGTCCTTTCATTCCTCTTTTTAGAATCCGAAGAAAAAAAGGGGCGATGTGTGTGCATCCTCTAAGTTCTTGTTTTGGTAAAATGGTGGGTTGGGGAAAAGCGGGTTTGAAGTGTGTCATGTCTCAATGAGACCATCTGAGATTACAGTATAATTGTTTTTGGAACTGGAAGAAGATGTTCAGTTTAGGGGTTTCCAAATCCTAACTGTGAGGCCGAAGTTTCTTGAATCCATTGAGCTCCAGCCATAGGCCCCGGAGAGAAGCTGACGCGTAGTTAGGGGAAATCCTAGAGTCGTTCAAACTTTTGGTCAAGGTAATATCCTCAATATGAAAGATAGGAATAGTTTAATACTTTGGTGCCGTCTTATTGTTCCAATTTCTCACATTTGGCGGAAAGAGGTGTTGGTACCTTGTTCCCATGTCATTCCCTGAGTTGATTTTTCCCCTTTTGGGTCCCTTGTGTTTTTGGAGAAAAGTTTAAAATTTGGGTTAGGCAGGTTGAAGTGCATAGTTTGTGCGTGGTTAGCAGTAACCATGTGCCAACCCAAGGGACAGTGTGATAAGAGACAGTAGCTACCACATGGTCTTCGCACGTCCATGATCCTTGGAAAAGGAAACTGTGTAAAGTTTCCCCTTTGGACAGAATGATCCGCACAGTTAACTCATGGTTTCCCAAACCGTGTGAACCAACCGTGCGGCCATGCCAGCTCCTTAAAATTCTGTTGTTTTTTTTTGTCATTATCCCATACTATTTATTTAAGATGGTTGGGTTTTGTTTGGGGTATACCCACAATGGGGCTCATGCAAGTTTCATTGGAAGAATTCTAATATTAATCTACCCCTAATGCTGGGAAGTCTGTTCGAGGCCCCCTGTTAGTGTCTTGATTTTGTCTTAAGGAAAGTTATGTTTGTTATTATGGTGGGGAGACACGTCATGGGTATCATGTGTGTTCTCTTGGAAAATGAATAATTTTAGTTTACCCCTTATGATTGGGAGACCATTAGTTCCTTCCCCAATTGTTATCCTTATTCTGTCTTAGAAATTGAGTTGTCCCTGGTGGTGGGATGTCCGGATTGGGTCACCCCGTACTAGTGACTCAGTTTTCTCCTTGGTGTATTCTAGGTAATAGGTAGTATCATTCAAGTCTATCAATCCAAAAATTTGTTACTTGGGTAAATTTGGGATTGGAGAACACCCAATGGTTTTGTTTACGTAATGTTGTGGTAGCGTTATTTGAGTTCGTTGTTCGTTTCAAGTGGATTGCTTGAAAGTCGTATTGTAGTGTTTGAGGTGTTTTGTTTTGGGATGTGTTTTGAATGTTTTTCATAATTTTAAGTAAGTGGGGTTATTTTTGGTTGGTGATAGTATTATCTTCCTTTGTTTGATCAACTGGAGATGTTCGTCCTTTTTTTAGCGGGTGAAAACGTGGCAAGGAAGTCTGTCTTGGTCTATCGTTTGGGTTTTGCTTTTGCATCTGGTCTTGTTGTGGCATTCCAGGGGTGGAATGCTTTATGGTGAGGATAATTGTCACATAAAAGACATATTTTAAAGGCATTTTTCATTTAATTTACATCCTTGCTTTGTTTTGGGGGTTTCCCTAGGTTTTAGGGAGGAATTGATGAGTATTCATGAATTGGGCCAAACCGTGAGCCCAATTTCAGATTGAAAAATAAATTTTGTATCTTTTATAACTTTTTAATTTTTCAACTTTTTTCATCAATTCAAATTCATACTTGACCTAACCTAACCTATTAACACCACCAAGGTAATTTGGAGCTTCTAGAAATCCATAACCAGGGTTTATTTGGGTTTTTATCTAAGGGGTTGGGCCTGCCCGAAAGCCCAATTCCTGTTTTAAAAATAAATTTTGATTATGTTATAACTTGTTCAATATTTGGGAATTTTTGGTGATTCTAATTGGAGACCAAGCCCACTGAACCCAAACGAATGACCATTCTCTCTCCCCCCTCTTTGGAGCTTTGGTTAATCACTATTTTGTTCCGAATTCCATAGGCTTCCTCAAATCGTCCAGATTTGAAGAGGTAAGTTCATTCCTTCATAACTCTCTCAATTTTTACTCTTTTTCCCCCATTCAAATTCCTAAATGATATCCTTATCCTTTTTCGAACCTCTCTTGACGGTTTGAGTATTTTTAAAATCATATACTGGTATTTTTTGGGGCGATTTCTACAAGATATTTTAAGTAAGTTTTTCTCCTTCTTTCTTCTTTCAATTTGTTTAGGGTTACATCCAATGTACTTCGAGTTTCTTCCCTTATCATTGAGGTTCCTAATGTCCAGAAAGTAGGGTTTAAAAATTAGGTTTTTATATTGTGTTTCATCTTCTGAAATTCTGGTTTTAGGTCTGGTTTACCTTCCTTGAGGTGCTGCGGTGGTGCGTTTGAGTTTTCGCACAAAGGATTCAAGGGTTTCCTTGGTTTTGGTAGGTGATTCCATTGTGTATGAAATCTTTGTGAATTGGATACAGTTTTTATGGTATTTTCATGCTTATTTATTTGTATTACTTCTGAAAAAAAATAGTTTTAGTGGTGTTTGTCTTTAGAATGAATCCTAAATGCCAATTTCATGTGAAATTGGGGGTTTCTTCCTAGAAATGTTTTATTAGTTTAATTGGGGATACCATATAAGTAATTGGTTGATTTTATTTAACTATAATAGGGATAAAAATACTGTTTTAAATGATTATCCCTTGTGTTTGTTCTGAAAAATCTGGTTTTAATGGTGTTTGTGAACCACATGAAATTCAAAGAGTTGTGTTGTGTAAAAATGGATATTTTGTAATGATGTCATTTCTTGAACCATATGGGGCTTCCCTAAAAATGATTTTGTGTTTTCACTGAAATTTATTAGGCTGCCCTTTTTGTTTTGGAAACTTAAAAATGTGCACATAGTATGCAAGTGAGGTTTATAAGGAATTTTGTGTCCGAAACACTACGGGATTTTGAGGAATTGTTTTATGAAAAATCTAAGTGTTTTGTTGTGTGTTTTAAGTGGTATAAAATGTGATAGATACTGTATTGGTTGTGTTTGACCAGTAATGGTGTTTTATATGAAAATTGATTTATGTTGCATGCTGAAATTGATTGATCACAAAAGGGTAAGCCTGGGTACCGAGGTGGGGCAGATTTGTACTATTACGGCTAGTGGACCGGATGGGTTTTGTCCCTGTTTCACTTAGAATTTGGATAAAAACAACTCTAACTAAACTATTTGGATTATTTTTGGGGACCAATAGGTTATGGTTATGTTACCTACTAGTGTCTCATGCATGAGAATGAATTTTTCTGTGGTTAGTTTACACCGAGGTACGAGGTACATAGGGCCCATGACAACCTAGTGCCTAGGGGTGTTCTCAATGTTGTTGATCATTGGATTTGTAGTATTTACCCATGTCTTAGGGTGTGTTTGGAAGTAAATTACAGTATCTAACATTTCTATTTTAATGTGTTCATATTCTGAAAATTTTGGATTGAAATCTATTTCCAATTGGAGGTTTCATTTCTTGAAATTTTAACACTACTTTTCCATGTGTTTGAAAACTACTTGCTTTTTCACATTGTATTTCTTACTCCTTGGAATCATTGGGTGGTATCCTATTGGGCTTAGGCTCACACCCTACTTACACCCCTTGGGTGTAAGTAGACTTTGTTATGTTTGATTCAGGTAAAGGAAAGGCTAAGAGTGATGGCGGTTCAGGGTTTTAGTTCCCATCCTTGGTGCGGAGGTGTGGATATAGCTTGGGGGCGATGACCCCTATTCATGTGGAGTCCTTGGGGCTGTCTTGATGCTATAATTATTTTTATTTGGACCACTTTAATTATCTTTAAACCAATGTACTTAGTTCTGGTTTTTACTTAAATCTTGTTTGGTTCAAAAATTACAGATTTATATTATGGATTGTTTTTAATGTTTTATGCTTTCAAACTCGGGTAAATCATTCCAAAACCTAAATTAATGATACCCGGGAACTTGTGCCAGCCCGTGGGGATAGGGAACGCCCTTCGGGTCATGTCACGGGCTGGTTTTGGTGCCAGTTTTGGCGGCGATCAGATTCAGTTCGTGACGTGTGATTATTCGACTAGTAGAATATCCTTGTGAATAAGTAAATGAAATTATTTGATTTATATTTTCCATATTATGATTAATTTTAAGTTTAAATGTCTTGTGTTTTAGTCTTATACATTTCCTTAAATGTTTATGCTTATTCTTGAAAGTTTCCACTATATTGTTATCCTTACTGAGCATCTGAGATCATCCATTTATATGTTTTATTTTTTCTAGGATGTGAAGAAGTATATTATGACTGACCATCAAGGATATTATAAGGGATTAATGTGTTAAATAGAGAAAATGTTGTTGTTGTTTTTCATTTTATAATGTAATATAAAACTTATGAATGTATCTAGTACTTCCAAGGCTACTAAACTGATCAGTTTTTTGGGATTTTGATCCCTTGTGATCATGAAAATGTTATGTAATAGTGCACCGCCTCTGGGTAATTGGGTTCGGGGCGTTATAGGTGCTATGGAATCATATCCAATTACAGGATGAGACATGGGTGTAGGAAGATGATATAAATTCTCAGTGGCTGAAAATATTTGCTGATGATACCTATTTACCCTCAAAAGTCCAACTTAGGGTTGAGTTGATTTAAGGAGGGGTGGTTTTAACGACTTGTCTTTTCAAAAAAGGTACTGATTATTATTTTTTAGATTTTAATTCCTTAAATAAACCTAATTTTGAGCCTCAATCAATCCAAGGTGGTCACAGGGGCATTTAGGGCTTGTTCGGGGCCTAGATCCCAAAAATGGGAAGAATGAAATCGACTGAATGGTTTGTCAACAACTGTGAGACTCAGGGCGCATGGCATGATGGTCGGTGGTCAGTGGTAGGTATGAGATAGATCTATTCTACATGGTTTGTCCATGGTTAGTCAAACTATGCACCTGACTATACATTTTTCCCATGTAGTAGTGATCTGAGCATGGTTTGTTCATGTTTTGGAAAACCATTTATCCAAACCATGAACCTATATATTTTGAGGTGGAATTACATTTTTTATCTTTTAAACTAAAAACCTAATATCTCTTCCCTCTTGATCATTTCCAACAATGTGAAGTGTACTTACTTTTCGCTTCAAAATTCTATCAACCTAGGATCTCTATATCTCTATCATTTAGTATCCAAATCAAGATCCGAAGGAAGAATTGGACTCCTTAAGGTAAGGATAACCTCACTTTTACCTCTTATCTCATTTTCCTTCAAATACATTTTGCTATTTAGGTGCAAGGTTATTTTCTCTATTTTTATGAATTAGACTTTTTCTCAGATCTCATCCAACCTGCTCTAAATCTGAGGCCGATACTGATTGAGGTGTTGTCTATGGCCTTGAGGTAGGTGCTCACATAGTTTTCCCTTTGAGTTTTATCATCTCATAGCTATGTCATTGTTCCACACCCCGGATTTTTCTAATCACTTCCTTTATATTGATTCCTTAATGTCTAATTGATCCTTGAACCTTGATGTATGTATAATGGTTGTTGTTTAGTAATTTAGAGAATGTACATACTATACATGGATACCCCATGCGTAAGACAAGTTAAAATTACCATTTTTTCAATTGAATAAGATGTATAGAACTCCAAAATAGATTTTGGCATAAATATAAAATGGAATTTCCCTTGATATGTGAATTTTCATGGAACCCAAGACACCTCTTGGGTGATTGGTTCATCCTACCCTTGAAATTACCCAAGTAAGAAAGTTCCTTAATGACCATGTCACCCTCTAAGTGACCCCCTTTGAACTTATAAATGGATTTTACATGTATTAATGAATTGAATAAATTGGTTGTGGTGAATGGATTGTATAAGATAGATTAACAAAAATAGTGGCATCCTTTAAATTAAGTGACCATGACACTTTATGCCTTATTAGTTTTTTGCCATGTTTTAATGAATTTAATGAGTTATATGGAATTGGTCACATGGGTTAGATTAGGAAAGATGGAATTCTATTCTTTAAGTGAAATTAATCAATTGGTTTTAAATGGAGTGACCCCAATAGATTATAAATCCATACCCCTTGTTTTTACATTTTAAAATGCTTAATATTAATTGTAGTGTTCTAAATGGAAATGAACTTTGATAATGAAATTCATAAGAATTTATTACTTATGAATTATATTGTGAATTATTATGCCTCTTCTATATATGTGTGGGCTTGGTAAAAGAGATGGATGATAGGAAAAACCCAATGTTAGTTATAATTATAATATGTCTTTATAGAGGCTTTTATACTTTGGTAAGGGATGGTTGAGCGTGGTGGATAATCGTGCTCCATTACATTGGGTGTGGTGTATGTCATCTCGCACCAGTGATACTATATGGGCATTAGTATTTACATGCCACATTCCATGATTAGGGTGTTTCTACGATGGATCAATCACCATCTTGAGTGTTCTTGTATAGTGCTCCTCACTCTATTGGGATATAGGGAATGTACCCTATTGCTTGGGATTATAGTCTTGTTAGAATGGTCATTGATTTCTGAGTTATGACCTAGTCCATCCATCACTAGTATTCTAGGTATATGGACACTTATGTTTACACGTACTTAGTTCATATAGGTGGATAAAATATATATAATTATACTATATATATATATAAGACTATAATATATATGTAGTGACTTCCAAACTTTTATTCTAGTAATGATATGAAGCAGGTAGAGCCATCAGGTGTCTCTCTAGAACCTGAGTGGATGAGTTGTTTATTTATTCTGCATTGGTAATTAATTAATTTTTCCAGCATAGTGCTAAGTTATGAGCATTGCTTGGATTACACATAGACATCATTGTTGTTGTCCTACTGATATTTCTATCTCACACCCCACTCAGGCTGCCTTTGGTACTTGAGAAGATTATATGTTTGTAGGTTTTGTAAGGTAAATAACCCTATTACTGGTCTTAAACATGATTTTATTTTAGATGGATCTTAGGAGCATAGGATCAGGCATAGGCTCGACATGCTTGGATTTTTTTATGTTTTTTTCCTTTTTTACTACTGTGTATCATGATTGTATCTTCCTTTTTCATTTCTGTATTACAGCATTCCGTGCATCTATGTATCATAGACTACCACATAGGATTTTGTTATTATTATAAGTTACTCAGTTATATATTTCTTCCACTACTTGCTAATTTAGTTATCTATTTACGCTTCCACAGTTTATCTATTTTGTCAGTTTATATTATGCTTCTGTTGTTGATTGTATCTTACTATATCTAATGTTCCACTCTAATATGAGGGTATATTATCCCCACCATATCAACTTTACACCCTTACTACTAGTCAGCAACCTCTGGCATATAGGGAGGCATGCTTGAGTCCATGTGACCCACTGGCTTAGGGTACAGGTTAAGTGGATCCTGGGTTGGAATGTTGCATATTTTTAGTTAATTAGTAAGAGAAATAGGCTAAAATAGTAGGATATGGATAAAAATAGAGTATATAAGAAGAATATATAAAAATATAATAAATAAAACAAAACTTGATCAAGAACGAAGTCTTGAAAAGGGATTATTACCAAGATTCCAATGTTATTTAGATTCCTCCCATAATTTAAAAAATATAAAAACTATAATTATTATTTAAATGTTTAATAATTTAACTCATTATTATTTTATTTATATTATTTCTTTTTATCTATATATTATTCATCCATTAGTTCTCATGTATGTTTTTAATGTTCATTGATATGTCTATTGTGTATTTTTTATATTACATTGGTAAGGTGGTATTGTTAAATGATGTTTGTTCCATCGTTCATATTTTATGGAGGTTTTGTAGTATAGGGTTATGTAATTATAGTAGTATAAAGTCTCAATGGTTATATTAATTCATAAAATAAATTCCAACAATAAAGTGTTTCTTAATAAACATTTCTTTTTAAGTAGTTAAACTAACTATGAAGTTTTTTATTTAATATTCTCAATGTAATTATTATTTTATAATTCAAAAATATAAAAAATCGATTAATTTGATTCTTAATATTATAATTTTTCTATAAAAATATCTTTAAAACCATAATATTAAGATAGTTATAAAAATTTCATACTCACATAGGTGGTATAAACCCACTACGATGTGTGCTTTGTTTTTTATAATGAAGTAATGAAAATAAAAATAATCATGAATTCATTAACATATTTATAGTGACCCATAACTTTTATACATATTATTACATGGTTTTTAATATAAACATCCAATAAACACAATCAAAAGATCACGAGGCCTGATGTATTTAGATGACTAAGTTCATAGTACAACAAAATAAAACTAAAATAAATAATATTTATTTTATTATCCATAATTATATCCTATATCCCATTGATCTCCCAAAATATCATTGGATAACCTGGGGAATACTTAAACAAAGGGGTTATCAAAAAATCATAGTAAGGGAATAAGTATGATAACAAAGAATAACATTTGAGTCAAACAACATAAAATGATATTATAAAGGATAAAGATTATGAATAATCACTAGGAATCATAGAATAAATAACACGGAATCATAATATCATGAAAACATTGGAATGTTCTAGAAACATAAAATAGGTCATAAGTATAAGTCAAGTCTGACTGCCAATACAACATCACATGGTGGATAAAGTCTCATCATAGATTAGGTTTATTCCCTAATCCCATAAAAAAGTTTCATGAGAAAAAAAATTACACAATGAATTGGGGTATTATATGGGTGCATCCATCATAACATGTATGTGATTATGAATTCCATAAAATGAAATCAATCATAAATAATAAACATAAGAATTACTCATGGAAAGAAATCAGTTTCATAATCTTACCATATATCATAATCAAAGGATTTTTCATAAAGATTCCAAATAGAAGAAGGAATAAAATATTTTTGATGTTAATAACTATGAATATAATCTTATTTATAAAAATATGGTTTTCATTTGGAAAAGTTTCATGAGAAAGGGTAAATAATTGGGTATAGAAATGAACATTCAAAACAGTGTTTTAAGGGAATCAGTTAAAGAATTATAGAGAAATATTAATTATGGAATTTTCTTTGAAAAAAAAAATTAAAATAGAATGGTTATATCTATAATATTAATTTATTTAATGAAATAATTAATTTTAACAAAGACCTTAAATGATCATTACATTAAGGGATTAAGGGATGGAAAAGTTATCCTTAATCGAGTTTGATTTTAAAGAAGGCATTTGAGAAATAAACTCAAGGCATATATTACCCCATTAAAGTAAGGGATAATAAGGTAGTTATATATGTAATAGAAATATACATATAATTTATAAGAATTCCATAATATCAAATATATAGATAAAGTTTGTTAGAGAGAGAAATGTTATAACCCAAAGAAAAAGTGTGGTTCAGAGATATACCTTACCTTATGTTCCAGAATCATTATGAATTTGCCCATAATGTCATGAATAATCAAAGAAAACTTATTAATTAATTAATAACCTTTTCCATCAGTATTTGATTTACTATAATTTTATTATTTTCATTTATAACCATTTCAATGAGATATAAAGTTCAATTTTTTCATTTTAGAAGCATTCATTTCCTCATTCCAAGGTTTGATCACTTGTTGATAGTTATTAAATTTCATGTCAAATGGGAATACAAATCTATAATTGAAATGAAATGGTATTCATGTAATTATTGAAATTTTAGTCATCTAAAATATCATTTTTTTCTCTAAAATGGGGATGATTCACTTAGTAAAAATGTTTAAGTTATGCGGTTAGATCATTTATGCAGTTTTATAGAACATCACGAACTAGTTTTATTTTATTTAATATTATATCTATATATTAATTATATAATATGAAATAAGTTAAAATATACTTATTATCATTTTATTTAACCAAAATAATATTTTTATAACCAACCTTGAAGGCGGTAATGAAAAATGAAAACTCATCATCCACGTAGGTAGAAAACCAGCATAATATATACAATGGTTTCATTTTTTAGAATAATAGGATAAGAGAAGATGGTGGATGAGGGAGGTGTGGATTAATTAGAAGAAAAAAATAATTTAAAATGTTTAGTTTGGGAATATTAACTCTTGAATGTTGTCTCCTTGAAAAACTTATTAAGGCACTTGGAATCGGTATTTTGGTTAGACTAGCAGTTGTAGGAAGTGACTGAGAGGATTTGGAAGATAATTGGGTAGAAATTTGGCATGCTAAAAGGATTATAAGGTATTATGGGAAGGTATTGTGAGGCTGGTATTTATAAGGTGGGTATAGGGGTTTTTTTGAATATTATATTCATTGGTTTATTATTTTGGATCAAGACTACCAATAGTGAGGAATCTTGTGACCATATATAGTAAATGGTGAATTTTAGTATGAAATAATGGGTTATTATATCGTACATGACTCAAAAACATTTTATTTATTTATATTTTATTTATTATTATTTAAATTATCCACTAAGTGACTATGATATATTATCACTTTATACGATGCATTGAATAAGGGGGGTGCAACAAAAATAGGATTAACATAACAAAATGTGAAATCCATTAGTTATAATTAAATATCCAAACAAAATATCTTTCATTAACATAATTTATAGGAGGGTTGTTACCAAATTTCATAAATATTTCTAGGTAAAATTGATAGTAAATAGGATTCTCCTCTTGCCTAGGTGGGTTTCCACCTAACAATATTTTATTCTTCAGAGAAGCATCACTTCCAGGGGTATGAACACCAACTTATTCCTTGCCATATGAATTGAAATGAACAAAATATGAATCCTTTTTGAAGGATATTTTCATTAAAAAATTGTAAATATGAGGTATGTGATTTATTTTTTATGCTATTATATAAGCATATCATTGTTTATAACGTGCATGAAATCTAAGTCATATCATATGCCTTGGTGATGAGCTTACCATAAATGCATGGATGCATGATATATGATATTATACTACTAAAAACGAAATTTTAATGAGTTATCATTCAAATTATTAACCACATAAAATATCATTAATATGAGTGTTTCATTACATAAAATTCATGGGAAAATCAGATAGTCAAGAGTTATATAAGAGTTGGTGTCCTAGAACCAAGTGGTTGTACTTTGATTACATGGATATTTAATGTATTTAAATATTAAACATCTTATTACATATTTTCATTGTTCTGTATGATTATGATGTAATAATGTCCTAGAGTATTTGTTGCATTGATAAGGTCATGGAAGATCCCCGCTATGATAAGAACCTTGAAATTATATAACAATATTCTTAAATATAGTTCAAAGGATAGATGAAATACTATGATGGGACACATAGTATGTAGACTGTCAGGTGCGAGTACTTGTAAGAAGATGAGACTTCCTCTTAAGAATTTTGCACTTTGTAATCTCCAAGATATGAGATCATGAGAACAGACCCACCAGTAGGAATTCTTCATGTTTTGGTGTCATCAGATATTTCTATCTGTGAGCATGTGTAATGATCCTTAGACTTTAAGATAAAAGGATTGATTAATTAAAGATAATAATTTATCAATTCAAGCACAATTTATCTTAATAATATTGATTAAAGAATTGAAAACTATTTTTATTAAATTCATAACTCGTTGCATGTATATGGGTGATCATGAACTAGACCAAGACCGTTGTATGTCATTGGTTTCCTTCTAGTTTATTGATTAAACTAATTTTTTTCCTACGAGCTATCACTCTTCATTAATATGTTGGGCCTGCATACCCATGGTTTCTTTCATATAAACCCCCCTTTTACCCCTCATTTACATGTGAGTTTAAAATCATATGTAATGGATGGAACTCCCAAGATAGAGGAGGTGGTTCAAGCTAGAGCTGAGATGAAACCAATCCCAAGAGATACAAAGTTGGATAGGTGGAAAGCTGTAAACAGGAACCCAAAAGGTTCAATGTGTTTCTCCCCTAGGTCAAGGGTACTTTATCAACCGCTGGATAAACTAACCATTAGAAAATCACATGATAATGCCCTTCGCTTTATTTTATTTTTGTCAGTTGCATGGTTTATCATTATGGATGTGTTATCGCAATCACATAATTAATGAGATAACTAGAATGCAAGATGGAACCAAAATAAACTAGGATTATGCATAAATATTATCAATACATGGTTAATTACTAAAGTAAGTTCCAATTAATATTAAAAAGCATGTGATAATGATAATAAAAAATTCACACATAAGAGTTAAAAATCCCTCAAATAAAATATTAATTCAGACCAAGACTTCATTTACTTGATTAAGGAAAAAACTCAATAAAACTATGTGTTTGAACAACCCTTGTTGGGACACTTACTTTTCTACAGGAAGCCCTTATGAATGGTTTCAGGTTGACTTAAACAGATTACATCAAGAGGAGTATCCCTTGATATACTTGGTGTAGTGTTGGAGGCAAGAATTGAGGAAATCTAATGTCAGGATTTCATGATTGGGGAGTCCACTCAACTGATCAAGGAGATACAAGCTTGCAGTTAGCAAAGACCTGCTTACCTAAATACCTTAAAATAGCTTGAACTACCCTTTTGGGGTTGTGTGAAGGGGAATATGGATCCTTTCCACTAGTATGTCATGAAAACTGGATAATCCGTGTTCAATGGTGAGGGCCATTGGGACTTGATAAAATAGCAAGAGACTGAATAAACTTAATTTATTATTTCTCATAAAAATAAAGAAAGTACTAATGATATTCTATTTTAATTTTTGAATAAAAATGATAAGCTCGTCAACCACACTATCTATATGATCAATTACAGATAAAGACAACATCCTCACCGGCAGTAACTTCCAGGAATGGTTTAGATGCCTCTGGTTTATCCTACACTATGAACGGATGTCTTACATGTTAGAGTCAACATTACCTGATCCGCCTACCAAAGAGGTGAGTGATGATGATTTCATGGTATATTAGAAACATATGAACTATGGGGTATAATTTCAATGTTTTATGCTATCATCAATGTCTAGTGAGATCATGAAGTATCATGAAAACATGGACGCTTATAACATGCTTGATCACCTTCATGGTCTTTACTAGGAAAGAGAAAGAAAGGAAAGGTTTCAGATCTCCAAGGCACTCTTTCAAAGTAATATTAGAGAGGGTTCCCCAGTTGGGACTCATGTAGTCATGATCGTTGGCTACATTAAGCCCTTGGAGGTTCTAGGGTTTAAACTCCCTGAAGAAATGGGCACCAATATCATTCTCTCATCACTCCCTCATAGCTTCTCCAACTTTGTATTCAATTTCAACATGAACAACATTGAGAAGTCTCTATTTGATATTATTATCCTCATTTTCCAAGTGGAAAAAGATATGAAGCGCTAAAAGCCTTCAGTTATTATGGTAAATTAGAGGAAAGGAAAGGCGAAGAGCTTTAAGGAAAAGGCTTCTTCACAACCTTCCAAGAAAAGGAAGATCAAAGGGGAGGCATGGGAGCAAGAGGATATTTGTTTATCATGTGGAAATGAAGTCCACTAGAAGAAGAACTACACCCAGCCTAAGAAGCAAGGGGAATCTTCAGGTGCATTTGTTATCGAATGCAATCTATTTATTTCTACAAATTGGTTATTAGATACAGCTTTTGGTGCTCAAATATGTATCTAAATATAGGAATCAAGTAGATTCAAGAATATTAACTGAGGAGAGGCAGATCTGCGAGTAGCCAATGGAGCCAAAATTGTTGTAGTTGTCAGGGACTACCACTTCACATTACCAATTAGTATGATCTTGGTGTTAAAGGGTTGTTATTTTGGGTCTTCTATTTCTAAAAACATTATTTATGTATCCAGATTAGATACAGATGGATTTTTTCAAGTTTGTAAATGAATTTTTCTTCTTATATAAAGATAAAATTTGTTTTGGTAGGGAACATTCATACAACTGTCTTTAAATGTTGGATTACACAAACCAAGTAATGGAAATCGATAACAAAGATATTTCACATGACTCATACCACACCCAACTTTGGCATCACCAGCTAGGTCATGTAAATGAGAAACACTTGACAAAGTTACATCAATATGGATATTTAGATTCATTCTAACTAAAACCACTTGGCATATGTCATGAATGTTTACATGAAAAAATGACCAAATCCCCATTTAGTAGGAAATGTGAAAGGGCTAAAGAACTTCTTGAATTGGTTTATACTGATGTGTGTGGACCATTTCTCGTTGAAGCAAGGGGAGGGTAATCAGACTTAATAACCTTTACTGATGATTTTAGTAGATATAGATATATCTACTTAATGAGGTATAAGTCAGATTATTTTGATAAGTTCAAACAATACAAGAATGAAGTTGAGAACCATATTGGTAAGCAGATTAAGAAACTCTGCTCAAACCGAGGTGGATAATATCTAAATCAAGACTTCATTGATTAATTACAGTAGTTTGAGATCTTATCCCATATCACTCCTCCTTACACGCCCTAGTGGAATGTTGTGATGGAAAAGATGAACCGCGCCCTTTTGGACATAGTGCAATCGATGACGAGTCATGTGAGTCTTCTATTATCCTTTTGGGGATATGTGTTTCAAATACCGGCACACATACTAAACCAAGTACCACCTAAATAAATAAATTGTATTATGTACAAGTTTTGGAGTGGAAAAAATCCATGTTATCTAGTTTACATGTGTGGGGAAGTGATGTGTTTGTTAAGGCCTCTTCAGGTAACAAACTTGCACCCCAAGGAACAAAGTTTACCTTTATAGGATACCCAAAAGAAATAGGGGGATATTATCTATAAAACCCCACAGACAAAAAGGTTATAGTTTCAAGACACTCCGTATTTCTGGAGAGGGAGAACATCTCCAAAAGAGATAGTGGGAGTGAGATAGACTTTGATGAAGTTGAGGATCAAAGTACACAAGAGTTGGTATAGAAGAAGATTCCACAAAGCCATGTGGAAGAAATAACTATTATAAAGACACAAGAACTGAATAGAAGTACAAGAGAGGTTAGAGAATCAGAATAGTACTATTTTATAGTTATCAAGGATGGTGAGTCATTATTAGTTGATAATAATGATCCTCTAACCTACAAGGAAGAAATAAATGGCACAAATGTTTCCAAGTGGCAAGAATCCATGAATTCGGAAATGCATTCCACGTACCAAAACCAAGTCTATATTTTGGTAGATCCTCTTGTTTATATAAAGCCTTTTGGTTTCGAATGTGTATTCAAGAAGAAACTAGACATGGAAGTACAATTTAGTACCTATAAGGCACGACAGGTTTCAAAAGGGTTCAAACAGTGTCAATTCATTGACTACGATGAAACCTTTTCACCAGTTGCAATGCTGAAATCTATCAGAATTATATTGTCCATTTCCACTTACTATGACTATGAGATTTGGAAAATTGATTTAAAAACATCCTTCCTTAATTGGAACCTTTAGGGAGATGTCTACATGACACAACCTGAAGGTTTTATGACTCCAAATGATTCCAATAAGGTATCCAAGTTACAAAAATCCATTTATGCATTAAAGAAAGAATCCAGGTCATGGAGCATTCATTTTGATGAAGCCCTAATGAAATTTGGTTTTATCAATAATGAATGTGAGCCTTGTGTCTACAAACGGTTTAGTGGGAGTGCATTCATTTTTCTAATAGTATATGTTGATGAAATATTACTTATTAGAAACGAGATACCAGTATTACAGCATGTTAAGTCATGGTTGAATCAATGCTTCTCCATGAAGGAATTGGGTGAGGCATCATATATTCTTGGGATCAAGAGCCATCTTGATATATCTAAGAGATTGATGGGCCTAAGTCAAAGTAAATACATTGATAAGATATAAAGAGATTAAGTATGGAACAATCCAAGAGGGGATTGTTGAAATCATCACATGGCATTCATCTTTCCAAGAAATTGTGTCTTTAGACACATGAGGAAAGAAAGATAATGGAAAGGAATCCAAACGTGTCAGTGATGGTTCAGTCATGTTTGCCATGCTATGTAGTATGCTGGATGTCTCATATGCATTGAGTGCGGTAGGCAGATATCAAGCTGAACCAGGTGACCACCATTGAATGGAAGTCAAGAATATCCTAAAGTATCTGAGGCTTACTAAGGATATATTCCTAGTTTATGGAGGAGATAAGGAACTAGTCATTGGAGGATAGGAATATGCTAGTTTCCAGACTGATCAAGATGACATGAATTCATAAACAGGATACATCTTCACTTTAAATTGAGGTGCAGTGAGCTAGAAGAGCTCAAAGCAGAGTTTGGTCGCATATTCTACAGTATAGTCTGAGTGTATCTTAGATTATGAGGTAGCTAAAGAAGCAGTTTGGATGCTAAGCTTCATCCAGGAGCTATATGTGATACATAGAAGTAAAGACCACATCACACAGTACTGTAATAGTACTGCAATGATGGGTCTCACAAAAGAGACAATGTCACATCAGCGAACGAAGCACATACTTTGGAAGTATCATATCTTGAGGTATTTTTCCTAGAGAGGTGAATTTTTAGTGAGTAGTACTTCCATGGAATACAACATGACAGACACCTTGACTAAAGACTTGACTCAGAAGAAACATGATCACCATGTGAGGTCTAGTGGAATAAAAGTCGTAGGAAGTTGGCTCTAGTTCAAGTGGGAGTTTGTAAGAATTTGTGTCCTAGAACCAACGAGTTGTACTTTGATTACATGGATATTTAATGTATTTAAATATTAAACATCTTATTATATATTTTTTATTGTTCTGCATGACTATGATGTAATAATGTCTTAGAGTATTTGTAGCATTGATATGGTCATGGAAGTTTTCCTCTATGTGAGAAACTAGAAATGCTATAACAATATTCATAAATATATTTCTATGGCTAGATGACATACTATGATGAGACATATAGCATGCAGACCATCATGTGTAAGTAATATTAATAAGATGAGACTTCCTCTCATGAAGTTTGCACTTGGTAATTTCCAAGACAAAAGAATTATGAGAATAGACCCGCTAGTTGGAATTTTGCATGTTTTGGTGTCATAGGATATTTCTATCTGCAAGCATGTATAATGATCCTTAGACTTTAATATTATCATTAATACGTGTAACAACTCCCGCACTATGATTTACTGATGAAAAATATAACAAAAATAGTTGGTGGGAAGTAGGGTATGTTGTGTTCGTCACGAGTGGCATGTTATTAATGGATAAGTCGAGGAAGGATTTGTCCCTTTTATTTATGGAAGTTGATATCTAGGCCCTTTGATTAAAATATAACCATCACGCAAAATTTTATGTCCATGGTGTAATGATGAGTTTATTTCATATAGTCAAAGAACAAAGTATCAAGCATAAAAGTTGATGACACTATCATAAAACCTTCTTGATGAGATATTGCGACAAAGGGATTATATTACACAGTGAGAGTTTGTATGTGGATGTTGTTGTTGCGAATTTTAGTTCTTTCTATTGGGTTCCTTGACCCGTTTCTAGATAGTACTCTTGAAATTTAGGCAATCTCGCTTAATTCCAATGAGAAATAATACCAAAGGGTCACACACTAAGTGTTTCTGGTGGTCTCAGTTAAATTCTATTATACTTTAATTAATAAATATTATTCTCAAGACAGTGGAATAATTTTATTCAAGTTAAAATGATTTCATAAATTAAAGAAATATTTATTCATCGGATTGGGGGTAAAATATATTTAGTTATTTTATTGAACATTTAATAAATATTTATTTACTAGTTTATAAATAAAATATTTATTTAAGAGAATAAATTATTTATTTCTGATTCCTATACTAGAAAGGTTAGGGAAAATCACTTTTATTAAGAAGAATAAAATACATAAAGTAGAGGGATGGGGTCATACAAGAATTCATGACCTCATGCCAAGTTAAAAATCATACTCATATTGATAGGAGTCAGCATAATCACCATGCCAATCAAAATCAAAATCAACGGGGCCATGGGACCTGGTAACCATAGTCGGCTTCAGATAGGAGTAATCTTTTTTTTCGTCCCGCTTTCTTTGGAGGAACAGGTTGAAAACTTCCATCATCCACAACAACATTTTTCCCTTTGGAAAATACCTGACTATATGATAATTTTTTTGAGAAAACATCCTCAATATCATCCCATTTTCCATGAATTCCCTGGGTTTCCCTTAACTTATTGATTTCCTCTTGGATCCTTGAAAGATTCCTAGCATCACTCGGATTTTACTTGCCCTCAAATGAAAAAGTGGATCCTGGTATGGGGTCACCCTCAGTCGCTTTTGGCACTAAAATAAGGGCCATCTCCTCTGACCCATGGGTCTCTTGTGACAATCCCTTACCCACATTACCAGTGGGATTTACATCACCAGGTGGGACTACATTGGTTTGTGAGGTGTACTTCCTCATGTTCTTCCTACAGGAAGCTTCATGGTGCCCTTTTAAAGAACAAAAGGAGCAAATCATATTTCTATGACATTTATCTTTAACATGACCAATATTTCGGCACTCTGCACAAAAGTCAGAAAGTCTTTCATACTCCACTTTTAAAGTAATATCATCATCTAATGCCGATAAAACAACATTATGGATCAAGATATAGCTCAAATCAACCTCCACCAGTACCCTAGCATAATGCCCAAATTTAGCAATCTCAGTATTTCTGTCCATTTTGATCGGAATTCCCACAGAAAAGGCAATATCAAATAAGATTTTAAGATGCCAAAAAATCCAATTAAGGACAATAATTTTGATCCATACTTGAACTCTAGTATTCTTTATTTCAAAGGGATTAAAATGAAAATCCCACTCCTGAAAACATATCATACCTGGTTTCAAGGCAATTGAGCCACTCCCCCATACCCTTCGCTTTAGGTCCTCAGATGGGAAAATGATGTGAAAGAAACCAAAACCCAAAGGAATACATATCTAACCAGAAAAACCCCATATACGGACCAACTTCCGAACTAAATCATCATGTTTCCAAGACTTACCTCCAGCAGGAATAAAAATCCTAGCTATTATGGAAAATTCACAGATTTTAAATCTGTCAAGAATCGATGCTCAGTTAGAAGTCACACATGAAGTGTCACCTTTCTTGACCATTCGCTCTGGAGCAACATCCTTTACCTATGAAAAATACCTCTGGTTGGGAATTCTAGGTTGGGACTTACCAGTACTTAGATCTCCCAATTTTCCAGGAAAACCCTCAGGTTGGTGCCTCGCTGCATCTCCAGCAACTGCAACTCTAGGAGTACCATCACCAACCAAAGCTGGTCTCTCAACCTCTGATTTCCCTGCAGTGATATCAATTAAAATACCATCCACTACAAATGCACACTCTACCTCAGCCACCGTAGACCCGACCACAACACCCATGCTGCCAGCATCAGACACAAATCCTACTCCCTATATGCTGCTCGCACCAGTATCTACGGGCGTGGGTCAGCCCGCACGACTCGCTCCGCCTTCAGTCAGCATCGTCCTGCTCGCCCCCTCGACGATCGCTGTTGTGACACCACCAGCATCGTTCATCGATGCTTTACTCACATCAGACACCAACGTCAAGGAACCTCCATCCGCACCATTCTCTTCCTCCATGAAACAACGCTCTGCGGTTGATCCAGGAAACATCGCATTGTGCGCCCTACTGGAACCGAGATCCCTGCTTCCGCTGTATCTGTATCCATAAAAACGGCCACGAGGAAGATCACATGCCATCAAAACCTAATCCTCAAAAGAAATAAGAGAGAGAACATCTCGACCATCCCCCAATCTTCGTCCTCACCAGAATAAATTATTTATTTATTTATTCAGGTTTTCAATAAATGGAAGTGGGGTTTGAGAAGACTAAGGCTGGTCTAGTTGTAAAATAATTATTTGCAAGATGGTAAATAATTATTTAACTAGTTGGAAAAAATTAAAATAATCCTGCTATTATATTGTGACATTAAATTTTATTTATAATTATGTTTTGCGCAAGTTGAAGCACCATAAATAATGACACGCTATTATTATTAATAGCATGGGTTTTCTCTAAGGTTATGAATGTATTTAGTTGATATTACAAATTTAAATATTGTAAGTGAATCCCCATGTAAATAAATAGACATGTATGGATATTATCTCATGTACCGAACCTCACACCTGGTGAATAGAGAATTGTTGAGATAAACAATTTCTCTCTCGAATCCTCTTCCCTCCCCTCTCAAGAAAAAGAGATATTCTTTAAGGCTGAAGAACAAGTGATTAAGAATGTACTACTGGAAAAAGGGTCTATATCCACGGTTCAAAACCGTGGGTATGGCCCCCAAAACCGTGGGTATAGCCCCCAAAACCGTGGGTATAGGCTATACCCACAGTTTGGGGAACCGTGGGCTGGAACGACGTCGGTATAGGGGTCTTGACCTATACCCACGGTGTGTGTCACACACCAATACCACAATGTACATCCTGGCAGGGCACTTAACCCACGGTTTCAAAACGTGGGAAATATATCCAATCCATTTTAAAAAAAATCAAGTACAGCAAGGTTTAAACCCTGAACTCTATGCCTTTCAGCGAGTGATTGCACCAACCAAGCTACGATTCTATTGTTTATTAATACATATATCAGCGTATTTATATTAATAAATTTCCATGTCGCGTATTAAAAAAATGCTGCCTCACGGTTTCGAACCGGCGTGTCCCGCAACGCGACGCGCTAACCCCACATGAAGCACCAACTGAGCTTCTAATTTAGTCTGTAATGTATTCCTACATCTTCATATATATATTAATATAAAAGGTATTTAAATTGAAAAATGCGACTGTGGAGATTCGAACAGTGCTTCACAATGATCCACAACACCGCTTTTCAGTAATATACCAACCGAGCTAAAATTGTTATTTTTTATATATACATTCATCTGCTTATATATATTAATATGATCCGTGAAAAAATGATTTCCCGCCAAATGTTTTTCGTGTCCCACCTAATTTTTCCCCCCGCCATGACGCGGGAAATCTATACCCATAGTTCTCTCGAACCGTGGGTATATGTCTTCAAAAAAAAATTGCAATACCTACGGTTTTGAAGAACCGTCGGTATAAGTCTTCAAACAATACCCTATACCCACGGTTGTCTCCAAAACCGTGGGTATAGGTCTTAAAAGAAAACAATACCCACGGTTTTTGGCACAACCGTGGGTATAGGTGACCTATACCCACGGTTTTGAAAAAACGTGGGCATAGGGGTACCCTATACCCACGGTTTTGGAAAAACGCGGGCATAGGGGTACCCTATACCCACGGTTTTTTGAAAAACCATGGGTATAGACCTATTTTCCAGTAGTGATGACCGACACAAGACAATCACTTCACCGCTCTAACACTTAGAGAACGAGTAGTATTGATCAGAGTCCATCGAAGCATGCGTGGATCACCGCTAGAGGGAATCTAGTTTGGATCCATGAAAGCACAACAAGATAATTCGGAAGGATCACTCCAGATGATCAGAATCATCAACATAGAAAATACTGAAGATCTAGGTATTATTTTTCTTTATGAAATTAATTAAATTAATTATAAACATGATGTGGAAGATCCACTCTAAAGATTCCAGGCCTCTTCCTTCTTTATTTAAATCTTTGTTTCTATTTTGTGGAGACTGAAGTTCATCATTGTATTGATCCCGAAATAATCATTGATCATGGTAAAAATTAAAGTTGGGTTTCATCCTGGCCGTGTTTCTACTGCATCTGGAACCTTAAAGTTACAAATAGTTTGTAACTGCATTCTTAACTCATAACATATGAGTTAATTCAAGCACACCTAAGTGAAATCTTTATTTCTTATATGAGGAAATGGTCACCATGATATGGTTACCATTTGAACCTATGTTATACTCTCATACACACAAATTTATTTATCTTCTATACTTAGCTTTCATACCACACAAGCATGACATGGGTGAAGCGAGGAACCCACAAGAGTTTCGAGTAATTCAGTACAGATCATGGATACAACATAGAGGTGGGAGACTGATAGCTTCCCTTAAGGGATATTATTTAAGCACATTGATCAAATAATAAGTATTATATTTTTTGGGTGAAAGGTACATGATTTATTCGTTTTATAGTTTTCACAAGTCTCCATATATCATGCATGGATTTTTTAGGTTTGGTTTTCTTGATTCATTTCTCTTTCCTTGATTAAGTGTTAATATATCGTAAGAAACCCAATAGTGGTATCATAAGAGATGCATTACTTTTAATTCTGAAAATCATCATTTAAAATGACTAAGTTCATTTTAGTGACAAAAAGAGTAGTGTATCATCTTTATAATATGTAAAGACCCGTAAATTTCAAGGAAATTTTTTTCTTAATTTTCTTTGGAATTTTAAAAGAACGCAGTTTCTGACGGCGCCTGATTCTGAGGCCCGGTGTGCCCGGAATCATTTTCCGAAGTTTGGCTCGGGTACGTTCAGTGAACGGACGAGCGGGTTTTTCTAACTTTTGAACCGGTGCCCGGAATCAAATTCTGAGGGCACCGATGAAATCGCAGCGCCGGTATTCTCTTAGAAACGCCTCTTCCGGAGTTGCGTTTGCTCGGGTGTGGTTTTTAATTTTCGGGCTTAAAGTTAAGAAATAAAATAATTTTACGACAACTTTATTTTATTTCACTTAAGCCGCTTGGAAGCCACTTGAATCCACTTAAAGGCGGCTTGAACTGAGTTGAACTGGATAGGATGCTATCCAGAAATATCCTACCCCCTTGGTAGGATATTTGTGAGGTGGGGCCTGCACGAGCCCCGCTGTTTCTTTCCGCTAAGAAATGCACCCGTGAAAACCCGTCTTAATGAAAGTCAACTGACGCGTTTTCTAAATTCTTAACAGACCATTTAATTGGGCGGTTTATTTCGTGAATTAAATGGGTTGTTTCTTTCGTGAATTAAATGGCCTGTTTCTTTCGTTGAATTAATTCAACGAATTAATTCAATCGTTTCTTAGCCTGTTTTCGTGTGTTGGCATATTAATAAAATAAGACCAACCCAAAATCTTTGGGGAAAATTTGAGAGGATTCTTGTTTCTTCTTCTCCCTCGCGAAGAACGCGAAGAACGCGAAGAACGCAAAGAACGCGAAGAACGCCGAACCCGGAAATCGACGACGCTTCCGTCCGAGACGTTCTTCCATGCTACGATCTCCGATCACCGACCGTTTGAGGTGAGTGATGTCGGATTTTCCTCTCAAGTTCTTTTCTTTTGGTTTTAATCGAAACACAGATTTAAATATTAATAATTTAAATCTGTTGTTCTTGGTTCGTTGAGCTCGCCGACTCAACACCGGATTCCGCGACGACGCGATGCCTCCCCGCGACGACGCGACGATCCCTCTCTTCCGCGACGATCTTTTCCGCGAAGAACGCCCGCACGCGACGATCGACGAGGTAGGGATTTATTATGGGAATTACCCCTTTTTTAATTTTTATTCCCGTCAATGTTTCTTAAAGAAATTAAAGAACCGAATTGTGAACAATTTTAATCTTCTTAAAATTGTTATTTTCCTGTGTGGAATAAAATTCTCCCGGTTGTTTATCTCTAACGCGGAGGGTGCGGGCCAAACGAACACGGCCCGACGACCCTCCGCCGTTCTTCGTTTTGTGCGGATTTGGCGGGCGACGACGGAACGTGCCGCAGCGGATGTTTGACGATTCCGCAGTAAAGAACGGATCCCGGGAGGAGCAATGGCGCAGACGGGAAGATAATCGGACCACCGGAGCGATCCCGGTGGCCCGCGGAACTCGCCGGCGGCGGCCAACGGACCCGCGGCCGCGCGGGTCTGGTTCGCCCGCGCGGGACGCGGCTCTGCCGCGTCCGCGGTTCACCAGCGCGGCCCACGCGGGCCGCGGTTTCCTCAGGCCGCGGGTCAACGCCCGCGGCGCCTGGAACTCGGCCGCCCGGCCGAGCCGAGCCAGGCCGGTCCGACCGGCCGGGCCGCGCCCCCGCCGGGCCGGACCGGGCCAACCGGGTCGGGTCGACCCGGTTCGGGCCGACCCAGGGGGGGTCAGGCCGGGTCGAGCCGGGCCCGTACCCCCCCTTCTTCGGACGTTTTCGTTCAAATGGCTATATCTTGAGCTACGGGCCTCCGAACGACGCGCCGTCAGTGACAACGCGATCCTTGGATCGAGACGGTCGTTTTGGTATACTATACTCAAGGTGCACCTTCCTTTTCGGGAGCCTACGTAGTTAAAACTCCGTAGTTAAGCGTGCTTGGCCTAGAGTAGTGATCATGATGGGTGACCTCCTGGGAAGTTTCCCAGGGTGGGTGTGAGACGGAAAGACCAATAACTAACAGACCGGGTATCCGATTGACGCGCCGTCTGTTTCGTTGAATTCCTCTAAGTGAGACAGATCTTTTGGCATACTCCGCCCGAGGTTTGGACGCAGGTGGAGTACGGTCGGGTTGGTTTTGCCTTAAAAACCAACCGGGCCCCTGGGACGAAAAATCCAATAACTCTCAGACCGGGCTTCCGATTGACGCGTCGTCTATTGCGTTGAGTTCCTCTTGATGAGACGGAACTTTTGACATCCTCCGCCCGAGTTTTGGATGCAGATGGGTAGTGGCCGGGTTGGATCGCACTGAAATCCAACTGGGCCCCTGGAACGGAAAAGCTGATATCTTTCAGACCAGACGTTCGTTTGACGAACCGTCAGCGGCATTGGTGATCACGTTGAAAAACGGTCCCTATGAGTATACCCTGTGAGTGTTCGGGGTATAGTTGGGTTACGGCCGGATTGGTTCGCTCACGAAACCAACCGGGCCCCTGGGACGAAAAGGCTAATAACTCACAGACCGGGCGTCCGATTGACGCGTCGTCTGTTGAGTTGAGACCCCTATGACGAGGTGGTCCTTCGAGATACTTCCTTGTGGGACTTTGTGATACTTGGAGTATCGACCAGTAGCTCGTGGAGCGGACCCTCCCGGAGACGAGCGGGCGGAGCACGGAGACCGTGTAGCTGACTGAGACCCGACGACTACTGATCGAACGACTCGGTGTGTGACAGAGGTGCGCTTGGTTGTAGCGGAACATGAGAGCGCTTGGTTGTAGCGGCAGACCCACGACAGAGGTGCGCTTGGTTGTAGCGGCACATGGGAGCGCTTGGTTGTAGCGACAGACCCACGACAGTGGTGCGCTTGGTTGTAGCGGCACATGGGAGCGCTTGGTTGTAGCGGCAGACCCACGACAGAGGTGCGTTTGGTTGTAGCGGCACATGAGAGCGCTTGGTTGTAGCGGCAGACCCACGACAGAGGTGCGCTTGGTTGTAGCGGCACATGGGAGCGCTTGGTTGTAGCGGCTGGCCCGCATTACTTGATAGGTGGAGTACTACAGCAGTCTTAAGTTAGTGGGCAGTACCTCGGAGTTGTGACAGGACCACTGTACACTCCAGAGACGGAGCTCTTCAGCAGTTATGGTTTCGATGATGAAAATCCTGGTTTGAGCTGAGACTTTTGACCTTGTGTTTGCCTCATGATTGAGATGGGTTACTTGATAACTTAGGTATATGTTTGGGCATATATCTAAGTAGAGGTTATCTGTTGAGATCTTCTTTGTGGTTATCCTTGTTGGTTTTAGAGAGACCATGAGGGTCTCGGGGTCCCTACTGAGTATCATTATACTCACCCCTGCACGGGCTATGCCTGCACCTCGTTGTGTTGGTTGCAGACGACAGGCAGTGCTGATGGAGGCCGAGTGTTCGAGGACTGGACGGTACCCGGAGGTGGACTACACGACGAGTCAGTACCCGGAGGTGGACTACACGATGAGTCAGTACCTGGAGGTGGACCACTGAGCGAGACGTGCTCGGAGCGGACGGTGGGACCCGAGGAGCATTGGAGCTATCTGTACCCACCCTTCAGGTGGGACTTCCAGAGGACAGCTCGACGCTGCAGTTTTTCTTTTCAGTTGCTGTTTTTCCTTTCAGTTTTACTTTATAGTTGGGCTTGTATTTCCGGCCCCTTTTACCTTCAGCACAGCTTGTACAGTTTTTACTTAGTGTTTACTTTTCCGCTTGCTTACTCTGTGGTGCTTGTTTACTTTTCAAAGGCAATGACTTCCCTTTTTGCTGGGATTTACGCCTTGGTGCTAGTCGCCAGCCCCTGGCCTATGGAAGGCGGGCTTGGGGTTGTCACGGCACGGGCCCCGAGGACGGGTCGTGAAAAATTGGTATCAGAGTGGTCGGTTCTACCGGGGACTCTGATCTTTCTTCTATGTGAAGCAATAGTGTTTAGCGTATTGGGTGTGGTTATCAGTCCAGGGAGTCCAGTGTTGGTGCGGCGGCCGACGTATCCGTAAACCAGGACCCTGACTTCTGATTTCCGACTTAATGCACGAAAACAATGATTGCATGTGTGTTTCAGGTTTTCCTTGTGATTACTTCTGTCAGCTCACCAGGTATACTGTCCTGACCGTGGCACACTTGTTCCCTTTTCAGGATGGCCCCACGACGACAGCCAGTTAGGATTCCTAGAGTAGGGCGCGACAACAGCCCGCCGAGCGACGAGGCCTCGGTACAGGGCCCGTTGACAGCAGAGGCACCGGCGGTACCTTTACCCGCCGAGCCCCCGATGCTTCCAGTACTGGCAGCTGACGACGCACGACGCCTCGGAGCTCTGCATGAGTTCCAGCGCCAGCGACCACCCAGGTTCCGTGGGGAGTCGGACCGCTAGGCAGCCGAGGACTGGCTGGAGGCGGTCGTCCGAGTTTTCAGGCTAGTGAGGACACCAGCAGACCTCATGGTGATCCTCGCGGCGAACCTACTGCACGCAGCAGCCGGACGCTGGTGGAGCCTGATGCTCCAGGTACACGATGAGACCGGATTTATCTTATCGGCAAGGAAGAAATCGTGGCAGCTCTAGTGGGACCAGAGGTGGTCCGGTCCACGACAGAGAAGGTCCAGGTGAGCACATGGGAGCGGAAGGCTCAGATGCGTGCTCAGTACCGCCTTTGTATCCCTAGTTTGTGTTGAAGCTTTACGGGGACTTAAAGCCCTGTGGTGGGAGTAATGTAAAGACCCGTAAATTTCAAGGAAATTTTTTTCTTAATTTTCTTTGGAATTTTACAAGAACGCAGTTTCTGACGGCGCCTGATTCCGAGGCCCAGTGTGCCCGGAATCATTTTCCGAAGTTTGGCTCGGGTACGTTCAGTGAACGGACGAGCGGGTTTTACTAACTTTTGAACCGGTGCCCGGAATCGAATTCTGAGGGCACCGATGAAATCGCAACGCCGATATTCGCTTAGAAATGCCTCTTCCGGAGTTGCGTTTGCTCGGGTGTGGTTTTTAATTTTCGGGCTTAAAGTTAAGAAATAAAATAATTTTGCGACAACTTTATTTTATTTCACTTAAGCCGCTGGGAAGCCACTTGAAGCCACTTAAAGGCGGCTTGAACTGAGTTGAACTGGATAGGATGCTATCCAGAAATATCCTACCCCCTTGGTAGGATATTTGTGAGGTGGAGCCCGCACGAGCCCCTCCGTTTCTTTCCGCTAAGAAACGCACCCGTGAAAACCCGTCTGAATGAAAGTCAACTGACGCGTTTTCTAAATTCTTAACAGACCATTTAATTGGGCGGTTTATTTCGTGAATTAAATGGGCTATTTCTTTCGTGAATTAAATGGCCTGTTTCTTTCGTTGAATTAATTCAACGAATTAATTCAATCATTTCTTAACCTGTTTTCGTGTGTTGGCATATTAATAAAATAAGACCAACCCAAAATCTTTGGGGAAAATTTGAGAGGATTCTTGTTTCTTCTTCTCCCTCGCGAAGAACACGAAGAACGCGAAGAACGCCGAACCCGGAAATCGACGACGCTTCCGTCCGAGACGTTCTTCCACGCTCCGATCTTCGATCACCGACCGTTTGAGGTGAGTGATGTCGGATTTTCCTCTCATGTTCTTTTCTTTTGGTTTTAATCGAAACACAGATTTAAATATTAATAATTTAAATCTGTTGTTCTTGGTTCGTTGAGCTCGCCGACTCAACACCGGATTACGCGACGACGCGACGCCTCCCCGCGACGACGCGACGATCCCTCTCTTCCGCGACGATCTTTTCCGCGAAGAACGCTCGCGCGCGACGATCGACGAGGTAGGGATTTATTATGGGAATTACCCCTTTTTTAATTTTTTTTCTCGTCAATGTTTCTTAAAGAAATTAAAGAACCGAATTGTGAACAATTTTAATCTTCGTAAAATTGTTATTTTTCCCGTGTGGAATAAAATTCTCCCGGTTGTTTATCTCTAACGCGGAGGGTGCGGGCCAAACGAACACGGCCCGACGACCCTCCGCCGTTCTTCGTTTTGTGCGGATTTGGCGGGCGACGACGGAACGTGCCGCAACGGATGTTTGACGATTCCACAGTAAAGAACGGATCCCGGGAGGAGCAATGGCGCAGACGAGAAGAGAATCGGACCACCGGAGCGATCCCGGTGGCCCGCGGAACTCGCCGGCGGCGGCCAACGGACCCGCGGCCGCGCGGGTCCGGTTCGCCCGCGCGGGACGCGGCTCTGTTGCGTCCGCGGTTCACCAGCGCGGCCCACGCGGGCCGCGGTTTCCTCAGGCCGCGGGTCAACGCCCGCGGCGCCTGGCACTCGGCCGCCCGGCCGCGCCGAGCCAGGCCGGTCCGACCGGCCGGGCCGCGCCCCAGCTGGGCCGGACCGGGCCAACCGGGTCGGGTCGGACCCGGGTCGGGTCGACCCGGTTCGGGCCGACCCAGGGGGGTCAGGCCGGGTCGAGCCGGGCCCGTACCCCCCCTTCTTCGGACGTTTTCGTTCAAATGGCCGTATCTTGAGCTACGGGCCTCCGAACGACGCGCCGTCAGTGACAACGTGATCCTTGGATCGAGACGGTCGTTTCGGTATACTATACTCAAGGTGCACCTTCCTTTTCGGGAGCCTACGTAGTTAAAACTCCGTAGTTAAGCGTGCTTGGCCTAGAGCAGTGATCATGATGGGTGACCTCCTGGGAAGTTTCCCAGGGTGGGTTTGAGACGGAAAGGCCAATAACTAACAGACCGGGCGTCCGATTGACGCGCCGTCTGTTTCGTTGAATTCCTCTAAGGGAGACAGATCTTTTGGCATACTCCGCCCGAGGTTTGGACGCAGGTGGAATACGGTCGGGTTGGTTTTTCCTTAAAAACCAACCGGGCCCCTGGGACGAAAAAGCCAATAACTCTCAGACCGGGCGTCCGATTGACGCGCCGTCTATTGCGTTGAGTTCCTTTTGATGAGACAGAACTTTTGGCATCCTCCGCCCGAGTTTTGGATGCAAATGGATAGTGTCCGGGTTGGATCGCACTGAAATCCAACCTGACCCCTGGAACGGAAAAGCTGATATCTTTCAGAGCAGACGTCTGTTTGACGAACCGTCAGCGGCATTGGTGATCACGTTGAAAAACGGTCCCTATGAGTATACCCTGTGAGTGTTCGGGGTATAGTTGAGTTACGGCCGGATTGGTTCGCTCACGAAACCAACCGGGCCCCTGGGACGAAAAGGCTAATAACTCACAGACCGGGCGTCCGATTGACGCGCCGTCTGTTGCGTTGAGACCCCTATGACGAGGTGGTCCTTCGAGATACTTCCTTGCGGGACTTTGTGATACTTGGAGTATCGACCAGTAGCTCGTGGAGCGGACCCTCCCGGAGACGAGCGGCCAGAGCACGCAGACCGTGTAGCTGACTGAGACCCGACGACTGCTGATCGAACGACTCGGTGTGTGACAGAGGTGCGCTTGGTTGTAGCGGCACATGGGAGCGCTTGGTTGTAGCGGCAGACCCACGACAGAGGTGCGCTTGGTTGTATCGGCACATGGGAGCGCTTGGTTGTAGCGGCAGACCCACGACAGTGGTGCGCTTGGTTGTAGCGGCACATGGGAGCGCTTGGTTGTAGCGGCAGACCCACGACAAAGGTGTGCTTGGTTGTAGCGGCACATGGGAGCGCTTGGTTGTAGCGGCAGACCCACGACAGAGGTGCGCTTGGTTGTAGCGGCACATGGGAGCGCTTGGTTGTAGCGGCAGACCCACGACAGAGGTGCGCTTGGTTGTAGCGGCACATGAGAGCGCTTGGTTGTAGCGGCAGACCCATGACAGAGGTGCGCTTGGTTGTAGCGGCACATGGGAGCGCTTGGTTGTAGCGGCTGGCCCGCATTACTTGATAGGTGGAGTACTACAACAGTCTTAAGTTAGTGGGCAGTACCTCGGAGTTGTGACAAGACCACTGTACACTTCAGAGACGGAGCTCTTCAGCAGTTATGGTTTCGATGATGAAAATCCTGGTTTGAGCTGAGACTTTTGACCTTGTGTTTGCCTCATGATTGAGATGGGTTACTTGATAACTTAGGTATATGTTTGGTCATATATCTAAGTAGAGGTTATCTGTTGAGATCTTCTTTGTGGTTATCCTTGTTGGTTTTAGAGAGACCTTGAGGGTCTCGGGGTCACTACTGAGTATCGTTATACTCACCCCTGCACGGGCTATGCCTGCACCTCGTTGTGTTGGTTGAAGACGACAGGCAGTGCTGATGGAGGCCGAGTGTTCGAGGACTGGACGGTACCCGGAGGTGGACTACACGATGAGTCAGTACCCGGAGGTGGACTACACGACGAGTCAGTACCTGGAGGTGGACCACTGAGCAAGACGTGCTCGGAGCGGACGGCGGGACCCGAGGAGCATTGGAGCTATCTGTACCCACCCTTCAGGTGGGACTTCCAGAGGACGGCTCGACGCTGCAGTTTTTCCTTTCAGTTGCTGTTTTTCCTTTCAGTTGTACTTTACAGTTGGGCTTGTATTTCCGGCCCCTTTTACCTTCAGCACAGCTTGTACAGTTTTTACTTAGTGTTTACTTTTCCGCTTGCTTACTCTGTGGTGCTTGTTTACTTTTCAAAGGCAATGCCTTCCCTTTTTGCTGGGATTTACACCTTGGTGCTAGTCGCCAGCCCCTGGCCTATGGAAGGCGGGCTTGGGGTAGTCACGGCACGGGCCCCAAGGACGGGTCGTGACAAATTGGTATCAGAGTGGTCGGTTCTATCGGGGACTCTGATCTTTCTTCTATGTGAAGCAATAGTGTTTAGCGTATTGGGTGTGGTTATCAGTCCAGGGAGTCCAGTGTTGGTGCGGCGGCCGACGTATCTGTACACCAGGACCCTGACTTCTGATTTCCGACTTAATGCACGAAAACATTGATTGCATGTGTGTTTTAGGTTTTCCTTGTGATTACTTCTGTCAGCTCGCCAGGTATACTGTCCTGACCGTGGCACACTTGTTCCCTTTTCAGGATGGCCCCACGACGACAGCCAGCTAGGATTCCTAGAGTAGGGCGCGACGACAGCCCGCCGAGCGATGAGGCCTCGGTACAGGGACCGTTGACAGCAGAGGCATTGGCGGTACCTTTACCCGCCGAGCCCCCGATGCTTCCAGTACTGGCAGCTGACGACGCACGACGCCTCGGAGCTCTGCACGAGTTCTAGCGCCAGCGACCACCCAGGTTCCGTGGGGAGTCGGACCCCCAGGCAGCCGAGGACTGGCTGGAGGCGGTCGTCCGAGTTTTCAGGCTAGTGAGGACACCAGCAGACCTCATGGTGATCCTCGCGGCGAGCCTACTGCAAGCAGCAGCCGGACGCTGGTGGAGCCTGATGCTCCAGGTACACGATGAGACCAGATTTCTCTTATCGGCAAGGAAGAAATTGTGGCAGCTCTAGTGGGACCAGAGGTGGTCCGGGCCACGACAGAGAAGGTCCAGGTGAGCACATGGGAGCGGAAGGCTGAGATGCGTGCTCAGTACCGCCTTTGTATCCCTAGTTTGTGTTGAAGCTTTACGGGGACGTAAAGCCCTGTGGTGGGAGTAATGTAAAGACCCGTAAATTTCAAGGAAATTTTTTTCTTAATTTTATTTGGAATTTTACAAGAACGCAGTTTCTGACGGCGCCTGATTCCGAGGCCCGGTGTGCCCGGAATCATTTTCCGAAGTTTGGCTCGGGTACGTTCAGTGAACGGACGAGCGGGTTTTTCTAACTTTTGAACCGGTGCCCGGAATCGAATTCTGAGGGCACCGATGAAATCGCAGCGCCGGTATTCGCTTAGAAACGCCTCTTCCGGAGTTGCGTTTGCTCGGGTGTGGTTTTTAATTTTCGGGCTTAAAGTTAAGAAATAAAATAATTTTGCGACAACTTTATTTTATTTCACTTAAGCCGCTTGGAAGCCACTTGAAGCCACTTAAAGGCGGCTTGAACTGAGTTGAACTGGATAGGATGCTATCCAGAAATATCCTACCCCCTTGGTAGGATATTTGTGAGGTGGGGCCCGCACGAGCCCCGCCGTTTCTTTCCGCTAAGAAACGCACCCGTGAAAACCCATCTTAATGAAAGTCAACTGACGCGTTTTCTAAATTCTTAACAGACCATTTAATTGGGCGGTTTATTTCATGAATTAAATGGGCTGTTTCTTTCGTGAATTAAATGGCCTGTTTCTTTCGTTGAATTAATTCAACGAATTAATTCAATCGTTTCTTAACCTGTTTTCGTGTGTTGGCATATTAATAAAATAAGACCAACCCAAAATCTTTGGGAAAATTTGAGAGGATTCTTGTTTCTTCTTCTCCCTCGCGAAGAACGCGAAGAACGCGAAGAACGCCGAACCCGGAAATCGACGACGCTTCCGTTCGAGACGTTCTTCCACGCTCCAATCTCCGATCACCGACCGTTTGAGGTGAGTGATGTCGGATTTTCCTCTCAAGTTCTTTTCTTTTGGTTTTAATCGAAACACAGATTTAAATATTAATAATTTAAATCTGTTGTTCTTGGTTCGTTGAGCTCGCCGACTCAACACCGGATTCCGCGACGACGCGACGCCTCCCCGCGACGACGCGATGATCCCTCTCTTCCGCGACGATCTTTTCCGCGAAGAACGCTCGCGCGCGACGATCGACGAGGTAGGGATTTATTATGGGAATTACCCCTTTTTTAATTTTTATTCCCGTCAATGTTTCTTAAAGAAATTAAAGAACCGAATTGTGAACAATTTTAATCTTCTTAAAATTGTTATTTTTCCCGTGTGGAATAAAATTCTCCCAGTTGTTTATCTCTAACGCGGAGGGTGCGGGCCAAACGAACACGGCCCGACGACCCTCCGCCGTTCTTCGTTTTGTGCGGATTTGGCGGGCGACGACGGAACGTGCCGCAGCGGATGTTTGACGATTCCGCAGTAAAGAACGGATCCCGGGAGGAGCAATGGCGCAGACGAGAAGAGAATCGGACCACCGGAGCGATCCCGGTGGCCCGCGGAACTCGCCGGCGGAGCCCCGGCGCGCCGCCAGACGAGCCCGCCGCGGCGGCCAACGGACCCGCGGCCGCGCGGGTCCGGTTCGCCCGCGCGGGACGCGGCTCTGCCACGTCCGCGGTTCACCAGCGCGGCCCACGCGGGCCGCAGTTTCCTCAGGTCGCGGGTCAACGCCCGCGACGCCCGTCACTCGGCCGCCCGGCCGAGCTGAGCCAGGCCGGTCCGACCGGCCGGGCCGCGCCCCAGCCGGGCCGGACCGGGCCAACCAGGTCGGGTCGGACCCAGGTCGGGTCGACCCGGTTCGGGCCGACCCAGGGGGGGTCAGGCCGGGTCGAGCCGGGCCCGTACCCCACCTTCTTCGGACGTTTTCGTTCAAATGGCCGTATCTTGAGCTACGGGCCTCCGAACGACGCGCCGTCAATGACAACACGATCCTTGGATCGAGACGGTCGTTTCAGTATACTATACTCAAGGTGCACCTTCCTTTTCGGGAGCCTACGTAGTTAAAACTCCGTAGTTAAGCGTGCTTGCCCTAGAGCAGTGATCATGATGGGTGACCTCCTGGGAAGTTTCCCAGGGTGAGTGTGAGACGGAAAGGCCAATAACTAACAGACCGGGCGTCCGATTGACGCGCCGTCTGTTTCGTTGAATTCCTCTAAGTGAGACGGATCTTTTGGCATACTCCGCCCGAGGTTTGGACGCAGGTGGAGTACGGTCGGGTTGGTTTTGCCTTAAAAACCAACCGGGCTCCTGGGACGAAAAAGCCAATAACTCTCAGACCGGGCGTCCGATTGACGCGTCGTCTATTGCGTTGAGTTCCTCTTGATGAGACGGAACTTTTGGCATCCTACGCCCGAGTTTTGGATGCAGATGGATAGTGGCCGGGTTGGATCACACTGAAATCCAACCGGGCCCCTGGAACGGAAAAGCTGATATCTTTCAGACCAGACGTCCGTTTGACGAACCGTCAGCGGCATTGGTGATCACGTTGAAAAACGGTCCCTATGAGTATACCCTGTGAGTGTTCGGGGTATAGTTGAGTTACGGCCGGATTGGTTCGCTCACGAAACCAACCGGGCCCCTGGGACGAAAAGGCTAATAACTCACAGACCGGGCGTCCGATTGACGCGTCGTCTGTTGCGTTGAGACCCCTATGACGAGGTGGTCCTTCGAGATACTTCCTTGCGGGACTTTGTGATACTTGGAGTATCGACCAGTAGCTCGTGGAGCGGACCCTCCCGGAGACGAGCGGGCGGAGCACAGAGACCGTGTAGCTGACTGAGACCCGATGACTGCTGATCGAAGGACTCGGTGTGTGACAGAGGTGCGCTTGGTTGTAGCAGCACATGGGAGCGCTTGGTTGTAGCGGCAGACCCACGACAGAGGTGCGCTTGGTTGTAGCGGCACATGGGAGCGCTTGGTTGTAGCGGCAGACCCACGACAGAGGTGCGCTTGGTTGTAGAGGCTCATGGGAGCGCTTGGTTGTAGCGGCAGACCCATGACAGAGGTGCGCTTGGTTGTAGCGGCACATGGGAGCGCTTGGTTGTAGCGGCTGGCCCGCATTACTTGATAGGTGGAGTACTACAATAGTCTTAAGTTAGTGGGCAGTACCTCGGAGTTGTGACAGGACTACTGTACACTCCAGAGACGGAGCTCTTCAGCAGTTATGGTTTCGATGATGAAAATCCTGGTTTGAGCTGAGACTTTTGACCTTGTGTTTGCCTCATGATTGAGATGGGTTACTTGATAACTTAGGTATATGTTTGGGCATATATCTAAGTAGAGGTTATCTGTTGAGATCTTCTTTGTGGTTATCCTTGTTGGTTTTAGAGAGACCTTGAGGGTCTCGGGGTCCCTACTGAGTATCGTTATACTCACCCCTACACGGGCTATGCCCGCACCTTGTTGTGTTGGTTGCAGACGACAGGCAGTGCTGATGGAGGCCGAGTGTTCGAGGACTGGACGGTACCCGGAGGTGGACTACACGACGAGTCAGTACCCAGAGGTGGACTACACGACGAGTCAGTACCTGGAGGTGGACCACTGAGCGAGACGTGCTCGGAGCGGACGGCGAGACCCGAGGAGCATTGGATCTATCTGTACCCACCCTTCAGGTGGGACTTCCAGAGGAAGGCTCGACACTGCAGTTTTTCCTTTCAGTTGCTGTTTTTCCTTTCAGTTGTACTTTACAGTTGGGCTTGTATTTCCGGCCCCTTTTACCTTCAGCACAGCTTGTACAGTTTTTACTTAGTGTTTACTTTTCCGCTTGCTTACTCTGTGGTGCTTGTTTACTTTTCAAAGGCAATGCCTTCCCTTTTTTCTAGGATTTACGCCTTGGTGCTAGTCGCCAGTCCCTGGCCTATGGAAGGCGGGCTTGGGGTAGTCACGGTACGGGCCCCGAGGATGGGTCGTGACATAATACACTGGATATCCTTAAAAGAAAATGAGAAATGTATAATTGTGGACAATATTGAGTTATATGATAATGTAATATTGATTTAGAGATGACATTATGTAATGTGATAGTATAAACTGTATTGGTTTTCTATAAATTATGTTATGAGATAACTTAATTTTTTGCAGGGGTCACTAACAATACATTATGAAATAATGTAACATATAGTTGGGATCTGTATGATCCCAAACTTTTGTGGAGATGTATTGGACTTGTTTCATGTACTCTTTTGTCTTTATTTGAGTACTCTTTGTTTGGGTTTTACCTTGGGGTGAATTTGGGTGAAATTTTGAGAATTGTGGAAGGAATAAGGGCAGTGCACAGTTGGTGCATGGTTTTTCCAAATTGTGTTCCCTTTCCTAGAAACCGTGAACACCAGATAGAGGGGGATTGCATGGCTGGCACATGGTTTGACAAACTATGTTCCCTCTTAGCAGAAACTATGCACCCCTCCTAGACGAAGTTCATGGTTAAGGTACATGGGTTGGAAAACCGTGGTCCCCCTGCCCAAGAAACCATGCTTGGGTTTTTAATTAACACAAAAAATTGATTTAAAATTATTAACCCCCCCATTTTATCCCAAAACTGGCCCTAACTCTAACCAAATTGATTCATATCATTTTTTGAGGCTCTCACATGAATTACTAGGGCTCTTAACCTCTGTTAATGATGAATTAAATAAATGATTGAATATCTTCACCTCCCTGAGTATGTGTTTTCTTCCCATTTAGATATCTCTCTCTCCCATCCCACTACCCAGATTAAAGAAGTATGTTTATACATTTTTTGTTCTATATCTAGATCAATGTTTATTAGATTTTGGATCCAGGTTTAGGATCTATATCATGTTCTTCATCATTAATTTAGTTGTTCCACTTCAAATTGGGGTATATCAGTTGGTGACCATTCATCATCAATCTTGAGGTAGGTGTTCTAATTTCAATTTCCCATAATCTTGATTCAAAATTGCATGTATGCATTACTAGAATTTGATTGGAACATTTGGAAATAAAATCTTAGATTGAATAATTTGATTGATCAATTAATTTATAGAAATGTTTATTTTGAATTAATTAATTATTGAATTAATTAATAGATTGTGTGAATGGGGAATTTATTGGAAATTGGGATTTGTTAAATTAGAATAATTATTAATTAATAGATTATGTGAATGGGGAATTAGTGGGAAGTTTAGATTTTCTAAATTGAAATAATTAATTTTTGAATTAATTATTGGGATATTGGAATTATAGAATTATAATAATTAATTGTTGAATTAATTATTTGGAATATTGAAATTATTTAATTGAAATAATTAATTTTTGAATTAATTATTGGGGTTTTGATATTTTTAAATTGGATTATTTAATTGATGAATTAATTAAAGATATTTCTTGTAATTGTGAAATGGATTGAATTGGATTAATTAATTATTTAATTAATTAATAGATTTTTTATTTAAGTAATGTGATATGAAGGTTAATGTTGATTAACCTTGAATGATGTGATATATGAGATATATTTTTTTGACTAAGAAATGGGGTGTGGGAGATGGAATGGCGCTCCAAATACCCATGGGGGTCCTAGACATAGAATTATAGTCCCAACAACATGCATGTGAATATTTGTATGGGACAAGGACTAATGCATAAAATACCAATGAGGTGTGGGATAGGGACTGATGCTCCAAATACCCATGAGCTTCTAGATATGATGTTCTATGCCCATGAGGTCGACATTGGACTATGGTTCTAATTGTCCATATTATGAATAGTAATTAAATGGATAATGAAAGACCATCTTTTATAATGAATTATGAATTGAATATCTGGTTTGGTTCAGAATCCATAATGGGCTAAAGTAGATATTGAGAGTTTAGGTGTCCTCAGAAACTCATGGGGTTATGTGGTTAAATAAATAGTAATTAAATAAATGTAAATTGTTTACTTTATTGATTCTATTTATTATTTATATAATTTCATTCACTGTTTTCATTGGATATTTTTTAGACGTTGTTGGTGGTGGTATACTGAGTTTTACTCACACCCTACTCGAGCTACTCGATTGTTACCTGAATAGATTTCATGGTGGAAGGGTATGATAATGGAAAGATCTATATGTTAGATGGCTGAATCGGTATGAAGCATGGATGAGGGAACTTTATTTGGTTCAAGACCCACTTGGTAGTTTTCGGTGTCTTTATTTATTTTGTGTTTTTCATATTGACACTTGGCATATACTTGTCATGAAAAATCTATTGTTTAGTTTTGGATATTGTATTTCCTAATCAGTTATCATGTGATATTGGTATTGTCTAGTGATTTTGTTATATCATTGTTTATTATTATTTATTTCCATTTTTGTGATACTTTGATAAAGAGGGTATAGTCTCTTCGTGATCAATATTGACCCTCATTGCTAGTCGGCAGCCTCTAGCGTAAGTGGAGGCATTCCTGAGTTCATGCGATCGGTGTGACACCATGTTTGGGATGTTACAAAGTGGAATCATAGGTTGTTTCTTTTCTTTTCTATTTTCTTAATATTTTGGAAAGGTAGATAGGATAATAAGATGAGTTTTCCCTTAGTTAAGAGCTTGTTCATGGGAGTATCTAACCCATGTACGAAGGTAAAATCCAAGTACCCAAAGTGAGATTTTTGTTATTGATGTGTGTTGTTACGGTTGATGTTATTTTACCTCAAGTGACACAATTGTTGTGTGATATGATTATTATTTCTGATATTTTATGAGATTTGACTCACGGAACTATATGGAATGAGAGTTGTGTATGAATATATCATTCTAGGCACTCAAGATTATTTTGTAGCATGCATCATATTAGGCACACATAGAAAAACATGTTTTGGCTAAGTTGTCAAAACTGAAATGTTTTTCTTTACCTGGGTAATTGAACTAAAAAAGGTGCCTAATATGAACTAAAAGTTGTGAAATGATGCAAGTTGTGGATAAATGGGTGTCTAATGAAACTTGAGTTATGAGAATGTGTTTATCAATGTTAACCATGGCCTAGATGTATGATGATTAAGGTTAGTGATAGTGTCTTGAGTTTGACCACGTGGTAAGGTTTGGTGAAAAGAACTATTATGAATTATTGTGATTTTACTCTTACATAAATGTGTTAAAGTTCTTTTATGAATTCTAATATGTGTGTTTGGAATTATAGAGTTATTCCTCCATGAAGATTCTTTTTGAGAGGACAATAAGAAGATATGGTTGGAGATGCTCCTCTAGTAGTGGAACCTGAGGTACCAGTAGTGTTGGGTGAAGAATTTGGATAGAAGTTCCAAAAGAACATTTCTCGGTTTATAAATCTTATGGGAAGAGACCCCGGAAAGGTTGTCAAAAGCATATATGGCATGACGAGGGAGTTTTTTTTACAACATCCTCTAAAGTTTACTAGAGAGGGTGGACCATAGGTAGCTGAGTTCTGGATTGATTCTATCCAGACAATGCTTGACCACTTAGAGACTTCTACTGAGAAGATATTCATAATTATCTTCTTACATATTTTTTGGTCAAGTGAAGCGATGGTGTGACATCCATACTTGGGATGAATAGCTGGAGAGTATATAGTGGAATGAATTTTAGGAGAAGTTCTTAGAGAACTTTTATCCTAAGACGCTCAAGTAGGAGAGAGAAACTGTGTTCATGAGGTTGACTCAGGGGAGTATGTCTGTGATGGACTATATTGAATGCTTTATAGATTTGAAATGATTTGTTCCAACAATGGTAATTTATGAGGATACATTATAAAAATGGTTTTAGGATGGCTATAAATGTGAAATAACGTCTCGGGTAAATATCTTTATGCTGAAGAAATTTTTAGAAGTGGTAAATCAGGCACTCATTTTTTATGGGGACCTGGATGATTCTTCTAGTGGAGAACATGTGGTTTCTACAGGATGGTTAAGAGGTACATCTTCCTAGAGAATGAAGAATAATTATGAGAGTTTTGACCAGAGAAATGGAAAAAAGAGTGGCCAAGGGGAAGGATCAGTTACACAATATCTTTCCCAAGTTATTTTCCACTAGTGTGGTAGGTCATGACACTATCATATCCATTGTCCTCGACCATTAGTATAGTACCAAGGCTAAAAAAGGATGGGATATATATAGAGGTTCGGTAGGAACCTAAAACAGATTAGTAATGATGGGGAATCTAGACAAAACCAGAGTGTATCAAGGGGATATTTTACACCTCATTAGTCTGGCATTTGGAGTTCCACTAGTCATGGAGGTGGAGGAAGTGAACATGTTGCTTCTAGGAAAGAGAACCCATATCTGTTGAATGATGTAACTAAGGGGAATCATACTGCATCATAGGGAAGAGGTATGGGAAAATTTAATATCATTTAGCATACTCTTGTGGATGGAAAGGTTAGACCATCAATAGTAAGAGGTGCTATTATTATAGATTCTTTGCCAGTTAGTACCTTATTTGATATGGGTGACTCTCATTCATTTATTTATGCACAATTTTTTAATGGTTTGATCATGGTAGAGTAGTTATTGAGATGAGTTTTGATAATAGATACACCTTTGGGAGTATGTTCGAGGGACATCTGTTTTTTCAAAGGGTGTTCTCTTAGGGTTAGGGAATATTGTTTTTTGTGGGATCTTTATATTCTTGACATGTTAATATTTAACCTAATTTTGGGTATGGACTATTTAGTAGCATACAAATCCCGCATAGTTTGTTACAATAGGATAGTGAATTTTTCATCTCCTACAGATTTCAACTATATTCATCGGGGAGAGTGGAATATCCAGGAGGGCCGTGCAAGGCCAGTTCATCAGCAACTGGGGGAGATCACTATCCAAGTTGCTAGTTTATTGCTGGATGAAGAGGGTGTAAAGAAGGATATCATTCCACCAATAGTGGAAATTTTTTAAGTTGTTTTTCTTGAATACTTCTCATGGATGCCACCTAAGTGAGATGTGAAATTTACAATTGATCTCATGTTGAGGGTTGAGCAGTTTCTATTCCACCATAAATAATGGTGACAATAGAGTTTTAAGGGCTCAAGAATCAAATGGAAGAGTTGATAGATAAGGGGTTTATCTATATAGGTATGTATCCTTAGGGTTATCTAGTATTTTTTGAAAATAAGGATGAAAGGACTATGTGCTTATTCATTGACTACCAGAAGTTGAACTAGATGAATGTGAAGAAATGGTATCCTATTCCATGTATCGATGATCTATTTGAATAGTTCAGAGGATCTTATAATTTCTCCAATATCTATTCGATATCAGGGTATCATTAATTGAGAGTTAAACCTTATGATATACCAAGGAATTATTTCAGAATAATGTATGGCCTTTATGAGTTTCTCATGATTCCATTTGGGTTGATGAATGAACCAACAGTGTTTATGGAATCGATGAATAGAATCTTTCACCCATACCTAGATCAGTTTTTGGTAGTGATTGTAGATGAAATATGGCTGTAATCCAAGAATTATCATGATTATACCTAACATCTTGACATCATCCTGAGTACATTGAGATAGAATCAGTTATACACTAAGATATCTAACTGTCAGTTTTGGATTGACCAAGTACACTTCTTAGGTCACATTATCTCAGTGGAAGGTGTGTTACATGAAGGCAGTAGTTTCTTGGGATCTGCCCAATAATTTTTTGATATCCATAGTTTTTTTTGGTTAGAGAAATATTATCACAGATTCATCTAGGACTTTTCCCATTTGGAAGAACTAATTTTGGGATTTAAAAAAAAGGAATGAAGTTCGATTGGTAGGAAACATGAGAGAATGTTTTACAAAAGTTGAATAAGCACTTGACATCAACACCAATCTTGATCCTACGTAAGAAAGGTGGGAAGTATACAGTGTTTTTTGATTCTTCTGGGATCAATCTTGGAGCAGTGTTGATATAGGGAGATCGAGTTATGAAATATGGGTCTCTGTAGTTGAGGTCGCAGGAATAGAACTACCCTAAGCACAACCTTGACTTACCTGCAGTGGTTTATGACCTGAAGTGTTAGTGAAACTATCTGTTGGGAAATAATTTTACTCTATATACTGATAAAAAGATCTTAAATTATATCTTTTCATAGCAAGATTTGAATATATGGTAACCAAGGTCGGTTCAGTACATGAAATCATTTGATTTTGAGCTAGCATATATGCCCGAAAAAGGAAACAGTGTTGCGAATGATTTAATAATCAAAAATAAAACTTAGGTGGTTCAAGAGTCTATTTCTGAGTGGAAAATGGTTGATTTACTAGATAAGATACAGGATGTGGTTTAGGAGAGTCAAGAGCAGATGTCTCTTGTATCATTTTTAGTGGAGTCTATAATTTTTAGATGAATCACTGATAGAAAGTATGAGGATCCAGAATGTTTGTCACTGAGGGAAATCCTAGAATGTGGGGAGACACATTCATATTTGATCATAGATGAGGAAGATATCTTCTATGTTAGGAATCAGGCTGTTGTGCCTATGAGTATATGTGAGGAGCTGATGTGTGAATTTTATGCCTTGAAGTGGGTGATGCATTCGGGTGTAACCAAAATGTACTGTGAACTATGATGAAAGTTTTTGTGGATGATCATGAAAAGGGAGATATTAGGGTTCATGAAACAATTATAAAACTATCAATAGGTGAAGGACAAGCATCAAAAACCTAGTGGTTTACTACAGTCATTGCCCAATCTACAATGGAAGTGGAATGATGTTACCATGGATTTTATTGTGGGTATTCCAAGGATGCCTTGGAATAATGATGTTATTTGGGTTGTTGTGAACCATTTGAAAAATTTAAAACATTTTTTCCTATATGGGATACTTTATCAGTGGAGAAATTGGTAAACTTGTATGTTTGAGAGATAGTCCATCTTCAAGGGGTGCCACGGACTATAGTTTCATGTCATGAATCATGTTTTACTTCATGATTCTGGAAGGTCTTACATAAGGATATTGGTACATTGGTTTTGTTGGGTATGGATTTCCACCCACAGATAGATATATAGTTGGATCATACTATTTAGGTTCTTGAGGATATGATACAAGAATGTGTCCTATACTTTAGTTGGACTTGGGAGAAGTGCCTAACTTTGGTGGAGTTTTCCTATAACAACAGTTATCAGAAAACTATAAAGATGGAACCATATGAGTCACTTTATGGTAGTCCATGAATATCACTTCTATGCTGGATAGAGGAAGGTGAGTTAGAGTTATTGGGACTTACTCTCATGCAGGAGACATCAAGGCAGGTTTATCTAATTCAGAAGCGTATGGCTATGGATTTGAGCAGAGAAGACAAAAAGCGTATACTAATAGAAGTCGATGACCCCTAGAGTTTAAATAGGGTTATTTTGTTTTCCTTCAGGTGTCTCCTAGATTGGTTCACTGCATGATACATAGATAGTGAAAGTTGGTGCCAGGGTTTGATGTACCATTTGAGGTTGTAGAGAGAATTGGGCTGGTGGTATACCGATTGGCTCTTCCACAGTGATTTAATGTTATGCATGAAATTTTTAATGTGTCACAAATTCAGTGTTATCACCCCAAACCTTCTTATGTGATCGATGTGGGTGATATTGAGCTTGAGATATATGTGTCATTTGGAAATAATCTAATACATGTGTTGGATAGAAGTGATAAAGTGTTATAGGGAAAGACCATGTCGATAGTTCATGTATTGTGTAAACATGGGTGTTTATAAGAAGAAACATGGGAGAGAAAAGCAGATATGTGGGCTATGTGACCTATTATTTTTTACTTATAATCTTATAGATTCTTGGGAGTACAGCCTGAGGAATATTTTCTATAAGGTGGGGAGACTGAAAGATCCATAACTTTTCTGGATATGTCTTAGGATTGTTTTAGGTAGTTTTTTCACTTGATTTGAGTACTCTTTGTTTTAGTTTTACCATGCAGTGAGTTTGGGTGAAATTTTTAGAATTTTTCAAGTAATAAGGATAGTGCATGGTTGGGGCATATTTTTCCCTAACTGTGTGCCCTGTTCTAGAAAACCATACAACCCTAGACAGAGGGTGATTTAATGGCTGGTGCATGGGTTTTCAAACAATGTTCCCTCTTAGGAGAAACCATGAACCCCATATAGAAGAGGTGTATGGTTAAGGAGCATGGTTTGGAAAACCATTCACCTCTACCTAGGAAACCATGTGTAGGTTTTTAATTAACCCAAAAAATATATTTAAAATTTCCAAACCCCCATTAAAACCCAAAACCAATCCTAAATCGGATCAAATTGAATTCAATTGTTTTTTGAGGCTACTAGAAAAATTCCTAGGGATCCCAACCTCCATTCTTGGAGAATTGAAGGGCTGATCGAAGATCTTAACCTCCCGGGGTATGTGTTTTCTTATTGTTTGGATCCCCCTCTCTCTCTCTCCCACTTCACTTATCAGATAAAAGAAATATGTTTATCAGTTTTTT
Organism: Viscum album; assembly: GCA_963277665.1. Lineage (NCBI taxonomy): Eukaryota > Viridiplantae > Streptophyta > Magnoliopsida > Santalales > Viscaceae > Viscum > Viscum album. The sequence continues at coordinate 1,564,034,906 of OY728150.1, forward strand.
GTTTTAGATCTAGATCTTGGTTTGTTAGATCCTGATTCATTTGATCTTGGATCTAGGTTTTGGATCTGGATCATGTTCTTCATTGTGAATTCTATTGTTCCACTTCAAATCAGGTTGGCGACCATTCATTTTCAAACTTGTGGTAGGTGGTATATTTCAAATTTCCTAAAGTATTGATTATAAATTGTGTGTTTGCAATGTTAGAATTTGATTGGTATATTTGGAAATAGAATCATGGATTGAATAAATTAATTGATTAATTAATTTATGGAGACATGGATTTTAAATTAATTACTAGATTGTGTGAATGGGAAATTGAAAGGAAAAAAGGATTTGTAAAATTGGAATAATTAATTATTGAATTAACTATTGGGATATTGGAATTATATAATTGGAATAATTCATTATTGAATTAATTATTTGGAATATTGAATTTTTGAATAGAAATAATTAATTATTGAATTAATTATTAGGGTTTTGAGATTGTTAATTGTATTAATTAATTGTTGAATTAAATAATAAGATTTTTTGTAATTTTGAAATTGATGGAAATTGATTAATTAATTTTTGAATTAATTAATAGATTTTTTTTATGAAATATGATATGAATGATAATGATGATTAACCTTAAATGATGTGCTCTATGTGATATATGTGTTTTATTGAGAAATGGGGTGTGGAACATGGACTGATGCTCTGAATACCCATGGGGGACCTAGACATGGAATTCTAGGCCTAATTGCATGCATGTGAATATTTTTATGGGACATGGACTGATTCTATTAATACCCATGAGGTGTAGTACAGGGTCTGATGCTTCAAATACCCATTGGGTGCTTGTGACATCCTGACCTGGTAGCCACTAAACTGTTCCCCGAGCCAGTTGGCCACATGCCCTCAAGTGCACCTCCCCATACACTAGAGGGTTTCAACTTGCAGTGATGGTCTGGTAAGTCAATATTGGGGAGACTATACCCTCTTTTATCAGAATAAAACACCAATGGAAGCAAACAAAAATAACTAAGTACAGAATAGTATAAATAACCTGAACAATATTGTGCCATATGATATCCAAAACAAGAAAATAAAATATTCAACTGAAGGGTAAAACATACCCTGACAATGCGAATGTCAAGTGTCTAGAGTGAAACTGAAAGTAAAGTAACAATTACTCCCTAGCGGGTCTCGAACCACACCTGGTTATATCTCCCATGATCCAATCCCAAACAACAACCTATCCCTGGGTCTTTCCCTTATCATGTCCTGCAACAACAAAGTCTACTCAGGTGTCAATCAGGTGGCGTGAATAGGGTGTGAGTACAACTCAGTAGTCCTCCACCAACGACGTCTAAAATGAGTCCAGTCAAAATATAGTGTATACAGTTTTATGAAGAAATAAATACAATGCACAATTAAACAATTATCACATTTTTATTTAATCTTTAATCATCACATTAGGTCCAGTTTTCATTCATGTTTACCATTTGAATCAGGATTCATTATTATAATTCGTTTGGTGTTGAACGTCATGCCAAGCACCCCAAAATATCCTTCAGTGTATGTCGCCATGCCTATCACTCCATATCTCATTCAGCACAGGTCATCATAACTAGCACCCCAAAATCTCAATCTTGGATAACTATTGGGGAGGAACTCCATGTCCAATTCCCAACTTCTAATCGGTCTAGAACACTCTTTATAGTACCACAAAAATCTCATCCATTTAATCATTGTTTAATTCATAAGAATTGGCCATATTATTCCATTACTAATCCAATTATTGGTATATTTGGAAATCGAATCTTGGATTGAATAAATTAGTTTATGGAAACATGGATTTTGAATTAATTAATTATTAAATTAATTAATAGATTGTGTGAAAGGGGAATTGATAGGAAAATGGGATTTGTTAAACTAGAATAATTAATTGTTAAATTAATAATTAGGATATTGGAATTATATAATTAGAATAATTCATTTTTCAATTAATTATTTGTAATATTGAATTGTTGAATTGAAATAATTAATTAATGAATTAATTATTAGGGTTTTGATATTGTTAAATTAGATTAATTATTTGTTGAATTAATTAATGAGATTTGTTGTAATTGTGAAATTGATTGAATTTGATTAATTAATTTTTGAATTAATTAATAGAATTTTTTTTGTGAAATGCGATATGAAGGTTAATGATGATTAACCTTGAATGATGTGATATATGTGATATATGTGTTTGATTGAGAAATGGGGTGTGGAACATGGACTAATGCTCCAAATACCCATTGGTAACCAAGCCATGGCTTTATAGACCCAATTGTATGCATGTGAATATTTTTAGGGGACATGGACTGATTCTATAAATACCCATGAGGTGTAGTAAAAGGTCTGATTCTATAAATACCCACAGGGTGCTTATGACGTCCCAACCCGGGTGCTACTAAATGGTTTCCCAAGATGGTTGGACACATGCCCTCAAGCACACCTCCTCATACACCAGAGGTTTCCGACTAGCAGTGAGGGTCTGGTAAGTCAGTCTTGGGGAGACTATACCCTCTTTTATCATAATAAAACATCAACGGAAGCAAACAAAAATAACTAAGTGTGGAAGAGTATAAATAACCAGAACAATACCATGTCATATGATATCCAAAACAAGAAAATAAAATACTCAAATTAAAGTAAAAATATTCCATGACAATGAAGATGTCGAGTTTCTACAATGAAACTAAAAGTAAAGACAAAATGACTCCCAAGCGGGTCTTGAACCACGTCTGGCTCTCTCTCCCGTGATCCAATCCCAAACAGAAACCTATCCTAGGGTATTTCCCTTATCATATCCTGCAACAGCAAAGTCTACTCGGGTGTCGATCAGGCGGCCTGAATAGGGTGTGAGTGTAACTCAGTAGTCCACGACCAACAGTGTCTTAAACGAGTCCAGTCAAAAGATAGTGTATGTAGTTTTTTGAAGAAATAAATACAATGCAAAATTAAATAGTTATCACGTTTTCATTTAATCTTTAATCATCACATTAGGCTTAGTTTTCATTAGTTTTTTCCATTTGAATCATCACTCATTATTATCATTCATTTGGTGTTGAATGTCATGCGAAGCACACCAAAATATCATTCAGTGTAGGTCTCCATGCCTATCCCTCCATATCTCATTCGGTGTAGGTCGTCATGCCTAGCACCCCAAAATCTAAATCTTGAATAACTATTGGGGAGGAACTCCATGTCCAAGTCCCAACTGCTAATCGGTCTAGAACACCATGTCTAACACCACAAAAATCTCATTCATTAAATCATTCTTTAATTCATTAGAATTAGCCACATCATTCCATTATTAATCCAATGATTGGTATATTTGGAAATCGAATCTTAGATTAAATAAATTAATTGATTAATTAATTTATGGAAACATGAATTTTGAATTAATTAATTATTGAATTAATTAATAGATTGTCTGAATGGGGAATTGGGAGAAAAATGGGATTTGTTAAATTGGAATAATTAATTATTGAATTAATTATTGGGATATTATAATTATATAATTGGAATAATTCATTTTTAATTAATTATTTGGAATATTGAATTGTTGAATTGAAATAATTAACTATTGAATTAATTATTATGGTTTTTGAGATTGTTAAATTTGATTAATTAATTGTTTAATTAATTAATGAGATTTCTTGTAATTGTAAAATTTATTTAATTTTATTAATTAATTTTTGAATTAATTAAAAGATGTTTTTTTATGAAATGTTATATGAAAGTTAATGATGATTAACTTTGAATGATGTGATATATGTGATATATGTTTTTGATTGAGAAATGGGGTGTGGAACATGGACTAATGCTCCAAATACCCATGGGGGACCTATCCATGGAATTCTAGGCCCAATTGCATGCATGAGAATATTTTTATGGGACATGGACCGGTTCTCTAAATATCCATGAGGTGTAGTACAAGGTCTAATTATCCAAATACCCATGAGGTTCTTGTGAAGTCCTAACTCGGGTTCCACTAAATGGTGCCCCAAGCTGGTTGGCCACATGCCCTCAAGCGCGCCTCCCCATACACCAAAGGGTTCTAAATAGCAGCGAGGGTTTGATAAGTCATTCATGGGGAGTCTATACCCTCTTTTATCAGAATAAAACACCAACGTAAGAAAAAAACAATAAGTAAGTGTGGAAGAGTATAAATAACTGGAACAATACCATTGAAATGTGTGACCGATTGTCTCCTATCAACCGATCAAGGTTCTGGTGCTCTGCTAATGTGTATAGCAGCACTCGGGTCGAATCCTCGGCGATGATACTTTGTAATAGTCATTTGTTTTTAGTTGATTGTATTATGATTGGGGGTTTTTTTTCAGATATTAAATGAAGTGATTAATGATTGGTGTTTGATTTAAAAATTTGATAAATATTGGGGTGAGTTCATTTTTAGGGAGTTAAGCATGTGATGTCCAAGTGTTTTTCTTTATATTGCAGTTAATTTAACACCCACATCGCAAGATAATGTTGATTGGAATTACTAAGTGTTATGGATTTAATAAAAGCCTTAACTTAACTTAGAGTTCTAATCTCAATCATATCTTGTTGATGGTAGTGTATTTATGGTTCCAATAATCCATGGAAACCACATGTTAAATAAAACAAGTCATTAATCCATGACATGTTAAGTCCAACATTCACAATATTAAATTAAAGAATATTCATCGAGAAAATACTCTCAATCACTTAACATACATAAATTTTGACTCACCCCAATAATATATTTACTCAGACATTTATTTTAATATTAATCTGGTTTATATATTTATGATGATGAATTAATAAGAGAAAAAAAAGGGATAAGAAAAGAGTGGTACGTCGAACACACACACATGAACAATGATGAGAATTAAAAAAAAATAGACTTTCAATTGAATGAGGAAGCAAAATAAGGGAAGGGGATTCAAATGTATTTAAAATATTTTAAGAAAATTAATATTAAACTACATAATTTGGATGAGAATAAGAGATATTTAAGAAGAAACTTGCATTAAAACAGAATTACAAAACACAAACTTACAAGATTACAATCGAAGAAAAAAACAAAAGTGAAAGGAAACAAAGAGAGGAGGAAGGGTATCTCAAGTTAAAACTTGAGTATGTCATGTCCTACAAATCCATTTTCAAGTATTTGGTCTTGCCAATATGTGATGCTCTCTTCTGAAATGCCAACCCCTTTGAAGGAGAGGAGGGGGATGAATTTATAGCCCAAGGAAGTGGACTTTTTGAATTTCTTATCTGTCCCTCCAATTGGCTCGAAAATTTAGACACCAATACAGATGAATATTGAGATATCTCCTTCTTCAAAGTTGTATAAAATAATGTTTTCCGACCTCTCTAAAATTTTGGAGTCATTTTTAACTATGGATCCAAAGTTATGGTCGGTTGATTAAAAAATTTTAATCTGTCCATTTCAATCCAATATTTTTTAAATCAAAAATGTGAAAGGGTTTTTGAATATGAAGATTCTTCAAAGAAGAATTATTTATTCCAAAAAGTCAGCTGCCTATATCTATTATTTCACACTGCAAAATATCAGATCTATTTGATGATTACATCATGAGATATGTCATGCATAGTGTCTGGGTTTTTATTCTAGGACAGGATGGTGGGATAGACTTCAAAGCTTCATTTTGGACCCTTGTTCATAGAGTTGGGAAATAAAAATTTTATCCATGATTCCTTGGGATAATCAAGAACAGATGGTGGAGTTTCATAAAATATGGGCTTTGGGAGTGATACCAGTAACTCAATCATCATGATTGGTCTAGTTTCTTCACAAATTCTTTGGGTCGTTTTGTGTAGTACATATGTGTATTCAAATGGAAGAATTTTCCCATGATCCCTTCTAATTAAATGTTGGATATTGAATTATGAATCATAAAAAACAAGAAACACACAATTTAGATCAGTAGGGTGAGAGTTATAAATAAAATAGTAAACTGACTCAATTGGACTACTTCTAAAAATGCTCAAAAATTATACTTAGTATTAAAACATTAATATTTCACAAAAATTATGCAAATTTCATATAAAATAAGTAAATGGAGTATATAATAAGTCATTAAAATATTAATAACATCAACTAACCCACACTTAGTCTTGTTCATGTCCTCATGTTCAACAAATATAAAAACATAACAAAATCATTTTCACTCACCAACAAATATTAAAATTTTGTTTTCTCCAATCAGGGGAGGTTTAGACTATTTCACTCATACATTTTGAATTCCACCACAAGTTGTTACAGAAAAAATGTTCTAAAACTAATTCATTTTTTCATGCTCAAATTTATAAATGGAAAATGTGGACACTCAAAACTCACACCTCTCAAGATGATAAAATTCATTTGTGGAGGTTCACTCATTCACCAACCAAAAGTGAAACTCTTAGAGTTTGAAAGAGATATAAGCTTCTAATACCTATCCAAATTTCACAAGAATAAAGAGATATTTTTAAGGGGTTTTTCTGTGGCTATGGTATGGTAGGAATATAATATCCAATAGACAGAAGAATAAGGGTAAAACACCAACATAGAAAAATCAATACACATTTTTTTTGAAATAAAACATGGAAATAAATGAAAACACATATTTACAGGGTAATGATTGTGTGAAGAAATACACAATAGAGGATGAAAATTTGAAGGGGATGAGAATATAAAACATTTACAAACCACAAAACTTCTCCCAATGACATAATAATATAATTCAAGTGTTTTTTTATTTTATTTTTGAAAGTTGAACTTGGAAAAGATCTCACACTCATATACCAACCCATGATTGATCTCCTCAAGAAACTAATTGTAATAGTTACAATAAGATCAAAGGTTGAGGAAGAGTAATTTTTAACCTAACCAAGAAACAAACCAATTTTTTTTGTTCTTTTTTTTTTGTTTTTCTGATTTTTTTTTTATTTTTTTGAACACTTGTCAATAACATTTACAAAATCACATAAATGAAAGTACATTAAATTACCAAAAACACATTGAATGACAACCTCTCCTCCGCACTGAAATGGAGCTTTCCCTCAAGCATATGATAACATGGTGAAATCAACAAAGCATAACCAAAATTAAATCCATCCCCCCCACACTTAAATTTCAAAAAAAAGTATGCAATGAAAATCCATGTTGATATTGGGTGGGGAAAGGTATTGGGCATGTAATGTGGCTATCAAAGAAATGGTTTTCATAGGCTCTAAGGGGATTTCAAAAGGAGGATTAATGTAAGGTAAATGGGAGGCTATTTGGCTATTTTGATTCTCATGTGGTTCAGAAAATTCCTCTATCATATTAATGCACACTAAAGTAGGAAATTCACCTCGAAGGTCCACAAACTCAAGACTCAAAAATGGGGGTGAAAACACACATTTTGAAAAGAAAGATATAGGTAGCCTTGGCATGAAAGAAAATGTTGTTCTTCACGGTTTGGGAAAAGCATTTTCCAAATAAAAAAATTGATCGTTCAAAATTTGTTGATTTTGACACAAAATTCTTTATCCAAATATATGATGAAAACACAAAATTTTTGAGATGAAACCATTTCTTTTGACTCCCCAAAACGGTTGGACAAAATTTGAAAATTGAAGGTGAGTAAGTATGACTCTTTTTATTTTTTTGACATTTTTCTTATTTTTTTAGTTTTTTTAGTGTTCCTCAAAATACACACCCACACAAAAGAGAAAGAGAAAAATAAAGGGTTTGATGAAGAAAGTGGTAAAAAATGAAATATAGAGGAAAAATAAGAAAGAGAGAGAGAGGAAGAGATATAGAGAGTTAAAGGGAAAGTGGTGCCCTTGGTTTGGATTTGGTGGGTCGCTATCTCCATCTAGTGGTGGGTCAACTGCAGAAGTTGGGGATCCAGTGGAAGTCGATGTTGATCCAGGATTTCGCGTCCTCTCATGGCGATGCTTTAACCGATGTCCATTAATGGTGACTTTCCTTTTGGAAGAGGGGTCTTGGACTTGCACTGCACCAAATGGGTAAACATTAGTAATAACAAAAGGACCTTCCCAGTGAGAAATAAGCTTACTTGGGTGAAGCTGAAATTGAGAATTGAAGAGAATTACCTTTTCACCTTCATGAAATACCTTTCTCAAGATGTGTTTATCATGGAGTGCCTTGGATTTTTTTTAGAGATTATAATTCTCATAAGAATCAATTTGAAGCTCCTCCAGTTCATCCAATTGCAACAATCTTTCTTCACCGGATTTTTCATGATCAAAATTACAAGTTTTCACTACCCAAAATGACTTATGTTGGATTTCAAATGGTAGATGATATGCTTTACCAAAAAACTAGCCTAAAAGGAGACATCCCAATGGGTGTTTTATAGGCAGTTTGATAAGCCCAAAGTGCTTCACCAAGTATTTCAGGCCAGTGTTTTCTGGTGGGTTTTACAATTCTCTCAAGCACTCTTTTCACTTATCTATTAGAAAGCTCAGCCATTTCATTTGTTTGGGGTGATATGCAGTTGATTTTTTATGTACAACCCCATTCTTTTTCAAAAGAGATTCCATGGTTTTATTACAAAAATGGGTTCATAAGTCACTTATCAAGGAAAGAGGTGTTCTAAATCAGTGAAAGATGTGTGTCTTTAGGAACTCACTAATAGTAGTGAATCATCCTTTCTAGTGGGTTTGTCCTCGACCCACCTAGAAACATAATAAAATGTAAGAATAATTTACGAGAATCCATTGGAAGGGGGGAATGGTCTCATAAAATCGATACCCCAAACATATAAGATCTTAGAGAAAATTAAAGGCTTTTTGGGCATTTCATTTCTCTTGGAAATTGTGCCAAACTTTTGGCAAGTGGGACATGATTGATAGAACTCATGTGAGTCCTTGAATAGTGAAGGATAGAAGAATCCAGAGTCTAGGACCTTTAGGGAGGTCCTTTGGGGTCCAAAGTGGCCACCTCCGGGTAGTGAGTGATAGAATTTTAAGATGGAGGAATGTTCATCTTCATTAACACATCTTCAAATTACTGTGTCTTCCCTAGTTTTCCAAAGTTTATTTTCTTCCAAAAAATAGTATTTTGAATTACTTTTCAACTTCATTTTTTGTGCTTTTGAAAAAAATTTAGGAAAAACACCAGAAACCATGTAATTTACAATTAGGGCATACCATGGTAACTTTGGAGTGAGAGATGAAAGGTTCTTAGTGGGGAATTCAGGATCAATGATTTCTGAATGAGAAGAATTATAAATTCTACTTAGGTGATCAGCCATAGGGTTTTCTTTTACTGGTCTATCTTTTATTTCAAGGTCAAATTCTTGGAGCATTTGGATTATCTTATTAGCCTCAGTTTGGAATCACTTTTCTTGAGTAAGAACTTTATAGCAAAATGGTCTGTGAAGATGATTATTTTGGAACCTAAGAGATAGGGCCAGAATTTATCTATGGCAAAAACAACTACTAAAAGTTATTTTTCAGTGACAGTGTAGTGAGATTGAGTTTCATCCAATGTTTTTGAGACATAATAGATGACATGAGGAATTGTTTCTCTTCTTTGATCAAGAACATCCCTAAACTCTCTATCAGAAGCATCACACATCAACTCAAAAGGTAAGGACTAATCCAGGGGTTGTATTATTGGGGAAGATGTAAGATCAGTTTTGAGTTCAATGAAGGATCTATTACAAACCTCATAGAAATGGAAAGGGACATAATTTTGGAGCAAATGAGTGAGTGGGAGGGAAATACTACTGAATTTATGGATGAATATCCAATAGAAACTTGCATGACCGAGAAATGAATGGATGTCTCGAACAGAAGTGGGTTGAGGAAGTGATTGGATCACTTCAATTTTGGAAAGATCAACTTTAATACCATCTTTTGAAACTATGTTCCCTAGAACAATCCCATTTGTAACCATGAAGTGACATTTTTCAAAATTTAACACATGGTTACACTTGACACACTTTTGGAGGACAAGAGAGAGTGAATTAAAAAAAGATTCAAATGGATCACCAAAAATGGTGAAGTCAGCCATGAAGAATTCCATGCATTGTTCACTAAATTCGGAAAAGATACTCATCATACACCTCTGGAATGTTGCAGGAGCATTTCAAAGGCCAAAAGGAATTCTTCTATATGCATATGTTCAAAAGGGGCATGTGAAAATAGTATTTTCTTGGTCCTGAGGTGCGATTGGTATTTAGAAGTAGTCGGTGTATCCATCAAGAAAGAAATAGTGTGACTTTCTAGCTAATCGTTCCGGTATTTGATCAAGGAATGAAAGAGGGTAGTGATCTTTTCTTGTTTCAACATTCAATTTCCTATAGTGTATGCACACACACCATTTGTTCTTCAATCAAGTTGTGACTACCTTTCCATGTTAATTTGTGACAACAGTTATCCCACCCTTCTTAGGTACAACTTGAATTGGACTAACCCATTCACTATCAGAAATTGGGTAGTTAAAACCAGCTTGAAAGAAGCTTGGTGATATCTTCCTTAACTACCTCAAGTATGAGTGGATTGAGTCTTCTTTGTGGTTGTCAAATTGGTTTGTATGACTCCTCAAGATGGATGTGATGCATGCAAAGGGAAGAGTTGATTCTGGGTATGTCATCTAGGGTCTAACCTAAGCCTTTTTGTTTTCCTCTAACAACTGAACGAGTTTGGACTCCTCGGTTTCAGTAATTGAAGCAGAGATAATGGCAGGATATGAGTGATCATGGAAAAGGAATGCATATTTCAGGTGTGTAGGAAGAGATTTCAGATCAGTCTCATCTTTCACTTTTGGGGTAGACAACTCAGGAATGGAAGAAGGGACTTTAGTTTCTTCAGATTCATTTTCCTTAATACTTTCCAAGGTGGATAAGTAGAGATCAGAGTTGATGCGGGATTCAAGAGAGTTTTCAAGATCCTCTATATTGATGGAGTCTATGAATGAGAGGTCAACATCAACTTCACCATTTATAACTTGGTTAATCATGGTACATATTTCACAAGATCCTTTGTCATTAGAACATGAAGAACATGGTGGATTTGGGTTCAATTGACTCTTAGAGGTTTCCTAATAAGCATGGATTGAGGATGTAGAGTGATCCTCAGATGGGTATCACATGGCTTGGAAAATGTTGAACTTGAACAGTTGGTCACCGAATTCCATGGATAAGATTCCTGAATGGACATAAATCTTGGTTCTCGTAGTCATGAGGAATGGTCTTCCTATAATTAGGGGATATTGATAAGAGTTTGTCTCACCTTCCATGTCAAGGACATAGAAATCAACAGGGAAGATAAGATCACTGACTCGGATAAGGACATCCTCAATTATTCCCTCAGGACTGGTTGTGCTTATATTGGCCAATTGAATGACAACACCCGTTGGATGTAAGGGACCTAGACCAAGGTTGGAGAATATGGATTTGGGAATGACATTAATTGAGGCTCCTAGGTCTATGAGTGCATCACCAAAGTTGGAACTTTCAATTTGGCATGGAACCATAAAGATCCCTGGATCTTTGCACTTTATAGGAATAGAATGCTGGGTGGAAACATTTTCGAAGGTCCTAAGTTGCCTCTTGTGGGTACACAACTCCTTGAGAAACTTGGAATACTTAGGAATTTTTTTTATGGAATCTAATAGGGTAATGTTGACTTCAACACATCTAAACATGTTGAGCATTTCAAGATCGGGTTCAAAGGAATTATTTGGCTTAGAAACGGCTTGAGGAAAAGGAATTGGGTTCCTAATTGGAACTGAAGGAGGTGAAGGAATGGTTTTAGGTTCCTTTTCAATTTTCTTTTTCTTTTCATTTTCTAGGTCAAAATTTAAAGGTGGCTTATATGACTTATCTTGACGTATAACAATTTTCTTTCCTGATCTAAGTGAAATTGCACTTACATTACTCTTGGGGTTGGGTAATGGTTGAGCTGGAAGTTGGGAATAATTGGATGGTTGTTGCTGACTAAGGTGGGATAAAAGTTGACCAATTTTGGTTTCAATATTCTTGAGGCTGGAACGGGTGAAGGAGGTAAAATCTTCCACAGCGCTTTCCCATGGTTTCTTGCAAGAAGAGTCTTGTCCTAGATTGGGATTACCTAGATTTTGGTTCTTGGGAAAGCGATTATATTGGTTTTGGAATTGGGAAGTGTAACGACCCAACTTTTTGAATAGTATATTAACTTACTCTTAACGATTTAACAGAGATGTTAATGGTTAATGCAAAAAGAGGAGTCGATGGCTTCATCCAGTAGAATCAAACCTTATGAAGCCCACTTATTAGAGCTTGGGAAGGAGGTGGCATCTTTGGGCTTTGCTTTGGACCAAGCCCAAGCCGAACTCCAGCGTGTCAAGCTTGAACGGAAAGGCCTGCGGGAGAAGTTCAAGTTAGTAGAGATTACTACTAGGGTAATGTTATCTGAGCCTCCCTCAGATTCTCTCACCATAGCACACCTTACACTTAGGTCATATGCTGATGTTATAAGGGGCTATGTGACGAGACCGTAGCTTCTTTGTGTAATCCTTTGGGATGAATAAATTGAGATTTATTCCTTTAGTGATGTTTGTGAAATTTCAGATGTACGGATAATTTTAGGATGTATTTTATTGATGAATTTTGAAAAAAAGGATATTTTAAAATATTTATGTAAACCTTAAATAATTAATGATGTGTAATGATTTTCAAAAAATGGCCTTCTGCAAAAGTTTTCATTAAGGAATTTGGATTCTAATAAGATCAACTTAATTTTTGATGAATAGTAAATTATGAATAGTGATTTTACACTTAGGATTAGTAATGGGACCAAATGGATTAGTAATCTCACTTAAATAAAGTTTTAATATAATTTAGACACCTTGATTAAGTAATGTGATTCAATAAAATGGTTAAATAACGGTTTCATAAATTATTAATCAAGTATTAGTTTTTTCAGGTGAATAGTGTTTATTATTTAAAAATTTAATTAAAAATATTTAGGAAATTATTTTTATAAAATGGAATTTATTTTTGAACTCAGAGCATTGATATTATGTTATGGTATTTTTTTGGGATTTTTCTGAGAAAAATGAATTTTAAATGCAGTTTTAGGGTTTCGGTATGTTAAATGACATCATAAATGTGTCATGATGATGTCATGAGATATTTTAAAAGATGGTAGACTAAAGGGGATGAATTATTGTGTGAGGTTTCCCAAGTGTCCTATACCATGGGCAAATACCATGGGAAAGCCCATGGTTTTGCCAAAACCACCAATGAGGTGTCCCTTGGCCATTAATGCCTTGTCCCCTAACTTTCCCTATAAATACCAAGCCATACCCTCATCCATTCGACTCCAAAACCATACTCAACAAAGTTATGGTCTCCTTACCTCCCAATGAGTCCTCCCAATGTTCCCTCAAGCCTCTCAAGGTCCCAACTATTGAGTTTTAAGAGTTGCGTTTAAGGTAAGGGATCCGACCACTCTCTTTCTTTTCAAGTAATCTCTTTTATGTCATTCCTTTTATGCTCTATGTTATTATGTAGGAGGATGTTCTTTTATATTCATCTTACTGCACTTTTCATGTTAATATGATGAGATACCCCCTCTTTATCTCATTAGTTCGTTTTAAGAATGTTTAAGTGGCGTCGTTAGGCTGCCGAATTTTTAAGGGATTCTTTCACCCTTTTCATTTTTCAAAGTTTTACTTTCATGTCAAGTCTTTAAAGTTCATTTTTAATTATGTTTGGGTATGATATATATATATATCATACTAAACTCTTATGTTCATATGATTAGAGACCCTATTTTTATCTTGTCAATTCATTTTTGGTTGAAGTTTAAGTGACGCTGTTAGGCTGCCGGATTTTCATAAGAGAAATCTAATTTTTGTCTTCCTTCCATGATTTTCATTTCAAATGGTATGTCCTTAAAATTTCATTACCATGTTCATATATACTTCATATTCGGTCCCTCTACTATTTTATGGGTCATTTATGATTGTTTGACCCATGTCCCCTCTCTTTTCAATGTTTTCTAAAACCCCGAAACATAGCCGTTATGCTGCAGAATTTCCGCCTCAAAATGTCTCTCTCTTTTTCTAAAGTTATTTTATTTTATTAAGTGAATACTCAAAGATCTATCTTCTATAGTGTTATTTACAGATATAATAAGTTGTTATATTTTAAATTCTGTCATTTACATACATGAGACCCGCTCTCCCTTTCCATGGGTTTAAAGTGACGTAAAGATCATGTCTTTAAAGCAGTTTTTAAAATGTTATGATTATGAAATGAAACCCATTCCTTTTTGCTATATGGGTTGTTTATGAAATGATTGATGATGATATATGTGTCTCACATGATAATAAATACATGTCAAGGGTGCGCCCTGATAGCGCTCCAATTCACTGGGTAAAGACTTAATCTCTAGAGATGACTATTTTTAACGACGCCTTGGTGAATAACCTTGGTAATTTTTAATGACACCTTGGGGATGGACCTTGGTGAAATAGAAATGATTGTCAATATTAAATGTCGTAGACACATATTCAAGTTATGAAAAATGTTATTTTTATTATGATATTCCTCGTGATTTCTTTCTCATGCCTTAAAGTTCTTTTCATGACCTTATTGAAGTATCTCAAGTTCACATGTAAAATGTTTCTCTTGTTTCACTTACTGGGACTTCTGCTCACCCTTTCTTTTGATGTATGTCCCCAGGTTATGAGATGCAAGAATGAACCTAGGATGAACATAAGTAGAAGCCTTTCAAGTGTTTAAGAATAATGTTTTATGTTGTTTTCTTGTATTATGTTCCTGGTTTCCAAGACACTAAACCTTAAAGATCCTCAGTTTTGTGTAATGTAATGAAAGTTTATGTTATAAAGAGGCGGTATGCCATAGTTGGTATCAAAGGATGGTTTAGTTATTTGTGGAAATTTGGATATAAAAACTTTAGGAAGAACCCTATAGAAAAGTTTAAATATAGTAAAACTTCCTAGTATTTTGGTAAGTATTGAGTAAGTGGTTTATCAAACAAATACATCCATGTCTGGATATGTGCAGGTAGAGGAATATCTGGCACATATGTACATAGGGGTAAAACCTGAAAACACCGCTTTGTGCTAGACTCGAACGGGAACTGGTGCACGATAACAGGCCTTGTTTCACTCTTGGTTACTACACTCCCGGGGGATATGTTTGGTTAATCACAAGCTTTTTATGAATCGTTATGAAGGAATTATAGAGAAATGTAATTGTCTAAGCATGAAGTCTTAGTTAAAAGATTCATAAATGAAATAAGTTTCTCACTAAGGTTTTATACTTTTAGAAAATGGAGGGAAATAGGAGAAAACGTGCAGATGGTGACCGCAATGCACCATGTGCTGACGACCCTCCGATGGAAGCCGGAATGGAAACATTCATGCGAATGATGAACCAACTGACTCAAGTTATGAGTAATAACTTGAATCAAGCTGAGAGGCCGACCTCACCACGAACGGAACAACACTCTGTTGAGTCCTTCATGCGTCAACGACCACCTACATTAAGTGGATCTACTGACCCATTGGTTGCGGAAAAATGGATAAGCTCCATTGAAAAGATCTTTTCTGTACTCCTTTGTTCAGAATAAGAAAAAGTCACCCTTGCTGTTTATCACCTAGAGGGAGAAGTTGATCAATGGTGGTCACTGGTAAAAAACACTAATCCTAGAGGATATATGGAAGGTATGGAGTGGGAAGAGTTCCGGGGAATATTCTTTAATAAGTATTTCCCCCATTCTATGAGAACGATAATTGAGAAAGAGTTTCTCGAGCTGAAGCAGAAGGAGAACAAATCTGTCAGAATCTATGAGATGAACTTCACCCGACTTTCACGATATACCTCTAGCTTTGTCATGGATCCAAGTGGGAAGGTTGATATATTTTTCGGTGGACTAAGACCTCATCTGCGGAAGAATCTAGCCAACTGGGACTACGATAGCTACGAGGAGATCACGCAGAGTGCAATGAAATTCGAGCTAGAGTTTGGTGAGACATAGTGGTCTCATAAATCAAATGACAAGAAGAGATCATTAGAGCCCAGTTTAGGGAAGACTTTTGATCAAGGAATATTTGGAAAGCAAATTCAACTTACCACATGCAATAAATGTGGGAAGAAGCATATGGGGCACTTCTTGATCGGAAGTGGAAAGTGCTACAGGTGTGGAAAAGGAGGCCATGTTGCTCGGAATTGTCATTGTGAGGTTAAGCCTAAACTCCCCAACACTGAAGACAGAGGAAAGATGGTTCCAGCCCTTCCCGAAGTCAAATGCTTCAAGTTTGGAAAGCTTGGGCACTTTTCTAATCACTGTCCAAATCCGAGGGTAGTGGAGGGGAATCACCATCAACCTTAGAAAAGGAAAAGGGAGCAAGGTCGTTCTTTTTCTATCACAAAAACTGAAGTTGAATTTCTGAACGACGTGGTAGCAGGTACTCTTGTTGTCCTCTCAAAACTGTGAAGTACTTTGTTTGATTCTGGTTCTACTCATTCCTTTATTTCCTCCATGTTTTCAAAGAATATAGAATCAACCCCTGAAATGCTTGAGGTAGAATTTTCAGTAAATACTCCAAGTGGGATTATCCATGCATCAACAGTGTTTAGAGACTCTAGTGTTTACTTCAGTGAGCATAATCTTATTGAAAATCTAGTAGTCATTCCCATGTTGGAATTCGACGTTATACTAGGGATGGACTGGCTCTCAAAGTATAATGCTAAGATCAAATGCAGAAGTAAGGAAATCTCAGTAGTCTTGAATGAACGACCTACAATTATCTTCCAAGGAGAGATATCCCGAACTGATCCCTATCTAGAAGCACCTCCTATAGCTTTCTTTATGCAGTTAATCGGTGATGATGATGAAGGAAAAGGGAGTATACAAATAAAAGATGTTCTGATTTTTCAGGAATACATGGATGTATTTCCTAAGGAGTTACCTGGACCTCCCCCAGAAAGAGAGGTAGAGTTCTCCATTGAACTCGTACATGGATCTCAACCGATATCAAAGACCTGGTATAGAATGGAAAATGTGGAGCTAGAAGAGTTAAAGAAACAACTCCAAGACATGTTGGATAAGGGGTTTATCTGACCGAGTGTGTCTCCTTGGGGAGCACCAGTTCTCTTTGTGAACAAGAAGGATGGATCAATGCGTCTATGCATTGATTATAGATAACTGAACAAGATCACAGTGAAGAACAGATACCCTCTTCCAAGAATTGATGATTTATTTGACCAACTTCGTGGGGCTCAATTCTTCTCCAAGATTGACCTTCGATCTGGTTATCATCAACTAAGGGTGAAGAAGGAAGATATTCTAAAGACTGCCTTCCAATCAAGATATGGGCATTATGAGTTTACTTTTATGCCCTTCGGCTTAACTAATGCTCCTACTATTTTCATGGATTTGATGAATAGAGTCTTTAAGGACTACCTTGATAACTTTGTGGTAGTTTTTATTGATGATATTTTGGTATATTCAAAAATTCGTGAGGAGCATGAAGATCATCTGAGGGTTATTTTGAAAACTCTGCGGAATGAGAGGCTCTTTGGAATGTTCAGCAAGTGTGAGTTTTGGTTACAACAAGTGGCTTTCTTGGGGCACATCGTAACCAATGAAGGAATATCGGTTGACCCTGAAAAGACAATGGTTGTGGAGGAGTGACCTCAACCCACAACAGTAACTCGGATTCGTAGTTTCCTTGGTTTAGCGGGATATTATAGGAGGTTTGTGAAAAACTTTTCACGGATTCCTAATCCTCTAACCAAGTTGACTCGAAAAGGGGTTAAGTTTATCTGGACAAAGGAATGCGAGGAAAGTTTCCAAGAGCTAAAGAAGAGATTGGTTACCGCACCTATGTTAACACTACCCTCTATCGGAGAAGGATTCGTTATTTTTAGTGATACATCTCTAAAAGGGCTTGGGTGCATCCTCATGAAAAATGAAAAGTTAATTGCTTATGCATCTCGACAGTTGAAGATTCATGAGCAGAATTATCCTACGCATGATCTAGAGCTAGCGGCCGTTTTTTTTTTGCTCTAAAGATATAGAGGCACTATCTTTATGGGTAGAAATGTGATATATACACCGACCACCAAAGTTTAAAGTATATTTTCACACAGAAATAATTGAACATGAGACAAAGGAGATGGTTTAAGATTATTAAAGACTATGATTTTTCAATTCATTATCACCCTGGAAGAGCAAACAAAGTCACGGATGCGTTAAGCAGGAAAGATCCTGTTGTTCTGGCAACAATGAGGATCCTAGGAGATCCCTTGATTAAAGATCCAGTAAAACTGGACATGGGAATTCTAAGGGAAGGGACATCATAAACCTTATCCCCAATGATTTATCAACATTCATTACTAGAGAAGATCAAGAAGGCTCAAAAAAAGATCATTTGCTATAGGAGAATTCTGAGGCTGTAAAGGATGGGAAGTTCCCTGATTTCAATATTGATCAAGAAGGTGTATTGAAATTTCATATAAGACTATGTGTTCCATCTATTCTGGAGATAAAGAAAGAACTGATGGATGAAGCTCATAGATATACTTTATCTATACACCCGGGAAGCACTAAAATGTATAGAGACCATCGTGATCATTATTGGTGGGATAACATGAAGAGGGAGATTGCTGATTATACTACAAGGTGCCTGGTGTGTCAACAAGTAAAGGCAGAACGACAACTTCCTAAGGGGGTATTACAACTGCTACCATACCAGTATGGAAGTGGGATAATATCACTATGGACTTTGTAACTGGTCTTCCGAAAACATCCAAAGGAAACAATGCGATATGGGTTATTGTGGACCGTCTCACCAAGACCGCCCATTTTATCTCTATTCGGGAAGATTTATCTCTGGATCAACTTTCCAAGATATATCTAAAGAAAGTGGAAAGGATGCATGGGGTACCACTATCCATCGTGTCTAATCGTGATCCAAGATTCACATCAAAATTCTGGAGAAGTCTTCAACATTCTCTGAATACTAAATTGAATTTTAGTACGACCTTTCATCCTCAAACTGATAGCCAATCAGAAAGGACTATTCATACACTCGAAGACATGCTGAGATTATGCTCAATGGAATTTAAAGGTGGATGGGATCAACACCTCCCATTAGTTGATTTCTCCTATAACAACAGCCTCCATTCTAGTATTCAGATGGAACCCTATGAAGCTCGGTATGGAAAGCGATGTAGAACTCCTACTTGTTGGGATGAAACTAGTGAGAGAAAGCTTCTTGGGCCAGATCTTGTGCAAGAGATGACAGAACAGGTTCATTCCATCCAATAACACATAAAGGCTGCTCAGAGTCGGCAGAAGAGCTATGCTGACAACCGTCGAAGGGACTTGGAGTTTGGTGTTGGCAACAAAGTCTTCCTTTAATTTCTCCATAGAAGAGAGTCATGTGGTTTGGGAAGAAAGGGAATCTCAGCCCTAGGTACACTGGCCCCTATGAAATCCTTGATCGCATAGGAGCAGTGGCCTATCGACTAGCACTTCCATCGAACCTAGCTCAAGTTCACGATGTCTTCCATGTATCTCTCTTGAGAAAGTACATACCCGACCCTTCGCATGTACTGAACCCAGAGGTGGTACAACTGGAACATGACCTCTCTTATGAGGAGCTTCTAGTGGAGATCTTAGACCATAGAGACAAGGTACTACGAAACAAGACTACCAACCTTGTGAAAGTATTATGGAGAAATCATAAGTATGAAGAAGCGACTTGGGAGCCTGAGGAAACAATGAAGCAAAAGTACCCTCACCTTTTCGACTAGGCCTCAAGTATAAAATTTCAGGGATGAAATTTATTAAGGGGGGAAGAATGTAATGACCCAAACTTTTTGAATAGTATATTAACTTACTCTTAACGATTTAATAGAGATGTTAATGGTTAATGTAGAAAGATGAGTCGATGGCTTCATCCAGTAGACTCGAACATTATGAAGCCCACTTATCAGAGCTTGGGAAGGAGGTGGCATATTTGGGCTTTGCTTTGGACCAAGCCCAAGCTGAACTCCAGCGTGTCAATCTTGAACGGAAACGCCTATTGTAGAAGTTCAAGTTAGTAGAGATTACTACTAGGGCAATGTTATCTGAGCCTCCCTCAGATTCTCTCACCATAGCACACCTTACACATAGGTCATATGCTGGTGTTATAAGGGGCTATGTGACGAGACCGTATCTTCTTTGTGTAATCCTTTGGGATGAATAAATTGATATTTCTTCCTTTAGTGATGTTTGTGAAATTTCAAATGTCCGGATAATTTTAGGATGTATTTTATTGATGAATTTTGAAAAAAAGGATATTTTAAAATATTTATGTAAACCTTAAATAATTAATGATGTGTAATGATTTTCAAAAAATGGTCTTTTGGAAAAGTGTTCATTAAGGAATTTGGAGTCTAATAAGATCAACTTAATTTTTGATGAATAGTAAATTATGAATAGTGATTTTACACTTAGGATTAGTAATGTGATCAAATGGATTAGTAATCTCACTTAAATAAAGTTTTAATATAATTTAGACACCTTGATTAAGTAATGTGATTCAATAAAATGGTTAAATAACGGTTTCATAAATTATTAATCAAGTATTAGTTTTTTCAGGTGAATAGTGTTTTTATTTAAAAATATAATTAAAAATATTTAGGAAATTATTTTTATAAAATGGACTTTATTTTTGAACTCATAGCATCGATATTATGTTATGGTAATTTTTTGGTATTTTTCTGAGAAAGATGAATTTTCAGTGAATAGTAAAAATGCATTTTTAGGGTTTCGGTATGTTAAATGACATCATAATTGTGTCATGATGATGTCATGAGATATTTTAAAGTATGGTCGACTAAAGGGGATGAATTATTGTGTGAGTTGTTCTAAGTGGCCAATACCATGGGCAAATACCATGGGCTAGCCCATGGTTTTGCCAAAACCACCGATGAGGTGTCCCTTGGCCATTAATGCCTTGTCCCCTCACTTTCCCTATAAATACCAAGCCATAATCTCATCCATTCGACTCAAAAACCATCCTCAAAGAATTTCTGGTCTCCTTACCTCCAAAGGAGTCCTCCCAAGGTGCCCTCAAGCCTCTCAAGGTCCCAACCATTGAGTTTTAAGAGTTGCGTTTAAGGTAAGGGATCTGACCTCTCTCTTTCTTTTCAAGTAATCTCTTTTTTGTCATTACTTTTATGCTCAATGTTCTTATGTTGGAGGATGTTCTTTTATATTCATATTACTTCACTTTTCATGTTCATATGATTGGATACCCCCTCTTTCTCTCATAAATTTGTTTTAATATTGTTTAAGTGGCGCCGTTAGGCTGACGAATTTTTAAGGGATTCTTTCACCCTTCTCATTTTTCAAAGTTCTACTTTCATGTCAATTCTTTTAAGTTACTTTTTAATTATGTTGAGGTATTATCTCTATATATATCATACTGAACTCTTATGTTCATATTATGAGAGGCCCTATTTTGATCTTGTCAATTCATTTTTGGTTGAAGTTTAAGTGACGCCGTTAGGTTTCCGGATTTTCATAAGAGAAATCTAATTTTTGTCTTCTTTCCATGTTTTTCATTTCAAATGGTATGTCCTCAACATTTCATTAACATGTTCATATATCCTTAATATTCGGTCCCTCTACTATTTTATGGGTCATTTATGATTGTTTGACCCATGTCCCCTCTCTTTTCAATGTTTTCTAAAACCCCGAAACATAGTCGTTATGCTGCAAAATTTCTGCCTCAAAATGTCTCTCTCTTTTTCTAAAGTTATTTTATTTTATTAAGTGAATACTCAAATATCTCTCTTCTATAGGGGTATTCACATATATACCAAGTTGCTATATTTTAAATTATGTTATTTACATACATGAGACCTGCTCTCCCTTTCTGTGGGTTTAAAGTGACGTAAAGATCATATCTTTAAAGCAGTTTTTAAAACGTTATGATTATGAAATGAAACCCATTAATTTTTGATATATGGGTTGTTTATTAAATGATTGATGATGATATATGTGGCTCACATGATAATAAATACATGTCAAGGGTTCACCCTAATAGCGCTCCAATGCATTGGGTAAAGACTTAATCTCTAGAGATGACTATTTTTAACGACGCCTTAGTGAATAACCTTGGTAATTTTTAATGACACCTTGGGGATGGACCTTGGTGAAACAGAAAGGATTTTCAATATTAAATGTCATAGCCACATCTTCAAGTTATGAAAAACTTTATTTTTATTATTATATGCCTCATTATTTCTTTCTCATTCATTAAAGTTCTTTTCATGACCTTATTGAAGTATCTCAAGTTCACATGTAAAATGTTTCTCTTGTTTCCCTTACTGGGCCTTCTGCTCACCCTTTCTTTTGATGTATGTCCCCAGGTTATGAGATGAAGTAATGAACCTAGTATGAACTTAAGGATAAGCCTTTCAAGTGTTTAATAAGAATGTTTTATGTTGTTTTCTTGTATTATGTTCCTGGTTTCCAAGACACTAAACCTTAATGATCCTCATTTTTGTGTAATGTAATGAAAGTTTATGTTATAAAAAGGCAGGATTCCATAGGAAGGCTCACTAGGATAATGGAATATTAGAGTAGGATATTTCCTTTGATGTTGAGTAATAAAAGGATAAGGTTGTTGGAAGTTACCAACACATTGACCATATTGAAACTAGTTTGGGTTTTGAGGAGGGAATAGAGGGGGATGAGATATGGGATTACCATACCTAAGGCCTTAGTTATAGGAAGAAGATAAGGGCTCAGAGTGAGGTTGGTTGAAGTTTTTAACAAACTGACCTGATAGTCGAGGGTTGGTGTTTTCCTGAGCAAATGCTGCATTGAGCTCCATTGGTCCAGATGAATTAGATTGATCCTCTTGAAGTTGTGGACATGTGTCTGTTGGATTAGATGAAGAGTTGCAGATTCCACAGTTTTTGACAGGTCCAGGAAACATTGATTGTGGAGAAGATGAGGTTGTTGATTTGGTAGCCACAACTAGTTGTCGCACAAGACCTGTAAGTTCACTAATTCACTCGGTCATCTTGATCGGCTCAATTGACTGATTATCTTGGGATTGTTTGACTTGAGTATGTGCTCGAGTATGGAATTGTTGTGTGTTTTCGTCCATGTTAATTATGAGATCTCTTGCAGCTACAGGAGTTTTATCAATAAGAGCACAGCCACTTGCAGTATCAATGAGAGTTCTCTTCATAGCCAATAACCCCTCATAGAAGTATTAGATCAAGAGTTGATCAAGGATTTGGTGATTTGGGAAGGTTGAAACAATATTTTTGAACATCTCCCAGTACTCATAGAGTTTTTTACTTGGGAACTGACTGATACCACTTATTTCCTTTCAGATAGAAGCAGTACGAGAAGTAAGAAAGAATTTCTCTAAGAAAAGTCACTTCATGTCATTCCATGTGGTTATGGAACCAGGAGGGAGGTAGTAAAGCCATGACTTAGCAGTGTCATCTAGGGAGAAAGGGAATGCTTGGATTTTATTTGTTCCTCAGAAACCCCTTGAGGCTTCATGGTAGAGCACACCACTTGGAACTCTTTAAGGTGGAGATGTGGATCCTCACCAGCTAGCCCATGGAAATGAAGAAAAGATGAATCAAACATGATTTGAGTTAAAAATAAGCTTCTATGTTTGGATATTGAATACCAAGAGGTTGGTAATTCATATCTGGGGCAGTGAGTTCTTTAAGTGTTTGTTCCCTAGAATTGTCTAAATCTAATTCCATTGGTTGGACAAGGACTGGTTCTTGAATTATTTGATTATCTCTTATGTTTCTCCTAAGTTGGCAAAGTGTTCGCTCAATTTTAGGGTCAAAAACATTAGAGGGATTTTTTGGGAGGATATAGGGCATTCAGAAATATTTTGGAAGAAAAAGGAAGATGGGTTTTTCATTTTTTGTTTTCCGTTTATGATTTTTATGAGGAAGGCGAGTTTTTCTTTGTGTTTTTTTTCAATTTTTTTAAACTTTGTTTTTTGGGGGTTTTTTTCACAATAACCAGAAACTAATGACTACATAAATCACCATTCCTAAAAATGGCGCCATTTTAAATGCACGACTGATTGTCGCCTATCGACTAGTTAAGGTTCCGGTGCTCTGCTAATGTATATAGAAGCACTCGGGTCGAATCCTCGACAATGATACTTTGTAATAGTTGTTTGTTTTTAGTTGATTGTATTATGATTGGGGGGTTTTTTTGTAGAGCTTAAATGAAGTGATTAATGATTGGTGTTTGATTTAACAATTTGATAAATATTGGGGTGAGTTCATTTTTAGGGAGTTAAGCTTGTGATATCCTGGAGTTTTGCTTTATATTGCAGTTAATTTAACACCCACATCGCAAGATAATGTTGATTGGAATTACTATGTGTTAAGGATTTAATCCAAGCCTTAACTTAACTTAGGGTTCTAATATAAATCATATATTGTTGATGGTAGTGTATTTATGGTTCCAATAATCCATGGAAACCACACGTTAAACAAAACAAGTCATTAATCCATGACATGTTAAGTCCAACATACACAATGTTAAATTAAAGAATATTCATCGAGAAAATACTCTCAATCACTTAACATCCCTAAATTTTGACTCACCCCAATAATATATTTACTCATCCATTTATATTAATATTAATCTGGTTTATATATTTATGATTATGAATTAATAAGAGAATAAAAAGAAAGGGATAATAAAAGAGTGGTACATCGAACACACACACACATACAATGATGAGAATTAAAAAAAACAGACTTTCGATTGAATGAGGAAGAAAAAGAAGGGAAGGAGATTCAAATGTATTTAAACTATTTTAAGAACATTAATATTAAACTACATATGTTGTATGATAATAAGAGATGTTGAAGAAGAAAATTTCATTAAAACAGAATTACAAAACACAAACTTACAAGATTACAAACGAAGAACAACACAAAAGTGAAAGGAAACAAAGAGAGGAGGAAGGGTATATCAAGTGAAAACTTGAGCATTTCAGGTCCTCTAAATCCCTTGGAAAGTCTTTGGTCATGCCAATATGTTCTTCACTCTTCTAAAATGACAACCCCTTTGAAGGAGAGGAGGGGGATGCATTTATAGCCCAAGGAAGTAGACTGTTTGCATTCCCAATCTGTCCCTCCACTTGGCTCGATGATTTGAACATCCAGACATCCGAATCTTTAGATATCTCCTTCTTAAAAGTTGTATAAAATACTGTTGGCCGACCACTCTAAAAATTTGGAGTCATTTAGACCTATGGATCCAACGTTATGGCTGGATGATTAAACAATTTTAATCTATCCATTTCAATCCAATCTTTTTGAAATCCAAAATGGGAAAGGGTTTTCGAATATGAATATGCCTTCAAAGCTGAATTATTTCTTCAACAAAGTCGTCCATATATATCTCCTCTTTCACAATGAACAAACTCATCTCTATTTGATGATTACATCATGAGATATGTCATGAATAGTGCACGGATTTTTATTCTCAGACACTATGGTGGGATAGATTTCAAAGCTTCATTTGGGACCATTGTTCTTAGAGTTGGGCCATGAAATTTTTATCCATGATTATTTTTGATAATCACGAACACATGGTGGAGTTTTATAAAATATGGGCTTCAGGAGTGAGACCAGTAACTCAATCATCATGGATGGTCCAGTTTCTTCACAAATTCTTTGGGTCATCTTGTGTAGTCCATATGGGCCTCCAAATGGAAGCATTGTCCCATGATCCCTTCTAATAAAATGTTTTATATTTAATTAAGAATCATAAAAAATAAGAACCAAACAATTTGGATCAGTAGGGGAGAGTTATAAATAAAATAGTAAACTGAATCAATTGTACTACTTCTAAAAATGCTCAAAAATTATACTTAGTATTAAAACATTAATATTTCACACAAATTATGCACATTTCATATAAAATAAGTAAAGGGAGTATATAATAATTCATGAAAATATTAATAACATCAACCATGTCATATGATATCTAAAACAAGAAAATAAAATACTCAAATGAAAGGTAAAACATACCATGAAAATGCGGATTTCAAGTGTCTCCAATGCAACTAAATGTAAATACACAATGACTCCCAATCGGGTCTTGAACCACGTCTGATTCTATCTCCCATGCTCCAATCCCAAAAGAAACCTATCCTAGGGTCTTTCCCTTATCCTGTCCTGAAACAAAAAAGTATACTCAGGTGTCGATTAGGCGTCCTGAATAGGGTGTGAGTACAACTCAGTACTCCACCACCAAAGATGTCTAAAATGAGTCTAGTCAAAAGATAGTGTATACAGTTTTATGAAGAAATAAATACAATGCACAATTAAACAGTTATTACATTTTCATTTAATCTTTATTCATCACATTAGTCCCAATTTTCATTCGTGTTTACCATTTGAATCATCATTCATTATTATCATTCATTTGGTGTTGAACGTCTTGTCAAGCACCCCAAAATATCATTCAGTGTAGGTCTCCATTCCTATCACTCGATATCTTATTCAGTGTAGGTCTCCATGCCTAGCACCCCAAAATCCCAATCTTGGATAACTATTGGGGAGGAACTCCATGTCCAATTCCCAACTTCTAATCGCTCTAGAACACCATGTCTATCACCACAAAAATCTCATCAATTTAATAATTCTTTAATTCATAAGAATTAGACACATAATTCCATTAATAATCCACTGATTAGTTAAACATTTCAATGTCCATTATTTAAATAAACAATTAACTAAGAACATAATGAATTAATTAATCCATCAATTAAATTAATTAGTAAACACAATTCTCATTCCATAATTAATTATTCACAATTAATTATCCATATCAAATCTGAACTTTTCATAATTAATTATTACAATTAATTATCTTTGATCAACATCATGGAGCATAATTAATTCTCACAATTAATTATCTTACCTAGAAAAACATCATTTCATAATTAATTTCCCCTAAATAATTATCTTAACACAATCAATTTCATATCCCATTTACAATATCTCAAAAAATAACCAATCTCTAAAACAAATATCTATTTAGGAAACCCCCCCCCTTAATTTGTTCTGTGATATAATTATCAATTAATCACTAAGGAAATCACAATTCAATTCCACATTCCCAATTACTCCAATTTAGGAAATAAATTATCAAGGGAAGCTGGAAAATCCATAAACTCACATTCACATATCAAATCCACGACTATGGGAGTTCGATTTAGACCACCTACCTCAATTTATTTATGGAAGTTTTCCCATCGAAAATCCCCAAAATCCGAGCGGCACAACGTCTTCGATCAAGCTCTGGATCTAAATCCCTAAACCAAAATTAAGACCAAAGGCATCAAGATCTTGAAAATATAGATCTATATCCACAATCATATATCTAGATCTCAACTCATAGGTTTAGATCCATGAAAAAATGGATATATTCCATGAAATGATCAAGGAAAGATAGAGGAATAATCAGGAGAAGCAATGGGATGAAATCCACTTACCGGGAAGAGAGTGAATCTTCAATCCAGGCTTACAATCTCAAATAATGATGTTTGGATCATCTTTTAATCCCTACAAAAGGCTCTAGGATCACTTAGAATTTTTCAATCTCGAGACAAGGTTGATATATGGGAGTCTTGGGGGTGGGGGGTTCGAGTGGTTTTAAAATATATTTTTAGATAATTAATCTCATGTGCATGGTTTCCTGGGAAAGGGTGCACGGTTAGGGAAAACCATGCAGAAACCATGTGGACCTCTCTCTCTAGGTTTGGATAGTTACCACGGTTTATTTGCACATTTTTTTAAACCATTCACAAACCGTGCGGATCTCTCTATACAGGTTTGCACGGTTGGAACAATTTAGTTCCACGGTTTGTCAAACCGTGCACAAACCATGCACAACCCACTATCCATTATTTTTTCTTAAAAATTCACCTAAACTCACCCCAATACACTAATCCAAAACAAAGGTACTAAAAAACATTAAAAAGGACATGAAAATGCACCCGATATGACTCCATAAAAGGCTGGGATCTTACCATCTCCCCACCTTATAACAGCTCATCCTCAAGTTGCACTCCCAAAATTCTCTAAGATTATGAGACTAAAGTATTAGGATATTGAGCCCTTATATCTACTTATCATTCCCAAGTTTCCTCTTGAACACTTACATGTTTCCATAACACATGAACTAACATCACATTCTTTCCCTATAACACTTTCTCAATGCAACCCAACACACGTATCAAATGCTCCTCAAAGGACACATCTATCTCGAGGTCAAACTCTTTCACATAAATCACATGAGAAGGGTTGGGGTGATACCTACATAGTTGTGACACATGGAAAACATCATGCATAACACTAAATTTCTATGGAAGGGCTAATCGGTACGCCATTGGCCCGATTCTCTCCAGCACCTCAAATGGTCCCACAAACCTAGGATCCAACTTGTCATGCCTCTGTATCCTATGTTGAACCAATCTAGGAACACTAGAAGGAATACACTATTTCCCTCTATAAACTCTAGGGGTCTTATTCATTTATCAACATACGACTTATGCCTACTCTAAGCCGTAGTCATACATTTTCGAATCAACTACACCTGCTCCGATATCTCCTGAATGATACTCGATACCAATAGTTCTTACTCACCTACCTCTAACCAACATAGAGGTGATCTACAAGGTCTAACATAAAGTGCTTTATATGGTTCCATCTGTATAGTTTCCTAATAACCGTTGTTATAGGAGAACTATACTAAATCCAAGTGCTTCTCCTAAGAATCACCAAGGTTAAGAACACATGCTCACAGAATATCCTTTAACACTTGTATGGTACACTTTGACTTCCCATCTATCTGTGGGTGGAAATTCCTACTTAACAAGACCTATGTACCAAGAACATTATGCAATCCCTACCATAAGCATGAATTAAAGCTCGGATCATGATCCGAAACTATAGTTTGTGGCACCCCATACAAACAAACTATCTATCGTACATATAGTTCTCCCAACTATTCTAATGTAAAGGTTTTCCAGATAGGTAAGAAATGTGATACCTTCTTTAGTTGGTCCAAAATGAAACAAATAGATTCTTTCTTCTTAAATGTCTTTGGAAGTCCTACCACAAAATCCATAGTTGCGTCATCCCACTTCTATTCCAAAATAGGTAAGGGCTGCAATAGGCCTCCAGGTCGTTGATGCTTATCCTTCACATGATGATAGGTGAAACATCTTGTCACGAACCCTGATATCTCCTTTTTCATTCAAGGCCACTAAAACTGTGTTCGTAGGTCATGGTACATTTTTTTCACCCCAGGGTGTACCTCCCACTTTGAGGCATGAAATGCTCACATGATTCCCTCTCGCATACTCATAGGAACAACTACCTGATTTTTCACACTGATGATCTAATACTCATCTATTATCTATTATGAAGGTGTCTTCCCACATTTAAGGATTTACCTTAAGTATAAACACTCTAGATACTCATAATTCCTTTCCTTAATCCATCTCAAGAGTGTAGAATCCACTACTACAGAAACCAGAGTCATCATCTCCTAACTCTCCTAAACTACCACATGCATTTCTTTCAGTAAAGTCATCATCTTCCACCCTGCACTTAACTTATATACCAAATGATTCTAATTTTTCCTTATCAAGTCATCAGCCACACTATTCCTCTTTACATGTGTATATTCCAGTTAAAAATCAAAGGACTGCATATACTCGACCCATCTTCACTGCTGAAGATTCAAGTCATGTTGTGAAAAGATATACTTCAAGATCTTGTGGTCCGTAAAACCTGTAAACTTTTCACCCAAAAAGATAGTGTCTCCAACACTTAAGAGTATAAACAACTACTTCCAACTCAAGGACATGCATTGGGTAATTCCATTCATGTGTCCTCATCTATCAAGACCTGTAAGAAAAGACTCGATCCCCTTACATCAACATAGCCCCAAGTCTGATCCAAGAAGCATCACAATACACCATTTACTCCTCACCCGAATCAGGTAAGATCAAAATTTTTGCTAATTTCAAGTGTTTATTCAACTCCTAGAAATCATTCTCGCATGCTTTTTTCCAATCAAACTTTATCCCTTTCTTTGTCAAACCTGAAAGCAGTGCTGCCAATCGGGAAAAGTCTTGGATGAACCTCTTGTAATAACCAGCTAATCCCAAATATATTTGTATATCAAAAATATAATTAGGCTACTCCCAATAAATTATCACCTGCACTTTTTTTGTGTCCACTTCCACACCTTCTGAGATGATATGCCCCAAAAAGTGTACCCTGTCAATCCCAGACTGACATTTAGATAGATTGGCATATAGTCGATGCTCCCTCATTATACCCAAGATGATGTCAAGATGTTGGGCATGATCGTCATGAGTCTTAGATTACACCAATATGTCGTCCAAAAACACCAACACAAACTAATATAAGTATGGATGAAAGATCATGTTCATCAAGGCCATAAATATGGATGCAGAATTTGTCAACCCCAACAGCATTACAAAAAAATCATAAAGGCCATACCTTTTTCTGAAAGCAGTTCTTGGTATATCAGATGTCTGAACTCTCACCTGATGATACCCTAATCTTAGATCGATCTTTGAGAACACACAATCCCCTTACATCTGGTCAAACAAATCAATGATACGTGGAAGACGATATCGGTTCTTCACAGTCATTTTATTCAACTTCCTATAATCAACACACAATTATAAACTCCCATCGGCCTTAATTTCAAACAATATAGGTGACATCTAAGGCAAAATACTTTGATGGATAAACCCTTTATCCTCAAACTCCTCCAACTACGTTTTGAGCACTTAAAGCTCAGTAGGTTACATTATGTAAGGTGGAATAGATATCGGCTCAGCCCCCAAAATGAGCTCTACAGTGAATTTCACATCTCTCCCAGGTGGCAACCCTAAAAAGTATTTAGGAAAGACATCCTAAAATATTTATTCTACTGTTGGAAGGACATCTTTCCTACCACTCCCATCATCCAGCAAAATACTAGCAATTTGAGCTGTGATCTCTCCCAGTTGCTGAGTAATTGGCCCAACTCAGCCTGTATGGATATCCCATTCTCCACAAAGAACATATCGGTCACCCTTAAAAGATACAAAGCTCACTATCCTATGGTAACAATCTATGTGGGCTTGATATGCGACTATCCAGTCTATACTCATAATCTGGTCAAAGCTTGTTATATCAAGGACATTGATATCCCAAAGGAAATGGTAATCTTTAATATCTAGAGAACAATACTTGAATAAATAGATATCTCAAGATCGTGTTCCCAATGGTGTATTGATATTCATCACCCCGCTTATAGACTCCACCTTTAGGCTCAATACATTAACAAGATTTGCATATATAAAGGAATGAGAGGCACCGGTATAAAATAAGGTAGTAGATAAAGTAGAAGAAACTATAATAGTACCTCTCACTATCAATAGACCAGACTCGCTCTCCACAAGTGTAGGATTCACTACATGTAACTGTCCTGCCCCTCTTTCCTGTGGTGTCATCTAACTCCCTTGAGTAGCACCACTCTAATGATACAGGCGTTCATACCTTGAAGCACCACATCCACTATGTCTACCACATATGCCCGTAGAACTCCAACTGCAAAACCTATTTGGTATAGAAAACCTCCTTCCCACACTATGACTCTGAGAAGTTGCTCCCTCAGCACCAAACTACCACTGATTCCTACAGAACTTCTATATGTTCCCCATCTTTCCACAAAACCGTCACCCCACTCGTGGTCTAGGACAATGTGTATGATAGTGTCCCTGCATACCGCACTGGTAGAAAAGAACATGAGTAATATCTAGTGCAACTATTCCTCTTAGATATCCACCTTTATTTTCATTGTCCTGGATAAGTTTCTTGTAACGAAACTTCCTGCTCTTAGAAGGCACACACCCTAATCATCCATTGATAGCTACTTGTCCAATACTGGAAGCCTCCTTTAGGTTCCCCTCTGAAATGAGAGTCTGATTAACCAATTATGATAATTTCTTCGTCCTAAAGATATTTAATTGGGAATTAATTTCAAACCTAATTCGGTACTGAAATCATTTTGCAGAAGCATCCTCATCTGCCTCCAAATCTAGAGAAAAATGTTGTAAATCTGTGAAATGCTCAACATAATCCATTATGGACATGATTCCTTAGGTCATATTCATAAACTCTGAAGCCTTATCTTGTCTCAGAATCTCTAGATAGAAGTGATCCAAGAACTTCTCTAGAAATTCCTTCCATAACATATCATCAGTCTATCTAGATCGTACCTGAATGTCCCACCAGCGCTTTTCTGAACCCTGTAGCATATAAGCAGCCAACTTGACCCTCCTCTCAGTCAGAGTCTCAAAATGGTTAATTATCATCTCTATGGATTAAATTTAGAATTGTTCTCCCTCAGCTCCACCTTTTCCAGTAAAATTGTAAGGGTGTTGCAGCTGAAACTCCCTTATCAACTCAAACAAGATTTTCTGAACCCATATTGGGTATCTCTCCACAAATTGCACGAAATGATAAAATTTCTCCCAGAATTGTTATTCTTCCTCTTCATCTTTCCCCAATGGTGCCTCAAGTTCCCTGTTTTGAAGTTTTTCATGTGCCATACCCCTCGGTATCTCCCTCAACAAGCATCATGGAGGCATATCTAAACAAATCCAAACAAATGTCTTAGGTCTTATAACACAACCTTATAACATTTACGTAAGAGGAGAAACTAACAAACAAGTTTCAACATGTCATTTCCCCCTTTTTCTCACCACACAGTCAAAACTGAGGCCTTATCACTACCATTAACTATCCTACTCCTAGGTCTTAGTTAACAAAGGTACATACATTCTCATTAATTAATTCAACCATTAATTAATCAAATTATCTCAAATTAATTAATTCAACAATTAATTAATTAATAACTCTCAATTCATTAATCAAGGTTCTCATTAGACACCCATTTATTCTCATTTTTCATTATAATTTCAATCTAACAATAGGGAAAAAAATTTTCAAGTTCAATAACTTATCCAAAAACCATTTTCACATGAGTTCCTAGAATGATGCATGTCACAACAACCCTGAGTGCCTAGAATAATGCATGTAGACTAAAGTATCGAGCCTCTTTAGTCCAGTAATCAAAATTCAATAACTTTCAAAATAAGTAGCACATCACACTACAAGTGCATCACCCAAGGTGAAATAATATCCAACTGTAACAACAAACAGCAGTCACAACAATCCCACCCTGAGTACTCGGATATTCCCCCATACATGGCTTTGCAACTCCCATGCACGAGCTCATTACCAAGCCTCAAATATTCTTAGTCTCCTTTCTACCTTTCCCAAAATAGTAAGACAAAATAAGAAGAAATAAAATAAAGCTTTTCTGATACCACTTTGTGACATCTCGACCTGGGTTCTACTAAATGGTTCCCTGAGCTGGTTGGCCACATTCCCTCAAGAGTACCTCCTCAAATTCTAGAGGGTTCCAACTAGCAGCGAAGGTCTGGTAAGTTAGTATTGTGGAGACTATACCATATTTTATCTGAATAAAACCCGAATAGAAGCAAACAACAATAACAAAGTGAGGAAGAGTATAAATAACCAGAAAAATACCATGTCATATGATATCCAAAACAAGAAAAATACAATACTCAACTGAAAGACAAAACATAACATGACAATAAAAATGTCAAGTGTCTACAATGTAACTAAAATTTAAGACACAAAGACTCCTAAGTGGGTTCGAACCATGTATGGTTACCTCTCTCGTGCTCTAATCCCAAACAGAAACCTATCCCCAGGCCTTACCTTTATCCTGTCCTGCAACAACAAAGTCTACTCAGGTGTCGACCAGGCAGCTCAAATAGGATGTGACTACAACTCAGTAGGCCACCACCAATGGTGTCTAAAATGAGTCTAGCCAAAAGATAGTTTATGTAGTTTTATGAATCAATAAATACAATGCACAATTAAATAGTTATCACATTGTCATTTAATCATTAATCATCATATTTGGCCCAGTTTTCATTCATGTTTACCATTTGAATCATAATTCATTAATATCATTCATTTGGTTTTGTACGTCATGTCAAGCACCCCAAAATATCATTCAGTGTAGGTTTCCATGCCAATCACTCCATATCTCATTCGGTGTAGGTCGTCATGTCTAGGACCCCAAAATCTCAAGCTTGGATAACTATTGGAGAGGAATTCCATGTCCAAATCCCAACTTCTAATCGGTCTATAATGCCATGTCTAGCACCACAAAAATATCAACCATTTAATAATTATTTAATTCATAAGAATTAGCCACATCATTCCATTACTAATCCAATGATTATTTAAATATTTCAAAGGCCATTAGTTAACTAAACAATTAACTAAGCACATAACCCATTAATTAATTCATCAATTAATTAAGTAATCAACAAAATTCTCATTCCATAATTAATTATTCAGAATTAATTATCCATATCAAGTATCAAATTGTCATAATTAATTTTCAAAATTAATTATCTTTGATCAATATCATGGCACATAATTAATTCTCACAATTAATTATCTTACCTAGCCAAACATCATTTCATAATTAATTTCCCCCAATTAATTATATTAACACAATTAATTCCATATCCCAATTAAAATATCTCAACCCACAACCAATCTCCAAAACAAATATCTATTTGGGAATACCCCCCCCCCCTTCATTTTTTCTGTGATTCAATTATCAATTAATCACCAAGGAAATCACAAGTCAATTCCACATTCTTAATTACTCCAATTTAGGAATTCAATTATCAAGGGAAGCTAAAAAATCCATAAACTCGCATTCACATATCAAATCCATGAATATGGGAGTTATATTTAGACCACCTACCTTGGTTTATTTATGGAAGTTATCCCAATGGAAATCCCTAAAATCTGAGCGGCATAACGTCATCAATAAATCTTTGGATCTAAATCCCTAAACCAAAATTAAGATCAAAGGAATCAAGATCTTAAAAATATAGATTTAAATCCACAATCCTAGATCTATATATCAACTCATTGGTTTATATTCATGTAAATGGTAGATATCTTCCATGAAAAGGTCAAGTAAAGATAGTGGAATGAATGGGAGAAGAAATGGGATGAAATACAATTACCAGGAAGAGAGCAGATCTTAAATCTGAGATTTTGATCTTGAAGAATGATGTTAGGATCACCTTGTAATACCTTCATAAGGCTCTGGGATCACCTATAATTTTTCAATCCCATTCCAAGGTTGAAATATGGGATTCTCAATGGGTTTGGGTGGTTTTAAAATAGATTTTTGGATAATTAATCTTGCATGCACAGTTTCCTGGGAAAGGGTGCACGGTTAGGGGAAACTGTGTGCCAACCGTGTGGACCTCTCTTTATAGGTTTGCACAGTTGGCATGGTTTAGTCATAGGGTTTTTCAAACAATTCACAAACTATGCAGATCTCTATACCCAGGTTTACACGGTTGGAACGATTTAGTCACACGGTTTGTCAAACCCTGTACAGCACACTGTTTGTTAGTTTTTCTTAAAACTTCACCCAAACATACCTAAGAAACTACTACAAAAAAGGTACATAAAAACTTAAAAAATTACCTAAAAATGTGCCCAAGATGACTCTGAAAAAGGATGATATCTTACTGTAATAAACATGATATTCTACTCCCATGATATTGGCATTGGACTATGGTTTCAGTTGGTTGTATTATGAATTGATATGAAATGGATAGTGAAATCCCATTTGTTATAATGAATTATGAATTGAATATTTTATTTGGTTCAGACTCTGGAATGGTCCGAAGTAGGTTTTTAGAGTTCAGGTGTCCTCAGGAACCTGGGGGTTATGTGGTTAAATAAAGAGTAATTGAATAAATGTAAATGTTTTACTTTATGGATTTTATTTATTATTTATACAACTACATATATTATTTTGACTAAATATTGTTTTATATGCCATTTTTGGTGGCCTACTGGGTTATACTCACACCTTAAATAGGCTACCTGATCAGTACCTAAATATATTTCATGGTTACAGTAAAGGATAAGGGAAATAACCCTATGTTAGATGGATGAATTGAGATGGAGCATGGATGAGGGAACCAAACATGGTTCAGGACCCGCTTAGGATTTTTTAGTGTATTTATTTATTTTGGATTTTTCATATTGACACTTGGAACATACTTATCATTACAGATCTACAGTTTAGTGTTAGATATTGTATTTCCTGTTTGGTTATCATGTGATACTAGTATTGTTTGTTTATTTGGTTCTACCATTAACCCTTATTTTTTTTAATGTTATACTTTGATTAAGATGACATAGTATCCCCATGATTGATATTGATACTCACTGCTATTGAGAAGCCTCTAGCGTATGGGGAGACATTCTTGAGGTCATGTGACTAACCAACTCAGGGCACTGGTGTGCAGCTCCCAAGTTGGGACGTTACAGGATCACAACATATGTTATGTGATGATGTATTTTGTGTTGTGTATGTAGTGTATGATATATGATATCTTACTTGTGAAATAATGTGATCCCCTTTTTACTAAAATTAATTAGTTTTATTTATAGGATAATCCACTTTTATGGGTTTGGTGGGAACCATTACATTAAGTCCAATTTAAAGAGAGGATGGAGTTAGGTTCCTTGATCATTTCAACTAGATGGAAGACCTATTAGGTTCTTCATCTAAAAGGAATTTAGCATTGGGTATTCATATGGTATGACATACTAGGTGTCAAAGGGTTAAACTTAGACTTTCCCTATATAATAAGACATGTGTGCTCTCACTGTACGCAGGCTATTGCAACATTATGTTGGAATAGTAACATAACATATGTTGTGTGCCCTTTTAATATCATACAACAATTTGTGAATCAAATTTAGTATTACATAATTCCTTTATTCATAGGTCGTAATAACCTATACATGTTATGGATTCATTCTTATGCATGACATATCACCTCCTACAATACATGTATATTGTGAAATATAATTCACATAGAATTTTTATTTGTTATATTTATCAAATACGAATTGAATTCTATCATTTATAAAAAATTTATAAATTATAGAAAATGGTATTTTGGTATATTTATACTGCTTATTTAAGTTTTTATGAATCAATTAATTAAAAAAAATTAATTAATTGATAAATGTTTGTGAAACATGTATTTAATAAATATTAATAATATTAAATGTTAATATTGAAATACCTTTTACTAATTATATGACATGCCTTATAATTTAGAAATTATTTATCTATTTAGAAATTATAAGGGTGATTTATAAAATGTTTATAAATTAAAAAATAAGATGTAAATATAAATTTTTTCATATTTAAAATTATGAATTGTTCATAATTATTTAATTTTGAATTGTCTAAATTATAGCCTTATTTAAGAAATTATTTAAATTGTAACATAATTGAAATTGGAATATAAATTTTTTATAATTTATTAATATCATATATTTAAAGTAAATATCATATATTGAATAATATGAAAGAGTTCATAATGTGTAATGAATATAAATTGTTTATATTTAAATATAATGGAATTTCTATAATGAATGTACAAATTATGAAATGTTTATAATTAAATTTTATTTATGATTTTTTTATAAATGATGTATCAAATGTTTAAATTTATGATTTATTTATTTATTTAATTATTACTTTTTGTTTATTATTCATGAATATAATTTTTTATTATAAATTTTTATGTGTATTCTTCAGTTTAAAGTTGTTAGATTTCTTCTAGATATCATCATACATGAATCTAAGGACTTATATGCTATGTATGATAATGGATTTAGTTTTCTTCCACATTGAATTGGGTTTGTATTGAGTTATGAGATTGAATTAAGTAGTTAATTGATATTTATACGTATTAGGTGTTGGGATTATGATATAATTGAGATCTCTCTTGAGCAAAGTATCCCTGGGTAGAGTGACTTTGAGCCAAACTACTCATTGATCTGGATGCTTATGCCTTGTATAGAAAAATGAGGGTTGACTATCTATGGATCCAGGACTACTCATGTGGAGATTATTGATTTCATAAAATAATAATCCTTTACTTGAAAAGGTTTTTTGTACATTATTCATAAGATTCATTTGGATATGTATGATTATAGTTGTCTTTTAATTTAGGTTAGTAACATAATCTATGAGTTTCCTAAAGATTTATAAATAAATATTGTTTGAACATATTGATTTGGTGGAAGGAATAAGATTCCAACTAAATCATTAGAAGAATAATTACTTGTAAATGAAATTCATGATAAAATATTGTGATATTAAGTCCCCTCTAAATATACAATGTTTTATATTCCTTCCAAATCAGACACTTGTCAAGACCACGGTCATTAAATTGGGTAGGTTCTACTAAATCAGGGTTCCATAAATTATCTTATATAAGGAATGTTGGAAGTGGATAATATTGAGAGTTATGTAACCAAATAGTACTATAATATTTGGGTTATAATTAGTTGGGAAACCTTAAGACTTAGGATACTATAGGAATAAAGTTTGACTTATCCATATGATATATTGGGTAAAGTGTTGTATGCTCAACTATCTAAGAGTCATGTATGATATGATTGGGATAATTACCTTCCTAAATAACTAAGTGGAGAGATAAATGACAAATCAAAATCACTGCTTAGTGAAATACGGATCTTGGACCACTAATTTACGTGCTAAATTTAAAAAAGGGTTAATCATTTTAATGGGAGAACATTTATTAAAATTCCTTAATAAATGTATGAAAAACATGATACTCATATGATAAAAGCTCCTATTATAGATGAATAGAATCATATTAATCTAACTTAACTTTGAAATATGTCTTTAAAAAGGAGAATATTAATGTAACAAACTCCTGATACTAATAACTTAATAAAATTTCTTAAGTAATATAAATTATATGTGTTAGAGAAACACCTTCCTAGGTAACTTAAATGTTAAAGTTTCTCAACATTTGAATCTATATTATTATGAGAAGAATAAAATGATTCATTTAAGGTTTAAAAGGAATTATGGATAAAATAACTTTAGTCTCAAGTATTGTACTCAATATTATTGGTATTTCAATGAATTGTAGAGACTAAACGTTTTCTATAAGTCTTACTCTTGTTAAGGTAATCATTCAGTTAACATCATTGAAAGAGTTTCAATAATGTGAATGAGTTTGAGAAAATTTAACTAAATATTATTAAAGTGTTGAAAATAGATTAACTAGGCATATAATGTTCAATTTATAGTGTTGTATTAATAATAAAAGTGGGTAAATGTTCAAACTAGAGAAAAAAATT
Organism: Viscum album; assembly: GCA_963277665.1. Classification (NCBI taxonomy): domain Eukaryota; kingdom Viridiplantae; phylum Streptophyta; class Magnoliopsida; order Santalales; family Viscaceae; genus Viscum; species Viscum album. Next base: position 1,564,074,352 of record OY728150.1, read on the forward strand.
TCACTAGAAACGTCTGACAATGTTTCATGAAGTAGCCATCCAAGGTCATAGAAACCTAAAAGAGTTATAAAAAATGTGGAATTATGATTTCATAAGATGTATTTTTTTGGAATACCTAAAGGGGTTTCAAAAACTACATAGAAATTCCATGTCAGGTTTTAGTTTTACAAAATTAATTATTTGGTTTTGAAGGGTATATGATAACAATTAAGTTTATAAATTAAAAATTTTGTAAATATATAGGAGTTAAAAAATGAAGGGAATAATAGATAAAGTTTTTAATTTTCATTCAAGTGATGAATCAATGAGTTTCTACATCAAATATTTGGATTTAAAGGAATATATAAAGCAATGATGGATCTATGTAAAGAATCTGTATAGTTATCTCATTTCTATTATATGATAAGAGGGGTTGTTTGTTAACAAAATTTTGTTATGAAATATATGAAATAATGGATTTTATATACATGTTTTATGATTAATCAAGTTCTATAACATGTTTTGAGAAGAAGATATGAAGAAAAATGTTTTATCTAGGATAAATGAGTTTATCCAAATGTGTTTCAAAATATGAGGTATTGAAATTATACCACCATTATTGGAATATTTTAAAGAATAATATTATTTTTAAGAAAATTCTCCAAACACATATAATACCATATATTATATGGATACAATAATTTATTTTTTAAATATTACCAATTAAATAAATAATATTTATTTTCTAAACATAGATCAGTTTGTGAATCTTATCATTAGTTTAAAAAAAGAATATAGTCTAAGAGGCCAGTTGGAGTATTTTTTATCATATATAAGTTTAAAGTTAACAAATAAAATATTATTCTAGTCAAAATATAATGTGAATGTCACTTTATATTCTAATTAATTTTATGGTATAATGTAAATATTTTATTAAATTTAAATAAAAAAGTTTGATGTAATGGGTTATTAGAATGATGATGATGAACTTTTAAAGAGTTATAATTATAAAATATAATTTATTAACATCATAATAATTAATGTCATAAAGTTTCAGAGTTTGAATACTTTTAAGGCGTAGAATTGGTATTTTTGAATGCCCAAAATATTTTATTTACAATTTTATATTTAATTTGATAATTTAAAAAGGAAATTTATTTTCATAAAATTTAATCCTAAATTTTAAATTTATTGTTTTGTGGTTATAAAATATTTTTATGGGACCTTGATTAATTTTTTTAAGGTGTTATAAAATGAGTTATAGTTTTAATGTTGATTTTGTTGAATAAATTATGATTCTAATTAAAAATTAAATTAAAAATAATTAGAAAATTACTTTCAAAAAATGGAGTTCATTTTTTAATTCTACATGTCAAAAAATGGTTAGGGTGAATTTTGGGGATTTTTCTAAAATACATGAATTTTTTATGAATAGTAAAAATAAAGTTTTGAATTTTCTGTTTCTTTGATGACATCATAATGATGTAATAATTAATAAAAAATTATGTTCAAATTATGTAAATTAAAATAATATATTAGGTGTCCTAATTGGCTTATACCATAGGCAAATATCATGGGAAATCCCATGGTTTTGCAAAAACCACTAATGAGGTGTCCTTTGAAATGAATAAAAAAATCTATCTTTTACTATAAATACCCACTATTCCCTTAATTTTATTTCATTACATATACATAAGCCTCTAATATCAGGTGTTTTCACCTCCATAGGAGTCCTCCCATGGTTTACTCAAGCCTAAAATGTCCCAACCTTCAAGTTTTAGGAGTTACTCCACAAGGTAAGGGAACCTTTCACCCTTCTTTTTAATCAACACTTCTTTTATGTTATCTCTTTGAATTTCCATTTTCATATGTTGGGGTTTGATATTATGTATCCCTATAAATATCCTATTTATTTCCATATGATTAGATACCCTTTTTTACCCATTAATTCATTTTATGAAATTTTAAGCGACATCGTTAGGCTGTCGAATTTTCATAAGGGAACTCTCAACTTTTGTTTTGTTTTCAAGTTCATTTCATTTATTTTTCTTTACTCACCTCATTTCATCCAAATGTTGTGATGAATCCATTAACTTAAATTTAATGTAATTTTTTCATGATAAATTAATAATTCTTCACTATCCCTCTGTTCCCTTTCTTTAATACTAAAAATGAAAACACCATCTGAGATGTGCTAATTTACCACATTTAAGGAAGATGGGTTTTCAATTTTTATTATTGTCTTCAATTATGGTAATGAAACCATTTTCATGGTTGAACCAGACCATAATATATTTATTTTGTCTCATATATGGTTTTGTAATCCTTTTTTACACATGGTTTTGATTTGTAAAACAAAACATGTTCCTTGTGGTCAAAAACCGCCAATTAACCCAAACCGTTATCATTAAATAATTTATGTAATTATTCATCTTCACACCAAGTAAACAAATGGAATTTACAAACATGTAACCTTAATTATTTTCAATAATAAAATATAACTCCAATTCTTTTCAACCATCCCCGTTTTACATGATTCTCTGAATATGAATATAAGTGAACCGATTATTAAAACCAAGGAAACAAATGGACCAGAACAGTGAATTTGAACCTCGTAACCAGTCAAAAAGGTTATGAATGAACTCAAAGAGATTTTAATAAATCATTTAAATATATAATAGGTTTTTTAATTATTAATTAATTAACCTAATTTTATTATTCAGGTCATTAATATCAAGTGGAGAATACCATCAGACTTAAGGTAAGGGATCCCCTCTATTTCAATTTTTTTTCAAGAATGTACTCTATGTTATGCCATTTTACAAATGATTCCTAATGTTGGGGTATGATTTATCACCTTCCACATAATTCCATAATTATTTAAAAAATGTTATAAATCATTTTATCTCTCATTAAGAGCTCATAAGAACAACTGATACCATGCGGATACTCCGTAAGAGATTCTACCTGTACCGCCTTTATTCCTTCGGGTTGCTCCATTGATTTTTTTTTTACCAAAATGAAGTTTTCATTTATTTTTACTTAAAACTTATAAATACTATGTATATGCTCCAAACTCATTTTTCAATATCCATACCTCATTCACTTTCATTGATATACATATTTTTTTGTGATTCCATACTTAATTTTTTCTGATAAGCAAACCAATTTTGACGGAACATCCCAAATTCTTACCCAATTTCAAGTGCACTCTATCATCTATTTTAATTCACCATTGTATTTATAAAATCAGTATTTTTATTAGTAAAACCTTCTTGTTTCACTTCTTGTTTTATATAAAAGATTATTCCCTTTTATATTTTAAATTCTATTTAGTATTTTCCTTAAAACCAAACTAAAATGTTTTGATGCTAAGAATTTCTTAAATACTCTTCTTACATGTTGTCACTTCTGTTTTACATCAATTTCCATGATATATTCTTAAATTCCCTTATTAATTTCCATGAATATTTTAGTTCCTTTCTTTCATGGACACTTTTATGATACACCCTTTTATTATGCTTTATGATATGATTGTGATACCCACTTTTTTCCATGGGTACCCTTATGTTTATGTGTGGTTGATTATGTATGATTATTTATGTGGAAAGAATATTCATGAACATGTAAATATGGGTGTGCCTAGATATCTCTCCAATGAATTTGGTAAAGTTAAGTCTCATGAGATGTTATGTACGACGATCTTGGTGGTTAGCCTTGGGTTGTGCTACTATCTGAAATGATCTTGGTGGTTAGCCTTGACTCGTACTAAAGTCATGTTTTATGTTTCTACCACATTACTATGATTCCATGTTTATATGATACCATGTTTATATGTTATAATTCCATATGTTCTATGATTTTTTTATCATTATGTCATGCCTTCTAACCCATGTGCTAAAGCCTTATTCTTATGTATACTCCCTTACTCAGCTATTTTGCTCATACCATGTTTTAAAAAAAAATCCCAAGAATACTTAGAAGTTGAAAGGGAAGTTATGGTGCTAATGAAAATGAATCTAGTAATTTATATTAGCTATTAATTATTTTAAAATTGGATTCAATATTTGTAAGTTTTTGTCTAATTCTTCAGAACCGAGACTAGAAAAAGTCTTCTATTATATTTAATTATGAGTAATTATTCATGTTTCTTTAAATAAAAAAAATTACACAACATTTGTAGAGGGTTGAATCCAGAAGTGCGAGTTCAAGGCCTTATAATTTGTATCAGAGGACCATTCTAAACAACTTGGGAAATTATATGTTAACTTTTTAAAAAAAATAAATTAGTGATAGAATTTACTTTTGAACATATAGTCAATTATGTAAAAATATTAAATTTATTTACAAAATTGTTGATATGTATATTTATAATTATAAGTACAATGAAAAAATTTCAAGGGAGTAATTCATTTAAGGGGGGATAATTTAACATCCCGAGATTTTAAAAGGAAACAATATGTTCTTAAATAAACTACTAAATACTATGTGACATTTAAACATAAGTTTGTCACTTGTGTGTTTTTAATTTCAAAAAATGGTCATCTACAATTGTGATCAGAAAGTGATTTGGAGTCTAATAAGACAAACATAATTTTTTATGAATAGTAACATACCCTTATGAATAGTAACATACCTTTATGAATAGTAATGAATAAAAATAGGGCAAAAAATAGAAATTTCACCCATGAATGTACAAATATAATTTAGACATCTTCAAAGTGAAAAAACAATCATTGTATAAGAATTGGTATTTTTTCATGTCAAAAATATTTTATTTACAATTTTCTGTTTAATTTAATAATTTAAAATCGAAATTTATTTTCATAAAATTTAATCATAAATTGTTACGTTATTGTCTTATGGTTATAAGATAATTTTATGGGACCTTGATTAATTTTTCAAGGTGTTATAAAGTTAGTTATAGTTTTAATGTTGATTTTGTTGAATAAATTATGATTTTATTTAAAAATTAAATTAAAAATATTTAGAAAATTATTTTCAAAAAATGGAGTTTATTTTTTAATTCTAAACACTAAAAAATGGTTAGGATGAATTATTGGGATTTTTCTAAAATACTTGAATTTTCTGTGAATAGTAAAAATACAATTTTGAGTTTTCAGTTTGTTTAATGACATCATAATGATCTAATAACTAATAAAAAATTCTGGTATACTTGTTTATATTAAAATAATATGTTAGGTTTCCCAATTGGATTATGCCATGGGTAAATACCATGGGAAAGCTCATGGTTTTTCAAAACCCACTAATGAGGTGTCCTTTGAAATTAATAAACCATCCTCTCTCTTTTAATATAAATACCCACTCTTCCCTTCATTTTATTTAATTCCATATCCATAATACTCAAATATATGGTGTTTTTACCTCCCGAGGAGCCCCCCAAGGTCCCAACCTTCAAGTTTTAGGAGTTACTCTACAAGATAAGGGAACCTTTCACCCTCCTTTTTAGTCAACACTTATTTTATGTTATCTCTTTGAATTTCCATTTTCATATGTTAGGTTTTGATATTGTGTGTCTCTATTACTTTCCTTTTGATTTCCATATGATTATATACCCTTTTTTCTCTCACAAATTTATTTTATTAAATTTTATGTGACGTCGTTAGGCTACCGAATTTTCATAAGAGATCTCTCAACTTTTGTTTTATTTTTAAGTTCATTTCATTTCTTTTTCTTTACTCACCTCCTTTAATAAAAATGTTGTGACGAATCCATTAACTTACATTTATTGGAATTTTTTCATGATAAATTAATAATTCTTCATCATACCTCATTTCCCTTTCTTTAATACTAAAAATGAAAACACTATCCGAGATGTGCTAATTTACCACATTCAAGAACGATGGGTTTTCAATTTCTGCTACCATATTCAATTCTGGTCATGAAACTAGTTTCATGGTTGAATCAAACCATAATATATGTATTATGTCTCATCTATGGTTCTGTAATCCTTTTGTACTCTTGGTTTTTATTTTTAAAACAAAACACGTTTCTTGTGGTCAAAAATCGTCAATTAACCCAAACAATTATCATTAAATTATTTATATAATGATTCATCTTCACTCCAAGTAACCAAAGGTAATTTACAACCATGTAAACTTATGTATTTTCACTAATAAAATATAACTCCAATTCTAGACAACCATCTCCATTGTATATGATTCTGCGAACAAGAATATAAGTGAACCGATCATTAAAACCAAGGAAACAAATGGACCCAAACAATGAATTTGAACCTCATAACCAATCAAAAAGGTTATGAATAAACTCAAAATGGTTTCACTAAATAATTTACATATATAATAGTTTCTTCAATTATTAATTAATGAACCAAATTTTATTATTCAGGTCATTAATATCAAGTGGAGAATACCATCATACCTAAGGTAAGGAATCCCCTCTATTTCAATTTTTTTTTCAAGAATGTCCTCTATGTTATGAACTTTTACATATATTTTCAAATGTTGAGGTATGATGTATCACCTTCCCCATAAAGACCTCATGATTTATAAAAGATTATAAATCAGTTTCTCTCACATTATGAACTCCTAAGAACAACTGATACCATGTGGATACTCTGTAAGGGATTCTACATATACCGCCTTTATTCCTTCAGGTTGCTCCATAATTTTTTTAACCAAATGAAGTTGTCCTTTCTTTTTATGTATATATTCTAAATACTATTTATATTCTCAAAACTCATGTTTCAAGATCCATCCCTCATTCTCTTTCTGGGATATACATATTTTTAAGTGATTCCCTCCTTAATTTTTTCTGATAAGCACACCTATTTTGACGGAACATCCTGAATTCTTATCCAATTTCAAGTTCACTCTATCATCTGTTTTAAGATACCATTGTCTTTATAAAATCATTATTTTTACAAAATATTATTCCCTTTCCAATTTAAATTCTCTTTAGTATCTTCCTTAAGACTGCACTAAAATGTTTTAATGCTAATAATTTGTTAAATACTCTTCTTACATGTTGTCACTTCTGTTTTACATCACTTACCTTACTATATGACTAGTTTACCTTATAAATGTCCAAGTATATTTTATTTCCTTTCTTTCATGGGCAATTTTATGATACGCCCATTTATTATGCTTTATTACATGAGGGTGATAATCACTTCGTTCCATGGGTACCCTTATGTTTATGTGTGGTTGATTATGTATGATTATTTTTTTAGAAAGAATATTCATGAAAATGTTAAGATGAGTGCGCCCAGATATCTCTCCAATGAATTTGGTAAATTTAAGTCTCATGAGATGTTATGTGTGACGGTCTTGGTGGTTAGCCTTGTCTTGCGCTATTATGTGAAACGATCTTGGCAGTTATCCTTGAATCATACTAAAGTCATGTTTTATGTTGCTTCCACATTACTATTATTCCATGTTTATATGATCCCATGTTTATATATGATATTATTCTATATGTTCCATTATTTTTTTATCATTATTCCATGCCTTATGACCCATGTGCTAATGCCTTATTCTTATGTATACTCCCTTACTGATCTATTTTTCTCATCTCATGTTTTAAAAATGTTTTTCATAGGAATCATTAGAATTTTGAAGGGCAGTTAAGGTTCTAATATTGATGAATCCTTTTATTTATATTAGCAATTAATTTTCGTAAAATCTGATTCAATATATGTAAATTTTTGTCTAATTCTCCAGAACCTAGACTGGAAAAGGTCCTCTGTTGTATTTTATGTTGTGTAATTATTCATGTTTCTTTAAATAAAAAAATACACAGTATTTGTAAAGGGATAAATCCATAAGTTCGGGTTCAGGGGGTTATAGTCACATAAAGATGTGAGATGAATTACATAGATATATAATAATTCTAACAAAACCCTTGCAAGTACAAAAAACATAAGTTTTCTTTGGAAGTCTATCATATGTGATTTGTTTGATAGGTTCTTATGTATAGTTTTACTAATTATTATTAATGGATTTTAAGAATATAAAATGGATCATGATATACTAAAAGTAAATCTCCACTTTATCATTTATTCTGTTTGGATTCATATATGTATATATTGATATACATTTCATAAAGTGAAATGATAATTAAACTCTAAAAGTATGACTTTGATTTATACCTAACTAATGTTCACCATGAATTATTATATATCGTGATGAAATGTTAAGTTTTTCATGAATAATATTATTTTATTAGTACAAAAAAATACTCATGAGGCATAAAATGAGTTTTTTTTTCACTGGATAACTGACAAAGTATGCCACATGGAGTGTCATGCACTATATATCTATTATACTAGTAGAACATGGTTCATATTTGGATCCCCCACTACTTGAGGTTGGAAAGATACCTATCTTGAGATTATTCATACTTTTATACCTTTCTTACACAATACATGAGACTTAGATAATCATAGGGTGGTTTGGTATGTTCTTGGTCATGTCATCAGTTAGTGATTAACCAAGTTAGGATTTTTCCTCTTGTATGATGAGTATGACATATGATACCTTAAATAATATAGAATGAGGAGGTGTATGAACCTACCTTGATTATATATATGATGTTTTTGTCTATTTTGGTGGTGATTTTGTGATATTTTCATCCATAAAGGTGAATGAAATGAAATCCATTCATCAACATACTAAATCTGTACTCATAGAATTGAGAACATTTGAGTTGCATATATGATATTGACATACATTGTGTCCCATGGTTACTTGATGCCTTGTGAAAAGGTATCATATCATAATACATTCTTGAATATGATTTATATAGTTTAAATTGGTATTGAGATATATTTTTTTAAATAAATCATGTTTGATCCCTTTATATATTTAGTAGTTTTGATGATTTCCTACAATTTCTCTTTTCTGACATTTATGGATCTGGTGATTCATTTTGTTTTCAATTATACAAAGGATCATGGGGTTAAAATATTTGGTTAATTGATTGAATATTGAATTTGAATCAAATAGATTATCTAAAATTGTTTTATAATTTACCCAAAAGTGTTTTGGATGGGGTATTCACAAGTTATTTCATGTGATGTGATACAAGGTGAAGTTAATGATATCTTTACACAAGTATTTTGGAAAATATTCAAAATTATTTTTAGATATAGTTTCATAAGTTATTGTATATGGTATAACATAAGCTGAAATATCACAAAGTATATAAGGATTGATGGAGATATGACCTAAACCCTCATATATATGATGTATGTGAGATATATCATATATGTGAAGTCATAATAATATCAATGGTTATGAAATATATGAAATCTAAGGAATATAATATGCCTTGGAGCTGACATTATTGTAAATGAATAAATATATGATATATGATATAATGTTACTACCAACCGAATGTTAATGAGTTATCATTAAAATGATCACCCAGGTGAGCTATCATTAATATGAGTATTTCGTAAATTAAATGTGTGTAATAATTATATAGATGAAGTTACAAATGGTATATAATAGTATATATAACTCACAATGTACAAGTTAATGCATTCATGACATTCTGAAATCCTATTTAAGGAAATGATCCCTATGAGATAGTGATTTTCCATGCCTTTGATATACTCCCATACCCATAGATATCTTCCTTTTTAATACTTATCCTTTTTGTGGTACTATAAATTCATGGATTAATTGAGGATTCTACTTGATCATCAAATGATTCAGTGCAGCCCAAGGATACATCACAGAGAGGGGAGTCTGATGGATACCCATAAGGGGTCGAAGAATATATAGTAATGTTTATCTACGATGAAAGGTATGTGAGTTCTAAATTTTATAGTTTAAACATGTTTTCGAGTTTCACGCATGGAATTATTGGGTTTGGTTTTCTTGATTAATTTTTGATTCCATGATTAAGTGTTAATGTAATAACTCTCCCCCACTGGGAACCCCTCATGGGTCTACAATGAATATGAGAGTGAACCCCAAAGACCACCTCCAATAATCCAATGTTTAGTGACTTGTACAGAGGGTATAAAACATATAAATGGGATGCATTACACTTATAGTCTTGGGAACATATAAATAAAAAAAACGTTTCAACACCATAATACAAAATAAAATCATCACATCTCAATGAAAGTGAATTTCATACAAATACAGGTCTCCATAATTGAAATAACAAAAAGATCCTATGGTAGTGACTCCAATATTAGTTCTAAGCCTTGAGATAATAATGTCCAAATTAATCACTAAATCCCTACTAGAAACTAGAAAAATAATTTCTATATATATATATAGGGGTGACCATATATATATATATACTCAGAAGGGTCCTATTAAATACCTCTCATGGAAATGTGAAATAATTATACTAATCACTTAGTGAATAAATAGCATAAAAAACATAAACCTATGGCCAATCAACTATTACCCAACCTCGTGAAGGCTCACTCACCCAATATTTGATCTAAGTATAATAACATAGTTTCAAATTACATATCAAGAATACACCCCACAACCACTTCCCCAATGTTTTTTTCTCTCACGCCCTAATGACATATGCCATGTGCTTAGATCCATTTTATATCATATATCTTATCACATCCATAACCATATATCTATATCATAAACATATATCACATTTACACAGTATTAGGGTGTTAATAACTTGAAATACATCAACCTTGTGCCCTCCTCATATCATGCATGACCCCTACCATATATCATCCTACAAAACCACATGTCCATATAATAGTAAGTTATTGTGAATATGAAGGGAATCAAACTCATTACCTCCTCCTATAATCCATGAACCTGCTATATATCATTATATCATGGTATATTACATATTGAAACTCTAATTCATTATAGCCTATATGTGTATATATACTTTTATTAAACATAGTTTGTACTAATTTAGAAGGGGGATTAGGGAAGAGTGAGTAGTCATCCATCTATTCCCTCACTAAACTAGAAGTTTAGAGGAAACACATGAAACCCAAAACATTTGGACAATGATGTGGCTATCTGAATTGGGTGGGGTATATAAAAAATCATGAGAAAAATACATAATATATATCAGTGTGTGTGTGTGTGTGCGCGTGTGTGTGTATATATATATATATATATAATTTCCTCACACTCAAATCCAAACCCAAAGGTTCATATCAAGTAGCTCTATAAGTCCTTATCATGGTTACTAAGCTACCACTACTAAAACCTAACAACCATTTCCATATCTACCACATAAACTAGCCACCTCTTAACATCAAAAAATTATATCAATGTTCACAGTTTCCAATTTAAACATGTCAATATCAATTTATAGATTTATTATTTTACCAACCACATTTTATTCATAATTTATTTATTCAACTTATATAAGATGAATCATTCATTAACCATTACCCATGTTATCGCAGCCAACAACCACTCATTTCAATTAGTAAAAGTTATTAATACCCCATGGTTTATTAGATTCTATCCTACTACCCATTTCCATGTCCATTATTACCAAAAATATCCATTACACTAAGAAACTATGATGAAATTAGATAATAGACATACAACCACTGTAACAACCATGAGTTGATTCAAATATAATAACCACCACACCTTATTTTATTTCAAATTACAATTCCATATCTAAACTCTTCACTGTAAATTCCACATTTCAACATAATCAATTTATGAGAATTATTACATAATTTAACTAATTATAAAGGTAAAAATCATATGAATAGTATATTCTAATACTACCACAACAACCCCCCTCAATCTATCAAACATGAAATAATAAAAACAATAGATCAATAGTGAAACATGTTAAGCTAGCAACATGTCATAACATAAAATCACTCATTAACCAACCTCAGGTATATAAATTGATCATGGTTAGTATAAAAATTATTACCATTATTACAAATTATCAAGAAACCATTGCATTACCATATTTAAAAGATTACCCTTTTATGAGAGGTGATTCCCATAATTTAATCATAGCTAGAACAAACATATCACACCAGAAAACAACTCATAGAAATAATGACAAAAAATTCATCATTCACGTGTAGTAACATCAAATTGTATGAAGGAAATGAAAAGACCCACTCCACATCAATTAAATTTAGTCTAATTTATTTTATTCATTAGGTTAATCCATACCATAGTCTTAAATAAATCAAAATCACGATAATTCCACAATTTCACATAAATAAAAGGTAAAACTCTTGAATCATCTACCTCAACTAAGTCTTCAATAATAATTTCATAAGAACAAGTATACGAAGATGACAACAAGTCCAAGATCACAAAAGGAAAATCTCAAAAACCTACAAAAAAATATCCATCAATTCCGCAACACAAGGCTAAAAAAATAGCAATATAACCACTGCCATTGCCTCCCTAAGATAAAGAACGAGGAGATAATCCAAGAAAGATGAATATAAATTCACTTTGGATGAAGGTTTTTTTATCCCCAAAAAAGAATAAAAATATACCAAATATGGATCAAAGATATCCCAAGATTAACATATGATTTCCTATGTTTTGAGGGGAAATGATGAAAACTAGAAGAATTTAAATGGGATTTTGAATTTATAATAAAACTATAAAGATAAGGTTTCACAACGTGATGGGTAACTATCATGCTATGATAGGGTAGGGTCAAACAAATCTCTAAAATACATGTCTCAATTTACCTATCTCTCTCCTATTTAAAACTTGGTTAGCTCCATAAATTTTGATATTACTAAAGGAAGTCATGGTGTCACCAATGTGGTCACACCATGAGGCATAATCTACTTAATTACAGGGAAAAACCCTGAACAATTCCATGATGAAACAAAATAACCACAACATAATAGCTAACAAAATGGAAAAACTATAAAATCATCTTTCTATAGATTCATGGCATGACAACTATGGCCACGCTATAATGGACGATCATGGAAAAATAAACAAACTTCTCAAGACCCTTCATGTCCTAACTGAACGCCCTCAAAGGATGAAATATTCATATATAAAAGTAAAAACTACATTCACCAATGTCTCTTTAGATTCATAAGGGTCTCCTCCTTTACCAAAAATCCCCCCAAGAAAGTTCATGACATATCACAAATGATCATTCCATGAATGGAGAAATAGAAAAGGAAATCATAATATTTTAAATCGATGGATAAGGATTTATTCATGGAATGTAAGTTTATTCACTTTGGTGAAATTCTCTTCAAAAACCTCATATTATTATATATTTCACTATTCTATGACTAAATTACCCCCCTTTAAAATAGTCTGGAACTTAACTCACATGACCCGCATGCCCAAGTCATGATACTTCCTCATGTCGGGACATAAAACCCCATGTTATGGATAAACCCTTTAGGAAAAAACACACCAGATTGTAAAAACTTTAATATTATCAAAATAACCCACTATGGTGCGACACCCATGGTCACATCATAAAACTTCCCCTCTGGATGAATTCTCATCTCCTGCAACACCTCTCTACAAATAACCTTCTCCCAACACCTCCATCACCCAAAAGACACAAGGTAATAGTTCAAGTAGGTCTGAGAAGATATATCAGATACCTATAAAATTATTCTCACCTATAATAATTAAAAAAACCTAGATGGAAATGTACAATCACCAACCTTAGACACTCCTATCAAATAGAGACGATGCCATTATTGAAACACAATCTCAACTCAAAGGACAAGAACCAAAATCATAACAGCACGGTGTCAATCATTCTAACATAATACTTAATTAAAGATAGAAACTTCTAAAACATAACTATTAAGAGATATACCACACCCAAAAAGTCAAATTATACCCAAATAAACTACTACATAAACTCGAGAATAACCAAACCTCTCAAGGAACCACAATCTCATCCCAAAAAAATATTACACTCAAGGAAAACATCTATCATGAACTCATTACCCTGAATTTAAATATTACACTAAAACAATATCCCTACATTAATATAGGAATTTCTAAAACCTAAAAACCATTCTAGATACCTCTTAACTAGAAATTCCATCGTAAGAAGTGATCAATGCCATGGAAAATGGAAGGGGACAACATCTATCACTATAGTCTATAGATCAAAATACATTTTAATAATCATTTATTCTATCATAAAGATGATTTGAGTTCATTATATTATGCTTCAAAATCCATTCATTTTAATAAAAACAACCCTTAGTTTCTAAAAACCTTCAAATATTTAAGTAAATGGTAAATTTTTTGTTATCATAACTATATGAAATCAATCAAGTTTAAATTTTAGAAACCATAGTAAGTAAATTCAAAACATGCTAAGTAAAAAAATTTAATTTATATTTTCTTCTTTAAATATCATTAAAAAGTAGTCAATTATGAATTTAATAGGGTTAATGAACTAACACATACTTAATCTTAAATCATCAAACCTGACTCACTACATCTTAACTGACCATCAGTTGAAGTATTACCACACTACCAATCTAAGAAACCATACTAATTAAACATAGGAACACCACAAATAATAGGGCACTCAAACTATGAGTGTCCCACTACCCCACGGTAGAAAAATGTCACCATATCCAACATAGGTTTCCTAGATCTACACAAACCCAAGGCTCAAATCCACGCCTAAACCTCAAGAGAATACTTTACTTCATTCCATTTATATTTATAATATCCACAACTTGAGGTGTCATATTTATCCTTAATAGTATCGTAGGGTAGATCCCTCTTGATAACTTTAACATAATATCTCACCTCAAACCAAGACTTCATCCATAAACTCACCATCCTAAATTGAATCTATGTATTCATAGAAGACTTAAAATTTCATGATTTCATGTCTTTGTTAGCTAAGTGGTTCTTAAATTCGGCCATCAATATATAAAAATGATTCTTGAGATAGCACAAAATAGACTCCCATTACTAAAACTTCAAGATTTCCTTCATGTGTTCTTCCTTCCTCGCCTAGGAAATAAAATCTTTGATTGGGGTAAAAAAATACTCCAAGGAATCCTCTTCTGGATAACCATGAATTTTCTTCCACCACACTCAAGACACCTTTATAAGAAAACCCACTGCTAAGGAAACTTATAATGGATCAATATTCCTCACTTCAAAACAAACCTCAACCTATTTTAACTACTCCTCAACCTCAGTGCCTGACACTCCTCTAAGGAACATTGTTACTTATTTCTTTTGAAATATGGGTATCTCTTTACCCATTATTTGTTCATTTAGTTCCCAAGAACAAAAACATGATGATTCTCTAATGACATGTCTTCATCCTAATACCAAAATAAATATGGTTATTATAAACAATAAAATCACACACCATAATAAAGAAAAAACAGACACACCACAATAATCATGTCTACTCCTACAATCCTGAATTGTTAAACTAACTCATCCTCCATAAAAACTATATATTACTTCTAATTCAGAACCATATTTTCTTCCAAAAACATAACCTCCTTAGTAATCACACTCCATTATCCCCAAAACCATCACGAAATTAAACATTTTGATCTTTTCCTCACCAATCTAGTTTACCAAGCAACAAACATAGTATCCCTGCTTAAGGAAATGACCAAAATAACCCCCTCCAAAAATGAAATTTTTTATTGGTATACATTTAATCACTTAAATCATACTTAAAATTAAATTAATAGATTACATTAGTTTAATATATTAAAAAAATTCTATAAAACCCACACATTTAAAACTTTGAAAATAAAATAGGTAATTTCCATTAAAACTTTCCTTTTTACCCAAAAAAATTAAATGAAAAACTTTTAAAATTTCCTTTGAAATAGGATATAAATAAAATCATTTATAAAACACTCTAAACCATTTTGGTAAGAAAAATATTTTAAATGCATCATGAAATTTTTAAAACTGGTAGTCTTCTATTTATTTAAGAAAAAATATTACCAACAAAGCAAACCAATGTTTGAGAAAGTTAAGTGAACATTATTAAAAATCATTGTACACATTATTTCTCATCATGGGAAAAGTTCCAAAAAATAGAATTATCAAGGTTATATATAAAAATCAATAAAGATAAATAAGTTAATCACAACATCTGAAAAAAAAATAAACCAAAAACATATCTATATAGTGAAAGTAATAAAAATGATAATTAAAATAACCCCATGTATAACCGTAAAACCTTAACATAGGTTATAAACATGAAAGAAAATCCTTATGACTAAAATATAGATTCTAAATTAAGAAAATTTAATAAAATTATTCTTAATTTCCTCTAAAATCACCCCAGTTCAAACAAATGAAAAAAATTATAGTGCATGCACCTAGTTATCTACTTCGTAACCATAATCATCTCACCGAGGGTGTTCATCAAGCTTAAGATTATTACAGTAGATCATAAAGGCCCCTAAAAATAGTGTAATATATAGTCTCCCTTACTACTTCACATACTAAGTTCAGATAATGTTGTCTCCCTACCAAACCTATATAATCCATACCAGTTCCTTACAAAAAAACTCAATCCTTACTCACAACCTAAGTAATGATATCACTTTTTCATGACCCACCCCTAGTGGGAACCTCTCTTAGGCCCGCATGGAAGATAAGAGTGACCTAGAAATCTCCCCAACAATATGTAATAGGTAGATGAATATAAATGCAATTATAAAACATAAAAAATAAATTCATTACTATCATAATCCCAATAATATATAAATTGTAACATCCCTGGCCCGAGAGACACTAAATTGGTGCCCCAGTCCAAGTCATCGCATAACCTCAAGCGCACCTCCCCATACATCAAAGGTTGTCGACAAACAGTGAGGGTCAAATAAGCCACATGGGGAGACTATACCCTCTTAAATAGAGTAATCTACATCAAATAACAGATAAATAGAGGAAAAAATATATAATTTCCAATGAACATGCATAATAAAAAATTTCCCAAATAGGGTATAAGTCCATAACCAAATAGTAAAATATGTAATTCCATTCTAAGTGGTTTCAAAGTGAATAAAAACCCAAAGTAAAGACAACTATGGAACTCCAAAATGATCCAGACTCCAAGTTAGGATCCTCGATCATGCATGTTCTGTGCCCAAATCGACTCCCTAATATAGGGTCTTTTCCCATGTCTTGACTTGAAACCATGAAATCTACTCAGGTACCCAACAATGGCCTGAGCAGGGTGTGATTACAACTCAGTAGTACACTGCCAATAGTGTCTACAAAATATCCAGTATAAATAGATAGTTCATGAAAATACTAAATAAATGAAAAAATAAATAAAATTCAATCTGGGTTCCATTAATTAACAATATCTAATTTAACCATTCCTAATCTTAGTACCATTTTCTTCATTTTCATCATCTCCATTACCTAATTCATCATCAATATGTGTTTGATGGGTTAGGCATATACATCATCTGCAAATGGGTCTAAGGAAATAAATCATTATGCATAAGGGAATAAATCAAGTTCTTATCTCACTAGGGATAAAAACATCACATCAACACCTTATCCTCACCTAAAATCCCCAGACCGAGTGGAATGAAACCATTATGTGAATAGATCCTTCATCCCCTTCCATAACCCATATATTTCAAGGTGGAGTTTAGAGCCTCATTCTAACTCAGCATGTGGGAATAGAACCACTTTTCGATACCCTACTCTATTAAGCCATGTGAACAGGAATATTTATTCATCCACCACATATACCACATCACAATAAAACATAACCAATGCCAATAAAATCACAAACCATAATAACCAACATGAGAATTAACATTATTCCACAACCCATTAACACATTTTCCATTTACATTTCATAGTCGTTCATCCGAATTCTCATTCTTGTGCCTTAACCCATTAAGTGTATTAAAAGATTCCCATATATTATCCAATATTAATCCATTACCATACAATATCCCATATAGACCATTTATCATTTCACAAGTACAATTCTTATATCAAATAGCATGACCAATTTATTACATTAAATCCGTTAGGTACACCTCATAACTCCCATCTATTAACCCATTCATCGTTTTTATCAATTCCCTTATGCAAACCCATTTACATGTTCTTCCATCCAAAAATCATCTTCCATTTAACATGTTCATCATTTCATATAAACTAATAATTTTAGGGATTTCAACATAACTCATAGTCCATTAAACACTATCTCAATTAACTCATTTGATTCATTTATCATCCATAAGCCTTCGACCATCACCCATTACCTTTTACCATTTCATAGTTTATGTAACCTCTTGGTATTCAACCCAACAACCCCTTATGACATTACTAAACCTATGAAAAACTATTATTATTCCATTTCAACTCAACCAACCATATTAACATGTTCTTTATGGGATCTACATTATCACACATCACTCTTCACTTAAACATAAAAATTTTTATGTTTATGAAAGCCGACACACCCCATTGGTGGCCCTAAATCATTATAATCATCCTCAATGCATCCCATAGTGATAATGAGGATTTATGTTCATCAATTTAACACCCATTTTACAAAATTCCACTAAAAAAATCAAATTCAAAACAATATGGAACTAAGAACACAGCAAGAAATCACAAATCCGCATCAAAACTATGGGATATAACTTGTAGACCACCTACCTCAAATATGATAATGAGTGCAGCCATAAACATAGCCTTAGATATGGATCCAAACACCCTTTGAATATTTAACCTATATTACACAAGAAAAATAGGGTTTTAGGTATTTTTAAGAATATGTGAAAAACTATAAACCCTAATATGAAGAAGAGAAGAAAGGGATGTGCCTGACTTACTCGGAGCTTCGATCTACCACCAACGGTGCTCCAAACAGCCTAGAATTTAAGGAGAATAGACCTTGGAAAGATTGGGTCGATTTGGTTCATCCTTATGGTTGAGAGAGGGAGAAATTAGGGAGAAATTATTTGGAGATATAAATATCCTCTAATGGAAAAACTATGAATTTCTCTCAAGTTTTCAATGTGGTGCACGGTTTACCAGCACGGTTTTCCAAACCATGTGCAACCTGGGTGCAAGAAACTATTCAAGAAAGGTTGGGTAACATAGTTACTTGGGAAAATATGTATGGTTTACAAACCATTCACCAACTTTGTGGTATACTACTGTCCAAAATTTCACAATTTGGACTCCCACCTCACACGGTTAATTAGTTGTGCGCTAACCATGCGCCTTGCACAGGTTGGACCATTTTTTCTTTCTTTCATATCCCAAAACTATAAAACACCCTCAAGGCCCCTCATGTTCTTGGGAAACTTCACATTAACCAAAAACAATAGATTTAAACCAAAATTTAAACAATTTCATACATTCATGAAGACTGGGATCTTACAACCTCCCCATCTTATAATGGCTCGTCCTCGAGATGCATCCCCTAGCATCATTGATCTTCCACAACAAAGAGATCAAGATACTGATCCCCCATGTTCATTCCCCTTTACCAATATTCTCATTGAAAATTAAAATGATACTATAAAATTCTAACTAAATTCATGGTCTTTCCCTACTAGGCGTCCTCACCACAACCAAAAACATGAACCAGATACTCCTCAAAGAACGCATCAACTTCCACCATACATCAACCAATAGAAATTCATATGGAAAACTTAGGAAATGGTTCCAAATTCAAAGCACATGGAAAACTCACACACATCATCATAAAATCTTGGAGGAACCAACCCCACCCCATTAGTCTGATCCTATTTGTAACTCATAACCCGAATCACTTGGTGTCATTTTACTCTGTTTTGAAAACTCCAACAGTGACCAAAACTCAACATCAATTGAATGAAAACAGACTGTATTTCAAACCAAAACTTTCAACTTACATCAATCTAAAACTTGTTTATTGAAAATATTATTCCATCACCGCACGTCCAAGACACAACCAAAAACTCTCGAGGAACTCAACCGATTAAACCTGTGACAACTCTCACTATTGAGGCCAACTCACCTGAATAGTGATCACTCGAGTCCCTCTAACCTGAAACTTTGATCATGTCATCAACCAACTACTTTACCATTATTTTTCTCTCCGCCATCTATTATTTGGAAACCCAATATCAATGAAAGACCACTAGAATCTCAACTTGACTTCCACATCAAACATGACGTGCTCCCAGCTCACTACACCTAAACATCCATATGGACTTATACCTGCACTGGCCTCCATAATTTATATTGAAACCACCAAAAAGGACATTAATACTCTATATATTCAAGGACCAAGATAAAATTTACATCACTCAATTACGAATTCATTTTCAAATGGAACTTACCACTACAACATCAAATCGTAGGTGGATCACTCTCACTACACACATTCCTATTTATCATCTTAGGTCGAGCCACCAAAAAATGACTTGTCCCAAAATACCCATCTTCCATTGATTGAACACTACCCATTTTACACCTTCCCAAGTATCTTTCTAACTTGAAACCTATCATTATCATACAAGACACCCACTAAGATCATTCCCTAACTTTTGGTAAAATTCTATCATCACTACCTTTGAAGCCATCATCAGGATCCACCGTCCTAATCGACATTCCCAACACAAGAACACCTACCATTAATACAAAAAAAAAATAAGTCTAGGTTCAAACTCAAACCCACTAAAAAATTTTAAACATACTTCTCATCCCAAAACATCCACCAAAAGTGATTTACCACTCTCCACATTCATCCCCCATTCTAATCTGAGTCGATTTTTCCCCTGTTGACACATCCTGGTGTGCTTAGATACACCATTGGAATGACACTACATCACATGGGAAAGGTGAATTAAAACTTCAATACATTTAAATAACACCCAAGGACACTTACCTAATTCTATTTCTGATTTTTATTAGAGTTATAGAACCAAACATTTCTTTCTACAAACTGTTGTTATGTCTCACCACTCCCTTTAATGACTAGACACAGAAATCTCAAATTTCATTGAGAATCACCCTCGGACAAAATACAATGCTTGGATCAATCAAACACCATAATCAGGTCCCACCTATCCTTTCTGAGACCCAACGTGCACCTCATAGGTTCCTCATTGGCATCCTGGTGTCACTACATCAACTCATCACTCTCCTCTCCACATCTAGGACTCACTTATCACTCCCCACATTATGAGTGTCATTACCATTACTCTATATGAGGGATTCCAACTACACAGCTTACACTCAATCATGATCCAAACCCCAAAACATATACCTATCTTTCTAACATTCCCCAAACAAGAAAACAATCGTCACCCAGTGCTCATTCACGGCTTCCATGAATGGTACCCACGACGTCTGTTGACACCCGGTCCATCCTAAGGACCTAACCCAAACCCATTTATGGTGTACATAGAATCTTCCAACTCTAGATATACCCCCACCCACCATGAGCATAAACTCCATGATGTCCCTTTTCCAACAAAAACACCTTCAAGTATCTTGGAATAAAGACAAATATTCTCAATATACCTAGGACATTGTCAAGATGTTGGGAATGACCGTACCTAGCTGTTGTATATTGAGAAGTTTTTGAAGATACCCACCACAAACTTATCCATTACTGATGTCACCTCCCACTATGGGACACTATGACCTATGAAGGATATCATGCTTCCCTTCTACAAACACCTCATCAGCACCTAACCACCACCACTTAGGTGTGATTTCCAACTAAGACTCACCACCACTCCATGAACATCCACCAAGAATCCGTGAACCAAAATTTATTATGGAATTACTTATACCACACCCCCTGGGTTTTTTAGGTACACCACTAATAATTAAAAAACGAAACAAAATGTCCCACCACACCAAACCAAACCAAAAGTCTATCGCATAACCACTCTTTCTGCCTTGGTTTCATAGAGAAATATGGATGCTTATCCCAATTGAAATCAAGCCTTACTAGAATGTTCCCACATATAGACCTAATTATATCCCTCAAGGTTTCACACTTTACTATGACCACCCCTACACTGACTTTAGTTCCCATAATCCACAATCACCTAAGCATAGCCCAACGCCTGCTTATTCACCTAAACAAACCTCTTGGTCAGTCATCTTAATCAGACCCAAGGCACTATAACCATCTCACCCAATAACCAAAACATAGAAACAAACAAACTCAACCATATGAACACCCTCACCTTGGGTTTAACCTTTAAAACAAAAGCATCTAACCATGATTCAGCCACCCTTGTCTCCTCTGACTGAAAATAACATTGAGGCTTCCATTAACCATCATCTAAATAGATATTTCTGGAATAAATATGATACAAACCCTTTAAAAAACTTGAAAACCTACCATAATCACTCAATTTCCATTATGAAAGAATCAGGGAATGACTATACTATTTACCGAAACTTGATAATACTCATTATGCATCGATTCCACCTCTGAAGTGTCTCCCATTCTTCATATTCCAAGGCACCCGAATCGATGGATATCCTCCCATGAGGTCACCCTTGATTTCCCCTAAACTATCAATGTGTAACCACAACTCAAGTCACATCACCAAACTGTAAACCTTCCCAATTAGCCCTCTAGTCCAAACCTGCATTAGGAAACGTTTTCTATATCTAACTCTCAAATTCCGAAACTTCCACCTATGCGACACACCCAAAATCACTAGAAACTCTGTCTGACATTTCTCATTAGTCACCTTGAAGATAGAATGATACCAACCCCCTAAACTAGAGTCATGAAAAGTATAATTCATTGGTCATATTTCCAAATCATACACATCAAGCTACAAACAAATCAATGTTTGTGAATGGCACTCTTACCCTTATTCTGATACCCCATGTGCTTAGAGAACCAAGTGACCATTTACTCTAAGTTACACACCAAAGTTAACCATAAAAATAAATCATAACTATGATCCAAACACCCTCTTTGGGGTCCAAAACACAACTCAAAAGGTACCTACTCATAAGGTCACCAAAATACAGGTACCATCCGTAATGTTTGGAATACCCTTTGTATGGTTATGATCCACAAGGGTTTCCATACTCACATTACCAAACAATGCCTCATGAACCAAAGGTCACAGCCCCACTGAGGGTTCCCTAAGAACATATCCTATTCCATATCATAACTAAAAAGGCCTCACCACTCAAATACAATGTCACAAACTAGGACACTCTCACTGCCCCAAACTACCCATTCAAATTGTTAAATCAACAACATGAGGAATAACCACTACTCAGTTCACCCAAAATTTCTGCCATTACACATCCTTTTAGAATTAACTTCAACATATTTGAACTCAAAATTTCACATATTAAACTCACTATTTCACAACTTGTTACAATAATAATTTTAACTCATTTACACCTTTCATTAGGAAAAATTCATTAATCATTTTACTATCACTATGCAAATCCTTCTCTTTTAGACACCATTCAATCTTTACAATTTACCACAGCCCAAAATTTTAACCCGGTATTAATGTTTGTTTATACACACTATTCATTTAAATTCTTTTCATTCACCCACTTGAATCACCATTTTTAGACACCATTTTATTTGAATTTTCCAATTAAATAAAATTCATTCTACTATTTATTCCTCATACACCCATCTTGTGTGTGCATATCATGATTCATGCCACCTATATACTTAGGTGCCTAAAATGATGCATGAACCCACAACATCATTCCATTCCATCCATGAGAAAAATAATAGTAAATGGTCACATCACACAACATGTGCATCACTCAATGGTGAAATATCATGAAACTATAAAAACACGCATTAAGAACAAAAAATACAACTCTGGGTGACTTGGTTTTCCCCTCATATATGGGTTAGCTATTCCCAAGCACAATCTCATTACCAAGGTCCAACACATCCTAACCTCCTATCTACCACCCCAAATAACAGGACCATATAAATGAACTACTTTGATACCACTTTGCAACATCCCCAACCCAATATCCACTAAATTGATGCCCCAATCCAAGTCATCCCATGACCTCAAGCATGCCTCCATGTATTCCAGGGGTTTCTGACTAGTGGTGAGGATAAAATAAGTCACGTGGAAAGACTATACCCTCTTCACTAGATTAATCCACAACATATAACAATGAAATAGAAAAAATATATATAATGTCCAATGAAGGTTGATGTTATTAATATTTTCATGACTTATTATATTCCCTCCTTACTTATTTTATATGAAATGTGCATAATTTGTGTGAAATATTAATGTTTTAATATTAAGTATAATTTTTGAGCATTTTTAGAAGTAGTCCAATTGAGTAAGTTTAATGTTTTAATAATAAGTATCCCTATACTGATCCAAATTGTGTGGTTATTGTTTTTGAGGATTCTCCTTTCAATATACAAAATTTCATTAGAAGGTACCATGAGCCAATTCTGCCATTTGAAGGGTCATATGGTCCTCACAAACAAGACCAAAGAATCTGTGAACAAACTGGACCAGCCTTTAAGATTGATTTACTGGGATCAATCCAGAAGTCAAAAAACATTAACTCTCCAAAAATAATTTGGGGGACACTACATGTCATCTTGGATAAAAATTTCAAGGCCCAAATCTAAGTACAAGGGGCCCAAATGAAGCTTTTAACTCCAGCCCACTATTCTGGCCGAGAATTAAAATCAGTATAGTATGCATGACATATCTCATGATGTAAGAATCAAAATGAGCTGAGATTTTTCAGATATAGGCGGCCGAGTTTTTTGAAGAATTCATTCGGATTTGAAGGCATATTACTATTCCAAAATCCATTCACATTTTGGCCATCGAAAAAGCATGCATAGAAATGGACAGTTTACCTTTGTTTACTAAAACCGAAATAACTATAGATACACTTGTCCAAATTCCTCCAAATTTTTACAGTAGTCAGAAAACTTTATTATCTACAACTTTGAAGAAGGAAATATTTAGAGATTCAGCTTTCTGAATATCCAAATTGGAGATGAAAGTGGAGGGATAGATTGGGAATGAAAACAGTCTACTCCTTGGGCTATAAATACTCTTCCCTTCTCTCCTTGAGAGGGGTTGGAATTTCAGAAGAGAGGAGATTATATTGGCACGAAAAAAGCCTTGAAAAAGGCTTGGGAGGACCTTCCATACTCAAGTTTTCACTTGATAGACCTTTCCTCCTCTCTTTGTTTTCACTTACTTTCGTGTTTTTCATTTTTGTAATTTTGTAAGTCCTTTCTTTTGTAATTCTGTTTTAATGCAAGTTTCTTATTCAATATCTCTTATTCTCATCCACCTTATGTAGATTAATATTAATGTTATTAAAATATTTCATATACATTTGAATCCCCGTCCCTTATTTTGCTTCCTCATTCAATCGAAATTTTGTTTTTAATTATCATCATTGTTCGTGTGTGTGTGTCGATGTACCACTCTTTTCTTATCCCTTTCTTTTTTCTTCTCTTCTTAATTTATAATCATAATAATTATAAACAGATTATTAAACAACCAAATGGATGAGTAAATATCTCATTGGGGTGAGTTATAATTTAGGTATGTTAAGTGATTGAGAGTATTTTCTCGATGAGTATTCATTAATTTAACACTGTGTATGTTGGACTTAATATGTCATGGATTAATGACATATTTTGTTTATCATGTGGTTTACATGGATTATTGGAACCAAAAATACACTACCATAAACATGTACTGATTGAGATTAGAATCCTAATTAATTTAGGTCTTGGATTAAAGCTTTAACACTTAGGAATTCTAATCGATGTCAACTTGTGAAGTGGGTGTTAATTTAAATGCAATATAAAGCAAAGCTCAAGGATATCACAAGCTTAACTACCTAATGATGAACTCACCCCAATATTTATCAATTTGTTAAATCAATTATATACAATCAATCATTTCAGTTAAGCTCTGCAAACAAACCCCCCTAATCAAAATACAAACAACTATTTCAAAGTATCATCACCGAGGATTCGACCCGAGTGCTGCTATACACATTAGCAGAGCACCAGGACTTTGACCGGTCGATAGGCGACAATCAGCCGTGCATTTCAAATGGCTTTTTTTCCGAGGATGGTACTTTAATTATTATTTAGTTTCTGGTTATTGTAATAAAAATCCAAAAAAAAAACAAAAAGTAAAAAAAAATTGAAAAAAAAACACAAAGAAAAACCCATCTTCCTCTTAAAAATCATAAACTGAAAAAAAAAACCATCTTCCTCTTTCTTCCAAACTCTCTCTGAATTCCCTTTAGCCTTCCAAACAATACCTCATATTTGTTTGACCCTGAAATTGAGCGAACACTTCTCCAACTTAGGAGGAACATAAGAGATAATCAAATAATTCAAGAACCAGTCCTTGTCCAACCAGTTGAATTAGATATGGCCAATCCTAGGGAACAAAAACTTAAATAACTTTCTGCCCCTGATATGAATTACCAACCTATTGGTATTCAATATCCAAACATAGAAGCTGACTTCGAACTCAAATTGGGTTTGATTAATCTTCTCCCTCATTTCCACAGGCTAGCCGTTGAGGATCTACATCTCCACCTTAAAGAGTTCCAAGTAGTGTGCTCTACCATGAAGCCTCAAGGGGTTTCTGAAGAACAAATCAAACTCCAAGCATTTCCTTTCTCCCTATCTAACACTGCTAAATCATGGCTCTACTACCTACCTCCGGGTTCCATAACCACATGGAATGACATGAAGCGGCTTTTCTTAGAAAAATTCTTTCCTTCTTCTCATACTGCTTCTATCCGAAAGGAAATAACTGGTATTCGTCAGTTCCCAAGTGAATCACTCCATGAGTACTGGGAGAGGTTCAAAAAGCTTATTGAAACCTACCCACATCATCAAATCCCTGACCAACTCTTGATCCAATACTTCTATGAGGGGTTATTCACTATAGAGAGAACTCTCGTAGATGCCGCAAGTGGCGATGCTCTTGTTGATAAAACTCTTGCAGCTACAAAAGATCTCATAAGTAACATGGCTGCAAACACACAACAATTCCATACTCGAGCACATGATCATGTCAAACAAGCCCAAGATAATCAATCAATTGAGCCGAACAAGATGACCGAGTGGATGAGTTAACTTACAGGTCTTGTGCGACAACTAGCTGTGGCTACCAAATCCCCAACCTCGTCTTCTCCACAATCAATGTTTCCGGGACCTATCAAAAACTGTGGAATCTGTAACTCTCCATCTCATCCAACTGAAACATGTACACAACTTCAAGAGGATCAATCCGATTCATCTGGACCAATGGAGCTCAATGCAGCATATGCTCAATGGAACACCAACCCTCAACTATCAGGTCAGTTTGTTAGAAACTTCAACCAACCTCACTCTGAGCCCTTCTCTTCTTCCTATAACCAAGGCCTTAGATATGGTAATCCCATATCTCATCCCCCTCAATTCCCCCCTCAAAACCCAAACCAATTTCAATATGTTCAAGGTGGTGGTAACTTCCATCAACCTTATCCTTTTGTTCCTCAACCTCAAAGGAACAATCCTCCTCCTGGATTCCATTATCCTAGTCAGCCTTCCCAATTCCAAAACCAATACAATCAATTTTCGAAGAACCAAAATCAAGGCAATCCCAACCATGGACAAGCCTCTTCTTCCAAGCAACCATGGGAACGTGCAGTGGAAGATCATTCCTCCTTCACCCGTTCTAGCCTTAAAAACATTGAAACTCAAATAGGTCAACTTGCATCCCACCTGAGCCAGCAACAACAATCAAATTCTTCCCAACTCCCAGCTCAACCATTACCCAACCCCAAGGGTAATGTAAGTGCAATTTCACTTAGATCAGGAAAGCAACTTGCTATGCCTCAAGATAAATCCTCAAACCCTCCTTTCAATGTTGACCTAGAAAATGAAAATAAAAAGAAAATTGAAAAGGAATCTGAATCCATTCCATCACCTCCCTTCATTCCACTTAGGAACCCAATTCATTTTCCTCAAGCTTTTTCTAAGACAAGGAAGTCCTTTGAACCTGATCCTGAAATGCTCGACATGTTTAGACGTGTTGAAGTCAACATTCCCCTCTTAGATTCCATAAAACAAATTCCTAAGTATGCCAAGTTTCTCAAGGAGTGGTGTACCCACAAGAGGCAACTTAGGACCTTTGAAAATGTTTCCACCCAGCAGTCCATACCCATTAAGTGCAAAGATCCAGGTACCTTTACAGTTCCATGCCAAATTGGAATTTCCAACTTTGATGATGCACTCATAGACCTTGGAGCCTCAATTAATATCATGCCCAAATCCATATTCTCCAACCTTGTTCTAGGTCCCTTGCACCCAACGGGTGTTGTCATTCAGTTAGCCAATCAGAGCATAGCCAGTCCTGAGGGAATAATTGAGGATGTCCTTGTTCGAGTAAATGATCTTATCTTCCCAGCTGACTTCTATGTACTTGACATGGAAGGTGAGACGACCTCTTCTCGGTCTCCCCTAATTCTAGTAAGACCATTCCTTATGACATCTAAAACCAAAATTGATGTCCATGCTGGCATCTTATCCATGTAATTTGGCGACCAAATGGTCAAGTTCAATATTTTTCAATCCATGCGATACCCATTAGAGAATCAATCTGTATTCTATATCCATGCTTCTGAAACTACCTCTGAGAGTGTGTTGAATCCTAATCCATCATGTTCTTCCTGTTCTACTAATAGATGAGTTTTTGAATATTGCATCCTCATTAACCAAGTGATTAATGGAGAAGTTGATGTTGACATTACAAATGCAAACTCCATTGATCTAAAGGATCTTGAAAACTCTTTGGAATCTAATATCACCTATGACCTTCAATGCTCCAACATGGATGGTAATGAGGAAAATGAACTAGAATGCTCATTTGTTTTTTCAGATCAGATTATCCCACATTCATCCTTTCCTATCCATGATTCTTAAAATTCTGTTATATGTGAAGTGAACCCTGAACCAATGTGTTTTTATTGTCCTAATGGTAGTGATTTTTGTGATATTTGTACCCTAATTAATAACATGATCACTGGTGAGGTTGAAATTGACCATTCTTTGGCGAACAACATTGAAATAAAGGATATTGAAATTTTTATTCAGTCTTATGACTCCACTGATCCTTATTACTCTACATCGGTAAGTGATGAAATAAATGAGTAAAAAACAATTGGGATCTCATACTGTGGTTCTGTGTTATCTGATCCTTACAAAAATGAACCATCAGCATTGAGCCATCTTCCTGAATTTCCAAGCATAGAAAACCAGCACTTTGTGGATAACATCATTCCTCATGTTGAAGACCAAAGTGAGGATAGAAATATTCTCTTTCCAACCCCATTGAATTTCAAGCACACCAACAAGGATGGGAAGAAATTATCCAATGAATCATCATGCCTTCCAAAGAAAAAGTTTTTCTAGAAGCACACTGGAGTTGAGAAAATACGATGGCCACCGTCAGACTATGGGTAGTCCACTGCAACTGTCCAGCTGTAGACAAATAAATGCAGCGCTTCTTGGGAGGCAACCCATGTTTTCTTTTACTTTTGTGAAATTTCAATTTCTTTTTAGTTTTTCAGTAGATGAATAATGAATTTTCTTTTTCAGGTAACTTTCCAATGTCCTCGAACCACCTCGACTTCCACCGAATCCCCAAATTCTCTAGCCGACCCACCACTAGATGGAGATGGCAACCCACCAAATCCAAACTAGGGGCACCTCTTTACCTTTAA
Source organism: Viscum album (assembly GCA_963277665.1). Classification (NCBI taxonomy): domain Eukaryota; kingdom Viridiplantae; phylum Streptophyta; class Magnoliopsida; order Santalales; family Viscaceae; genus Viscum; species Viscum album. Next base: position 1,564,104,039 of record OY728150.1, read on the forward strand.
CTCTCTCTCTATCTCTTCATCTCTCTACCTATTTCTTCTTCTTCTTCTTCTCTCCTTCATTTTTTTACAACTTTTTTTTCAACCCTTTTTTTCTCTTTCTCTCTTGTGAGGGTGTGTATTTTAAAAAAAACCTTAAAAACTAAAAAAAACCAAAAAACACAATCACTTAAAAAAACAAAAAAAAAACGAGTCAAGCTTACTCACCAATGAGTTTTGAAATTTTGTCCAACCATTTTGGGGAGTCAACAGACATGTTTTCATCTCAAAATTTTTTTATTTTCATCATGACTTTGGATAAAGAATTTTGTGTCAAAATTAAAAAAATTTGAATGCTCAATTTTTGGATTTGGAAAATGCTTTTCCCAAACCGTGAGAACAAACATTTGCTTTCATTCCAAGGCTAACTATGGCCATCTATTCAAAATGTGGGTTTTTCACCACCATTTTTGATTCTTGAGTTTGTGGACCTTCGAGCTGAATTTCCTGCCTTAGTGTGCATTAATATGATAGAGGCATTTTCTGAACCACATGAGAATCACAATATCCAAATAGCCTCCCATTTCCCTTACATTAATCCTCCTTTTGAATGCCCCTTCGAGCCTATGAAAACGTTTTCTTTGATAGCCACATTACAATACCAATACCTTTTCCCACCCAATATCAACATGGATTTTCATTGCATGTTTTTTTTTGAAATTTAAGTGTGGGGAGGAATGGATTTCATTGTTTGGGTACCCTATTATTGATTTTCAACAAGTTATCATTTGCTTGAGGACAAGCATCCATTTCAGTGTGGGGGAGAGGTTGTCATTAAGTGTGTTTTGGGGAATGTAATGAACTTCCATTTATGTAATTTTGTAAATGTTATTGACAGGTGTTCAAAAACAATGATGAAAAAAATAAAAAAAAATAAAAAAAAAAATGAAAAAATGGGTTGTGTCTTGGGTAGGTCAAAAATCACTCTTCCTCAACCTTTGATCTTTTTATAACTATTACAATTAGTGTCGTGAGGAGATCAAACATGGGTTGGGTTATGAGTGTGAGATCTTTTCCAAGTTCAACTTTCGAAAAAACAAAGAAAAAAAAGGAGAATAAAAAAAGAGCACTTGCATTATATTCTTATTGAGAGAAGTTTTGTGTTTTGTAAATATTTCATCTTCTCATTACCTTCATATTTTTTCCTCTATTGTGTCTTTCTTCACACAATCATTCCCTTGTAAATATGTGTTTTCATTTCTTTCCATGTTTTATTTCATAAAAATGTGCATTTCTTTTTCTATGTTGGTATTTTAACCCTCTTATTCTCTCTCTTGGACATTATATTCCTACCATCCCATAGCCATAGAAAAACCCATTAAAAATACCTCTTGATTCTTTTTCACTTTGGATAGGGATTGTAAGCTGAGATCTCTTTTCAAACTCTAATATTTTCACTTTTGGTTGGTGAAAGAGTGAACCTCCACAAATAAATTTTATCATCTTGAGAGGTGTGAGTTTTGAGTGTCACATTTTCCATTTCTAAATTTGAGCATGAAAAAAAATGAATTTGTTTTGGAACATTGTTTCTGTAAAAACTTGTGGTGGATTTCAAAATGGATGAGTGAAATATTCTAAACCTCCCCTGATTGGAGAAAACAAAATTTTAAAATCTGTTGGTGAGTAAAAATGATTTTGTCATGTTTTTATATTTGTTGCACATGAGGACATGCACACAACTAAGTGTAGGGGATTTGATGTTATTAATATTTTCATGACTTATTATATTCCCTCTTTACTTATTTTATATGAAATGTTCATAATTTGTGTGAAATATTAATGTTTTAATATTAAGTATAATTTTTGAGAATTTTTAGAAGTAGTCCAATTGAGTGAGTTTAGTGTTTTAATAATACGCATCCCTATACTGATCCAAATTGTGTGGTTCTTGTTTTTTAGGATTCTCCTTTCAATATAAAACATTTCATTAGAAGGTACCATGATCCAATTCTGCCATTTGAAGGGTCATATGGTCCTCACAAACAAGACCAAAGAATCTGTGAACAAACTGGACCAGCCTTGAAGATTGATTTACTGGGCTCAATCCAGAATTCCAAAAACATTAACTCTCCACAATAATTCTGGTGTCACTACATGTCATCTTGGATAAAAATTTCAAGGCCCAAATCTAAGTAAAAGGGGCCCAAATGAAGCTTTTAAGTCCATCTCACCATTCTGGCTGAGAATTAAAATCAGTATAGCATGCATGACATATCTCATGATGTAAGCATCAAAACGAGATGATATTTTTCAGTGTTACGGAGGAGATATAGATGGCCGACTTTGTTGAAGAAGTCATTCGGATTTGAAGGCATCTTCCTATTCTAAAATCCATTCACATTTTGGCCATCGAAAAAGCATGCATAGAAATGGAAAGTTTACCTTTGTTTAATAAAACCGCCATAACTTTGGCTCCACTCGTCCAAATGCCTCCAAATTTTGACAGTAGTCGTCCAACAGTATTATCTACAACTTTTAAGAAGGAGATATTTTGAGATTAGGCTTTCTGAATATCCAAATTGTCTATGTAAGTGGAGGGATAGATTGGGAATGAAAACAGTCTACTCCTTGGGCTATAAACACTCTCCCCTTCTCTCCTTGAGAGGGGTTGGCATTTCAGAAGAGAGGAGATTATATTGTAACTACCAAATCCTTGAAAAAGGCTTGGGTGGACCTTCCATACTCAAGTTTTCACTTGAGAGACCTTTCCTTCTCTCTTTGTTTTCACTTACTTTTGGGTTCTTCGTTTTTGCAATTTTGTAAGTCCTTTCTTTTGTAATTCTGTTTTAATGAAAGTTTCTTCTTCAATATCTCTTATTCTCATCCACATTATGTAGATTAATATTAATTTTCTTAAAATAGTTCATATACAATTGAATACCCTTCCCTTATTTTGCTTCCTCATTCAATCGAAAGTTTGTTTTTAATTATCATCATTGTTCGTGTGTGTGTGTCGACGTGCCACTCTTTTCTTATCCCTTTATTTTTTCTTCTCTTCTTAATTTATAATCATAATAATTATAACCAGATTATTAAACACCCAAATGGATGAGTAAATATCTCATTGTTATGAGTTATATTTTAGGGATGTTAAGTGATTGAGAGTATTTGCTCGATGAGTATTCGTTAATTTAACATTGTGTATGTTGGACTTAATATGTCATGGATTAATGACATATTTTTTTAGCATGTGGTTTCCATGGATTATTGGAACCACAAATACACTACCATAAACATGTACTGATTGAGATTATAATCCTATTTAAGTTAAGTCTTGGATTAAAGCTTTAACACTTAGGAATTCTAATCGACGTCAACTTGTGAAGTGGGTGTTAATTTAAATGCAATATAAAGCAAAGATCAGGATATCAGAAGCTTAACTACCTAATGATGAACTCACCCCAATATTTATCAATTTGTTAAATCAATTATATATAATCAATAATTTTAGTTAATCTCTGCAAACAAACCCCCCTAATCAAAATACAATCAACTAAAAACAAACAACTATTTCAAAGTATCATTGCCGAGGATTCGACCCGAGTGAAATATCATGAAACTATAAAAACACGCATTAAGAACAAAAAATCCAACTCTGTGTGACTTGGTTTTCCCCTCATACATGGGTTAGCTATTCCCAAGCACAATCTCATTACCAAGGTCCAACACATCCTAACCTCCTATCTACCACCCCAAATAACAGGACCATATAAATGAACTACTTTGATACCACTTTGCAACATCCTCAACCAAATATCCACTAAATTGATGCCCCAAGCCAAGTCATCCCATTACCTCAAGCATGACTCCATGTATTCCAGAGGTTTATGACTAGTGGTGAGGATAAAATAAGTCACGTGGAGAGACTATACCCTCTTCAGTAGATTAATCCACAACATATAACAACGAAATAGAAAAAAAATATAATGTCCAATGAACATGCATAAAAACCATTTCACAAACCGGGTACAAGTCCAAAACCAAACAATAAAATATTTAATTTCATGCTAAGTGGTTCCAAAGTGAACAAAAACCCAAAGAAAAGAAAAATTTAAAACTCCCAAATGATCCTAACTCCAAGTCCAGATCCTCAATCATGCATGTTCTAAGCCCAACTCGACTCCCTAGCATAGGGCCTTTTCCATTTTCTTAAACTGCAACCAATAAATATACTTGGGTACCCAACGGTAGCTCAAACAGGGTGGAGTACAACTCAGTAGGCCACCACCAATGGTGTCTACAAAATATCTAGTCTAAATGGATAGTGCATTCAAATACTAAATAAATGAAAAATAAACAAAATCCAACTAGGGTTTCATTATTTAAAAATCTCTACTTTAACCATTCCTAATCTTAGTAACATTTTCTTCATTTTCATCATCTTCATTACCTAATTCATCATCAACATGTGTTTCATGGGTTAAAAATATACATCATCTACATATGGGTATAAGGAAATAAATCACTATGCATGAGGGAATAAATCAAGTCCTTATCTCACTACGGATAAACACATCACATCAACACCTTATCCTCACCTTAAAGCCTCAGTCTGGATGGAATGAAACTGTTTGGGGAATAGATCCTTCATCCAATTCCATAACCCATTCATATTGGGGTGGATTTTAGAGTCTAATTCTAACTAAACCCATAGGCATATAATCTCTTATCAATACCTCACTCTAAAAATCCATGTGCATGGGCATATTTATTCCATCCAATGGACCGAAGGCCTTCAAATTTTTTATTATAATAATAATAATAAAAATAACCAATGCTTATAGAAATCACAAACCATAACAACCAACATGGGAATTAAAATTATACTATAACCCATTAACACATTTTCCATTTATGTTTCATAGTTATTTATCCCAATTCCCATTCTCATGCCTTAACCCATTATGTGTATTCAACAATTCTCATACATTATAAAATATTCATCCATTACCATACAATATCCCATATGTCCCATTTATAATTTCAAAAGTACAATTCTTATATCACATACCATGACCACTTTATTACATTCAACCCCTTAGTTACACCCCAAAACTCCCATGTATTAACCCATTCATCATATTTATCAATTCCCTTATGCAAACCCGTTTACATGTTCATCAATCCAAAAGTCATTTTCAGTTTAACATGTTCATCATTTTGAATTCACTAATCCCTTTAGGAATTTCAACATAACTCATAATCCATTAAACATCATCTCAACTTACTCATTTAACTCATTTGTCATTCATAAGACTTAGATCGTCACCCATTACCCTTATACCATTTCATAGTTCATGTAATCTATTGGTATTAAACCCAAGGGACCCTTGTGCCATTACTATCCCTTAGAAAAACTATAATTATTTCATTTTATCTCAACCAACCATATTAAAACATTATTCATGGGATCTATGTTATCACATATCACTCTCCACTTAACCTTAACAATTTCTATGTTTGGGAAAGATGGTTCACCCCATGGGTGGACCAAAATCATTATAATTATCCTCAACATGTACCATAAGGATTTTGAGGGTTTAAGTTCATCAATTAGACACCCATTTTACCAAATTAAAATTACAATATCAAATTCACAAAAATATGGAACCAATAACATGACATGAAAGCACAAATCCACCTCAAAACTATGGGATGTAACTTGTAGACCACCTACCTCAAATCTGATGATGAGAGCACCCTTAAACCTAGAATTAGATCTATATCCAAACACCCTTTAAATCTTCAACATATATTCCACTGAAAAAATAGGGTTTTAGGGCTTTGAAAGAATATGGGAGAAACTATAAACCGTAATCTTGATAAGATAAGAAAGGGATGTGTTAGACTTACCCGGAACTTTGATCTACAACTAACGACACTCCAAATTTTCTAGAATCAGATTATAATGTCTCTTTCTAATATTGGGTTGATTTGGTTCGTCCTTAGGGTTGAGCGGGGGAGAAATTATGGAGAAATAGGGTGGAGATCTAAATATCCCATAATGGAAAAACTGTAAATTTATCAACTTTTTTAAGTGGTGAACGGTTTACCCATATGGTTTTCCAAACTATACACAAAACATGTGCAAGATACTGTTCAAAGAAGTTTGGGTTGCACGGTTACCTGGGGAGACCCGCGCAGTTTAGAAACTGTGTGCCAACTGTGCAGTATGCCACTATCCAAAATTGCACAATTTTTCCTCCCACCTCGTACATTTTACTTAGTCATTTGATAGTAGTTAACCTTGCACATATTGGGCCATTTTTTCATTATTTTATGTCCTAAAACCCTAAAACACCCACAAGGACCCTCATGTGCCCAAGAAACATCCCATTAACAAAAAAAGATATTTAAACAAGGTAATACATTCAAAAAGACAGATATATTACTTAAATAAAACCACCAATAAAATCCATAATATAAAATAAAAATATCATCATTCAATGTGTGTGAATTTCATACAAATATATGTCTCTAAAATGGAAATACCAAAAGAAACACCTACGATGGCTCCAATCATTGAGCTAGTAATGTGTAGATCAGTCACTGAATCCCTCTTGAAAACCTGAAAAATAGATTGTATATATATATAGTGGTGATCATACAAGTATAATCAGTAGAAACCGATACAAGACCTCATGTGAAATTTTTTTATATGCATACTAATTCCTTATAGAATAAACAGTAGAACCAACACACACCTATGGTCGATCAACTATTGCTCAACCTCACCAGGGATCAATCACCCAATATCACATCCAAGTATAATAACATAGTATCAAAGAAAATATCAGGAAGGCATACTACAACCACTTCCCCACTGATTTATCAATATTATACCCTAATGACATACATCTTGTGCTTTGATTCCTTCTATATACACATATCTTATTACAACCATAACTGTATATCAATATCCCAATTACATATCATGTTTATATAATAGTAGAGTGTCTTGGACATGAAGGGAATGAACCTAGTAACCTTATCCTACCATTCATTACATCCAACTTACATAATCATATCACAACTACATATCCACATAACAATAGGGAATCATGAATGTAAAGTGCATAAACCTCATTCCCCCCTCATAGAATGCATAGACCCTACAATATAGAATCACATAATGGTATATTACATATTATAACTCTAATTATCCATAGACTTTGTGAATGCACCTAATTTTATCCATCATAGATTATACTATGTATTAAGGGAGAGTAGGGAAGAGTGATTATTGACCTATTTGTTCCCTCACTAGCCTAGATGATTGGGGAAATACCTAGAGCCAAAAATATTTTAGTGTTGGTTAGATTATCGAAATTGGGTGGGGTGCATAATAAATCACTAGAAAAATAAATTATATATATCATAGTCACATACTAAAATCTTAACACATAGGTTCATACCAAGTAGCACTACTAATTCCTATTATAATTTCCAAATTACCACTACCAAAATCTAAAAATTGATTGAAGCAACTCAACCCTACTCCCAAGTCTGGTACTAAAAGCACACAATTTACAAATTTATTTGATACCCAGTGAGATTAATTAGTCCAAACTAACATATATTTCTATATTCTAACGATTACATCTCATAATAATCCCAAAACCCAAAGGTTTAGTTTCTAGATATTAGCAACATAAGAAACTTATTTAATAATATTGTAAATATTTCTCCATAAATCTCGCCACAATAGATTTCCTTTTAGACATGTGAAATTTTATAGTCATCTTCATAATATTGGTAATGTAAAAATAAAAAGGGGTGAGCTCAAATTATCATTAAGGGAAAAACTTATCAACATTTCATCAAGTGTTAGATCATAAGCATGTAAGAAATCATGAGAATGGGAGAAATATATTATTAAAAAGAATAAAGAATAATAAATGTTATCCATATGGTATGATAGAAGTAAATGTAACCTCAAATGATTGAACATATAACATAGAATGTGTGTGTTGAATTATGAGACAATAACCATGATCTATGGAACATAACACAGTAATATAATATAGAATCACGTTATAAGCATGCACATAGAAAAACATAACATTGTGGGAAATGTTATCTTTAATGGATTATATGAATAAAGTTATGAATATAATAATAATTTCCATGCATTATGTTGCGGAAATAATAATAATTTTCATGCCTAATGTTGTAATCATAACAATAATGTTCATGCACAAGTTGTGAACATAATAATAATGTCCATGACTTATATTGTGAACATAATAAAAATGTAAACACATCATGTTTTGAACATAACAATAATTTACATGACTCATGTTATGAATATAAAAATAAGTTATACACATCATTTTGTGTATATTACAATAATATCCATGCCTCACATTGTGTAGATAACAATAATGTACATGCATCATCCTTATCTCATGAGACATAAAACCTTAACCAATGCATTGAAGGGTGATGTAGGACCCCAACCTTAAAAATACATACATATTCATACCATAAAATATCTATCATTGACCGTTCCATGAAAACCTATGGAATAAAAATTGGTTTTATATCATTTATAAATAGTATCACATAACATGATATCCAATGTAGATCGGTCGATACCAAAAATGTATTCACCAAAAATGATTATTTCATAAAGGAATTTATAAGGTGATTTATAATAAAAAACTAAATAGGATAAATGTCCTTTGTAAATAAATATTAAAATGGAATTTAAACTTAAAAGGGGTCTTTATAAAACATTTCTTAAAATCATCATAAAAAGATGAAGTTATGAGTAACTTTCAAAAATATAATTTTTGAGAATATGTCCTAGAGAATTTTTAAAACATTATTTATTATTAAATCTAAATAAAGTGTCCTTTAAAAACAAATAAAGTTTTTTAAAAGTAAATGTGGAGTGGGAGATACTATATATGATCATGAAAAGGAAAAAAACTTTTCAATTTTAAAAATACCTTTATTAAAACCCACAATATAAAAAGAGTGATAAACATTCCATTTGAAAATAAATAAAGTGAAATTTTAAGATCAAAATAAATAAGACAAAATTTTATTTAAAAATAATAAATTAAAATATTGGTGGGAATATAGAACATGGACATGTAATAGAAAGAACTTATTTGGAGAGGATGTGAATTATTTTTAACATCGTCAAATTATATGAGGAAATAAATCCATAAAAGAATTGTGTTTGATGTAAAAAATTAATTTCCTATAAAATAATGATGATAGTTAATATAATATAATCATAGGGTATAAGGAAAATATATTTTAAAACCATATACAAATAGGAATAATTGTGATTCAAGAAAAGGTGTTCAGTCAAGAAAACCCCTTAGAATTTGGTAACCTTTGAATCAAAACCCATTAAAAGAGAGGGCCTTAGATGGAATTTTAAATCCCTTTAAATTAATGATAATTATGATAAAAATACATTAATTTTTAGTATATAAACCATAAAAAATAAAACAAATGGTGAATGTGGAACATATCTCAATGAATCAAAATTGATATTGGAAAACCCATACCACTTATGTATTAAATGAAATTAAATAGTACGAAGGAAGGGTAATGAAAAGAATATTAATATACATATATTAATAATTAAAAATGAGAAGAAAATTCATTGGGTAGTAATTACATCATAAAAAATAATAATAATGACAACAAGCTTATACCCAAGTGGTAAAGGCTCCGGCTTAGCATCCAAAAGACCTAGGATTGAATCTGGGCAGGGATGAATTTTCAGGGTACTATAACATACTGTAGTAGGGGCACTGTAGCAGTATTGTATTAGTGGTGGAGGCACTATAACAGGAATGTAGCGGTGGCAGTACTGTAGAAGGAACTATAGTAGCTCGGGTACTGTAGTATTACTATTCACTAACGGCCTTTTGGGCCAAAAAATGGGATTTCAAACCTTGTATTCAAGAAACTTTCCCTTGGGCCTTTGGGCTATGTAATGGGTCTTCCTCTACCCAGAAAAAAAAAGAGGTCTTTGATTTAATAATAAAATGAGGCTTCAGCCCCATCCTTTTAAAAATATATATATAAAAGAATAATAGGTGTGTAATATGAAAACTTGTCGTAATGAAGGGAAATTGAGATTAAAATCCTTGGATTTATTTTTGGTCAGAAGTGATATAAACTCCTATATAATAAGTATATATATATAGATAATTTAATAACTTTATTCACATATATATATATATATCCTTTACACTCTTTAATTATAATTATCCATTATATAGTCATTAGTGAGTTATTATTTATTTTCATCATCATATGTTGGCAATTTTCAATTGTTTCGCACATGTTTCACAATGACAGTGTAGAATACTATTATTTAATACTAGTTTATAATTAATATATTATAAAATATATTTAAATAAAATTTTTTCAATTATTTATCCATCCCTAGTTTTATTTGATGGAAACTATGGGCATGGTTCGAGAGGACGAGATCCATAACGAGCTTATTTCTAGTAATTTACCGATATCAAAATATTAATTTATAATGATCATAATTTTTTTCGTCCTTTAGGAAATATATTTATGATATATATATTAATCCTTAATATCATATATATTCATGAAATATATTTTATAATCATCCATGTAAGGAGCTGATGAAAATAAAAGATGTCGTTTATGGTGGTGGTAGTCAGGATGTACGCATGAATGACATTTTCATTTTCTAATGAATGGGAGGGAAGGAGGGTGGTAAATGATTTATATTTACATAATATTAATTATTTCATAAATTTCAGAATTATTCATCAAATAAATTCTTATGACCATCCATTATTGGTGGTGATGAAAAAATGAAATACGTTGTTCATGGAGGTGGTAATCTACACGTACACACGAGCGATGTTTTTATTTTTTAGATGGATGGGAGGAAGGTAGAAAATTATTATTACATAAACATAATAATATTTAAAAATAATTATGATACTTATTTGATTATATTTTAATGGTTATAATATATTTTTATGACATATAAAAAGAAAGAGAATTATATAAATGTAAAAGGAGTGATTAATAATTTTTACTGTACTCCTTTAAATAACTCCTTTGTAAATTGGATCAAGACTTTGATGGGAAATCATATGAGAATAAAAGAACTTATCAGAATTATATTGGAGTTTTGGGGAGGTATTTTGGAAATTTTGGTTGAACTAAATGGATTAAGGTGTGATTAAAAGTGGGATGGTGAAGGGGTCCTTTTAAAGGTGAGAGGGGGACATTCTAGTAAATACTGATAACTTTATATTAAAGGCATATCACTTTCAAGGGAAATAGGATTAAAAAGTAAATAATAAGGAATATGGGTAGGTTAAGTTTTATAAATCCCCCCAAAACTCATTTAAATACATGTTTTAAACAGGTTTTAGTTTTTTTACCTCTTAGGTTTAACCCTTTTACCATTTTGACTGTTACCATGGTAATTAATTTTAACATAAGTAATTTATTTTTTATGCAAAAAAAAATGAAAATTATTAAATAATTTATAGTTTTTGATTATAAGTTTTTAAATATATTTTATTTGATAAAATTTCTAAAAGTGATAAAACAAATTATAAAATAATAAATTTTTAACACATTAAAAACAACTTTAGAGAAAAACATAAGTTAAGTTCTAAAATGTAAAATATATATTTATAACTTAAAAAAATTAATGTATAATTTTAATTAAAATATACATATTTATTCAATAAAAATGTTTCATAAATTTAATGTTATTCTTATACCCTAATGATGTCATAAAAGTCACAGTATTTTGAAAATAGTAATTTTCACTCTTCACCTAAAAATCAAGATTTTCAGAAAAAAATAAAAAAATACCCTAAGATAATATTATTTTCTTATAAATAAAAGAATTAAGTTAAATTATACAAATTTTAATATTAAAATTCATTAATTTAACTTTTAAATGTAAATATAAAATATATTGAAAAGTATTTTTTATATGAAAATGACTTTTTCAAATATTAAAAGTTATTATTCTTATTTCCTATAAATTACTAATTAAATTTGTTTTAATATATTATTTATATAAAAAATATAATTGATCATCATTTACCAATAATATATTTAGTTTCTTAAAATAATATGCATATTGCAAAAAAAGAAATTTTCAAAAAAAATAATTTTAAAATATTAAATGATCTTATTAGTTATTTAGATATATTAATTTAATTTTATCAATTAATTAGTATTAAAAATGGTTTTTATTTTTCTTTCTACAAATAATTCATAATTCGATTGCCTCAATTTATGCACACCAACTTAACGGCAACATTATAACGCTAATGTTTTCTACTAATAATTTTATCATAATATAATATATTATAGTTTTCTTTAATTCAGTGTTGTATATAAAGAAATATATTAAACATAGTATTTATATAAATTAAAAATGATTCTAAAATATTTGGTTGTTAAATTCTCCCCATTAAATAAATTTTATCTTCATAATTTTAATTATCATTCACTCATTAAAATTTTTATGTGTATCTAAAAGATAGACATGACTCAAGACATAATTTTCAACTCACTATCATGGGTAAGAGTATAGAACTCATATTTTATATTCTAATAAGCATGTTTTGGGATTCCAAACTAGATTTTACAAATATATCTCCTTAGTTATCTTTACAAATTTATTTTTATGATCAATTTTCTATAAAAATACTAAAACCAAAAGGGTTGTGATAATATCCAATAAAATCATATAAAATTATCATATGAATATGAAAAATCAATACTAATATAGATTTTATAATGACATGTTTATTTGAACAAATGATACTTTCATTTTAATAATTATATATTTGTATCAAACTTTAACTCCTTCAGTTTAACCTAGTTTTTCTATGGCCATATTCCTATTAAGTTCTATAACCTTGATACCTATATATTATATAATCAAATTCCATAACAAATCCTTTGTAATGGTTCATAATGAAAATGGGAATCACTAAATCATATCTTTTGGGAGTGTAAAACAAGGTGGTTAAGCCTCATTGTCATGCAATAAGTGAATATTGAGATAATATCCAACTATAATTTTAAAATTTATTATCCCTAGGTGCATTTGTATGAGTATCTATATCCAGTTGTTTGTATCTAGATAGGGATTTCATTACTAGGAAACTGTGAAACATCTACTTTACCAAAAAATTAGGATATCATCTTATACTTATACTTATCCCTAGGGTTTCACTAAATATTTCTCGTGTTAATCGAAAAAAATACATGAATTAATCACCAAAAAAACTAAACTCTCATTTGATGCTAACTGAAGCACCCCAGACCCACACTCCCAGTTTTGTTACTGAAAAAACATAATATACAATAATATTTGATACTATGTGATATGAATTAGGAAAATAATACATATATTTCATTAATTTAAATATTACATCTCATAATGATCCTAGAATCCAAAGGTTTAGTGTCTTTGGTGATTAGCTATATAAGTAAATTATTTTACAATACTATGAATATTTCTTTATAAATCACACCACACTAGACTTTCTTCTAGAAATTTCATATGTTATCTTCATTATCATAACATGGGGAATGGAAAATATAATAAGAGGTGGGATAAAATTACCAGTAAGGGAAAAACTTATCAAAATGTCTTCAAGGGTTATATCATAAGACTTTGAGAAATAATTATCATGGGGGAAATATATTATTAAAAAACATGGAATAATAAAATTTATTCATGATATATAATAAAAGGAAATGTAATCTCAAATAGTAAAACATATACCATAGAATAATAGTATGGAATCAAGATTAAATAATCATGATCCATGGATCATAACATAAGCATATAACCTAGAAATGTCAATTACGCATGAGCATAGGAAATAAAAACATTACGGGAAAAGTAAAATTTATCTGTGTATGTTCATAAAGTTATGAAAATAATAATAATTTCCATACATCATGTTGTGAACATAAAAATAATGTTCATACCTCATGTTGTAAACAAAATAATAATGTAAATGCATCATTTTTTAAACATAAAAATAATTTACATGCCTCATGTTTTGAACATAATAATAATGTACACATATAATGTTGGTGTAAGAACCCAGTTCTTTCATTGAGGTATGGGTCAGTTTTTTTTGTTTTTGACATGTTTCTAAGAAAACTAGAGAAACTGGGCAGTTTCTGGAAAATTCCAGATTACACGCTGTGTAACTTCAGTAGACACCATTTAATTTTTCCCGTGTGTGAAGGCCACATATGCAGTGTGGGAATGTTGTCTAGATGGAGATAGAAAACCAAGTACACACCATGTACACTTAGTACACATCGTGTAGGTTTTGACTATTTGGAGGCTATACCTAGAGTGTAAGGGTGTCGTCAAGGGTAGAAATATTTTAGTAAGTACATGTCGTGTACTCCTTATACATACCGTTTAGTCTAGCCATGTATTAGGGATATACATGGTGTGTGGTTAAGTTGGTGAGGAAGATAAGAAGAACCAAGTAAATGTTGTTTACCTCCTAGTACACACCATGTACTCAAGTCGGCAGGGTCTGGAAAGTAAGTCGGTAGAAAAGTGGCCACCATATGAATAGTAAAAGAACCTACATAGCGTGTAGTCCTAAGTAAACATCATGTATTTTATTTTTTTCACTTAAAATGGGAAGTAGCCTCATTTCCCAGGTTCTAGACAGAACCCTCAAGAAATAGGTGGTCAGGACTTCAAATTGATCTCGTTCCTTAGTCCAAATTCGGATTCAAACACCCTTTGATCCATTGAAATCCCCTCGCTAAGGCCTTGATTCCTCTTGAGACTTTTGTATTTATTTTTATTATAAACCGGGTTATGTGGGTTTGGGAGTTTTTTTTATTTTTTAGATCTACCTTGATTTAGATCAAATTAGAGGTTGTTACCAGAGGAGGAGCATCACGCGTGTATGATGTAGGTGGTGCATACCATGTTTTGTGTTTTTGTTGACATTTGGGTGGTGCGGCCTTTGGTGCGTCCTCAGGTATTTTGAGTGAGACCCCATTATAGCTGTTGTTGCATATTTAATCGATTTTCAGACCCATGGGATGCCTTTTGGTATGCCCTGCACTTGTTTTTATTAAGTGAGCTCGAGCGATGGGTCATTTCTCAAATAGGTAATTTTGTCCAGGTATTCAAAAATGGTTTTAAAATGAATTTTGATGATTAAACTGCTGAGTTTAGATTGTTTAAGGATGATTAAATGTATCAGAGTCTTTTAAGGCCTCAGTGATGGTATGAGGCAGCACATGGCTGGTGCAATTCAACTATTTAGTTTTTTTCCTATTTTAAAGTGATTCTTTGATTATTTATGTAATTTCTGAATTGCATATTATTTAACCCTTTGGGTTGTGTTGGGAATGAACTAGATATTTTCATGAGTGATATTGATCACAGGTTGGGCTTGGCCCTGATTACTTTGGGTGGTTTTGACCATGGGATTGGTATTCATGGACGTTAGGATTGAGGCAGTGAGTCTGTCGGGTTGGGCATGGCCTGGGTTACTTGGATGGAAAGTCCATCAGATACTGAGTGACATGGTTGCAGGGGCATGAGGTGCCAAAGATGTTGTGTCTTGTGTACTATTTTGGTTATTACTACTCGCCCATGATTTGAGTAGTGTGTACATAGAGAGACTCCATGATGAGGTGGTTTTGACCACTCGTGTGGGTATAGGCCCATGATAGTTGTGGTTTAGGTACTATTGGTTTGGGGGTGTTTGTTGTAGGAAGCCACACGAAAGGAGAGGATCCTTTGGGAGATAGCAATGAGACTATCAGGTTAGGGGCTAAGGCTTTCCGTGATTGATGTCGTGGGTCGGGACACTTTATTTGAGGGTAGACATCGTTGTCCCTTCAGGTACTTTATTTGAGGACAGACATCACTGCCCCTCCGGTTACTTATTTGAGGATAGGCATCATTGTTCCTATAAGTTACTTTGTTTGGGCATGCCTTAAGGATGTCTATACTTGAGACACAAGGTGTGAGGAGGCACATGGTGTCGGGCTACTTGACTAAGATTCCAATGTTGGCTGAAGCAGGTGACACTTCATGGTGGTTACTGAGCACCAGTGGAGTCTATGTTTATTTGTGCATCGTACTGTTTACTACTTTCTTTATAAGTGCATGTCTGCTTAAACACTTATATTAGTTACACATTTTTGGGTGGTATCCTACTAAGATTTGTCTTACACCCTGCACGGGCCCTTCATGACATGTGTAGACTTTATGGATTTACGTGCAGGATAGATATCAGCTTCATGAGCTGGATTGTATTAGATATTTCTTGGAGATGGTATGGACCTTGAGGTCTTTCCCAGTTGGAGTTTACTTTGTTTTTCTTTCTTCCTGTACCAGCATTCTTACCTTGTTTATTTTAGCTACGATTAGTCATCCATTGGCACCATTTTATATATTGACTTGCTATGGATGCATGATTTGTCTATTCTCATAGTTGTTACAGGTGGTTCAGCATGCTGTTGTGTTTACATTCTATTGTTGTTGTTTATATTTATTGCTTCCACTATTTATTTCTATTGATTATGCTTCTACTATGCAGGTCCAGTTTGAGTCTGCAGAGTCTTCTAATTTTATATTATGCTCGGACTAGTATCATTATTATCCTCCAAGAGGGTATGGACTCCCCACTATAGCTATTAAGACCCTCACTTCTAGTTGGCAGCCTTTGGCGTTCGGGGAGGTGAACCTAAGGTAGTAACACCCGACCCGTTTATCATTGTTCGGGTGGCTGTTCTGGTCTAGGATGTTAGAAAGTGGTATCAGAGGAGTTCTTGATAGAGATTTAGTAGTGGTGTTTTGATGGCTATTAATGAGATTGAGACTTCTCTTTTTATTTCTGCTGGTTTACTATTTGGGATATGGTAGAGTGAAGATAGTTTGTTATTTGAACTGGGTTTTTAGCTTGTGTTGGGTGCCTGCAAACCTAGGTACGAGGGATGGACCAAGTTTCCATGGGTGGAAATTTTTGTTTTTATTTTTATTAGATTACAGTTTATATGATTTATACCTCAGTGGCTCACTTTATGTGTGATGTTATTGATTGTGATATGTGACCCTTGACCGGTGCGGTAAGGGAGAATTGGACCTTGGCCCCGTATGGAAAGGTGTGATTGTTTGGATATTGATAGGAAATTTTTTAGGGTATTTCAATTTCTTAATTGCATGTATTCTTTGTGAATTGATCAATCCAAGTGAATAATATCAACTTTCATGTTATAGGATGTTTTTGAAATGTGAATAGGTGAAATTCCTGATAGAATTTCTTGTTAATTGCAATGTGTTATACCATGATTTATATATTTGTAGATTTTCATGTGGCACGAGATTTGGTCCTGGATCTTATATGAGAAGGAAGGTACTATGTTTGAGGTGATTTTGATCATTTGGATTGGGTGACTTAGTCGTCGGTTTGAGGCAACGTTGGTTGTCAGTACAGGCATGGCCTGAGGTACTTTTGATACTTGGCTATATTGAGGGATATTAAAGAGGCCATGAGGTTAGGATGCTGTAGGAATGGTTGCGATAGGGGATAGTAAGGGTAGTAGTTATGCTCTACCTTTTACTACTTTCCTTATCTTTGTTATATGTATTTATTGTTATATATGTGGGTTGTCTAACCATTTATGGAATTTAGTGGGTTCCTCTTAGATGACTCGGATAGAGCTTCAGGAGGGAGATAGTGCAGTGCCACAGGAGCATGATCAGGTTCATAATCCTAAGGGATAGGCAGACCATGAGCCATAAGTACAGGATTAGGGATAGGATTGGGTTCAGGATCTAGTGCAGGCAAGACAATAGCTGGGTTTGGCAGAATTCGGTCATGGCTCGACGAGTAGCTTTGATCTAGCCTGGTACGTATCTTATAGGGGATCGACAAAGGCGTGAAAGGTACATAACCTTCTTTTTCATATATGATGTGGGAGTTCTAGTCACATCACCCGCAGCTTTTTCAGGGAGAGGGTGGTCCACAGATAGTTGAGAGGACCATCGAAGCGTTGGTGGAATGTGCAGGTTCAGGCTCACAGACATAAAGGACTGGCAGGGAAGAACTTCTAGGGTAGGTTCTTTGAGCACTTTTACCCAGAGACACTAAGGTAAGAGAGAGCTTGAGAGTTATTGATCCTTCAGCAGGGAGACATGTCCATCATGGAATATTCATATACTTTCACTGAGCTATCTTGCTTTTCACCTGGTATGGTAAGAGATGAATTGGAAAGGGTAAGGCTCTTCAAGGATGGCTTGTGACACGCCATTCAGATCTAGTTAAATATCTATAGGCTGGGTTCTTTCTTAGAGGTGGTGATTCGGGTTCTCATAGCGGAGGGAAACTAGAGGGATAGGTCCCAAGTTGGTTAGGCAATAGCTTCAGGTGATGGTTCAGATAGAAGGAAGTGAGGACGGGATGAGTTTCAGTAGGGAAGTCAGGCCAAGGACTCAACTAGACCACCTCGTGGTAGTTCAACAGTGGTTTCTTTCAGTGTGGACAGCCAGAGCATGTTCGGAATTAGTGCAATATGCCTCCAAAGGAGTGTCGATCATGTGGAAAGGTCATACATCTAGAAAGGATTTGTAGGAAAACTTCTCAGATAACCGGCAGGTAGGGACTAGGATAGACAGTGGAATCTAGAGTTGGTTCAGGTCTGATACTAGGTGATGGTAACCGAGGTTCTGTTGCACATGGAGGACGTGAAAGAGACAGCAGGACCCATCTGAGGGGTTACTGGTCAGTGACTGGTGTAACACCACAGTGTAAGAACCGGGTTCTTCCTTTTGAGGGACGGGTCTCTTATTTTTTCCTTTTCCTTAAGTTTTTTTGAGAAAATAATGAAAATGGGGAAAATTCCCAAATTTTTTGACTACGCGTCGTGTACTTTTCCACACGCCGTGTACTTTGGACATGTGGGATGAGTACACAAGGCGTGTAGGCTTTTCGGTGACGAAGGGTGTAAAAACTGACTGCACACCATGTATATGGTATTTACACGTCATGTATTCAGTCGGCAGGTGAATAGTAAGGTGGTCGAAGTAGCTTCCAGCTGAGCGACAGTACACACTGTGTGTTTAGAAATACACATTGTATACTCATGTCAGCAAGTGAACAGTTCGGCTGTGAAAAGTAGCCTCCAGAGGAACAGTTAAATGATGAAATTACACTCCGTTTACTTAAGAGTACATGACGTTTATTTTGTTTTTTTCACTTAAAATGGGCATTAGCCTCCTCTTTGAGCAGAGGAAGCTTAGAATGATGGAGGAGAGCGAGAGAGACGGCCAGATCTTGGAGGATCTCCCGACTGCGCACCGGGAATCCGTTTCCGCTTCTGTCAATCATGTTGAGACCGCACGGGTAACCCCTTCCTTATCCTAGAGATTTTATTATCAATTATTTCCCAAGGGAAATTTATTTGAGTTTGAACAAGATTATTTTCACCTCAGATCTCCATTGTTCTCGTTTGTTCCGGGAGGCATCGTTCATGTATACCGATCAGGGGCGATTGAGGTAGGTGGTATGGTGTTTAAATTCCAACTATTGCATGTTTTTGTGTACCGTTGTGCTATAAACCCATGTTGGGGTGTCGTGTGGTTGTGGCCTTTGCTTTAAATATATCCATAATTCTATAAATAATATAATGATAAGTTTGAACTGCTGTTTGGGATCACTGCTTGGATCCAGGACCACCCTGGGGGTGTGTTCCTCTATTTAGCCATTTGGCCAGGATGCCCGAGGGCATTCCATGATTATATTGTGCATTGTTTTTTCTTGAGAGAAAATGTATACAAATTTTTAGTTTATTCTTTGGGCTTGGCCCAGTTCCTTTCACCTGTGGGTGGTGTTTATTAACCTGTGGGCAGTGTTTTGCTTAGCCTGAGGGCAGTGTTTCATTTAGCATGTGGGAAACCTTTCTGTGCCTGTGGGTTGTAGATTCTTTGCCTGTGGGTGATAATTTGTGTGCCTATGGCCAATATCCATTATGCCTATGGGCAGACACCTGTGGGTTTTGATTCTGGTTACCTGAGGGTAAGAATTTTATGTCTGAGGATAGTGTTATCATGAATATTAACCATGGTGATTTTCATATTTTGTACCTGCCAAGTTAAATCACAGGCTTGGAATGGTTAAATGAATATGAAAATGGAAATATAACTGGGGGATTTAGTTACTTTTGAGTACTTCTTAGTTTATTTCATTTACTACTGCACCCTGCTGCTGCACATTTTCACTGACAGTTGGGCACATGCCTTTGGTGGGTGGCTACTGAGATTTATTTATCACACCCTGTTTGGGTCATGTCTTCGGCCCAAACAGACTATATTGATGTAGGTGTCAATAGGGGTAAGGGTCCCTATACAGGTACATGATTGTAGCAGAGGAGTAAGAGAGCATGGGACTGAGCCTTGGCTTGTGATGCTACTGCGTTTTATTTTCTCTGCTTTGTTTCTTTTGTTTGTATATTGTACTTTGAGTTGTATTGTATTGTATTGAAGTATATCATGTTCTGGCTGTTTTTATAGAATTAGTGACATGCTTCATCTTGATATATATATATGACTGATGGTTCTCTCTTTTACTTAGTTATCCATTTCAGTTGTATATTGTTTACTGCTTCTGCTGTTGTATGTTATTTATCTTTTCCACTGCGCTACACTTTGACAAATGAGGGCATAATTTTCCCACCATCAGACCTCTGTCCTCGCTGCTAGTTGGAAGCCTCTGACATTTGGGGAAATGCGCTTGATGTCATGTGACCAACCGGGTTCGTGTCACCTGTTGGGTGGCACCCGGATCCGGGATGTTACAAAGTGGTATTAAAGGAAATCTTTTCTTTGACTTACTGTTTGGAGCCTTAGTCAGGGATAGGATGGAAAGGGTAGTTGGTAATACGTTGTGCTCGGGAGTATCTAACCCGTGCACAGGGAAAAGAAATTCTACCTCGGTTATTGCAATTATTGTTGGTTTTGCAATTTTACAGTTGATTTGATTTTCACAGTTGGGTGACGCACATGTGGTGTGATTTTTATATGTTATACATGGGTTCTATTTAGTTGCAACTTGATGAGATAAGGGTATGCCATCTCATGCATCATTTAGGCACATGCTAGAAATCACATGTCATGCATTCTTTCCATACCATGTAGGTGAATTAGAAATTGCATGTTGTTGTGATAGTTGATGTGTTAGAAGATCATGATGTTGTGATAGATGATTTGATAAATACCAACTTTTGTTAGGATATTTTTGTGTGAGATTTTGATAGAATGAACACCAAACTCTAGTTCTTGAGGAGTATGGTCCCTCAATTACCGGAATTTTGTGGATCATTGATGTGTTTACTTTGTTATAACATTTGAAAGATGTAAATCTTTGATTCGTGGGGAGTATGGGACCTCATGGATTAGAATTTGGCACTCAGGTGTCAGTTTCAGTGTTTTTCTGGGTTCCGGAATAGTTTCTGAGGCTTACTGTCTGGAAAACCTAGGATACGCACTGTGTAGTTCTATGGACACACGCCGTGTGTTCTTTTGTTCGGGAAGAAATGAAAATTTTTTAAGTACACGCTGTGTACCGACAATACACGCCGTGTAGTCTCTTCCTGTGTCATAGACCATGTGGGCGGGGACACGGGGTAGGGAAGGGCTTGGGGGAACACGCCGTGTAGTGTTGACCCGGTGTCCGCCCGTGTAACTAACAACACAGACGGAGGAAACCTTATGACATACACGTCGTGCCTACCATGAACACGCTGTGTAGTCTGACCCAGGTAGCCAGCCGTGTCACGAACAACACGGATCGGTGTTATATTTCCCAGTACACACCGTGTTCAATTGGAACACGCCGTGTAGTGTCAGCCATGTAGCCGGCTGTGTAGCGAGCAACATGGGTCAGTCTTGGGCTTCTTTCAACATGTCGTGCCTTTTAGAACATGCTGTGTAGTGTGACCTGGGTACACAGGTCGTGTGATGAACAACACATGCCGATAAAATCTTGTAGAATACACACCGTGTAGGCTGGTTTTAGGAGAGCCATGTGGCCTAGCCGTGTGGAAGGAATCGGGTAGGGAAGAAGGATTAAGATACACGATGTGTGTTGGGAAAACACGCCATGTGTTGGTTCAAGCTAGCAACATACATACTGAGAGGACCATCGAAGTGTTGGTGGAATGTGCAGGTTCAGGCTCACAGACATAAAGTACTGGCAGGGAATAACTTCTAGGGTCGGTTCTTTGAGCACTTTTACCCAGAGACACTAAGGTAAGAGAGAGCTTGAGAGTTCTTGAGCCTTCAGTAGGGAGACATGTCCATTATGGACTATGCATATACTTTCACTGAGATATCTTGATTTTCACCTAGTATGGTAAGCGATGAATTGGAAAGGGTGAGGCTCTTCAAAGATGGCTTGTGACATGCCATTCAGATCTAGTTAAATATCTACAGGTTGGGTTCTTTCTTAGAGGTGGTGATTCGGTTTCTCATAGCGGAGGGAAACTAGAGGGATAGGTCCCAAGTTGGTTAGGCGACAGCTTCAGGTGATGGTTCGGATAGAAGGAAGTGAGGATGGGATGAGTTTCAACAGGGAAGTCATGCCAAGGAATCAACTAGACCACCTCGTGGCAGTTCAACAGTGGTTTCTTTCAGTGTGGACAGCCAGAGCATGTTCGGAATCCGTGCAATATGCCTCCAAAGGAGTGTCGATCGTGTGGAAAGGTCATGCATCTAGAAAGGTTTTGTAGGAAAACTTCTTAGATAACCAAAAGGTAGGGACTAGGATAGATAGTGGAATCTAGAGTTGGTTCAAGTCTGATACTAGGTGATGGTAACCGAGGTTCAACTGCACATGGAGGACATGGCAGAGACAGCAGGACCCATCTAAGGGGTTACTGGTCAGTGACTGGTGTAGCACCATAGTGTAAGAACCTAGTTCTTCTTTTTGAGGTACAGGTCTCTTATTTTTTCCTTTTCCTTAAGTGTTTTTGAGAAAATAATGAAAATTGGGAAAATTCCCAAATTTTGTGACTACGCACCGTGTACTTTTCCACATGCCGTGTACTTTGGCCGTGTGGGATGAGTACACAGGGTGTGTAGGCCTATCAGTGATGAAGGGTGTAAAAACTGACTACACGCCATGTATAGGGTATTTACAGGTCGTGTATTCAGTCAGCATGTGAATAGTAAGGTGGTCGAACTAGCTTCCAACTGAGTGAAAGTACACACCGTGTGTTTATAAATACACATCGTGTACTCATGTCGGCAAGTGAACAGTTCGGCTGTGAGAAGTATCCGCCAGAGGAACAGTTAAATGATGAAATTACACTCCGTTTACTTGAGAGTACATGACGTGTAGTTTGTTTTTTTCACTTAAAACAGGAATTAGCCTCCTCTTTGAGCAGAGGAAGCTTAGAATGCTGGAGGAGAGCGAGAGAGACGGCTGAAGCTTGGAGGATCTCCCGACTGCGCACCGGGAATCTGTTTCTGATTCTGTCAATCATGTTGGGACCACACAGGTAACCCCTTCCTTATCCTATATATTTTCTTACCAATTATTTCCCAAGGGAAATTTATTTGAGTTTGAACAAGATTATGTTCACCTCAGATCTGCATTGTTCTCGTCTGTTCCGGGAGGCGTCGTTCATGTATACCGATCAGGGGCGATTGAGGTAGGTAGTATGGTGTTTAAATTCCAACTGTTGTGTGTTTTTGTGTACCGTTGTGCTATGAACCCATGTTGGGGTGTCGTGTGGTTGTGGTATTTTCTGAAAATATATCCATAATTGTATAGATAATCTAATGATAAGTTTGAACTACTATTTGGGATCACTTCTTGGATCCAGGACCACCCTGGGGGTGTGTTCTTCTGTTTATCCATTTGGCCAGGATGCCCGAGGGCATTCCATGATTATATTGTGCATTGATTTTTCTTGAGAGAAAATGTATACAAATTGTTAGTTTATGCTTTGGGTTTGGCCCGGTTCCTTTCACATGTGGGTGGTATTTATTAACCTGTGGGAAGTGTTTTTCTTAGCCTGAGGGAAGTGTTTCATTTAGCATGTGGGAAACCTTTCTGTGCCCGTGGGCAGTAGATTCTGTGCCTATGGGCGATAATTTGTGTGCCTGTGGGCAATATCCATTATGCCTATGGGCAGACACCTGTGGGTTTTGATTCTGGTTACCTGAGGGTAATAATTGTATGTCTGAGGACAGTGTTATCATGAATATTAACCATGGTAATTTTCATATGTTGTACTTGCCAAGTTAAATCACAGGCTTGGTTAGTTCATTTACTACTGCACCCTGCTCCTGCACATTTTCACTGACAGTTGGGCACGGGCCTTTGGTGGGTTCCTACTAAGATTTATTTATCACACCCTGTTTGGGTCATGTCTTTAGCCCAAACAGAATATATTACTGTAGGTGTCGACAGGGGTAAGTGTCCCTATACAGGTACATGATTGTAGCAGAGGAGTAAGACAGCATGGGACCGAGCCTTGGCTTGTGATGCTACTGCATTTTATTTTCTCTTCTTTGTTTCTTTTGTTTGTACCTTTTACTTTGAGTTGTATTGTATTGTATTGTAGTATATCCTGTTCTGGCTGTTTTTATAGAATTAGTGATATGCTTCATCTTGATATATATATATATATGACTGCTGGTTCTCTCTTTTACTCAGTTATCCATTTCAGTTGTATATTGTTTACTGCTTCTGCTGTTGTATGTTATTTATCTTTTCCACTGCACTGCACTTTGACAAATGAGGGCATAATTTCCCCACTATCAGACCTGTGTCCTCGCTGCTAGTTGGCAGCCTCTGGCATTTGGGGAAATTCGGTTGAGGTCATGTGACCAACCGGGTTCGGGGCACCTATTGAGTGGAACCCGGATCCGGGATGTTACAAAGTGGTATCAAAGGAATTCTTTTCTTTGACTTACTGTTTGGAGCCTTAGTGAGGGATAAGATGGAAAGGGTAGTTGGTAATAGGTTGTTCTCGGGAGTAGTTAACCCGTGCACAGGGAAAATCAATTCTACCTCGGTTATTGTGATTATTACTGGTTTTTCAATTTTACAGTTGATTTGATTTTCACAGTTGTGTGATGCACTTGTGGTGTGTTGTTTATATGTTATACATGGGTTCTATTTAGTTGAAACCCAATGAGATGAGGGTATGGCATCTCATGCATCATTTAGGCACATGCTAGAAATCACATGTCATGCATTCTTTCAATGCCATGTAGGTGAATTAGAAATTGCATGTTGTTGTGATAATTGATGTGTTAGAAGAGCATGATGTTGTGATAGATGATTTGATTAATACCTACTTTTGTTAGGATATTTTTGTGTGAGATTTTGATAGAATGAACACCAAACTCTGGTTCTTGAGGAGTATGGTCCCTCAATGACCGGAATTTTGTGGATCATTGATGTGTTTACTTTGTTTTAACATTTTTAAGATGTCAATCTTTGATTCGCGGGGAGTATGGACCCTCATGGATCAGAATTTGGCACTTAGGTGTCAGTTTCAGTGTTTTTCTAGGTTCCGGAATAGTTTCTGAGGCTTACTGTCTAGAAAACCCAGGATACACGCTGTGTAGTTCTATGGACACATGTCGTGTGTTATTTTGTTTGGGAAGAAATGAAAACTTTTTAAGTACACGCCGTGTACCCACAGTACACGCCGTGTAGTCTCTTCTTGTGTCATAGACCGTGTGGGCGGGGACACAGGGTAGGGAAGGGCTTGGGGGAACATGTCGTGTAGTGTTGACCCGGTGTCCGCCCATTTAACTAACAACACGGAAGGAGGAAACCTTATGACATACACGTCGTGCCTACCTTGAACACGTTGTGTAGTCTGACCCAGGTACCCAGCCGTGTCACAAACAACACGGGTCGGTGTTATATTTCCTAGTACACACCGTGTCCGATTGAAACATGCCGTGTAATGTCAGCTGTGTAGCCGACCGTGTAGCGAGCAACACGGGTCAGTCTTGGGCTTCTTTCAACATGTCGTGTCTTTTGGAACATGTCATGTAGTGTGACCTGGGTACACAGGTCGTGTGATGAACAACACGGGCCGATAAAATCTTGTAGCGTACATGCCGTGTAGGCTGGTTTTAGGAGAGCCATGTGGCCTAGCTATGTGGAAGGACTCGGGTAGGGAAGAATGATTCATGTACACACCGTGTATTGGAACAACACGCCGTGTAGTTGGGGTGTTACACGACCAGTTTCAGCTGGAGTACACGCCCATGTGGATGACCTGTGACAACACTCCATGTAGTAATTATACATGCCATGTAGTCAAGTTTTGTGAAACTTGAATGCTTTTATTCTCATGTTACCTTCTTACTCCCCATGTTTTTGGTCATTAATAAGCTTGATATAAGGTGTGTGTTTGAACTTGTAGAGTCATGCCACCGAGACAACCACCAGTTTTTCTCCAGGAGAGTAGCCACGATTTTAATCCTGAGATAGTGGTTCATGGGCTACCAGTGGATCCTCCAGCAGTACCAGATGTGGCACCAGTCATTATACTGGATGCAGGCATGGAGGCGTAGTTCCGTGAAGGCTTCATGTGGTTCATGCAAACCTTTCAGGGAGCACCGCAGGCCGCCACATCTATGGCAGATCTGACTCGTATATTTCAACAGCAGCATCCGCCTACGTTTTCAGAGGATGGGAAACCACATGCTACAGATTCATGGATGGATTTGATACAGATGATATTCGAGCATCTAGATATGCCTCTTGGGAGGAGGGGCAAGGTCGCTACATACATGCTGTGTGATTCTTCCAAGAGGTGGTGGGATGTTACCACCCAGTCTGAGCATCACCGAGACATGGCGTGGGAAGATTTTCAAATAGCCTTCTATGACTTCTTCCCGGAGATGCTGCGGGCAGATCAAGCTCGAGAGTTCATGAATCTGTAGTAGGGCACCATGTCAGTGATGGATTATTCTACTCGCTTCACCGAGATTCATTATTTTGCACCCGTTCTGGTGGGTGATGAGGCGTTGAGGGCTAGATGCTTTGAGGATGGTCTTCGGAGTGACATCCGAGCACTGGTGAATGTTTTCAAGCTACCTACCATACACTCTATTGTGAACCAGGAACTGATTACCAAGCGGAACCTGCAGGAAACTAGTAGTGTGGGCTAGGACGGTTTGACACCTGTTACTGGTACTATTTCTACTGGAAAGAGGAAGAGGCAGATGAGTTTCTCTCATGGTGGTAGTTCTAGTTATCATAATACTTTAGGTGGCCAGGTCATGTGCTACCAGTGTGGTAAAGAGGGGCACAAGAGACCACAATGTCCACGTGACCCAGTGGAGTGTCGAGCTTGCGGTAGAATGGGTCATCTGCAGCACTTTTGTAGGTTGTTTCCACTAGTGGCTAGTGAGAGGGGTTCTGTGTAAACTCTGTGTGCGGGAGCAGGACCAGCAGCTTCTTACCAGTCGGGGAACTAGAATACGTCAGGGAGTGTAGGCAGAGATGGTGGTCATAGCCGTGGTATCCAGACACCAGGATCTCAGAGGCATCAGGGCGGGGTAGCTTAGGATAGCCAGGCTGTGTCGCAGGGCCGCGGCACTCGGAAGGAATATGCAGTGCAATAGACCCTGAAGGAGCAGGATCCCGGACCTTCTACTGTCAGAGGTATTATTCTATTAAATTCTGTTTTATCTTTAGTACTTTTTGATACGAGTGCTACACATAGCTTTATATCTGTGACCGTTGTGGAGAGACTTGGGCTCTGTGTTTCTTCTTCTTCTGATATCATGATGCTAGACACATCATTGGGAACTAGAACAGCTGGTGTGCGTCAGTCCAGGGAGTTCCCCCTAGAGGTTGGTGGGTGTCACTTTCTATGGGACCTCTATGTCTTAGAGGTGAAGAGCTATGATTTCATTCTCGGGATGGACTGGTTGGTTCCCTTTCGATCCTTTGTAGATTTCTATCATCACAGGGTGAGTTTTACGTCACCAGAGGGCAGAGAGTTTCTATACAAGGGAGAATGGGATGTCCAGTCAAGTCGAGCTGGACCCGAGCATCGTGGGTGAGGTGTTGTGATAGCCCAGATTGCGAGCTTATATCTGGATGATTGGGGAACTTGTTAGAAGGATTTCCCTCCAGTGGTTGATTGTTTCAGGGATGTCTTCCTGGATGACTTTTCAGGTCTACCTCCCAAGCATGGGGTGGATTTATCCATTGATCTTGTGTTAGGAGCAACACCGGTGTCCATTCCTCCTTATAGGATGGCCACACCTGAGTTTCAGGAGCTCAAGATGCAGTTAGAGGAGTTAAAGGCAAAGGGTTTCATCCGACCCAGTACTTCTCCTGGGGGTTTTCCTGTCCTGTTTTCTAAGAAGGCGGACGGTACCCTCATACTTTGTGTGGATTGCCGAAAGCTGAACTAGTTGACGGTTAAGAACCGATATCCCTTACTGAGGATTGATGACCTTTTTGATCAACTTCGTGGAGCATGAGTGTTCTCAAAGATTGACTTGAGATTTGGATATCATCAGTTATGTGTCAGACCATCTGATATACCACTTACAGCTTTTCGGAGTATATATGGTCTATACGAATACTTGGTTATGCCATTCAGACATACAAACACACCAACAGTTTTCATAGCTCTGATGAATCATGTGTTCCATCCCTATCTGTATTCTTTTGTGGTAGTCTTTTTGGACGATATCTTGGTTACTCTCACACTCGACACGACCATGCCACCCATCTTGAGATCATACTGAGTACATTGAGAGAGCATCGGCTATATGCTAAGCTCTCAAAGTTCCACTTTTGGATGGACCAGATTTACTTCTTGGGTCATATTATCTCAGAGACAGGATTTGCAGTAGACCCAAAGAAGGTGAGAGTAGTAGTTTACTGGGAGCAGCCTAAGAACATGTTTGAGATACAGAGTTTCTTGGGTATAGATGGTTAATACAGGCATTTTATACAGGACTACTCCCGCTTAGAAGTGTCGTTGATGGGTTTGACTAAGAAGGGAGTGAAGTTTGTTTGGTCAGAAGCTTGCGAGACAGCCTTTCAGGAGCTGAAGGGAAGGTTGACATCAGCACCGGTCCTAATACTTTTAGAGCAGTGGAAGAGCAATATAGTTTACTGTGATACATCAGGTGTTGGGTTGGGATCAGTGTTGATGTAGGGCGATCAAGTTGTTGTGTACGGGTCTCGGCAGTTGAGGCCACATGAGAAGAATTACCCGACCCATGACCACGAATTGGCTGCAATTGTTCATGTGTTGCGCTGTTGGAGACATTATCTCTTGGGAGAGAATTTTTTGGTCTTCACCAACCACAAAAGTCTCAAATACATCTTTAATCAGCGTGACATAAACCTGAGACAGCGAAGGTGGGTCCAATACCTTCAGTCCTTCAACTTTGAGAATACCTATACACCTGGTAAGGGTAATGCAGTAGTCGATGCACTGAGTAGGAAGACTCAGACACAGGCAGTGCAGGAGGCCTGTGGTGAGTGGCAGCTGAGGTCATTGTTCTCTGAGATGCATTTGGAGGTGCACGATAATAAGGGGAAAACATATCTTTTCTCCTTAGCTGTGACTTCTACCCTCCTAGATAGAGTGAGGATGAGACAACTATCGGAGTCTGAAGGCCTAGTTCTACAGGAGTCAGTGGTAAGTGAGGACCCTCCACCTGGATGGATGATAAGAGATGATTAGGTATTGTGTTTCCATGGACGAGTGTGGGTTATAGGGGATATATGCGGGGAGCAGATGTGAGAGTTACATGCTTCATCTTGGGCAGTGCATCTTGGAGGTACCAAAATGTACCGTGACTTGAGACGTCAGTACTGGTGGACAAGTATGATACGAGAGGTAGCTCATTTTGTTACGAGATGTTACACTTGTCAGCAGGTGAAGGCGGAGCATCAGAGGCTAGCCAGACTGTTACAACAGTTACCCATTTTGGAGTGGAAATGGGATGATGTCGCGATGGATTTCGTGACAGGTTTACCGAGGTCACCTCGAGGTAGTGATGTCATGTGGGTTGTTGTAGACAGAATTACGAAGGTAACTCACTTTTTACCGATCAAGGAGACCTTCGGTGTGGATGAGCTCGAAAATTTGTATATCCGAGAGGTAGTACGTCTTCATGGGGTCCCTCATTCTATCATTTCTGATAGATACGCCCGCTTTACGTCTCGTTTCTAGTAGAGTTTTTAGAGGGAACTGGGTACACCGGTGCTTCTGATCACAGCTTACCACCCTCAGACCGATGGTCAGTCAGAGCGTACGATATAGGTGCTAGAGGACATGTTGCATGCATGTGTCCTAGACTTTGGGGTCTCTTGGGAGAAGAACATACCCATGGTCGAGTTTTCCTATAATAATAGTTTTCAGGAAACTATTGAGATGGCACCTTACGAGGCTTTATATGGTAGGTCATGCCGATCACCTTTGTGCTGGATGGAGGCAGGTGAGGCAGCTTTACTGGGGCCACATCTAGTATAGGAGACTTCTGATCAGGTCTAGTTGATACAGAAGTTAATGGATACTGCACAGTCTCATCAGAAATCTTATTTTGATCGTCGCAGATGACCTTTGGAGTTCGTGGTCAGGGATCAGGTTTTCTTACATGTTTTTCCGAGGTTGGGACACAGGAAGATCAGGAGACAGAGTAAACTTTCACCGAGGTATGTGGGACCGTTTGAGATTCTGGAGAGAGTCGGGCTGGTTGCCTTCCGGTTGAAGTTACCACAGAGGTACCGGGCCATGCACGACGTCTTCCATGTATCTCAGATGTGCCACTATCAGTCAGACTCATCTCACATTTTTCATCCCGAGGAGGTTGAGCTTCAGGATGATGCGTCCTTTGAGGAGCATCTGATTCGTATTATTTATAGGAGCATGAAGGTTCTCCAAGGTCGGTCAGTTCCTCTCATTCGGGTGCTATGGCAATATGGCTAAGTGCAGGATGAAACCTGGGAGCGGGAGACCAATGTACGTGCTCAGTGGCCAGATTTGTTCTGAGCTTTATCTTCACCACCCTTGGAAGGGCAATTTGGGGACGAATTGCTTTAAGTGGGGAAGTTTTTAAGAACTCGGTTCTTCCTTTTGAGGTATGAGTCTCTTATTTTTCCTTTTCCTTAAGTGTTTTTGAGAAAATAAGAAAAATGAGGGAAAATTCCAAATTTTTGTGATTACACACTGTGTACTTTGGCCGTGTGGAATGAGTACATAGGGCGTATAGGCCTGTCGGTGATGAAGGGTGTAAAAACTGACTACACGCCGTGTATAGGGTATTTACACGCCATGTATTTAGTCAGAAGGTGAACAGTAAGGCAGTGGAAGTAGCCGCCAGTTGAGCGATATTACACACCGTGTGTTTAGAAATACACGTCGTGTACTCATGTCGGCAAGTGAATAGTTCGGCGGTGAAAAGTAGCCGCCAGACGAACAATTAAATGAAGAAATTACCCGTCGTGTACTTGAGAGTACACGCCATGTAGTTTGTTTATTTTGATTAAAATAGGCAGTAGACTTATCTTTGAGTAGAGGAATCTTAGAACGCTGGAGGAGAGCAAGAGAGACGATCGAAGCTTGGAGGATCTCCCGACTGCGCACCGGGAATCCGTTTCCGCCTTTGTCGATCACGTTGGGACCGCATGGGTAATCCCTTCTTTCTCCTAGATATTTTCTTACCAATTCTTTCCTGGGGGAAAGTTATTTGAGTTTGAACGAGATTATGTTCACCTTAGATATATACCGTTCTCATTTTTTCCAGGAGGCTTCGTTCACGTATACCGATCAGGGGCGATCGAGGTAGGTGGTCTGGTGTTTAAATTCCAACTGATGTGTGTTTTTGTGTACCTTTGTGCTATGAACCCATGTTGGGGTGTCGTGTGGATATGGAATTTTTTTTAAAAGATATCTATAATTGTATAGATAATCTAATGATAAGTTTGAACTGCTATTTGGGATCACTTCTTGGATCCAGGACCACCACGGGGGTGTGTTCATCTGTTTAGCCATTTGGCCAGGATGACTGAGGGCATGCCGTGATTATATTGTGCATTGATTTTTCTTGAGAGAAAATGTATACAAATTTTTATTTTATTCTTTGGGCTCGGCCCTATTCCTTTAGCTTGTGGGTGGTGTTTATTAGCATGTGGGCGGTGTTTTTCTTAGCCTGAGGGAAGTGTTTCGCTTAGCCTATGGGAAACCTTTTTGTGCCCATGGGTAGTAGATTCTATGCCTGTGGGTGACACTTCATGCACCTATGGGCAATATCCATTATTCCTGTGGACAGACACCTGTGGGTTTTGATTCTGGTTACCTGAGGGTAAGAAATGTATGTCTGAGGACAATGTTATAATGAATATTCACCGTGGTGATTTTCATATGTTGTACCTGACAAGTTAAAGCATAGGCTTGGCATGGATAAATGAATATTAAAATGTAAATATTACTTGTAGAGTTAGTTAATTTAGAGTACTACTTAGTTTATTGCATTTACTATTGCACCCTGCTGCTGCACATTTTCACTGACAGTTGGGCACGGGCCTTTGGTGGGTGCCTACTGAGATTTATTTCTCACACCCTGTTTG
The DNA here is from genome assembly GCA_963277665.1 of Viscum album. Lineage (NCBI taxonomy): Eukaryota > Viridiplantae > Streptophyta > Magnoliopsida > Santalales > Viscaceae > Viscum > Viscum album. Next base: position 1,564,136,708 of record OY728150.1, read on the forward strand.
GGTCATGTCTTCGGCCCAAACAGACTATATTGTTGCAAGTGTCAACAGGGGTAAGGGTCCCTATACAGGTACATGATTGTAGCATAAGAGTAAGAGAGAATGGGACTAAGCTTTGGCTTACGATGCTGCTGCATTTTATTTTCTCTGCTTTGTTTCTTTTGGTTGTACCCTGTACTTTGAGTTGTATTGTATTGTATTTCAGTATATCCTGTTCTGGCTGTTTTTATAGAATTAGTGACATGCTGCATCTTGATATATATATATATGACTGTTGGGTCTCTCTTTTACTTAGTTATCCATTTCAGTTGTATATTGTTTACTGCTTCCGCTGTTGTATGTTATTTATCTTTTCCACTATGCTACACTTTGAAAAATGAGGGCATAGTTTCCCCACTATCAGAATTGGGCCCTCGCTGCTATTCGGTAGCCTCTGGAGTTTGGGGAAATGCACTTGAGGTCATCTGACCAACTGGGTTCAGGGCACCCGTTGAGTGGCACCCAGATCTGGGACGTTACACATAGGGGGGATATGCTTTAGTCAGCCGTATGTCAAGTCAGGTTAATTATATGGAGTTTCCAGGGGCTGATCAGGCTAATGAGTTGAAAACAGTTAGAGGTACATAGTGGGTGTGGCCATGATCTGTTTTGGTTTACTTGTTTTGGCATGACCTGTTGAGGTATGTCCGTTTTTAGTGCACGAGGTGCACAATATATCTGTGGACTGATCATATATTGGTCAGTGGGATTGGCACCATATCGGGTGCGTGATATATATATATATATATATATATATATATATATATATATATATATCTGTGTGTGTGTGTGTGTATGTATGTATGTATGAGGTGTTTGGGATTAGGAGCATCGTTAGATGCAAGTTACTTGAGGTGCCATGGGAATTAGAGAATCCATGGGATGCAGGTTACTTGAGGTGCCTCAAGCATCGGGGCATCGAGGAAGTGGGTTACTTGAGATGCAAGACAACAGGTTTTTTTTGAGCATCCATGGGATGCAGGACCTCATAGAGGTGGACAGCGATGCGGTGCGGATACGTAGGGTGTCGGAAGAAACACGGGAGTATCGATGAGGTGATGGAGTGACGATACGTCAGGGAAGGACCATGAGTCTGGAAACAGGCTAGTAAACCATTGTTTGATTTAATCTTTGAGTTAAAGTTTTCCCTGAAATTTTTATTCACCACCCTTGGAAGGGAAATTTGGGGATGAATTTATTTAAGTGGGGATGTTTGTAAGAACTCGGTTCTTCCATTGATGTATGGGTCAGTTTTTTTCAGTTTTTGACATGTTTCTGAGAAAACTGGAGAAACTGTGCAGTTTTTGGAAAATTCTAGATTAAACGTTGTGTAATTTTTCTCGTGTGTGAAGACCACACATGGCGTGTGGGCATGTTGGCCGAATGGAGATAAATTACCAAGTACACACCGTGTACACTTAGTATACGCTATGTAGGTCTTGACCATGTGGCGGCTATACATGGCGTGTAATGGTGTCGGCGAGGGTAAAAATATTTTAGTAAGTACATGTCATGTACTCCTTGTACATGCCATGTAGTCTAGCCGTGTACGAGGGATATACACAGCGTGTGGGTAAGTCAGTAAGGAAGATTAGAAGAACCAAGTACACGCCGTGTACTTCCTAGTACACATCGTGTACTCTTGTTGGCAGGGCCTGGAAAGTAAGTCGGTGGAAAATTGAATGCCATATGAACAATAAAAGAACCTACGCAGCGTGTGGTCCTAATTACATGCCATTTATTTTCTTTTTTTCACTTAAAATGTGTATTATTCTCATTTATCTGGTTCTGGACAGAACCCTCGAGAAATAGGTGGTCGGGACTTCAAATTGATCTCATTCTTTCATCAGAAGTCGGATTCAAACACCATTTGATCCATTGGATCCCCCTTGGCAAGGCCTTGATTCCTTTAGATCCATTTTTCTTGATTTCTATTCTAAACCGAGTTATTTGGGTTTGATCATTTTTGTTTCATTTGTAGATCTACCTTTATTTAGTTCGAATTAGAGGTTATTACCGGAGGAGGACCATCACACATGTATGAGGTAGGTGGTGCATACCTTGTTTTGTGTTTCCGTGGACATTTGGGTGGTGTGGCCTTTGGATCATCTTTGGGTATTTTGAGTGAGACCCTGTTATAGTTTTTGTTGCATATTTAAGGGATTGTGAGACTTGTGGGATGCCTTTGGGTATGCCCTGCACCTATTTTTCTTGAGCGAGGTCGGGCGAGGGGTCATTGCTCAAATGGGGTATTTTGGTCGGGTATGCCAAAATGGTTTTAAAATGAATTGTGATGAATAAACTGCTGAGTTTAGATTTTTTAAGCATGATTAAATGTATCAGAGGCTTTCAAGACCTCAGTACTGGTATGGTGCAACCATGGCTAGTGAAATTAAATTGTTTATTTGTTTTCATGTTTTAAATTGATTCTTTGATTATTTTATGTAATTGCTGAATTTCATATGCTTGAACCCTTTGGGTTGTGTTTGGAATGGACCGTATATTTTCTTGAGTGATGTTGATCACAGTTTGTGCTAGGCCTGGATTACTTTGGGTGGTTTTGACCACGGGATTGGGCGTCATGGACATCGAGATTGAGACAGTGAGACTGTCAGGTTGGGCATAGCCCGAGTTACTTGGATGTAAATTCCATATGATACTGAGAAACATGGTCACGGGTCACGAGGTGCCAGAGATTTTGTGTCTTGGGTACTATTTTGGTGATTACCTCCCACTTTTGATTTTAGTAGTGTGCACACAAAGAGGCTTTGTGATGAGGTGGTTTTGACCACTCATGTGGGTAGAGTACCCTAAGAGTTGCGGTTTAGGTACCATTGGTTTGGGGTTTCTTTTCATTTGAAGCCATGTGAAAGGAGATGAGCCTTTGGGATATGGCGATGAGACTATCAGGTTAGGGTCTAAGGCTCATCGTGATTGAGGTCGTGGGCCGGGACACTTTATTTGAGGGCAGACATCACTGTCCCTCTGAGTACATTATTTGAGGGAATACATCTTTGCCCCTCCAGTTTCTTATTTGAGGATAGGCATCACTTTTCTTCTTATTTAATTTTTTTGTGCGTGCCTTTGGGATGTCTCTACTTGAGACATGAGGTGTCAGGAAGCACACGGTGTCGGGCTACTTGACTGAGATTCCGACATTGGATGAAGTAGGTGACACTTCATGGTGGCTGCAGAGCACCAGTGAAGTCTATGTTTATTTGTGCATCATACTATTTACTGCTTTACTTAAAATTACATTCCTGCTTAAACACTTATATTACATACACACCAATGGGTAGTATCCTTCTGATATTCATCTCACACCCTACACGGGCCCTTCGGGACATGTTCAGGATTTATGGATTTTCGTTCAGAAGAGAGATCAGCTTTAGGAGCTGGATTATATTAGTTATTTCTTAGAGATGGTATAGACCTTGAGGTATTTACTAGCTAGAGTTTACTTTGTTTTGATTTCTTTCTGTACCATCATGCATACCTTGTTTATTGTAGATACTTTCGGTTAGCCATTGGTTCCCTTTTATATATTGACTTTCTATGGATGCATGATTTTTCAGTTCTCATAGTTGTTACAGGTGGTTTAGTGTAATTCCCCAAACCTAGAAGCCCAGAGTCGGTGCATTATTACAAAACATTGGCATGATCACAAAAGATCAAATCTTGAAAGACCGATTAGTTTAGTAGCCTTGGAAGTACTAGATACATTCATAAGGTTTACATTACATCATAAAATGGAAAACTACAACAACATTGTTTCCAAAGACAACATTGAGATCCCATAGACTATCCCTACAGGTCAGTCATAATATACTTCTTCGCATCCTGGGAAAAATAAAACATTGAAAGGGGTGAGCTCAGATGCTCATTAAGGATAACAATATAGCGGAAACTTTCATTAATAAGCATAAACATTTAAGGAAATGTATAAGACTAAAACAAAATCCTTTTAAACTTTAACTTCAGCATAATATGGAAGAGATAAAAATCAAACAATTCCATTTACTTATTCACATGGATATTCTACTAGTCAAATAATCACATGCAATATCAATAGCCACTTTCATAATGATGGAATGCATAATTCAAGACTTTCATAACCACATAGTCAAGGCCTTGTGCCAAGACTACAAATAAGATTTTTTTAAGGCCATATTTCAAGATACTACTTTGTCTCATGATACCTACTGATGCATCAAGGAGCTATAGCGGGCTCCACCCTTCACTTACTAAGTCCAATGCATTCCTCATATGAAAAGGTTTAAACATAACATAAACATTCGTATTAAAACTAGCATACGAAATGTCAATACTTTATCCATAAACCATGAATGGTTTAAAAATAACAAATCCAAAGTCAAATATATCACAAAAACTTAATAAAATATTTATGTTTCGTATCATAATAAATCAAATTCAAATACGCTTAAAATCTATCAAAGGATGTTGACATTGATGAAATCAAAGCCTTTTTTAGAGAAATATCTCTTTCTATTTTGAAATATTTTAAAATTCATATAATTATAAAATAAAACATTTACTTTGTAAATATTCTTAAAAGCTTGTAAGGTAAGATTTTATGATGTTATAATGGCGAAAAATATCCACACCCGCTATATAAGTTAAAAAAAGACATTCTTACCTTAGTTTTGTCGAAAAGGTTATAAAGTACCTTGTTTGGAAAACGACGGAAAGATTCCTTTCAAAAACGTCTTATGAAAAGTCAAAAAAGGGTATAAATGACTTTATCCCATAGTCTAGTAAATAGTAAAAATGTTTTGAAATACATTTTTAAGAAATATAGATGTGGATGATAATGAGGTCCCAGTAGATACTTACGTTAAAACAACCTCAGATAATAAAGAGATTGTGAAATTAACCTGTACCTTGTACTTTTCCTTGGTCGAGGGTTGGTTAACCTCCTATATAATGGTGAAATAATTGTTATTAAATTATACAATAATCATATACATTAATATGATATTATATATGATATTTTAATATTTCTTTGTTAATAATATTTTAGTATTATCGTCGTTTTGGGTGTTAACTGATTCATTTTCCTTTATATGCTTTGTCATGTAAGTAATGTTTGTTATGGATATGATGTATCTTATTCATATTCAAAATTATATTAAGTCTTTAAACATTATTTTTAATCATCAAATGAAAATTAGTCTTGAATGGATACGATGGGGAATGAATCTCATCGTGTTCGTGGAGATGGTAATTCGTACGTACGCACGAGCAAAAATATCATTATTTTGATATTAAAATAATATATAATTGGATTTTATATAATATATAGAGAATAATTATCATGTTATATTTATTATTTATATCAATTACACATAATTATTATACCCATCCAAATAATAATGTATTGAATAACAATTACACCACGACGTGGAGACGGTAAGCCATACGTACGCACTTATAGTAACATGCCATTCAAAATATAGATAGAATAAAGAATATGGTTGTGCCATATTTATAATAACATAACAGTATACATAATATACTGGATTTATTATTTTATAATGGAACAAAAAAGAAAGAGGAAGTGCAAGAATAAAGGAACTTGAAAGAGCTGATGAAATATTTACCTCTTTTTTGGGTTATTCCTTTTGATTTGATCAAAAGGAATCCTTAGGATGGATTTTTGAGTAAATTAAGGCCTCTAAGATGAAGGTAGGATAGTTTAGATGGTATTTGGGCAGAGGTTGGCTGATCCAAATGGCTTTTAAGGTGTTAATTAGAGAGAAGGGGGAGTGCCCTTTTATAAGAGGGGTGAGGGGCACCTTAGGAAAAGCTAGAAATATTATTTTATAATAAAATCATTTCAGGTTTCTAATGGATCCAAAATGAATTATTTAAAATCTAAGGTGGGTATGGGTCGAAAACCACTCAAATAATAGGTTTTATACAGGTTTGGGTCACTATATTAACCTTATTTTTTAGATTTAACTCTTAGTTAAATAGTTTGACATTTACCATGTCTCTTTGTATTTTTATATTATATGGTTAATAAACTTACTATAAACTTCCAAGAGAACCCAAAGTGGTTAATTAATGATACAAATATCATTATATAAGTCTTTTGTCCGAACCTTAAATTTTTAGGAATAGAATATCAATTAATAATATAATATTTGTATTAAAAACTCTTTTATGTCAATTTTGACACTATTTGGTATTTTGTTTTTTCTAAATTCATAAAAACATTATTACTTCGAAAAAAATTTATATAACCAACCCTAATATGTTATATTAACCTATAAAATTAATTTAATTCATAAAAAGTCTCAAATTATATTTATTTGGATATTTATAATATAAATTATTTTAATATTTCATTAATACTGTAATTATTGCATCATCATTGTGTCATAAATAAATTAATTCATTTAATGTCTAAAAAAAAATAAAGGACCATTATGTAGGAAATATTTTTATATTTATAATTAATATTTGTAGTCAAATTTATCTTATGTATGACCCTATATTAAAAATGTTTTAGTTATTAAACTTTGATTTTAACTCTTTTAACTCTTCTTTAAGTAAAATAATAGTAAATATCCTAATATAATCCAAGTGGACCTAAAGGATCATATTTTTTTTTTCTAAGGTTGTTTTTGGTCTAATTAAATGTATCCAATAGAATTAGTACATGGGTTAGGGTAATAATAATGTCATTTTTACCCTTAATTACCCTATTTACTTTTAATAGTGTTAAATAAAACTAAAAAGTTACTATTCACAAAAAAAATATTTTCATCTTATTGAACCACATTTTACTTACTGATATCAACCGTGTCTCTCAGATTTTTGAAATTCAACTCACAGAAGCAGTAAAATTAAGTTTTATGTAAATTTGCAAATGCTCCTAGGAGGAGGGTAAAAGACAGTAAAAAGTTTAATAAAATTTTTATATATCTAAAATTATTATAAACTAACTCCAATGAATTACATTGAACTTATATATGTATTATGTATCTATTTTGACTGAAAATAAATTTAAATAAAAATTTGGTTTTAAACTATAACTCAGTGTTTTTCACTATTCCTCAAAATTTGAAAGTTTTCAGAAAAATATCAAAAATTCACCCTAAGCTAATTTCGATATTCCGAATCCAAAAATGAAGTCCATTTTGAATGATAAAATTTATAAAATTTCAAAAAGTTGGTATTACTATTCATAACAGCTAGTTTGATTGGTTGTGGTGTGTTAGAACTCAAAGTTGCATACAACACACGCTATTGTGTTATTCAAAGAGAAGCGTACTATGGAAGTTTGGGGTGTTACATTTAGTATATTTTTGTGTTTATATTCCGCTGCTGTTGTTTATATTTATTTCTTCTTCTATTTATTGTTATTGATTGTGCTTCCACTATGCTGGTCTGGTTCGAGTCTGCATAGTCTTCTAATATTATATTATGCTCAGAATAGTACCATTATTATCTTTTGAAAGTGTATAGCCTCCCCACTATAACTATCCATACCCTCACTACTAGACGGTAGCCTTTGGTGTTCAGGGAGGTGCACCTAAGGTAGTAACACCCGACCCATTTAGCACTGTTCGGGTGGCTGTTCGGGTCCAGGATGTTACAATTGTGAACATAATAATAATGTACATAAATTATACTGGTAACATAACAATAATGTCCAAACCTTATGTTGTGAATATAATAATAATGTATAAGCATCACACTTATCTCATGAGACATTAAACCTTAACCAATTAATTAGTGGGTGATGTAGGACTCCACCAATCATCATCCATACATATGTATTCCATAAGATGTCAATCATTCTCCATGACACGAAAACCAATGGAAATAAAATGAGTTTTATATCATTTCAAAATGGTATCGTGTAACATGAAATCAAAAATGTGTTAGTAGATACCAAAAATTAAATCACCCAAGAAGAGTATTTTATAAATTTTTATAGAAGGTTGATTATAAAAAATAACTTCATGGGAGATAATTTCTTTGGAGATAAAACAGAAAATGGAATAAAAAATTAACAAAAAATGTATTTAGAAATCATTTCAAAACATCATCATAAAGAGATTAAGTTATGATTCACTTTCAAAAAGATAAATTTTTAGACTTTTTTATGAATCCATTTCTAAACATATTTAATAATAAATATTAATAAATCATCCTTGAAAAATAGATAAAGGTTTTTGGATGGAAATGTTGAGTAGAAGATAAAATATATGATCATGAAAGGAAAAACATCATTTCAATATTAAAAATACCTTTATTTAAACCCACATTATGAAAAGAGTGATAAATATTCCATTTGAAAATGGGAAAAGATAAATTTTAAGATCACCAAAAATAAAATATACTTATATTTAAAATTTTGAAAGGATAACATTAGTGGGAAGAGAGAACATGGACAGGAGTAAATTAAATATAATATCATCATAGGATAGAAGAAAAAATCTTTTGAAAACATATTCAAAGAGGAATAATGATGACTTAAGAAAAGAGGTTGAATCAAGAAAATCCCATATGGATTTGGTAACCTTTGGAAAACCCCTTAGAAGACAGAAAATTTGTTGGATTTTTTAATCCCATGAAATTAATTATAAGTATGATAAAAATAAATCCATGGTTAGTATATACACTACATAAATTAAAATAAGCAATGAATATGTAACATATCTCAATGAATAAAATTGATATAGGAAAACCCTTACTAGTTTATATTAAAGTAAAACAAAGAGAGTGAAGGAAGGGTCATGAAAAGACTTGTGAAAATGCAAGAAAGAATAATTAATAATGAGAATATAATCCGTTTGGTTTTACGTACACCATATAAAATAATAATATATGTGTAATATGAAAACACACATCAATAAAGGGAAACTGAGATGAAAACCCTTAACATGGATTCTTGATATGTTGGACGTGATCTAACCTCCTATATAATAAAAATAAATTTCATAATAACATATTTTGGATCATTATTAATATATATAACCTTTTATAACCTTTTATAAACTTTAATTATAATCATTAATTATACATTCATTAGTTAGTGATCGTTTATTTTCATCATTGGACATTTGTAATTTTCAATTGTTTTGTACATGTTTCATAATAGTGACCTAAAACACCATTATTTGATACCAAGTTCATCATTAAAATATTATAAAATGTATTTAAATCATTTTTTGTTGTTATTTATTCATTCTCATGTTAAATATATGGAAACTATGGGCATGGTTTGAGATAATAGGATCCAATACGAGCTTGTTTTCGATAATTTACCGATATTAATATATTATGTTATAATGATTATAAATTTTTGTGTCAACCTTTAAGAACCATATTAATGATATATATTACTAATTAATATAATATATATTAATCAAATATATTTTATAACCATCCATATAATGTGGTTATGAAAAAATAAAACACATCTTCCATAGAGGCGGTAGTTCGCACATACGCACAAGCGACGTTTTCATTTTATAATGAATGGGAGGGAAGAAAGGTAGGTAATAATTTATCTTTATATAATATTTATTATGTAATGAATATTAAATTTATTACTTAAATACATTATTATTACCATCAATTTGAGGTGATTAATAAAAACAAAATATGATATTCATGGAGGTGGTAGTCCACACATACACATGAGCAGTGTTTTCATTTTTCGAATGGTTGGGTGGAAGGTTGAAAGTGATTATTGAATTAACCTAATAAAATTTTAGTATACTTAAAATATTTAATTAATCATGTTATAATGGGTATGATAGATTTTATGAGGTATAAAATGAATGAAATGAATAGAAATGAAAGGGAGTGATTAAAAATATTTCCCTTACTCCTTTTAAAATTGGATTAAACTCTTAAAGGATGATATTTTTATGAGAACATAACCTATAATTCATTTATATAAGTGTTGGGGAAGGATTTGGGTAGATTTTATTTGAAATCAGTAGATTAATTTGCGAGAAAAAGTGGGGTGATAAAGGGGTCCTTTTATAGGTGAGAGGGGTGGCATTCTTATAAATACCCATAGCTTTATATTAAAGGAATTTCAGTTTCAAAGGAAGGTGACTCTAAAAGTATAAAATATTAGATATGGTGTGATTTAAGGTTTATAAATTCCTCAACAGATTATTTGGAGGCATGTTTTTGACATCTTTTAGTTCTTTAACCCCTTAGATTTAACCCTTTTACCATTATGACTTTTACCATGGTAACTAGTTTTACCTATGTAATTTATTTTTTAGGAATAAAAATAAAATTGAACTTATTACATAATTTTTAATTTTTAATTAAAAATATTAAATTCATTTTATTAGATATGATTTTTAAGTGGTAAAAATTAATTCTCAAATAAAAAATGTTAAACTCATTAAAAATAGATTTAGAAAAAAATATAACTTAAGTTTTAAAATGTAAAATATAGGTTAATGAATTAAAAAAATAATATTTTTAAAAATATATTTTTACTTATAAATTAATATTTAGAAAATAAAAATGAATTATAAATTTTCATTTATGATTATACCCAAATAATGTTACAAAATTCGTGGTACTTGTAAAAACAGTACATTCGCTATTCACCTAAAAATAAATTTTTTAGAAAAATCCCCAAATTTAATCATAAAATAATATTTTCATATTGATTCCAAGAATAAATTTCACTTTTTAGAATTCAAATTTTAAATTTTAGGAATTTAACTTTTAAATGGAAGCAAAAAATATAATGAAAGCTCTTTTTATAGGAAAATTAGTTTTTCGAATATTAACTATTTTATTTTTATTTCCAATAAATTAATAATTAAATTAGTGATAATATTATATATATAATATAATTTATTAAAATTTAAACATAATATATTTAGTTTTTAAAAATAAAAAATCATAGTGCATAAAAAGAAATTTTTTGGATAAAACTTTTTTAAGCATAAAATGATCTTATTAGTTATTTATTTGTGATCATTGAATTTTATCAATGCACTAGTATTAAAATTGAACTTTGTTTTTCTTTATACCTATATATCACAATGTGGTTACCTTTATTTATACCCACTAACTTAATAGATACATTATAAAGATTGTATTTACTAATAATTTTATCTTAATAAAATATATCACGACTTGTTTTAGTTTGATGTTACATGTGAAGAAAGATATTAAACATGGTATTTATTTAGAAATAAATTTGATACTGAAATCTCATAGTGTTACACCACTATTATCCCCACTACACAAACCATCCCCGCCTCTTCACACCAAACATCAGTACCAATGTTCATAATTTCACATTTAAACATATCATTATCCATTTATATATTTACCATTTTACCATCCAAATTACATTCATTATTCAATTAATTATTCATATTTAATTTGAATCATTCATTAACCATAATCCATGTTATATCATCCAACAATAGTTCATTTCAATCATTAAAAGTTCATTAATAGCCCATAATTTATTAGATTCCATCCCACTTCCCATTAACATATCTGTTATTATCAACCATATACATACCAATAGAAAACTATAAAACAACCCCACAACATCTACACACCCATTTCAACAACCACTACAAGAGACAAAGACACCAACCACCACAAATTCTTCAATTTTAAATCAAAATTCCATGTCTGAACATCTTCACAGTACATTCCATATTTCCACATAACCAATTTATTACCAGCTTTATGTGATTTAACCAATTATGAAGATGAAAAGAATATTAAAATTAGATTACAATGTTATCATATCCACACACCTAAATCTACCACACATTCAATAATGAAAAACAATATCATAATAGTGAACAAATTTAAACTAGTATCATATTGCAATATAAATTGATCATGGCCTCCATAAACATTATTACCATTATTTCATATTCTCAAGAAAATATATCATTACCATATTTAAATGATTATAATTTTATAAAAGGTGATTTCCATAATTTACTCTCAATAATGGGACACATATCACAGTATTAAAAAACTCTTACCAACAATAACAATCAACCATCATTCACATGTAATAACAATTATCCCAACACTATTCTATAATGAATCCGTTGGGGGTGAATTTCATTATCAAATTTCACAAAAAAATAAAACTAACCACTTCTTAAGTAATATAATATATACTTTTCTTTAAAATATTATGTAGTGTAAAGTAAATAAGAATAAATATAAAGGTATAAGAAGTTTTTGTAGTGGTTCAAGGATACAAAAACCTTCCCTATTCCACTCCACTAACACTCAATGTGGGTTTGTTGATTTTTATTCTAACCCTTTCCTGAGGGATCATAAAAATGATTGAAAAAAATTATTACTTGTTTCAATGATTCAAGAGATTTTATAAGGCTCTCACTTTTAAAAATTATCCACATTTTTTATAACCACACTCAGTACAAGGAGTGTATACTTTGAAAAATTAGAGAAACATGTAGAAATTAAACTCCAGTTGATATCACACTATTGTAAACACAAGAAAATAAAGAATAATGAAAACCACTATAGAATGAGTTTACATTAAAAAACTAAACACTAGAAAGGTTTATTTGACTACATTAATTATGAATATCATGAGTACAAGCATCAAAAATTTATTTTACTTCATTTATTAGTCACACAGTACAATAATAACTCATATGTGCAGTAAGAAAAATCAAAAGCATGCAATCATTAAAAATGTTCTATCACTTTTGTCTATTTAATACATTCACGTATTACTATCAATATAATTTTTTTTTCAATTGAGAATAACATATAAAATATCTAGAAATAAACTCGGTCAAAGATGTTCTCAAAATACTCCATGAAAATGGATAATTAAATGACCATTGAGTGCAGTCTTCAACCTTCCTTAAAATCAACAATCAATTGAACTCAATCAATACCCCTTAATAAATATTCAAATTTTATAATAATAACAATTCATGGGTAATATTTTATTATAAATAAATAAATTTCAAGTCTTCCAGGAAATTATATGACTATTAAATTTAAAATTCACTAAGTTGTTTTTAGGATTCTTCCTTCATTACCTAAGAGTCATCTCTTACAACTACATAGTATTCATTCCTTATAACTTTTCAAGAGTTGTATCCTTTAACTTTATAAGTTTCATTTCCTCTAAGTATGTAAAATTCATTCCCTCTAACTCTATAAGAGTCATTTGAAAGACACCATAAGAGTTAATCTCAATTTACATACATATCATGTCAATTTTATAAGGATAATTACTTTATGAAATTTAAAATTATGAAAACTTCTATAAGATTCATTCTAATCTTCGTAAGGATTATTCTAATTTACATAAATATGATTTAATTTCATAATATTCAATACTTCTATAAGATTCATAACCTCTAGTGAAATTATTCACATTAAAGTGAAATAAAACCTCAAGTGGCATTACACGCGCTATGAGTGACATGTATATTCCTGATGCACCCAAGGTTACCAATGTGATAAGTTTGAAAAAATAAATTTAAAAAAAAATCACAATTTATGAAAAAAAACAAAGCTAAGACAATCAACTTTGGTGTTTAAAAATTCATTTTTAAACCAAAACCACCATTCAAGCATTTTATCAAAACTTTGGTGTGCACAAAACGTTTTTAAATAAAAACCCCATTAAAAACAAGATTCCTTTCCAAAAAATACATTGAAATCATAAATCAGTTCAATTTAATGAATAAAACAAAGTAATTTACAATAAAAATAAGCAATTCATAGAATTTTCCCTTTGTATAAAAACACTTACCTATAGAATAGAGGTGTAACTAATTAACTTTGATGATAATTACTTAGGAAGAGTAGATCAGGTTCTCCTAATCCTATACCAATAAGAAACACATAAAACCTCTATAAAACCCATTATATAATAATATACATCCCCTTTGTATTTCACATGATGATAAGAGAAGAGGCCTACTAAGGATCTACAAAGAAGAAGTAACATCAGACCAAGAAATTAACATACCTAGAGATAATCCATCAAGAATGAATGAAACCCACCTATAATACCAAGGGAGAAGCCTCTAGTATTATGGGGAAGGATTAGGTCAATCCAATATGATATTAGGGGTCATTAGGGGTTAAACTGGGGTACTAGGGGTTTTTAATTAAAAAATCATAGCACTAAAAATCCCACGTTCATGGTTTTCTAGAGAGGTCGCATAGTTAAGAGTAACCATGTGCCTTAACCATGTGTCCTCCTGGTATTATGTTTGGAGTGCACAATTTGGTTTCACTGTTACTTTAACTATTCAATAACTATAAGGACATAATGTTTTTCAATGGAAATTCAATTATTATAAATATGTCATAAAATCACATGAAAACATAACAAAATGAAATATTAAGAGCTAAGTGACCTTTAAACATATGTTTTCCACTTCTGTGTTTGGAATTTTGAAAATCTGACATGTGCGATTTTGATCAGTAAGACTAACCTTACCCATTAATAATAAAATAAAATTTAGGCATCTTAAAAAGTAACAATTTGACCATAGTAAAAGTATTGATATTTTTTTTAAGTCATAAATAATTAATTATAATTAATTAATTAATTTAAAATATGTATTTTCTTAAAATGTGTTCATAAATTAACAATTTTATGTCTTCTAGTTTTTAGATAATTTTATAAGACCTGACGTAATTTTTGAAAGCATCATAAAATCAGTTTTAATTTTAAAAACTATATTTTTCAAGTAAATTATGATTTTAATTAAATAATAAATTAATCAAATTTATAAAATTATTTTTGAAAAAAGGACTTCATTTTTTGATTCTATACGTTGAAATATATTTGGGGTGAATTTTGGGGATTTTTCTGAAATACTTGAATTTCTTATGAATTGTAAAATACCATAATTTACAAAATAAGCTAAATAAGATAATTATAGAGTCATTCATGATGTTCTGCTGATGTAAGAGAAATTTTTTTGGGTTAAGATGATAAAATTAATATTCTTGGTCATTTAAGACTCACTATTCCTTGTCTTCTGGGAAAATAAAAAACTAATGAATTTTATATTGAGAAAACTCCTCTCCCCTCCACTATAAAAACCACCCTTCACACCCTCATTTCCTCACACCTCTCAAGATTCAATACTTGTCGAAAATATACCCAATAATATTCCCTATCCCCTACCCCACGTCCAAGAGCTTCTGGTCTCATCAAAATACCAATCCTAGGCCCCTTAAGGAGGATCTCAAGAGGAGGATTCAAGAGGTAATTTCTCTCCCTCTTTTCCTTTAAATTCCTTTCAATTTCAAGTTCTTTTCTTATTCTCTCCCCACCTATCATCTTCAAAATTGTATTTTAACTCCATTATATTACATATACTGTAATTTTATGATACTAATGGGATATTATACCACACAACCCCCTTTCCCTATTTCTTTTATTTTATAAAAGAAAACGTTGTTTGGGAGGTGTTAATCTATCACCTTCAAGAATGACATGTTTTCTTTTTCCATTTATACATTCAGATCTGGTCATGAAACCATTTTTATGGTTGAACCATAATATTTTATATTTATTATTTTCTATTTAAAGTTCTAGAACTAACTTATGTACATATTACTAAATGATTAATCCAAACAAGTTTGTTGTGGTCGAAAAACCGCCAATATTAACTCAAACAATCATCATTTAATTCTTATCTAATTATTCATACACATGATATATAATATAATAAATTAAAAGATAATTTAAACTCCTATAATATAATTAATAACATGTAATATCAGTTCTTTATGTTTACCCATGTTCTACTCGAACTTCAATTTATGAATACAGGTGAACCGCTCAAGAAAACCATAAAAACAAACATTCTTGAAAAATGTTTTTAAACTCTATAACTCATCCAAAGGCACATACAATAACTCAATGAAACCATAATTTACCATATTCATGTACACAAGGTTTTTTAATTGTTAATTAATTAATGTAATGTGGTTATATATGACATTAAATCAAAGGAAGCGTTCGTATATAAGGTAAGGGGAAATTCTCGAACCCAACTTTCATCCTTCGGGTTATCCCTATTCCACTCCTTTTTTGATATGGTTACTCCATAAAAATCATTTTTTCATCATTTTATTTCCTTATCTTGGATATACATGTTTTTAAATGGTGTTTATGTCAAAAAAAATGTTTCCCAAAAGAACACTTCTTTTAAGGACACACCTTTTACTTCTCATTCAAGGTTGACAGTTCTTGTAACATGTATGTTATTCCCTCTTTCTTTTGGGAACCCAATGTTTATGAATATGTTCTTAAGAGATTAAAAGCATTCATTTTAATGGGTTATTTATGTTAATTTTTGATATATTTTCATTGTGGCATGCATGATAAATGATAATGTTATGATGTGAGGGGTGCGCCCAGAATTATATAGCGCAATATGAATGTTTCAATGTGATGGGTGCTCCCGGAATTATATAGTTCCCCAATACATTGGGTAAAGTGATTAATCTCATTATTTAATGTAAAATGATGTGTGAACAAGATTATATCTTTTTTCACAAGTATGTGTGGTATTTAACCACTAAGAAATGATGTTTCATTCTTATGCATTACCCCATTTCAAGTCTCCTATTAATGCTTCCTATCATGTTCATGATCCTTTGCCTATATTATTTTTATGCTCAACCATTGTTTTATTTTTCTTATTTATCCTATTTATGGGATTTTAGATCACCCATTTTTATGTATATCCTCATGTGGTTACATGTATTAAGTATAGGTCAAATGCTAATGATAAGCTAGAGAAGAAGGAATTAAATAAATGTTTATGCTTGGTGTTGTAATTGTTATGTATGGTCCTAGTTTTCCCAAGACACTAAACCTTGGTATCCTATATGTGTAATACTATTGTGTTTTTTATATTTAAAATGATGAAATAGTAATGTACGAAAAATTCTGGGTCAATATAGTTGGTATCCTAGGCAAGGTTTAGTTAATTTGGGAATTAGTATTAGTGAACCCTAAAGAAAACCTCTAGTATGAGACTAATTACAAATATTCATACAAGAAGATTTACCAAGGGATACCATATGTTATGATTTTATTATAAACTATGAAAATGAATAATTTATTTATTCATGACTTGTTGACTTATGTTTTGTTCTAACCTTTTCTATTTTAGAAAATTGTGGGAACCAGCAAAAACCAGGCCAACAACTCGTATGAGGGCCAACGCAAAGATTGCCCAAACAACATCCCCAATGATTTGGGAGGTGGAGTTCATAACTTCATGGAGATTCTTACCCAAATATCTTAGGTTATGAACAATAACTATAATAATGGGTAACATCCTCCTTTACCAAAGAGGAACAACTGAATATCGAGTGTTTTATGCGGCAACGACCACCGACGTTTAGTGGATCTTCTGATCCACTAGTAGTGGAACAGTGTGTTAACTCCATGGAGAAGATATTTTATGTGCTTCACTATTCTGATATGGATTATGTGGCACTAGTCATTTATCAGCTAGATAGAGAGGCCGATCAATGGTGATATTTGATTAAGAACACCAAACCAAGGGAGGAAATTGAAGAGATGGAATGGGAAGACTTTAGGATAATGTTTCTTAACAAGTATTTCCCAAGAACTATCCACACAAAGTTGGAGAGAGAATTAATAGAGCTCAATAAAAAGGAAGTAGAATCTGTCACAACCTATGAAGCTAATTTCACAAGGCCTGCAAGGTACGCTTTTAGTTTTGTTATCAATAATGATAGAAAAATTGATAGATTATTTAGTGGATTAAATCCACACCTTCGTAAGGCTCTTGAAATTCGAAACTTTGGGAGTTATGAAGAAGTTTTTTGATGTGATATCAAAGTGGATATGGAGTTTATAGAATGGTCTCATGGATATGGTGATAATAAATGAAAGATGGAGTTTCAAGATGGAGGATATAATGACAAAGGTGGGAAGAAAACTCAATGACCCACATGCCAAAAATGTGGGAAGTTTCACCATGGGAACTGCCTCAAAGGGAAGGGGAAGTGATTAAAGTGGGGGAAATAAGGACACTATGATCTAGAGTGTCAAAAGGACATGAAAAGGAAGGATAATGTAGCTGAAGAAAGGATATAACCACCCATGGTTCAATGATACAACTATAGGGAGAAAGGGCACTATGCAAGCCAGTGCACTAAACCTTGAGTTCTTGAGGGTAATCGGCATTAGTAGCCACCAAAGCCAAAGGAACAAGGTAAGTATTATTCCATCACTACTTTAGAATTAGATCAAGATAATGAAGTCATACAAGGTACACTTTATATTCACTCAATAATGAAAAATAGTCTTATTTGATTCTGGTTCTACGCATTCCTTTATATCTTTCAAGTTCACTAGAACTATATAATCAAATCCCTAAAACCTTGGAGTAGATATATCTTTAAAAACACCAAGTGGTGAAATCATTGCAACCCAAGTGTTTGAATCTTCTCCTATTGGCATTTGTGGAAAGATTCTTCCATCGAATCTTGTAATACTTCCCTTGGTGGAATTCAACGCTATAATGGGAATGGATTGGCTCTCGTTATATAGAGCACATATCAACTATTGGGAAAAGGAAATATATTTTCATATTTTGAACCATCACATGATCCTCTAAAAATTCAAGGACGATCATGAATCTCCCTTGAAAAATTATTTAATGGTGTGGGTGTTGATTCCCTATGAAGAAGCATACCTCTCCCAAATGGTTGGGTCGAAGGAAAGTGCCAACCTTGCAGAAATGCCCATCATGAGGGAATATGGTGATGTATTTCCTGAAGATTTACTTGGACTTCCCCTGGATTGTGAGGTAAATTTCTCAATTGAACTCATACCCATAGAAACTCCTATCTCAAAATTTCCCTATCGGATGGCTCCAATCGAACTGGAAGAGATAAAGAAGAAACTGCAAGAGCATCTGGACAAAGGGTTCATACACCCCAGTGCATCACCTTGGGGTGTTCCAGTGCTCTTTGTGAAGAAGAAGGATGGAACAATTCAGTTGTGTATCGATTATCGAGAACTCAACAAGATCACCATAAAGAACAAGTATCCTCTTCCAAGGATAGATGACTTGTTTGATTAGTTAAGAGGAGATCAATACTTCTCAAAGGTGGATCTTCATTCTGAATATCATCAGTTAAAGGTGAAGAAGGAATATATTCAGAATACTATCTTCCGTAAAAGGTATTGGCACTATGAGTTTCTGGTCATGCCCTTCAGACTTACTAATTCCCCTATAATCTTCATGGATTTGATGAATAGAGACTTTAGACATTACCTCAAAAATTTGTGGTAGTGTTTATTTATGATATTCTCATATAATCCAAGAGCAAGGAGGAACATGAAGAACATATAAGAGTTGTGTTGGCGATATTGAGAAAGGATAAGTTGTACACCAAGTTCAGCAAGTGTGAATTTTGGATGAATCAAGTCACATTATTGGGACATGTGATCGCAAGTGAGGGAATTTCTGTGTACCCTTCAAAAACAAAGGTGATTGAGGAATGGCCTAGGCCCTCTAATGTCACAAAAATCTGTAGTCTTCTTGGATTATCTAGGTACTAATGCCGTTTTGTGAAACATTTCTCATGATTATCAATCCTGCTAACTAAGTTAAGAAGGAAAGGGGTAAAGTATGTATGGACAGAAGAACGTGAGGGAATCTTCACAGAGCTAAAGAGAAGGCTGATCACTGCACCTGTACTCACGCTACCAAAAATTGGTGAAAGTTTTGTGATATTCAGTAATTCTTCAAAGAAAGGCTTGGGTTGTGTATTCATGAAAAATGACAATGTGATAGCCTATGACTCACGGCAGTTGAAGATACATGAGAAGAACTACCCAACACATGATCTAGAGATGGAAGGCATGATTTTTGCCTTGAAAATCTGGCGGCACTACCTTTATGGTGAGAAGTGTGAAATATACACCAACCACAAGAGCCTAAAGTATATATTCATATAAAAGTAGATCAACATGCATCAAAGTAAATGGTTAGATCTAATCAAGGATTATGATTTCTCTATTCACTATCGTCCTAGAAAGGCGAACAAGGTAATTGATGCTCTAATTAGAAAAGGACCTTCTACTCTATCCATGTTATGGATTGAGAAAGACCCTATCTTCTTGGATATGAAAAGGATGGATTTAGAAATCATAAGGGCAGGGGATACATTTTACCTTTCCCAAATTTTTGCGCAACCATCCATCCAATAGAAGATTAAGGAAGCACAAAGGGATTATGTGGAGATACAAAAAATGGTGAATGCAGTAAAGGAAGGGAAGCTACAAGAGTTCCATATCGATGATTATGGTGTGATTTGGTTTGGAATGCAGCTTTGTGTGCCTTCATCACCCAGGATAAAGAAGGAGCAATTGGAAAATGCACATAGCTCAACATTCTCTATCTATCCTAGGAGTACCAAGATGACCATGATCTTCGAGAACACTTCTGGTGGGATTATATGAAGGTGGAGATTGTAGAATATATCTCAAGGTGTTTGGTATTTTATCAAGTTAAATTAGAACGACAAAGGTCCAAAGGGTTGATGCAACCATTTCCTATACCCATGTGGAAATTGGAGAATGTTACTATGGACTTTGTCACGGGTCTCCTGAAGACGTAGAAGGGAAATAATGTGATATGGGTTGTGGTTGACCGACTCACCAAGACTGCCCATTTTATCGCTATTCAGGAAGACCTCTTTCTTGAACAACTTTCAAAGATATATGTGAATGAAGTGGTGAGAATGCATGGTGTCCCACTCTCAATTGTCTCTGATCATGATCCAAGGTTCACATCTAAATTCTGGAGGAATTTTTCACCATGATTTGAGTACTGAATTAAATTTCATCACGGCCTATCACCCCCAAACCGATGGCCAATCTAGAAGAACTATTCAGACACTTGAAGATATTCTAAGAGCCTACTCTCTAGAATTCAAAGGTGGATGGGATCAGGATCTCCCATTGGTTGAGTTCTCATACAATAATAGATTCCACTTGAGTATTTATATGGCTCCATATGAAGCTCTGTATGAAAATTGAGGTAGAACTCAAACCTATTGGGATGAAGTTGGAGAACAAAATCTACTTGGACCCGATTTTGGGAAAGAGATGACAGAGCAGGTTCAAGTCATCCAGAAACACATCAAATCTTTTCAGATTCAGAAAAAGATCTATGTTGAAAACCGTTGAAGTGACTTGGAGTTTGATATTGGGGATAAAGTCTTCCTTCAAATATCTCCATGGAAGAGAGTCATGTGATTTGGAAAGAAAGGGAAGTTAAGCCCAAGGTACGTTGGCCCCTTTGAAATCCTTGACCGTATAGGATCCATGGCCTATCTGCTTGAACTTCCACCGAATATGGCTCAAGTTCATGATGTGTTTCACGTTTCACTCCTAAGGAAGTACATATCGGACCCCTCACATGTACTAAATTCAGAGGTGGTATAGTCGGAAGATGATCTCTCTTATGAGGAGCATCCAGTAGAGATTCTAGACAGGAGATATGAGGTTCTACGCAACAAGACAACCCACCTTGTCAAAGTGTTGGGGAGGAACTATAAGTTTAAAGAAGCTACTTGGGAACTAAAAGAGGTGATGAAGGATATGTACCCTCACTTATTTGTGTAAAATGAAATTTTAAGGGAGAAATTTCATAAGGGGCAAGAATGTAACAACTCAATATTTTTCAATAGGAGTTCCATTCTTATAAATATGTCATAAAATCACATGAAAACACAACATAATGAACTAATAAGTGATAAGTGACCTTTAAACATATGTTTTCCACTTCTGTGTTTGGAATTTCGAAAATCTGACATGCACGGTTGTGATCAGTAAGATATTTGGAGTCTGATAGGAAAAACTTAATTTTTGGTGAATAGTAACCTACCCTTATGAATAGTAACCTACCCTTATGAATATTAATATGACCATTGTGAATAGTAAATCATCAAAAATAAGACTAACCTTACCCATTAATAATTAAACAAAATTTAGGAATCTTAAAAAGTAACAATTTGACCATAGTAAAAGTATTGGTATATTTTTGTAAGTCATAAATAATTAATTATAATTAATTAATTACTTTAAAAGATATATTTTCTTAAAATGTGTTCATAAATTAAAAATTCTATGTCTTCTATTTTTTTAGATGATTTTATAAGACCTTACGTAATTTTTGAAAGCATTATAAAATCGGTTTTAATTTTAAAAACAAAATTTTTCAAGTAAATTAGGATTTTAATTAAATATTAAATTAATGAAATTTATAAAATTATTTTTGAAAAATAGAATTCATTTTTGGATTCTAAACATCTAAAGATGTTTGGGGTGAATTTTTGGGATTTTTCTAAAATACTTGAATTTTTTATGAATAATCAAATACCATAATTTACAGAATAAGCTAAATAAGCTAATTATAGAGTCATGCATGATGTTCTGCTGATGTAAGCCCAATTGTTTCGGGTCCACATGATAAAATTATTATTCCTAATCATGGAAGACTCACTATTCATTGTCTTGTGGGGAAATAATAAACTAATTAATTTTATATTGAGAAATCCCCTCTCTCCTCCACTATAAAAACCACCCTTCACACCCTCATTTTCTACCTCTCAAGCTTCAATCCTTTTCTAATATCTACCCAAGAATCTTCCCTAGCCTCTCCCCCATGTCCAAGATCTTATGGTCTCATCAAAATACCAATCCTAGGTCCCTTAAGAAGGATCTGAAGAGGAGGATTAAAAAGGTAATTTCTCTCCCTCTTTTCCTTTAAATTCCTTTCAATTTCAAGTTCTTTTCTTATTCTCTCCCCACCTATATTCATCCAAATAGTATGTTAACTCCATTATCATACATATAATTAAATTTTATGACACTAATGGTATATTATATCATACAAACCCCTTTCCCTCTTCCTTTTATTTTATAAAAGAAAACGTTGTTCGTGAGGTGTTAATCTATCACCTTTAAGAACGACATGTTTTCTTTTTCCATTTCTAATTTCAGATATGGTCATGAAACCATTTTTATGATTGAACCAGAATATTTTATATGTATTATTTCATATTTAAAGTAATATAACTAACTTGTGTACATATTACTAAATGATTAATCAAAATAAGTTTTTTGTGGTCGAAAAAATGCCCAAATTAACTCAAACAATCATCATTTAATTCTTATCTAATGATTCATCCACATGGTATGTAATATAATAAATTATAAGATCATTTAAAATACTAGAATATAATTAATAACAAGTAATATAAGTTCTGTTTGTTTACCCATGTTCTACCCGAACTTCAATTTATGAATTCAAGTGAACCGCTCAAGAAAACCACAAAAATGAACATTCTCGAACAATGTTTTTAAACTCTATAACTCATAGAAGGCACATAAAATAATTTAATGAAACCATAATTAACCCTATTAATTTACACAAGGTTCTTTAATTGTTAATTAATGAATGTAATGTGGTTATATAGGACATTAAAGCGAAGGAAGCGTTAATATATAAGGTAAGGGGAAATTCTCGAACCCAACTTTCATCCTTCGGGTTCTCCCTCTTTCACTCCTTTTTTTGATATGGTTACTCCTTAAAAATAATTTGTTCATCATTTCCTTTCCTTTTCTATGATATACATGTTTTTCACTAGTGTTTTTGTCAAACAATTTTTTTTTCAAAAGAACTCTTCTTTTAAGAACACACCTTTTACTTCTCATTCAAGGTTGATGGTTCTTGTAACAAGTATGTTATTCCCTCTTTCTTTTGGGAACCCAATGTTTATGAATGTGTTCTTATGAGATTAAACCCATTACTTTTCATGGTTTAGTTATGTTAATTTTTTATATATGTTCATTATGGCATGCATGATAAATGATAATGTTATGATGTGATGGGTGCACCCAGAATTATATAGCGCAATATGAATGTTTCAATGTGATGGGTGCGCCTGGAATTATACAACACTCCAATGAATTGGGTAAAGTGATAAATCTCATGAGTTAATGTGAAATGATATGTGAACAAGATTTTAGATTTTTTCAGAAGTATGTGTGGTAGTTAACCACTAAGACATGATGTTTCATTTTTATGCATTACCACATTTCAAGTCTCTTATTAATGCTTCCTCTCATGTTCATGATCCTTTGCCTATGTTATGGTTATTCACACCCATTGTTATATTTTTCTAATATATACTCTTACTGGGCTTTTATCTCACCCCTTTTGATGCATATCCTTAGGTGGTTACATGTACTAAGGATAGGTCAAGTGCCAATGAGAATCTAGAGAAGAAGGAATTAAATAAATGTTTATGCTTGATATTGTAATTGTTATGTATGGTCCTAGTTTTCCCAAGAACCTAAACCTTTTAATCCTCTATGTGTAATAATATTATGTTTTTTATCTTAAAAATGATGTAATAGTAATGTAAGAAAAGTTTGGGTCGCTATAATAACCATACAGACCCCCTATGTCTAAGGGTGAATTATTTGCCCATGGTGGACACATGGTTGGGAAAAATCGTGTGCCCCCTTCCAGTGGCTCTAACATGGACACATGGTTTAATAAAAAAATCAAAAACTTTTCCCTAATTGTGTTCCAATCGTGAATAGCCTTTTGGGCTTCCACATTTTTTGAAAAACACCCAAAATGACCCCAAAGAAAGACCCAACCATAGCATAGTCAAAACAAGGGTCGAGAATTACCTATAATAAAGTAATTGAATGTTACAATATCCCCACCATAAACGGTTTATGTACCCAAAAAGTTATAAATATTATTGAATCACAAAAAGATAAGGTCAGTGATGCCTCATCAACAATTTCAATTCCCACATCTCATGATATTCTTTCTGCACTTCCACAGTACCTGGACCAAGAGAATCATTTTACCATGAAGTACCTTATCCTGAAAATCCTTAATCTAAACTGGTTTCTCAAAAATGGTGGTATTGGGATCAAGATTAATATACTCCCATTCAATTACAAGAGAAGGATTTAGGTGATACCTGCTCACCTATGAAACATGAAACATTTCATGAATTGAAGTCAAATGTGATGGTAATTCTAACTGATTTTCCAACTTTCAAAGTCACTCCATGGTTTGAAAAGGTCCCACAAACCTCAGGGCCAACATACCCTACTTACCCAACTGACAATGTCCCAATCATGGTGAAACTTTGGGAAAAATTTATCACCAACCACGAACTCTATCGATCTATGATGATGGTCCACATAATATTTCTAATGTATTTTTGTTGTGACTAACCTCTCCCAGATCAACAGCACCTTTTATGTTGTCTCCTGAATGAGACTCGACCCAAATAAGGAATACTCTACCAACTCTACCCAGAAGAAAGGAATATCTATATATACTCCCATACAAATATTCAATTGGTTCTATATTTATCGAAGCCTGATAACTATTTTTATAGGAAATTTTGACCATAGGAAAATTCTTCTCCCAATATCCACCAAAATAAAGCATGCAAGCCCGAAGAATATCATCAAAAACCTAGATATCTATCTCTATATATACATCCAGTTACAGATGATAATCCATGCTCAGTTTCAACTAGGAAACTACCACCTCCTGCAAACCTTTCCAAAACATAGATGTGTACCTTGTTTCCCTATGAGAAACAATTACATAGATAACCCCATGAAGTCTTATAATCTCTCAAATGTTCAAGTCTCTAAGCTACTACACTTTCATTTTCTCCGTGATAGGTAAACAATGAGATGATTTCATAAGTCGATCAAAGATCACCCAAATAAAATCCTTCCCATTACGAGTCTGTGGAAAACCAATAATGAATTCCATGTAAATATCATCCCACTTATATACCAAAATGGTTTAATGTTTCAACAAACCCACAAGTCTATGGTGTTTCTCTTTAATTTTTTGACAAGTGGGACATCGTGATACAATGCCTACAATCAACTGCCTCACCCCTATACACTAATACTAACATCTCAAGTTGTGATACATCTTGGTATCCCTAGGTTGTATAGACCAACAAGACCAGTTTCCACTGTCCATTAGCTACTGCCTAAGAGAAAATGGAACAACCAAACTATTACAAAATCAAAAATCTTCACTAGGATACCAAGACCACTCAAACAAGGTCTCCTCACCATAAAGGATTTTACTAAAGCATTTTCACTCGGTGTCCATAACCTGATCATAATAAACTCTCTTATAAACAAGTTGATTCATATTTCATTGAATCCAAGAGCACCTATCCACTAACCTATTTCACTCCCAAGATCATCTCAGTAAAAAAACTCATCAGAGACCACTCCTCAAATGATTCCTTCATGGATTGTGTTGATAATTTTCTTCTCAACACATTGTAAAACACATTCCCTTTCCTATGAGTTTATGAAATATCAAAATCAAATGTATAAAGATACTCCATCTAGTGTCATTGTTGAATGTTTATATCCCTATGATTAAAAATATATTTCAATCTCTTATGATTATAATATACTGTAAACCACTCCCCAAATATACAGTGATTCCATATTTTGAGCTCATGCATAACTACTTCTAACTCATGATCATGGGTAGGGTATATCTTCTAATGAGGGTATAATTGTAATGATACATAGGCTGCCAAATTTTTCCTTTGTATTAAAAAAATAAAAAACCCATACCAAAAGCATCACAGAAAACATCATTACCTGAACCCGGTTCTGGAAGAATCAAAAGTGGTGTTAAAGATATCCTCACCTTTTTATCATAAAAATATCTCTAACATTTTTCATTCCATTCAAAATTTACACCCTTATAGATTAAATCCATCATCTAAGTTGCAATCTTGGAAAAATCCTTAATAAAATATCTATAGTAACCAACCAAACCCAGGAAGCTTCGAATCTCAAACACATTTTTGGGATTCTATTAGGACATAACTACCTATATCTTCCACTAAGATACCCCTCTTAGATATAACATGCCTAAAAAATTTTACTTCCCAAATCCAAAACCCATATTTTGAAAGCTTACCATATAGACAATGTTTCATCAAGGTTCAAAGAATGATATTCAAATGGTACATATGCTCCCCCTATGACTTATATAACACTAAAATATCCTCCAAAAACACAATAAAAAAATATTTCAAGAACCAATGAAAGACTTGGTTCATCAAAGAAAAAAAAATTGAAGGATAATTAGTGAGACCGTATGGAATAACCAAAATATCAAATTACCCATACTGTATTCTAAACATTGTCTTTGGTATATCCTTATCTTATAATCTCAACTGGTGGTACCCTAAACAAAGATAAATCATTTAAATACAACATGCCCATCTATATGGTCAAAAGATCATAAATATTAGGCAAAGGATATTTAATCTTAAAGGTTGCCCAATTTAACTTTTGATAATCCACATAATGTATGAGACTCTTGTCTACCCTCTTAGTAAAGAGGATAGGTGAATCCCATGGTGACATGCTAGGATTAATAAATCCCTTATCCTATAGGCACTCAATATGGACCTTAAGTTCCACTAACTCAATAGTTTCCATTCGATAAGATGGCATAGAATAGGGTATCATACCAGGGAGTCGGTCAATAGTAAACTTAACCTCTCTCTGTGGTGGTAAAATAGAAAAACAATCCATCAATACCTCAGGGTATTCACTCACCACTGTAGGAATTAGTACTCCTAAAAATTTTTCAATGATATCAATAAAAATATATAAAAATTGTCATAAGATCACCCCAACATAAAGAATGATAGGCTCTGAATTTCCTATTCTAGAGTCCTACTCACCCTGAAAAACTTGATTGACCCCATCAGAAGATAAAAAATAAACCAAATGGTGATAACAGACTATCGTATCCTTCACGATGATCATATAATTCAAGCCAATTATTAGTTAGAAGATGTCAATATCAAGAACTAAAAAGTCACATTCCACCTCATAGTCTATTATCACCACCCAACACATCGGACATTTTAAATCCTATTTAGACCTATTTCTCAAAGTTTTGTAAATATCCAACAAGAAAATCATAAGTTCATAACATAATCCCAACACTTCAACTAAATTTTATGATATAAAAGAATGAGTATCACCTATATCAACCAAATCTATCACCATAGAAGATGAAATAAACCTCGTACTATTGGAACTAAGTTTGTTCTTTATTGGAAAAGGAATTCAGTTTGTGTTTTTTGTCAATATACTTTGGGTTGATCATGGTTTGGGTTTGTTATTTTCAACCCTTTCATGGAAGATCAGGGAGATTACTAGAAAATGGTTCATACAGTTTGATCCAAAAGCAGTATTGAAGGTGGCGTTGTTCTCTAGTGTTTGACAAATTTTTGGGGCTAAAAATCATAAAATGAAGAAATGAGTTTTCGGATAAAGAAGGTGCGTGAAAGATTTGAGGCATGTTAAAAATATTGGTTTTTGTGTGCAAGATTGAAGGTGTTTTTGGAACTTGCATGCAAGACATGTTTCAGGTTCAGAGTGTTGAAAAATGGAAAAGTCATGGAGTGCATGGAAGATGATGTTGAGTGAAAGGGTTTGAGTGCCCAATGTGATGTCAAAAGGGATTTTGTGTGAACATGAATAATCTTGCATGCACAGACAAAAACGTATCGGGATCTAGCACGTAGGGTCATCAAGGGCCTATAAATATGTGGCTACCCCCATATAAGACTTAATAAATTTTCCAGAGAAAATCTTGTTGCTCAGCTGCGAGAAATATTGGAAAAGAGTAAATCTTGCATGCAAGGTGTTCCATTAGTCTGAAAAGACCAAGTGAACCCTTCGGTTAAGTTGTGCAAAAGATAAGGGTTGCGCGGAAAGTAGGTGTTGCGTGAAAGGAATATTTCGCGACAATTCCCAAATCTTGCGCGCAAGTTGGGGTATTGTGCACAAGTGATCTGTTATGCTTCTGACAGACTTCTGAATATTTGGTTCAGTGGTTTTGTTATTTAAAGTGCATCAATTTAGGACATCTATTCAAGCAGTGTCTCATGATGAATAGAGACAAACACTTCAATAAAAATCTATTGAAGATACCTTCATGTCGATAAACTGAGTTTGAATTCTCTCAAGAAAGTGAGCTTGGGGGAGTAGACGGAAGTGATATGAGGGATGTAGTAAGCTTTCCTTGAACCTTTATAAAGGTAGTGTTCCTGGAATAGAGTGTCTATGACTGAAACTTGTAATCCATAAACTAGTGAAGATTAGAAGATTTTGGTATGACCGACACACTGTCGGTGTATGCTCCTTGGACGTAGCCCTTTGTGGTGAACTAAGTAAAAGTGTTGTTTTATCTCTCTGCTTTCATTTGTTTGAAAGATTTAACATGTTCCTACCAACTTGGTAATAAGATCCAAAACATTAAAAATAAAAATTTGACACCCTGATTCACCCCTCCCCTCTCAGGGTGTTTTGGGGTCCCTCACATACCTCTAACATTAATTAGAACTAATTTAGTTTCCTACGGTGCATACTCTATCGCATAAATCCATCCAGTCTTAGCCACATAAACATCCCCCTTAGCTTGATTATTAGACCCACCACCCTTGGAATCATTAGTACAAACCACTTAACCCTTGGTGAGAGTAGATCTAGATTTACTACCTTCGGAAATCCTTTCACAAAAATGCCTCAGATGGACCGATATTACATAATGATTAAAAGTATTAAGAGTATTCATACAATTAGGATTGGTATTACCACAACTTCCACATTGGTAGCAGATGAAATGTTTTTGTCTTGATAAATCCCCTGGAACTAGTCATGAAGAAAACTGACCACCCTTCGGCTTCCATTTCTGGCCATATGACACACCCTAGCTAACAAATCCACTAACTAAAGATCCACCCAAACTAATATTTCCTTATATTTATGCCTCATCCAAAGATTATTTATCAACTTCCTCTATTAAGGTTTCATGGAACATGAAAATTAGATTCGACCAAATATTAGGCCTCAATCCCAAATCAAACCTCTGAGCCTTTAGGTACTCATTGTTGACTAGTTTTGGTGCCAGATGCACCGACTTAGAAAAAAGGGTGAAATACTCTAAAATGTTACACTCTCTATGATCCAAGGTTATAAACTCTTGGGTATTCACTGCATGTAACATCTCCTGGTAAACTATTGATTGGATATTTTCTTAAAAGAAGTCCAGGTAAGATCCTCGTGCAACTTATCTTGCACAATAGAGTCCCATTATTTCCTTCTCAATCATTCATGCATATACATGGAGAACCCACCATATATTTTTACATATTATTAAAAAATTTAAAGATACTCTCAATCTACTCAAGAAAATTCATAGATTCATAGTTTCCCTTATCACCATGGAAGATGGTTGGATGTTTCTTAGTGAATTCAAAGCCATGATCCACCACGCAACATGGGTTCCCAACACCCACTTGACATGGAGTCTGAATTGTATAGATTACAACTTCAACCAAAGAAGGTTCCACCATAGGATTCAAATTTGGATCCTATCTCAAAACTTCCCCTCATATTTTGAATATCTCTTCTCATAGACATTGTCAATTAAGTACAAGGCAATGACTAATCAACTTTAGATAACATTCCAAAATCTTAATAGAAACTTCAATAATTCATATCCTTGCTTTAAAACAATAATAATTTAAAGTGATTATGAATTATTTAAACTAAATACGATTATTTAAGAAAGAACATGTTCATTGAAATAAACTTCCCATTCATTTCATTCAAATGACTTCAAGCACTAAGTCCTTAATCTAGTAAAAAAATCATGACCACCCATAATAACTCGAGTTCAAACAAGGAAGTGAACTGGCCAAGAACCCTCCCACACTTACTACTTGAATTATGATGATCCTAACTCCTATCTACCCAATACACATAACTAAACTTAGGTAGTGTCAACACACTTCATTATGAGCATCCCTTTGATACCAAATTGTAACATAATAACCCAAGTCAACTAGACAAGCCACCTGAAATGGCCCTTCATAGTGGTGAGGTGCAATAAGAAAACAGAAAAAAGTCTTGTATAAAACAAAACAAGACATAAAAGTAGAGTAAAAAGTGGAAAAAATGAGATATATCGAAGATCCATACAATCCCATCCAAACCAGCTAAGCCATAAAGTATGATAAGATAAGACCAACAAGTCTCTATGTGACCAATCGTCACCTCCAAACTATCTCTCTATGAAGGAAATGACATAAATAGAAGTATTCATGATACAAGATTATATTACCTTTTCCTAGATCTGATAAAACAACATCTATATCCACCCATAGGAAAAATTATGGTGTGATCACAAATCCTAGTAGGATTCCACCATAGAATCAATACAGTTCCTTATATCAAGAATACAGTAGTTATAGCATTAAAGAAAATACAGTTTTACAAAGCATTTTCATTAATAAAAACCATTTTTAAATAATCCCTTGGTTTTTCATTAAATACTTTCATATTATAAAAAAATAATGTGAAAATTATATGTGATATGCATGAAATAAAAATGAATATTATCTAAGGGTACACCATAAGATAAGAATGTAAATAATATAACCATGAACAATCCATCATGTGAAAGAATGTGACAAAATCACCATGACTAATATATTATATGATAATATATGATAAAATAACCATGAACAATCCATCATGTGATAATCAAATCAAAAATGACAAAGCAAACCACTTGGGTACTAGCCTATCAGATATATACTATACATAAAGATAAATCCCCAATCCAGACTAATAGTGGATCCAATTGATATAACCTCTAGTGGAATTATGCACACTAAAGTGAAAGAAAACCTCAAGTATCATTATAAGAACCATGAGTGACATGTCTATTCCCAACACATCCAACATTCCCTATAATGAACCGACCCGATTTACCCTTAAACCGAGCACCTGACACATTCCATTACATACCTGAAGGGCCTTCCCAATCCCCACAGGCTGGAAAAAAAGCACCCGGGTATTGAACAACACAACAGAGGAAATGATTTCTCCCAACCTGATCAAAGACATGACATATATGTGTACACAGAACAAAAAGGATAGTGGAAGATTAAAGGAATATATATATGCCACAACAATCAAAATACATCATAAACGAACAACTATAAAAGTATCCAAGAACTCCAAAGGACAAGTCCAACTATAAAGGGATAAACCAACAGCTACTCCAAGTGATGGCATGAACAAAATTCCACCATCTCACCACCAGCTACCCAAATCAGCTGACATGAAACCTCACTTCCTCACTGTGGCGCCTTTCTTTTCCCTGCACTGGAATATATAAAAAGGTCTATGCACCGACTAGGAGGTGCATAGGGTGTGAGCTAACATGCTCAGTGATATCCCACCCAGGTGTTCCATATCAAGTCTCTGTATAAAAATTCATGTATTCTTATTTTAAATAAAACATGGCATGATAAGAAGTAAATTGGATTTATAGAAATAATGGTAAACATTTCCCTTTTTCACGGTTATAAACAAAATCAGGTGCAACATACATATAAAGGATAACTCATAAATCCAAGTAGTACAAAACAGAAGAAGCAGTACAAGAATCAATACCAAGGAACACTATATTTCAGACTAATAGAATACCCATGCCACAATAAATCAATTGACAATCCAGTTCTTAGAACACAGTCCTAGGAACTAGAGGAATACCCCATGAGTAAACCCCTCGATAATGTAAATATTTTTTCCCTAGAACAATGGGACTAAGAAATAGAGAAAATTCCCATGATAAAACCTTCTGATAATCACAAAACATGGATGATTTTCTCAAGATAAACCTTCCACATAATTACCCAAGTTAATCCATGTGCTCATTTTTCACAATCAATTTCAATGTTTCAAAAGTAACCATTTCCTTCTCATTTATCAAAAACCAAGGAAAAAACATTTCTCTTCAAAAACCCTTTTTCAACACACACAAATAGTCATTCCAATTTGATAAATCAATTTATAAAAAACAATCAGGATAATTGTCATAGTCTAGATACAAA
Organism: Viscum album; assembly: GCA_963277665.1. NCBI lineage: Eukaryota > Viridiplantae > Streptophyta > Magnoliopsida > Santalales > Viscaceae > Viscum > Viscum album. The sequence goes on from OY728150.1 coordinate 1,564,169,831, forward strand.
ACAACTCACCTCAAAATTCGGGTTGCATACGCCCACAACGGGATCCTCCAACAACAAAATCCAACAACACCAGTAGAGACCCTAGAACCTAATCCATACACCTTAAGATTTATTTAATTGGAAAAGAAAAGGGTCAAAGTAGAATAGGAAACCACATACCTCAAGAAAGAAAGCCTTTCGCACCATGACCAATAAGGAACGATCTCCAGAACGATACAATATATCTTAGAATAAGACAAGAAGAAACACCAACTTAGATCAAAGGATCTGATAACTCAAATTAAGAGTGCTACTGTGATTGATAGAAATGAATAAGTGGAAAGGTTACTCACCTAGAGAGACGCATCATAATTGTAATGGATATTGAGTGCTGATCAGATCGATCTAAAAGGAGCAGAGTCTCTCAAAAAATTCCGGGGAAAAGTTCTAGGTTGAGATCTAAGGGCCTAGACAAAAGAAACAAATCCAAAACTATCAATTTCCTATTTTAAAAACTATATACAGGACATTTCACGATGTGTAAAATAGTTACACACTTTAAAATCCATAGTGTTCAAGTACGCTGAAAAATACATTATCTCAGATTAAAAATCCTCTATTTAAATAATTTAAAAAGTGAAACCACTCTTCACGATGTAAAAAAGTTTCACAGCATGAATTCCCTTTCATGGATTATACCCAGAAACAATTTCACAATGTGTAACCCAGTTACATGATGTGAAATCCTTCTGCGTCATGCAAAAAAACTTGGTTAAAGTTGAAAGCCCAAAAAATCTCTGACTTTACCATTATAGGTATCCTCCCAATATCAAGGAGGGGAAAACCATGATGAGGTTAAGGGAGTACCTGATAAAATTATAATGGTATGTTACAAACTCCCCACCATAGAGACTTTACATCCCTTTGAAGTCATGTGGAATATGTAACCCTTAAAAGAGATGAGGCCACTGCTCCCTCATCAATGACTCACATTCCCATGTCTCATAAGAACCCAATACTTATTACCACATAACCCTAACCAACAAAATCAACTTCCCACACAATAATTTCACTTAAGATTCAATGATATCAACTTTTTTCTCCAAAATAGAAACATCTAGATCTAACTCAGCTTATTCCCAGCTCTGATCATGAGCAAGATCAGGATGATATTTCCCGAGCTGAAACATCTAGAAAACATCATGAATACTCATAAACTAAACCAGAAATTCTAACCAATAGGTAACCTTCCCAAGCTTCTCAGTAACCTCAAATGGTCGAACATATCTTGGATTCAACTTTCCCTACTTTCAAAGTCAAAACTGACCAAACTAGGGAGAAATTTCAAGAAAACCTGGTTAGCTAAAGAAAACTCCAAAGGTTTATGTTGCCAATCTGTATACGATTTATGTCAAATCTATGATATTATCAAATGTTGATGTACATACCGAATCTTTACAGACATCTCTTGAACCAAATTTAGTCTAACTAAAGATACATTTCCCACCTCAACCCAGCAAAGAGGTGGTCTACATGGGAAACCATATAATGCCTCAAGGGGATCCATTCTGATTGAATACTAATAAATTTTTTTTGTAAAAAACTAAACCAGTCCAAGATGGTTATCCCATGATCCTTAGAAATCTAAGACATATGAATGGAGAATATCCTCCAGGGTCTGAATCACATGCTCCATCTGACCATCTGTCTGTGGATGGTAAGTTGTGCGCAACTTAACCTGAGTTCCCATTAACTCTTGAATTATTCTACAGAACCTTGTGGTAAACCTAGGATCACTATTAGAAATAATGGTGGAAGGACTCCCATGTAACCTCACAATATCTTTTACATATAGCTTACATATATCTTCAACTTTAGTGGTATCCTTGATCGAAATGAAATGACCAGACTTCGTCAACTGATAAACAACCACCTAGATATAATTACTCCGTCAAGGAGTACGTGGTAATAAAACAACAAAATCTATGGATACCATGTCCCATTTCACATCAGCACCAGAAGAGGCTAAATTAAACCAGAAGGTTTAAAGTGCTCTACCTTTATCTGTTGGCAAGTGTAACAATGAGACACAAACTCTGTGATGTCATGATTCATACCTAGCCACCAAGATAATCACCTCATGTCATAGTACATATTTTTAGTGCTTAGATGAATAGCCCATGAAGATCTATGAAAATAAAACAATACTAAACTTCTTATAGATGTTGGGATGAAAACATGCTTTCTGAACTGAAGCATACCATCTGAAGAGAGAGACCAACTAGAAATAGTATCCCTGTCATTAAGTCTTTCTAGAACTTTACTAAACTCATAATCCTACTACTAACTCTACAAAATAGACTCCATGAGAGATTATGATAACTAAACATTGGTCAAAACCATACCTGAAACATCCTCCTGAGCATCCAAGTAAAATTGAGTGAAAATCCCCATAAGGTTCCACTCCTCCCTTAATACTAGAACAACCTTCATTGGTACTTTCCTTTTAAGAGCGTCTGCAACAATGTTTCCCTTCCCAAGGTATAGGAGATATCGAATTCAAAGGTCTAAAGGTATTACACCCATAATATCTATCTGATATTTAAGTCCTTTTGAGAAAATATATAACTCTTCCTCTTATAATCATAGAATACTTTGAACCTTTCCCAAAAAAGATAGTGTTGCCAACATTTGAGAAAATTCATGATTGTGGAAAGCTCTAAATCCTGAGTGGGGTAATTATTCTAATATGGTCAAAGCTAATGAGATCCATAAACTACCACATGGTCATCCTTTATAAGCTTGTATCCCAAATCAGCACTAGAATCATCGCAAAACACCACATACCCATTACTAGGCTCATGTAGGATCATAAAAGAAGCCGATATTAGAATCAATTTCATTTAATATAAAGAATATTGACACTTCGCATCCCATGTGAATTTCACCGCTTTCCTAGTAAGATTAGTTAAAGTTGACGCTAACTTAGATAAGTCCTTGAAAAACCATCCATAGTATCCAGCAAGACCAAGGAAGCTTCGTATCTCCAATACATTTTTTAGTTCCTTCCATGAAAAAAAACCTTCACCTTCTCTGGATCAACTGATAAGACATGTTTAGAAATATTGTTCCCTAATTACTTCACTTCTTGAATATAGAAACTACACTTTGGAATCTTTCCATAAAAATGGTGATCTCTCAGAATTTCTAGAACCAAACTCAGATGGTGCTCATGCCCATGCTTGGATTTTGAATAAACCAAAATATCATTCACAAACACTACCAAAAAAGTGTCAATATATTGACAGAATATCCTATTCAAAAAATACATAAAAACAATAGGAGTGTTATTTAGACCAAAATTCATCACAATATATTCATAATGGGCATACCTTCTCCTGAAAGTTGTCTTTGGTATATCAAAATCTTGAACTCTGAGCTGATGCTAACCCGACTAAAGATTAATCTTAGAAAATAAATTTTCCCCTTTTAACTAATAAAATAGATCATCTACATGAGGTAAAAATATATTTTTTCTTAACCTTTACCTGATTCAACTTCTGACAGTCCACACACAATCAAAGTGAACCATCTGTTTCTTGGAAAAGAGCATCGGGGCTTCCCAAGAATAAATGCTAGGGTGAATGAAACATTTTTCTCACAGGTCATCCAACATAATATTGAGATCTTTTTGATCCGGTGTTGCTATATGATAAGAGGGTATAGATATAATTTGTGTATCTAGAAATAGTTAGATCGTAAACTCTACCTATCTCTTTAGAGGAATACTAGAGAATTCATCTGGTAAAATGTTAGGAAAGTATCAAACAATAATAGAGAGATTGGTAAGAGAAGAGACATCATCGGTATCAAACACAACAACAACCAAAAAACTCCTGAGCTCTAGGAAGAAAGGTCCTTAACTACCAGACCTCATATCCCACTCTCCTTGAAACACATGAGAGCTCATATCGATAGTAAGAAATGAAGCATTATGATGATAACAATAAACCTCATCTCGTGGAGTGATAAGTCAATCCATATTGATAATGACATCGAACATATCTATATCAAGAATGAGAAAATCCCAAACAAACTTCCTATCAAAAATCATTAATGAACAAGAAGGAAACCAAGACCCTTCTCTTTCCTCTTACCAACAGGTGTTGATAACTCCATTATAAATGAAATAATTTCCATTAGAAGTTTAAGAATATCAAAAAAACTTGAAGATATAAAGTAGTGGGAGGAACCAGTATCAAATAAATAAATTTCTACTGAAGATATAATAAGTTGAATACCTATCACTACTACTGTACCTATATCAACTTCCACTGGACACTCATCTACTGCATGAGAATTATTTACTCCTAAGTCCCTTGGTTGGATCCTTGTAGTCTTTGAAGTTTTTGATAGCACCATAGTAGCCTTTGGAGCTGACAAACCCTAACCATAATGAGGTGTATTCATAGCCTGAAATAATCATTGTAAGTGACCAATGTATACACAATTATTACGTATCTTCATGAGAATAGGACAAGAACATCTTGTATGTCTCCCCTTTATACACTAATATCAAGTCAAAGGCACATTACCAACTACAGCAGGCGGTGCAGGGAAGGCTCACTACTGAGACCCGCCTCCACCACTTCTGAAATGATCAGGACACTTCCTTTTTTTCCCTTGAACGCCACTGAATTTATCACTAGATATAAGAGAAGAGGTGGTGAAGACAAAATTTTCTATTATATTCATCTCTACCATCATAGCTCTATCCAATGTCTCCACATAGGTAGAAATTTTCAACATGAACACCTATGATCAGATATCTATTCATAAACCCTGTAGGTACTTTTGTGCCTTCAGCTGGTCATTCTTCACCATGTCTGGAGAAAAATGGACAAGCTCCTAAAATAGGTTGGTGTATACCAACATTGAATGCTATCCCTATTATAAATATAGGAACTCCAGATACTTCTCTAGCATCAAGTACTCTAGGAAAAACTATTGAAAGAACTAGGTTTTGAATCCCTTCCAATCCAGTCCCACTTGTCTATCTGCTTGGACCATAGAATCCCACCATCATTTAGAAAAACCCTTGATCCTAAACACTGCATACTTATCCTAGATTTTTTCAGGTTTTTCTATAAAGTTAAATATCTGATCGATCCTATCTACCCGGTCCTCCACCTCTTGAGGTTCAATTGTTCCTTTAAAGGATGGTGACTTCTCACGCAAGAATTCTCGCGATTGATCTCTCTCTCATCCAATTCCTTGTTGTACCTCAACAACAAAATTTTGAAATCATGATAAATCCTGATCGACAAAACAAAATTCATGTATGATAGTATTGATGAAATTTTTATATATAGGTGGATTCCCATGAGAAGCATCAGTTGTACCCTCCTAAGGAACTCAAGGAAGACATCTCGGAGGCATACTGCTACACACTGAAACATGAGAACGATCATAAAATAGAATAAATATCAATTCAAACAAGAATACCCATAAGTAGAAATTGATATTTAAAACCAAACCCAACACTAGATACACATATCCCAACATCCCATGGAAACTTTTGCCTCATTGCGACAAGATCTGGTCAGACACTTATCGCAACATACCTCTCAAATTATAACAATCCTATCTCCCATCTAATAGATTTCCCAAGACAAGGACTCTTGGGGATAGACCTATTTTGATGCCAAATTGTAATGAACTGGCCCGGGTTACCCTCAAACCTAGCACCTGACCCGTTCCATTATATACCCGAAGGGCGTTCCCGATCCCCATGATCTGGAGACAAGCACCCAAACATCGAACAACACAAAAGAGGGAATTATTTCACCCAAACTAATAAAATAAATGGAATTTATGTGTACACATGATCAAAAATATATAGGAATACTAAAGTAATATATATATATATATATATATATTCCAAAATATTCAAAATACAGCAAAAAAAACAATTGAAAAACTGTCCAAGAACTCTGAAGGAAAAGTCCAACTACAAAGGGCTAAAACCAACAGCTACTCCAAGTGATGGCATGAATGAACTTCCACCATCTCACCACCAGCTATCCAACTTAGCTGACACAAAACCTCACCACCTAACTATGGAACCTTGCCTTTCCCTGAACTGGAAGATATACAAAGTTCTACACACCGCCGAGGAGGTACGTATGGTGTGAGCTAACATGATCAGTAGGATTCCACCCAGGTGTTCTATATCAAGTCTTTGTATAAAAATTATTGTATGCTTATTTTAAATAAAACATGGCATGATAATAAGTAAAGTAGTTTTATAAAAAAACATGGTAAACATTTTACTTTTTCATAGTTCTAAGCAAAATCAGGTACAACATGCATATTAAGGATGACTTATAAATACAAGTAGTAAAAAATAGAATCAGTAGCATAGGAATCAATACCAAGGAACATTGTAGGTCAGACTAGTAGACTACTCATACCACAATAAATCAAGTTCACAATCTAATTCCTATAACACATGACTAGGAATCAGAGGAATATCCCAGGAGTAAACCCCCCGATAATGTCAATATTCATCCCCTTGAACAACATGACTAGAAAAAAAAGTAAATCCCCACGATAAAACCACCTAATAATCACAAAACATAGATGATGGACTCAACCTAAACCTTCAACCTAAGTACCCAAGGTAACCCATGTGCTCATTTTTCACAATCAATTTCAATGTTTCAAAAGTACCCATTTACTTCTCATTTATCAAAAACTAGGGGAAAACCATCTCTCTTCAAAAACCCTTTTTAAACACATGTAAACAATCTTTCCAACTTGATAAATAAATTTATAAAGAAAAAAAATCATGCTAATTATCATAGGCTAGAGATGAAACCACCCACCTCAAAATTTTGGTTTCACATGACCGCAACAGGATCCACCAACAATGAAATATAAAAACACCAGTATAGACCCTAGAACCCAATCCATAAACCTTATAATTGATTTAATTGGAAAATAAAAGGGTCTATGGATAAGAGGAAACCACATACCTCAAGAACTAAATCCCACTACACCATGACCAACAAGTAATGATCTCTAGAACAAGATCGCACAATGGATATTAGAAGAAGACAAGAGTAAACACCAACTTGGACCAATAGATCTCATAACGCAACCTAAGGGTACTGCCATGATTAATAAAAATGAAGAAGCGGAAAGGTTACTCACTCAGAGAGATGCATCATAATTGTAATAGAGATTGAGTGCTGATCGGATTGATCTAGAAGGAGAGGAGTCACTCAAAAACTCATGGGAAAAACTATAGGTCTAGATCCAAGGTCCTAGAGAAAAGAACTGAAGATAAAATAGATGCTCTTCTATTTTAAAAACTATATGTGGGCCATTTCACGATGTGTAATACAGTTACATACTATGAAGTCCATGGTGTTCAAGTATGCCCAAAAATCTATCACCTTAGATTAAAAATACACTATTTCAATAATTCATGATGTAAAACCACTCTTAACAACATGTAAACTTTCACAGTAAGAATTCCCTTTAACGGCTTGTACCCAGCAACAATTTCACGGCATGCAACCCAGTTACATGCCCTAAAATCTTTCTACATCCTACAGTAAAACCTGGTTAAATGTGAAGGTCCAATAAATATCTAACTTCACCATTATTGGTATCCTCCCAATCTTAAATAGGGGAAAACCATTATGAGTTTAAGGGTGTACTTAATAAAACAATAATGGGATGTTACATTCTGAATGTGCTAAGTTTGAAAAAATGCATTTAAAAACCATTCACATAATTTATAAAACATTTTCAAAGCCAAGATAGTCTTCTTTAGTGTTTAAAAATTCCTTTTTAAACCAAAACCACCATTCAATCATATCATCAAATACTTGGTATGTACAAACCTCTTTTAAATCAAAACCCCTTTAAAAATTATTCATTTCCAATAAATCCATTTAAATCAAAAAAATAAAATAAATTAAATGAATAACCTAATGGAACTTACAAGAACAATAAGCAGTTCATAGAATTATCTCTTTGTATTGAATTAATGACCTCAAGAATTGAGGTATAACTAATTTCCTTTGACTATGGTGACTGGGGAAGAGTAGATCGGGTCCTCACAATCCTAGATCCACAATAAACACATCAATACAATGTCAAACCCACTATATATAGCATACATATCCTCTTTGGATTCACCAAGACAAGAGAAAAAGATATCTACTGTGGATCTACAAAGAAAAAGGAAAACTAGACCATAAACACAACATACCTTGTGATGATCTATCAAGAATGAAGGAAAAATTCCTATAATCCCAAGAGGGATGCCTCTAGTCTGTAGGAAAGGGATTAGGTAAAGTGGATATGAGATTAGGGGGTCATTAGAGTCTAAAATGGGGCCCCAGGTAATTCTAAATAAAATCCAGTTCAACAAAAACCTACATGCATGATTTACTAGAAAGGTTGCATGGTTAAGGGTATCCATGCACCTTAACTATGTTCCCTCCCTAAGATTCGGTTTAGGGTGCATGATTTGTATGCATGGTTACTTTTACCATGTACCAACTGTGAAATACCCTCTATCCAAGGGTGTGTGATTTTCACTGAGTGGCTACACAGTTTTGACAAACTATGTGCCCCCTTCTAGTGGATCCAATATGGCCACGCGGTCTATTGGGACAAATTGCATGGTTTTCCCTAGTCATGTATCAACCGTGTATAGCCCCATGGGATTCCAAAATTTTCAAAAAACACCCAAAATGACCCCAAATAAATCCCCAACTGAAGAACATTCAAAAAAAGGGTCAATAAGTACCTATAATAAATTAATTGAATGTTACATAGTTCATAAGGATAATTATAAACTTTATATGTATCATTTGATACTTCATAATGATCATTCGATACTTAGGAAATTTTCACTCACAAATAAAACATTCTTTTAGCACAAAATAAATATATTGAGAAACTCATAAACCTATATAACACACTTAAAATAATTTATTATTAAAAAAATTTGGATTTTATAAGGATAAAAACCTATGAAAGATTTAGATATGTTGGAACAACATCACTTTTTCCAATAATCTCCCCCTTTTGGACTATCACAAAACCCATTAAATTTAAAATCAAAATTTTATATATTTAACTTCTAAGATAGAAATAATTTAACTTATATTAAAATAATAAGTAGAAATAACTAGTAAGGGGTAATTTTTTTCCATTACTTTCTCTCCTTTTTTTGATATCAAAAAGAATATTAAATAAGTGGATAGAACACATTACTAAAGAACACTTAAATGATTGGATGTGAGAATATAATAGTGAAATGAATTAGTATAATGACAATAAATTTTATTAAAATAACAAGACAAGAAGAAAATATAGAATTAGTTCAAATGATAAAGATAAATTTCCAAAGAAATATAAAATGAAAGATCAATATTAAGGCTATGGTTTAGGTTTGGATGGTGGTGCAACATCACCTCTAAATACGATTCTAGGTCTAAGTATGGATGGAATGATTTCATATCCTAAGACTCCATGTCTAATGGTTTCCTTAGAATTATATCACTTTATGGACATGATCTCTTCCTAAAATTACTCGGATCTAATTTTATTACAATTTAGTGGAGGAGAGAAGGAAAATTTAACTTAAGAAGGTCTTGATATAGAGGAAATTGGATCTTACCTACAAGGGGAAGAAAAAACTTCCATTTCCAATTCCTGGTCAGATTTGGGAGGGGAAAAATATTATTTAGTATTTCTCCTAAATTAGGATATATTTTTAGAGGATTAGGTTTAAGGGTTATTTGATCTCTAATCTTATAAAGTGTTTTTCCACACATAACCAACCACTTCACAATCTCATCCTTGAAAAAATCCAAAATAATTTAGTACCCTATCATTAATAAATATTTGTAGTAGTGTTTTAGTTTATTTATATTCTATGTCTTTACACATCCAGAATGTGAATCCTTAAAAATAACCATTTTTGTTTCAATAAAAAATTTTGTTGTGGTAAAAATTCCATCCTCTTGACTTCTATAATCAAAAATTTCTTTTCATTTAGATTTATTTATCTAAACTTTAAGTATTTCATGAGAATTTTATTCAGAATATTCTTCTGATATTGAATATATTATTTCATTAATACTCTTAAAAACCTTCTTTTATTTATCATCCAAAATTTTGAAGTTATCATTCAAAGGAATTTCCCATTCCTTTAATATTTTGAAAATATGTTGAAATTTTCCAAATTTTTCTACCAAAGTATCCTTTATATATGAAAAAATATCTTTAAAAAGGGATATAAGTTATATAAAGGATATCTCAATATCTTTTAATATTGCTTCTTATCTAATTTTATAATTTTGAATTTAGTAATTAAATCTCTCCTCAACTCCTAAAAATTATCCAAAGATGCTTTATCATAGTGAAAGGAATGAGCACTCTCATTTAACATACTTAAATCATATTGAACAATTTTTAGATAATCTATATCCACTTTGTTAAATTTAAATACTAAAGGTAAAACATTTTTTGTACAGGTAGGATGTTATTCAACATGTTGGACTGAGCTTTCAGAATCTCCTTCATTTTATCAAAATCAGTTTTAGAAAACCATATGAGATTTCATTTCCTCAAAATTTTATTTTTAAATATAATTTACTTTAAATTATTTTTATTCCTTCTTTGATTATTTTAGTTCAGACGTTAACCAATTCATCTCTTCCTTTATAATATTAAACTCAGAGAATGAATCTATATCAAAAAATTGAACGTGTCCATTAAAATAATAATTCTCATTCTAAAGTTATGATCCTTTAATATATTTTCAAAAATTATCAATAAGATAATTTACAATATTTTGATGATAATATTTAACTATTAATTCATTAATAATTTTTCTCTACTCAACAATATCACCAACTCCTGGAATTTCAACCTTGATAGTTATAACTTCTACAGAGGTGATAACTTTAACATCTGTAGGGTTAACCAATTGACTAAAAAATATATAATTTATTAACTTAGGTAATCTATATAATTCTTAAATCACTTTCATTTAATTCCCCCCACCCCTCATTAGGATAATGGATCTCCTCTAATTCAGACTATATTTATTTCTTCTAAATAAAAACAAGCTTATTCAAAGAACTATTTCAATTGAATCCAATTATTATATATAAACCATTTGATAAATTATTATTTTAATGAAACTTTAAATCGTCAATATCATTGAACTACACATCCTTATTCTTAAATAGAAGTGTCAACATCCTCCCAAATGGTAAAAACTAAGCTTCTTACTTTGACTGCAATGATACATATACCATATAATGTATCAAGGTGGATTAACTTTCTCTTCCTTTTGTAGAAGATCGATCATGTACATGTTGGAGTTGGTTCCCTAGAAAAAAATTATATAAACTTCTAACTTGTATTTATAGTTTTGAATATTAATAAACTTCTTATCATGTCAATATTGTTCTTCTACATAACATGGTATATGATAATGTCCTAAGAGTAGTTGTCGCACTAAAAGGTCATAGTAGTTCCCCGATATGATGAAAACTCAGAAGTGCAATGAAATTATTATTAAATATATGTTCTATAGGTGGGTGATTTCATTTGAGATATACAAATGATACAGGCTATCAAGGTTAGAGACTCATAGGAATTTTATGTGCCTTCTCATGGTGCATACCCTTGGTGATATCTAGTGTAGGATATTATGAGAATGTGACTCGCCAGTTGGAAATCCACATTTTTATGTGTCATTTGTTGTCCAATATATGGACATGTTTATTGATACTTAGACTTTAATATTATTATTTATGATTATTATAAGTCAAGTAGTTTCATTTATTGATGAAAAACATGCTGGTAAATTTTTGTGGTGAGTTAGGATACGTTGAGTTCATTACGAGTAATATTACATTAATGAATAATGTGAGAAATAATTTTTTTTCCATTTTTTTCTTTAATAGTATATCAGAGCTGTTGCTGGAAATGATATATCCTAAATAAATCCATGGAAATGGTGTTCAATACACAAGTTCAATTTTTGGGAAGTTAAAGAAAGATACATCGAGCACATAGGTTGATGACACTGACATGCAACATGTTTGATTAGAGATATAACATTAAAGAGATTATATTACATATAATGAATTTGTATGAGGTATTATGTATTTTTTTCAAAAACTTCATTCTCTATGGGTGCCTTGGTGTGTTTCTAGATATTAACCTTGTAATTTAGGCTTCTTCGCCTAATGCCCACTAATAAAGAGGCCTAGAGGGTAACACGCTAAGTGTATCTAGAATATCAATTAAATAATATATTATTATTTATTATTAAACAAGTTGAATAAATATTATTACAGCACATGGTTTAATAATTATTCATGTATACTTGATCACATATATTCCATCACCCATTATTCAAGAGAATATTATGTGAGTGGAATATTTAATAAATATTTATTTTCTATTTAATGAATATAAAGTTTATTTATTTATTGGTGAATAATGTAGTGATATTTATTTAATAAATAAATAATCATTATTCAAGACCTAATAAATATTGTGGAGGAATGTTGGACTGAGTTTTTAGGTCTGGTGAGAAATAATATATAATGAATATTATTTAATTAAATAATATCTAATGTAATTATAATGTTAAGTGCATTTCGAGAAAATAATATTATTATTATTATTATTTTGACATGGGGTTCTATAAGGTATTAAATAAATATTAAAGGTAACTTTTTAAAATATTAATTTCTAAACCCTAGCAGTTTTTAAACCAAATTATATTATTTTATTAGAGAGACAATTCATTTTTTTTGTGCACAACGATAGCCAGAGAGAATTCTCTCAAGCCCGAGAGAGACCCCTCTCCAAGAACAGAGAGAGATCTTCCTATACCATTCACTCTCAAGTAAAGAGAGATCAAGGATAAATCTTTGGAAGCAATTCTCATGGCGGTCAAAGTCAAATGATGCATGCAATAGGATTTTTCAAGCCAGTACTTAGAGATTCATATAGTATCATTCAAAGATTTTTGGAACATGTGTGGATCACCACTAGAGGGAATCTTCTCTTGATTCATACAATGAAATGATTGTATAACATAGATCTATTGTCAGATCCATCAATAAAGAAATAATTCATACATGGTAATTATTTAAATTTATTAAATTAATTATATATAATATGTTATGATCCTCACTCTGGTTCTGGTGTTTTATCCACTGTCTATTTTCTTTGATTCAATTCCATTTATCATGATGTTTATCATTGTGTAGATCTTGGATTGATCATCGATCGTTACAGAATGAAAATTTGGGCACGGCCCATCGCATACTTCCACTGCGCCCAGAACCTAGAAGTTATATTAGAGTGGTTACATAATTATTTATAATTATTTAAATAATTTTTATTGATTTATGTATTTGTAATTTAGTTTTCAATTGAATATTTAGTTTTTCTTTAAACCGGATCTCGATATATGCTTCTTCCTATTTTTTATCATAGATCTAATCAAATTGATTAATTTTATGAATAAAATAAAATATAATAACTCATCTAGAGGTGTTGAAGATTCTGGATAGATAACACAAGAATATACATTGTGTAACTGGAGTTACACACCATGACCTACTATTCAATGCACCATGAATTAATTAGGAATTAATTCAAACCTTGTGCATTAAACGCACATGGTGCATTTAATTTCTTACACTGTGTATTGATTGGGCTAGTCTGGTTCACTATCAGTTGGAGTACACATAGTGTAGCCCATGTACATGGTGTGTAGACCTTTTAAGTCATAGATGGTCCATGTATTTTCATACACAGTCTAGCTGACTGGTGACCATGTAACTCAGAGACCACATGTCATGTACTCCAATTTTTTCTAAGACATGGTTTACATGCCGAGTACCTAGGCGTGTACCTCAGATAGAAGATGAGAGACATACAAGTTTTATAGCTCATTTGTACAAACTATGTACTTATACCAAATTTTTCAGAATTAAAATTAATTCATTATACTATATTAACCTTATAAAAATTTTCTTGCATGTGGTCATTAAATTTATAGGACATTCCATATGATGTGTTTTAATATATATATATATATATATATATATAATTGTTTAATTAATTTCTGCATAATTTTTAGATTCTCATATCATGTGTGGGTTGAATTATAGTTATTACTCTACATATATTGAATCATCACACATGATAGAAAAATCATGTAATTCAAGTCATCATTTTGTTGACAGCACACATCATGAAATTATATGATAAGTTTTGTATGCCATATGTTACAAGAGTAAATTGTATACGATTATAATATATGTTGGGTAGATTCAGAAGGTTATTAATTATGTTGACTCCAAGGTCCATTTATATACATATTTAATTTTAAATAAATTTATTTAATTTGTTTAAAATTATTATGTATGATAATCTCAAGGAAATTTGGATGAAAATTAATATATAAAAAATTGATTAATTAAAGAAGATAATTAATTTATTCGATCAAAATTTAGCTTAAATAAAAATGATTAAGAATTGAATACTAGTTTTATTAAATGTGTAATTATTTTTCATGTATGTGGATTCTCTTGAGCTTAAACCAAGCCTTTTTATATGATTGGATTAATTTAATTTATTATTAAATTATATTGCTGGTATGTGTGTCTTCTCTACTCTTATTATGTAAGGGTCTCCATGCCCATGGTTTATTTTATGTAAACCCTTTTCCCCTCACCTGCATGTGAATAAAATAATATTCAATGAATGGATATCCCATGCTAGTGGAGACAGTTCAAGTTTGGAGCCAAGGTGAAACCAATCCAAGAGAGATACATAGGTGGATAGGTGGAAAGCTGTAACATGAACCTCAATTGGTTCAAGGTGTTTTTTACCTAGGTCAATGGTTAGTTTATGAACCACTAGATAAACCAACCATTAGTAAAATATCATGATCATAACATTTTATTATTTTATTTCTATCAAGTTTCATGGTTATTTCATTATGGATGTTTTGTCGCATGAATTAATGAATTAACAAGCATTCAAGATATAATTTAAATAAATTGTCTTATGCGTAAATATTATATAAGATATGGTTAATCACTTAAATAAATCCACTTAATATTAACAATCATGTAATAAAGATAATAATTGTAAATTTAGCAATAAAAGGATAAAATACCTCAATTATATATATTAAGTAGGTATAAACTTCCACAACTTCAGTTAAAATAGAATTGTAGTTCAAAATGCTTGACCATCCAAAGTTGGGGTGATTTAAATTTTCAAGTAATTCTAAGATGAAATTTTGGGTTAAGTTAAATTATTTCACATAATGGGTTGACTACTAATATAGGACTTGGTGTAACTAAGAGTCAAGGGTTAAGGAAATCCTATTTAAGGATTTTAGGATTTGGTAGTCCACTCAACATATCAATGAACTGTGAGTTAACACAGTTGGAATTTAGAATGCCTACTTAAAACCATTCAAGTTGCTTGAGAAACCAAACTTGGGGTAATGAGAAGGGTAATATGGATAATTGATGTTATAATGTCTAATAAAAAATATATGACAAAGAAAATGGTGAGGGCTATTGGGTTTTGATAAAATAATGGGAGATTAATAAATATAATATTTATTTATTTGTCTAAATTTTATCAGATAAAGTAATAAAATTATGCTCGTATTATTTGTAGAAACATCATTAAAATTAATTCAAACATATCACTATGATTAATACTTGAAAAGTATAACCTTCTCACGAACACAAATTTCCAAGAGTGGAAAAGGAGCTTACATGTTATCCTTCTGCATGAAAGGAAACTGTATGTGCTAGAAGAACCAATTCCTGATGCACCTAGAAATGAGGCTAGTTATGAAGAGTTATATCTCTATGAGAAACATTTGAACAATGCAATAGATGTTCAGTGTTTAATATTTTTCATCCATGATCAATGATCTTTTGAAGCAACATGAGTACATGGATGCATATAGCATGATGTCTCACCTTCAGGATATCTATCAAGTGAAGGCAAGACAAGAGAGATTTGAAATCTATAATGATTTGTTTAA
This sequence comes from Viscum album, assembly GCA_963277665.1. NCBI lineage: Eukaryota > Viridiplantae > Streptophyta > Magnoliopsida > Santalales > Viscaceae > Viscum > Viscum album. The sequence goes on from OY728150.1 coordinate 1,564,185,948, forward strand.
AACTAAGTCGGGATATTTTTCACCATTTGGGCCTTATGTAGTCAAGATTATTGTGTATATAGAATTCTTAGACATCTTAGGTATTAAATTCTTGGATGAGTTGCATACAGATCTCATACTTTCATCACTACCCAAGACCCTATCCAATTTTATTATTAATTGAAATATAATAAATAACGAGAAGAATATTTCAGTAATTATTACTTTGATTTTCCAAGTAGATAAGGAAATGGGGCGTAATAAACCTACGATCCTTATAGTGAATAATAAAATTAATAATAAGGCGAAGGTTCTAAGATTCATAAAAAGTCTAAAACTCCCGAGTATTGTCCTTACAAGAAGAAGAAGATCCATAGGTAGGGTAAGGAAAAGGAGGTTGTATGTTTTTCATGTGTAAATAAAGACCACTAGAAGAATAAATTAACCCATAAGAAAGGGGAATCTAATAGTTCATTCGTTATCGAGTTTAATCTTTCAATATCTACACATTGGGTATTAGATACAGCTTATTGTGCTTGAATCTATATCCAAATGCAGGAAACAAGTAGATTCCAAAAGATTGTTATAGGGGAGGTGGATTTGAGAGCTGCTAATGGTGTGAGGCTGGATTCTCTATCCATTAGAGACTACCACCTTTAATTTCCAATGGGGATGATTTTGGATTTAAAGGATTTTTGTTATGTACCAACTCTGACTAAGAACATAATTTATGTACCATACCTAGATTTATATGGGTTTATTTTTAATTTTGGATATAAAATTTATTTCTTTTACAAAGACAACATATGTTATGGTATGAAACATTTAAATAATAGTATTTATGTATTAAATTACGAAAAAAAAGTATTGGAAATTGATAATGAATCATGTTCACACAACTCATATAACCCTAGCTATGGAATCACCATCTTGGTCATGTAAATGAGAAGCGTTTGAAAAATATCTGACAAGATGGTTATTTGGAATCATCTGAGCTAAAACTTCTTAAAAGATATCATGCTTGTTTAAAATGAAAAATGACCAAACCTCTATTCAATGGATAGGGTGAAAATGCCACAAATATTCTAGGATTTGTACATATTGATGTGTGTGGACCATTTTCAGTAGAAGCTAGAGGTGGGTATTCTTACTTCATAAATTTTACTAATGAATTGAGTATATATTTTTATGTTTACTTGATGTGGTATAGTCTGAGTACATTGTAAAATTTAGGGAATTCAATAATGAAGTAAAGAAACAACTTGGAAAGAAGATAAAGAATCTTCAATCGGATCAAGGTTTTGAATATCATAACCAAGAGTTTATCAAATTTCTATGGGATTTTGGGATTTTATCCCATCTCACCCCATATTACACACCATAGTGGAATGGTGTTAGTGAAAGGAGTAATCGTACCTTATTTGACATGGTAAGGTAAATAATGAGTCATGCAGATCTTTCATTATCCTTTTGGTGATATTCATTACAAACTACAACATACATATTAAACTGAGTACCAACTAAAGAAAAAAATGGATTTCCCTTCGAGTTATTGAGTGGAAAGAAACTAGTTTTATTATATACACATTTTTGGGTTTGAGAGGTGTTTGTTAAGGCCTTATCAGGAAAAAAACTAGAACTCGGGGGCATAAAGTGTATCTTTATAGGGAATCCCAAGGAAACAAAGGGATACTACCTATAAAACCCCTCAAACAAGAAAGTGGTTATCTCCAAACAATTAATCTTTCTTGAGAGGGAGCACATCTTTAAAAAGGACAGTGGGATCAAGATTAAATTCGACGAAGTTAATGCTCAAGATACACATTATTTGGTATAGTAAGAGATTCCATAGGCCCCCATGGAAGAAGTAGTTCCCTAAACAAAAATATTGTGTAGGAGCACAAGGGAGGTAAGGGAACCAGAGAGATATGGTTTTCTAGTTTCCAAAGATGGTGTCTCATTAGTGATTGACAATACTGAACCTATATCCTATAAATAGTTAGTAGAGAGCTCATAAACTACAATATAGAAAGAAGCTATGAATTATGAAATGGATTCCATGTATTAGAATCAATTTTGGGTTTTAGTCGATGTGCCGGTTGATGTAAATCTCATTGGGTGAAAATGGTTATTCAAGAGAAAACTGGGCATTGAAGGTAAAGTAAATGCCTATAAATCAAGTCAAGTGGCTAAAGTATTTAAACAACATCAAGTAACTGACTTTAATGAAACTTTTTCACCAATTTCCATGTTAAAATCCATCAAAATTATACTTTTTATAAAATCTTTCCATGACTATGAAATTTGTAAAATGGATTTAAAAACTTCTTTCCTTAATGGGAACCTTTGGGGAGATGTCTATATGACACAACCAAAAGGGTTTGTGACTCCAGGTGATGCCAAAAATATTTTCAAGTTGCATAGATCCATTTATTGATTAAATCAAGAATCCAATTCATGGAACATTCAATTAGATGAAGCTATAAAAGATTTGGGTTTCATTAAGAATGAATTTGAGCCATGCGTTTACAATAGGTTTACTAGGAATACAGTCTTTATCCTAGTAGTATATTTATTACTTATTGGAAATGACATACCAGTCTTATAGTTTGTTAAGGACTAGTTAAACAAGTGTTTCTCTATGAAGGAATTAGGTGAAGCATTCTATATTCTATGGATCAACATCATTCATGATAGATCCAAGAGGCTTATTATACTAGTTCAAAATGTATACATTGAATAGATACTAAATATATTTAGTATGGAAAAATCCAAGGGGGATTGGTTCTAGGGTAACATGGATTATATATTTCTAAGAAAATGTCTCTTCAAAAACAACATGAGAAAGAGAGAATTAGTAATATCCCATATGCTTCAATGATAGGATCAATAATTTATTCTATGTTATGTACTAGACTTGGTGCTTCCTATTCATTGATCATGGTAGGAATATATCAAGCATATCTTGGATAATATAATTGGTTTGCTGTTAATACTATCATCAAGTATCTAATAAGAAATAAAGATATGTCCTTGGTTTATGGAGGAGATGAGGAGTTGTTCATCAGGGGTTATACTGATTCTACTTTTCAAATAGATCATAATGATCAAAATTCGCATTCAGAATATTTTTTATGTCTCAACAGAAGAGTTATGAGATGGAAGAGTTCAAATAAACCAATTGTCACTAATTCTATAGTGGGTTTTGAGTATATAGTTTATTATGATGCATCCAAGTAATCTGTTTAGATATGAAAATTTTTCTAGGATCTTAATGGGGTACCTATCAGTAAATACCATATCACATTGTATTATGATAATACTATAGTGGTGACTCTTGAAAAAGATTCAAGGCCACACAAACTGAAAAAAAGAATATACTTTGAAAGTATCAACTCTTGAGGTATTTTTATCATAGGAGTAAAGTTGTAGTAAGCAGAGTACCCATAGAAGAGAACATGATAGATCACTTGACTAAAGGACAATCTTAGCAGAATCATGACTATTGGTGAGAGCTAGTAGACTAAAGGTTGTTAACAGTAATCACTAGTGTAAGTGGGATTCTGTTGGAGTTGGTTCCCAAGAACCAACTTATATGTACTTTATTATAACCATTATTCATAGTTTTTAAAATTAATAAACTTCTTATCACATCATGATTTTTATTCTTTGTAAGATGATATGTGATAATGTCCTAAGAGTAGTTGTCATACTAAAAGGTCATAGCAGTTCCCCTCTATGATGAGAACCCAGAAGTGCTACAATAATACTCTTAAATAGATATTATATAGCCATATGATGTCATTTTAGGGACACAAATGATACAGGCTATCAAGGATGGAGACTCATAGGACTTTGAGGCACCTTCTCTTAGTGTACGCCCTTGGTAATATCAGGTGTAGGATATTAAGAGAATGAGTCCTGCTAGTAGGAAATCCACATTTATATGTGTCATTAGATGTTCCTATTTGAGGAAATGTGTATTGATCCTTAGAATTTAATATTATTATTGATAATTATTATAATTCATGTACTTTTATGTATTGATAAAAACTGTGATAATATATGTTCATGGAGAGGTAGGATATGTTTGGTGCATCATGAGTAATATTTCATTAATGAATAATGTGAGAAGTAATTTTTTTCCCTTCTATTCTCTAATAGAAGTTGATATCTTATATCCTTTTATGGAAATGATATATCCTAAATAAATCCATGGCAATGGTGTTCAAATGGAAAGTTTAATTTCTGGTAAGTTAAAGAAAGAGACCTTGAGAATGATGTTTGATGGCACCGGCACGCAACATGCTTAGTTAGAGATATCTTATTAAAGGGATTATATCACACAATAAGCATCCATATGAAGTATTATTTCATTTTGGAATTAAATTCTTTCTCTATGGGTGCCTTGGTGTGTTTCTAGACACTAACCATGGACTTTTGGCTGCTTCGCTTCATGACACTAAGAAAGAAACCTAGAGGGTCGCACACTAAGAATATCTAGAATCGCATTTAAATAATATATTATTATTTATTATTTAACAAGTTGAATAAATATTATTCCCATGCATGGATTAACAATTATTCATGTATGTTTGATCACATATATTCTATCACCGGTTATTTGAGAGAATATTTTGTGAGCATAATATTTAATAACTTTTATTTTCTATTTAGTAAATATAATATTTATTTATTTATTTATTATATAATAATGAAGTAATATTTATTTATTAAATAAGTATTCATTATTAAATACTCGATAAATATTGTGGAGGAATGGAGGACTTAGTTTTTAGGTCCAATGAGAAATAATATATATTGAATATTATTTTATTAAATAATATTTAATGTAATTCTCAAGTTAAGAGCACGTCTAGAAAATATTATTGTTATTATTATTACTATTACATGGGGTTCTGTAAGGTATTAAATACATATTAAAGGGAACTTATGAAAATAATTATTTCTAAACCCTAACGGTATTTAAACCCAATTATATTATTTTCAAAGAGAGCCAATTCATTTTGTGTTGTTCACAATGACAGTTGGAGAGAATCATCTCAAGCCCTATAGATATCCCTCTCAAATAAAAATCCCAAGAATAAAGAGTGATATTCCTCCACCATTCATACTCAAGTCGAGAGGTCAAGGAAAATTCTTTATAAGTGATTATCATGGTGATCAATGGAAAATGATGAAAACTATAGGATTTTTTATGCTATCACATGTATATTACTATAAAAATGTTCCCAGATTCTTGAAACACATGTGGATCACTACTAGAGGGAATATTTTCTTGATTCCTATAATGCAAGAGGCTCTTGAGAAACCCTAGCTCCTCAGGGCTGACTTCCTATCCTCGTTGATGACGGTGCCGTCTGCGGCCCCTCCCCCCTTGGTGGGGGAGGGGGAATCGGCATTAAACGAGAGAGGTGGGGTCTTCTGGCCCTTCACCAATCCTGACTACCTTCCTTAATTCCTAGAATTTTCTCTATGTATGAAGGTTTCGGAAATTCTCGATGGAATTCCTATCCTTCAGCTCTCGACCTCTTAGTTTGTAGAAACCTCAGCACTCTTGAATCGCACTTTGGTTGCTCGTTTTAAGCATATAATACCATCAATCGATTCCTTCGACCAGTTTGTCTTCAGTTTCTGGGACCTTCAAGAGAGAGTAGTTGTCGTATTTCTCGATAGAAACCATATCATGATTCTCTTCGAATCAGAGGCGGATCTTATCAAGTCATGGTTGAGGGAACCTCGCAGCTTCAACGGGTATCATTTCTTTCTCCTATGGTGGTCGTTCTATTTGCATATGAATTGTGATTCTCCTATTGCGTCGGTCTGGGTAAGTCTTCAAAACCTCCCTTTACCTTTTCAGAATATTTTGGTGATTTGTATGATAGGCAACCTCGTAGGAAGTTTTCTGTGTTCTGATAGTCACACGGAGGCCGTGTGCCACCCGGTGAATCCTCGGATTTGTATTGAAGTGGTTGCTTCTCGGTTTCCCTTTGATTATGTATGGATTACTATTAGAGAAGATTACAGGTGGAAGCAGCAGGTGATTTATGAGAATTGGATTGATTTTTGTCCATCTTGCAAGCGTTTGGGCCATCATTTAGAGGCTTTCCATAGGAGAGACACTGCTCCGTCAATGGATGTTAGCTGCAAGGGGAAGCAGGTTGTGGCAAGGAAAGGGGAGGCTACACCATGTGAGAGTCCGGAGGTTGTTGTGAAAGCTGGTCTAGCCATGGAGGATTCAAGGTCCAAAACTGGGGGCTTTCTTCAGGCGAGTCTTGTGGCTAAGGTCCTCCAGAAGAATTATCATAAGGTGGAATTTATGGATGGTCACATTTCTAAAGCTCCAAGAGATATGGAAATACAAGTTAACACGATGGTGGTGGAGGTTTTCGATAGGTTAAGGCAGGATTTGGCGGGCTCTTCTATTCCCTCGTCTCGGAAGCAGTCAGGTTCAGGTTATAAAGAGGAGTATTGGGAGTATAACTTGGAGAGTGGGAACACGGTGAAGGAACATAAGGTGGAGAGACAGGGGGCTACATCGGGCGTGGCCAGTCCGAGCAGTGTTGTGGGTCCTAAAGGATTAGACCCCTCGGCGAGACCCTTCCTCACCCTGACCAATAGATTCGAAGGCCTTTCAGAAGACAGTTTTGAAGAAGGCTTGAAGTCTGGTCCTATTCTCAGTGGTGATGCTTAAAGGGCTAGTGCAGGAGGTAATGATATAGGAATTTTGAGGAAGAGGATGTCCCTATGACCGGAGAAGAGGATGCTACATCGGTTGGGTATCTTGCATCAATTGATAATAACACACCGGTTAGTAGGAGGGGGAATACTTCGTATTGCAAGGTTAATGGCCCGAGGAACAAATGAAAAAATGATTATGATGGAAATAAGTAAAATATGAGTGGTCCAGCCATCCTGTCATACAGTGATATTATACAAAGTGGGACTGGAAGGCTGACTTAGTGTGAAGGAACTCTTTCTGCTACTCTAAGAAGAATAACAAGGAAATACTACTCTTACCTTCCATGACTGATGTGTACCAGATCTTCCCTTAAACGGGACAAAGGTGTGATTCTCACCATCAAAAAAGACAGCTTGATCAAACAACCTTGCTCAGTACAACCTTTAATGTATCATACGGGGAACTTTGAGAAAAGAAATTACTTTTTGAGGCGGCATAAATCGGCCTCTGAGTGGGAATTGGATATGGAAGAAGGGGAGTCATGTATGGGATGTGGATATGACTATGGGTATTATGATATGTAGTTATGTGATGTGTCGGTTGGTTTGTGGTTGTTCTAATTTTATTTATTTTTTGGATGTTTCAAGTTGTGATCTGGTTTGTGTTAAGGGTTGTTCGGTTTATCACTTTTACTAAAAGTGTTTGGAAATAAAAATTTAAATTTCAGTCAGTCAGTATAATGCAACAACCATACAATGTAGATTTGTTTTCAGATCCATCAAAAAATAAAGAATTCACACAATGTAATTATTTAAATTGATTAAGTTAATTATAAATAATATGTGATGATCTTATCTATAGTTCAGTATTTTTATCCATTTTATGTTTTCTTTGATTCAATTCTATTGGTCATGATATTTATCATTGTGTAGATCTCAGATTGAGCATCAATCATGACAAAAAAAAAGTTGTGCATGACCCATCACATACTTCTTCTGCACTCGAAACCTATAGTAAATATCCTGGAAAGTAACTTTTTCAAATTTACCTACTCTTTGTGCAACACCAGTATGAATACATTTCATTAAAACCACTTTCTCAGGTTCTAAGTTCTTTATAGGCATCTTCTAAACAATATTAGTTCTTGATAAATATGACATGATGTCTTTAGGATGAAAATAATCCTCACTTATGAACTGGGGATTAAACAAAAATCCACCTTAATGGGGACAATGAAAGTCCTCATATATATCTATAGTGAAAATAGTTATATATTTTCCATTCACCTTCAAAATAATTAAATCATTATTCTATGAAAATATAAACTATTCATTCCTTTATAAATCACACACCTATTTATAAAAAAATATTATTCTTTGCATAAAAAAGGAACTCCCATCCTTGAAAATTTAAAACATTATTCAACATCAAGTCTACAAGATTTAACCAAGCTCATTCAAAATCCTTACCTTATATGAATTATCTTTCTTACATGGAACATGAAAAATCAAAATAAAATAAAAAAACATGAAAAATAAAAAAAAAGTATAATAATTACACAATTTCACATAAATAAAATTTAAAAGTTCTGAATCACCTACCTCAACTGAATCTTAAACAATCACTTCGTAAGGATAAAGAGAGAAAGATGAAAACAAGTACAAGATTATACAAATAAAACAAAAATAATCTAAATAAAAAAACTCCATGAATTACAAAATTCAATTCTAATAAAATATAAACTAAATCATTGCTACAGGATCCGAAAGATAAAATATAGGGAGATAATCCAGGAAAAAAGAAGATAAATTCACTTTGGATGAAGGGTTCTTGATCCCACAAATCTAAGAATCAAAATCCACCAAAGAGGGATCAAATATATCACTAAAAACACCTTTGGTCACCTTGGGTTTGAGGGTAAATGATATAAACTAGAATAATTTAAATGGGATTATGAATTTATAATAAAACTAAAAATTTAAGTTATCACAACCTGATAGATAATGGTCCTTCTATGATGGGTATGGGTTAAAATAATCACTGAAATCCACATCACGATCTACCTATCTCTCTTTGATTTCAAAGTCGCCCAACTCCTTAAATTTCTAAATAACCAAAGGAGTTCATGGTTCAAATAAAGTGGTCACATCATGAATCTTGATCCTCTAAAATACATGGCCTAACCTCGAACCATGCCATGGTGTAGCAGAAGCACCATGGTATAATTGTGCCCAAAATAGTTGAACCATGAAATAAATCACCTGGGCATCATGTTTCAATAGTTTTGGTCATCCCATAATGGAAACTGGTGAAAAAAACTCCCCAATTCCATTCATGTTATAACTTAACTCCCTCTCACTATGATAAATTCATATATAAAAGTAAAAGTTCCTTATGTTAAGGTCTCCTAGGATTCATAAGACTCTCCTACATAGCCAAAAATATTCCCCAAGAATCTTCAGGACATGAATCATATAATCATTATGTGACTAGAAATGCAATCAATAAAATATGTAATATTTTAAATCAATATGTAAAGGTTTATTCATAGAACATAAGGTTATTCACTTTGCTGAAATTTACTTCAAACACTTCACACGTGATACATCTCACCACCCCACAATCAAATACCCCCCTTTGATATAGTGTATCACTTAACTCATGTGGAATATATCCCCAAGTCATGACTCTTTCCCACACTGGGGAACAAAACTCCACATTATGACTCAATCCTTCATGGTGTGACACACCAGACTAAACACACTTACTTTTCTTCTATCCAACCCTCAATGGAAGAACTCCAATGGAAATTCTATGAAACTTCCTTTCCATTTGTATTATTAGCTCCAACAACACCTCTCTTCCTAAAATCTTCTTCCAACACCTTCAATTCCCAAAAGATACAAATTAATGGGTCGAGAATGTCCAATCCATTATAGTTAATCTATAGTAAGAAACCCAACAACCATCTACCTATAAATCCCAAATCTATATTAAAACTGATTTCATGTGATGTTGAGTGTGGGTAATTCAATAAAAAACATTATCTATATTGGTTATTTTTATACATTGTGAATGAATAGTTTCTAGATCATTTTTAAAAATATCACTCATCTCAACACAAATCAATGTCATAAAAGTAATGAATGTTTCACTAATGTATAAATAATACTTAATAGATTCATCTAATATCATATCCAATACTACAAAAAATTTTCAAAATAAAATTATACTATTTAAAAGACAAAATTTATACACAAAACAATTAGGTACATACGAAAAAAATCACTTTGACACCACAAAATTTATGTGATTTGACATGGAATTTATTGATGGAACACATCATATAACCATGGATTATAGTAATCTAAATAAAAATAATACGTTTTAATCATACTATAAGTATATTTCATTAACCCATAGAAAATATTTTGTGGTGGTGAAAAAAATTAATATACACATGTATCCAAACATAATAATTAAGATACATATAAAGGTTTTTGGTGCAGAGGAAGCATTGGATGGGGTATGCCTAACTCATATTTTTTTCAAAATTGATGATTAATCTAAGATGTACATTAACGATAAACACTATAACCAATAGAATTTAATCAAATATTAATTTAAGAGATAATTACAAAAACCAAATTGCAGGATCATCACAAAATAATTTATAATTGATTTAAGAAATAAATAATTGACTTATAATGAATTTTTTCTCCATTTATGAATCTGAAAATGACGTAACGCCATTTTTTTTAGTAATAAAGTTTAAATTTCTTGGAATGGTGATCCAAACTTTCTTCATGAACCTCTGAAAATCACTATAGGGATCTATGGGTGCTAGAGTGGTAGATCCTAATGATTTTATCGTTCATCTTTGATCGCCTTGAAAATTAATTCAAGAATATTATCTTTGATATATCTAGAATATAGAGTGGTGGATAATCATGATCTCTCACTGTACTTGAGATAATTCTTGGAGAGGGATCTCTCTAGATTTTTGAGATAATTCTTTGAATTTTTCTATTCACAATAAAAAAATGGCAACCTGCCTTAGAAATAATATAATTAGGTTTAAATAATTCTATTTTTTACAAAAATAATTACACATGCATCCTTATTATTACTTTAATTCCCAAATAACCCCATGTATGTAATAATATTATTATTATTTTTAACATGAACAAAACTAGCTAATTAATTAAATATTATTTATTTAAATAATATTTAATATATATTATTTCTCACTGGAATATTTAACTCGGTCCATCATTACTCCATAATATTTATTAGGACTTGAATAATGACTATTTATTAAATAAAGAAATATAACTACATTATTTGAAAATAAATAAATTAATATTATATTCACTAAATATAAAATAAATATTTATTAAATATTAGGATCACAAAATATTCTCTCTAATAACTAGTGAAATGATGTATGCGATCAAACAAATATAAATAATAATTAAACCATGTGTAGGAATAATATTTTTTCAGCATGTTAAATAATAAATATTATTATTATTTAACTGTGGTTCTAGATACACTTAGTGTGTGGAACTATAGGTCTCTTTCTCAGTTACATTAGGTGAAGTGACCCAAAGTCCAAGTTTAGCATCTAAAAACATGCCAAGTCACCTATAAAGAAATAATTTAATGTAAAAACAACATAAAATATCATACAGATGTTTAATATGTAATATAATCCCTTTATCATGATATCTCTAATCAAGAAGGTTGTATGTTGGTTCCATCAACCTGTATGCATGATGTCTATTTCTTTAACTTTTCGAGAATTGAACTACCCACAGAACACCATGGGCATAGGTTTATTTAGGTTGTATCTCTACTATCAAAGGTATTGAGATATAAACTTTTATTAAATAATATTTTGAAAAAATCCTGTCACATTATTCATTAATGAAATATTACTCCTAACTCACCCAACTTATCCTACTTCACCGTGAACATATGTCATCATGATTTTCATAAATATATCAAATTACTTGACTCATAATATCTGTTAATAATAATATTAAATTCTAAGGGTCAATACACACATCCGTAAATAGGAATATCTAATGAAATAAATAAATATGAATTTCCTACTGGCGGGTCTCATTCTCATAATATTCTACACTAGAAATTACTAATGGAGTACACCATGAGAAGGTGCCTCAAATTACTATGAGTATATACTCCTAATATCCTAAATAATTTTTGTCCCTCAAATAATTTCATCTATCTATATAACATATATTTATAAATACATTCATGGCACTTCAGGGTTCTCATCATAGAGGGGAATTGTTATGACCTTTTAGTGTGATAGTTACTCTTATGACATTATCAAATACTATGTCACACAAAATAAAAATCATGATGTGAAAAGTAGTTTATTAATATTAAAAAATATAAATATAGGTAATCATAGAGTACACGGAAGTTGGTTTTATGGAACTAACTCCAACAGGATCTCACTTGCACTAGATACAACTGCAAACAACTTTCAGTCTACTGTCACTCACATGATATTCATGATTTTGATAAGATAATTCTTTAGTTAAGGGGTCTTCTACATTTTCTTTCATGGAAACTCTGCTTGTTATAACTTCACCCCTATAAGAAAAATCCCTCAAGAGGTGATACTTCTAATGTATTACTTTGTTTGTTGGTGTGACTTTGACTCTTTTACAAGATCCAACACTATAATATTATCATAATATAATATCATAGGTTCTTCACTAACGATTACCACAAAAATATCCTATAAAAAGTTTCATATCCAAATGAATTATTTGAATGCATTAGAAGATTCTATATACTCAGACTCCACTATAGAATCAGTGAAAACTAGATTCTTTGAAAGCTTCCAGCTTATAACTCCTGTATTGATACTGAAGAAATAACTTGACTATGACTTCATATCATTATGATCTATTTGAAAAATAGCATCATTATAACCCCTAATGACCAGATTATCATCTAATCCATACACTAGGAACATATCCCCAGTTCTTCTCATATGCTTATAGAAATATTTAATAGCATACCAATGTTATTCACTTAGATCAACTTGATATCTGCCTATCATGATTAATTTGAAGGAAAAATCAAGTATAGTACATAACAAGAAATACATGATTGATCTTATCACCAAATCATATGGGATCTTACACATTCTCTCTTTATCCTATTGTATCTGAGGATTCATTTTAATAGAAATATGTACACCATGTGACACTAGAACCAATCCCCTATTAGATTGTTATATACTAAATCTCTTTAGTATATGTTCAATTTATGTACCTTGAATTTATCAAAGTAGCCTCTTAGATCTATCAGGAATGATCTTAATCCCTATAATATAGTTTGTTTCACCAAAGTCATTCATGGAGAATAATTTGTTTAAATATTCCTTAACAAACTATAAGACTGGTATCGTGTTTCTAATAATTAATATGTCATCAATATATACTACATGGATAACATCTTCATTCTCACTAAAATGCTAATTTTATTCTTAATAAATTCAAGTTCTATTATAGATTCATTGAACTTAATATTCCATGACCTAGATGATTTCTTGGATCCATAAATGGATATCTATAACTTACATATCTTTTTGGAATCACATAGAGTCACAAAACCTTCTGGTTGTGTTATATAGACATCTTACTAAAATTTCCAATTAAGGAAACTTATTTTTATTTCCATCTTCCAAATTTCATATTCATGGTAAGATTCTATAGAAAGTATAATTTTATGTATTTAAACATAGAAACTAGATAAAATGTTTCATTATATTCAATGCATTGATGTTGTTTAAAACCTTTAGCCACTAGTCGTTCTTTATAGGTACTTACTTTATCCTCCATATCTAGTTTTCTCTTGAATACCCATTTTCATCCAATAGAATTTTCATTAACTATAATATTGAACAAAATCTAGACTTGGTTTTAATATGTATAATTCATTTTAGAATTCATGGCTTCTTACCATCTTGAAACTTTTGAGAACTGTACTGCCTCTTTATAAGAGAGAGGTTCATTATTATGAACCAATAATTAGTCACCATATTTGGTGACTAGAATCCCATATCATTTTGGTTCTCTTACCTATATGGTTCTCCCATAGAGTACTTGTGTTTCAAGAACAAATTCTTCTATGGATAACTATTTAATCTATTCCTATACAAACCATATTGTTTCTTGAGCATCAACTTCATTAAAGTATATCTTTCACCCACTATCCTTCATGAGGATGTTATCTCTATCAAGAAATATAGTTTGTTTGGTGACAAAAACTTTATTGTATGAGGGGTTGTACAGGTTATATCCCCTACTTTTCATAATATTCCTTATAAAGATAAACTTTGTTCCTCGAGGTACTATTTTGTTTCCTGAGATGGCCTTAACAAATGCATTGTAATCCCCTGTATGTGTAAGTGAAAAAGTCCATAACTTGAAGGTAATTCCATTTCCTCTTTATTTGGTACTCAATTTAGATTTTATGTTGTAATTTTTAATGAATTTCCCCAAAAGGATAATAGAATATTTGTATGACTCATCATTGAACTTTACGTTTCTAACAAGGCATGGTTCCTCCTTTCACTAGAACCATTACAATGTGGTGTATAAGGTGGATTGATTTGAGAAATAATCCTAAACTCCTATAAAAAAGATGATAGAATATTGGTTAATATATTCAAAACATTGATCAGATCAAAGATTTTATTATTATTATTTCCAAGTTGATTCTCTAATTCATTATTGAATTATTTGAATTTCCCAAAGGATTCAATACTATACCTAATCAAGTATACATAACCATATCTACTTGATTCATCAGTAAAAGTTATAAAATAAGAATACCCACCTCTATATTATATTGGAAATGGTCTACACACATCATTGTGTACTAATCCTAGAATATTTGTGGCCCATTCACCCTATCCACCTAATGGTGGTTTAGTTATTTTTTCTTATAAAAAATCATGATATATTTTAAGTGGTCTTAGGTAAAAAGAGTATAAATAACTATCTTGATATAGATTTTTCATATGTTTCCTATTTACATGACCAAGATGGTGATGCCAAAGCTGGGTGTTATATGAGTCATGAAAACATGATTTTTTATCAATTTCTAATAATTAGTTTTTTCAATTTAATATATAAATACTATTATATAAATATTTTATATGATAACATATGTTTTATTTATAAAAGAAAAAAAATTTATTTCAAAACTTGAAAATAAAACCATCTGTATCTATATAGGATACAAAAATTATGTTTTTGGTAACAGTCAGTACATAATTACAATATTTCAAAACCAATACCAATCCTATTATAAATATAAGGTGGTAGTATTTTATCGATAGATCAACTAACCTCACACCATTGGTAGCCCAAAAATCCACCTCTCCTCTCTTAATATTTTGAAATATACTTGGTCCCTTCAGTTGGATTATATATATATAAGAACAACAAGCTATATCTAATACCCATTGTGTATATATAGAAATATTACACATGATAATGAACACAAATTTATCTTCCCCTTGTATCTAGGAGTAGTTCATCTTCTAGTTTCCTTGTTTGACACATGAAAAACACACTACTTCCTTTTCCTCCATCTGCCTTTGGATCTTCCTCTTCTTGAAAAGATGGTGTTTGGGAGATTTAGGAAATTTATGGGTCTTGGGACCCTTTTCCTTTTTATTTCTTTTCTTTTTTTATATAAAGACAAAAGGTTTGTTATGACCCATGTCCTTGTCAACATAGAAAATGAGATTAAGAAGTTTCAAAAGACTCTTATCATTATTTCCCATGTTATAATTAACAATAAAACTATATAAGGACTTGGGTAGTTAGGAAAGGATAAGTTATGTGCACAACTCATCTGGGAGTTTAATGCCCAATATGTCTAAGTATTCTATGTATAAAATAATCTTAACTACATGAGGCCCATCTTGCCCTAACTCTTTAAACTTACATGTAAATAGTGAATTGAATATTTCATATCTCTTTTTTCAACCTTCTCTTGATAAAGATCATGAAGGTGGGACATCATGTTATACGCATCCAAGTCTTCATGTTTCTTTAAAAGATCATTGGTCATGGATAATATCATGAAAAATTGGACATCTATGGAATTTTATAAATGTTTCTCATAGAGAGAAAAATCTTCCTCACTAGCCTTTTGGTCAGGGACTTCAAGAATAGGTTTTTCCAGCACATATAATTTCCTTTCATGTCGTAAGATAACACGTAAGAACATTTTCTATTATTGGAAATTAGTGCCAGTGAGAATGTTATATTTACCAAGTATGGATCATAGTAATATGTTTAAAGTAATATTTGTTATCATTTAAATAATTAAGAAGAGAATAATTTTAGTACCTTATCTGATAAAAGTAGATGATAAATATTATATTTATTAATCTCCCGTTATTTTATCAAAACCCAATAACTATAAACATTGGCTTTGGAACATCTTTTTTCTTGGAAACTCTAGTGGAAATGATCCATATTCCCCTTTCATAACCCATAATTGTGATTAAAAATTTATTTAAAGGGTTTTAGATAGGAATCAAAATTTCAATATACATTAACTCACATTTCCATGATCTGTTAAGTGGAATTCCCATTCCTGAAATCATTAAATTGTATTTACTCAACCTTTTCCTCTTAGTTACACCAAGTACTACTTTGGAAGTCAACCCTTGATGTGAACTAAGTTATTTTGACCCAAAGATTAAGGTTATAATTCCTTGATAATTGAAATTACCCAACTTGGTTTGGTCAATAACTTTGAACTATTATTCAATTTTAACTTAAGTATTGGAATGCTACACCGAATTTATATATATATATATAATTTATGGGTTTTTATCTTTATTAAAAAAATTCTCATTTTATATTTATTAAATTATTGTTAATATTAAGTGGATTTAATTAAATTATTGTCTATATTTTAGATAAAATTTATTCATAATCCAATTGATTTTAGTTCTATCTTTCACACTTATTAATTCATTAATTCATGTGATTTTAACAAAACATCCATAATGAAATTAAACATGAAACTTGATATAAATAAAATAATAGAGTGGTATGATCATGAGAATTTACTAATGGTTAATTTATCTTATGGATGATAAACTAATCATCGACCTAGGGGGAAAACACCTTGAACCATGTATTGGTTTATGTTGTTTCTTTCCACTTATCCACCTATGTAAACATTGGATTGGTTTTTCCTCAGCTCCAAACTTGAACCACCTCTACTCACTTGGGAGATTCATCCATTGATAAGATTTTACTCACATGTGGGTTAGGGAAACCAAAGGATTGGTTAATGGGTTTACATAAAAGGAAACCATGTGCATTCATTCCCTTACATAATGAGAGGAGAGATGATGCACAAGCCATAAACTTAATTTAATAACAAATTAAAAGGAAAAAAATAACATACAAAGGTCGATTCTACTCTCATGATCATCCATATACATGAAATTAATTATGAATTTAATAAAATTAGAATTCAATTATAATCATTATTATTTAAGATAAATTGCATTCACCTCAATTAATTTTATTCTCTAATTAATCAATTATTTTATTAAAATTATCATCCTAAATTTCTTGAGATTCTCATACATTATAATTTTAAACAAAATTTAATAAATTTACTTAAAATTAACTATGTACAAAAACATGTACCTTGGATGCAACATGGTGAGTACGCATTTAAACAACCCAATGTGTATTATATTAATATATTGTTTACTCATGCATCATATAGAATATGTGAATTATCATGTAATTTCATGGTGTGTACATAGTCAAATAAATGACACATGGAACACAAGTTATTTACATAGTGTGTTATGTTTCAATGCATGTCGAGTAAATATTTTATTATGACTTATACGTGATATGATGTTTCAAACATTATGTAGAAATTAATTATACATTTAATATATATATATATATAACCCATCACATGGTTTGTACATAGTCAAATAAATGACACAAATAACACACGTTGATAAGGTTTAAGCAATGTGATAAATTAATTTTAAATTATGTGTAATTTTTTAATACACACAGCATGTACAATCCAGCTACACGTCGTGTATAGTTCTCATGGTCTATCCACGGGACATGCCTAGGGACTTAGTATGTAATAATTCCATGGAAATTAATGGAGTACACAGTGTGTACATGGGATACACATCATGTGGTATCTGAGTTATATGGTCACCATTCAGATAGGTCATATAATAAAATACATGGTCCTTTTACTAATGGACTACACGTCGTGTATGAATGTTACGCATCGTGTAGTCTGGCTAACCATGTGCCAAGTTGGCCCGGTCAATATGCGGTGTATTTAAATACACACCACATTTAATAAATTCACATGGATTGAATTAATTATAAATTAATTCATGAATTATATTATTTAATTAAATAACTGTATGCAATGTGTACCAATAGGCTACACGACATGTACTTTTGTGTTATCTAGATGAAATCCTTGAAACCTATGGATGAGTTCTTTAAATATTCATTCTTTATAAAAGTAATCGATTTTGATTATATTTGTGAGAAAAAAATAGGAAGAAGAGTAGATCTCATGATTTTGATTAAATAAAAACTAAAATGGAATTGAAAACAAAGGATAAATATGTAAATCAATCAATGTTATTTAAATAATTATATGGCCCCTATGACACCACTTGAAATTTATGGGTGAAGCGGAAGCACCAGATATGGTATTCCCAACTCATATTTTTTCATAATTGGTGACTAATCTATGATTTACATCGAAGATAAATTTCATGTCCAGAAAAATTGAATCAAATATTAATTAATGAAAGAACAGCGAAACCAAAACATAGGATCATCACATAGTGATTTATAATTAATTTAAGTAGTTAAATAATTATCTTGAAATGAATTATTTCTTTGTGGATGAATCTGAAAACATGTCTACATCATACCATCATTTTTGTGTAGGAATCAAGTGTACATTCCCTCTATAAATAATCCACATGTGTTTCATGAACCTTTGAACATCTCTGTAAGAATATCTGGGTGCTATCATGGTAGATCCTAACATTTATGTCATTCAGATTTGATCTCCCTAAGAATCACTTCAAAGAGGATTCTCTTTGGTATCTCTAAAATCAAGAGTGGTGGTTGAGAAGTATTTCTCTCCATACTTGAGAATGTTCTTGGAGATGGTCTCTCTAAATATTTGAGATAATTATATGGATATTATTGTGCATAATAAAAAAATGGAAACCTACCTTATAAATAATATAATTGGGATTAAATCATGCTAGGATTATAAAATAATAATTTCACATGTGCCATTTTTATTTCCTTAATTCCCATGGAACCCCATTCCTACAATAATAATATTATTATTATTATTTCTTAACATACACAAAACTAGAGAATTAATTAAATATTATTTATTCAAATATTATTTAATATATATTATTTCTCACTGGACCATTATAATTGGTTTGTCATTCCTCCACAATATTTATCGAGCCTTGATTATTAACTATTTATTTAATAAATAAATATCACTACATTATTCATCAATAAATAAATAAATATTATATTCACTGAATAGAAAATAAATATTTATTAATTATTCTACTCCAAAAATATTCCCTCAAATAACTAGTGATGGAATATATGTGAGTAATCAAACATGGCTAATTATTAAACCACATGTGGGAATAATATTTATTCAACATGTTAAATAATAAATATTATTATTATTTAACTAAGGTTCTGGATACACTTAGTGTGTGACCCTCTAGGCCTCTTTCTCATTGACATTAGGTGAAGTAACCCAAATTCCAAGGTTATCATCTAGAAACACGTCAAGGAACCCATAGATAAAGAAATTAATGTCACAAAGACATAAAACCTCATACAGAAACTTGCTATATAATATAATCTATTTACCATGATATCTCTAATCAAGCAGGTTTCATGTTGGTGTCATCAACCTATGTGCTTAATGTCTCTTTTTTTTAATTTTATAAAATTTAACTTTCCAATAGAACACCATAGCCATTGATTTATTTAGTATATATCACTTTCATAAAAGGGCCTAAGATATCAACTTCTATTAAAGAATGGAATGGAAAAAAATCTTTTCTTCCATTGTTCATTAATGAATTATTACTCATGATGCACCCAACATATCCTACTTCACTAAGAACATATGTCATCATGATTTTCAACAATAAATAAAATTATATGACTCATAATATTCATTAATAATCATCTTAAAGTCTAAAGATCAATACACATGTCCATAAATACGAACATCCAATGAAACATATAAATGTGGATTTCCTACTGATAGATCTCGTTCTCATAATCTTCTACATTAGAAATTACTAAGGTCATACACTATGATAAGGTTCTTTATATTCCTATGAGTCTACACACCTAAAATCTTAAATAATTTATATCCCTCAAATGATTTCATTCAGATATAGAACATATATTTAAGAATACTGTTGTGGCACTTTTAGGTTCTCGTCATAGCAGCGAACTGTTATTGTCTTTTATTGTGATAGTTACTCTTAGGACATTATCACATACTATTTCATGTAAAATAATAATAATGATATGATGATTAGTTTATTAATATTAAAAACTATGAATACAGGTAATCATAAAGTATACATAAGTTAATTCTAGGACACCAACTCCAAAAACATCCTTATAATACTCAATAGTACCCCCTCAATAGTAGTAGTTATTGTATCATGGGTTATTGACACTATAATTCTATTTATATTAGTAAATTTTTTATTAATGAAATTTGAATCATTTGGATGAAAAATATAGGGGACATCTATCAGTACATCGCCATCATTTATACCAAAAATTTGACATATATCTAGGGATGTGAACTAAAAGTGGTGCCTTCATGTTACAAAACATCTATCACATGGATTATAACATTGTATTAAGATATTTATATTCATGTATTAATTCTTAAGTTGGTCTAGAGAAATATTTTTTTCAATAACTTCCTTGAATAATTTCCAAAATAAAAATTTTTGTAAGGTTGTCAAATAGGAATCATGTAGTGAAAGTTTTATCCTATCAACCAATTTGTAGACATTTAGTATTGAAGATTTGTACTAAATTCATTGTTTAGAAATATCACCATCTTATAAGCATAAGTAAACACTTAAAATATTCCATAATTTATAGAAAAAAAATTGCATTGAATCCTCATATATATCAAATTTTAATTGAATATAAATTTAATGATGGGTTATTTCATAATAAACTATGATAACATGAAATTTATCTCAGCATCCAACTGAGATAAATTTCAATAGAAAGAAAATACTAGTATAAAAAATTTTATCAATAATAATTTTATGTCACTCTATGGGTGAGATAAATTTAAAATCACAATGACAACCATTCAATTAGAATAAACAATAATTTTTCAAAAAAATGAATGTGTATACAAAATTAGTTAGAGGTTAAATTGAAGTTTATATCACTGCCTTTTTTATAAAAAAATCACCCATAAAAGTAATAAAAACATATTTCAAAAAAAATATTTATAAAAAATATTTTTTATAAAAAATAATAGTAATAAAAATTGAATATGGCAAGAAATCCTTCATCGTCTCATTAAGTTTCCAAATATACAGGATGAATTAAAATTTATCTTGCAGCCTCAGTAAGATATATTTACATTGGAAAAGTAATAACTATATGAAGTTATCTTATACAAAAATAACCATAAAATTATAATGCTTTTGATTTTATCTAGAAATTCTTCCTCCTGTAGGATGAAATTTATCTCACTAAGTTAGTGAGATAAATTTTGTTAGAAGATGATGAGGTTTGGTATTTCAATATGTATTTTTTTATAATAATAAAAATTTTATATAAATCTCATTGAGTGATAATATTAATTATAATATTATAATGTTTGGTATTTCAATAGGAAATATTACTCCTAGAGGTTGAAACTTATCTCACCAAGACAATGAAATATATTTCAATAGAAAATGATGGTGTTTGTTATTTTATAGACAACTTCATAGTTAAAATATTTAAATATTGCATACAAAACTAAAATAATGTGAATGTTTCATAATTTTAATGTCATTAAAAAGTGATAAGAACAAGAACTACTAAAATTTTACATCATATTTCAAAATGCAGAAAGTTGATACTAATTTATCTCATTAGTTTGATGAGATAAATTTATATCTAGAGACAATTTTCATAAGGAAATTCACTACTGAAAATTGAACTATTTGCAATGGGTTATTTGTGATAGATTCTTGTCGTAAAAGGTCATTTGCGATAGGACGTAGACCCATCACAAATAGTTTCCTCAAGATTATTTAAAAAGCATTTGCAACGGGGAACTCCTGTCACCAAAGGTCTCATCACAAATAGTTTCTTCAAGATTATTTAAAAAAAATTATTTGCAACAGGCCGTTGCAGATAACTTAAAAAAAAATAAAAAAATAATATTAAATAAAATAATATTATTTATAAAAATAGAATAATATTAGAAAATAATAATAAAATTATATTTGGAAATAATAATAATAATATTATTATTATTATTAATAAAAATAATATTATATAATAATACTAATAATAAAATAATACTAATATTCGTAAAATAAAAAATTAAAAAATAATAAAATAATATTATTAATTATATTATTAATTATATTATTAATATAATAATAGTATTATTATTATTATTAATGAAATAATAATATTAATATTAGTAAAATAATAAAAAATTAAAAAAATAATAAAAACCTCAATATCTATAAAAATATAAAAATATATATAAAAAAATAATAAATAATAATAAATAATAATAAATAATAAAAAAATAAAAAAATTAAAAAAAATTAAATAAAGTAATAAAATAATAAAAAATTAAATAAAAAATAACTAGATAAAAATGTAATATTCGCAACAATATAAAAATTCACTATATAGAAATTTAAATAGTTAATATTACCAAAAGGCTTTTCATTCAAATTTTGTATCATAAAAAACAAATATATCACTGAGGGGGTTCCTCTGGAATAGCTGGAGGAGATGGTGGAGGGAACTTCATCCCTAAACCACGATTCAGACATTGCATGCACTCTATCTACTCGTGTTGTTGCTGCTGTCATCAACACATCTCCTCCTCCAGCTGCTGCTATTGTCGGAGCTCTTCCTCCTACTGCTACTGTCATTGGTGCATCTCTTGATGCTGCCATTGATGAATCTCCTCTTGCTCCCTACACATACTCTTTATAATCTCACTCTGAGTTTACTATTGATCATGATACTGTGAAGAAAATGATGATAACTCTCCATGAGCTCCTCTCGAACTAGATGATGACATCACAACGGTACCATAATAACTCTTAGGTGTCAATCAAGAGCGGATACCAACAACTTGACCTTTCTCAAAGGCATACTAGGCCGCCTGTATCAAGTTTGTCTCATCAAATTGGTGGGCACTGGTCTGACCCTCGGTCTTAGCCTGAATCTTAGTCTGTGTCTGAGACACTATGGCTTCATATGGATCCTTCAATTGCAATTTAAAATTAAAATAGTTAAAATATTATTTGTAGATAATTTTAAAACCCAAAAAAGAAGTTATACTAACCACAATCTAACGTTGGTGATCACCTCTGATCTCTTCAGTGACTAGATCGTTGTACATCCTCATATAAATGTCGAAATACGTAACATCAGACTATTTGACTGCCTATTTGAATATAAAATAAACTGTTACTTTTAAATTTATATAAATTTTTTTTTAAAATTATTTACCATATGTTCCTTGTGCATATTGAATGTACGACTGCCAGCTCGATGTGTCACCTCTTGTCTCCCCTGGTTTGGTTGACCTACCGATGATCTCCTCTGAAAACATCCACCCATCCAATGTGAACATAATCTATCCCAAACCTAATATGAAATGTAATCAGGTCATTGGTCATGACAAGACTCATCAAACTCTATCACTACTAATTTTTTCATTTATTTCCTTCTCAAATTGTGAAAAAACGGACGACAAAACTCACGCATAAACCTCTCTCATGCATTCCAGATAGCTCCATGCATGCTCTCATCAATGGGATAACATAAACCCTAAAAATAAATTATAATATCAAGTTATTAATTAAATAAATTTAAAAATAAATATTATTTATTTACGTACCAACCAATGATCGAACATGCAGTGATGAACATGAATGAGAATCTCATCCCATGTGGCCCATGCTTCAGAAAAATAATTGTGCAATATATGTGAAAATATTTTAAAACAAAAGAAAAATTAATCAAATAATTAATATATAAATAAATCAATAGAAACTAACTAAAATACACAGGTAAACATACCTCTGCATATGTGGATCGAAACCAAGATGTGGATGTCACTTTGGGATAGGTTCGTGAATCATCAATCAGGAAAGACCATGCCCCCTCTGATTCCTCCCTAAACCACCATCAGTCTGAGGGTCAGATGATCCAACATTAGGCTCGTCCAAAGGTTGATCAGCCTCCTACAACTAACGAAATAGATCTTGGTCCATCTGAAACATGAAATGACTATTATTATCAAATAGTCAAAAACCACTATTTTATATAGATATATATTATATATGATTATAACCAGTATTTAACCAAGTAAATCTCTATATTTCTACTCATCTTCATATATGAAAATGTCAATGTCTTCATATTCCTCATCAACATCATCAATTTTTATATGAGTTTCAGTTACATCATCTCTTGTCATTTCAAATTCATTTGTAACATCATTAACATCATCATAAACATCCAACCTTAACTACAGTGTGTCATCATCGATATTCATGTCTCTTTATGAAAAAGATGGGTTTGGAGAAATCTCTTAAAAATTTTCAATTCCTTGAACTTCAGTAGAACCACATTCACTTTGAGTAAACTAATTTTCCTGAGATTTAATTTTTATTATGTTCCACCAATCACCTAACTCTTTAGAAGTAGAACAATAATTTGCATAATAAATTCGATGTTCTTGATGATCCAATAAAAATGATTCATTTACTACAAGAATAATTTTATATTTAATATCAATGATTCCATGGGTCAGATGAACACGCAATCCTCTCTCAGTATCCACCCACTGAAATTTAAACATCATTATGTAATTCTGTCATAGATAACACAATTCAATGATTTCTTCCAGCATGTCGTAAAAGAAAACTGTAGTTTCTCTACAATGATATCCTCTCAAGAATATGCCACTATTCAATTTTTTTCCCATATTAATGTGTATGAAATCAAAAACCATTCACGACATATACATTATAATATTTAACCATTTTGGATGGTCGGTTACTCCAGAAACACAATTGATTATCAATTTTATCAAAATTTTGAGATACCTAAAAATTTGTAAAACAATTATCAATATAAAAATTAATAAATATATTTTATATATTAAACCATAAATAATTTATGTTACCAGTTTTTGAAACCAGTGGAAAAAATTATTTTTTGGACATTCTTCAAGAGAAACTATTGTAATTTGTGGAAGCTTTTTCTTTATATGATTATCATATAACCTAAAAATAAAATAATATTAATTTACTATAACAAATATTATATAATAATTGATAGGATCACTCACAATAAAAATGGTTTCATTTCTTCAAAATTGAGCAGAAAATTTGTATGATCTCTATGATGTACATCATCTAAAATCCATCATTCATGAACTCCACTGAATCCATGTTTGGGCTGATTAAAAAATGATAATTGATTTCTCATATCATCTTCAAAATTTACCTCATTATGGCCCATTCAATTGTGTTTTGAGGTATATTCATATTTAAAATAATGTGATCATAAAAAATAAAGAAATTACCTCTTACAAATAAGCTTCTGCAATTGAGCCTTCAACCGATGCTTTGTTACGTACTTTTTCCTTCAATTTCTGCATTCATATCTTGAATGGGTGGTACATCCAACGAAACTGTACTGGACCTCCAATTTTTTCTCCATGCAGAAAATGTAATATCAAATGTTCCATTTAGTTAAAGAAATCCGACGAGAAGATTTTTTCTAGTTTACATAAAATTAAAACAACATCTTGCAGTCTTCTTAGTGCATTGTAGTCTGTTTTCGCCGCACAAATATCTCATAAAAAATATTTTATGTCTATTATCACATCCCATATCATAGAATTAAACAAACCTCTTAATCCAATTAGTATAATCCTTTTCATTATAACATGGCAATCATGACTTTTTAATCCAGTAATATGATTATTTCTGAAACATATTCCCAAATTGAAAGCATAACCATCTAGAAGTCTCAAATATGAAATCCACTGACAAAATAATAATCTATTTTATTTGGAAAGTGTATCACTTTCTTTTGGCTTCATTAAATTTTATGATCTGACATTTTCAAATAGTTCAAGTTCTGGTCACCTGGAAACTTGGGTAAGATATAATCGTGCCTTTACATTATCTTTGGTCTTATCTGGTATATCCAAAACTGTATGAAATAAATTTTCAAAATATTTCCTCTCAATATTCATGAAATCCAACATGTGATGGTCAAACAAATCAGACCAATATGATAGATCCCAAAAAATGCTTTGTTTTATCCAATTGCGTTTTTCCCAAAGATGTCAATTTTTTGTTGGTTTATTGTTGGTCCAAATGTGATGAGAGGTAATGAAGAGACAATTTATTTTACCTCTATAACTAAGATAATTGTTAAATGTTTATCTCTTTCAATTTTACCATTTCTAAAATGACATTTTTTCCTCTAAAAAGGATGATTTGTTTGAATAAATCTGCGATGAAAGTCCAAAAAACAAGGTTTTTTTCATTCATGAGCATAAAAGTTTTTTTTGTCTCTCATACAGTATGAACATGTTTTTTTACCATGTGTACTCCATCCAGATAACATTTCATATGTTGGGAAGTCACTAATTTTCCACATCAATGCAAATTTCAGTTGGAAATTTTGTTTCACAATATCATCATATGTACTGACACCATTACTCCACAATGAATATAACTCATCAATCAATGGTTTCAAATAAACATCAGTATTATTTTTTAGATGTCCTGGAATTAATAAGGTCAAAAGGATATATGGATCCTTCATAAACATCTAAGGAGGTAAATTATATAGAGTTATAACAATAGGATAACATGAATACTGACTACAATAAGAACCAAATGGATAGAAACCAACAGTAGAAATACCTAATCGCATGTTTCAGGATTATAAAGAAAATTACATTTTCAATTTTTCAAAATGTTTCAATAAATCACAATCATAGGGATTATTTAAGCTTTTACCAATTGAAATATTGGTTTTGTACCATGACATCAATGTCGTTGTGTTATGATACATAAATAAACATTGTAATTTGTGTTTAAGTAGAAAATATCTCAACTATTTTACAGGAATCAATCTGTAATTCCCTTGTTGAGCCTATTTATACCTCATTTTTTCACATGTGGGGCTACTATCCAATGACTCATTTTACCATAATATAAGATGCAATCATTTGATCATACATAAATCTTCTAATAACCAAGATCCAGATTACGAACCAACCTCTTTCTTTCATAGAATTTTTTAGGCAACACATTTCCTTTAGGTAACAGTTTTTTAACCAAAGAGAATATCTAATCAAAATATCTATTTGACCTTCCATTATCTGATTTAATATCCATAAATTTTACAAATGCTTCAAATTTTCTTATCTTGCATCTAGTATATAAGGTTTCCTCGTCGGACCTCAACAACTCATAAAATTGAGATGGTTCCAACTCAGGATAAAATAAATATTATCTTAAGTTTCAGTATGTTGAAAAGACGAACCTGCCACATCATTTACTAAATTTTGAAATCATGATGGATCTAGAACCAAATTATTAGTATTTTCTCTGGAATTTTGTTCAGCATGTTGATACCAAAAAACATAATCTATTTGAAAACCAAAATGCAAAATATGACCTCCAACATTGTTAAATGTGTCAAAATCATCAGAGCACATTTTTTAGAAGGATACTTAATTGTCCCTTCTAAAACAAATTCTGTTTTTGATGATATAAATGATAATAAAGTTTTAACACCCTCAATATATACAGGATTTAAACTAGAACCATTTGGATTCTTGCACTGATTTATCTAAGCGTGATAATTTAATAATGACTATTGTTGACTTCCTTATTCTATATTTCTCTAAAAATATAATATAATTAGTTTTTTTGAATAATTTGACATAAGACACACACTATCCAAAAAAGAGATGAAATTTAAATTCACTTTTCTAACAATTTATAATAATTTTTATTATTTCACAGTTATTTATAGTATTTGTTTTAAAATTTATATTAATCTACCCTAGTTTATACTAATTTATAATAATTACCACTAATTATTAGTAATTCTAGCTAATTTATAATAATTACCACTAATTACAAGCAACATAATTTCCAGAAGATTGGTGGCAACTCTTTTGCTTGATGACTCATCTCCTTACAACTTTCTGTGACTGAAATCACTATGAAAAAATCTACTCTGACGAATGAATATCCATTTCTGTATGCATGAGAATGGAGAGTAGGGATTCCTCGTCGTGTTTCTCTCAATTCTCGTGCATACGAAAATGGATATTTGTACATCGGAATAGATTTTTCATAGTGATTTCACTTAGAGAAATTTTCCAGCAGATGAGTCGTCTAGAAAAAGCGCCTCTTTTACCCAAATGTTCGTCTCCTTGCAAATTTCTCTCATTGAAATCAGTATGAAAAAGCTGATTTGATGTATGCATATCAATTTTTTTGAATATGAAAATGGATATTCGTACGTTGGAGAAAATTTTTTATAGTGATTTCAGTGAGATAAAGTTACAAGGAGATGATCCATAGAGCAAAAGGAATGTCTCCAATCCGTTAGAAATTATGCCAATTTATTACAAATTTATTTCGAATTATTATTAATTATTATGAATTATTGGGAATTATTGCGGATTATTCCTAATTATTTCTAATTATTACTAATTATTCATAATTATTTCTAAATATTACTAATTAATCCTAATTATTACTAATTATTACTAATTATTACTAATTAATCCAAATTATTACAAATTATACCTAATTATTTCTAATTATTACTAATTATTACTAATTATTCCTAATTGTTCCTAATTGTAACTAATTATTCCTAATTATTCCAAATTATTACTCATTATTACTGATTATTACTAATTATTAATAATTATTTCTAATTAGGACTAATTATTCCTAATTATTACTAGTAATTCCTATTTATTACTAATTATTCTTATTTATTACTAATTATTCATATTTATTACTAATTATTCCTACTTATTACCAATTATCCCTATTTATTATTATTTATTTCTATTTATTGCTATTTATTACTATTTATTACAATTTATTGCTATTTATTGCTATTTATTGCTATTTATTACTATTTTTTACTAATTATTACTAATTATTACTATGTATTACTATTTATTACTATTTATTACTATTTATTACTATTTATTACTATTTATTACTAATTATTACTAATTATTACTAATTATTACTAATTATTACTAATTATTAATAATTATTACTAATTATTAATAATTATTACTAATTAATCCTAATTATTACTAATTAATCCAAATTATTACTAATTAATCCTAATTATTACCAATTAATCCTAATTATTACCAATTAATCCTAATTATTACAAATTAATCCTAATTGTTACTAATTATTACTAATTATCAATAATATTACTATTTATTACTAATTACTAATTAATCCTAATTATTACTAATTATTCATAATTATTACTAATTATTCCTAATTATTCCTAATTATTACTAATTATTCCTAATTATTCCTAATTATTACTAATTATTCCTAATTATTACTAATTATTACTAATTATTACTAATTATTACTAATTATTACTAATTATTACTAATTATTACTAATTATTACTAATGAATACTAATTATTGCTAATTAATGCTAATTATCACTAATTAATCATAATTATTTCTAATTAATCCTAAATATTAAAAATTATTCCTAATTATTCCTAATTATTAATAATTATTCTTAATTATTACTAGTTGTTACTAATTATTACTAAATATTACTAAATATTACTAATTATTACTAATTCTTACTAATTATTACTAATTATTAATAATTATTACTAATTATTACTAATTATTAATAATTATTACTAATTATTAATAATTATTACTAATTATTAATAATTATTACTAATTATTACTAACTATTATTAATTATTACTAATTATTACTAATTATTACTTATTATTACTAATTATTACTAATTATTCCTATTTATTACTAATTATTACTAATTATTCCTAAGTATTACTAATTATTCCTAATTATTTCTATTTATTAGTAATTATTACTATTTATTACTATTTATTACTATTTATTACTAATTATTACTAATTATTACTAATTATTAATATTTATTGCTAGTTATTACTAATTAATCCTAATTATTACTAATTAATCCTAATTATTACTAATTAATCCTAATTATTACTAATTAATCCAAATTATTACTAATTAATCATAATTGCTACTAATTAATCTTAATTATTACTAATTAATCCAATTATTTCTAATTAATCCCAATTAATACTAATTAATCCTTTTTATTACTATTTAATCCTAATTATTACTATTTATTACAAATTATTCATAATTATTACCAATTATTCATAATTATTACTATTTATTACTATTTATTACTATTTATTACTATTTATTACTATTTATTACTATTTATTACTATTTATTACTAATTATTCCTAATTATTCATAATTACTCATAATTAGTCCTAATTATTCCTAATTATTCCTAATTACTCCTAATTACTCCTAATTATTATTAATTATTCCTAATTATTACTAATTATTCCCAATTATTACTAATTGTTCCTAATTATTACTAATTATTTCTAATTATTACTAATTATTCATAATTAATCATATTTATTACTAATTATTACTAATTATGACCAATTATATAAGGACCCAGCCTTAAAACATTATATAATCATGAATTAAATGAATAATTCTCATTAAGGATCTTTTCAGGTTTAGAGTTTTAGAGAATTAGGCCACAACTATTACATCTCAACATATTACAAAGTAGAAACTTCTACTCAGTTTCCATTTTTTCCACAAAACAAAAACTCTTGAAAAAAAGAGTCATATCTAGTTCCATGTTTAAGATAGCATGACTTTTCCTTGATCTCATCCTTGACCCTAATCTTCTTTAAGTCCTGTGAAAAACATTTCAAAAACTTGGGATGAGCATAAAAAGCTCAGTAAGGGATACAAAAAGAAGGAAAACTATTAGTGTTTTTTTAAAACAACAAGTAAACCATGAATACTTTAACATAAGTAATACTTTTCCCCTTTATGAAGTAGTAAATACTCTTCACTGAATAAAAGATCACTACTTAACTTTTTGTAACCAATAGATTACCATAAAACCTATATAAAAAACACATAACATATAAAGGTAACTTGGGACATAAACAAACTTAAATGGAATAACCATACGGTCGACTTCCACACATATCACTAAATGGAATAGTCATAAGACCGACTTCCATACCCAATGCATTGGAGGTTATAACGTAACCACCCGTCCTGGTTTATCACGGCACCACCCGTCATTTGGTTTATCACGTAACCACCCGTCAAATGTCCAAGTACCATTATAAAATCATAACACATAAAACAATTATAAAGGAAAGAGAACATTTCCACATTTCAATCACAATATATCACTTAAATATATTGACATAACAAATCCATTATCAAATCCATTTTCAATACCAAAATACATAAAAGAGTATATGGTATTTATTTTTCTTTTAAAAATATTACGGCTTGTTAAGGAATCCAAAAATCAAATAATACCCGCGGCGGCAGAAAGGTCATTGTCGCCGCTTATGTTAAAAAGAAACATTCTTTTTTTTCATTTAGTAAAACGCCTCATAGAAAAAGATTCCCTTTGAATGAAATGAAAAGTCAAAGGTGTTTATATAGTGTATAAAAGAAAATCGTGTATTAAAACAAAATATGCCTCAATGAAAGGAGATTGAGACGAAGTCCCTTACCTCATGTCCGACTTGACTCGATCGTTCTTTAATCTCCTAAATAATAATCTAAAGTTAATTTCTACTTTCTTAAGAACCTTTTTCAATTTTATTATTCCTTTTATATCACTTATTACCATGTTATAAACATTATGTAATCATTCAAGTTAATAATGGTCATTTTATCGATATTTGGTACTTGAGTCAAAAATGAACACCTTATATTTACAAGTTGTCCATGTGGTCAATAGTCCATTATATCCAGAATTATATTCATGATTTAGATATCATATATATAATATATATCCAGTATATACATGTATTTATAATAGTACATAACATTTGGAGGTAAGAAATGAAATGCACCGTTCCTGGAGATGGTAAGCCGTACGTACGCATTAACGCTACTTTCATTTCTATTTCTTGTTTTAATGAAATTAAAACATAATGATACATAGGTATATTATAATTCCAGTATAATATCATATATAATATCATTGAATCCATCCTTTATACGTCCCATATATGGCATTAACGAGTCATATCACTTTGAGGGGGCGGTAGTCCGCACTTCCTCAAATGAAATTATCTCGTTTACCCATAATGGAAACCATAAGGATATAATATAAATGGAAAATAAATAAGTATAAAGAAAACATAAACATAATATATATCATATATAAATACAGTTCCATCATAATGGCCACCATGAGCGGTGGTAGGAGATAATCGAACAATCATCGTTTCGTGAGGCGTTAGTTTGCCATCCATAGAAACAGTATGTTCTTCACCAATTAGATGGAGGTGTGTGTAAGTGTTGTTCTAAAACTTCTAATAACAACATCCTAGTATATTTAGGATACTTGTTTTGTTATAAAATAAATTAATAAAAAGTGTTTAGGGGTTGGAGAAGTAAAATAAATGAAAAGAAGTTAAGATAAACTGTTACCTTTAATTTGGGTAACTTCCTTTGGTTTGAACCAAAAGGACTTCTTGAAGTGCTTTCTGCCTAAGTTAAGGCATCTAGGAGGAGGAGAGGGATGTATGGAGATTAATTGGGTATAGGTTAGACGAACCAAAAGGCTTGAGGGGTGTGAGTAATTGGTTAGAAGTGGTCTCCTTTTATAAGAAAGAGGAGGGGCTCTTTAGGAAAGTGTGAAAATATTATTTTATTATTTAATGACATTCGGTTTCTAAAGGTCCAAAAATAATTTGAGTCGAAGTTAGGATGACTCATGGTAGAAATAAAATCATCCAATAGTAATTGTACAGGTTTTGGATAATATTTTAATCATTATAATCTTATTTATTTAAATCATTTATTAATGAGGTAAATACTGCATCATTATTGTGTCATAAATACTTTAATTTATTAGATGTCTAAAAATTATAAAAAAAATACTATCATGTAGGAAATATTTTTAGATTTTTAAATAATCTTTATAGTATAAAATATGAATTATATAACACCATAGAAAATTAATTTACTAAAAGATTTTTGTTTATGTCATTTTTGCCTTTACTTTAAACTAATTAATCTAAAGTGTCATTATCATTCATAAGTGGCTCCATGGGGTCCCAAAATCGACACAAGGATGACCATGGTCGGACATTACTCATAAAATAAGGTTAAGAGAAGTGTTAAGGTAATTTTGAATTATTATAATATTCTTTTTACCTTGAATTACCCTATTTACCTTTAACCGCGGTATATAAAAGTCAAAAGTTTTATTCACCAAAACTTTTTTTCATCTTATTGAACCAAATATTACTTAATAATAAGAAAAATGTGTGTTAGATTTTCTAAATTCAATTCACATAAGTGGTAAAATTTCATTTAAATGAAAAAGTCAATTTTTTTAACTACTACTAAGTGGTTTCACTATTCATCAAAAATTGGAGTTTTTTAGAAAAATACCAAAAATTCAAACTAAACTATATTTGATATTCTGAATTCAAAAATGATGTTTATTTTTCAAAATTAAAAACATAAAAGTGTAATTAATTAATTTTTAAATTAATTCTCGTTGTTAAAACAAATAGCGTGTTTTTAAGACATTATAACTATCAAAAGATTGACACTTGTTTATGTCCAATTTCAAAATGAAATTATTTCCAATGACCAAAATTAGATTAAATGGTAAAAATATATTCTAATTACACTTTAAATCAAATTAAAAAGATAATATAACCATATAAATAAATTATATTAAAAGGCACTTTTGAATTAAAATACAGTATTTTTCACTATTCAACAAAAAATGAACTTTATAAGAAAAATACCAAAATTTCATGCAAAGTAAATTTTGTTGTCCCTATTATAAATAAGAATTTTATTTTGTCAAATTGAACATATAAAAGTGACAAAAACTAGATTTAAAGAGGGTTCTCCATTAAAAGGTGGTAAACCGACCTTTTTAAGAAAATTATGCCTAAAATTAGATTCATTCACATTTTAAGACTCTAACATTTATTGGATAATTGTAAAACCATTTAAAAAACATATATAATCATATTTTAGTTAGTTCTATTCATTCCTGACAATACAATGTCTATCCATTAACTACCTTTTAAAATAATTATATTATATTATTAGTGTGCAACGTAAGATTTCAAAGAAACCCGTTGTTGCGTATCAGGTATGCTATCGAACATAGCAACCCTTTTAAAGTAAAATTAATATTTAATTCACAAATATTAATAAGTATGAAAATCTCTTATTCTTCATTTACCCGGGATGTTACATCCTTCCCCCCTTTTGGAAATTGCGTCCTCGCAATTTTTATTCACTTATCAAAATAAGTGGGGGTATTTATCCCTCATAGCATTTTCAGATTCCCATGTTGCATCTTCAACCAAATGGTTTTTCTACAAAACCTTTACCTGGTGAATTACCTTATTCAGCAAAACTTTCTCTCTACGGTCAAGAATCTGGACTGGTTGTTCTTCATAAGAGAGATTCTCTTCCAACTGAACTACCTCTGGACTCAAAACATGAGATGGATCTGTAATATACTTTCTCAACATCGAAACATGAAAAACATTGTGTACCTGGGATAAAATTGGAGGTAAAGACAATCTGTATGCAACTTATCCAACTTTCTCTAGGATTTCATATGGTCCAATGAACCTCGGACTCAACTTTCCCTTCATACCAAAACGCATCACACTTTTCCATGGAGAAACTTTGAGAAAAACATGATCACCTACCTCAAAAGAAATATCCTTACTCTGGTTATCCGCATAACATTTCTGTCTTCTCTGAGCTGTTCTCATGTGCTTCTGAATCAACTGAACTTTCTCTGCCATCTCTTCTACCAATTCTGGTCCCATCATCTTCCTATCACCTAATTCATCCCAAAAAGCTGTAGTTCGACAACGCTTTCCATATAATGCCTCAAATGGACCCATCTGTATACTAGAATGAAAACTTTTATTATAAGAAAAATGAACCAAAGAAATATGTTTGTCCCAACTTCCCTGGTAATATAGTGAACATGCACGTAGCATATCTTCCAAGGTCTGAATTGTTCGTTCTGACTGTCCATCTGATTGAGGATGAAAAGTTGTACTAAAATTTAATTCAATATCCAACGACTTCTAAAGGCCTTTACAAAAGTTATAAGTAAACCCAGGATCACGATCAGATAAAATGGAGAGGGGAACACCATGCAACCTGACTATCTCTTTAACATACAACCGAGCAAGTTGATCTAGAGACAAAGTATCTCGAATAGGAAGGAAATGAGCAGATTTAGTCAATCGATCAACTATAACCCAGATTGCATTATTACCTAGAGATGTATTCGGTAATCCCACAACAAAGTCCATGGATATATTTTCCCATTTCCACTCTGGAACTGGTAAAGACTGAAGAATACCTTTCGGTAACTGCCGCTCTGCTTTAACCTACTGACAAGTCAAACACTTCACAGTAAAATCAGCAATATCTCTTTTCATTCCATCCCACCAGTAATACTCCCAAAGATCTCTGTACATCTTAGTACTACCAGGATAAACTGAAAACAGAGAACTATGAGCTTCACATAACAACTTATTCTTCAACGGTGAATCACAAGGCACACATAATCTCTTCCCAAACCTCAAAACACAATCATTATCAACGTTAAAATCAGGCAACTTACCCTTTTAAACCAACTCCACCTTTTTCTACAACTCATTGTCTTCCTTCTGTGCTTACTTTATTCTGACTGATAGAGATGATTTCACTGACACCTGAAACAAAACAGAAGAATTTCCTGCACCAACAACGTCTATTCCAAAGTTCATCAAATCAAAAACCAAAGGATCTCATTCCAAACGTAGCATGGTTAATGAGACATTACTTTTTCGACTCAAAGCATCATCCACTTTATTTTCTTTTCCCAGATGGTAATGGATCGTGCAATCATAATCTTTAATTAATTCCATCCATCTCCTCTATCTCATGTTCAATTCTTTATGAGTGAATATATACTTTAAACTTTTTTGGTTAGTATATATTTCACATTTTACTCCATACAAATGATGCCTCCAAATTTTTAAAGCAAAAACAACAGCAGCTAATTCAAAATCATGTGTAGGGTAATTTAACTCATGAAGTTTCAACTGGCATAAAGCATAAGAAATTACCTGATCATTCTGCATAAGGACACATCCAATTCCTTTCAATGAAGCATCATTGTAAATTACAAACTCACCATTTCTGGAAGGTAGTGCCAAAACTGGATCATTCACCAATCTTCTTTTTAATTCCCGAAAACAATCATCACATTATTCTATCCAAATGAACTTAACACCTTTTCGAGTTAACTTGGTCATTAGACT
Organism: Viscum album; assembly: GCA_963277665.1. Lineage (NCBI taxonomy): Eukaryota > Viridiplantae > Streptophyta > Magnoliopsida > Santalales > Viscaceae > Viscum > Viscum album. Next base: position 1,564,222,718 of record OY728150.1, read on the forward strand.
AGATAACCATGAAAAATCTCAACAAACCTCCATTAATAACCTTCCAAACCAAGAAAACTATGGATCTTGGTTATATTTGTGGGTCTTGTCTATTCTTCAACAACTTTTGTTTTAGCAGGATCAACAGTTATGCTGTTTTTTGAAACAATGTGACCAAGGAAAGAAATTTTTTATAACCAAAACTCACACTTGTTGAATTTCCCAAACAATCTATTTTATTTTAAGGTTTGCAACACAACCCTTAAATTAATTTCATTCTCCTATTTACTTTTAGAATAAACCAGAATATCATCAATGAACACAACCACAAACTTATCCAAGAACTCATGGAAAATTCTATTCATAAGATCCATGAATACAGTAGGTTCATTGGTTAACCCAAAAGGCATAACTAAAAATTAATAATGGTATTATCTAGTACGAAACGCAGTCTTCAGAATGTATGCTTCATTTACTTTCAACTGATGGTACCCCAATCTCAAGTCAATCTTCAAAAAATACTGAGCTGCCTAGAGCTGATCAAACAAATCATTAATATGAGGCAAAGGATACTTGTTCTTAATAGTGATGTTATTCAATGCTCTATAATCAATGCAAAGTATCATTGAACCATCTTTATTTTTAACAAACAATACAGGATCACCCCATGGTGATGTTCTAGGTCAAATGAAACCTTTATCTAATAACTCCTATAATTGCTTCTTTAACTCTAAAATTTCAATTTGAGCCATTCGATAAGGGGGTTTTGAAATTGGATTAGCATCAGGAACTAAGTCAACAGTAAATTCAACTTCTCGATCATGTATTATACCAGGTAACTCATTAAGAAAAACATCAAGTACTCATTTACCACTAGCACATCATTAATCTGAACAGTTCCTTTATTTTCAACAATATGCGCAAGGTAACAATCATTTCCATATTTTACTAGTTTCTCAGCTTCCTGATCTGTTATCAAAATCAAGGGTTCATTCTTGTATACAAACTGAAAATCATTCTGAAAAGAAACCTCTTTAGCTCTGCAGTCAATCTTAGCATGATAAACAGACAGCCAATCCATGCCCAAAATAACATCAAACTCTACTAGAGGCAAAATAATAAGGTTTGCAGGTAGATTCTTCCCGCACACAAGGCAGGAAGGTTCTTATATTTTCTTTTTTCTCAAAATTTCCTCTAGGTGTTTTTACCATAAGTTTCGTATTCATATCTTGAGATGAAATTCCCAATTTGTTAGAAAACTTCTCAGAAATAAAAGAGTATGTAGACCCTGAATCAAACAACACATTGGAATAATCTGAACAAACAAATAGTATACCTAATACTACTTCGTTTGATGGCCCAACATCTACTGAAGTAGTTGCAAAGGATTTCACCAACCCTTTCTTCTTGTAGTTTGGCTGCTTTCCCTCAGTTGAGTTCTTTACTGGACACTCATTTTCATAATAACCCATTTCATTACACTTAAAACATATTACCGATGGCTTTTCATTGCCTTATTGATTATCTTCTTTACAGTTATGAGCAATATGACCAGACTTACCACACTGGAAGCACTTTCCAGACTTTGATAAACATTCTCCAGGATTCTTTTTACAACACTTCTCACAAGTTGGATATTTAATTTTGTAAAGACCCGTAAAATTCAAGGGAAATTTTTTCTTAATTTTCTTTGGAATTTTACAAGAACGCGGTTTCTGACGGCACCTGATTCTGAGGCCCGGTGTGCCCGGAATAAATTTCCGAAGTTTGGCTCGGGTACGTTCAGTGAACGAACGAGCGGGAATTTCTAACTTTTGATCTGGTGCTCGGAATTGAAATCCTAGGACACCGATGAACTCGCAGCGCCGATATTCGCTTAAGGAGACCTTTTTCGAGGTTGCGTTTTATGCGGAATGAAAGTTAGTTTTGGGAAGAATTAAAAGAAGTTAAATAAAAATGTGGAAACACTTTTTATTTTAACTTGTTTGTTATTTTCTCCCAAAGGGAGTTAGAGGTGGGACCCACATCCACTTAACCTCCCTTGGGAGGATTAAGTGTGGTGGGTCCCACACGAAGCATAACTCTTCACCTTCTTTTTTTTTAAACTCCCTTAAACTCCTCTTTTAATGATCTTGACAACTTGGTTATTTAATGGAGAGATTTGTTTGAATTTCAAACCTTTGAAATTCAAATTGTACTCGCTTCACGACATCGACGTCCTTCTTCCGTGACGTCGACCACCGCGACGCTCGTCTTCTGCGGGTCATTGACGATCATCGTTCTTGAAACCGCGGTAAGGGTTTGTTGTTGATTATTTATTTATTCTCGTTCTTGGTTCTATCATGACAATCTTGAGGATAAATGTTTAAGTGTTATCATCTAACAAGAGGGGGGGACCGCACAAACACGGCCGAATCCCCCCTCCTTTGTTCTTGATTATTATTTTCCTTGCGGATGAAACGAGATGGCGTGGTGTCGTCGCACCACGCGAGAATCATTCGACAATTATTGCGCGGCGCCGTCGCGCCGCGCCGTGGAAAGATTCATCATGAACGTGATGCCATCGCGCCGCGTCGAAGGAAACTGAAGGTGCCGCGGCCGGAGCGGGGCCGCGGCGGAAGAGCACGGTGTCGTCGCACCGTGCCGGACGACGAAGTCCGCGGCCGGTTCCGGGCCGCGGCGGGATGTGATGACCGGCGGCCAGCCGGGCCGCCGGTGCCGGAAAATGGAAGAGGACCGGCCCATGCCGCTCCTGTTGAGAAGAAGTCGGCCGGCCAGGTCGGGCCGGCCGGGACGATGCAAAACCGGGGGAATTAAATTCCCCCAGGCGGTTAAATTGGCCCCCCATAATGGGGGGGGGGGCGGTTTCACAAAGGGGGGGCAGCGCCCCCCCGTTTTTCTCAAAGGAAGGCCCCCACGAGGGGGGCCGTTTGATCCAAGACGCGGCATCCAGCCGCGCCGCCAGCAGGAAGGGCGGGGGCCTTGCCCCCCACGCGTGGCACCAGAGCGGCGCCCCGGCCGCGCCGCTGCGCCGGACCGCGCCGCCGGCTGGGCCGGGTCGGACCCGGGTCGGGTCGACCCGGTTCGGGCCGACCCATGGGGGGGTCGGGCCGGGTCGGGCCGGACCCGGACCCCCCGTTCTCGAATCGACTTCGGTCTTTCGCTCATAACATGAGCTACGGACCTCCGATTGACAAACCGTCTGCTGCAACGCGATCCTTTGATCGAGATGGTCGTCTCGGTATATCGCACTCAAGGTTTCGGAATACTTTGAGTTTGGCCTGGTTGGTTCGTACACGAAACCAATCGGGCCCTCGGAGCGGAAACGCTCATATCTTGAGCAATAGACGTCCGATTGACGTACCGTCCTCTTTGTTGTGTTTCTCTTAGTGAGACAGATCTTTTGGCTTACTCCGCCCGAGGTTTGGACGCAGGTGGAGTACAGTCGGGTTGGTTTTGCCTTAAAAACCAACCGGGCCCCTGGGACGAAAAAGCCAATAACTCTCAGACCGGGCGTCCGATCGACGCGCCGTCTGTTGTGTTGAGTTCCTATTGGTGATACGGAACTTTTGGATACATCAACTCTGGAATTAGTGATAATTGATGTATCAGCCTCTCGGCTCGTGGAGTGGATCCTCCCGAACGAGCTTGCTGTGTGCGGGAACCCTAGAGCTGGCTGCGACTATGACTGCTACTGCTACTGCTACTACTACTGTGACTGCGACGACGACAGTACAAAGATCCTTAGTGGATTCGACGACGACGACTACAACACTCAGCGATCCTAAGTGGATCAGTGCTACAGGTCCTGTGTGAGCCCGATCCTATGTGGGTCTATGCTCAGCGGTCCTGTGTGAACCAGCGCCTACAGGTCCTGTGTGGGCCCGATCCTGTGTGGGTTATTGCGGGGTTTAGTTACTTATCGATCCTTCGTGGTTCCGACGACTTAGATGGATCAGAGATCATCTTTATCGTCTTTCGAAGATGTATACCTGTGTGAGCTGAATCCTGTCTCTTTCCTGTGTGGATTGAGTTGTGCTATCCTGTGTGGATTTCGTTTTGATTTCCTGTGTGGAATACGTTTACTTTCCTGTGTGGACTGAGTTGTACTTGGGCTCGGAGGTTGGAGCGTATTGGAATTGATGACTTAGGTATATGTATGGACATATACCTAAGCAGTGTCGGTTGTTACTTCGTGTTGTATCTATCCTTTCTGGTTTATCCTTTGTGGATTTTGGGAGACCTACGGGGGTCTCGGGGTCCCTACTGAGTAGCTTATACTCACCCCTGCACGGGCTATGCCCACACTACGTTGTGTTGGTTGTAGACGACGGACAGCGTTGATCGTGGCTAAGGCTTGCAGAGCAGAATGGTACCTGGAGGTGGACCACTGGGCGGGACGTGCTCGGAGCGGACGGCGGAACCCGAGGAGTAGTGGAGCTATCTGTACCCACCCTTCAGGTGGGATCTCCAGTGGACGGCTCGGTGTAGTAGCTTTTACTTTAAAGTTGTTGTTTTCCCTTTCGAGTTGTACTTTACTTTCAGTTTGGGTTTGTATACTGGCCCATTTACTTTTCCTCACTTTTAGTTGTACTCTGTTTTTACTTAGTGTTTACTTTTCCGCTTGCTTACTCTATGGTGCTTGTTTACTTTTCAAAGGCAATGCCTTCCCTTTTTACCGGGAATTACGCCTTGGTGCTAGTCGCCAGCCCCTGGCCTATGGAAGGCAGGCTTGGGGTAGTCACGGCACGGGCCCCGAGGGCGGGTCATGACAAATTTTCTTACCTCCAGGCTTCTTTGATGAATTCTTTCCCTTTTCCTGCCAACTGGACCTCTTATTCTGTTGTTTGTCAACAAACACCTGATCATTATCAAACTCCATTTCCACCTTCTCCGCACATCGAACAAGTTTTTCATAACTTTTGAACTCACAAGAGGATAATGCTCTTCGATATCATGGCTTCAATCCTGATTAAAATCAATTTATCTTACTATCAAGATCTCAATTAAAATTTAGAGCATACCTTTCTAGTTGAGTGAATTTTGATTCATAATCAGCCACTGATTCATCCTCCTTCCTCAATTCCAGGAATTGTTTTTCCGTTCTAAGACGAACTAACTTAGGAAAATATTTCTCAAGAAACATACCTTTGAATTCATCCCAATCGAGAGCATCGATCTTCTCACTATCCCTGATATTTTTCACCATCGACCACCACTGATCAGCTTTACCTTCAAAACTGTAAACAGCAAGACTAACCTTTTGATGTTTTGAACAACCCATGACATAAAAAGAATTTCCAGTTCTTTAATCCACCCTTCTTCTAGCACCGGGTCAGATGATCCTCTGAATGATGGGGGATGTTGCCTCATGAAATTCTCCACTACTGACATGTTCCTCTATGGTTGATATGGCTGATCTCATGCATGGATACCACCACCATTTATAGCTTGAGTCATTTGTTCCATCACTGCAAAAAACTGTTTAGTTCTGATTCTGACCATCTCAGGTTGCTGATTTGGAAGGTTGTCTTCCTACTGATGTCATCCCAATATAGCTGCCCTGTTTCCTCTAAGGAAAACCATTCTGAACACAGAAATATCTTATGCAAAGCAACATGGTAATCTGTAAATGCTATATCATTTCAATATTACCATAAATTAATTTAGGGACATTAATTTAACAATACCCTAACTCCTAAAGTTTTCTAACCCGACCTCTGATACCAACTATAAGGACACAACCTTAAAACATTATATAATCAGGAATTAAATGAATAATTAACATTAAGGATCTTTTCAGGTTTATATTTTTAGAGAATTAGGCCATAACTATTACATCTCAGCAGATTAGAAAGTATAACCTTCTACTCAGTTTCCATTTTTTTCACAAAACAAAAACTCTTGAAAAAAAGAGTCATGTCTAGTTCCATGTTTAAAATAGCATAACTTTTCCTTGATACCATCCTTGACCCTAATCTTCTTTAAGTCTTGTGAAAAACATTTCAAAAACTTGGAATGATCATAAAAATCTCATTAAGGGATACACAAAGAAGTAAAACTGTTAGTTTTTTTAAAACAACAAGTAAACCATGAATACTTTAACATAAGTAATACTTTTCCCCTTTATGAAGTAGTAAATACTCTTCACTGAATAAAAGATCACTACTTGCCCTTTTGTTACCAAAATATTACCATAAAACCCATATAAAGAACACATAACATATAAAGGTAACTTGGGACATAAACATACTTAAATGGAATAACCATGCGGTCTAATTCCACACATATCACTAAATGGAATAGTCATACGGCCGAATTCCATACCCAATTCATTAGAGTTTATAATGTAACCACCTCTCCTAGTTTATCATGGCACCACCTGTCATTTGTTATATCACATAACCACCCTTCAAATGTCCAAGTACCATTATAAAATCATAACACATAAAACAATTATAAAGGAAAGAAAACATTTCCAAATTTCAATAACAATATATCAATTAAATATATTGACATAAAAAATTCATTATCAAAACCATTTTCAATACCAAAATACATAAAAGATTATATGGTATTTATTTTTCTTTTAAAAATATTACGGCTTGTTAAGGAAGCCAAAGATCAAATAATACCCACAGCGGTGGAAAGGTCATTATCACCGCTTACGTTAAAAAGAAACATTCTTTTTTGTAATTTAGTAAAATGCCTGGTAGAAAAATATTCCCTTTGAATGAAATGAAAAGTCAAAGGTGTTTATATATTGTATAAAAGAAAATCATGTATTCAAACAAAATATGCCTCAATGAAAGGTGATTGAGACGAAGTCCCTTACCTCGTGTCCGACTTGAATCGATCATTCTTTAATCTACTGGATAATAAACTAAAGTTAATTTCTACTTTCTTGAGAACCTTTTTCAAGTTTATTATTCCTTTTATATCACTTATTACCATGTTATAAACATTATGTAATCATTCAAGTTAATAATGGTCGTTTTCTCGATATTTGGTACTTGAATCAAAAATGAACACCTTATATTTACAAGTTATCCATGTGGTCAATAGTCCATTATATCTAGAATGATATTCATGATTTAGATATCATATATATCATATATATCCAGTATATACATGTATTTATAATAGTACATAACATTTGGAGATAAGAAATGAAATGCACCGTTCATGGAGACGGTAAGTCGTACGTACGCATGAACGCTACTTTCATTTCTATTTCTTATTTTAATAGAATTAAAACGTAATGATAAATAGGTATATTATAATTCCAGTATAATATCATATATAATATCATTAAATGCATCCTTCATATGTCGCACATATGGCATTAACGAGTCATATCACTTTGAGGGGGCGGTAGTCCGCACTTCTTCAAATGAAATTATCGCATTTACCCATAATGGAAACCATAAGGGTATGATATAAATGAAAAATATAGAAGAATAAAGAAAACATAAACATAATATATTTCATATGTAAATACAGTTCCATCATAATGGCCACCATGAGAGGTGGTAGAAAATAATCGAACAATAATCGTTTCATGAGGCGTTAGTTTGTCATCCACAGAAACAGTATGTTCTTCACCCATTAGATGGAGGTGTGTGTAAGTGTAGTTTGAAAAATTCTCATAAAAACATACTAGTATATTTAGGATACTAGTTTTGTTATAAAAGAAAGGAATAAAAAAATTTAGGGGTTGGAGAAGTAAAATAAAAGAAAATAAGTTAAGATAAACTGTTACCTTTAATTTGGGTAACTTTCTTTGTTTTGAACCAAAAGGACTTATTGAAGTGATTTATGCCTAAGATAAGGCTTCTAGGAGGAGGATAGGGATGTAGAGAGATTAATTGGGTAGAGTTTTGACGAGAAAAAAGGCTTGATATGTGTGAGGAATTGGTTAGAAGTGGTCTCCTTTTATAAGGGAGAGGAGGGGCTCTTTAGAAAAGTGTGAAAATATTATTTTATTATATAATGATATTCAGTTTCTAAAGGTCAAAAAATCATTAGCGTCTAAGATAAGATAACTCATGGTAGAAATAAAATCATCCAATAGAAATTAGACAGGTTTTGGATAATATTTTAATCATTATAATCTTATTTATTTAAATCATTTATTAATGAGGTAAATACTGCATCATTATTGTGTCATGAATAATTTAATTTATTTGATGTCTAAAAATTATAAAAAAATACTATCATGTAGGAAATATTTTTAGTTTTCTAAATAATATTTATAGTTTAAAATATGACTTATATTAAACCATATAAAAATTAATTTACTAAAATATTTTTGTTTATGTCGTTTTTGCCTTAACATTAAATTAATTAATCTAAAGTGTCATTATCATTCATAAGTGACTCCATGGGGTCTCAAAATCGACCCAAGGATGCCCATGGTCAGACATTACTCATAAAATAAGGTTAGGACAAGTGTTAATGTAATTTTGAATTATTATAATATTCTTTTTACCTTGAATTGCCCTATTTACCTTTAACCACGGTAAATAAAAGTCAAAAGTTACTATTCACAAAAAATTATTTTCATCTTATTGAACCAAATTTTACATAATAATAACAACTATGTATGTTTTATTTTCAAAATTAAATTCACAGAAGTGGTAAAAATTTCATTTAAATGAAAAAGTCAGTTTTTTTAACTACTACTAAGTGGTTTCACTATTCATCAAAAATTGGAGTTTTTCAGAAAAAATACCAAAAATTCAGCCTAATCTATATTTGATATTAAAAATTAAGAAATGATGTTTATTTTTCCAAATTCAAAACATAAAAGTGTAATTAATTAATTTTAAAATTAATTCCCGTTGTTAAAACAAATAGCTTTTTTTTAAGAAATAATAACTCTCAAAAGGTTGACACTTGTTTATGTCCAATTTCAAAATGAAATTATTTCCAATGACCAAAATTAGATTAAATGATAAAAATATATTCTAATTACACTTTAAATCCAATTAAAAATATAATATAACCATATAAATAAATTATATTGAAAGGCGCTTTTGAATTAAAATACAGTATTTTTCACTATTCATCAAAAAATGAACTTTATCAGAAAAATACCAAAATTTCATCCAAAGTAAATTTTGTTGTATCTATTATAAAGAAGAATTTTATTTTGTCAAATTGAACATATAAAAGTGGAAAATACTAGATTTAAAGAGGGTTCGCCATTAAAAGGTGGTAAACCGACCTTTTAAAGAAAATTATGCCTAAAATTAGATTCATTCACATTTTAAGACTCTAACATTTATTGGATAATTGTAAAAACATTTAACAAACATATATAATCATATTTTAATTATTTTTATTCATTCCTGCCAATACAAGGGCTAGGCATTAACTACCATTTAAAATAATAATAATATATTATTAGTGTGCAACATAAGATTTCAAAGAAACTCGTTGTTGTGTATCGAGTATGCTATTGAACATAGAAACCTTTTAAAAGTAAAATTAATATTTAATTCATGAATATTAATAAGTATGAAAATATCTTATTCTTAATTTACCTGGGATGTTACAAATCATGACTAATTGTTACTAATTATTTTTAATTATCACTAATTATTAACAATTATGACTAATAATCACTCTTTATTATTATTTATAATTTTTTCAATTTTCTACTTATTATCGCTAATTATTAATTATTATTAATAATTTTTCTAATTAATACTAATTACTAGTGATTAATAATAATTAATATAACTACTATTTAATACCAATCACACGTATTCGTAAAAAAATGCAAATAGAATGACCTAATTCTAATTTAATTCAATTGCAGCTAATTAACAATAATTATATCTATTATCAAATAAAATGAATTAATTAAAAAATAAAATATATATATAAATACAATAAAATTGAATCTTTGGGAGGATTTAAGCCGTGAATATTGCTCTGATTTAAAAATTTTAACTTAGAAAAATTTTTAGAGGGAAAATTTAAGTAGATAGGGATAGAGTAGTAGAAAAATGAGTAAAATTAGAGGAAAAACATATGGAGGTATATATAGGTTAGATTAGTTGTTATGGGATTATTTGTGACGTGATTCCCGTCACAAATACTAACCCCCCTATTTCATAGAGGCGGTGGTTAAAAATGTATTTGTGACGAGTCCCGCTACAAATACCAACATGTCGGCATACTATTTACGATGAGCTCTTATGCCCATCACAAATACCCTTCCTGTGGTTTGGCGCACAAATCGTGCCAAACCATTTGCGACGGGTACCATCTACCCATCACAAATTACTAATTATTTGTGGTGGGTAAAGGGTCTTATCACAAATAGTCCCTCTTGATGGACTTTTTTCCGACGGGACCCTTCCCAGTCGTATATACCCCATCGCAAATAACCATTTTTTTCATAGTGATTTTTTCTAACACAAAAAAGAACATAAATTTTAGACATTACACTCACAAATTAGAAATTTATATATGTTTTCTACAAGTAGTTATTTTTACATAGAAAAAATTACAATTGTGATGTGAATAAATTAAGATATCATTATGTCTACCATAAAATGTTGACAATTAACGGTTGTACTTAAATTTACCTCACTATAAAGGCGTGATAAATTTTTCCTAGAAAATAAATAGTTTTGTCGATAACACAGTTATAAGTTGGAATTGATCACACCATCTACATGAGAAAAATTTCCTTTTTAAGAGAGTGAATATAATTAATAACTTTGTGACAATAACTTTGTTTTAAAAAAAACAATTTATCAATACTATCATGACAACAAAATGATATCATTTGTTTTCAAAATGTATATCAACACTCGAAAATTGAAATTAAATTTATCTCAGATATAGGACAAGATAAAATTTCCCTTTAATATTTATTACTCTATGAAATCTTGATAGAAATAATGTTAGTTAAATTTATCTCATTGATGATATGAGATCAATTTCTCTTGGAAATAACATTTCTCTATGAAACCTTAACATCTGAAAACTCAAAAATATATTATCCTAGAGGTTGGGAGATATAAATTTAATTTACATAAGTGATAATTATTATCTTAACATGGTTTTAATTTTTCAATTCATTCACAAAAAATTACTTCACCTAAAATAAAAGTTATTTATAACACCCTGATATTTTTATAAAATATTTCTCTTTAAATAATTTAATTTCTTTAATAGTTTGTTTTGCATGCAACACTGAGTTTAAATGAACCGTGATATACTATTAAAATATTATTATTCTAACACAACCATTATAACTTATCCGTTGAATTGGTAGATATGAATAAAAATAATTATATTATGAAATCTATTTAATTATTAATTCTTAAGAAATAAAATTTAGTAGTTATTTTATTCTTCAAAAATATATTTTCTTCAAAAAATGATATTATTTCTCTCTATGAGAAAATAAATATAATTAATTTTTACACTTTTAAAAAAATTATAGAACAAAATAAACTTTATTTTTAATTCACCATGTCCAAATTATCTTAGGATGAATTTTTCATAATTTTCTAAAAAAATTAAAATTTTAATAAAGAGTGAAAACACTGATTTACATTGAAACTGTATTTTCTTTTAAAACATACTATCATGGCCTATACTAGTGGAAAAGGGACCTATGGGGTGTTTTGGAGGTCTTGGTTTCGAGTCCCCCTAGATTCATGTATGTGTGTGTTTGGGTGTTTCTTTGTAGCTTTGTAGTTCCCCTTTCCCGACCATTCATAATGTTTTCTTTTAAAGAATTTACAAAGTAAAATTCTATGTTGGATTATATTTAAAATATAATTAGTTACTTTTTATTATAAATAATCTAATTTTGGTCTTTGAAATTAATTTTATACCTGAATTTAGTATAAAAACATTTCATAATTAAAAAAGGGCATTTTTTGGAAAAATTGTTTTTCGTTTGCTACATTTTTAAAGTTTAATGTTAAATTAAATTATTCCACTTATGTGTTTTTAATTTTGAAAAATTTATTTATTAATTTGAATCATTAGGTCCAAATTTAGTAAATAGACCCCTTTTATTTTTTGGCCAATATGAATAGTAACTTTAGTAACTTTTGTTACCAATGTTAAAGGTAGATCAGGTAATTAAGGGTAAAAATAATATGATAAGAATTTGAAAATGACCCTAAAACTTTCCTCAATTCTATTGAATGAGTAATTTTTTACCATGATCACCCACAGGTCAAATTTATGACCTTTTAGAGCCACGTGGGTTACATTAAGACCCTTGAAGTATTTTATTTAATGAAAATTCAAAGATTCCACACTATAGTTTTTTGTAAGTATATTATTTTTAATATGTGTTTATCCAGAAGATATGTTTAACCATAAATACTATTTTTAAATATAAAAGATTCATATTTATTATGGTAATTTATTTTTAATTTTTTGATAATAAATAATTACCTTAAATGCTTACATAATGACAAAGTAGTAATTATTAAATTAATGGAAAATAAAATAAAAGATATTAAAAATATGAAAATAAATATATTTTATATAATTTATATAATATATGTGATCTACAAATTTTATAGGTGATATTGAAATGTTTAGGATATAATAAAATAGTTGGTTTTAATTTTACTTTTTGTCTTGATGTTTTTAAAGTCATAATAATGAAGAGTATCAAGTTTTACATTAATGATATTTTATATAATTAATATTTTATTAAATTATTTAAAAATAATAAAAATATTAAATTAGAAAAATTTGGATAATATATGCTCTAAAATTCATACCATATTCATTTATAGACCATTTGTATGTATTTGGCTCTAAAATAGTCATATTATATTTTAATATTTTGTGAAATTCCAAAAACACCCTCTCCTCCACTTATAAATTCCACCCCTCAACACCCCTTCTCCTCACACCTTCCAAGCCTTTAATCTTGTAAAATCTTTACCAAACACTCTCCTCCCTACTCCCCCCATTTCCAAGTGTAGTTGGTCTCACCAAAAGACCAATTCCATGTTCCTCAAATTGTACTTCAAGGAGGTGATATTCAAGAGGTAACATTCTCATACTACCTCTTTTAATTTCTTTTTTTATTCAACCTTGTCCTCAGATATTTCATCCATAAAAATCATAATAACTCTAGTATTATTTAAATAATGGAATCTTATGTTTCTAATTTAATATTTTATATCCATCCATTTTTCTCATCTCCTCTTATTCAAAGAAAGGAAACCATTGTCCAAATTATGGTGGTTAATCTTCTCTATGGATAATGAGTTTTCATTTTCCATTAACACATTCAAGGCTTGTTGTAAAACTATTATTATGGTTAAATATTATTTTAATAATTATATTATAACTTAATTCATGTTTTGTAACTAATATATAGACATAATATTAAATAAAATGAAATTAATTCATGATGGTCGGAAAACTTGCCAAAATAAACGAAGTATTTATCATTAACATTTTATCAAATGAATCATACTCATGTCATAAAAAAATTATATATGGGACTATTTAAATTATGAAAGTGTATTAATACCATTTCATTACACTTCTGGAATAATATTCTCATTTGACCGGAACTTTCATAATTATATGCAAGTGAATCGACTATGAAACCATGAAACAAACACTCCTGGAACAATGAAATTGAACCTTATAACTCATCAAAATGGCCATAAATGAACTTAATAAAATGATAATAAATAAAATACATGTGTAAGAGGTTCTGAACTAAGTAATTAATGAATATAATTTGATTATCTAAGATATTAAGTGTAAGTGCAGAAAACATTCAGACCTAAGGTAAGGGATCTCTCTGAACCTCTATCTTTCCTTTAGGTTATGATTTATCTATCTTTACCTAAATTAATCTAATAATTATTCTTATATAATTATATTATATTTTTTTTATATGTAACACACATATGTATGTATCTCAATTCATATTTCTTTGATGAGGAATTATATGTTTTATAAGTTTCCCTTCTCAATTCCTCTTGATAAGCAAACCTGGTTAAAGTGAACTTCTCTATTTCTTACCCATTTTCAAGTACAATCCATAAACTATTTTAATCCACCAATATTTTTTTGAAATAACTCAATTTATCATGAGAAAATATTTTATTTCATTTATGGTTTTATGCAAGCAAATATTCTTTTATCCTCTTTAAATATTCTTTATTCTTTTCCCTAGAACCATGATTATGTGGCACATTTCTAATGTTACCTAGTGACACTCAAATTTATCCTATTGGTATAAGTAGTTGTTATAGTACATGTAGGGGTCGAATCCATGGAGACCAAATAAGTAACCTAAATGCACATACATTCTATGGGTGGATATTTGTCTATCAAGTGGATAACTATTTGGATTTACTAGATTTTGTCAATAAATGAATTGATTTGAATAAATAAAACACAATAAAATATATATATATATTAAAATAATTGAGAAATATGGTCAGTCCTAAGTTTTTTTTAGGTCTAGAATGTATGTAATTGTTTTCCTATGAATTTTTAGTTTACTAGTTCAAGAAGTATCCAATCAATGAGAGAAGTCCCTAACATCATTATCTGATTTAATTCATACTTAATTACAAGGATAATCACCAATTCACTTAGAGGAACACTTTCATGATCACTCCAAAGAATTGGATTGAACTATCACTCAAAATTTGTAGTCGTTAAAGTTGATGAAGATGAAGAAGAAAATAAGTCAAAGAAAGTAACTCTAAAACCATATAAATAATTTAAGAATTTAAGAACATTAAATAATATCAAATATAGACCCAATAAAATTCCTAGAATCAAACCATAAAAGGGTTATTCTTCTATTTATTCAATGCTCTTGATGGAAGGATAAAGTTTACTTATAAAGGAATAATTGAAGAAGTGAAAAACAATGAACAAATGAACACTCCACCATTGTGTAAGGAATTTAAAAAATTGTGTCAATAAATGCATACCTTGATTCAAAAGTATCAATTTGATAATAAAAATGATATGAAAATTGATGAAAAATAACTTTTATTTATAAGAGAAGGTGATCCAAAAAACTTAAATGAGAAAAAATAAATATGTGATTACAAAAATCAAAGCATAAAATTAAAATTAAAGAATAAAACTTCTATCCCAATTACTTCACCACTAACACCATAAATAGAAATTTTAGGGTCATGGATTCGATCCCCCATAATTCAATATCATTCCATTTAATTAGGATAGTCAAAGGTGGGTGTGAGAAAAGGAAAGTAGACTTTTCAATGTTAACTAGAAAAATAGGATCAAGATTCTTCTTCCATGTTGACCCAAAATTTTGACTTTGAAGGTGGCCAAATTTTGTAAGGTATTAGAATAAAAATATTTTCTTATATATTTTCTCTAAATGATGTAAAAATTTCAAGTTAATTTTATCATCCATTTTTTTATGGTTTAAATATTTGGCTGACTTTTTGGGCCTTGAAATCTAGCCCACAAATTAATCTTCAACTTGGGATCCCTAGATCTCCTTGAAAACTTAAAAATTAACTCTATAAATAGTTTAATGAAATGTTCCCCATAATTTTATCTATCTATATTTACAATTTTAAGTTCATTGGGATTGAATTATGGGGTCCTCTTTTATTTGATAGGCCTAAGATCCTTTCTGCTTTGTCCAAAAATTTATGCATTTGTGGCTAAAAATTTCCATCTTCCATTATGAATCATCCATTGATATTAAAAGAAAAAATTCTTCATAAAATTGATAAATAATATCACAAAAATATAAAAAACTAATGGAAATAATTTAATCCACAAGCTGATGATTGATCGGGCCCAAATTTACACACTCTGAACATGAATTGCTCATGCGATGAGAAATAAAGATCAATTTATAAAATGCAGTAAAATTGGTGTTTATGGACTTTTAAAAACATGAATATTAAAATATAATAAATAAATATTATCCTATTTCAATGGATAATCATTACCTAACCACTCTTATTCATGCTTTCAATTTAGTTGGATGTCATTTTTCTTTATCTATTCTTATTTTTCCTTTATGAATAACCAATAATGATTGAAATTCCTTATTTCATGGATAACACTATGATACATCATTTGGTTTTGTCTTATTACATGTTTATGAAACCCATTTCTTTCCATGGGTAACCCTTATGTTTATTCCTTATGTTTTTTTATGAGGCACACATATGCATGAACATGTTATGATGGGTGCTCCCAGATAGCACTCTAATGCATGGCTTAATGTTTTAGTCTCACGAGGCGTTATGTATGAGATTAGGGAGTAAACCTAATCCATTATGGGACTCTATCCACCATGTGATATAGTTTTGGTAGTTATCCTTAAATCTTTTTTATGTCATGTTATATGTTGTTGTCACTTTCCTATGTTGACATGATTATATGATTCCATGTTCTATATGTTATACTTCTATATGTTTATTCATGATTCATGCCTTTTCTGTTATCATGTTATCCCTTATAAATCATGTGTTATTCTTCATTTATCCCATGCAGTTATAGGAGATCAAATGGAGTTAGGATCTCATTATGGAGATTAATAAATAGACATTTTATTCTAGTTTTATTTTTTCTAATTATGTACCAAGTCTTCAAAAGAAACTATAAATTTTAATTCTTGGATTTTATTTCATGGATAATTATTCATAAAATCATGTAATAATATGTTTAAAAGACTTGGGTCACTACAGTTGGTATCAGAGCATGATCTAGTTATTTTGGGGGATTATGACTAGAAAACTTTAGTAAGAACCCTAGGGATAATTCTATCATCATGGATAACCTAGAGTGAAACTTAGGAAATCAAAATTTTGGATATACTTTTTATTTATAATTTTATCCTTATATGTTCATAGTTTCCTTTTTGTATTCTTATTATATAAATATTCAAGACCCCTAATTTTCTTTTTCTTTTTAGCTAATTTATGAAAATAAGAGAACCCGTGAAAAAAATCAATGTGATGATTTCCCTAATGAGATGAAAAATCTGATGGGAACAGAAGCTTAGAACTTCATGATAGTACTGGATAAACTAGTTCAAGTTATGAATAATAACTTGAACCATGTGGAATTCCATCCTTCTCCTAATAAATATCTAACTATGGTTTAATCCTTTATGTAAAAAATGCATCCTATATTTAATGTGTCTTATGATCCCATCATTATCTAACAATGGATTAACTCCATTGATAATATATTCTTTTTTATATAATGTTCAAAAGAAGATAAATTCATCTTGACAGCCTATCATTTCGATGGGGAAGCTGATCTGTAATGGACACTGAATAAAAAAACTATGTCTAAAGTGTAAATTGATTCTATGGATTGGGAAGGATTCAAGAAAATATTTTTCAATAACTATTTTCCCTGAACTCTCCATCTTAAGATGGAGAGGGAGTTCCTCAGATTGGAGTAAAAGGAAGATGAGTCTATCGAAGCATATAGGGAAAATTTTACAAGGCTTGCATGATATGTCTCTAGATTTTTCATGAACACTAAAATCAAGGTGTATCACTTATTTATTGGATTAAATCTGAGTCCATGAAAATATTTGGTGATTCATGACTTTGACAGCTATGAGGATATTTTTTGTTGTTCCCTTAAGGTTGATATAGAAATTGGAAACTCCTAGTGGTCTCTTAGTATCAAAGATAAAAATATTAAAATTGAGGTTAATATGGTAGGATCAAGAGATGAATCCCATGGAGGAAAAAAATCCAACATCTCACATGTTAAAAGTGTAGGAATAAGCATCCCAAGAACTATTTAAAGGGAATCAGGAGATGCTTCAAATGTGGAAGAGAGGGTCATCTAGATAATGACTATCTAAGGGATTTTAAGAAGCCCACTAATGTATAAGAAGGAAGGAAGTTTCATATCAACACTCATCCTATAGTGTGGTGTTTCAACTTCAAGGAATATGGGCATTATGTGAGCCAATTCCCTAATCCAAGGGTTTTCGGAGATAATTAATGACAACAACCTCTAAGGAAGCAAGGAATAAAATCTTCTATCACTACTGCTAAGTTGGAGCCCGAAAATGATGTGGTGATAGGTATGTTATTTATTCATTAAAGACTAGAAAATTTACTATTTGATTATGGTTATACACATTCTTTTATATCTTGTAAGTTTAGTATAACTATTCAGACACCACCTCAAAATATGGAGGCTGAGTTGTATTTGAGAATAGTGAATGGGAAAATTATCAAATATAAAGTATATAAATCCTCCCCGGTCAATGTTTGTGGACTAAACCTCCCAAAAAATCTCATATTACTTCCTTTGGTGAAGTTTGATGCTATTTTTGGCATAGGGATATCTTTATATAAAGCCAACATTAATTGTTGAGAGAGAGAGGGATCACTCTACATATCTTGAGGAATCCTCCAATACTATACAATTTTAAGGAGGATGAATCTTCTTCAGAATCCTTAAGTCAATTTTTGATATTATTACCTTATGATCAGGAATATATATCTCAAATGATTGAGACAAATAAGTTAATCATGCTTGAAGAAATTCCCATTACGAGGGACTACACAAATGTCTTCCCTAAATAATTTCCCAATATTCCTTCTCAACAATAGTTTGAGTTATCAATTTTACTTATATTTAGATCTATTCCCATATCCAAAACTGCTTATAGGATGAAAACCATTAAGTTGGAATAATTGAAGAATTATTTACAAGATAATCTAGACAAGGGTTTCATATACCTGAGTGCTTTACCATGGGCTGTGTTAGTCCTCTTCATCAAGAATAAGGGTGGATCAATACACTTATGCATTGATTATTGTGATATCAACAAAATCATGATAAAGAAAAAGTATCCCCTTCTAAGGATTTAGGACTTGTTCAACCAACTACATGGGGGCAAGTATTTCTCTAAGGTGGACCTTTGGTCAAGATATCACCAATTAAAAGTGAATAAGGAAGATATTATCAAGACTTTCTTCTAAACAAATAATTGAAACTACGAGTTCATAGTGATTATCTTCATAATCTCTAATTCTCCAAAAAAAATCATAGACTTAATTAATAGAGTATTTAGATATTACCTCAAAAAAAATGGTAGTATTTATAGATGATATTATAATATACTCTAAGAGAAAGGAAGAGCATGGGTAGAATTTGAATACTATGATAAAGACTTTTTGAAGGGATAAACTATATGAAAAGTATAATAAATGTGAGTTAGGTATGGAGGAAGTATCATTCTTAGGGCATGTTAACATATCAAAGGGATATATGTGGACCCTTATAAGATAAAGGCAATTGAGGAGTGTCCCAGACCAATAATAGTAATGGAGATCCATAGTTTTATCAGTTTATATGGGTACTACTAATGATTTGTGAGGAACTTCTTGTGATTGTCAAACCCACTAACCAAGCTAACTCAGAAGGGAGTAAAGTTTTTCTGGACTAGTGAATATGAAGACTGCTTAAAATAGTTGAAAAATAGTCTTATCACTACAATAATACTTACACTACCCAAAATTGTGGAATTATTTGTGGTATACAATGATGCATAGAAGAATGGATTAGGTTTTTTACTAATTCAAAATTATAAATTAATATACTATGCCTTAATATAGATGAAATTTCATGATAAAAACAATCCCACACATGATTTGGAGTTTGCAGTTCTGATCTTCGCATTGAAATTTTGGTGGTTTTATCTTTATGGGGAGAAGTTTGAGCTATATACTAATCACAAGATCCTAAAATATATATTCACATAGAAGGATCTTAATATGATCCATTGAAGATGGTTAGAGCTCATCAAGGATTATTAATACTCAATCTACTACCATCATGGTAAAGAAAATAAAGTAGAAGATGCTCTAAGTAGAAAGGATCCTACAACTTTATCAATGATGAGAATTGAGAAGGATCCAATCTTCTGAGACTTAAAAAGGATGGACATAGAAATCATAAGGTAAGGAACATAATCATTTCTTTCTCAAATTATTTCTCAATTATCCCTTATAGAGAAGATAAATTATTCTCAAATAAACAATGTGAAAATTCAGAAGAAGGTAGAATCTATCAGAAATAGAAAATCCTTGGAGTTCAAAATTGATGTGGAAGGAGTTGTAAGATTTGGTTCATGACTATGTATACCATAAAATCTTGAGATAAATATGGATATTTTGAATGATACACATATCTCAACCTTCTCCATCCACTTAGGTATCACAAAGATGTATTGAGATCTTCGAGAGCACTATTGGTGGGATAATATGAAGAAATATATCACTGAATATACATAAAACTTTCTAGTATGTCAGCAAGTGATAGATGGAAGTAAACTTTATAAGGGGATGATTCAATCATTACTTCTTACATGTAAATGGGAAAATATTACCATGAAATTTATCACTGGTCTTATAAAAACATCCAAAGGAAATAATTTCATATGGGTTTTTGTGGACCTTCTTACAAAGATGGCTCACTTTGTTGCAATTAGATAGGAATTACCACTCGATCAACTTGCATGGATATACATCAAATAAGTGTTGAGGCTATATAGAGTAACATTATCAATTGTGTCTGATGGATATCTAAGATTTACCTCCAAGTTCAGTAAAAGTCTCAATATGATCTAAACATTGATCTGAACTTTAGTACGACTTATAACCCTGAAACTAATGGACTGTATGAGCAAGCCATTCAGACACTGGAATACATGTTTAGAGCATTATAAATAAACTTAAATGGATTATGGGTTTAGTATCTTACACTAATCCAATTATCTTACAACAATAGTTTTCACTCAAGCATCCAAATGTCTCCATATGAAACCCTTTATGGGAAGATATGTAAAATAACTTTATTCTAGGATGAAGTTAGTTAATGCAAGTTGTTGGGACCTAAAATAGTTGAGTAAATGGTAGAAAATTTGAATACCATTCATAATCACACTAGGGATTCCAAAATTAACCATAATAGCTTTGAATACAATCATTGGTGGGATATAGTATATTGATTATACTTTTTCATAAATAACTATTACATCATTTTAAAGATAAATAAAACAAAATCTTTACAAAACCAGGATCCAAAGGTTTAGTGTCTTTGTAAAATTAGGCTCATACATAACTTTTAAAAAATAAAAGATAAACATTTATTTAAATACTTATTCTTTATCATTTTAAAATCTCACTTTCTTCTTAGTACATATAATCACCTAGGGATATACATCAAAGAAATGGGTGAGCTAAAATCCCAGTAAGAAGATAAATAAGGACATGAATCAATATAAAATGGGTGAGTACAATTATTATCATCATAAAATAGGTATAATATCATCATCTTAATCATGATATGAAGCATTAGATAAAGGAATGGAATGTGGAAATTCATAAAAATGAAACATCATGTCTTAGTGGTCAATTATCATAAACAGTTGTGAACAAATCTAACATCATGTTTATACATAAAATATGTTCATAATAGTAACATAAACATTGTGAAAAAAATATGGAATCATGTTCACACATATTACACTTTATCTCATGAGATACATCACATTACCCAATGCATTGGATATCTATATAATTCTGATCCCACTTATCACATCATAACATTTACATAATCATGCATGCCACATAGAATGTCTATCAATCAAAGTAATAAAGTAGCCCATGTAAAGGAATGGGTTTCATAAATATTTAATCAATAATAATTTAATAGATAAATTTTGTTCCCAAATATAAAATGTAAAAGAACATATTTGTTATAAGAATCATCATTTTTTAGTGAATAAGAAATAACTCTAGATGGGTCAAGATTTTTTTTGGAAAGAAGATATCTTTTTGAATTTTTTTTTTGTATTTTTTATAAAATCAGATTGGAAACATGTATATAAAATAAAATAAAATGTAAGAACAATGAAATTATATTTTAGTAATATTAAAATAATATCCACACTAAAATTTGGCATGAAAGAGTAATAACCCAAAAAATGGATTTGGGTTCGAGAATCCCCTTACCTTATGTCTGAATGCATTTTGCACTTGCACTTAATATCCTAATTAATTAAATTATATCCATTAATTAATAAATAAAGAACCTATTATACATTTATTTGATTTATTATAATTTCATTAAGTTTATTTAAGGACATTTTAATGAGTTATATAGTTCAATTTCGTCATTTTGGGAGTGTTCATTTTCATGATTTATGATCGGTTCCCTTGAGTATAATTATAGGAGTTCTTATCAAATGGAATAAAAAATATATAAGTGGAATGAAATAGTATTAATATATTTAAAAAAAATTAAATGGTCCCATATATAATTTTTTCTGATATGAAAATGATTCATTAGATAAAACATTAATGAAAATGTTTTAATTTATTTTGGTGGTTTTTACGACCATCTGGAACTAGTGTCATTCTATTTAATATCATGTTTATATATTGGTTAAAGTACATGATAAAAATAATAATATATATATTAAAATATTATTTAACCATAATAATGGTTTTATGACCATCCTTGAAAGCGTTAATGGAAAAAAACCTGTCATCCATGAAGGCGGTGAACCGACGTATCACAGATGATGTTTTCATTTTTAATATAAAAGGATGAGATAAGAGATTTAATGATGGATATTACATTAACATAATAAAATTATAGTATATATATTATACTATAGTTATCATTCCACTTTTTATAGGGGAGGTGAGTAGAGGATAATAAAAGAAAAGAAATTAAAATAGAAAGAATAAGGATTTTACCTCTTGAATATCGTCTCCTTGAGAACTTCAGGAACTTGGTTTTGGTATTTTGTTGATACCAGTAGCTCTAGGATGTGAGTAATGGGTTTAGGAATAAAATTGGGAAGAATTTAGATAATAAAAAGGCTTATAAGTTGTGATGATAATAGGTGGTGAGGAGTGGTATTTATAGGGTAGGAGAGGGGTGTTTTTTTATTTCTATATTCATTAGTTTATTATTTTGGATAAAGACTATAAATAGTGATGATTCCTATGGATAAATACAATAAAAGTTTTATTATAGTTTGAACCAATGGGTTCTTACATTATCTATGACTCAAAAATTCATGTATTTAACTTATAATGTTAAATATCGTAAATTGCAGTATTTCACTATTCACCAAAAAATAAACTATTTTAGAAAAATCTGAAAAAATTACCATACCATTTTTTTAGATGTAGATCTAAAAAATAGACTTCATTTTATGAAAATAATTTTCTAAATATGATAGATTTAATTTTTAAATAAAATCATCATTTATTCAAAAAAATACTGATTTTAATATTATAACAAATTTTATGACACTTTGAAAAATTAATTATGGTCTCATAAAATTTCATTATAGTTATAGTACAACAAAATATTAATTTATGATTATATTTTATAAAAAAAATTATTTTAAATAATTATATTAATTATAAAAGTGTAAATAAACATTTACATTTCACAGAAATACCAACACTTAATTTATCATTTTTAAAACACTTATTTACTTTCACTATGATATAATTATATCATATTTTCATTTATAAGATACCTAAACATTATTTATACTTTTATCATGTATATTACTATTCTATTAGCCGTATTACTATTATTAATGGTCATATTACAATTCCAACAATCATGTTACTAATACATCGATATAGGTTTCTTAATTTCTATAAATATCACTTATTTCATTATTAATTTATAAGAATAATGTTTTTATTGGGTTTCATATGTGATTTATGTTTTTTAATTATAAAAAGGGAAATTTCATTGATAAAATTATGGGTCGTTACATTCTTCCCCTTTTTAAATTTCATTTTACATACTAAGGTGAAAACAGGTGTGGGTATTTTTCCTTTATCGCTTCCTCTAGTTCCCATGTAGCCTCTTCATACTTATAGTTCCTCAAAAATAGTTTTACAAGTTGATTCATCTTGTTGTATAGGACTTTGTCTCTATGGTCCATGATCTTCACTGACTTCTCTTCATATGAGAGGTCATTCTCCAATTGTACCACCTCTAGATTCAGTACATGTGAGGGGTCAGTTATGTACTTCCTAAAAATAGATACATGGAAGGCATCATGAACTTAAGCCATATTTGGCAGAAGTACAAGATAATAGGACACTGCTCATATGCGATCAAGGATCTCAAAGTTTTCAATGTACCTTGGGATAAGCTTCCATTTCTTTCCAAACCACGTTACTCTCTTCCATAGTGATATTTGAATGAAGATTTTATCTTCAACATTAAACTCCAAGTCCCTTCAGTGGTTTTCATCATTGATCTTCTTCTGAATCTAATCATATTTTATGTGTTGTTGGATGGATTGAATCATATTTATCATCTCTTGCATAAGTTTATGTCCAAGTAGCTTCTGTTCTCCAACTTCATCCCAATAAGTTGGAGTTCTACATCATTTCCCATGTAGATCTTTATATGGATCCATATGAATACTCAAGTAAAAATTGTTGTTATATGAGAAATAAACGAATGGTAGATTTTGATCTCATCCTCCTTTAAATACCATTGATAATGCTCTTAGCATGTCCTTGAGTGTCTGAATAGTTCTTTCATATTTTCCATCAGTTTGGGGGTAATAGGATGTGTCGAAATTCAATTCAGTACTCAAATAATGTTGAAGAATTATCCAGAATTTAGATGTGAACCTTGTATTATGATCAGATACAATCAAAATTGGAACTCCATTAAGCCTCACCACTTCCTTCACATATAACTTATCATGTTGTTCAAGTAAGAATCTTCTTAAATAACAATGAAGTGGCCAGTCTTCGTGAGTTGATCCACTATAACCCATATCACATTATTTCCTTTGGATGTTTTTTAGGATACCAGTGAAAAATTCCATAGTGACATTCTCCCACTTCCATGTGGGTATAAGAAATGGTTTCATCATACCTTTGTAATTCTGTCACTTTGATTTAACTTGCTGACATACCAAACACCTTGAGATATACTTATAAATCTTCTTCTTCATGTTGTCCCATCAGAAGTGTTCTCAAAGATCACAATACATCTGAGTACTTCCAGTATGGATAGATAAAGATGTTCTATATGAATTATCCAATATATCCTTTTTTATCTCAGGTGACAAAGGCACATAAATCTTAGTTCCAAACCAAATCACACCATCATCATCGATGTAGAACTCATGTATCTTTCTTTAATTTACCACTTTCACATTATTTTGTAGCTACTAATCATACCATTATGCCTCCTTGATCTTCTCTTGGATAGATAGTTGGGCAGTCATTTGGAAAAGGTAGGATGTATTTCCCTATGTTTATGACTTCCAGATCCATCCTTTTCATTTCCATGAAGATAGGGTCTTTCTCAATCTGCATCATGGATAAAATAGTAGGGTTTTTTTTGCTAAGAGAATCATCTGCCTTGTTTTCTTTCCCAAGAAGATACTGAATAGAGAAATCATAGTCCTTGATTAGTTATAACCATCTACTTTGATGTATATTGATCTACTTTTGTGTGACTATACTTTAGGCTCTTTTGATCAGTATATATATCACACTTCTCACCATAAAGATAGTGCCACAAGATTTTTAAGGCAAAAATAATAGATTCTAGCTCCATATCATTTTTAGGTAGTATTGATCATGGATATTCAAGTGTCATGAGTAATGGGGTATCACTTTATCATTGTGCATGAGTACACAACCCAAGACTTTCTTTGAAGCATTTCTGAATATCACAAAAACTTCTCCACTTGTTGGTAGTGTGAGTACAGGTGCAGTGATTAGTCTCTTTTTGAGATTATTAAATATTTATTCACAATCTTACATCTAGAAATACTTTAACCCTTTCCATGTTAACTTAGTTTTCGGGTTATAAAATCATGATAAATTCCTCAAAAAACGTCAGTAGTACCTAGCTAATCCAAGAAAACTATGGATTTCCATGACACTAGTGGGTCTAGTCCATTCCTAAATTGCCTTTGTTTTTTAAGGGTCCATAGAAATTCCCTTACTTGTGATCATGTGTCCTAATAATTTGATTTTTTTCATCCTAAATTCATTCTAGCTAAACTTGGTGTACAATTTCTCTTTTCTTAATGTCATCAGCACAATCCTTATATATTCTTCATGCTACTTTTTGATCTTGGAGTGGATGAGAATATCATTGATAAATACTTCCAAAAAAATCAAGGTAGTCTCTAAACACTCTATTCATCAAATCCATGAATATTTTAGGGGAATTAGTATGTCTGAAGGACATCACAAGAAACTCATAATGCCCATACTATGTATGAAAATAGATATTTTGAATACCTTCCTTCTTCACCTTCAGTTTATGATATCCAAAACAAAGATATACCTTTTTATAATTACTTAGATCCTCATAGTTGATCAAAAAAGTCATCAATCCTTGTAAGAGGATACATATTCTTTATATATATCTTATTGAGTTCCAGATAATCGGTCCACAACCAAATTTATCCATACCTTTTCTTTACGAATAGCAGTAGAACACCCCATGTTTATGCACTTGAGAATATGAAGCCATTGTCCAAATAATCCTATAGTTTCTTCTTAAACTCCTCCAGTTCGATCGGGGCCATCTTGTAGGGGAATTTTGAGATATGAGTGCCTTTGAGTATGATCTCTATTGAGAAATATACCTCACAATATAGGGGAAGTCTAGATAACTCATCAGAAAATACATCAGTGTATTCCCTCACAATGGTCATTTTCTCAAGTTTGATGCTTTTCTTTGACACAACCATTTGGGCCGAGTATAATTCTTCATAGGTAATCAACACCCACACCGTTGAGGTATTTTCATAAATTTATTTATGATATTACTTTCATTTATAGAGGATAATGGGATGGTTTGGAATATGAAAATATATTTCTTTTTAATGACAGTTGATGTGTGCTCTATATAATGAAAGTTAATCTATTCCTAGCATAGCATAAAATTCCACCAAGGGTAGTATTATGATATTCGCTAGAATAATATTCCCAAGAGTCCAACACTTGGGTTGCAATTATTGCACTGCTTGGTGTTTTTAAAGACATCTCTACTTCAAGGTATTGGGGATTCGATTCAATGTTTCTAGAAAACTTCCAAGATATAAAGGAATGCATAGAACCAGAATCAAATAATAATTTTGTCATTCTTGATTTAATGTGAATTTTACCTTGTATGAATTCATTTTATTAATCCACTTTAGTAGTAGGGATGGCGTAATATTTCCCTTTCACCTTTAGATATGGTGGATTTTAACACTAGTTACCCTCAATGAATTGAGGTTTAGTTTACTAGATTTCATAGTTCCCTTTATCCCTAAAGTTGAATCATTGAACCATAGGTGGTGCATTATGTGGTTCCCTTCTTTACTAAATCATGTTGGTCAGCTTCTTCATGTCTCTCCGATATTCATGATCTTAGTAGCCTTCTCTCCCACACTTGAAGCATTTTCATATCCCTTTGAGGAAATTCCCATAATGCTTATTCCCAAATTTTTAACACATGGGTAATTGGATCCTCTTTCCTTATTTTCCATTTGATCCACCACCATGAAAATCCATTCTTATATCCTTATCTCCATAACCATAAGATCATTATCTGAACTCTATCTCTACTTTGAGAGAAAATAAAACCACTTATTCATAACTCCCAAAGTCTTGGATATTTAGATCCTTTTAAAGGTTTGGTTTTAAACCACTAAATAATCTATATTTTTTATCAATGTTGATAAAAAACTTGAGGCGTACTTTTCAATCCTTGTGAAGTTTTCTTCATAATTCGTGACAAATTCATCTTCTTTTTTCTTATGCACTATAAATTTTCTCTCTATTTTTGTATGAAGATTTTGAGGGAAATACTTGTAAATAAATATTTTCTTAAATTATTCACACTCCATCTATTATATTTCATCATTCAGATTGGTTTTCTTTATTAATCCCCACCTTTGATCATATTCTCCATCGAAACGATTGATGGCTAAAGTCACCTTATCCTTCTTAGAACATTGGAGTATAAAAAACATCTTCTCTATTGAGTTGACCCATTGTATCATGACTAGTGGATCTAAATACCCACTAAAAATTGGTGGTTGTTACCACATAAAGGACTCAATGGATATCTGGTCCTTCTTGGATGAAGGTGGACATTCCTCATAGTTCAGGTTATTATTCAAGCCTAAGACAACTGGGTAAACATTTTCATGATGTTTTAAACTCCACCTCCCAAGGCATTGGGGATGTCATTCGGGTAATGTTTACACTGTCCTTGACATAGGTTGTTGGTCTGGTTTCTATTGGTTCCCACCATTTTCTAAAATAGAAAAGGTTTGAACAAAACATAAGCCTCTAATTCATGAATAAATAATTTATTATTTTATGTAATTAACTCTAAAGGAATATATTATGGTATCTCTATGTTTATCATTTTTATAAAATAAAGCTTCTTGTATGCTTACATACTCTTAGTCTTGTGCTAAGGTTTGTCATTAAGGTTCTCTAATCCAAATTCCCAAAATAACTAAACCACACTCTGATACCAACTATAGTGACCTTACATTTTCATACATAACTATTACATCATTTTAAAGATAAATAACATAAAATCATTATAAAACTATGATACAAAGGTTTATTTTCTTGGGAAAATTAGGATCATGTATAACTTGTACAAAATAAAACATAAACATTTATTTATATTCTTATTCTTTTTCCTTTTAAAAGCTCACTTTCTCATTATTACATGTAATCAATTGAGGATATACATCAAATAAAGGGATGAGATAAAATTTGAGTAAGAGTATAAATAATTACATGATTCAATATAACATGGGTGAGCATAATCATCATCATCATAACAAAATCATAGGATCATTATCATAATCATAAGAGGAAGCATTAGATAAATGCATGGAATATGGAAATGCATAAAAATGAAACATAATGTCTTAGTGGTAAAATACCACACATAGTTAAAAACAAATCTAGCATCATGTTCATGCATAACATATGTGCGTAATCATAACATCATCATTATGAATAAATATATTATCATGTTCATGCATAATACACATTATCTCATGAGATACATCACATTATCCAATGCATTAGAGAGCTATATAATTCTGGGCCCATAAACCACATCATAAAATTTACATAATCATTCATTCCACATAGAACATATATCAATCGAAGTAATTAAGTAACCCATGTAAAGGAATGTGTTTCATAAGAATTTCATCAATCATAATTTAATGGATAAACTTGGTGTGCTCAAATGGAAAAAAGAAAAGAACTTGTTTGGTATAAGAATCATCATTTTTAGAAAAGAAGAAATAACTAAAGATTAGTCAATATTTTTTATGGAAATAAGAGTTATTTTGGAAAAATATTTGTATTTTTCACAAAAATAATATTGGAAACATGTATATCCCTTAAAATAAAAGAGAAGAACAATGAAATTATATTTGAGGAATATTAAAAGAATGTCCACGCTAAAATTTGGAATGAAAAAGGAATAACCCAAATAAAGGGATTTTTGTATGATAATCCCCTTACCTTATGTTTTTATGTGTTCTTCACTTACACTTAATATCCCGAATAA
Organism: Viscum album; assembly: GCA_963277665.1. Classification (NCBI taxonomy): domain Eukaryota; kingdom Viridiplantae; phylum Streptophyta; class Magnoliopsida; order Santalales; family Viscaceae; genus Viscum; species Viscum album. Next base: position 1,564,252,325 of record OY728150.1, read on the forward strand.
TAAAATTAGATTCATTAGTTACTAAATATTGAACCTATTCTACATGTATTTTATTTATTATAATTTTATTAAGTTTATTTATGTACATTTAATTCAAATAAATGATACAAGTTATAATATGTATATTAAAATATTATTTAACCATAATAATGGTTTTATGACTAGACTTGAATGTGGTAATGGAAAATGAAAACTCATCGTCCATGAAGGCGGTGAATCGGCATATCACAGACAATGATTTCATTTTTAGAATAAAATTATAAGAGAAGATATTTGATTATGGATATTCTATGAAAAAAATAAAAATAAAATATATATATGATACTGTAGTTATAAATACACTTTGGATAGGGGAGGTGAGGAGAGGATAAGAAAAATAAAAGAAATTAAAAGAGAAAGGAGGAGGATTTTACCTCTTGAATTTCGTCACCTTGAGAACCTCCTTAAGGCACTTGGGTTTGGTATTTTGTTGATAACAAAATCTCTTGGATGTGTATAAGATTCTTGGGAAAGAAATTTGATAAAATTTAGACAATACACAAGGCTTAAAAAGTGTGAGGAGAAGAGGTGGTAAGGAGTGGTATTTATAGGAGAGGACAAAGGTGTTTTTTTATTATTATATTCATTAGTTTGTTATTTTTTCTCAACACTATCAATAGTGATGATTACTATGAATAAATATAGTAAAATTTTCAAGAGAGTTAGAACCAATAGATACTTACATCATCCATGACTCAAAAATTTATGTATTTAACTTATAATGTTAAATACAGTAAATTGTTGTATTCATTATTCACCAAAAATTCAACTATTTTAGAAAAATCTGAAAATTTACCGTAACAATTTTTTGATGTGTAGATTTCAAAAATGGACTTCATTTCATGAAAATAATTTTATAAATATGATAAATTTAATTTTTAAATAAAATCATAATTTATTTGAAAAATACCTATTTTAATATTATAACTGATTTTATGACACTTTGAAAAATTAATTATGGTCTAATAAAATTGCATTATAATTATAATACCAAAAAATATTAATTTATTAATCTATTTTATATAAATAAATTTTATTTTAAATTGTTATATTAATTATAAAATTATAAATAAACGTTTACGTTTTACAAAAATACCAACATTTAATTTATCATTTTAAAACATTTATTTACTTATACTATGATATAATTATATCATATTTTCATTAATAATATGCCTAAATTTTATTTATACTTTCATATGGGAGGTTACTATTCTATTGGTCAGATTACAATTCTTAATGGTCATATTACTATTCCAATGGTCATGTTACAATTCTATCGGCATAGGTTCCTTAATTTCTATAAATACCACTTATTTCATTCTTCATTTATGAGAATAATGTTTTTATTGGGTTCTTTATGTTATTTATGTGTTTTAATTATTAAAATAGAAATTTCATTGATGAAATTCCAGGTCGTTACACTTAGAGTTTGAAGTTGGAGAAAAGGTATTCCTCCACATATCTCCAGGGAAAAGAGTCATGATATTTGGGAAGAAGGAAAAGATAAGTCTCAGGTATATCATCCCCTTTGATATTCTTGATCACATTGGAGTTGTGGCATATAGACTAACACTTTCACCAACCATATCTCAAGTACATGATGTATTTTACATATCCCTCCTGAGGAAGTACATACCATATCCCTCATAGGTACTGAATTCAGAGATAGTATAGTTGGAAAATGAACTCTCTTATGATGAGAATTATGTGAAGATCATTGACCATATAGATAAATTTTTATGAAATAATACCACTCATATGGTTAAAGTACTATGGAGGAACCACAAATATAAAGAGGTGACATGGGAACCAGAGTATGCGATGAAGGAGATGTACCCTCACCTATTTTCACCTTAGTATGTAAAATGAAATTTCAAGGGTGAAATTTTATAAGGTATGAATAATTAAACACCCCAATATTTTATGAAATATTTCTCTTTAAATAATTTAATTTATTTAGTATTTTTTGTTGCACGTAACACTGAGTTTAAACAAACCGTGATATACTATTAAAATATTATTATTCTAACATGACCATTATAACCTATACTGTCACGAACCGAATCTGGTCACCAAAAAAACCGGCACCCAACCCGACCCGTGGCAAGTCCCTAAGGGCGTTCCCGATCCCCACGAGCTGGCACAAGTGCCTGGGTATCAAAAACTGAAAATTGGGAACAATTTACCCAAATTTTTATACTTAAAACAACAAATGAATCCAAGAAATCAAATCTGGATTTTTCAGACCAAAAAATATTTTACTAAAATTTAGAACTGAATTACACAAATTTAAATAATGTTTGAACACTATTACAAAGGTACAAACCCAAGAAAATACAGCCCAAGAACCTCCACATGGAAAGAGGCACCGCCCTCAAACCATTTCCACGACACTACATCATGATGGACCGCTAAAAACCCGAACCAAAGGCATAAAACCTGTACCCAAAACTGTGACATAAAATAAGCAAGTCTACTTACACCCAAAGGTGTAAGTAGGGTGTTAGCGAAATCCCAGTAGGATACCACCACTAAGAGATTCCATGTGATAAACATTTCATGACAAAAAGCATTGCAAGTTTTGTAAATAAGAAATGCTTGTTACAATTTTCTAAAGGATGCAATAATAAATGAAAACAGTTTTCATGTGGTCTAATTTTAAAGGACCAAAAATTTTAAAATAAATAAATAAGCTACTGAATTTTCCAGCCAACAATACCGTATACCGACGGTAAGTACAAAGGATCTAATGAGCACAAGTAATAGGAAATAACCCTTAGGCACTAGCTAGCTGTGGGTCCCAGGTACCTCGTATCTCAGTGAGAGTAACCACAAAAAAAATATATGTTCTCGTGCATGATCCACTAGTAGGGATCATACCCATAACCTAGTGGTCCCCAATCATCATCATCATAATTTAGTTAGTGTTGTAAGCGTCAATCTTGCTAAGTGAAACTGAGGCCAAACCCCACGGATTCACTAGCATACTAGTATACATCCACCCACCTAGATACCCGGGTTTTCCCTTTGTGCTCAAACAAGTTCAACAATCCAAGAAATATAGTTTTCACATGAAAATGTCACTTTCACATCACACATTAACCAAACAGCCCCACGTACATCACACAAGTCACAAATCCCACTTTTCATTCAAATGCATTTTGAAATCAAACTTTCACCAAAATTGCCTACAACAATTTTCACATTTCTTTAACACTTCCACAAATACTTTAAACAATTTTATAAAACCATTATAAGAAATTCAACTCACATAACAGCCCACACACATGTCACATAATACCCTTCTCACCTTCACAATTCATTTTATCAATAAACTCACACGAAACATCCCTCACCCGTGTTTCGCACACAAAACACAATTTAATAAAACATTTAGGAAATTTATAAAACATTCTAAAAATTTTTGACATATCAAATCACCACTTTACCATTCAAAAACCCACATTAGGTGAACACAATCACCCAAACAGTACATATACACCCTTACCCAACTTTGTTTAACCAAATAAAACATTTGCAATTTTTATAAAACAAACCCAAGAGGTATAACCATTGTTTGCACACTAAACCCATTTCAAAACCCTCATTAAAAACCAAAATCATACCAATACCAATCAAAAACAGAACTTTCAGACCTAAAACAATTATTAAACCACCCCCAAGTGTTATAAAAATACATCAAATAATACCACAAAGATATACATGAAAAACACACATTTTCATAAATCACCTTCAAGAAGTACAACATGGTTTTACACCTTAAACTCATTCAAAAACCTATTTTCAAGGCCAACATGAAAATAATTAATTAACAAACTAGAATTAAAAGCCCCTTTCAAAACTAATAAATCACTTTCATATGTTATAAACTAAACCCAAACATTACCCCAATAGTCACACATGAAAAGTACCCAATTTCAAGCTAAAATACAACTAAAAATTAAATGTTTAACCAAATCCATCAAAAATAGATTTCAAACAAAAAACAAGTTATAAACATACTTAATTAATAAACCAAGCAATCTAACTCATCACAAAATTGTTACACATGGAATCACCTACCTTTTGAGTCGAAACCCTCAAAACTTGGTACGAAACCTTAAGCGCATCACCGCCGCACCACAAGGAATATAAATCCAGACCTAGACAACCAAAAATTGACCCAAAAGATACCAAATCAGACCTTAGTATCTAACCCCAACTTCTGGACATGAGGAACTTCAAGAAAGAGGAAATAGAACTAAAATAGGATGGAAGGAACCAAGAAAGAATTCCCTTACTTGAAATATCTTGAATAAATCGGCCCCAATTCACAAAAATATGAATCTCCAAGTACCCAAAACTGGTATGGAGGTTCTAAGGAGTCATATTAGGTCATTTGGGAACTGAAATAGGGGGAAAATGATGAAAATTGAAGGAGTTATGAAAGATTCATTTTACCTCGTCAAATCTGGTTGATTTGAGAAAGAGTATGAAAGATTGCCCTACTTCGCGGATCACCTGAGCTCCAAAATTGCGAAACTGATAATGGGGGCGATCCTCGGGATATTTTATTTGAGAGGGAGGTGGAATAAAAAGAAAAAAGTAAAAAATGAATGAGATATGGAGAATTTACAAAAAAATATTTAAAGCAGGAAATGGGCCTACAGGCAGGCCCATTACCTAAATCAAAAACCCAAATCCATCATGATTTTGGATTTATATGTGGTCCAAAAGGATATGGTGGTTTTAATATATCAGGTTATTACAATTGGGAAGTGGAATGGGTTTAAAATATTAAAAATTGAAGGATTTATAGAAGAAAAAAATTAGTTTTTAAATCTGGAATTGGGCTCGCGGTTTGACCCAAATTTTCAAAACCCACCATTTTCACCAAAATGAGTGGTAAACCCCCCCAAAAAAATCAGGAATGGAAATTAAATGAAATATTAATATATATAAAAGTCATGTGTGTGAAAATTCTACCCACCATAAAACTTTCCGCCCTCGGAAAGCCACATCAAGGACAAAGAAAAAAACACCAAACCTAACCGAAAGGCAGAAATGGACTCCTTTGCTAAGCTTTGCCCCCAAAGGACAAAACACCTCCAGTGATCAATTAAGGAAGGAATACTTCACAACCAAAACATAAAACTCTTTACTAAAATTACCAAGAACATTCAGATTTATCCTAAAAGAAAACCCTTCAAACACTATCTGAACAAGGATCAAGAAATTTACCTAAACAAACAAGAACATCGAATAAGGTTACACTTACCTTGATATAACTAAACCATTGGGAACTCTCTAATACCGATGTTTACCCAAGGAAGATGTAGGTGGTTATATATCTCTGAACGAGACCATCTACTTCCAAGACAATACCAAGTACAAAAGTGTGTTAGTGGTACAAGGATACACAAATGGGCTCCCCACCATAAGAACCAACCATCTTAACGGACCAATATGGGCCGACACAGGAAGACCCCAAAACTTAAAGAGTTGGGACAACCGCACGGTTAGCCTGCGCAGTTTGGTAAACTGTGCTCTAACCATGTGGATCCTTATACCTACATAGTTTTCTGGTGAATGGTTACTACTAAATGTTCACTCAGCATGTCTAGACAAATCCAAAACCTTTCCCCCAAACCCAAAGGAAACCAAAGGGGAAAAAATTCATTGGGAGATAACATGGGGATGAGTCCCTCCACCTCTTTCCACTGAATGGGAACCAAAGAAGAAAGATGAAAACACCAAATGGTTAAACTATTCCCATCTCTCATACTGAGAATAGTTCTTTGTACAAGGTTAAAAACTACACTGGGATTTCCTTTTTACTATGAGCCAGCTTCTCTCTGGGACCTATGGATGAAGCTGGAATGATTGAAGCATCTTCGGCCTCGCATTTAGGATTTGGAAACCCCTGAATATAATTTCTTCTTCCGATGCTACAAACAACTACACGAAATTCCAGATGGGTTCACCAAGACATAACACACTCCAGAACTCACTTTACCCTAACTTGGAAATTTACTGAAATAAGGGTTTAGAGGATGCACTCACATCACACCTTGTTTCTTCGGGTGACAAACAAAAGAAATAAAGGACACATATAAACACATTCCTCTAAAATAGAGGATGATGAGATCTCCCAAAAGGAGAAACACTTCTAAAAATATATACTCACAAAATATTGTACAACTTCACCTTTACAATCAAATGAGCACGTGACATCACATCGCGTCACCAAACATGACCAAAGCGACTGATAGAAATAATACAAGGAGGGGGCATTACACAACACCCCCAAACATCACAACATTCTAGAAAGTGTCCATAAGAGCCTCTCATGGCCAGATTTACCACACTGGTGGTTTAACATAAACCCTTTCTTCGAAGAGAGTACGAAGGACTTGGAGGCCCTCTTAAACACTATCCATACTGACAACCCTAGACAACTTCCACCTTCGATTAATTAGGTATCTTAAGAATCTAAGGTCTCTTTCAACCATCCACAAGAACTCTTCTGCAACAAGAGGATCCAAAAAAACAAGAAAGTAAATGGTGTAGACTCATTCTACAAAGCTCAAGAAAATATTCCTTACATTGATCAACTGGAGGATTTTCCAATGGAAAAAAAAAATCCGGGTTGCACTTCAATTGTGCACTAAACCTTAATGGGGGCGTACCTTATCCAATGAGAGAACCCAAGGACCCAACCAAGCTGGTCCATTGGTAAAAACATGCCACAAAACAGATCCAAACTCATTAATGGAACCACCTTAAAGGTGTCCCGAAACATATATCATAGGAGACTACTAACCGGACCTTCTACCCAGCTTACTGACCAAACACAAACCCAAAACACAGTTCGAACAGGAGGGGTTCTTGGACTCAAAACATCCCAGAACATCAACATTTTCCAAAAACACATAATATACACCATCCAAAACAATTCATCAAGACATCATGTTTTTCTTTAAAAACATTACTTTGAAAACCAATGGTTCAGCAGTTAGCATATCCACCAATAGTACCCCATGGGCCTCACACATGCATGTTTCTGTGCCACACTAGGCACCCTCCTCATATTCATCACAACACTCATCAAGTAATTCCATCAACCATCCATTATCCCGTATAACCCAATGAATTTGGTCGCTCATATAAATTCCAATGGTTAAAATGAAAATTCTTTCCACTTTTCAAAAACAAAACGGTCAACCAACCCATCCTTTTTCTCAAAACTGTTAAAAATGAGATCAAAATATCAATTCACATCTTACAAAACTATTCATAAGGACACAACTATTTAGAAAAGAAATCACTTTCAAGTTATTAATATCAATTTTAAAACATATCATCCCATTAAAACACCCTTTAATTGTTTAGAAAACTATATTGGAAACACTTTTGAAAACCAACTTCAATATGGTTCTTGATTTCAGAAGAGGTGTAAGCACACTATTTTCCATTTCAAAATAATTCAAAAAATTCAGTTCCACCATTTAATAAATCAAATCATTCCCTATTTATTTGAAAATCATTTCACAAAAACTTTACGCTTCGTAAAACCAAGTTCTTTAAAACCAAAGTTCCATGATTTCAAAACTAAAGCACAAAACAATGCGAGAGGAAACTAGTTTCAGTGGGTGACTTGGACATATGGTTGGAAGCCATATTCCATTCACTTCACCATCATAGAGAGTGTTCTAGGTAATATCCCCATCTCCACATGGCTTGCTAGACCCTGTGAGCTCACTGAGACCATTAACCCAACTCTCTTTTCATTTCCCCTAATCATTATTAGACCAAGAAAACCAAAAGACATAGATAAATCCCAACTTACCCTGGCGACTTGAATCCCAACATGAGATGTGGTGATCAAGAACACTACCCATAATCGAAATTTCATGTCCAGACAATATTAACTCCAGACTATCCCAAATATTTCCCAAATAACATGACTCAAATAGAGTGAACCTCCTCTGATACCATTTTGTCATGAACCAAATCTGGTCGCTACCAAAACCGGCACCCGACCCGACCTGTGGTAAGTCCCAAAGGGCGTTCCCGATCCCCACGGGCTGGAACAAGTGCCTGGGTATCAAAAACTGAAAATTGGGAACGATTTACCCAAATTTTTATACTTAAAACAACAAATGAATCCAAGAAATCAAATCTGGATTTTTCAAGCCAAAACATCTTTTACTAAAATTCAGAACTGAATTACACAATTTTAAATAATGTTTGAACACTATTACAAAGGTACAAACCCAAGAAAATACAGCCCAAGAACCTCCACATTGAAAGAGGCACTGCCCTCAAGCCATTTCCACGACACTGTGTCATGATGGACCGCTAAAAACCCGAACCAAAGGCATAAAACTTGTACCCAAACCTGTGACATAAAATAAGCAAGTATACTTACACCCAAAGGTGTAAGTAGGTTGTGAGAAAAATCCCAGTAGGATACCACCACTAAGAGATTCCATGTGATAAACATTTCATGACAAAAAGCATTGCAAGTTTTGTAAATAAGAAATGCTTGTTACAATTTTCTAAAGGATGCAATAATAAATGAAAACAGTTTTCATGTGGTCTAATTTTAAAGGACCAACAATTTTAAAATAAATAAAAAAGCTACTGAATTTTCCAGCCAAAAATACCGTATACCGATGGTAAGTACAAAGGATCTAATGAGCACAAGTAATAGGAAATAACCCCTAGGCACTACCTAGCTGTGGGTCCCAGGTACCTCGTATCTCGGTGAGAGTAACCACAAAAAAAAATATATGTTCTCATGCATGAGCCACTATTAGGGATCATACCCATAACCTAGTGGTCCCCAATCATCATCATCATAATTTAGTTAGAGTTGTAAGTGTCAATCTTTCTAAGTGAAACTAAGGCCAAACCCCACGGATTCACTAGCATACTAGTACACGTCCACCCACCTAAATACCTAGGTTTTCCCTTTTTGCTCAAACAAGTTCAACAATCCAAGAAATAGAGTTTTCACATGAAAATATCACTTCCACATCACACATTAACTAAACAGACCCATGTACATCACACAAGTCACAAATCCCACTTTTCATTCAAATGCATTTTGAAATCAAACTTACACCAAAATTGCCTACAACAATTTTCACATTTCTTTAACACTTCCACAAATACTTTAAACAATTTTATAAAACCATTATAAGAAATTCAACTCACATAACAGCCCACACACATGTCACATAATACCCTTCTCACCTTCACAATTCATTTTATCAATAAACTCACACGAAACATCCCACACCCGTGTTTCGCACACAAAACACAATTTAGTAAAACATTTCGGCAATTTATAAAACATTCTAAAAATGTTTGAAATCTCAAATCACCACTTTACCATTCAAAAACCCACATTAGGTTAACAAAAACACCCAAAAAGTACATATACACCCTTACCCAACTTTGTTTAACCAAATAAAACATTTGCAATTTTTATAAAACAAACTCAAGAGGTATAACCATTGTTTGTACACTAAACCCATTTCAAAACCCTCATTAAAAAACTAAAATCATACCAATACCAATCAAAAACAGAACTTTCAGACCTAAAACAATTATTAAACCACCCCCAAGTGTTATAAAAATACATCAAATAATACCACAAAGATACACATGAAAAACACAGATTTTCATAAATCACCTTCAAGAAGTACAACCCGATTTTACACCATAAACTCATTCAAAAACCTCTTTTCAAGGCCAACATGAAAATAATTAATTAACAAATTATAATTGGAATCCCCTTTCAAAACTAATAAATCACTTTCATATGTTATAAACTAAACCCAAACATTACCCCAATAGTCACATATGAAAAGTACCCAATTTCAAGCTAAAATACAACTAAAAATTAAATGTTTAACCAAATCCATCAAAAACAGATTTCAAACAAATAAACTGGTTATAAACATACTTAATTAATAAACCAAGCAATCTAACTCATCACAAAATGGTTACACATGTAATCACCTACCTTTTGAGTCGAAACCCTCAAAACTTGGTGTGAAACCTTAAGCGCACCACCGCCGCACCACAAGGAATATAAATCCAGACCTAGACCACCAAAAATTGACCCAAAAGATAACAAATCAGACCTTAGGATCTAACCCCAACTTATGGACATGAGGAACTTCAAGAAAGAGGAAATAAAACTAAAAGTGGATGGAAGGAACCAAGAAGGAATTCCCTTACTTGAAATATCTTGAAGAAATCAGCCCCAATCCACAAAAATATGAATCTCCAAGTACCCAAAACTGGTATGGAGGTTCTAAGGAGTCATATTAGGTCATGTGGGAACTGAAATGGGGTAAAATGATGAAAATTGAAGGATTTATGAAAGATTCATTTTACATCGTCAAATCTGGTTGATTTGAGAAAGAGTATGAAATATTTCCCTACTTCGCGGCTCACCTGAGCTCCAAAATTGCGAAACCGATAATGGGGGCGATCCTTGGGATATTGGCTTTGAGAGGGAGGTTTAATCACGGGAAAAAAAATAAAAATGAATGAGATATGGAGAATTTACAAAAAAAATATTTAAAGTAGGAAATGGGCCTACGGGCAGGCCCATTACCTAAATCAAAAACCCAAATCCATCATGATTTTGGATTTATATGTGGTCCAAAGGGATATGGTGGTTTTAATATATCAGGTTATTCCAATTGGAAAGTGTAATGGATTTAAAATAGTAAAAATTGACGGATTTATAGAAGAAACAAAATTAGTTTTTAAATCTGGAATTGGGCTCGTGGTTTGACCCAAATTTTCAAAACCCACCATTTTCACCAAAATGAGTGGTAACCCCCCCCCAAAAAATCAGGAATGGAAATTAAATGAAATATTAATATATATAAAAGTCACGTGTGTGAAATATACAGTGAATTAGAGGGTATTAATAGTAATAATAATATTATGATAAATATATATTTATTAATTTTTAGTAAATAAAATTTAGTAAAGTTGTTTTATTCTTCAAAAATATGTTTTCTTCAAAAAAATGATTTTATTGCTTTATATGAGAAACTAAATATAATTAATTTTAAAAATTTTAGAAAATTTATTTTCAGAAATAAACTCAATTTTTTAATAGATTATGTAAAAATTATCTTAGGATTAATTTTTGAGAAATTTCAAAAAAAAATGAAATTTTAATGAATAGTGAAAATTATTGATTTACATTGAAAAATGTATTGTCTTTTAAAGAATTTACAAAGTAAAATTCTATTTTGGTTTATATTTAAAATATAATTAGTTACTTTTTATTATAAATAATCTATTTTTGTCTTTGAAATTAATTTTATACATGAATTTAGTATAAAAAACATTTGATAATTAAAAAGGGCATATTTTGGAAAACAAATATTGTGTTTTGTCGATTTAATATTAAATTAACTTCTTCCACTTTTATGTTTTGAATTTTAAAAAATGAATTAAATTTATAGAATTAAGAGGCCCAAATTTATTAAATATACCCCTTTTATTTTTTATTCAATATGAATTGTAACCTTAGTAATTTTTGTTACCACAATTAAGGGTAAATCGGGTAATCAAGGGTAAAAATAATATCATAGGGATTATAAAATAACCTTAAAACTTTCTCAAATTATATTTGATGAGTAAATTTAGACCATAATTATCCATGGGTCAAATTTATGACCTTTTGGATCCACTTGGTTGACATTAAGACACTTATAGTATTTTATTTAATGAAAAGTCAAATATGTCACACTATAGTTTTTAATAAGTATAACATTTTTAATATGTGGTAATCCAGAATATACATTCTACCATAAATATTATTTTAAAATATAAAAGATTTATATTGATCATGGTAATTTATTTTTAATTTTTAGAGAATAAATAATTACCTTAAATGCTTATACAACGACGATGCAGTAATTAATAAATTAATGAAAAAATCAAATAAATGATATTAATAATATTAAAGTAAATATAATTTGATATAATTAATGTTATAGGTGAATTTTATACATTATATTTAAATTTTTAGTATATAATAAAATATTAGGTTCAAATTTTACTTGTTGTCTTGATGTTTTTAAAGTCATAGTAATGAATAGTATCAAGTTTGACATTAATGAAATTTTATAGAATTAATATTTTATTAAATTATGTAAAAATAATGAAAATATTAAATAAGAACAAGTGATATTATATATGTTGTAAAAAATCATCACATTTTCATTTATAGTCCATTTGAAAGAATTTGGATCTAGAATAGTCTTATTATATTTTAATATTTTGAGAAATTTCAAAAACACTATCACCTCCCCTTATAAATGTCACCCCTCACCACCCCTTCTCCTTACACATTCATAGTCTTGAATCTTGTCAAATATCTTTAAAAAACTCTCCTGCCCACTCTCCCCATTTCTAAGTTCATTTTATCTCACCAAAATACTAATTCCAAGATCCTCAAGGGGTTCTTCAAGGATGTGATATTCAAGATATAACATTCTCAAACTACCTATTTTAATTTCTTTTCTTATTCTACCATCTCATCACCTATTTCATCCATCAAATCATAATAAATAAAGTATCATGTATATACTATAATTTTATATTAATAATGTAATATTTTCTATTTATCCCTTTTTCTCATCTCCTCTTATTTAAATAAAGGAAACCATTGTCCAAATTATGACAGTTAAACGTCTCTGTGGATGATGAGTTTTTGTTTTCCATTACCGCCTTCAAGGCTTGTAATAAAAATATTATTATGGTTAAATCAGATTTTAATAAGAATATTATAAATTATTTACTGTTCTATAACTAATATATAAACATAATATTAAATAAAATGAATCTAATTCGTGATGGTCAGAAAACCCACCAAAATAAACTAAGCCTTTATCATTAAAATTTTATCAAATTAATCATCCTCGTGTCAAGAAAAAATGATATATGGGACCATTTAAACTTATGTAAGTGTGTGAATACCATTTTATTATACTTCTAGAATAATATTCTCATTCAACAATAACTTCCATAATTACATACAAGTGAACCGACCATGAAACCATGAAACAAACACTCCCTAAATGATGAAATTGAACATTATAACTTATCGAAATGGATATAAATTAACTTAATAAAATTATAATAAATAAAATACATATATAATAGGTTATTAATTAATCAATTAATTAATATAATTTTATTATCTAGGATATTGAGTGTAATTACAGAATGCATTTGGACATAAGGTAAGGGATTTCTATGAACCTCCATCATTCCTTTGGGTTATGTTTTCTCTCTATTTACCTCAATTTAACGCTTCAATATTCTTATATAATTATCTTATATTATTTTTATATATACAAAACATATTTATGAATATAAATTAATCTTTTTTTATGGGTAATTACATGTTTTATAAGGTTTCCTTCTCAATTCTTCTCGATAAGAAAACCTGATTAAAGGGAACTTCTCTGTTTCTTACCCATTTTCAAGTAAACTCCATAAATTGTTTTAATCCTATGATATTTTTCTAAAATCACTCAATTTATCATGAAAAAATATTTTAGTTTATTTCTGGTTTTATTCAAACAAATATTCTTTTATCCTCTTTAAAGACTCTTTATTCTTTTCCCTAAAACCTCACTTAAGTAACACATTTCTAATTTTACCTAACCAATATTTTTCATGTTTTCAATTTATTTGGACATCATTATTACTTATCTATTATTATTTTCCCTTTATGAATGACCAAGAATTATTCCAATCCCTTCTTTCATGGATAAAACTATGATACACCCTTTGGGTTTTCCTTATGACATGATTATGAAACTCATTTCTTTCCATGGGTAACCCTTGAATTTATTCATTATGTTTGTTTCTTTATGTGGCACACATATTCATGAACATGTTATGATGGGTGCACCCAAATAGAACTCCATTGCATTGGGTAATGTTTTAGTCTCATGAGATGGTATGTATGGGATTAGGGAGTAAACCTAATCCATAATGGGACTCTGCCCACTATGTGATATAGTCTTGGAATTTAGTTCTAACTCATGTTTATGTCACATTATATATTTCCTCTGCTTTCCTATATTTTCATGATCATATAAGTTCATGTCTATATGTTATGATTCCATATATTTATTCATGATTCATTCCTTTTATTTTATCATGTTATCCCTTATAACTCATGTGTTATGTTTTATTACCATTCTTATTCCCTTACTATGAATTTTAGCTCAGCCCTTTTATCTATGTATTCCACAAGTTATCCTATGCAGTTTCAGGAGCTCAAAGGAAGTTAGGATCTCATTATAGAGATTAATAAAAAGATTTTTTATTATAGTTTCATGTTTTCTAATTATCTACCTAACCATCTAAAGAAACTAAACTTTTCAATCCTTGGTTTTTATTTCATGGATAATTATACTTAGTTTCATGTAATAATATGTGTAAAGGGCTTGGGTCTCTATATTATCATATCATAAAAAGATCATGGGAAAATACTTCTCATACCCTATTTCAAAAATATGAATGTGAACTAAAATTTATCACATTAGGTATATGAGATGAGTTTTTCCTATAATTGTTATTTCTCTATGGAATTAAGACAACTTCTAAGGATAAACCAAACATGAAAAAAAACATGACACCATTTTTTAAACACTCTTTTTTAAAAATTGTATTTTGAACTAAAATTCATCTTGATTGTCACGTGAGATAAATTTCATCTATAAAATTTCAAACTATATTAAGTTAATTTGAACTAAAATTTATCTCATTAGTCACATGAGATAAGTTTTTAATATAAATTTTATTTCCTCATGGAATCAAGACAGCCACTAAGAAGAAATAAGATATGAAAACTACATGAAACTTATGACAACCCTGTTATTTATTACACATTAATTTATGATTTATTACATGAGTTTTACACATAATATAACCCAGAAGATCAAGAAGTATAGTGTATTTGGGAATTATGTACATTAAATAACAACTTAAAATAGGAAATACATCATCTTTATTAAAAACATCCTTAACATTATCATAATATTCATTTGTACTTAACACAACAGGGGATAACCTAGGGACATACAAAAAAAATGGGTGAGATATAAAGCCCAGTAAGGGAATTAAATATGGTATAACATGAATAATGTAATAAATTATAGAAAACAGGCATATCAATGGGTTATAAAAGGAGTGACACTACTAGATTTTTTGGTTTCTATGCAAGGATATTTGGGCGGCCGCCAATGGCGGCCGCTAGTACTTCCAAAAAAACAGGAGGGATTTTTCCTTTTTCCCTTTCCCATGCCACTACAACTCACCCAGCACCACCCTCAATCATCACCACCACCCTCAATCAACTCCCCTAACCACCTAAATGCCCTCCCTATCCACTGGACACCCTTGAAGAAACTCTAGTGTCCATCTGGCTTCCACCCCAATGTATGTCCACCACATCTCAATCAACTCGACTGCACCTTAGTACCCTCTGGTCATTATGTGTTGACCATGGCTGAAGAACAATCTTATTCATAATCCCCAACACCCCCTCATCATCCCTAACACCCCCACACTATCTACAACATATTCAAATGGGAAAACTAAGTGAACTTTTAGGGTCCGCCACAGGCAGTTTGTGTTGATCTTCGCCGATAAGGCTACTGCGACCGCTAATAGTGGTCTCTTAACGGACGCTAAAGTGATTTAGTGGCAGTAACGCCCCAACCCTAGTTACCCATAGTTGGTTCATTATTACATAACATTGACATGATATAAGTAATCATGTCCTGAAAGACTGATCAGTTTAGTAGCCTTGAAAGTACTAGATACATACATAATTTTTACATTACATCATGAAAAAAACAACATTGTGTCCCCTTTTGAACACTCTTATATCCCTTAGCCTATTCCTATAGGTTAATTATAATATAATTCTTCACATCCAAGGAAAAATAAAACATAATAAAGGGGTGATCTTAGATGCTCAGTAAGGATAACAATATATCATAAACTATCATAAATAAGCATAAACATTTAATTCAATGTATAAGACTAAAACACAAGCCTTTTAAACTTAAACTTCAGCATAATATGGAAAAGATAAATCAAAAAATTCCATTTAATTATTCACATGTATATTCTACTAGTCTAATAATCACATGTAATATCAATATCCAATTTCATAATGATGGAATGCATAATGTCAGACATCATAACCACATAGTCAAGGTCACGTGCCAAGACTTAAAATAAGATTTTTTCAAGGCCTTGTTACAAGACACTAGTTTGTATCATGAGACCTACCAATGCATCGAGGAGATATAGCGGTCTCCACCCATCACTTACTAATTCCAATGCATTCCTCATATGAAAAGTTTGAAACATAACATAAACATTTGTATTAAAAGTAGCATATGAAATTTTAATTCTTTAACCATAAACCATGAATGGTATAAAAATAACTCATCCAAAGTCAAACATATCACAAAAACTTCAATACAATATGGAAGATTGTATCATAATAAATCAACTTCAAATAAATGTAAAATCCATCAAAGGATGTTGACATAGATGAAATCAAAACTATTTGAGAAAAATATATCTTTCTATTTTAAAATCATTTAAAAGCCTCATAATTATAAAAGAAAACATTTATTTTGAAAATATTCTTATAATCTTGTAAGGGAAGCTTTGAATGTGTTATAATAGAGGAAAATAGCTGCACTCACTGTATAAGTTGAAAAAAACATTCTTTCCTTAATTTGTCGAAAAGGTTATAAAGTACCTTGTTTGGAAAATGATGGAAAGATTACTTTCAAAACATTTTATAAAAAGTAAAACAAGGGTATAAATGAATTTAACCCATATTATATGAAATAGTAAAAATGTTTTGAAATACATTTTTAAGAAACACAGATGTGGATGATAAAGAGGTCCCAGTAGATACTCACGTATAAACAACCTCAGATAATGAAGAGATTATAGAATTAACCCTTACCTTGTACTTTTCCTTGATCGAGAGTATGTTAACCTTTTGTATAATAGTTAAATAATTTTTATTAAATTATAAAATAACCAAATACATAAATATGATATCATATATTATCTTCTAATATTTATTTGTTAATAATATTTTAGTAGTATCATTATTTCGAGTATTAACTGATTCATTTTCCTTTATAAGCTTAGTTATGTAAGACATGTTTGCTATGGATAGGATGTATTTGATTCATATCCAAAATGATATTAAGTTCTTAAAAATTATTTTTAATCATAAAATAAAAATTATTCTTGAATGGTTATGATAGGGAATGAATTTCATCACGTTCGTGGAGACGGTAATCCGTACGTACACACAAGTGATAATATCATTCTATTGATGGTGAAATCATATGTAATTTGATGGTATATCATATATAAAGAATAATTAAAATGTTATATTTATTTTTTACATCAATTATACTCATTATTATACTCATCCAAATAATTAAGTGTTTGAATAACAAACTACACCACGACGTGGAGACGGTAAGTCATACGTACACACATATGGTGACTTATCATTCATAAGATGGATAGAATAATGAATATGGTTGTAACATATTTATAATAACATCACATTATGTATAAGGTACTGGATTTATTATTTTTTTATGGAAACAACAAATAAATAGGAAGTGGAAGAAGAAATGAACTTTGAAAGAGGTGGTGAAATTATTACCTCTTCTTCGGGTGTTTCCTTTTGAGTTGATCTAAAGGGCTCCTTAGGTTGGCTTTTTGATCAAAGTAAGGCCTCTAGGTAAAATTGAGGGTAGTTGGGATAATATTTGATCAGGTTTTGACCGAGCAAAATGGCTTTGGAGGTGTGATTTTTAGAGAATGGGAAGTACCCTTTTATAAGAGAGGTGAGGGTCACTTTAGGAAAAGATTGAAATATTATTTTATTATACAATCATATTCGGTTTATAATGGATCCAAAAGGATTTATTTCTAGTATAAGGTGGGTATTGGTCTAAAAACTCTCAACCAATAGGTTTTATATAGGTTTATGTCACCATATTAACCTTATCTTTTAGATTTAACTCTTAGTTAAATAGTTTAACTTTTACCATGTATTATTGTATTATTATAATAAATGGTAAATAAACTTACTATAAAAAGACAAGAGAACCCCAAGTGGTTAATTATTAATATATATAACCTTATATAAGTCCTTTTTATAAGACTTAAATTTTTAGGAATATTATATCAATTAATAATATAGTATTTGTTTTAAAAACTCATTTATGTCAATTTTGACACTATTTGGTATTTTATTTTTTTAAAAGTCATAAAAACTTATCACTTCGAAAAAAAAATATTTAATCAATCCTAACATGTAATATTAACCTATAAAATTAGTTGAATTCATAAAAAGTCTCAATTTAAAATTATATTGATATTTATAATATCAATTGTTTAATCTTTCAATAATAAGGTAATTATTGCATCATCATTGTGTCATAAATAATTTTAATTATGTAATTTATAAAAATTATAAATAAAATACCATTATGTAGGAAATATTTTTATATTTATAATGAATATTTATAGTCAAATTTATCTTATGTATAACCCTATATAAAAAATGGTTTAGTTATTAAACTTTTAATTTAACACTTTTAACTCTTCTTTAAATAAAATAATAATAAATGTCCTAATCTAATCCAAGTGGACCAAAAGGATCATATTTTATTCTTAAGGTTTATTTTGGTCTAAATACACTTATCAAATAAAATTAGGACATGTTTTAGGGTAATTATAATATCATTTTTACCTTTAATTACCCTATTTACTTTTAACCGTGGTAAATAAAATTCAAAAGTTACTATTCACCAAAAATTATTTTCATCATATTGAGCCACATTTTAATTACTGATTTCAACCATGTCTCTCAGTTTTTTGAAATTAAATTCATAGAATCATAAAAATTACGTTTTATGAAAATTTTCAAATGTGCCTAGAAGGTGGGTAAAAGACGTTAAAAATCAATAAAATTTTATAAATCTAATTTAATTATAAAATGAATCTAATTAATTACATTGAACTTATATAGGTATTATGTATTTATTTTAACCTAAAATAAATTTTATTAAAATAAATAATTATTTAAATAAAAAGTAGGTTTTAAACAATAACGCGGTGTTTTTCACAATTCATCAAAATTGAAAGTTTTCAGAAAAATACCAAAAAATCACCCTAAGCTAATTTTGATATTCCAAATACAAAAATGAATTCCATTTTGAAAAATAAAATTTATAAAATTTAAAAAAGTGGGTATTACTATTCATAGTGGCTAATTTGATTGGTCATGATGTGCTAAAACTCCAAGTTACGTACAGTGCAAGTTATTGCATTATTCAAAGAGAAACGTACCTTGGAAGCTTGGGGTGTTACATTCTTCCATCCTTCAAATAATTTTGTCCTTCAAATTTCTAGAATACTATTGCATAAAAATATTTTGGTGGTTCTTCATCATAAGTTCCTCGGGTTCCCACGTTGCCTCTTCCATCTTATGGTTTCTCCATAGAACTTTCACCAGACAACTCGTCCAGTTTCTCAACACTTGTTCTTTGGTATCAAGAATTCTGATAGGCTCTTTGCAATAAGCCAGGTCAGGTTCCAGTTCTATTTCTTCATAGGTGAGTACATGCATTGGGCCAGGCATGTATTTTCTCAATATTGATATATGGAACACGTCATGAACTTTGGAGAGACTTGGCGGAATTCCCAAACGATAAGCTACAACTCCAATTTGGTCTTGAATTTTTAAAGGTCCGATGTACCTGGGACTTAATTTTACCTTCTTACTGAATCATATAACACCCTTCTATGGATATGCCTTCAAGAAAACATGATCTCCTACTTGAAATTCCAAATCTTTCCTTCGGTTATCGGCATAGCTATTTTGCCTATTTTGAGCTGCTTTGATGTGGGTTTGGATAACCTTCACCTTTTCCATTGTTTCCTCAACAAGTTCTAGGCCTATGAGTTTTCTTTCACCAACATCATCACAACAAGTTGGTGTGCGACATCTCTTTCCATATAATGCTTCATATGGTGTCATCTAGATACTTGAATGGAAGCTATTATTATAGGAAAATTCTACCATAGGTAAATATTGATCCCACATACCATGAAAGTCAAGTGAGCAAGATCTCAACATGTCTTCTATGGTTTTAATAGTCTGTTCTGATTGTCCATCAGTTTTAGGGTGGTAGGAAGTGCTCAAACGAAGTTCAGTATCAAGGGCCTTATGAAGACTTTTCCAGAATATTGATGTAAAACGGAGATCATGATCAGAAAAAATTTATAGGGTCACTCCATGAAGTCTTATGACTTCATTAATATATAGTCTTGTTAAATGTTCAAGTGGTAAATATTCTCTTATAGCAAGAAAATGTGCATACTTGGTAAGATGATCAATAATGACACATATTTCATCATTACTTCTAGGATTATTTGGTAACCTCATGACAAAGTCCATTGTAATATCATCCCATTTCAACTTAGGTATGGGAAGAGGTTTCATGAATCCTCTAGGATGTTGTCTTCTAGCCTTCACATGTTGACAAACTATACATCTTGACACATAATCAGCAATCTCACTCTTCATGTTGTCCCACCAAAAATGTTCTTTCAAATCTCTATACATCTTAGTGCTACCAGGGTGTATATAGAAATTAGAGCTTTGAGAATCATCCAATAATTCCCTTTTTAGATCAGGTATTTCAGTAACACAAAGTATCTTCCCAAATTTCAAAATTCCATCTTCATATACGAATTCAATCAATCTCCCATCATTAATAGCTTTAATTTTATTTTGAAACACCTCATCATCAGTCTGAGAACTTTTTATCCTTTCTAGTAAAGTTAGATTGGAAACCATTTGAAAAATTATTAATGTTTCACCTTTCATGACTATTCCCATATTCATCTTTACTGGATCCATGAACAAAGGATCCCTTTTAACTATTATCTTGTTCAAAACTCCATGATCCTTTCTTCTCAAAGCATCTGCCACCTTATATGCCTTCCCCAGGTGGTATTGTATAGTGAAATTATAATCTTTGAGTAGTTAAAGCTATATTTTTTGCCTCATGTTGAGTTCTTTATATGATAAAATATACTTCAAACTCTTCTGATCAGTATAGATCTCACATTTTTCACCATAGAGATAGTGTCTTCTTATATTCAAAGCAAATATTACAGCCGCTAACTCAATATCATGAGTAGGATATTTTTGTTCATGAATTTTTAGTTGTTGTGATGCATAGGCAATAACCCTATCATTCTACATAAGGACACAACCAAGTCCTTTCTTTAAAGAATCACTATAAACAACAAACCCATCATTCCTCGATGGTAGAGTCAAGATAGGATCATTGAATAATATTCTCTTAATTTCTTCAAAACATTCTTCACACTCTTTTTTCCAAACAAATTTAACCCCTTTACGTGCGATCTTGGTTAATGGGTTAGCCAATCGGGAAAAATATTGGATGAAACGCCGATAATAACTTGTTAAACCAATAAAATTGTGTACCTCAATTATACCCACCGGTGCTGGCCATTCTTGTATTGCTCTTGTCTTAGAAGGATCAACAGAGATTCCATCCTTAGAAACAATATTACCAAGAAAAGAAATCTTCTGAAGCCATAATTCATACTTTCTAAACTTCCTATATAATTCATTTCTTCTAAGAGTTTTTATAATAGTGCGTAAGTGATTTTTATGATCTTCATAGATTTCGGAGTAAAAAAAGATATCGTCAATAAATATCACTACAAAGTCATCAAGATATTCCTTGAAAACTCTATTCATTAGATCCATGAAAACAGAGAGTGCATTAGTTAGTCTAAAAGGCATTACTGTAAACTTGTAATGCACATACCTAGTATGAAATGCTATCTTTGGAATATCTTACTTCTTCACACACAACTGATGATATCCAGATTGAAGGTCAATCTTTGAAAAATATTGAGCTCCATGAATTTGATTGAATAAATTATCAATGTGAGGTAGGGGATACTTGTTATTTATTGTTATATCATCCATCTCCCTGTATTCAATTCATAACCTCATAGATCCATCTTTCTTCTTAACAAAAAGAATAGGGGCTCCCCATGGAGAAGCACTAGGATGAATAAATCCTTTATTACACAATTACTCTAGTTTTTTCTTTAGTTCCACTAATTCCATAGTATCCATTCTATAAGGGGTCTTTGATATGGGCCTTGAACCAGTAATTAAATCAATGGAAAACTCAATTTCTCATTCTGGATGATGTCTAGGTAAATCCTCTAGAAACACATCAACATATTCTTACACAATAGGTACATCCTCTATTTGAACATTCCTTTCCTCTCTCATAGTTATTTCATTCTCTTCCTCCCCAATAATTGAATTTAGTAGAGTTACTGGGGGTGGATCTAGATGAGAATCAGATGGTGACGTTTATACTCTAAAGATAAGGTACACCTTATCATCATCAAAAATTGTAACCTCATTCTTCTTACAATAAATTTTCACATCATGGTCTGAAATCCAATCCATACTGAGTATTATATTAAATTCAATCATGGGTATGATGATGATATCAGCAGATAAAGTATGTTTATATGCCCTGATGGGAACTGATTCACAAAACATTGTTGAAATGATACTTCCCTTTGGAGTTTTGACTGACAAATCCCTTGTTAAATAAAATTGTAAATATATAATTTTCTTAGAAAATTGGGAAGATATGAAACAATGCGATGATCCAGAATCAAATAAATAATTGGATAAATTTGAGGAAACCATTAAATTACATTCCACCATGTCATTCAGAGTTTCAACCTCAGCAGTTGTGATCGCATAAGCTTGGACTTTCTCCCTTGTCCTTTTCTGAGGTAAGTTTCCTTGGATCCTAGGAGATTCATTTTCATAATGCTCTATTTATCTACAATTATAGCATTCATCATTGACATCCTCTTTCTTTCCCTTACAATCACGAGCTTGGTGGTCTTTTCACCACACTTGTAACAGACTCTCATTCCTTTCAGACAAGTACTGGGGTGTTTCTTCCAACATTTACTGTAGGATGGAAATTCAAATTTTCCCTTCTTATTATTATTTCCATTTCTAGAGTGTTCAGTAGATATATTCTTCTCTTACTTTGATTTAAAGTCATAAGACTTAGATAATTCCTTTTCTATCTTGATATCACACGAGATAATATCTTTGTATGATGAGAAAGATTGTGAGACTAATTCTCAATGGAGAAATGGTTTTAACCCATCAAAGAATCGATCAATCTTACTCCTTGGGTTATGTATATAATCTGCCACATGCCTTTCTAACCTAGTAAAGTTAGCCTCATACTTTGTGACATTATCATCCTCTTTTTTCCTCAGACTCAGAAATTGTTTTTCCATATCCACTCGATGGTCATGAGGAAAGTATTTTTCTAATAAAATATCTTTAAACTCCCTCCATTCCATATTTTATACTTCTTCATCCTCCTTTGTGTTTTGAATTAATGACCACTATTGATCTGCATCTCTCGTGAGGTGATAAACTGCCATAACAACTTTTTCCATTTCGCTACTCCCCAAAGTATGAAATATTTTCTTTAAGAAACTTATCCATTTCTCAACTACAAATGGATTTGTAGTCCCATTGAATGTTGGTGGTTGTTACCTCATGAAGCGATCTAACATATATCCTTCTCATTATGTATCTGGGTGCTCCATATGGGTAAGGTTATTATTCATAACCTGAGTGAGTTTTCACAGTATGGTTATAAGTTGTTCAGCACCAGTTGCATCACCATCTCCACTATAATTATCTTGAGTAGGAGGGAAATCCCTACATGGATTATGTGTGTTGATACGATTTCCATTCCTTCCACTAGGCTCCATTTCTAAATAATGGAACACAGTAGATTATTTTATGAATCGCAATACATAATTCCAAACTTGTAAAACACTTAACATAAATTGAACAGTTTATGGATATAATCCATAATCATAAAAAAAATGTTTTCTTTTAGGAAGTATTTACTCATAAATCCTTCATAATGGTTTGTAAAGAAAATGTGAATTATCCTAAGCATATCCCCTAGGAGTGTCGTAACCAAGAGTGCAGCAAGGCCTGTTGTCATGTACCAGGATATCCTAGTTCAAGCGTGAAACTCCTTGTCAAAGTTTTCACTCCTAGGTACATTTGTGATATAGCCGCCTCTACCTGCTCATATCTAGACAGGGATGTATTTCTTGGAAAATACACAAAATATCCACATTACCAAAATTCTTGGAAGTTTTTCTATACTACTCCCCAAAGTCTATCTTAGGGTAATGTTCTATAATCAGAGTTTTTTTTAATCTAGTTTCCAAGGTTTGTACTAAACTTACTCTGACATTAACTATAATGCCTCAACCCCAGTTACCCAGAGTCAGTGCATTATTACAAACATTAGCATGATACAAGGAATCATGTCCCGAAAGACCCATCGGTTTAGTATCCTTGTAAGTAATAGATACATATATAAGTTTTACATTACACCATAAAATAAAAAAAACATTGTGTCCCCTTTTGAACACTCTTATATCCCTTAGTCTATTCTTGTATGTCAATCGTAATATACTTCTTCTTATCCTGTGAAAAATAAAACAAATGAAAGGGGTGATCTTAGATGCTCAGTAAGGATAACAATATAACATAAACTATCATAAATAAGAATAAACATTTAAGTCAATGTATAAGACTAAAACACAAGCCTTTTAAACTTAAATTCGGCATAATGTGTCAAAGATAAATCAAATAATTCCATTTACTTATTCACATAGATATTCTACTAGTCAAATAATCACATGTAATATCAATATCCAATTTCATAATAATGGAATGCATAATGCCGGACATCATAACCACGTAGTCAAGGCCTCGTTCCAATACTACAAATAAGATTTTGTCAAGGACTTGTTTAAAGAAACTAGTTTGTTCATGAGACCTACCAGTGCATCGAGGAACTATATCGGGCTCCACCCATCACTGACTAAGTCCAATGCATTCCTCATATGAAAAGGTTAAAACATAACATAAACATTCGTATTAAAAGTAGCATATGAAATGTTAATACTTTAACCATAAAACATGAATGGTATAAAAATAACACATACATAGTCAAACATATCACAAAACCTTCAATAAAGTATGGAATATTTTATTATAATAAATCAACTTTAAACAAGTGTAAAATTCATCAAAGGATGTTGACATAGATGAAATAAAAACTATTTGAGAAAAATATATCTTTCTATATTGAAATCATTTAAAAGTCACATAATTATAAAATAAAACATTTATTTTGAAAATATTCTTATAAGATTTTAAGGGAAGCTTTGAAGGTGTTATAATGACGGAAAATAACCACACTCTCCATATAAGTTAAAAAACATTCTTTCCTTAATTCGTCAAAAATGTCATAAAGTACCTTGTTTGGAAAACGATGAAAAGATTCCTTTCAAAACATTTTATAAAAATTCAAACAAGGGTATAAATGAATTTAACCCATATTATAGTAAACAGTTAAAATGTTTTGAAATACATTTTTAAGAAACATGGATGTGGATGATAAAGAGGTCCGAGTAGATACCCGTGTATAAACAACCTCGGATAATGAAGAGATTGTATAATTAACCCTTAACTTGTACTTTTCCTTGATCGAGGGTACATTAACCAACTTTATAATATTCAAATAATTGTTATTAAATTATCCAATAACCACATACATAAATATGATATCATATATGATCTAATATTGCTTTTTTAATAATATTTTAGTAGTATCATTGTTTCGGGTGTTAATTGATTTGTTTTCCTTTATATACTTGGTTATGTAAGGCATGTTTGTTATGGATAGGATGTAATTGATTCATATCCAAAATTATATTAAGTTATTAAACATTATTTTTAATCATAAAATGAAAATTATTCTTGAATGGTTATGATGTGGAATGAATTTCATCGTATTTGTGGAGACGGTAATCCGTATGTACGCACGAGCGACAATATCATTCTATTGATGGTGAAATCATATGTAATTGGATATTATATCATATATACAGAATCATTAACATGTTATATTTATTATTTACATCATTTATACTCATTATTATAAACATCCAAATAATTAAGTGTTTGAATAACAAACTACACCACGACGTGGAGACGGTAAGTCGTCCATACGCACTTATGGTGACTTGTCATTCATAGGATGGATAAAATAATGAATATGGTTGTAACATATTTATAATAACATAATAGTGTGTATAAGGTACTGTATTTGATATTTTGTTATGGAAACAACAAATAAAGAGGAAGTGGAAGAAGAAATGAACTTTGAAAGTGATCGTGAAATTATTACCTCTTCTTCGGGTGTTTCCTTTTGAGTTGATCAAAATGGCTCATTAGGTTGGCTTTATGATCAAAGAAATACATATAGGTAAAATTGAGGGTATTTGGGAGGATATTTTAGCAGGGGTTGGCTGATCCAAATGGATTTGGAGGTGTTATTTTGAGAGAAGGGAAAGTACCCTTTTATAAGAGAGGTGAGGGTCACTATAGGAAAATCTTGAAATATTATTTTATTATACAATCATATTTAGTTTATAATGGATCTAAAAGGATTTATTTAGAGTATAAGGTGGTGATAGGTCGAAAACCTCTCAAAAAAAAGGTTTTAGATAGGTTTAGGTCATCATATTAACCTTATCTTTTAGATTTAACTCTTAGTTAAATAGTTTAACTTTTACCATGTATTCTTGTATTATTATAATAAATGTTTAATAAACTTACTATAAAAATCCAAGTGAACCCCAAGTGGTTCATTATTTATATAGAAAACCTTATCTAAGCCTTTTGGCCAAACCTCATATTTTCAAAAATATTATATTAATTAATAATATAGTATTTCTTTTAAAAACTCATTTATATCAATTTTAACATTATTTGGTATTTTGTTTTTTTTAAGTCATAACAACTTTATCACTTCAAAAAAAAATATTTAATCAACCCTAACATGTCATATTAACCTATAAAATTAGTGGAATTCATCAAAATTCTCAATTTACAATTATATTAATATTTATAATATCAATTTTTTAATCTTTCAATAATAAGGTAATTACTGCATCATCATTGTGTCATAAATAAATTTAATTATTTAAGGTATAAAAATTATAAATAAAATACCATTTTGTAGGAAATATTTTTATATTTCTAATTAATATTTATAGTCGAATTTATCTTATGTATAATCCTATATTAAAAATGGTTTAGTTATTAAACTTTGAATTTAACACTTTTAACTCTTCTTTAAATAAAATAATAATAAATGTTCTAATCTAATCCAAGTGGACCAAAAAGATAATATTTTATTCATAAGGTTGGTTTTGGTAAAAATATACTTATCCAATATAATTAGGACATGTGTTAGGGTAATTATAATATCATTTTTACCTTTAATTACTCTATTTACTTTTAACCGTGGTAAATAAAATTCAAAAGTTACTATTCACCAAAAATTATTTTCAACCTATTGAACCACATTTCACTTATTGATGTAAACCGTGTCACTAAGATTTTTGAAATTCAATTCATAGAGGTGGTAAAATTACATTTGATGCAAATTTTCAAATGTGCCTAGAAGGTGGGTAAAAGACGTTAAAAAATTCAATAAAATTTTATAAATCAAATTTAATTATAAAATGACTCCAATGAATTACATTGAACTTATATAGTTATTATGTATCTATTTTTATCTAAAATAAATTTAATTAAAATAAATAATTATTTAAATAAAAATTAGGTTTTAAACAATAACGCAGTGTTTTTCACTATTCATCAAAAATTGAAAGTTTTCAGAAAAATACCAAAAATTCACCCAAAGATAATTTTGATATTAAAAATCCAAAAATGAATTCCATTTAGAAAAATAAAATTTATAAAATTTCAAAAAGTGGGTATTACTATTCATAACGGCTAGTTTGATTGGTCGTGGTGTGCTAAAACTCCAAGTTGAGTACAGTGCAAGCTATTACATTATTCAAAGAGAAACGTACCATGGAAGCTTGGGGTGTTACATTGGACACTTTTGGAAGTTACTAAAGTCCTTTATTATAGTAGTTGAGAATCATAAACATGAAAAATTAGGCATGATATAGCATGATAACATAAAGGCAACATGAGAAATGTGGCATCAACTTAAAACACTACATCATAAACATGGGTCAAGGATAATTTCCAAGACATCATGATGAAAAAAGTCTTGTGATGGATTAATATCACTCTCTAATACCTTTCATGAGGTCTCATGAGACTAAAACATTACACAATATATTAGAGTGTTGTATAATTCTAGGTTCACACATCACTTTCATTTTATTCACATTCTTAAGTGTGTCACATAGATCATAAAACACAGAATCATTTTTCATTGATTTTTATTTCATGATAAATTAGTGTGGAATATATAAATTTAAGTGCCCGATAAAATAAGTATAATTTCATAATGGTGAACACCCTTGATTGGAATTGGGTATGGGTATTCACTACACATTTGTTTGGCATGGAAAATCATGGTGAAATTTTGGCAGCATAACGGGGGCGTATAAATGTTCATAGATGGGATTAATGAGAGTGGAAGGGGTATCTCATAATTTTATGAATCATAGGTAAAGTAAGGGTGATATGTAAGAACATATACCAACATTATAAATTATAGAAAAAGGGAATAAGATAATCAAGATACTTGAATAAAGAAGAGAATGAAAAGTACCCTTACCTTGAGAGTGTGATTCCAAATACTTAGGAGGAGCTTCTTGAGAGCTTGGGGTAACCTTGGAAGGACTATAGAAAAGTTAGGGAAGAGTAACTATGTGATAAAATGATGTTGATTGAATAGAAATGTGAGCTTGGGTTGGTTTATATAGGAAAAGATAGGGGAGTTCTTTATTATTTCTCAAACTTAGGTTTTGGACTCTACATAATAAAATAACCAAAACCACAAAACTTTACATGGTTTTTGCCTATAGTTTCTTAAAAAGAGGTTTGGTTTACATTATTTTATTATTACAATGTCTGAACTTATTAAAATATTACCCTTGTTTATGTAGAGGTGAGTCATACTCTTAATGAAATGATTTTAAAACCTTAAAATATATTATAGGTTTTAGAGGATTCATAAAGGATTTATAAAATTAATAAAATAAACATAAAATCACATTATTTTAAAGGGAAACATATATTTGGTTGTGTATACCCATTATAGTATTTATTACATCACTTTTAGGTCATTATGATGTCATAATACACATTATTTATTTATACTGTATTTAATTTTTACTCAAAAATTTGAATGTCTCAGAAAATTATAAAAAATTCACCATTGGATAATTTAGATATCATGATTCCAAAAATAATATTTACTTTATCCAAATAATTTTATAAATATGTGAATTTTTACTTTTAAAATAAGAATTGACATTTAATGAGAAATGCTGGGGTTTTTTATAATAATAGTTTTCCGAACCCTTAAAAAAATTACATTTGACTTCATAAAATTATATGATAATTTATATTTGATAAAAAATTATTTAATAATAATATTTTATTAAAATATTAAAAAATCCATTAATTCATCAAAATAAATTTCTTAATTGAATTTGAATATTACCCAAAAATATAATTTGTGTTTTATTATATCAAAATCAAAATCATTTATAAAGTAATGATAAGAAGTAAATATAACCATTATTATATTGAAAAATGAATACACATATTCATATTATTATGGTCTTGATACATACACTTTAATACACTAGCAAACTTCCAAAGGGTAAGGTGCGTGATTGTGAGACTTTCATGGGGTGGTTTGGCATACATGGTTTGGGTCGTGATCTCGATGAGATTAAAATTCATGATTAATTTGTTGGATCTCATCTTGGTCTTGGTCAAGGGAAAATCCCAGTGATGTTATCTCCCTCGGAAGCTCAGATAAATGGGCTTTATAAGGTATGATCCTACAGGTTGAGTTCATCACTTATTTTATTTGTGTCAATTGGATTAGTTAAAACCCTATATTTATACTAATCATATGATAATTGTTAAACAATTATATTAGCAACGGTAATAACAGTATTTTAAATATGATTGTATATAATAAAACCAAATAAGTTTATGTGTTTTATATATTCATAACATATAATAAGACATCTAATTAAATTGCAATAGGAATTTTATTTATAAAAGTTAGAGTGGTTACAATCTTTCCCCCTTCAAAAGTTATAGCCTCTAAATTTTCATTTTCCACACTAAAAAATATTAGGGTAATTTTTTGTATTCACCTCCTCTGGCTCCCACATCCCTTCTTCAAATTTATAGTCTCTCCAAAGTACTTTGACTAGGTGCATTGTCTTGTTTCATAGAACTTTTTCTCTATGATCTAAGATATTCATTGATTACTCCTCATATGAAAGACCATTCTCCAACAATACCACCTTTGGATTGAGTATATGTGAGGGGTCTAGTATTTAATTCCTCAAGAGCAATACATGAAATACATTATGTACCTGAGATAGGTTAGGATGGAGTGCTAGTCCATAGGCCACCGCTCTGATGTGATCAAGGATCTAAAAGGGACAAATGTATCTTGGACTAAGATTTACCTTCTTCCTAAATCTCATGAATTTCTTCCATGGAGATATATAGAGTAATACCATGTTTAAAACATCAAAATATAAGTCTCTTCAATAATTTCCATTGTATCTATTATGTCAACTCTGATCAGCCTTGTTGTTCTCTTGAATGGTCTTAAACTTTTCAACCATTTACTTGACCATTTCAGGACCTATCTATTTTTGTTCCCCAACTTCATCATAACATGAAGGTGTTATTTACCTCTTCCCGTAAAGGGATTCATAGGGAACCATTTGGATGCTTGAGTGGAAAATATTATTGTATGAGAAATCGACCAGAGGAAGATTTTGGTCCCATCCTCCTTTGAATTCAATTGAGCATGATCTCAACGTGTCCTTAAGTGTTTGGATAGTCTACTCAGATTGACCATCAGTTTGGGGTAATAAGTCATTTTTAAGTTCAACTTTGTATTTAGAGAATGTTAGAGACTCTTCTAGAAATTATAGGTAAATCTTGGGTCTTAATCAGATACAATTGATAGTGATGTTCCATCTAGCCTCACCACTTCTATAATGTATATCCTTTTAATTTGATCAATTGAAAATACCTCTTGAATCTAAATTAAGTGTGAAGTATTTGTAATAATATCCACCACATCCTAGATAGTATTATTTCATCTTGATGTCTTCAAAAGACTAGTGACAAAGTCAATTGTGATGTTTTCCCATTTTCATGTAGGTATGGGTAATTATTGCATCATCTCCTTGTATTTTTTTTCTTTCTACCTTCACTTGCTGACGTACAAGACATCTTGATGTATATTTTGAAATCCCATACTTTATATTGTCCCACCTATAGTGATCTTGTAGATCTCAATACATATTTGTGATTCCTGGATGGATAGAGAAGGTTAATCTATGTGCATCATCCAAAAACTCTTTCTTTAAATTAGGATTTGATGGTACATATATTCATGACCCAAATCTTACAACACCTTCATTATTAATAATGAACTCCAAGGATTTCCCCTTTCTTATAGTTTACACTTTATTTTAAATTCACGCGTCATCTCTTTGAGCATCATTTATCCTCTCTAGAAGGAATGGTTTAACAATCATTTGTGAAAGGATTTATGATTTTCCTTCCTTTACAATTACCATGTCCATCCTTTTTAAATCTAAGAAGACTGAATCCTTATCAATTCTCATCAATGATAAAATTGTTGGATCCTTTATACTTAGAGAATCGAACACTTTATTCTCTTTCCTAGGATGGCAATGGATTGAGTAGTCATAGTCATTGATTAGATCTAACCATATTTGTTGGTGCATATTCATATCTTTATGTGTGAATATATACTTGAGTATTTTGTGATCTTTATTCATTTAACACTTCTCTCAAAAGAGATAATTCCTCCATATGTTCCATGCGAATATCACTATAGTCAACTCTATATCATTCGTTAGGTAGTTCCATTCATAAACCTTAAATTTCCTTAAGTCATAGGTTATCACTTTGTCATTCTGCATTAACACACATCCCAAGACCTTCTTTGAAGCATCACTGGATACCACGAAAAGTTTTCCACTTATTAGTAGTGTGAGTATAGGTTCAATGATAAGGCTCTTTTTCAAATCCTTAAATCTCTCTTCACATTGAAAATTATAATAAAACTTAACTCCCTTCCTATTTATCATGGTTATAAGGATTAAAAATCATGATAAATTTCTCATAAATCAATGATAGTACCCATCTAATCTAAGGAAAATACGGATATCTGTCACAGATGTTGGTCTTAGTCATACTTAAATTACTTCTATCTTTAAAGGGTCTACAAATATCCCATTTCTTGTGATAATATTCCCCAATAATGATACTTCCTTCACCTAGAACTCACATTTGTTGTACTTGTCATAAAGCTTCTCCTTTCGTAAGGTCTTTAGCACAGTTCTCAGATGCTCCTCATGCTCCTACTTACTTTTGGAGTATATTATAATATCATATATAAATACTAGCACAAATTTGTTGAGGTAATCTATAAATACTATATTCATCAAGTCTATGTAGATTTCTGGATCATTAGTGATTCTGAATGGCATTACTATGAACTCATAGTGCTCGTACCTTGTATGAAAAGCAGTCTTGGGGATATCCTCCTTATTCACTCTAACTTGGTAATACCCTGACCACATATCCAACTTGGATAAGTATTGTGATCTACATTAATAATCAAACAAGTCATCAATCTATGGTAGTGAATACTTGTTCTTTATCATGATCTTATTGATCTCACAATAATTGATGCAAAGGTGAATTGACCCATATTTATTCTTAACGAAGAGGACTGGTGCACCCCAAGGTGAAGCACTTGGGCATATAAACCCTTTATATAGATTCTCCTATAGTTGTTTCTATAGATCATCAAGTTCCACCACATCCATTATATATGGATTCTTGAATAGTGTTAATTTTCCAGGTATAATATTGATTGAAAATTCAACCTCCTGTCTAGGAGGAATACCATGAAATTTTTCAGGAAACACTTTAGCATAATCCCTCACAATGGGCATGTCATCAAGGATGATCCTTTACTTAGACTCAATAATTTTATATAGATATTATTTCTCATAGGGAAATAATATCCATGCTTTAGATGTTGGTTCTAAAGAATATTCATCCATATCCTTTCATTTGTATAGAATCATAGGACGATTCGCTATACAGAGAGTGATTTTCTTCTCACAGAAATTTATGTTGGCTCTATAAGTCAATCCATACCTAGAATTGCATCAAATTCCATTAAATGGAGTATCAAAAGGTTCACTGGGAAGTTTAGACCCCAAATTTTGATAGGGGGGTAGTTATATACTTGAGATGAAATAATTACCTCATTTTCCATTTTCATCGAAAACTCTACTTCCATGTTTTATGGTGGTGTTTGAATAGTTCTACTAAACATTCATGATATGAAGGAATGCATAGAACAAGAATAAAAAAGTATATCCATTATTCTTGAATGAATAACTAGTGTACCTATCACCACTTCATTATCAGGATCCACCTTAGTAGTTGTGATAGTATAAGATCACCCTTGCTTCCTTGGAGGTTGTCGGTTGTCTTGGAAAACCCTTGGCTTAGTGAATTGGTTTGAAAAGTTTCATGGTTCCTGTAGTTGAAGCAATGAACAATGAGATGAGGGTTAACTGGAGCATGCCTTTAGTCCATCGCATTATTGGGTTTCTCATATAAAAAATTTCTAACTTAGTTTCCATCATTCCCACACCTAAAGAATTTCCTCGTCCCCCTTAGGAAATTTCCTGGGTGCTTCTTTCCA
This sequence comes from Viscum album, assembly GCA_963277665.1. Lineage (NCBI taxonomy): Eukaryota > Viridiplantae > Streptophyta > Magnoliopsida > Santalales > Viscaceae > Viscum > Viscum album. Next base: position 1,564,286,482 of record OY728150.1, read on the forward strand.
TACTTTTTTCAAGTGGGTTGTTGAAATTTCTTAGAACTAATAGATTTCTCCATCATACCACTAGAATTAAACTCAAATTTCCTATTATTATTCCCATGATACCCTTGATATTCACTGATCTCTATTTCAACTTTGAGGTCACATTGAATAATTTCCTCATAGATATCAAAGTCTCGGATCACAAGAGATTTTCATAGAATAGGTTTTAGCCCATGAAAGAAGCATTTAACCTTGCATTTTGGGGTAATGACAAATCCATAGGAGTATCATGAAAGTCTTATGAATTTTTCCTCATACACCTGATAGATTCGTCATATTTTTTCTTGAGGGCAAGGAAATACCTTTCCATTTTAATTCAGAGAGTATGAGGAAAATATTTATCAAAAAACATTTTCCAGAATTCCTTCCACCTCATCGCTTTGATCTCTTCCTCAGGATTTATATTCTTGATCGATGTCCACCACTGATCAGCTTCCCCCACCATACAATAAACAACTGGTATAACCTTCTCATGATCGTAACATTGAAGTATGGAGAAGATACTCTCAATGGTTTTGATCCATTGTTCCGTGATTAAGGGATCAGATAATCCATTGAAAGTCAAAGTCCTTTATCACATTAAGATCTCAATTGATGCCTGTTCTTTCTTAGGGGGATTTGTAAACTCCTCCTGATCTAGGTTTCTATACAGAACTTGAGACATATGATAGAGTGTCATCATAAAGTATGTTATTCCCTATATTATTGGGTTGGGCATGTCATTGGGGGTAATCGTCAGATTTCCCTTCACATTGGTTGTTTACCCAATTCCTTCTATTTTCGGCTATTGGTGAGAATAAAGATAAAATTAAGGATGATTATTTTAAAACTATTAAACACATAAATGGGAATCCAATGACATTAAAGATATAACTTATAAATTACATGTATTTCCTTAACTTATGAATCTCTAGGAATCAATCTATGTTATGCATGGTCGATTTCCTAACATATATTCTGATAGGAATTTTTTGTTCCCTTAATAATGGTTCGTAATGAGATTATGAATTTACAAAAGAATACCCATGGAGTATCAAACTAGGTGTGCAGCAAGACTCATTTTCATGCACAAAAAACCCAGTTGATTCTAGCTCAATGTAGTGTTTTCGGGTTTTACCCCTATGTACATTTGTGCTAGAGTCACGTCCACTTGTAGTATCCATATAGGGATGTATTTTCTTGATAAACCACTTACTATATAATTAGAAAATTATTGGGATGTTTTCTCATACTTAGTGTTATCCCTAAGGATTTCCCTAGATTTTTCTAATCCTAATCCCAAAAATAACTAAACTTTACCTCTGATACCAACTATGAAAACTCTGCTCTTTATTACACATTAATTCATGATTTATTACATAAGTTTACACATAATACAACCCATAAGATCAAGAAGTCAAGTGTATTTGATAATTAGGTACATTACATAACAACTTAAAATAGGAAATACATCATTTTTATGGAAAACTTCCTTAACATGATCATAATATTCCTTCGTACTTAACATTGCATGGGATAACCAGGGGACATATATAAGAAAGGAGTGAGCTATAAATCCTAGTAAGGGAATTAAACATTGAATAACATGAAGAATGTAATACATGCAAGACAATTGAAATATCAATGGGGAATAAAAGGAGTGAGAATCATAAACATGGAAATTGAGGCAAGATATAGCATGATAACATAAAGGAAACATGGGAAATATGGCGTCAACTTAAAACACTGCATCATGAACATAGGTCAAGGTTAACTGTCAAGACATTATGATGGAAAAAGTGTTATGGTGGATTAGGTTCACTCCCTAACCCCTTGCATGATGTCTCATGAGACTAAAACATTAACCAATTCATTGGAGTGCTATATAATTATGGGCGCACTCATCGCTTTCATTTCATTCTCATGCTTAAGTGTGTCACACAGATCATAAAACATGGAATCATTTTTCATCATGTTTTATTCCACGATCAAGTAGTGTGAAATACATACATGTAAGTTCCCAATAAAATAAGTATAAATGCATAAAGGTGAACACCCTTAATAGGAATTGGGTATGGGTAATCACTATACATTTTTTTGGCATGAAAAATCACGGTGAAATTTTGGCAGCATAATAGGGGTGTATAAATGTTCATATAAGGGATTAATGAGAGTGGAAAGGGTCTCTCATCATTTTAGGAATCATAGGGGTAGTAAGGGGGTATATAAGAACATATATCATAATTAGGAATTAGAGAAAAGGGCATATGATAATCAAGATACTTGAATAAAGAGGAGAATGAAAAGAGCTCTTATCTTGAGAGTGTGATTCCAAATTCTTGGGAGGAGCTTCTTGTGTAGCACCCCAAACATTTTATGGTATGTTTCTCTTAAATACATTCTAGTCATAGCCTATATTTCATAAAGAACTGAGTTTCTTTGAAACAACACTTGGTTATTTAGGAGATAGTCATAGCCTAGCCATTGAACTTAAATTTTCCACTTGTGTGTTTTGACTTTTGAAAATCTGACATACACAGTTGTGTTCAGGATGATATTTAGAGTTTGATAGAATTAACTTAATTTTTGGTGAATAGTAACCTACCCTTATGAATAGTAACCTACCCTTATGAATAGTAACTTACCCTTATGAATAGTAATATGAATCTTGTGAATGGTATCCATACCCATGAATGTATAAATAAATTTAGGCACATTTAAAATAAAGATGAATATTTCAAATATTTATATTTTTTGATTAAATAATGATTTTAATTAAATATTTAATTAATCATATTTAGAAAATTATTTTTAAAAAATGGACTTCATTTTTGGATTCTACACGTCAAAAAATGGTTAGGATGAATTTTTGGTATTTTTTTTTTTGAAATACTTGAATTTTTTAGGAATAGTGAAATACCATAATTTACAAAATAAGCTAAATGCACTGATTATAGAGTCATGTATGATGTTCTGCTGATATAAGACCAATTGATTCAGATTCACATGATAAAATTACTATTCTTGGTCATGGAATACTCACTATTCCTTGTCTTGTGGAGAAATAATAAATTAATGATTATAATACAGAGAAATCCCCTCTCCCCTCCACTATATAAACCACCCCTCACCCCCTCTTCCTCCCACACCACTCAAGCTTTAATCCTTGCCTAAATTCTGCCAAATACTCTTCCCAAGCCCTCTCCCCACGTCCAAGACCTGCTGGTCTCACCAAAAGGCCAAAAAGAAAGGCCTTAAGGAATTTCTCAAGGATGAGTACTCAAGAGGTGAACCTCTCTTCTCTTTTCTGTCAAATTATTTTACAAGTTTTATTATTTTGTTGATCTCTTATCACCTCACCTCACCTCATACAAATTCCATGATAATTCCAGTACCTTAAATTTACTGTATTTTCATTATTCTAATGGAATATTTCATCATAATCTCTCTTTTTCCCCTCCTTTTATACAATAAATGCAAACACCGTCCGAGATGTGTTAATTTATCACACTCAAGGAAGATGGGTTTTCAATTTGCATTAATATCTTAAATAATGGTCATGAAAAATTTTCAATGGTTGAACCAGATCATAATATATGTATTTTATCTTGTTTAATGCTATAAAATCCTTACACAATCATAATATGGAATAATAATACAAAACAAGTTTATTGTGCACAAAACCGCCAAGCCAAATCCAAGTGTTTATTAACTCATTGAATGAGTCGTCCTTATTGTATATAAACAGAATCATTATAATATCATTTATATCTCTTTAATGTCACTAATAATTTATATTAACAATTCTGGATGTTTAATCACATTTCAAACAAACATCCATTCATGAATACAAGTAAACAGATCATGAAAATCAAAGAAGAAAATGTTACCAAAACAATAAAATTAAATCTCTTAAACCCATCAAAAAGGCCATTAATGAACCTAATAATGTTATAACATATAAATTAAATGTTGATGAGGTTATGGAATTATTAATTAATGAATCTAAATTTGATTATTCAGGTCATTAAGAACAACCAAAAATACCTTCAAGCATAAGGTAAGGGATCCTCTCTCTCACTTTTGTTCAAGAATCTCCCCTGTGTTGTGCTCTTTTATTTTTAATACCTAATGATTGGGTATGATTTCTCACCAACACCATACTTCCCTTATGATATATAAATAATGGGATACCCCTTTACCTCTCATTAATCCCTCACAAGAACACTCGTTACCATGTCGAAATGTTTGTATATGGTTTTCTCATCTCACTTTCAATTCTGTGGGATTTCCATTGTTCGCCTCTTATTTCTTATATGTGGTATAGGTGTACTTACATTTGATATATATTACCATGATTATCTTTATATTCATGGTATTTTTTTATTCTTTTGGTGGTTATTAACTTTTGTTCATACGACTTAATTGATTACAACGTGGTAATGAGCTTTGTCTCAATTTTCACTTCGTTGTGACTTGCTTAATATTGTGCACCTACTCTTTCTTATGTGGTGTACCTACTGCCCATTTGAGATCACTTTTCAATTGAAATTATATTCCATTTAAATTTCCATATTCTCATATCATGGACATGATTATTGTCTAAGACGTATACCATTTTACATACGGTATTTATTTTGAATGTCGTTTTGACTGTGGAAATATTGATGAATATGTATCATCTATTCTATACGGATAATGTAAAGGCATATTTCTCTTATGTTGAATCTATGTATAAAGAATGATTTGTACATGTAGTGATGGGTGGGTCCCGCTACAGCCCCTCGATGCATCGACAGGTCTCATGAGACAAATCAGTTGGTGACAAACCCTTCGAGTTTGTTTCCAAAAATCAGATGGGTTTCTACCCACAGAACTAAACCGTTTTAATGGTATTATGGTATCATGTGTCAGATACATGACGTCCAATCAATAAGAATTCTCTTTATTCATTATCAGTTATTACTATCCATGAGGTTTTCACTATTAAAAAAATCTATGGGCGCAGTTTCATTCTCAGTTTATTAATGGCGTGAGTTTTTTATTTATTCACCATGCCATATTGACTATGCCAAGTTGTTTATGATTCAGTTATTATTGATTCATGTTTCTTCTATTTTTTAACCCTTACTGAGCGTTTGATCTCACCCCTTTCATTTGTTTACCTCCAACAGGTTATGAAGAGGATATCACTTATTGAGTTTCTATGGAAGCAGTTTTTAGTTTTTAGTTTTTGTTATGTGCTGTATTTTGTACCTTTCCAATGTAATTTGAGTTGCATATATGTATCTAGTTTCTTCAATACTACTAAACTGATTGTTACTTTGGGCTTTCATTCCTTCCAACTATTCCAATATAACAAGTAATGCACCGGCTCCGGTCTAGGGGGTCGGGGCGTTGCATCTTGAGAGCTTGGGGGCACCTTGGAAGGACTCTAGAGATGGGGGGGAAGAGTAAGGAAGTGCTCCAAGGATATTAAGTGAAGAGAAATGAGAGCTTGTGTGAGTTTATATAGGAAAAGAGAGGAGAGTACTTTATTATTTCTCAAACTTAGGTTTTGGACTCTATATAATAAAATAACCAAAACTGCAAACCTTCCTATGGATTCTGCCCATGGTTTCTGCCAAAGAGGGGTGGTTTTCATTATTTTATTAGGAGAAGGACCGAACATATCAAAATATTACCTTTGGTGATGTGGAGGTGAGTCATACTCTTAAAGAAATGATTTTAAAACTTTAAAATATATTATAAGTTTTGGAGGATTCATAAAGGCTTTATAAAATTAATCAAATTAAAATAAAATCAGATTATTTTTAGGGGAAAATATGGATTTGGTTGTGGATACCCATTATAATATTTATTACATCAGTTTTGGGTCATTATGATGTCATAATACATGCTGTATATTTATACCGTATTTAATTTTTACCTGAAATTTTGAATGTCTCAGGAAATTATGAAAAATTCACCATTGGGTAATTTAGAAATTCTAATTCCAAAAATAATATTTATTTTATCCAAATAATTTTATAAAAATATGAATTTTCACTTTTAAAATAAGAATCGACATTTAATGTGAAATGCTGAGTTTTTTTATAATAATAGTTTTTCTAACCCTTATAAAAATTAGATTTGACTTCATAAAAATTATATGATTATTTATATTTGATAAACATTATTTAATAATAATATTTTATTAAAATATTAAAAAATCCATTAATTCATCAAAATAAATTTCTTAATTGAATTTGAATATTACCCAAAAATACAATTTGTGTTTTATTGTAACAAAATCAAAATTATTTATAAAGTAATGAAAAAAAGTAAATATAATCATTATTCTATTGAAAATAGAATATACATATTCATATTATTATGGTCATGATACATATCCCTTTAATACACCACTAAATGCCCTAAGGGTTAGGTGCGCGACTGTGAGACTTTCATGAGGTGGTTCAACATACATGGTTTGGTACGTGATCTCGATAAGTTTGAACTTCACCCGTAAACAGTTTCATTCATGCTTAAGTTGTTGGATCTCAGCTTGAGTTTGGTCAATAGCAAAGCTCGGTGATGTCATCTCCTTCGAAAGCTCTGATAAATGGGCTTTATAAGGTATGATCCTACTAGTTGATGTCATCACTTCTTTATCTGAATCAAATGGATTTGTTAAAACCTTATATTTATTTTAATCATATGATCACTATTCAACGACTATATTATCAATAGTAATGATACTTAATGGTCTTTTAAATCTGATTGGATGTAATAAAATCAAAGAAGTGCATGTGTTTTTTATATCCATAATATATAATAAGACGTATAATTAAATTGCAAAGGAAATTTTATTTATAAAAATTTGGATGATTACAAAACTATTTTTTAAACCCCGTTTTTCAACACATGCATTCTAAAGTGGAATTTATCTTGGCTGTCAGGTGAGATAAATTTCATCTATAAAATTTCTGTCTATATTAAGTTAATGTGAACATCTATTTTATAACATTAAAATGAGCCTACCCTAAAATATTAGATATATTTCAAATAAAATCATCTAAAAGCAGGAATTATCATCTCACTAGAAAGGTGAAACAATTTCATACAAAAAAACATATATTATATTTTAATATTCCCAAATCAAAAGCGAAAACCGTCATATAAGAAAATATATATTTGAAAACACCATCTTTTGGTTTGCATACTTTTAAAACTTATCCCACTACAAATCCCTAAAACCAACAAACTAAGATAACATTAAAATCCAATTTCGATAGATTTTACTACAAAAAAAAAACTAAAATACAATAGAGATTGGTCGATGAAAGCTAGATTTTTCATCCAAATAAAATCAAACATACACGGGTCATTGTTGATGAAGTTTGATCATCACTCTAAGAATTGAGTGGTACAGTCACGTGAGAAGCTTGATCATCACTCTAAGAATCAGGGTCGGCCCTGGGGTAAGCCCTTGGGCTAGAAAAACACACCGTCAGGATAGGTATTACATTGTGAGGGGCAACAAAGCCTCCCTTTTACTGTAGCAACCTCTACAATTAAGGGGAACATTTTCAGTGTTGATATTGGGCAATAATATCTCCTACGTGGAGATATAGTTGGGAGAAGAGGTAGAATCGAGTGGGATCGAAGCATATTTCTAGTGACGAATCAAAGGTGCAACACCGATATGATGATATTTTTTAATTATATAGTAACAATAACAAAATTTTGACACATTGCAAAAGACACCTTGTCGGTATCGAAATTAAAACATCATAAAATTTGATTGATTGTGGCCTTTATGTGCAAAAATCCATATAAACAATAATATTTCTGTGTAAGATAACAAATTATCATTATTGTTAATATTGGGTTCCGTTATAATCAATATTGATATCCAATAACCATATGGTTTTTCACTCATCATTTTTAAAAAAAAATCCAATAATTGTTTTTGTTTTTTCGGTTTCAGTTATTAATTTACTGTAATAATTCGATTATTTTTTATTTTAGTTTTTAGTTAACCCTTATTTTTTTTTAAATCACACTTACAAAAACTCCGGATCATAAAAGTTTATGAAAAAAATTATTTTAACACAAACATAAATTTAGAAGCAAAAATATATTTTTTAATGATTATAATCAACCATATAGATAATTTAGATTATCAAATTAATAAAAAAAACAAAAAATTATAAATTTAGTTATTTTTTCGATTTTTGGTTATTAAAATTAATAATCAAAACCAATCAATTTTTTTCAATTATTAATGAAATATAATTTTTAGTGATCAAAAATATAATGGTGGGTTTTTTTTTTCACACCCTGTTTTTGCTTAATTTTTTTTTAAAAAAGATATTAATTTAAAGTAATCTCGTGTCAAACATTCCACACGTGTTCAACTTTAAGGATTCCAATGCTACGCATTTGGTCGAGGGGTTCAAGACATCGGCTTTCGACTTGTGAAGCTTCCATGAAGGAACCCTCCCCACTGACCCAAATCCATCTCCATTTATAAATCCTTCCTTCCCTTCAGCTTCTGCTTGCTTTCATTGATTCTGCAGATCAGCCGCCGCCGCCGCCCCAACACCGAAGACGATTATCGATCCATCGCCGGCGCCGCCCATTTTCATTTTTGAAAAGATATCAGACGCTCGGACATTCTCGGCGGGGCTGCGGGTAGATGGAGGGAGGAGGGCGCAGGCGGAGGGCGGCGGCGGAGGATCACGAGGAGCAGGGGAGGCGGGAGTACCGGTACAGGGGGATCCGCCGCCGCCCCTGGGGGAAGTTCGCGGCGGAGATCCGCGATCCCTCGCGGAGCGGCGCCCGCCTCTGGCTGGGGACGTACGATACGGCGGAGGAGGCGGCGCGGGCGTACGACCGCGCCGCCTTCTCCCTGCGCGGCCACCTCGCCATCCTCAACTTCCCCAATGACTACCAGCACGACGCCCGCCACGGCTCCCCTGCCGGCGCCGCTGCCGAGTCTTCCTCTGTTCCTCCGCCTCAGGGGGACGCCTGTTCTTCGTCTGGGCAGGTCATCGAGCTCGAGTGCCTGGACAACAGGTTGCTGGAGGAGATGCTGGAACAACAGATGTACGAAGATCGGTTTAAATGAGGATTTGTTTGCTTGTTTTTTCTTAGTATTTTGTTTGATTGGGCGTTCCTTCGGACTCTGTTCCTGGTTATGAAGCTCTGTTCCTGTAATGGAACGAGGAAGAAGATGATACCATGAAAGTTGGGGAACCCAAATCCAAATTGGGATTCGCCTCTACTCACTTTACCACCCCCAACCTCTATTCATCCATGAGTACCATTTGGAAAAGTCAACATTTTTTAATTATGAAACCTAAAAAAACTATTAAGAATATTATTCATAGAATGTCACCAATTTTTAGTGTCGATGGTGATAAAAAGGGTCATACTTTGATCACCACTAAAAACTAACGCTAATAAAAGCCACCTTTTATCAGCCTAGGCACAAAACCCCACACATGAAATCCCAAATATGTGATACTCAAAATTAATTCAAAGTTGGTGACATTTAAAGCCCCATCCTGCATGTTCCAAACAAGCAATCTTTCCACTATACCACATGATTTTATTTGTTATATAGTGATATATCTGTGTGTGTGTGCGCGCGTGTACACGTGTGTATTGATACACTCATATTTGGTGCATATTTTTGAACAAATTCTAATGGTTTTTTGATGCATTTCAATGATAATACCCATGATTTTCAATGTTTTAATTAAATGATGGACAATTTGAAATATGGAATGAAAATAGTTTAAAAATAATAAAAGAATGATGTTTTTTGAAATTCAATTTTAGTTATGAATCTTTGATATATAAGTGTTTTCACTTTATAAGTGTTAACATATTCTTTTCAACACTTTACCAAAAAAATAGGGGTCAAACCAAGGCAAGCTCTCAACCAAAGCCACCATAGCCACTGAACTCGCCCATAAGGGTAGGCCGACCAAGTAGGGCTAAGGGAGAGCCTGCACATGGCGACAACACGGGGCATCACTCCCGTGTGTAGGTGGCCTGCGGGGGATCAAGCCCGCAGGGAAGCAGAGTGCGCCCAAAGGTCCGTGTGGGCTGCAACCCTGTGTGTGTGCGTGGGGCATAAGGGAGCCCATCCCTGCAACATGCGGTTTGGACGAGTATCCCATGCCTTGTATTCTATACAAGTGCCCTTCCTCTGACTGTTTCAATGTGGGGTAGGTGTTTTTTATGATATTGTTCATCCCCACTCATTCGTGTTTACGCCTGCTCGTACATTTTCCCAGCCACCATGCTCTGCTGCTCACCACCATCTTCGTTGCTTGCCGCCTGCCACCTTTGATACTTGTTGGCCGCTCATTGCAACTCGCTGAGAACTGCCATGGCAACGCCACCGAAGCACGAGCTCAAGCTCCACCGCTACTACCATCGCCCATGAGCACCCTGGACCACATACTACACCCTGGATGATCCCCATGCACCCATCTTGTAAGATCCCAGCCTTTTCTAGAGTTATCTCAGGCGAAATTTCAAGTACTTTTTGTTGTTTTTAAGTACCTTTGAGTGGAGTTATGACTTGGGGTGCATTTGGGTGGAGTTTTGAGAAAAAATTAAGAAAAAGGGGTTGTGCACGGTTAGAGAAAACCGTTTGCCCAAACCCAAGTAACCCTGCGACCCCTGAATAGTGAGGGCCACACGGTTGGCGCACTGTTTACCTAACTGTGCGCCCCTGCCCAAAAAACTGTGCATGCAGTTTTTTTCACCTGAAAATTAGTTTTAAAATCCCCCAAACCCCCAAAACACCACCTGTCTGACCTTAGCTAGGGACTAGATGTTTTTTGATGATTTTAGAGCTTTCCAAAGGGGTTCCAAGGCCGTCTAACCTCTGTTCTTCAAGATTCAAAGCCTGAATCAAAGATCCGCTCTTCGCCCGATAAGTGGATCTCATCCTGATTCCTATCCCGTTCATTCTTTTCTCTTTCCTTGATCTTTTGGTGGAGTTTATCCTCGGTTTCTTTGGATCTAAATATTTTTTTGGTGATATCTAGATCTAGGATTATAGATCTAGATCTAGATTGATTAGATCTTGATACCCTTGATCTTGATATCCTTGATCTTGATTTAGGGATTTAGATCTGGAACTCCGATCTACGTCGTTGTGCTGCTTGGATTTTGGGGATTTCTGTTGAACAAACGTCCATCAACAAATTGAGGTAGGTGGTCTAAAATCTAATTCTCATAGTCATGGATTTGATGTGTGCATGCAAAATTGTAGAATTACTAGCATTCTTTAGTAATTGAATTCCTAAATTGGGTTAACTAGGTTGACAAATTGATTTATCGAAGCATTGTTGAAATAAATGATTAATTGAGGAATTAATCATGATACTAAGAGGTTTTCCTACTAAATATTTAATTTGGGAAATCGATTATGAGTGTTAGGGGTTGTAATCTAGATAATTAATCAGAGGATTAATTGTGAGATATTAAATTGGCTAGATTGAGATAATTAATCGTGAATTAATTATGTGCCTTGATATTATGATCTAGATAATTAATTATGGAATTAATTATGAAGAGTTGAGATTTCGAATGAGATAATTAATTCTGGAAAATTAATTATGGGATATGAATTGTGTTATTAATTAATTAATTAATTAATTATTGGGATTGACATACTTAAATAATTAGAGAGTTAATTAAGGACATTGATGCATTTAACTAATTGTTGAATTAATAATGGAATTGAGGTGGATAATTAATTATGAATTAATTATGTGTGAAAGAATGAGAACATGGTCATTCAAATGAGAAGTATAAATGGTAACATGGTAATTGTACTTGTGAGTAAATGAATGGGAACATGATCATTCAAATGAGAAGTATAAATGGTAACATGGTCATTGTACTTATGAGTAAAGGAATGGGAACATGGTCATTCTATTGAGAAGTAAGAATGGTAAAATGGTCATCTTACTTATGAATTTGTTATTTGCAACTTTGGAATTTATGTGTGAATTTAAAGAATGGTAATAAAGGCACTCCGAGATATGGCCTCACATGATAATACTTCGAACTCCGGCATGAGTCGAATCAGGTACTGAGATATCATATCACCTTTGAATACTTTGAGCTCCAACACGAGTCGAAGTAGATATTAAGATATGATATTACCTAGCGAACACTTCAAGCTCCGATACGAGCCAAAGCTAGTATAGAGGTATGAGTATCCTCAGGAACCATGAAGTTGATATGAATAAATAAAGAATAAATGATAATGTGATAACTGTTTATTTATGTATTGCCTTCATTTCTTTATAGAACTTCTTACAATATCTTTTGACTAGATTTGTTTTAGACACCATTGGTGGTGGCCTGCTGAGTTGTACTCACACCCTACTCGGTCTGCCTAATCGATACCTGAATAGACTTTACTGCTAAAGGATAGGTTAAGGGAAATGACCCTGTGTTAGATTACTGATTGGGGTTGGAGCTTGGATGAGGGAACCAGACGTGGTTCAGGACCCACTTAAGAGTTTTTAGTGTCTTTATTTTCAATTTCATTTTAGGCACTAGACATTTATATTGGCATAACTGTTTTCCCTTCTAGTTGAATATTGTATTTTCTGTTTTGGTTATCTTATGACATTGGTATTGTTCTAGTTATATATGCTTCTGAAATTTCCTATGTACTTTCACTAGTGTTTTATTATGATAAAATAGGGTATAGTCTCCCCATGACTAACTTACCAGACCCCCTCTGCTAGTTGGAAGCCTCTGGTGTACGGGGAGGCGCGCTCAAGGTCATGTGACCAACCGGCTTGGGGCACCGTCACGTGGTTCCTAGTTCGGGATGTTACAAAGTGGTATCAAAGGTCCACTTTTCTTTCTTCTTATTTTGTATTACTGTTTGGGGAAAGGTAGACAGGAGACTAGGAAGAGTAGGGGCTTGGTAATGAGCTCATGCATGGGAGTTGCAAACCCATGTTTGAGGGAAAACCCGAGTACTTAGGGTGGTATTGTTGTTATTATTGTTTGTAGTTACAATTGCATATTATTTCACCTTGAGTGTCACACTTGTGGTGTGATGTGATTATTGTTTCTGAGAATTTTTTATTATTGATTTGTATTTTGGAATGGAATGAGAATTGAGTCTACATGCATCATTCTAGGCACCCAGGGTTATTGTGACATGCATCATTTCAAACACGCATGGGAAAACAGGTTATGGGTAAGTTGTTGAACTTAAAATGTTTTCCTTGTTTGTGAGATTAAAATGAAAAATGGTGCCTAACATGAATTGAAAAAGGTTGAAAAAAATTATGCATAATGAGAATAATTGAGCGTCTAACTGAGAAACTTGATTATGACAGTGTGTTTACCCTTATTAACCAAAACCTAGGAGTAGGATGGTTAAGGGTAGTGATAGCGCCTCAATTTTGATTGTATGGAGAGATTTGAAAAAAAACATGTTGTGACCTATTATGATTATTCCTCTTATATAAATGTTATAAGGTTGTGTTATGAGACCTAAGACGTGTGTTTGTCATTGTAGAGAATATGCCACCACAATGCTTGTTGAGGGGACGACTGAGGGACATGGCTAGGAATAGTCTTCGAGTAAGGTAACTTGAGGCACCGATGGTGCCAGATAAAGATGATGGGGAGAAGTTATGGGAGAACTTTTCTCATTTAATGAAATTCATGAAAAGAGACCCAGGGTGGGTTGTGAAAAGCATGTCTGAGTTGACAAGGGAGTTTTAGTTGCAGCACCCTCCGAATTTTACTGGAAAGGGTGGGTCTGAGGGAGATGAATTTTGGGTTGAGTCAATTGAGACAATACTTGACCATTTAGAGACTCTAGCTGAGAGGTGGGTAAAACTGGCTACTTATATTCTACGGGGATTAGTGAAGCACTGGTGGGACATTCAGGTGCGAATTGGACAAACTAACGGTATGTCATGGAACAAATTCTTGGAGAGGTTCTTAGATCACTTCTATCTAGAGACGCTAAGATAAGAGAAATCTATAGAGTTCATGAATCTGACCTAGGGGAGCATGTACATGATGGATTATGTTGGATGCTTCATAGATCTGCAATGCTTTACTCTAGCATTAGTAGAAGATGAGGCAGCTATGGTGAAACATTTTCAAGATGGACTTAATTGTGAGATATAGTCCCAAGTCAATATTTTCTGATTAAAGAAGTTTGTTGAAGTTGTGGATCAGGCTCTCATAGCTGAAGGGAACCCAAGGGAGGATTATAGTACTAGACATGTAGTTGTTACTAGATGACCAGGAGGTGCGACTTCTGAGATCAGGGAGAACCATTATGACAACTTTAGCCAGGGTAGTGGGAACACTACTAGAATATTGGGTTATATCCATGGATTTATAGACACAGTTTATAAAAACAGTGTCTATATCCGACCTAAAGAAATGATGCCTATGGTTGTACCCCACCCGCTCGTGCTTACTCCTCCCCACAGACCCTATTCTGCTCGCGATTCTTCCCTCCTCGCATACCCTATCCTGCTCACGATTCTTCTCCCTCACGATTCTTCCCATCAGTCTCCCACTCCTCCTCTCCACCTCCTCCACCTTATAGCCTCCTCTGAGCCTCCCCTTCCTACATCCACATCCCGGCCTCCTTCTCACCTCACCCATTCATGGCATCTGCCTCCACCTTCTGGCCTCCCCGCCTCCCCACCTCCCCTCCCCACATCTGCATCCGCGCATCCACGCATCCTCACATCCTCTTTCCTACACCTCTATCTCTGCCTCACTGCCTCTTCACCTCCTCGCCTCCCCACCTCCCCACCTCCATCGGTTATCCCTACCATTCTTGGATCAATTGTATGTATTTAATTATCCCCTAATTTAATATAGATTTACAACTTCTATATTTCTGCAATTTTCAATCCCTAATATTCTGCATTAAACATTCTCTTTTTCGATGATGAAAAATGACCAAGATCTAGTTATCTAATATCCATGATTTGGTGACCTGATAATCATGTGGTTAGAGCAATGTTGGAAATCTATAATTCTTTTATGTTTAGTGTATTTCATTACCAAACTTTTGAGTTGTTTGAATTTGCTACTATATTTTTGTATAATAATCTACCTCCTCTTACTTCTTCGATTACTGGATTTTAACATTTTTTCCATTATTTAAGAGTTTGTATTTTCTAATTTGTTTCCATAATAATAATCATTATCAAGAGTGGTCAAATTTAAAATAATAATTTGGAAGTGTTTTGAAATGTTTTAAAGGTTAAAACTCATTGAAATACGAAGTGTATTATTATATAAGTGTTTTGAAATAAATAATATCTTTATGAATCTTGAGGGTGTTTCTTATTTTAAAAACATGTTATTGGGTTTTTAAGATGAGTTAAAAGTTTTGAAATTCCCTAAAGAATATGAAGATTTTTAATTGAATCATGTTTCTTTTTAATGGTTGAGTGTATTTCAAACAAGTGTTTCTAAAAAAGAGTTTTGATTCCTTATGTAATATAGTGTTTTTAACAAGAAAATGTTCTTTTGGAAAGTCAAAGTTTTGGCATGTGTTTTTCTTTGATGAATGGGTGATTTTGAAATTTTCTCCATGGTGTATTGGGGCTCATTCATTTGGTTTGGTAAACATGAATGGCTTGGATTCGTGCTTTTTTTCTTGAGTATGATTCCTAAAAAGGTTCTTGGGATGAACCTTATGGTGAATCCCATTATTGCTTGAGTGAGGTCCTTTTAACATTTGGAACTGCCCAAGATTTAAATAGAGTGAAAGATGCTATTGTTCCATCACATCATATACCAGTGCATCTTGGAGAATTATTCAAGATGGTGTTTTTAGTGGAATTATCCTCAGAATATACATGTTCCACTATTTTCTTGAGTACTCTTTTAGGGAAGGAGAGTAGTGAAGTTCTATGGCACTTGTTTCTTAGTTCTTTAGAGGAGGTATTTAGTTCAACCTTAGATATTTTCTGTGATTTAGTACAGGTGCCCAAGCATTTTAAACCCTTGTGGTTTTTATATCTTATCATTTATTATAGGCGTCTACTTAGTTCACTATTAATAGTTTCATTAGGATATGATGTGGGGTGAATTTTGTACATGGTTGTGATTTGGGTGATGAATTGCATTGGTATTCTTGTTCAAGGATATTAAAGTGGTTAAGATGATCTCACTATTTAACTTCAATATGCATCTCATTCAAAGAAAATGATCTTCACTTTCATTAATATCTACCCAATATCATTCCATAATTTAAAAATATATGCAGGTGGTTTTTATAGACAATGTTGAATGTACAGTTGCATCACATGATACGTGTTTTCATGGATATTTACATGTATCAAATTTGTGCATCACATATTTACTCTCTAAGAAAACCAAAACCTACGATATTTTCATTGCTGCATAATGTATATTCATTCACTTATAGTTCATTACATAACATGATTTTTTTTCTTAAACAAAGTATCTGAAAATCACGCCTTTATTGATTTTCCTTCACCGCATCATACTTTCCTTGACATTGCATGAAAGATGAACCCAATTTTTCTTATGAATGTACTCCTTCATAGAATCTTACAGTTTTTAGTGCAAAACTTATGTGGTGGAGAAGATGACCCAAAACAATATTGAATCAACCCATGACGCACTGAAATAAATGATGAAAAATTACCCATGAATTTTAAGCCCCACATCTTCATTTTCCTTGGGCAACCACTACTTATTTACCTATACCACTCCAAATAAGTTCACTAAACTCCCATGTAGTATCCTTTCTACACATCTATTACCGCTGCATCACCCTGTAAATTCGCTCTCCTCCCTTTCACCTACCTACACCCATCATTCTTTATATTTAATTCCATGGATTGATTGAAAGTTTTAATGTTATTATTTACAAAATATACCTATAGGTGTTACCCATGAGGGATTTTAAATTATTTTCAAATGGTTTTTATACTTGGAATGGAGTTATTTCATGCCAAGTGTTTGTGAAAATCCATGAGTGAATCTTTCAAAGGAATTTAAGTATTTTAAAATTGTTTTTGAAACCTATTAAGTTTTCAAAGGGGATGATTTGGGTGGTTTAAAGGATTGATTTATAAAAATAAGGGCTTTGTCCCTCATTTTCAGTTATTTTAATACTTTCATGGTCTTTGTGGTTGTTTATGATGTTTTATGGATTTTTTCTGGGAAAATATCATTTTGGAATGGTTTATAAAGAATTTATCCTAAAATGAGATTTCACATGGAAATGAAATGTATTCGAATCCTAGTAATATTTTTTGTACAGCCTGTTTGGTACTTTATAAATGAATTTTCTTAATGTTATGGCTACCCCCAGTGTTGAGTCCCTTGGTTTATATTATTCTTTTTATGGATTATGGATACAATGAGGATATTTATTATTTTTAATTATTATGCATGGATATTAAAGGGGCTATTTCATGATAGGGTGTTATAGGTGAGATGATATTTATTAATTTTTATTAAAATGTTGATTTATGTGATGATCTTGTGATTCATTCATTCTTATCACCTTCATTTATTGATATCATACGAACCCTGGGTAACTAAGTAGAAGTTTTGGATGTTTGTTATAGAAAATTAGTGTGCATAGGCTAGCTATTTCAATAGGAAAGTTATATTATCCTAGGGGTTTATATTGTACTCAGAAGGAATTTCATGGGGATAGGACATATGGGGTGTTTTAGTTTCACATAGGCCCCCTAAAGATAGTGACCCAACAAACTAGGTCTAATATCATTCACGTTGGATCCTAGTGAGTTTCCCATGGCTCTTAGATCCCATTAAGAATGATTTAGAGGAACCCAATATTTATACCTTGTTTTTATCTCATGGATTTTATTTAGTTACATGACACCATGACTAGGTTATGGGTAATTTTATTTTTATCCATTGATATCTTGGTTCCTATTGTGTTTATTTCATTCCTTAGTTTGTGTTGTTGGTTTTATTTTAAACTGATTTATAAATGGTTTGGGAAGTGTTTTTTATTTAAAGGAAAATTGATTTTTATTTTGAAAAGAATATTGAGAAATAATTTTAAGGAAAAAAATAATAAATAGTTAGATTTCCTATGAATTTAAAATTCCTCTTTTCATTATTTAAATGAGATTTTGAAAGAAAGTT
The DNA here is from genome assembly GCA_963277665.1 of Viscum album. Classification (NCBI taxonomy): domain Eukaryota; kingdom Viridiplantae; phylum Streptophyta; class Magnoliopsida; order Santalales; family Viscaceae; genus Viscum; species Viscum album. The sequence goes on from OY728150.1 coordinate 1,564,304,680, forward strand.
TTGATTTATCTATTGAGTTAGAAATTATGGTATGTAGTCCAAAATATCCTTGCTTGTTTTAAAAAGGGATATATTATTTGTTTGAAAAGAAGCTGGTGCGGGGGGGGGGGGTAATGTAGGGGGGGCTGGTGCAAGGGGGTGGGGGGATTGGTGTCTATGTGTGTGTGTGTGGGGGAGGGGGGTTGGCATTCATATACAATATTATTTTTGTCACTTGATGCTACTCATTTCCTAGAGTGAGATTGATTCAAAGTGATGGGGTGTTGGTGGGGTTATATTGATTGGATGGTTCAAGTAGAGTGAAATTCTATATCTTTGAGGCTTATTTTTATATTTTATGTAATCACACAGATGAATTGTAGGTGGAAAATATCAATATTTTATTCTTTTATATGAGTAGAATTGACTCTAAGAGTTCATGAATTTTATAATAGGAGAATTATTTTCTCTATTTGTGGTGGCAGATAGATTATAGAAGCATTATAATAGTTTATCTAACCACATAATCCTTATAGCACTGCATCTTGATTCATGTATGATGCATCCAATTTGTGCATGCTATTTTTATTATATATTTTTCATATATCTAACCATACTAATTAGTTTTATGGCATCTTTTAATTATTACCAAGTGCATTTCGGTAGTGGAACATCATGTTACAATAGTGGAGTTATAAAATTCATGAGTTCATTTATCTAGACTGGATGAACCCCTATGATATGCACTTGGGATTTATAGTTCATTCATTTAATTAAAAAAATGTTCATCATCACCTATTCTATTATTTCCTTTCTCACTAATCATGTTCTTCCCACTTCATTTTTTTTATGTTCAATTAATGATGATTCATCAGATCACTGGAATTTTGTTGAAGTCTCCCAGGACCCATTCATGTGTGTTGCGACAACCGCCATCGAAGGAAAAGCAGTTTAGCCCAATTTGGTTCATAGACAATGGTTTAAGGTGAGTTTTCCTTCATTCTTCGACGTCACTTAGTTTATAATTGGGGGTTTTTTAATTTTTGAGCTCTTGGTAATTTTATTATATAGTTTTGATCATCCTTGAGGCGGTTTTGAGTTACTAGTCAAAGGTGACTCACCGCTTATGCATAGGTAAGTATATATATAATAAGTTATCCTATTATATGTATATCCTCCAATGGAAGCACGATTACATTTATGGGGATAGGTTTTCTTATGCATATATATGGAAAATTCATACGTGTGTGGGTGATAACGGGCTTATGCATGTGAGAATATATATAAGGATCCTCTTGTGCATGTTCAAGGCCACGCAGACACATACATAGGGGTTGGGGAGTCCTTATGTATATGAAAAAGTGCATATTCTCAGAGGATAGATGGAGCAACTTAGAGTTTTCTCTGATAAAAGTGTCAAGTGTTGAGTGTGGATTGAATCCTTTGTGGTAGGGTCCCTCTTCTAGCCTCTTTAATTCAAGAATGTTTTAAATTGCATTTAGCTACCTTCTTAATTCTGACTTTTTATATTAAATTTCAATTCTTGATCAAGTGTTAGTTAATATAATTTTTTCATTGGATAAACAAGTCATGGTTTTGTAATAAAACCCCTCCAATAGAGGTGCATTGTCTGCGAAAACTCATAATGGTAGTTTATGCTTATATAGTTTTCTTGACATTATTGCATTGATGTTTTCCTTATACTTGATGTCGTTGTTAGTAATAAAGCACACATCGTACTTGGCCCTTTTTATACCCCTAAAGGGGGTTTCCCTCTTTTTATTAAAATGGTTGTTTGAACCAAAACACCCTTTAAATTCCGTTAGATTTTTAAGATGGGATTGCCCAAGTATGCAAGTACTGTAATGAAAAAGTCACCACTAAGTGACCCACTTTGATCTTATAAATAGAATTTCCATGTTTTAATGAATTGAATGAGTTAAATGGAACTAAACATGGTTAACTTGTCACATGAGAGGTAATGCCTCATGTAGTGAATTATGTAATGGTTATTCATTCTTTCTAAATTTTAATTGGATGGAATGAAATAAAAAGAGTGACTTATTCATGGTGAATTGCACTCCACTTTTGAAATGTATTAAGGGAAAGTGGTAAATGTAAAATTATAACCAAACACCTCCTAAGTGTTTGAATTTCCTTGTATAAGGGATTACCCAAGTAGGTAATTTCCCTATTGACTGTTGCTCATTATAAGTGTTTTCTTTCCACTTTTAATCTAATTGCATTGTTTTGATAAAGTAAATATCATTATTTATATGAAATGTCTTGTCATGGAGGAAAGACGTTCCTTGAGTTTTTAAATTGAGAGGACCTTGTTAGCCAGGATACCATGACACCTGATCATTTATGCTTTAGTGACATTCCAAAATTGCACCTCATTGCCTCATCTTGTGCCATTTCACTTATGCCCATCTCATTCCAAAAGACTCAGGGTAGGGTGGCATCCAAACCTTGACCCATTACCCTAAGGAACCGGTAATGATCATGCATCCAAATCTCAAACCACTTCCTTATCTCTCAAGACAGGGTCCATTGGTCTCATCTCATGTTATATCAAGACCCAACCCCTTGGCCAGTCCTTTACCCAATCCTATATAAGGAAAGTTTCACCAATCTCACTGAACCATCCTTGTAACTCAAGAAAGACTGGCCCATCCCTATAGACTCTAGGGAGGTCACCAACATAGCAACCCATCCCCACAGACTCTAGGGAGGTCACCAGTACACCAAAGCATCCATGCAGGCTCTAGGGAATTCACATTAATAACACAGGTCCACAACCTGTCACACATCTCTCAAAATGATCCCACAATACTAGTCACTCAAGACCTACCCCTTTTCACAACATGTCTTATATTACCCATCAATGTATCCATAAGGCCTTCCAAACCCATCCCATTATCTTCCCATTAATACCATCATCCACTCATCACTCATTAGTAGAGTCACTACCTGAAGTATCCTCTGACCTAGACCTTATGGCATGATCCATGTCCCCATAATGATGCCTCTACACTCCTGGTCCTATGCATGAGGAAAAAAATTAATGTAAATAAACATTATCACTAGATCATAATTATTTAACCCAACAATCACAACATTCAACATGTTTCATGAACTAGTTGAACGTCAATTTGATACCTACAAAACCATAATGTCTGACCATACCTACATTAGTTCCATTATAGTATCTTATCCCCATGTTCCATATACACCATATAATTAAAAAGAAGGTTATTATATTTTTGAAGACCTGAACAATACCCAATGTTTCAGGGTAGAAGCTTATGTCTAGGATCTGGTCTCATCTTATCACTTGAGGATATACCACATCACTCAAGGAGGGGGGGTGTCCAGGAGGGGGGGGGGGTCTGTCTAGGAAGGAGGGGGGGGGGGGGTGCAAGGGGGTCTGTAGGGTGGGAGGGGTGTGTGCATGGGGGGTATGAGGGGGGGGGGGGGGGTATATCTAGGGAGGGGGGGTCTGTTCAAGAAAGAGGGGAGGGGGGTCTGTCTAGGGGGGATTTCTAGGGGGAGTGGGGGGGGATTTGTAGGGGGTGAAAGGGGGGTCTTCAGGGGGGGGGGGGTGGAAGGGGGTCTCAAGGGGGGAGAGGGGGTGGGGGGGTCTGTCTAGGGAGGGGGGTCTGTCCAGGAGGGGGGGAGGGTATGTCCAGGAAGGAGGGGGGCCTGTCTAGGAAGGGGGTGGTGTTTGTCCAGGGAGGGAGGGGGGGTCTGTCTAGGGAATGGGGGGAGTGGGGGGGGGGGGCTTTGCTGGGGGTGCAAGGGGGTGTACATGGGGAGGAGGGTGTGTAGGAGGGGGGGGGGGGTGGGGGGTGAAAGGGGGGTCTTCAGGGGGGTCTATCCAGTGAGGGGGGTTGTGTTTATCCAGGGAGGGGGTGGAGGGGTCTATACAGGAAGGGGGATATATCTAGGAAGGAGTGGGGGGGGGGTCTGTCCAGGAAAGGGGGAGGGGGTAGTGTCTGTCCAGGGAGGGGAGTCTGTCCAAGAAGGGGGGGGTCTATCCAAGAAGGGGGGGGTTGTCCAAGAAGGGGGGAGGGGTCTGTCCAAGAAGGAGGGGGGGGGGGGGGGGTCTGTTTAGGGGAAGTAGAGGGAGGAATTTTTAGGGGGAAGGGGGAATGTTGGGGAGTGGTGGTGGTGGTGGTGGTGGTGGGGGGGGGGGGTATTTGAAGGGGTGAGCTACTGTAAGGGGAGTGGGGGGGGGGGGGTGCAGGGAGGAGGGTAGGGTGTTTTTTTTATGAAATGGAAAGGAATATAGCCATGGTTTCAAACTGTGGATCTAGACCTATAGCCACAGTTTGAAACATGGCTAAATCCCTATAGCCACGATTTTAAACCGTGGATATAAACCCTGCGTGGCTTAAGATTCTTCCACTATTTTAAACTGTTACTATGATTCTTTATCCGCGGTTTGAAATCGTGGCTATAGGACTTTCCCTAGAGCCACACCAATACCAGCCATGGTTCCAAACCATGGATATAGCCTAAATTTCTATTAGTGGAATAAAAGTACATAAACATAAGGGTTAGTTGGATAGGACCTTACTGGGGTGATCTGTCATCAGTGTGGTAGGCCAAAACACTATCATCGACACTATCCCTGAACAATAGAAGAGTGTTGGTCCTGCGGAAATATGGGACACATACAGAAGTTCTACTGGCCACAGCGACAGATTGGTGCTGAGGGGGAAGCTGGGCAGAGTAGGAGTGTAGGAAGGGGGTCTTATACCCCCTATCAGTCTAGCAGCTAGAGTTCTAATGGCTGAAGAAGTATAGGTATTGGATGTGGTGCTATAGGGCTAGAGTGCCCTTATCGTTAGAGTGGTTCTACTCAGGGGAGTCAGACAACATCATAGGGAAGAGGGGTATGATAATTACATGCAGTGAAACCTACACTTGTGGAGAGTGAGGCTGGGCCATTGATAGTGAGAGGTACTATTCTAGTAGCTTTAAATTTAGCTAGTGCCTTATTTGATACTGGTGCCTCTCATTCCTTTATATCTTCAAAACTTGTTAAGGGTTTGAGACTGAAGGTGGAGTTCATGAGAAAAGTAATGACTATCGATACACCATTGGGAACACGGTCTAGAGACATCTATCTATGAAATGGATGTTTACTAGAGATTAGGTAATATCATTTTTATAGGATATCTATATTCTCGATATGACAGGCTTCGACCTGATTATGGATATGGATTAGCTAGTCATATACCGAGATCACATTGATTGTTACCATAAGAGAGTGGCCTTAGTGTCTCCTAATGGTGATCCATACATTCACCGTGGAGAGTGGGATATTCAGGTGGGTAGAGTAGGTCCAATTACTCAGCAACTGGGAGAGAACAAAACCTAAGTTTCTAGTCTATTGCTGGATGATGGGGGTGTTAGGAAATATGTCCTTACACCAGTAGTAGAACTATTTCAGGATGGATTTCCTAAAGGATTATTAGGGCTATGACTTGAGAGAGATGTGGAATTCACTATTGAGATCATGTTGGGGGCTGAGCTAGTATCTATTCCACCATAAAAAATGGCACCAACTAATCTTCAAGATCTCAAGACTCAGTTGGGGGGGTTAGAGGATAAGGGATTTATCCATCCAAGTATGTCGCCTTAGGGATCACCTGTATTCTTCACAAAGAAGTCTGATTAGAGTTTAAGTTTGTGTGTAAATTACTGGAAGTTAAACAAAATGAAAATGAAGAATCAATATCTTCTTCCACATATCAATGATCTTTTTGACCAGTTAAAGGGAGTTTTTCTATACTCAAAGATCGATTTGAGATCAGGGCATCATTAATTGAGAGTTCATACTTCTGATATACTAAGGGATGCTTTCAGGATAAGGTATGACCTTTATGAGTTTTTTGTAATTCTGTTTGGGTTGATAAATGATCTAGCAGTGTTTAAAGATTTGATGAACATGATCTTTTATCTATATCTATATCAGTTTGTGGTGGTGTTTGTGGATGACATCTTGGTGTACTCCAAGACTAATGACAATCATACCCAACATCTTAACATAATCCTGAGTACACTAAGAGAGAATCATCTATATTCCAATATATCTAAGTGTTAGTTTTGGATTGACCGGGTACAATTATTGGGACATATTATTTCATAGGAAGGTGTGTCAGTAGACCAAGAGAAGGTTCTGGTAGTGGTTTCTTGGGAGCATCCTAAGAATGTTTTTAATATCCGAATCTTTATGGTATTGGATAGATATTATAGGAGATTAATCCAAGACTTTTTCCATTTGGCAGCATTTATTTAGGTCTTTACCAAGAATGGGAATAATTTTGAGTGGAAAGAAGCGTGAGAGAAATATTTTCAGAAGTTGAAGAAGTGTTTAACAATGACACCAGTTTTGATCCTACCTGATTCAGGTGAGGAGTACATGGTTTATTGTAACAATTCTGGGATTTAACTCAGGAATGTATTGATGCAAGGGGATCAAGTCATGGTATATGGGTCTCAGTAGTTGAGACCACATGAACTAAACTACTCTATCCATGACCTAGAGTTTACATCAGTGGTTTATGCTCTTAAGTGTTGGTGAGACTATCTTTTGGGAGAAAATTTTATAGTTTATACCAATCATAAGATCTTGAAGTATATCTTGTCACTGTGTGATTTGAATCTTCAACAGCAGATATGGGTAGAGTATATGAAATCATTTGATTTTGAACTGGCATATACGCTAGAGAAAGGAAATAGTGTGGTGGATTCCTTGAGTAGGAAAACTTAAATTCAGATGGTTTAGGAGTCGAGTGTAGAGTGGGAGATGATGAATTTGTTGACTAAAATTCATGTGGTGGTTCAGGAGAGTCAGGAGTAGATAACTCTAGTTTAAGTTATAGTGGAGTCTACACTTTTGAGATGGATCAGGGATAGATAGTATGAGGATCTGGAGTTCTTAGCCTTGAGGGAAAGCTTTGAAGGTAGGGAGACACCTTTGGATAGGTTTATAGATGAGGATGGGGTCATCTATGTGAAGAATAGAGTTGTTGTGCCTATGAGCATATGAGTGGATATCATGTGATAATTTCATGCATCTAAATGGGCGGTGCATCCAAGTGTGAGCAAAATATACCATGACCTATGACGAAAGTTTTGGTGGCCAGGCATGAAAAAGGAGATAGTAGGTCTTGTGATAAGATGCTTCACTTGTAATCAGGTGAAGGTAGAGAATCAATGACCTAGAGTTTTACTACAGTAGTTTCCTATTTCGTAATAGAAGTGGGATAATGTGACAATGGATTTTGTGGTGGGTCTTCCAAATATACTTAAGAATAATGATGCTATTTGGTTCATTGTGGACTGAATGACAAAGGAAACCCATTTATTTCCTATAAGGTAAACCTTAATAGTAGACCACTTGGGAGAAATATATGTTTAGAAGATAGTTTGTCTGCATGGGGTTCCACAAAATGTAGTTTCAGATCGTGATTCACGTTTTACTTTGTGATTTCAATAGGGCTTATAGAAATATCTTGGTACATAGGTTTTATTGAGTATGGATTTCCACCAACAGATAGATGGGTGGTCGGAGTATACTATACAGGTGATTGAGGATATTCTGTGGGCATGTGTACTTGACTTCACCGGGTCTTGGGAGAAGCACTTGACTTTAGTGGAGTTCTCTTATAGCAATAGTTATTAGGAAATTATACAAATGGAACCATACAAGGATCTTTATGGTAGGCCATGTAGATCACTGCTATGCTAGATGGAAGTAGGAAAGTCAGAGTTATTGGGACCGAGTCTTGTATAGGAGACATCAGAGCAAGTGCAACTGATTCAAAAACATATGGATATGGTTAAGAGTAGGAAGAAGTCACATGCTGATATACAAAGATGACCCATAGAGTTTATAGAGGGTGATCACATGTTTATTCTAGTGTTGACTAGGTTGGGTCACCGTAGGATAAAGAGGCAGGGAAAGTTGGCACGCAGGTTTGTTGGACTGTTTGAGGTAGTGGAGAGAATCAGGCTGATGACATACTGATTGGCTCTTCCATGGAAATACAGCTCTATGCATGATGTTTTCCATGTGTCACAACTACAATGGTATCATCCTAAAACTTCTCATGTTATCGATGTAGATGAGGTTGAACTAGATATTGATGTGTCCATTGAGGAGAATTCGATACATGTGATGGATCACAACGAGAAAGTGTTACAGGGAAAGACCATGCTGATAGTTCATGTGTTATGGAAACATGAATGTGTGAAAGGGGAAACATGGGAAAAGGAAGCAGAAATGAGGGCTCAATAGACTGATCTTTTTGGATCAGAATCTTAGAAAATATTGGAAGTATAGCTCAAGGATGAGCTATTATAACATGGGGAGATTGTAAGATCCTGGACTTTTATGGAGTTATCTCATGAAAAATTTCATGTAATTTTTGTTGTTTTTAAGTACCTTTGAGTAGATTTATGACTTGGGGTGAGTTTGGCCGGAGTTTTGAGAAAAATTTAAGAAAAAGGGGTTGTGCACAATTGGAGCATGGTTATAGAAAACTTTGTGTCCAAACCCAGATAACCACGTGACCTTGGATAGTGAGGGATGCACGGTTGGTTGATGATTTACCTAACCATGTGCCCCTACTCAGAAAACCACGTGCGCAGTTTCTTTTCACTCGAAAATTAGTTTTAAAATCCCTTGAACCCTCAAAACACCTCCTATTTGACCTTGGCTCGAGACTAGACATTTTTGGATGATTTAAGAGCTTTCTAGAGGGGTTCCAAGGTTGTTTGACCTCCATTATTCAAGATTCAAAGCCCGAATCAAAGATCCCCTCTTCACCTGGTAAGTGGATCTCATCCTAAGGCCTATCCTATTCATTCTTCTCTCTTTCCTTGATCTTTTTGTAAAGTTTATCCTCTATTTATTTTTATATAAACCATTTTAGTGAGATCTAGATCTATTATTGTAGATCTAGATCTATATTGATTAAATCTTGACATCCTTGATCTTGATTTAGGAATTTAGATCCGGAACTTAGATATATGTCATTGTGCTACTTGGATTTTGGGGATTTCTGTTGAATGAATGTCCATCAAAGAATTGAGGTAGGTGGTCTAAAATCTAATTCCCATAGTCATGGATTTGATGCTTGTATGAAAAATTGTAGAATTGTTAGCATTATTTAGCAATTTAATTCCTAAATTGGGTTAATTAGGTTGACTAATTGATTTATTGAAGCATTATTGAAATAGATGATTAATTGAGGAATTAATCATGATACTAAGGGGTTTTCCTATTATATAATTAATTTGGGAAATTGATTATGAGAGTTAGGGTTTTTAATCTAGATAATCAATCAGGGGATTAATTATGAGATATTGAATTGGTTAGATTGAGATAATTAATCATGAATTAATTATATGACTTGATATTATGATCTAGATAATTAATTGTGGAATTAATTATGAAGAGTGGAGATTTAGAATGAGATAATTAATTATAGAAAATTAATTATGGGATATGAATTATTTTTTAATTAATTAATTGATGAATTAATTATTGGGATTTGTGTACTTAATTAATTGGAGAGTTAATTAAGGATATTGATGTATGTAACTAATTTTTGAATTAGTAATAGAATTTAGGTGGACAATTAATTATGAATTAATTATGTGTGAATGAATGGGAACATGGTCATTCAAATGAGAAGTATAAATGGTAACATGGTCATTGTACTTGTGAGTAAAGGAATGGGAACATTGTCATTCAAATGAGAAGTGTAAATGGTAACATTTTCATTATACTTATGAGTAAAGGAATGAGAACATGGTCATTCTATAGAGAAGTAAGAATGGTAACATGGTAATTTTACTTATGAATTTTTATTGTTAACTTTGGAATTTATATGTGAATTTAAAGAATTTTAATAAAGGAAATTTTATATATGGCCTCACATGATAATACTTCGAACTCCAACATGAGTTGAATCAGGTACTAAGATATCATATCACCTTTGAATAATTTAAGCTCTAGAATGATTCAAATTAAGTATTAAGATATGATATTACCTTGGGAACACTTCGATCTCTGACATGAGCCGAAGCTAGTATAGAGGTATGAGTATCCCTAGTAACCTTGAAGTTAATATAAAAAAATAAAGAATAAATGATAATGTGATAAATGTTTATTTATGCATTGTATTCTTTTATTTATATAATAGATTACACTATATTTTTACTATATTAGTTTTAGAAACTTTTGGTGGTGATCTATTGAGTTGTACTCACACCCTACTCAGGCTTCCTGATCGGTACCCAAATAGAATTTACTGCTACATGGAATATTAAGGGAAAGGGACCTGTGTTAGATTGGTGATTGGGATTAGAGCTTGGATGAGGTAACCATACGTGATTTGAGACCCAATTTATAGTCATTAATGTTGTTATTTTCAGTTGTATTTTAGGCACTGGACACTTATATTATCATAGCATGTTTTACCTTTTAGTTGAATATTGTATTTTCTGTTTTCGTTATCTTATGACATTGGTATTTTTATGGTTATATATGATTCCTCAATTGCTTATGTACTTCCACTGGTGTTTTATTATGATAAAAGAGGGTATAGTCTCCCCATGACTGACTTACTAGACCCTCTTTGCTAGTCGGAAGCCTCTGGTGTATGGGGAGGTGCGCCCGAGGTCTTGTGACCAACCGACTCAGGGGCACCATTGTGTGGCTCATGGGTTGAGATGTTACACATATCCAGCCTTAATCTAGCCATGTAAAGGCCAGATGTTTCATAGGAGACTGCCACCTCTGTTTTCTTCGTTGCTACACATCATTCACCCCTAAAACATTGAATATCCCATATCCACCCATGAAATCATGGATGAGAGGTTCAAATCCAGGATGCCCTGCGTGATCTCTTCTACATTGTCCACAGATCCAAGAGCGTGTTTCCAAACATAATCTTCACATGGGTTTCATTACATTCAAAAACTGAGCATATATCAAGGATATCTTTAAAATAGGTCTTTATGGATCCTCCTTGACCACTAGATATTTGAAGAGGAGGCTGAACCTTTCCCATTGTCTATAAAAGGAGAGGCTTTCCTTGGCCAAAAGAAGAGTTAGACACCCACGAGAGGGATTCCGCCTGATGGATCTCCTACCTCTAATTATTTTTTTCTTTATTTTTATTTTCTTTTATTATTATTTTTTATTTTTCTTTCAAATTTAATTTAAATTATATTTATTTTATAAATAAAATTCATGCATTTTAATTCTTCTTCTAATTTTATTCCACCGCCACCATTCTTTTTGTTCTTCTTTTTGTAACATTCTTTATATATTTCTTATTATTTTTAATTTATTTTCTTTGGTTTTTTTATTTTATATTATTATTATCTCTCTCTCTTCTCATCCCCCATTCTTCCATTTTTATTTTATTCTTCTTCTTACTTTATTCTTTTTATTGTTCTATTATTTTATTGTTCTCTTCTTCTCCCATTCCACCAAAGTGATCTCTTAATCCTGATAATGGGAGGCTAACCTGAGGCTTGGCCTGGGGGAGGTCAAGGTGTTCTTGAATTATATATTTAAGTTTAATTTACATTTGTGATAAATGAGAGTGACATGCATGGGTGTGGAGAATGTACCCTAGTCCATGCACTCATTTTTTTTATTCTTTTGTTTAATATCTTTTCCCTTTATCTATTGATTATATATTCACATGATGGTGTTGAGATAATCAATGGATAAAACAAAATCGATAGAGCAGAGTCCTAGAAGATAACACACCCTAGATCAAGGTGTGTCATCAACCTTGTTATAGGAGGAGGTGGAATTGAGATTGCTTAAGGCATTCAAGATTTCACAATTTCTAAATAAAATGAATATGAATTCATCATGAGATTTCATGTTTGTATTATCAAACTAAAATAAAAAATTAGAGGAGAATAATGATTGAACCCAAAACTATACCTTAGATCAAGTTCTTTCTTTATAATTTCGTCCAGTTTAGATTTGCATGTTAGTATAAGGTAAAATTTTAATATTTCATGTCTTTTCAATATTTCGGAAGTAAACTAAAAAAAATTCATTTTCATTTCTTTGATAAATGACAGAAAACAAAAAAAGAAATAGTTTAGGTGAAATAGAATATGTGAGTGAATAATTGAGAATGATACTCAAGTGAGATGACCCCGGTCAGCCAATGTGATGCACTAGGAAAATAATTTTCTTTTTCCACACTCTATGAAATGCATGTATCAAAACTGGAATCATTTTCGGGAATCCAATCAGTTATTTTATTTACCATTTCTATTTTCATAGAATATAATTTTTAATTGCTTAAAACCCTAATTTTTCCATGATGTTTTCAAATGATAATTATTCTTCATGGTCTGACAACTCACAAAGGCAAGAACCAGTTGCCAAAACAACCTGGATTATAGAAGAAAGTGTTTTTGTATAATCTTGATAAATCAGGGGAGCCTGAATCCAAATTATTATAGAGGAGGAATTCAAGTACCTCATATATAATTTCAAATTGACCCTTGAACAACTAGTGGTTGAAGGATTCACCAAATAGTTAACTGAATTATAGGATTACTTCCTAGGATTTTATCAAAAAATGGTCGAGACACAAATAGAGTGCTACTTTATTCCTCCCAACAATTTTGAAGAAGTTCCCCCAAAAAAATTATAGGAGCAAGTGGATAAACACAAACTCAAATATGATATTCAAAATCTGGAAGAGATAGTGCATGATCTGCAAGGAAAAATGGATTCGATATCTGATAACTTCAATGTATCCATCGAGCAATCTAAATCCGAACCACAAGATGAGCCACTTGTCTTCCCTGATTTACCTAAGGAGGCTGAGGAAGAGTTGACCACTGAGCTACATGTGGGAGATCACAAAGAGCTATATGAATTTTGGAATAAATGTGAGGAACTACTTGATCTCCCTATACCTTTAAAAGAATAATATCCAACACCATTGAAGGAAGAGACCAACGAAGCAGTGGAACTTGAAATAAAGATGGAGGATCTTGAATACCTATCTCCACTTGACACTATCCAACTCCTTGAGGCACCCACCACTGAAGAATAGATTGTAGCTGAACCAAATAACAGATTTGATCTTTTCTCAAACTCTATTTCATTTGATTTTATTCAATATGAATTTAGTATTAATTCCCACTAATTTAAATTTTACAGATTCAGTAAATCTTTTCTATGACTTAGAGGATGATGGAGAAATTGAAAATGCACATATTAAGGAACACATGGAGTTACCTAATTTAAATGAACATGTATATGAGGAAGCCCACAAGGAATTCCAAGATGCCGAGCTTAAGGAAATCAATACAGAGATTCTCATATTGAAAGGGAGAAATTAATTTTAAGAAATTAAAATTCAATTTTTATTCAAGTAAAAATACATGCTTAATTTCCCTTTAAATATTCAATTCATGTATCCCCTATTGATCCAACATCGACAGAGCAAGATAAGGTTGCACAAGTATCAACCAAATAGGATGATAATCCATACTTTATCCTACCCCCGTCATGCAATCTATACCTAATTGTGAAGTGGGAGGATCTGGTATACTCTATCCATGGTTCATTCTCACCAAGAATGAATAAGTGAAATCTAGGAAAATCCACATGTGGTGGTTCAATTAAAAGAAGCTTTATACACCGTAGGACTTTTGATAATAGCTGGTACTACCCTTTGGAGGCAGTAAAAATTTAGGGCCCACTTGAGGTATCATAGCAAGACTTATCCTTTTACTTGTTTTTTTATTAAATTATATTTCAATTTCATTATTAGTAATAGTCTAGCATGCAACCCACTCCCTCTATTCTTTTTTACCTTAAATGACATGATCCTTGTGATTAATTGATTTATTTTATTTTTTAGGTTCAAAATGGTAGAAGGAATTCCCAAAAAGTCAAGGAGGAAAGAGGAAAAAGATTCATCAGAAAGAGAGTTTACTTCTAATGTTTATATTTTAATCTGTCTACATTTTTTCCAAAATCCCGTTTTGAGATTAAAATGGAAATTGCATGCCCAAACTTGGATTTATGTTTTACTTGACTTATCTAGGATACATGAGTTTCTTAGGAATCTTTTGATTCCATGTTTTAGATTTCAATGTTAATGATACTGAATGAGTAAAATGGAGAATTGGATAATTAAAGTGAATCATGGATATTAAAATTAAGACTCATGCTTTGAGGGAATTAATTGATTCATATAAATGAAATTTCCCAAAAAAATTCATGATTTGAATATTTGAAATTCATGTTAATTTATTTGTTATTTTTAATCATGCCTTGAGTGATTTTCCAATATCAAATGTCCCATTACTAAGAGTATTTCTAGACCTATTACTTCCTATTTATTCTTGAGCATATTTCTTGAGTGATCTTGGAACATGTCATCGACTATAACTTGTTTTTGAACTTGTCCAGTATATGATTGTAAAAAATAAAAATTAAATAATTGAGGCATATTTTGAAAATCCCTTATTCTTAAAATAACACCTTTACATTAATCCTTATTTATCCCATAAAAACTACAAACAACCATGTTAGGGATAAGCCATATTTCAAGTCATTTTTATCTATTTATACCCTACTCTTAGTATTAGTATGATATTCTAAAATTGAATTGTGGGGGTGAAGGGAGTCATGGAAAAAGGTATGATTTACATTATAAAGAATAAGTGTGGAGGTTTTATATGTGGGAATAAAGAAAAAAGGTTTTTGATTCATACATTGTACTCTTTATTGTTTTTCCTCTCACGAATCAGCCCGATACCCAGGTACCCTGATAACCAATATGGTACTAACATGGACTTAAGGGAATTCCGGATACCTATGGGTTGATGAATATAACATGGAATCATACAATATGAAAGTGGGAATAAATTTTCCACACAAAAAATGAAAGCAATAGATACAAGTTAGTATGAAGATAGGAAAAACTCCATAAGGAGAACTGTACTAGAATTCAAATAGTCAAACAAACCCAAAGTACAGCCACAAAGTACCTAAAAACTAGATAACCACCCTAGTACTAATGGAAAAAACTTTCCAACCACAAGTATTAGTGGTAAGAACCACCTCCAAATGTCACTTTACCTTTGCTTGAATATGGAATAAGATAATATACAAACACCCGAAGGCAAGTAGGGTGTGAGCTAAAATCCGAGAAGGGTATCACCAAGGATTCCATAATAAGATGACACATTTAATTAGACAAATAAACCTTCCAATTTTAAATAAACAGGCATGGAAATTCAAAATCACATTTTTAAAAATAATTCTTTACATTTGAAATGATGGAAATAATTTAAAAAAATGTCTTAATAAAAATTTCATATACAATAGTTTATATAAATTCAGAAGGAATTTGTAAAATAGTTTACAAAAAATGAAATATATAACAAATAATCACGAATGAACAACATGTTCATATACCAAGAGGTATTATAGTTCTAGGCTATGGGATTACCTCAAACTAGAATAGTTATCATGATAATATGTGTACACGTTTCCCTCAAACACTGGTCAATGAGGACTCATCACCATCCCATCAGGGATGTGACCCACTGTATATGTATTGTCAGTGTTGTAAAGCATCAATAGAGTGTTATCCTGAATAAATCACTAACTAACCAGGCTTGCATGTTCTCTAACAACAACCGGTAATGGGAAATTTATTTCAAAACTGTTAAAAATACAATTCAACCCATTTTCCATTTTAATATTCCATTTTCCATTTAAAAAACAAAATGAGTTTTTAATAAAATCATGCCTTTTTTAGGATAAAACCAGTGGGTTTTTATCAAAACAATTTAAGCCATTTTTTCTAAAATAAAAATTTGAAATCAATTTCACAATTTAAATTCAACAATTTAAATTCCACAATTTAAATTCCAAAATACAATTTCACAAATTTCCATCAATTTCTACAAACACGCCCCAATTAAATGGAATTGAGGGTTTTCCCCAAATTTCATGATAAATCAAATTCAAATCCCCAATTTAATGGAATTTGGTTTTAAAAAACCAATTGAAATAAATTAAATTTTAAATCAAACAATTTAATTTAAATCAATAAATTTAAGGTTAAATAAATTGGCCATCATAAATGGAACCACCTACTGTAGATCACATGATCACACGACATAACTTTTACAATGGGAATCCAATGAAGAACATCTGTAATGAAGATTTGAGAATCAAACCTAGATTCAAGATCTAAAAAAGTGGGTATTAAATCCTCTAATAGAATGGAGATCTAATAAACCTGAGGGGGAGAAGTGAAGAGAGTGGGAGATAGAGAACGAGAAGAGAAAACTTATCAGGTTGGGATCTAATAAAGATCACCTAGATTTGATCCGCCTTAGAAGGGGTTTAGGAGAGACCAAATTGGATCTTCAAAGCCCCAAATACCTAAGAAAATTTTAAACCCTAATTTAGGGCTGAGAGGGGGTTAAATAGAGGTTCGAGATATTTTTAATAAATTTTTAGATTAATTAAAAGTCACGCACATGTTTTCCTAAGTAGGGATGCACGATTTGAAAAATCATGCGCCCAAGACATGCACTCCTACTGATGGGGTTTCATGGTTTATACTTGGTGGGAACATTATTTGTTAAAACTTATGCCAAACATGAAAATACTCACTATCTAGGTTTGCACAGTTTTCACTAGCAGGTGACATGATTTGGGAAAACCGTACGCCAACCATGCACAGCTCAAGAACTTCCAAAATTTTCTAGAATTTTACCAGAAAGATCCCTAAACAAGACCCAACCAAAGAATTATAAGAATAGAGGTTTAGGAGTACCTAAAAACAGTATTAGTATGTTTCAACCTCCCCAACATAAAAATTTTTTGTCCCTAGAAATCCTATTAAAAAGCTTCCATGTCAAAAAGACTAGGCCACCGCTCCCTCATTAATACCTCCCTCTCCTACATATCATGAGTACCAAAACAATGATTCTATGACACTCAAACTAAAAGTATCATTTTCGCATGAAGTAACTTGGTTTTAGAATCAACTATCTCGACTATATGCTCAGTCACAGATAAATTTGGTTCAACATTAAGATCACTCCAACTCAAAACATGAGATGGAGAAGAAAGATAATTTTGTAGTTATGATACCTAGAACACATTATATATCGACATCAGCTATGGTGGAAGTGCTGAATGGTAATCCACCTTCCCTAACTTATCAGAAACCTCAAAATATCCTACAAAGAAAGTATCCAATTTCCATTTCCTCCCAAGCCGTTGATGACCAAAAAAGGTGAAACCTTCAAGAACACTTGGTCACCAAGTGAAAAATCCAATGGTCTGCGACAAATATAAACATACGACTTATACTACCTCTATGCCATAAAAATTATTTGATGAATCAAATAAATATTTTTTGTAGTCTCTTAAACCAATCTCAGTCCAACCAAGGAACTTTCACCAATCTACAACCAATAGAATGAAGGTTTACAAGTCCTACCATACAAGGCCTTAAAATGATCCATTCTAATCATGGCTAGTAACTATTGTTATAAGAAAACTCAACTGGACATAAATGGTCATCCAAAACTCCACCAAAGTCAAGAACGTGGGTGCAAAACATATCCTCAAGAATATGTATAGCTCTTTCTATTTGGCCATCTGACTACAGATGATATGCTGTACTCAAATGGACTTGAGATCTCAATTCATCATAAAGATATCTCAAAAAATGATAAGTAAAATGAGGATCTTGATCAGAGACTATAGTAGATGGAAATATTTATAGATGAATAATCTCTTTCACATAGAGATTTCCTAACTCCTCAACTTTGGTTTCATCATGAATCAGTATAAATTGATCCAATTTAGTCAGCCTATTGATCACAATCCATATCATATTATTATTCCTCTAGGTATGTGGAAACCCAACTATGAAGTCCATAGAGATCTCATCCCACTTCCAAGATGGAACTATAAGTGGCTGAAGCAAACCCAAAGGTCTATGGTTCTCAGAATTAACCTATTGTCATGTATAAAAATGAGAGACAAAACCAGAAATACCCCGTCTTATACCTATGTACCAAAATTATCACTGTATTTCATAGAACATTTTCATGGTTACTGGGTGCACTAACCACTGGTAATTATGGAAATACCCCATCAAATATTTCTTGACCACTAAAGGTACCATAAAATGATTCCAATAATATAAAATTCCCTCCTTCGAGAATGACTAGTCAGCAATAGTATCCCCACCATAAAGAGAGTCTCTAATTCTACAGAACTCATTATCAAGATACTTATTCTGGAGGATCAAATCAATAAGGGCATATGTCAACTGAACACTAGCCAAGGAAACATTGTTCCCTAATTCCTATAATTCAATATAAAACTATGAAAAAAATCCATCAAGTTACACTCTTCTGATGATTCTTTCATGAACTAGGTCGAAAGTTTTCTATTTAAAGAATCTGCGACGACATTCCCTTTCCTCATGGTATAGGCAATGTCAAAGTTAAAATATTTCAAGTATTATACTTAATGGATCTGATAGAGATTAATATATTTTTGAGGGAAGATATAACTCAAGATTTTATGGTTATAATACATGATAAACCTTTCTTCTAAAAGTTAATTTCACTAACTCTTAAGTGCCTATATCTCAGCTGCATATTCAAGGTCATGAGTTGGATAATTATTCTCATGTATCCTAAGATTATGATATCCATAAGAAATGAAATGATCACCCTACATAATAATTCCACCCAAACATGAACCTGATGCATCACAAAATACCACATAGCCTTACTTAGCCTTTAGAAGATTCAACACAGATTCCATAGTAAAAATACATTTCAGCTGAAAAAAATAATTTTGACATTTTTCAACCCAAGAAAACTTTACTCCCTTCTAAGTTAGAGTAGTCATCATAGAATCCAACTTATAGAAATCATTAATGAAATGATGATAATAAAAATCTAAGCCCAAGAAGCTCCAAATCTTGAAAACATTTAGTGGTTGTGCCCATGTCATAAAATATTTCACATTTTCAGGATCAACTGAAATACCATGTTTTGATACCATGTGTCCAAATAACTTCACTTCCAAAATCCATAAATCACATTTTTAAATCTTGTAATAAATTTGGTGATTTTTCAATAATTATATAATTGATATCATATGACGTGCATGATCCTCCTCAAACTTAGAGTAAACAAGGATTTCATCCTCAAAGACAGCCACAAAAGTATCAAGATACTCATGGAAAATCCTATTCATTAAAGCCATGAAAACTTAAAGAGAATTTGTTAGACCAAATGGCATGTAAATGTACTCATAATGGTCATACTTACTCTGAAAGGTAGTTTTATGAATGGAATATTCTTTTATTCTCAACTGATGGTAACCAGATTGAAGATAAATATTCGAGAACCACTTTACCCCTTTCAACTAGTCAAATAGATCATCAATCCATGGAAATAGATAATTATTATTTACCATAACTCTATTTATTTTTCGGTAATCCACACAAAGGTGAAGTGATCCATCAAATTTATTAGCAAAGAGAATAGGCACTGCCCAAGGTGACACACTTAGGCATATAAATCATTTTTTAAAAGATCATCCAAATGAGTCTTCTACTCCTTAATTTAAACTAGTTTCATGTGGTAATAAAAATTAGATATTGGTTGAGTACCATACACCAAATCAATAGAAAAATCTACCTCCCTTACCAGTGGAAAGAAGTCAGAAGGAAAAACATTAGGAAACTTGATGAAAAATGGTGGGAGATCACTACTCAAAGATTCTCACTCCAAATAAAAAGAAAACATAGATATTAATTTCCCAAAATCTAGATAATAAGGTCCAGATCTACTTAAACTTGGGTCCCACTATCCCTAAAAGATATTACCTACACCATGGGCACGTTAAAGGAGACCTACTGAAGATAACAATCAATCTGATCTTTATTATAAATGATCCAATTTATCTCGAAAATGACATCAAGAAGTTTCATGTTGAGAACAAAAAAATCCCAAGAAAGATCTATATATGATAACTAGAAAACACAAGTAGGACTATGAAGGCCCTTATCTCTCTTCATTCTAAGGGTCATAGTAATATCCATCACATAAGATAAAAGCTCCGTAGGAATATTTAGTGGATTCACAATATGAGTTTAAATAAAACAATTAGATACAATAGTATTAAATAAAGTAGTCACTAATTAAAAATAAATAGTGATTGTAAATCTCATAGTTGTTGTACCCACATTTTCTTCCTCTAGAGGCTCTTATACTACATGAATAAGCTTCATTCCGGATGCCCGTGGTTAAAACCCCTTTGTTCATGAAGCATGTAATTGCACTGCAATTTTGGTAGGTTCTAATGATCTCATGACACTATGTAGAGTGGAATTGATATAGAATAACTTCTATAAGTAACCTAAGCATCCGTAGGAGCCACATACCTTGGGTGCCTCAATGAAAACCCTCTTTGAGTTCCCTAGCTTTCCACACTGGTAGAAAATAAAAGGGTCTCTACCAGGCACTATAGGGGGTTTAGAAAAACCCTTCTATTGATAAATACCATGAGAATCATCATGCTTCCTCTTTCCTTTAGATTAATTTATATAACCACCACTGGGATAAAAAATAACTCCCATTAACCCTGACTTACCATCTAGGTCCATTTTGACCATCAACGCTCTATCCAACACATCAACATAAGAAGGAATCTTCAGCAAGAAATCCAAATAATTAATATCTGATCGAAGTCCCATCTTGAACCATTGAGTATTCATTTTCTCATTCAATATGATCTTAGGTGAAAAATACACAAGCTCAGCAAAACAATTTTCATATTCTGTCACAATCTTGTCTGCTTGTTCGAGTTTGAAAAACTCAATATCCTTGGACAACATCCTTGAATCTGGATAGAAATGGTCATTGAAAAGAACTTTGAAGTATTTCCACTCTAATCCCCCATCTTTCTTCACCATCACCATCATGTCCCACCATCTCCTGCTAGTTCATTTCATCATAAAGGCAACACACTTCACCTTGATTTCATCCTGTGTCTCCAAGAACTAAAAAAACGCTCAATCCTACTCAACCAATCCTTAGCTTCTTGAGGATCGTTGGATCATTTAAATACTGGTGAATTTTGGTGAAGGAACTCTTGAGCATGATTCTGGAAAACATCCCTCTGGGTTTCGAAAACTGGAGCCCGAACGGGCACTAGTGGTGGTGCCTATTCTAGAGCTTGGATATTACACACAATCACTTCAACCAGACTCGGGTCCACAAGAGGATTTTCTCACTATGGTTCATCAGAAGCTTCCTCCTGGATCTAATTTTCAAGTCTTATCAGAGGCATGATGCTAAAAAAAATCAATATCCAACATTGAAGACATCAAATTAACACTCAAATAGAGAAACAAGGGGAAAATTAATCCCAAAAGATAGATAACCATGATTTGAATTTCATCCCATTCAAATAAAAATTAGGGAAAATACTATAACTAATACTCAATAAATATTTCCCAAAACACCCCTGGTGACTTAAGACTCATTTTATTGAGAGATGGACATACTCTTAATCACAACTATCTCTTATGTCCTGAAAAGATTACATAAATGTATACTAACATCAAGGAAATATGCTTAATCTGGACCTATGATACTACTTTTTTGATGAACCACCCTGAATACCCTGGTACCCTGATAACCAAGATAATCCTAGCATGGACCAAAGGGAATTCTTAATCCCCACAGGTTAGCGACTAGCACTTGACATCATAAAATATAAAAGTGGGAACAAATTTTACACAAACACAACAGAAGCATGAGATACAAGTCAGTTTGGAAACAAGAAAAAATACACATAGTGAACTATAACTGAAGTCAAATATGTAAAAAAACCCAAATTAAAACCATAAAGTACCATAAAACTATATAAAAACCCAAGTCCTAATGGAAAAAACTTTCTAATCCCAAGGATCAGTAATGAGAACCACCTCCAAGTGGAACTTTACCCTTTCTTGAACATGGAAGAAGATAATATACAAACACCCAAAGGCACAAGTAAGGTATAAGCCAAAATCCCAGTAGGGTATCACCAAGGATTCCATAATAAGATTACACATTTAATTATCCAAATAAATTTTCCAATTTTAAATAAAAATTCATGTTAGTTTAAAATAACATTTAAAAAAAATCATTCTTTATATTTGAAATGATGTAAATACTTTAAACAAATGGCTTAATGAACATATCATATAAAAGAGTTTATATAAATTCATAAGGAATTTGTAAAACTATTTAAAAACAATGGTATATATAATAAATAATCAAAAACGTGCAACTTGGTCATCTACCAATAGGTACGATAGTTCCAGGCTATGGGATTCCCTCACAATCGAATAGTTATCACAAAAATATGTGTACACACATCCCTCATACACTGGTCAAAGAGGACTCATCATCATCCCATTGGGGATGTGATCCACTATATAATAATTTTTAGTGTTATAAAGAATAAATAGAGTGTTATTCCAAATAAATCACTAACTACCTTTGCTTGGATGTGCTCTAACAACAACCAGTAATGGGAAATTTATTTCAAAAATATTCAAAATACAATTCAACCCATTTTTCCATTTCAATATGCCAATTTCCATTTTAAAACCAAAATAGGTTTATAATCAAATAATACCTTTTCTAGGATAAAACAAATGGGTTTCTATCAAAAAAATTTATGCCATTTTTTCTAAAATAAAAATTTGAAACCAATTCCAAAAAATAATTTCACAATTCAGTTTCACAATTTAAATTCCACAATTCAATTTCAAAAATTTCCATCAATTTCCAAAAACACACCCCAATTCAATGGGATTGGGTTTTTTCCCAATTTTCTTTCGAAATCAAATCCAAATCCCAAATTCAATGAAATTGGGTTTTAAAAAACCAATTGAAAGAAATTAGATTTAAATTAAACAATTTAATATAATTCATGCAATTTAGGGTTAAATAAATTGGCCACCCTAAATGGAAACACCTACCGTAGATCATAGGATCACGTGACTCAACTATCACAATGGGAATCCAACAAAGAATATTGGAAATGAAGATTTTATAATCAAACCTATATTCAAGATCTAACACACTGAGGATTAGATCCTCATACAACACAAAGATCTAATAAACCCAAGGGAGGAGAAGAGAAGAGAGCAGGAGATAGAGAATAGAAAGATGAAACTTATTGGGAAGGGAGAAAATGAAGATCACCTAGCTTTGATATAACTTTAAAGGGGTTTGGAGGAGCCAAAATTGGATATTGGGAGCCCCAAATACCTAAGAAAATGTTAAAACCCAAGTTAGGCCTAAGTGGGGATCAAAATAGAGGGTTGGGGAATTTTTAATCATTTTTTTGGATCAATTAAAAGCCAAGTGCATAGTTTCCTAGGTAGGGATACATAGTTAGACAAACCATTCACCCTATTTATTCTCCCCTACTGATGGGGTTGCATAATTTCTACTTGGTGGGTGTATAGTTTGTCAAACTATGTGCTAATTGTACAAACCCTCATTGTCTGGGTTTGCACGGTTTGGGAAAACTATGAACCAACCATGCACAACCCAAGAACTTCCAAAATTTTCTAAAATTTCACCCAAAACATCCCTAAACAAAACCCAACCAAATCATGATTAAAATATGAGTTTATTAGTACTTGAAAATATTAACAGGATGTTACATTTCAACTCTTGAATTAAAAAAAGATAAAATGACAAAAATAACCAAAACAATATTAAAAAAAGGGGCGTGATTTGGGAAAACCAAAAATCACCATTACTAGACCTATGATTTTTATCATATATAGTTAGGTGGTAGATGTGAGGTTTATTCTAAACAAAAAATTTAAAAAAAGGTTCTTTGAAAAAGACAAAAAGAGTATTAAAGTAGAGAAATTTTTAGATGGTGCATAAATCATTCATTTTGATTTATTTTATCATAAAATTTACTTTGAGAATGGGACGTGGGAGTAGTTACAATTTGAAGGGAAGAATTTTATTGAGATATTAGTTTTTATATCATGGAATTTACTTAAGAGGTAAGACCTCTCCTTGAGCCTTAAATTTTAAACATAAATTCATACCTACCATAAGACTAAGAGTTATTAGAACCTTAACTACAATCCCTCATGATTTTATGTGTCTTTTGTCTTTACAAAGTGGATAAAGTAAGTCCTTTACAAGCCTGTGGATACAGATCATGTTCTTATGATATGAGCGTAACTCTACTTGAATTTGTATCATGAGTGATGAGTAAAAAGATTCTAAAGTGAATTAAATCATGATTTGGAATATTTAATAATGATGAATTAAGGATATTGAATAGATGAAAGAAGTTACATAATTTTAAAAAAGGGGAAAATTAAAATACTTGATTTGATTGTTTCTTTGAATATTAAGAAATTGAATTAATATTTTATGTGGATTTTTAAAGTTTGATTTAACATTGAAAAATATTTTATTTTATTACTTTGGAATTTAAATATTGGTAACTTTGGTTCCCTCTAAATTATTTGTTGATATTTTATTCTTGAGGAAAAACATGGTTTAAGTGTGGGGGTATTTGACAGACTCATATTTAGTGCATATTTTTGAACAAATTATAATGATTTTTAATGGGTTTAAATGATAATACCCATGATTTTCAATGTTTTAATTGAATGATGAAAAATTTGAAATATATAATGGAAATGATTTAAAAAAGAATAAAATAATGTTGTCTTTGAAATTGGATTTTAGTTATTAATATTTGATATATAAGTGTTTAACTTTATAAGTGTCTACCATATTCTTTTCACAACTTTACCAAAAAAATATGGGCCAAATCAAGGCATGACCTCAACTAAAGCCACCATGGACACTTAGACCACCCCTAAGGGTAGGCCGAACAAACAGGGCTAAGGGAGAGACCACACATGGCTGTGGAATGGGGCATCACTCCCATGTGTAGGTGGATTGTGGGGGATAAAGCCCACGGGGAAGCTCAGTGGGCCCAAAGGTCCACGTGTGCCGTGTGTGTCACAACCCTATGTGTGTGTGTGGGGAATGCAGGAGCCTGTCCCCATAGCAGGAAGTTTGGATGGGCATACCACACCTTTTATTCTCTATAGGCACCCTTCCTCTGGCTGTTTTGATGTAGGACACATGTTTTTTTACGATATTGTTCATCCCTTCTTATTCACACCTATGCCCACTTGAATATTTCCCCAGCCACTATGCTCCATTTCTCTCTACCATCTCTACCTTCTTCCTTCTTTGATACTCACCAACCGCCCACTACAACTCACCAAAAACCACCATGGTATCACCACCGAAGCACGAACTCGATATCCACCATTAATTCCATCTCCCATGAGCACCTTGGACCACCTACTACACCCTGGATGATCCCCATGCACCCATCTCGATCCTTCATATGGCCATGTGAAGGATGAATGATTTAGAGGAGAATGCTACCATTGCTATCACCATTACTACACATCATTCACCCTCCCATATGGAACAACCCACATCCACCCATTAAACCATGTATGAGAGGTGAAATTCCAGGATTCCCCACATGATCACTTCCATATTGTCCACAGATCCATAGGTGTGTTTCCAAATTTAATCTTCACATAGGTATCATGACATTCAAACACTACACATATATTGGGGAGATACTTAAATGAGATCCCCATAGATCCTCCTTGAACACTATAGATTTGAAGAGGAGGCCAAAAATTTCCCACTACCTATAAAAGAAGAGGCTTCCCTTATCCAAATGGGGATTTCGACATCCACGAGAGGGATTCCACCTGAGGGAGTTGATGCCACTATTAATTTTATTCTTCATTTTTTTTTATTTTAGTTTTCTTTCAAATGTAATTTAAATTATTTTTCTTTTATAAATAAAATTCATGCATTTTAATAATAATGTCTTGGAATTATTTTTATTATTTTTATTTTTTCCTTTTTTAGTTTTCTTTCAAATGGGGATTTGGCCAAAACTTTGTAAGGGTTGGTGTCCTGAGAACCAACTGTTTTTTACTTTGATTACATGAATGTTCACTTATTATATATTGTTCATTGTTCTGCATGACTATAATGTAATAATGTCCTGGAATATTTGTTGTAAATGCTATAACAATATTCTTAAATAAAGTTCTACGGTTGGATGACATACTATGATATGACACATAGTATACAAACCGTCATGTGCGAGTACTCATAAGAAGACGAGACTCTCTCTCATGGAGTTCTCACTTGGTAATCCAAGATGGGAGATTATGAGAACAGACCCACCAGTAGAAATTTCACATGTATTGGTGTCATCCGACATTGCTATATACGAGCGTGTGTAATGGTCTTTAGACTAGAATATTATCATTAAATCATGTCATGACTCGTGCACTTAGATTTACTGACGAAAACCATCACGCAGATAGTTGGCAAGATGTAGGGTACGTCACGTGTGACATGTTGTTAATGGATAAGTTGAGGAAGGATTTTTTCCTTCCATTTATGTAAGTTGATATCTCGGCCCTTTGATTGAAGTAGAACTATCGCATTAAATTCCATGACCATGGTGTAAACGACGAGTTTATTTCAGGTAGTCAAAGAATGACAGATCCAGAATATAGGTTTATGAAACTGCCATGAAACCTTCTTGATGAGATATTGAGACAAAGGGGTTAAATTACATAGTAAGAATTCGTATGAGGTGATACGTCAATGCAGCGTCAACTTCTTTCTCTTGGGTGCCTTGACCGGTTGCTAGACAGTAATCTTGGACTTTAGGCAAGCCCGCCTAATGCCAACGAGAAAGAAGCCTAGAGGGCTACACACTAAGTGTATTCAAGTATCTCAAGTAGAATAAATATTATTCCCGTACATGGTTTAATAATTATTCAAGGAAGCCTAAATCATTTTAATGTTGGAGGAAGAATAAAATGAAAACAAGTACACACCATGTATTAATTATTACATGCCGTGTAGTTTTTATTTTGAAAACAAGTACACGCTGTGTATTATTAAATGTACACTCCATGTAGTTTTTATTTTGGAAAGGAAATGAATAAATGAAAACAAGATATACATGCCGTGTACATTGAATGTACACGCCGTGTAGTTTTCAATGAAAAACAAGTACACGCCGTGTATTTATTATTACACGCCGTGTAGTTTTTCTAGTCGGGATTTTGAGGATATAATATTGTTTTATTAAATGATATTTATTATAATCAGCATGAGTGCATATCAAGGAATTAATTATTTGACATGGGGGTTTTCAATAAGAGTTAATGAAATAAATGAAATGCATAACGTGTTTATTTATTCTCATAACTCTACAACCTCAAACTCAATTATAAATATCCTCACAACCCCAACTCTTTTCCTACACAAGAGAATCGTTGTGCACAACAATTCTGGAGAATTCTTTCAAGGCCGAACGAACCTCTTCCTCCAAGAACGTTCTCAAGACCGAGAGAGATCCTCTTCCATCAGATCAAGACGATCTAAGGTGGACAACGCAAGAAAAGGTTTCTCCATGCTAGCACCCGAAGACTCCTTTGGCGACGTCCCGATATATGAGGTACACATGTGGATCACTGCTAGAGGAACTCTACACTTGGATTCTGCGATGCAACGACGAATCACATCGGAACGTGATCAAGAACATCAATGAAGAAAAAACACCCAAAAGGTATTTCTTTTCAACTGATTAAATTAATTATAATCAACCTGTAATGATCCTACTTTGTGGTTCCGGGACTTTCCTTTTCTTTGTCCATTTCTGTGATTCGATTCATAAAGACTGACATTTATCGTCGTATTGATCCCAGATTGATCATTGTTAATGACAAAAATCTAAGTGGGAACATCCACCCATGCGCTTACGCTGCACTCAGAACCTTCAAATGGTATCAGAGCGAGGTTACAATGTTGATTATAGTTATTTAATTTTCATTGATAATTTACGCATTTATATTTGATTCAATTTGAAATAAATCGTTCGATAAATCTGAATAAACGAGATCTATTCTTCCTCCTTCATTTCTCGATTCATATCACAGAAACAACCTTTTAATTTTAATTTTGATTAAAATAAAAACGATGATCTCATCCGGAGGAGCCGATCTTTCTGTCTGTACAACACGGGAATACACGGTGTGTAATAAAAACTACACGCCGTGTACTTAGGTTCAATGAAACAGTACTGGTCCGCCAAACCACGCCATGTGAATTGATTACACCTAAGCATTTAACACCCCGTGTTGACTAGAATTAAATGGCACGTGGGAACCAGAATACATGACATGTATGTTGGAGAAACACGCCGTGTAGTCTAATCCGGCCCAAGTGAAACCGTGTACAAAGGAGAAGCCGCGTACCACGTACACGGGATCACCAGGCCGGTTACCACATAACAAGGAAGTACACACCATGTATGATTTATCTACACACCGTGTACTCCAAAATTTCCAAAGTATAGAAAACACGCCAAAGCACCCAACATGTAATTTTGATAAAAGGTGAAAAGAAATACACACCGTGTAAATATAAACTACACGCTGTGTACTTTCCAGAAATTTCACTAGGTTTCCTCCAAAAGTAAAAAGACTTGTATAAGGAATATGGAGGATAATAATCTCAAGGAAATTTAGAAAGGAATTTAAGATAAAGAAATGATTAATTATAAGATCATAATTAATTAATTTCAAGCGCGACTTATCTTAAATAATAGAACGATTAAAATAATTTGAATTCTAAATATGTGTAAATGTTGTTGCATGCTATGGATGATCAGGAGATAGAACAAAGACCCTTTTGTATTTGTGTTTGGTTTCATTTAAATTTGTTTAATTTAAATTTGTTGGCCTGTGAGCCTTCTTCCAATAAAATTTAGGGCCTGCGTGCCCATGGTTTCTTTAATGTAAACCCCATGTAACGGAGGATCTCCCAAGCCGGAGGAGACGGTTCGAAACCCAAAGCTGAGGCGAAACCAACCCAAGAAGATACAAAGGTGGACAGGTGGGAGCTACAAAACACAAACCATTGGTTCAAGGTGTTTTTCCCTAGGTCAGGGTTAGCTTATCAAAACCGCTAGATAAGCTAACCAATAACAGCTCATGATCATGCCATCTTATTTTAATTCTATCTGATTTCATGGTTTATTTATTATGTATGTGTTATTGCGATCACATAATTATTGAAATAAAAAATCATGCAAAGATGGAATAAAATAAAAACTAGACTATGCATAAGCATTATCAGAACATGGTTAATCACTTAAGCAAGCATCACTTAATATTAACAAGCATGTGATAATGTGAAACTACGCATAAAAGATTAAAATCCCTCAATACCATATTAACTTAGACCAAGCCTTTTGTTACCTGATTAAGGGAAAGACTCAATAAAACTATGTGTTTGACCAACCCTTCTTGAGACACTTACTTTTATAAAGGAATCCCTTATTAAAGGTTTCGGGTTGACTTAACCATATTACATCAAGAGGAGTAGACCTTTCTAGACTTGATGTAATATTGGAGGCAAGAGTTAAGTTAATCCAAGTCAGGATTTCAGGATTGGGGATTCCACTCAATAGATCAAGGAACTGTAAGCTCACAGTTGGAAAAGACCTGCCTACCTAAATGCCTTCAAATAGCTTGACCAACCCTTGTTGGGGTTATGCGAAGGGGAATATGGATCCTTGCCACTAGAATGTTAAATCAACTGGACATTCTGAGTTCAATGGTGAGGGCTGTTGGGACTTGATAAAATAGTGGGAGACTTAATAAAAATTTATTATTTCTCATAAAATGTAATCGAGAAAGTACTGATGAATATGCTCTTTTAATTTGTAGAATCAAAATGACAAACTCATCAACCACATTTTCACTGTGATCAATTCTGGATAAAGACAATATCCTAACCGGTAGTAACTTTCAGGAATGGTTTAGGTGCCTTCGGATAATCCTACGTAATGAATGAAAGTTTTACGTTCTGGAGTCCTCACTTCTTGATTCACCTGCCCAAGGGGCAAGTGATGAAGATTTCCTGGTATATGATCAACATTTGAATGATGAACTTGATGTTCAATTTTTGATGCTATCATCAATGTCTAGTGTGCTCATGAAGTCTCATGAAGACATGGATGCCTATAGCATGATCGAGCACCTCCATGGTCTATACCAGGAGAGATCAAGACAGTAAAGGTTTGAGATCTCCAAGTATCTATTCCAGAGAAAGATTGGAGAGGGTGCCCCAGCTGGGCCTCATGTAGTCAAGATCATTGGCTACATTGAGCGCTTGGAGGTTCTAGGGTTTAAACTCCCTGAAGAACTAGGTACCGATCTTATTCTTGCATCACTTCCCCAGAGATTCTCAAACTTTGTTGTGAACTTCAACATGAACAACATTGATAAGTCTCTGTCTGATCTTCTTATCCTTATTCTCCAAATGGATAATGACATGAAGCGTGAAAAACCTTCTGTCCTTATGGTGAATAAAAGGAAAGGGAAGGCGAAGAGCTTCAAGCCCAAAGCTTCTTCAAGGCCTTCCAAGAAAAGGAAGATCAAAGGGGAGCCAAGGGAACAAGATGCTGTTTGTTTCGCATGTGGCAAGAAGGGCCACTAGAAGAAAAACTGCACCCAGCCAAGGAAGAAAGGGGAAGCTTTAGGTTCATTTTTCATCAAATGCAATCTATCTATTTCTATAAATTGGGTATTAGATACAACTTGTGGTACTCACTTATGTATCCAAATATAGGAACCAAGTAGATTCAAGAAGATTGATCAAGGGGAGGTAGATCTACGAGCAGCCAACGGAGCCAGACTTGCTGCTATAGCTATCAGGGACTACCACCTCACGTTGCCAACTAGAATGATCTTGGTGTTAAAGGGTTTTTATTATGTGTCTTCTATAACAAAAAACATTATTTCAGTATCCGGATTAGATACTGATGGATTCATATTCAAGTTTGGAAGTGGATGTTGCTACTTTTATAAAGATAGCATTTGTTTTGGTAGGGCACATTTATATAACAAACTTTATGTGTTAGACTACACAAACCAAGTAATGGAAATAGATGACAAATTAAATTCACATGAATCATACCACACCCAACTTTGGCATCACCGGCTAGGTCATGTCAATGAGAAATGTTTGACAAAATTACATCAAGATAGGTATTTAGATTCTTTCTAACTAAAACCACTTGGTGTACGTCATGCGTGTGTACAAGGAAAAATGACCAAATCCCCATTTAGTGGGAAATGTGAAATAGATAAAGAGATTCTAGAATTAGTTCACACAGATGTGTGTGGACCATTTCCAGTTGAAGCAAGGGGGTGGGTTCTCATACTTCATAACTTTTACTGATGATTTTAGTAGATATGGATATATTTACTTAATGAGGTATAAGTCAAATTATTTTGATCGGTTTAAAGAATACAAGAATGAAGTTGAGAACCAGCTTGGTAAGAAGATTAAGAAACTCCGCTCAGATAGAAGAGGAGAATATCTTAATCAGGACTTTATTGATTTCTTATGGGAGTTTGGGATTCTATCACAACTCACTCCTCCTTACACACCTCAGTGGAATGGTGTAAGTGAAAGGAGGAACCACACCCTGTTAGACATGGTGATATCAATGATGAGTCATGCGAGTCTTCCATTATCCTTTTGGGGGTATGCATTACAGAAAACAGCACACATACTAAACCAAGTACCAACTAAATCGATAAATGGTATTCCAACAAGTTATGGAGTGGACACAAAGCCATGTTATCGAATTTACATGTGGGGTAGCGAAGCTTTTGTTAAGGCCTCTTTAGGTAACAAACTTTCACCCCGAGGAACAAAGTGTATATTTATAGGATATCCCAAGGAAACAAGGGGATATTACCTATACAAACCCTTAGAAAAAAAGGTTACAGTGGAAAGACACTCCATATTTCTTGAGAGGGAGCACATCTCCAAAATAGATAGTGGGAGCGGGATAGATTTCGATGAAGTCGAGGCTCAAGATACACAGGAGTTGGTACAAGAACAGATTCCAAAAAGTCCATTGAAAGAATAATCTGTTCCAGAGACACAAGAACTGCGTAGGAGCATGAGAGAGGTGAGAGTACCATAACAATATGGTTTTCTTGTCACCGAGGATGGTGACTCATTATTGGTTGACAATGATGATCCTCTTACCTACAAGGAAGCAGTTGAAGGCACATACATTTCCAAGTGGCAAGGAGCCATGAATTCTGAAATGGATTCCATGTACCAAAACCAAGTCTGGATTTTGTTAGATCCTCCAGTTTATGTAAAGCCTATTGGTAATAAATGGGTATTCAAGAAGAAACTGGACATGGAGGGGAAAGTCAGCACCTATAAGGCACGACTGGTTGCAAAAGGTTTTAGACAACGTCAAGGAATTTACTATGATGAAACCTTTTTACTGGTTGCAATGATGAAATCCATCAGAATCCTATTGTCCATTTACACTTACCATGAATTTGAAATTTTTAAAATGGATGTCAAAACAAAATTACTTAACAGGAACCTCCAGGAAGATGTCTACATGACACAACCTGAAGGGTTTGTGACTCCAAAGGATGCCAACAAGGTATGCAAGTTACAAAAATCCATTTATGGATTAAAGCAAGCATCAAGGACATGGAACATTTGTTTTTATAAAGCTGTAACGGAATTTGGTTTTGTTATGAATGAATGTGAGCCTTATGTCTACAAGAGGTTTAGTGGAAGTGTAGTCGTTTTTTAATAGTATATGTTGATGACATATTACTAATTGGAAACTAACTACCTATATTATAGTCAATTAAGGAATGGTTGCATAAATGATTCTCCATGAAATACTTGGGCGAGGCGACATATATTCTTGGGATCAAGATCCATCGTGATAGATCCAAGAGAATGCTGGGCCTAAGTCAAAGTACATACACTGACAAGATACTGAAGAGATTCAGTATGGAATAGTCCAAGAGGGGATTGTTTCTAGTGTCACATGGAATTCATCATTCCAAGAAAATGTGTCCTCATACACATGAGGAAATAAAGAGAATGGCAAGGATCCCTTATGTATCCGCGATTGGGTCAGTCATGTATGCTATGCTATGTATGAGGCTAGATGTTTCTTACGCATTAAGTGCGGTAGGAAAATATCAAGCTGATCCAGGAGACCACCATTGGATGGAAGTCAAGACTATACTTAAGTATCTGAGGCGTACTAAGGATATGTTCCTGGTTTATGGAGGAGATTAGGAACTATTCATCAGAGGACATGTAGATTCTAGTTTCCAAACTGATCAAGATGACATGAAGTCACAGACTGGATACATATTTAGTTTGAATAGAGGTGCAGTGAGATGGAAGAGCTCAAAGCAAAGTGTGGTGGCAGATTCTACAGTGGAGTTCGAGTATATCGCAGCTTCTGAGGCAGCTAAAGAAGTAGTATGGATGTGAAGCTTCATCCAAGAGTTGGATGTAGTACTGACCATTAAAGATCCTATCACACTCTATTGTGATAATACTGTAATGGTGGCACTTACAAAAGAGCCAAGGTCACATCAGCAAACAAAGCACATACTTCGGAAGTATCATCTCTTGAGGGATTTTTCTCAGAGAGGTGAATTTGTAGTGAAAATTATTTCCACAGAAGACAACGTGGTAGACCCCTTGACTAAAGCCTTGAATCAGCAGAAACATGATCATCATGTGAGGTCTAACAGACTAAAAGTCATAGGCAGTTGGCTCTAGTCCAAGTGGGATTTTGTAAGGGTTGGTGTCCTGAGAACCAACTGTTTTGTACTTTGATTACATGAATGTTCAATTATTATATATTGTTCATTTTTCTACATGACCATAATATAATAATGTCCTGGAATATTTTTTACATTGATAAGGTCATGGCAGATCCCCGCTATGATGAGAACCTTGAAATGATATAACAATATTCTTAAATAAAGTTCTACGGTTGGATGACATACTATGATAGGACACATAGTATACAGACCGTCATGTGCAAGTACTCGTAAGAAGACGAGACTCTCTCTCATGGATTTCACACTTGGTAATCTCCCAGATGGGAGATTATAAGAACAGACCCACCAGTATCAATTCCTCATGTCTTGGTGTTATCATACATTACTATCTACGAGCGTGTGTAATGGTCCTTATACTGAAAGATTATCATTAAATCATTTCATGAATCGCGCACTTAGATTTACTGACGAAAACCATCACACAGACAGTTGGCGGGAAGTAGGGTATGTTGGGTGCATCACAAGTGACATGTTGTTTATGGATAAATTGAGGAAGGATTTTTCCCTTCCATTTATAAAAGTTGATATCTCAGCCCTTTGATTGAAATAGAACTGTCACATTAAATTCCATGTCCATGGTGTAAATGACGAGTTTATTTCAGGTAGTCAAAGAGCGACGAATCAAGAATATAGGTTTATGAAACTGCCATGAAACCTTCTTGATGAGATATTGAGACAAAGGGATTAAATTACACAGTAAGCGTTCGTATGAGGTGATACATCAATGCCGCGTCAACTTCTTTCTCTTGGGTGCCTTGACCCGTTGCTAGACAGTAATCTTGGACTTTAGGCAAGCCCGCCTAATGCCAACAAGAAAGAGGCCTAGAGGGTCACACACTAAGTGTATTCAAGTATCTCAAGTAGAATAAAGATTATTCCCGTACATGGTTTAATAATTATTCAAGGAAGCCTAAATCATTTTAATGTTGGAGGAAGAATAAAATGAAAACAAGTACACGCCGTGTATTAATTATTATATGCCGTGTAGTTTTTATTTTGAAAACAAGTACATGCCGTGTATTATTAAATGTACACTCCGTGTAGTTTCAATTTTGGAAAGGAAATGAATAAATGAAAACAAGATATACACGCCGTGTACATTGAATGTACACACTGTGTAGTTTTCAATGAAAAACAAGTAAACACCGTCTATTTTTTCTAGTTGGGATTTTGAGGATATAATATTGTTTTATTAAATGATATTTATTATAATCATCATGAGCGCATGTCAAGGAATTAATTATTCGACATGGGGGTTTTCAATAAGAGGTAATGAGATAAATGAAATGCATAACGTGTTTATTTATTGTCATAACTATACAACCTAAAACTCAATTATAAATATCCTCACAGCCCCAACTCTTTTCCTACACAAGAGAATCATTGTGTACAACAATTTTAGAGAATTCTTTCAAGGATGAAAGAACCTCTTCCTCCAAGAATTCTCTCAATACCGAGAGAGATCCTCTTCCATTGGATCAAGATGATCTAAGGTGGACAATACAAGAAAAGGTTTCTCCACGCTAGCACCCAGAGACTCCTTTGGCGACATCCTATGATATGAGGTACACGTGTGGATCACCGCTACAGGAATTCTACACTTGGCTTCTACGACGCAACGATGAATCACATCTAAACATGATCAAGAACATCAACGAAGAAAGAACACCCAAAAGTTATTTCTTTTCAATTTATTAAATTAATTACAATCAACCTGTAATGATACAACTTTTTGGTTCTAGGACTTTCCTTTTCTTTGTCCATTTCAATGATTCGATCTGTGGAGACTAGCATTTATCGTCGTATTGATCCCGGATTGATCATTGTTAATGACAATAATCCAAGTGGGCACATCCACCCACATGCTTCCAATACGCTTGGAACCTTCACTTCACATAGGTATCATGACATTCAAACACTACACATATCTTGGGGAGATCCTTAAATTAGATCCCCATAGATCCTCCTTGAACACTAGAGATTTGAAGAGGAGGCCAAAACTTTCCCACCACCTATAAAAGGAGAGGCACCCCTTATCGAAATGGGGATTTTGACACCCACGAGAGGGATTCCACCTGAAGGAGTTGATGCCACTATTCATTTTATTCTTCATTTTTTTTTTATTTTTTTAGTTTTCTTTCAAATGTAATTTAAATTATTTTTCTTTTATAAATAAAATTAATGAATTTTAAATATTCTTCCAATTGTGTTCCACCACCACTATTCTTCTTATTCTTCTCTTCTCTTCTTATTTTTATTTTTATTTAATCTTATCTTATTATTTTAACATTATTTATATATTTATTATTATTTTATTTTATTTTATTATTTTATATTAGTCTTATATCTCTCTCTCTTCTCATCCCCCATTATTTTATTTTTAGTTTATTATTATTCTTCCTTTATTCTTTTTATAAATCTATTATTGTATTATTATCTTATTCTCCCATTCCACCAAAGTTATCTCTTACTCCCGATAATGGGAGGATGAACCAAGGCTTGGCCCGAGGAAGGTTAAGGTGCTCTTGAATTCTTACTTTAACTTTATTTTACATTTGTGATAAATGATAGTGACATGCACGAGTGTAGAGAATGTCCCCGAGGCCATGCACTTAAATTAATTTCTATTATTTTGTTTAATCTATTTTACCTCTCTCTATTGGTTAGATCTTCACATGATGGAGTTGAGCTAATCAATGGATGAGATGACATCGATAGATCTGGGTCCTAGAAGATGACACATCCTAGACCAAGGTGTGTCATCAACCTTGATTATAGGAGGAGGTGTAATTGAGAGTGATTAAAGCATTCAGGATTTTACAATTTCTAAATAAAATAAATAGTAATTAATCATGAGATTTCATGTTTGTATTATAAAATAAAAATCAAAAAAATAATGGAGTATTATCAAATTAAAATCAAACAAATAAAGGAGAAAAATGATTGAACCCAAAACCAAACCTTAGATAAAGTGCTTTATTTATAATTTCATCCTCTTTAGATTTTCATGTTAGTATATACTTAAATTTTAATATCTCATGTCATTTTAATATTTAATAAGTAAACAAAAAAACAAAAATTCATTTTCATTGCTTTAATAAATAATAGAAAATAACAAAAAGAAATAGTGTAGGTGAAATAGAATAAGTGAGTGAACAACTGAGAAAACTCCTCAAGTGAGACAACTCTGGTAAGCCACTATGCTGATCTAGGAAAATAATTTTCTTTTTCCCCACCCTACAATAAGCATGATTTATATATATAAATATGTACTTATATATATACACTCAAATATTATAATAAAAATACTTAAATGAATTTTTATTATTATATTTGTGTGTGTGTGTATTTCATATATATTTATATATAAACATTACATATGTTTATATATATTTAAATACATTTTTATATGTGTGTGTATTTATTATGATTTTTATATTTAAATAGTCATTTTAATTGTAAATGTGTTTATATATTTATATGCTTAAATATGAATTTATATAATTAATTTTTTATGTTATTATATGAAAATATATTTATATATTTATTTATAAATAACACCACTATATGAAAAAAAAATAAAATTCCAATGCCATCATATAAATAGAATGTTATATTAGAGAATAAATCTATAATTCACTCAAAAAGCACAACAAGACACTTAAATTAAGTTGAAATTCCATTAAATGTTTAGAAATTAGGGAACCTTAACTTAAAACATAGTTTTGAAGGTCTTTTGGGCCTCTTTTCACTAAAAAAATTGAGGTATGGGGTTTTCATTATATAATATTTCATAAAGATCATCACAAGCTTTGACTTAACAGCTTGTGTAGCCCTAATAGACACCCAAATCAAAAGTTATGTATGTTTTAAGTTCAAATCACATTTTCATATTCTTCAATGATCTTAGTTAGTTTTTTAACATTTTTATTACCAATTTTTTATTAAATGTGTTTTAATAAATATTAATTAGAAATTTTTTAATTAATATTAACTATTAATTATTTTATAAACCATATTTAAGTAAGTATATTATATATTAAATGTAAATGCATATTTGGTATTATATAAATCATATTTATGTAAATATATTAAAATTATATCAATATAAATATACTAATATATTAAAATATGATATTTAATAATATAATTAGTTTTTTTTATGAGTGGTAGATTTTATCAACACTAAAAAATCATTGATAAAGGGTACCCTTATTTTTTATTGTTGATAAAGAACATCCTTTATGAGTTCCTTTTAATGGTAATAAAAAGCATCCATTTATCAATGCTAAAAACAAGGGCACCATTTATCATCGCTTCTTAATAAATGTAGATGAAGGGAATATGCTATGAGACCTTTATCATATCTTTTTAAAATCACTGATAAAGACCCATATTTATCAGGATTTTTTAAAAGGATCGACTAAAAATCACTTTTTAAACAAGTTTTTTGTACTAGTGTTAAATATTATATAGTATTCAAAGAAGAAATCATATGTAATAAACAAATGATTAAAAATATTATGAAACCACTATCTCACCTAATTTCAAAGTAAAAAAGAAAGTATAAAAAATACGAGCACACATGTCATTCCTGAATCAATCAATCAAGGAAATATATTCAGTTTTATAAAATTTAAATAAGAATATTAAAAAATTATAAAACCAATCACTCTAAATTTTAGACTAATAAAACATAAATCCTAAGTTTTCCAACACATATATTGTCATGAACCCCTCCCCACAAAGTGTACCCCTCCTGGGCCTGCAATGTGAGAAGGTAGATAATGACCCCGAGTCCCGCCTCCAGTAGGCCCCGGGTTGGCGATTAGCACCAAGGGTATAATAAACACACAAATGGGAGGCATTACCCTATAAGAGAACACATACAAAAGAGAGAGATAAGATAGAAACCAATAAACACCAAATCAGAATTGGAATATAAAAGAAACCCAAGTGCATATATGAAATGTCATGCAAAAGTACTACAACTAGAAGGGAAAAACTGAAAGTACCCAAAAGAAAGTAAAAACAGCAGCAACCACAAGCCCGAACAGCTCCTACAACCCCAAGCTAGTAGAAACCATCTTGATCTCCAACCTACACCACGTGACCTAAAAAAACAGTTTATATATACATAGGGTGAGTATAACATTATACTCAGTAGGATCCTCCCCAAAGTCTCTCGTGAAAAAGTAAAGAAAGCATGCTAAAGCACAATGAACAACAAGTAAAACTAACTCGTCATCTAAACAGGTATACTAAGTTCCCAACCTCACCATGGATACTCTCACAAAGTAATGCATATAAGAATATATCACATAATAAAGAATATCAAGGGTACCCCACTACTACTTCCCCAATGGTTTGCCGCTTTGACCTAACGTCGCACATCCTGAGCATCTCTCTCCAAAAAGGCTTTCCCGTAGACACCTGGAAAAAGCCCCACAACGTTCACCTCATGCAACAAAACCACCACGTCCACATAATCAAAGTAACCAGGTAGTTTCTGGGAGCCACCACAACCCGCATAATGTGTATCATACATCAAGTATTATACCTCAAGCCATTACATCCCATACACCGAGTAAGAATCCTCAAGCCATCACAGCCCATACAAGTTACACCTATAGTAGTCCATAGGATACTATATCCAGATATATGTGTGTGAATAACCATAATCCATTATAGCCCTCTACACACATATATGGGGAAAACTAACCATTGTGTCTACCGGAACAAGTAATTACCAAGAGAAGAGATCGAGGCCAAAGGGGGTAGTCAGCCATCCATTCTCCCACCAGAATGTTGGGGAAAACACCCCCAGGGATCAGAATCCCTAGGGTGTCAGTTTCCCTTACCAACTGGGTGGAGTAGCATGTAGAAACACAAAAATTATAGGATATATTATATATCACAACCACACTATGGGAATAACCTAGTCTTAGACACAACTGCAACTAACATCTCTCAGACTTCGGGCTGTTACTTCTAGGACTAGGTATCCTATAAGCATACAACAATTTAAAGAGATTTATTAGATTACTTCATTCCATTTTTATCAGTTTCACTTTACATTAATTAATTATTTAAACATTAATTAACCATGAATAATTCCACATTAAATTTCATTAGCATCACACCCAAGTCAACCATTCCTTCAAAATTACAACCTCATAATTATGTTCCAACAACTCCATCCCCATGGGTTAACACCATTTATTCAATTAATCATTATAGAATTACTTTCCCACATTCCCAAGCATTATATAAAAACATTCTATGCTACTATACACAAGGGGGCTCAACACAGTGAGTAGATGTACTACTTATAGAGTCTTTTCCGCTTATAGCAAGTGCATAAACCCAGCCTTCCTTGAGAAGCTAAACACAGAAATCACGTGGCATACCCTGCGTGTCTTTGCCTCCTTTGGAAGAAGGATAAGTATGACCAGCTGCCTTGAGAAGTGGGAAAAAGTAAAGCAGATAAACAACCAAAAGAAACAACAAGCATCCAACAATCACATTCATCCCATTCCATCATCCCTAGTGTCCTCCCTAGCACCCACATGCATAAACCAATGCACCTCGCCACTCTAGGCTTCATCTACTTCCACAACCAAAAGCCTCCATGCCCCCACATGTCACAACGGCCATCTAGGATCACATCACAACACAAGCATCAGGAAAACAACATCACATCATTAGGGATCTTGTCCCTTTAACAATAAAGAGGGTAACTCAGAACCATTTAAGGAATTATCAAACAACCATTTATTTAATCCATCTTGAATTAACAGATTTATTATTCGTAGGTTCTAAATTCGGGAAACCTAATCAGTAAGCTATCAAAAATAATTAAACATTCTTACTATGCCAATTTGATTAACATAAAATTACAACAAGAACAAGATTTGTTTACATGCCTATTTATATTTATCCAAACAATTATCAGTTAATCACAATTTACATTCTTTACCGATTTCCATCAAGAACGAACACCCAAGCAAAGCAAGCATAGATATCACACTATCTAGCAAAACATGAGGCAATAACATATGATTGATATCAATTTATTTATCTAGTTAAAGTATTTATTATGTCAATTACATTGTCATCCAGTGGGATTAAACATGTTATCAATACAATTGCACATAAAATAAAAGATAAGAAACGAATCCCCTACCTCAAACAGTTCCTATCGTTCTTTATCCACACAACGGGTCACAATCCTCCTCTCGTGACAACTGCATCCACCCGAGGATGCCACGGTATGACCGCACCAACCAAACCCCAATAAAAAACCCATTAGAATCATGGAGATTACATGCTATAACATGGGAAGGATAAATAGGATAAGATAATCCCCAAAGGAACAATGATAAAACATACCTAATATTGAAGATTGATCGATACAACTTGGTTGCATCAAAACAAAGCGGAACCAATCAGAGGTGTAAATTTTGATTGTGTAACTCCTACGAGAAGGATTGAAAGGTTCTAGCATCTCATATCCAAGAACAAAGAGGAAGAAAAAGGGAGGAATATATCTCGTCCCTTTTGAATATTTAATGGGGCGACGATTTAAGATACGCTTAATTCTCCATTAAAAGCGGATTGCATTAACCCACACGTTTTGACCAAGTAAAAAAATCCCGATCCATAGGAATAATTAATATAGGATTTATGGCCTTTGAATAGGCCTTAAGAGTCCTTAAAATAAGGCTTTAAATGTATTTTATGTCAAAGGAAACGTCAAAGGGGTGAAACTTTAGGAAGCTGGAAACACTGTACACCTACCGTTACTGTACACCTACTGATAGAGCTACCGATAGACCTCACCATTCTGGAAACACTGCACACCTATCCTTACTGTACACCTACCATTACTATACACCTACCGATAGAGCTACTGGTAGACCTCACTGTTCTGGAAACACTATACACCTACTGTTAATGTACACCTACCGTTACTATACACCTACCGATAGAGCTACCGATAGACCTCACCATTCTAGAAACACTATACACCTACCATTACTATACACCAACCGTTATTGTATACCTACCGATACTATACACCTACTGATAGAGCTACCGATAGACCTCATCGTTCTGGAAACACTGTACACTTACCGTTACTGTACACCTACCAACACTGTACACCTACCGATAAAGCTACTGATAGACCTCAACATTCTGGAAACACAATACACCTACCATTACTATACACCTACCATTACTGTACACCTACTGATAGAGCTACCGATAAACCACACCATTCTGGAAACACTGTACACCTACCATTACTGTACACCAACTGTTACTATACACCTACTGATAGAGCTACCGATAGACCTCACTGTTCTATAAACACTGTACACCTACCGTTATTATACACCCACAATTACTGTACACCTACCTTTACTGTACACCTACCATTAGAACAGTTCATAGAACCTCTCTGATAGAACTGTTCACAGAACCTCACCAATAGAACTGTTCACAGAATCTCATCGATAGAACTGTTCACTGAATTGGAAATTTGGCAAAGTGTTGGGGATAAGTCACCTTAACCTCCCGGAACACCTCAACACC
The DNA here is from genome assembly GCA_963277665.1 of Viscum album. Classification (NCBI taxonomy): domain Eukaryota; kingdom Viridiplantae; phylum Streptophyta; class Magnoliopsida; order Santalales; family Viscaceae; genus Viscum; species Viscum album. Next base: position 1,564,347,204 of record OY728150.1, read on the forward strand.
ACATTTTCACAAAGTAATGAACGAGAGAGGTCTAGGACATTACATATATATTCATAATTTTTGAATCAATGTATTGAAAGAAAGAAAATTTTCATTCTCATTTGAAAGATATTTTTTCCCAGAAAATAGATTCAATTTTATAAATTCAGTTCAAACAACATAGAATATATATAAAAAATCACTTTAAAATTAAATTTTAATAAACTAGAGGTTAAAATATTTCTAAATCATATTTATTATTAATTTTTTGGATTAATATGTTGAGTAAAAAGTTATCCATTATCACTAGAAAAATATGTTTTTCTAGAAAAAATTCATTTTTATAAATTTCAGATTAAAATTCATAAAATATATAGAACCAATAATTATAAAACTATAGTTTAATAAACTATAAATTATATAATTTTCAAATCATATTTATTCATATGTTTTGGATCAATATATTTAATGAAAAAAATTATTCATTCTCACTAGATAAATCTATTTTTCAAAAAAACAGATTCAATAATATATATTTCATATCAAACTATAAAAAATATGTGAAAATAACAACTATAAAATTTTATTTTAATAAACATGGAATTATAAATTTTGTTAATAATATTTATTATTATTTTTTTATATTAATATTTATAGAAATTAATTATTCATTCTCACTAGAAAAATAAGTTTTTCTAGAAAACAGATTAAATTTTATATATTTTATATCAAACTACATACAATATATATCACCAATCACTCTAAAATTCAAGGTTAATAAACTAATGATATTAATATTTCTAATTCATATTTATTCATACTTTTTTATTAATATATTGAGAAATATGAATTATTCATTATTACTAGAAAAATATAATTCCAAAAAATATATTGAATTTTATACATTTCAGCTAAAACTATGTAAAATATATATAATAAAAAACTATACATTTTTTGTTTAATAAATTATACATCCTAATATTTCCAATTCATATTTTAATGTTTAATTATAACTCAAGGTTTGATAGATATAGATTAAAATAGAGGAAGACATGAAACTGAATTCCTAGAATTTCTGTAATCAAGATAAAATATAATATTAAAATCCATTAAATCATTGTTTTTTGGAACATAGAAAACATAATAAATAAAATAAGAATTATAATATTACCTTTAAAATATTTGAGAGAATTTTTCTTCATTATATTAAGACCATGAATCCTCAGATCATATCTATAAAATGCATGCATAAGAATTTTTAATGTTTGTTCTTTTCAGAAAAATTTAAGGGATGATATCTATGATTACCATATAATATCTATACTATTATTTCACTTTTAAAAGGTTTAAAATAGTAAATAAAAATCCATATTATACTTTTTATAGTAATAAATATAACAATAAAAAATATTAATATTCATTCTATATTGAAATAAAATCATAACAAAAGAATCTAAAAAATAACATGAAATAAAAAATAAGCAATGTTAATAAAAGGGAAGTGATTTAGACCCATTATTTAGGAAATTTTATCCTTAGTGCAATTATTGATGCATCAAGAGAGGTTTTACTACAAAACCTTCAAAAAAAATAATAAATTATTTAAAGAAGGCACAAAACATGTTATAGAGTTGAGAGAAACCCTTAAATGAAAACAAAACACATAAAGAATGCATAGAGAAAATCATAATTCTAATCAGATGAAGCACATCCAAGAATAATGGATAAATTTCATGAATAAATTAAGAAAATATTAGATAAAAAACTACAAAAAATTAAATTTGGATTTAGCATAAATAATTACACACCAAGTTTTAACTCTAAAAACCATTATCACAATAACATTACTATATTTTTAGATTAATTAAAAATCAAGTTTTGTTCATATGAATTCAAAATTATAGCAAATTTTTAACAAGGGAAAAAATAAACAATGAATAAATTACTTAAAAACATTAACACTGAAGTAAAATTTACCACCAAAGTAAAATTGTTTTCTATAAATAAATAAGTAAAAATGTTTCCATACAAAAAACATAGAAGGAGAATAATCAATTTATCAACACTATATAAATCTCACTAGACAAACATAAATATATACCATAACTACTAATAAAAGACAAGAAATAAAATGATAAAAAGGTGAAATATGTTCATAGGCCTTAGAATAGCAGAAAACAACAAATCATAGATGAGATCCCATGGACCAATGTTAGGAAAATGTGTATGGGAGAAACATAGATGACACATAAAGGATAAAGAAGAGTATAGAGGCAGTGGATGTTATAGAGGTAGATGTATGAAAATGAGAGGGGTTTCCCTTGAAATATCTTGGGGGAGAGAAGATGGTGATTGAATATTTATAGTGAGATGGAAGAGAACAAATTAGAGGTTATGATAAAGCTAAGGGATGATATGAGGAGTGGTGACAGAACTTGGGGTGGGAGGGGGAGTTTGATGGTCTTGGAAGGATCATTACATGATCTTAGCAGTGAAAGAAACCCATGAAATTTCCTTATCTATCATCAATATAACAACATGTTATATGGAGGATATGAAATATCAAATTCCATACATGTAATACTACAAGTTACATCTTTATTAAAATCATAAGAGTTTTCTTGATAGATATCATCAAGTGAGAGGTAAGGAATATCACCCTCATAGGGATTCCACCAACCACTAACTACCATCAATATAAGAATTCTATTAAAAGATAGGAAGCCTTTCCCAAAATCCCAAAATAGAAAATAACTGAAGGTATTATGAGGAACTAATGTAATCGATCCATAGACCATCCCCTATAACATTTTTCACACCTTCTTGTGGAATAGATCCCAAAATAGTAATGAAAGTAAATTTACCATCCCAAGGAGACTTGGAATCTAGGTAGGATACTTTTCTATTACCCTCAAACCATCTGTGGGTAATGTCCATGTTGTTATTAACCATATTAATACACTTATAAATGTGATACGTAATGATCTGGGGGGGGGGGTGATCCCATTTAAGGACTTAAGTAAAATTTGGGAGTCTATTTCTAAAGCAGTGAGATTGCTATTTTTATTATTGCATAGCTCAGGTCTTGTTAATAAAGTATTGGATTCAGACTATAATGAATCATTATTCCCAAAGGGGGCCATGAAAGATATAAATAAGGAGCCTCTATAATCACACACAATTCCACCTCCCCGCATACAAATCAAACTACACATACCATCTATATTGAACTTCAAAATCATGTTGTGGGGGTGAAAATAGATCCATTGACCAGGGTAAGGGTCAGGGGAAGTTGAAATGGATATTAAATTAGCCATGATGGTTCTGAGAGAGTGGGATACTTCCAATTTTTTGATCATATGATCTAGTTCAATCATCAGGATCCTCATTATGAAAATAATGAATATCCTTGAGCATGGCATCACCTCAAAATGGGATTTATTCCTTACCTTCAATACGAACCAACATCCTATTATAAGAATGAGGGATATCTCTTTTTTCTCATGGTTTTTAATCCATGCACATCAAAACCATATTTCAAGGAAGTTCATCCCTATATTATCCTATGAAGACACACCGGTGAAACTTAAAAAGGCTTTCCACACACATCTCGCTTATTGTCCTTCAAAGAATAGGTGGCGTGAGGTTTCTTCATGCAGGACACTGCAACAGTTACACCTGGATCCAAGGTAAATAACAGTACACTTGACATTCTCATCAGTGGATAGATCCTGATTCCTAACATTTCAGACATTAATGTTGAATTTGGAAGGGTTATCCTTGCACCAAATTATCTCACCCCATCCATCCAACTCAACTAGTGTATGTTCCACCCAGTGATATCCCTTAACAGAAAAATCTCCCGATGCAGAATCGGTAAAAACACATTTTTAAATATTTGAGGATAGTACAATGAGGTCAAAAACTCCAAACTAATCCTTATTAATAATTTCATGAATTAATTGTGTATGTTTGCTAGATTTTCTGAAGGATATATACAAGGTTGGACATCTTGAAAAACTAGGCTTGTTATCAGCCCAGTTGTGATGCCAGAAGTTTATATCACCCCGACCAATGATCCAGGATGCATGGATCTCAAGAGAAAAGATATAGGGTTATATCTTGTGCCACATGGTAGAAATTATTCCCTTATGTGACCTCATATCAGTTACATATTTTATGCTAATTAATCTTCCCCATAGGGTCCATCCCTCTATAATTTCCCCTGCTAGTTTTTTATGTAGACCATGCATCGTATTAGAATTTATTCTAATGTTAATACCACCCTCCCTATCCATCCTAGTCAGTCTTTACAATTAATCCCAGTGATGTATTCCTTCACCATGATCATCCCATATGAATGTGACCATAATGTTTTTAATGCCCGATATAATTTATTTTGGTACTTTAAGTGCAAACAACACATGTATGGGGATGGAGGAGAGGACATGGTTAACTAGGGTAATTCTTCCTCTGAATGAAAAGAAGTGTCTCTTCTAGGTCGTTATTAGACCGGTTATCCTATTTACTAATTTATTGAAATGATGAATTCATAGAATGCCTGAGGAGATAGGTGCACTCAGATATTCCATGGGAAAACTTCTCCTGATGATTCCCAAACTAGATTTCACAAATCTCTCCCTCCTTTCTGAACACCATTATGAAATGAACACAATTATCTTCTCTCAGTTTACAAGATTCTTTATCTATTTTCAATACTATTTGATGAACTTGTTGATTATCTAGATAGAATTCTTACCTCCATTAAAAAATGATCATTCCATTTTCAAACATGAGTTGGGATATTACTTGGAAATGAGTCTTACACCAAAATTAAATGACACCACTATTGTGGAGGATCCTATTAATATATATTCCAAGAGTGACTGAAATCAAGATAAATATACTTGGAGATAGAGTGTCTCCTTTCTTTAACCAATGAATATATTTGAAGAAACCATTTCCCTTTCCCATAAAATAAATGGATAGTCATAGAGAGATAAATCACCTGATCAATATATCATTGATTCTTTATGAAAATCCCATGCAAGTGAGTACCTTTAAGATGAAATACCATTATATATAGTAATAGTATTTATCCATGTATATCTTGAAGTAAATGTTGGATCCAAAAACATTTTGATTTAATTCATTGATTTTATCTTATTCCAAACCGATGGTGACCTAGATTGATCTATCCTTGATAAAACCATGTTATTCATCGAAGACCCAATGGTGAAGATGGTAAGACAAATCCCTATTAATATCACAATCTAAAATATTACATGGGAAGTTTTGTATTCTTATTAGTCTATAGTTTTTCAATAAAAGAGTATATTTTATTTTGGAAATGAGAATCAGGGAAGTGGTGATCACTATGTGGGGGATACTTTCTCCATGAAAGAATTCCTGCACCACTTCCATGATATTAATTTTAACCAGATCCTAGGATGCGACATAGGATCCTAGGAATCCATGTGGTACTATAATTATAACAAGGTTAATAGGTATCATATATTCAAAAATCTTTTGTTCGTTGAGAACTGATTCCAGTCTTGAATTATCATTGGCCGACACCGCATGGGGGATGAAATCAAATAGGTATTCATGGACTCTCAAATATCCACCTTGAGTGTGATTATTTTTACCTATAATAAGATACTTAAAATGTGATTCATCCATACCTACCACATCATCCTAATCATTAGAGATGGTAATATCCTCCCAAATAATATTGGTCCTGACGACCCGTCACCTTTCCTTGATGAATGCTTGGAAGTACGTTGTGTTTTTTATCTCCTTATTTTAGAAATTTTATCTTGGAATATTCATGATCCAAGTACTCATGTTCTAGGATCCTCTCTTATAGGTTGATCTATTTTTGTACCATATCATTAAATACATACTCGTTCTAGTCATCCTTAATCCTGGACTCCATCCATTCTCTCTTTGTTTTTAAATATTCTTGGTCATGGAATCTAGAAGATTCATTCATTATCCAGGTTTAAAGATCACTTTTGAGATGTCTTATATTGTTTTGAATCCCTATACATACTCCTCTATGTGTAGGTTTCAAACTCAAAGAAGCCACATCCTGGTGATATCCTGGTTCGGAGGTCCATCTCTGGGAGAAAATGAAGCGCCAAACCCTTGAAAGATATAAACATAGAGAAATCATGAATCTATTTCCTTAGGAAAGAACCAAATATATTATTATCTATTTCATCCAATATAAAATTTAAATCTCTTCCCATGATCCATGGAAAGCCCCCAAGTTTGAAAGACAAGAGATCATGCCCCATGGATTCTCTAGCTTTTTCATCACACTTGGAATAGACAAAAGTGATTAGAAAATAATGAACTCCTCATGAAAATTTTTATAGTAAAATAATGATCTGAATAACCCATGAACTCAAATAAAATATTGTTTTTCAAAAATAACCTTATATGTTGGTTTTGAGGACCATCTTTCATGAAGTTTTATAATCTTAATATGTGTGTAAAATCTGCAATCTTCTATGGTTGTTGCTTTGTTTCTAGCGTGATAAGAAGTTAGTTTTCACTCAAGCACCCAGACCATGGGAATTCCATATCAGTAATGATTTCATTGATAATGATATATGTAATATTTGGTTGCTACAACTGAGGATTTTTTTTTGGGTTTTCCATCCATTGAACATAGATTCTTAGATTGAGACGTTGTTCGAACACCGCTAGGTGGGGAGGAAGGGGTGAAGGAAGGAGTAACAAAAAATTTTGATTCTGAGGGAAACTAGGTGGGGTTGGATAGATTAGAGAAACCATTTGGGAGAAATAGAGGAGAGGTAATAGAAGGCCCTGGTGCATCTGCTAAGTGATAAAGTAAGAAAAAAGCGATTTTTACTGCTTTATCCTTCCTTAAAGGAGTCTTGAAGAAGGAGGATAGAAAAGAATCCAAGGAAATAATTAGAGGCCTATAAACCACTAGGGACTTCCTAGATGAATACCTTACTGTGAGGGGAGAGGGGGGAGAGGGAGGAAATCTAGGAGCCATTTTTATTTCACAAGCTAGATCTATTAGGAATAAATGGCCTAATAGTGACTAGAAAGGGGCTCTGGGGAGTGACAAATAGGGGTGAAGAATAGAAGAGGGGCCTGAGATAACCCTAAGGGTTCTCTTTAGGGTAGGGGAAGAGGTAATACAAGCTAAAGAATCACCACTCTGAGGATCCTAGGGAGTATAACCATACCTTTTATAGTCTTGGGTTGAGTTACCATTCAAGTAAAATTTCAAGGAGAAAAGCACCTAGGCTTAAGGGAGAATCTTCTACCACCAAGAGAAAGAGTCTCCCTGTAACACCCCAAGATTTTATGAGAAATATTATTTTTAATTTCTTTGATGTATTCTATTGTACACTACACCAAGATTAGCTTGTACTATACGAAACACCATATTAGCTTGTAGTATACACAACACTATTCTTGGAACATGTTACACACAATTTCAAGTTCGTTTTGTGGAAACTATTCTACGCATCATTAATGATAGATTTTGTTTAATGTATAAATGAAATAAGTTTTGATTATGTTATATGCAACACCAAAGGGAGATTTCACTACATGCATCCCTAACTTGGCTTTCATTACACACAATTGTGACCTTCCTTGATAGCGTGTGTAGTACGCAATATCAGGTTTTACTAGACAACGATATGTTATTAAAATATTATATAAACTAGTCCTTATGAATAGTAATACCCACTTTTTGAAATTTTATAAATTTTATCTTTCAAAATGGACTTCATTTTTGGATTCGGAATATTGAAATTAGACAAGGGTGAATTTTTGGTATTTTTCTGAAAACTTTCAATTTTTGATGAATAGTGAAAAAACACTGAGTTATAGTTTAAAACCGAATTTTTATTTAAATAATTATTTATTTTATTTAAATTTATTTTAGGTCAAAATTTATACATAATAACTATATAAGTTCAATGTAATTCATTGGAGTCATTTTATAATAATTTTAGATATATAAAAAGTTTATTGAACTTTTCACCCTCTCTTACCCACCTCCTAGGAGAATTTGAAAAATTTACATAAAACTTAATTTTACCGCTTCTGTGAGTGGAATTTCAAAAATTCGAGAGACACAGTTGATATCAGTATGTAAAATGTGGTTCAATGAGATGAAAATAATTTTTCGTGAATAGTAACTTTTAACTTTTATTTACCACGGTTAAAAGTAAGTAGGGTAATTAAGGGAAAAAATGATATTATTATTACCCTAACACGTGTCCTAATTCAATTGGATAAGTGTAATTCGACCAAAAACAACCTTAGGAATAAAATATTACCCTTTAGGTCCACATGTATTAGATTAGGACATTTATTATTATTTTATTTAAAGAAGAGTTAAAATAGTTAAAATCAAAGTTTAATAAGTAAAACATTTTTAATATAGGGTTATACATAAGATAAATTAGACTATAAATATTCATTAGAAATATAAAAATATTTCTTACATAATGGTAGTTTATTTATATTTTTTATACATTAAATAATTTAATCTATTTATGACACAATGATGATGTAGTGATTACCTTATTAATGAAATATTAACATACTTGATATAATAAATACCCAAATAAATGTAATTTGAGACTTTTTATGAATTAAAATAATTTTCTAGGTTAATATAACATATTAGGGTTGGTTATATGAATTTTTTTAGAAGTAATAATTCTGTTATGAATTTAGAAAAAACAAAATACCAAATAGTGTCAAAATTGACAAAAAAGAGTTTTTAAAAAAAATATTATATTATTAATTGATATAATGGTCCTAAAATATAAGGTTAGGAAAAAAGACTTATATAATAATATATATGACATTAATAAACCAATTGGGGTTCTATTGGTAGTTTATAGTAAGTTTATTAACCATATAGGTTAAGAATACAAGAAGACATGGTAAAAGTTAAATTATTTAACTTAGAGTTAAATCTAAATGATAAGGTTAAAATGGTAACCTAAACATGTCTAAAACCTATTGGTTGAGAGGATTTCGACCCATACCCACGCTAGTCTAGAAATAATCTACTTTGGAGTCATTATAAACCGAATATGAATTTATTATAAAATAATATTTTATGTTTTTCCTAAGGTGCCCCTCACCCCTCTTATAAAAGGGTACTCATCCTTCTCTATAATTCACACCTCCAAAGACATTTTTATCGGCCAAACACTGACCAAATACCCTCTCAACTATCCTCCCTTCATCCTTGAGGCCTTTATTTAGTCAAAAAACCAACCTAAGGAGCCCTTTTGATCAAATCAATAGGAATAACTCGAAGAAGAGGTAAATATCTCACCACCTATTTCAAGTTTCTTTCTTCTTCCACTTCCTCCTTCTTTGTTGTTTCTATTCTAAAATAATAAATCCAGTACCTTATATATAATGTGATATTATTATAAAAATGGTTCAACCATATTAGTTATTTTATCCATTCTATGAATGAAAAATTCACCACACGTGCGTACGTACGACTTACCGTCTCCACGTCGTGGTGTAGTTTGTTATTAAAACATTTCGTCATTTGGATGGGTATAATAATGAGTATAAATGATAAAAATAATAAATATAACATTATTATGATTATTTATAGATGATATAACTTCCAATTATATACTATTTTAATTTCAAAATAATGATATTGTCGCTCGTGCGTACGTACGGACTACCGTCTCTACGAACGCGATGATATTAATTTTCCATGATTAACTATTCAAGTGTGATTATAAAGTATATATATAATAAATAATCATGAAATATATTACATAATAATGATACTGTATTTATTTACATATATTTTTCATTTACTTAATTCCATTCAATTCGATAAGGAAACGAAAACAGCATTCATGCGTACGTACGACCTACCATCTCCATGAACAGTGTATTTCATTTCATTTATCAATCTATCATATATATTTATATTCTGAATATATATAATATATAAATCATGTTTTACATTCTGGAATTAAGTAAATCAGTATATAAGTAATAATATCAAGAACAACAAGTCGAAACATGTACGATAAATGAAATGATTTTACCCAAAACGCTGCTTTAACATGAAATTTACAAAAGAACGGGTAATATAAAGTGATAAGTGAATCATATATGATATCATAAATATTATTATGGTTATGTTAATAGTTAAAAATATGTTTAAACTCACTATACAAGAGTCTCGGACATGTATGGAAGAAATTGGGCCTAAGGTAAGGGATAATTATTCCAATATCGCTCTTATCCGAGATTGTTTATTTGTAAGTATTTACTGGGGTTATATTTATCATCTATGTCCATGTTTTCTCAAAATGTTTTCATAAAATGTTTACTATTCTTCCATGTACGTTTAAAGTCATTTTTACCCTTTTTTTACTTTTTACTACATTTCATGGAAGGAATATTTCCTTTGGTTACCATATAATTTCAGGAAAATGTACGAGAAGAATGTTTTTTAACTGATACGGTGTGAATGGATTTTTAAGGTTTCATAATGATTTATTTCAATGAAGCTTCCTCTAAAACATTTCATGATTATTTTCAACAAAATCATTTTCTTTTAAAATTTCATTTCATTTTGAGAAAAGAAAATGATTTTAAAGAAGAAAGGATATTTTCCTCAAGAATTCATTTCAAGTGTTTTATCAAAACTATTTTCCATATAAGATGGAATTATTTAGTATGTTAATGTTTCAAGTATAATGTCTCTATTATTTACATGGCTTTATTTTTCTTATAATGAAATGATATTCATTTATTTTATATGGATTATGTTATGATGAGATGATGTTTATAAAACCCATTTTATTCTTTGGGTTATGATGAATGATTTATTTTTATTTTGTGGAATAAGTAAGAATAATTTAATTATGAGATGGGTGAGACCTATATCTCCCTAAAATTTATTGGGTAAAGATTTATATCTCATGAGATAGACATGGCTGTAACGGTAAGTAAATCAGGTACAATAATATAGGGTTGGAACGGCAGGTAAACCCGATTCAGTAATGGACTTTTTCCACTCTGATGGTCTTGGAAGCAATGCCTTTGATACTATGGAAATAACATCATGTTATTAATGGTTTTCCACAATTAAATGTTTTATTACCATTCTATTTTATCATGATTTATGTTCCATTATGATCTATGCCTTAGGTACTACCATGTTTAATGTCATTGCTCAAGATTTTGATGTTTAAACTTTATGTTCATGTTTTTAAGTTCAAATGTATATGGGTTGTTTTATTTTCTCCATTATTACCCTTAATAAGAATTTGATCTCACCATTTTTTATGTTTTATTTTCCCTCAGGATATAAAGGATGGTTTTAAGTAGGAAAAAAGAAGATCTTTATGGGAGATGTTGAAGATCTTTCACCATGATTAGAAGATTATGTTCCGAGTTTCCAAAGACACTAAACTAATACGGTCATTGGGTATTTGTTTTGTAATGTATTAAGTATTACACAAAAGTAATGTAATTTCCATGTATGTCAAGTGTGGGTCTCTATAGTTGGTATCAGAGCAAAGGTTTAGTTAACCTTTGGAAACTAGGATGCGAAAAATTTAGTGAAATCCCTAGAGATATTTCTAAGGTATGTCTAGGGATGTCTCTAAGGTTAAGTATAAGTATAGGTTATAGTCCTAGAATTAAGGTAACGATATTAGAATTAAACCTAATATGTTATATATTCAAGGTACCCCCCCTTTATTATGTTGTTTTCCTAGAATGATTTTTGTCTCTCACACTATTCTTTTTGGGTTTTAGAAAAATGGCTGGAAACATGAAGATTTAGGATAATGAAGAATATGATGGACAATGGAATGATATTATTTATGAGAAACCAAATGAAATTGGATCTGGAAGTCCACATATCATTATTATTCCTAATCAGAAATCTCATAATATGATCAATAATCTCAACTTTGGTAAGTTTCCTGATTCAGCTAATAAGAGGAAGATGGAGTTTCATAATGATCATAGAGGAAAGAAAATTCAATTTCTCTCATGTAAATCATGTGGGAAGAGGCATCAGAAATAATGTTTCAGAGGAAATGGAAGATGCTTTGGGTGTGGAAAAGAAGGACACAAATCCAGTAAGTGAAAAGGAAAAGGTTCAGTTTACACCATGGACAAGGATAATGGTATTGTTAAGACATCAAAAACGATTAAATGTTTTAAATGTGGAATGTATGCGCATTATGAAAACCAATGCCCTAAGGGAAAATATCTTGAATAGAATCATCATGGTCGTATGAGTAGTATTTATGTTGATGATGATGAAGAGACTACAAATGATATATGAGATGAAATAAGTGTTAAGGAATAAAATTATGAAGCTCGGTTAATGGTTTAAGAAGGTAGTGGAATGATTGTATCTTTATCAAGATTTATGTTGTCTGGGTAATTTAATGGTACTATATAATAAAGAAATATATAAGGATTGTTATACTATTGTTTTTCCTAAAGTATTTGAAAGTATATGTTGAATGGTACCGGTAACCATGAAAGGTTATTCAGATATTTTTGGAAAGTAGATGATATGCGCATAATGAAGGAATAAGGAGATAATGAGATGTTTGATAGTATTAATGAGCTCATGACATATATAAGGAAAAAGTGATATCATGGTTTGAGTATATAGAAATTTTGGGATTTTGGTATGTGGAAAGAGTTAACTTTTAACAGTATTCATGTTTTTACAAAGATTATTTGGTAATTCATGTTTCGAGAGAATACAAGATTAAGTAATTCACATATTTGGTATATGACCTACAAGATATATATTAGTATATATGGGGGATAAATGATGGTATTAAATGCTTATTAAATGACCTTTCTAGTAGTCATTTTCTTTATACTATGAGATTGGGCAGAAGTATTTTTGATAAGCCTAAAGGTCGGAATGGATTAAGTTGGACATTAGATAGTATTGTTTAAGGCTAGAAATTTTTCGATATTATTACTGGAATGTTTTAATCGTATAGATTTAGAAAAAGGAAAACTTGTAGGACAGGTGACAACCAGTCACGTCAGACAGGGTTGCGGGAATCAAACTCACAACCAAAGTGAGACAGGCCTTTATCGCCTACCACTGACCTATAAGAAGTCCCTGGTTAGTATAAATTAGTTTTATTTTATTAAGCGGTATGATAGTTGGAGTCTAAGTCCATTTTTGGAATCATATACAATTAATATCACCATAGATGGACTTATGTATATTTAATAACTTTTTCTAACATTTTGTTTGAGACAGATGGAATGACCTATCTTTCTATCGCATGATCTGCTAACACTTCATGAATGACAAATTCAACTTCATTTCTTTAAGAGATGAAGTGGAAATTGTTCAAGGAATGACCAATGGTGAGACTGTACCAAAATAAATTAAGTATTTATTCTAATTCCATTTTTTTCAATATTAGGGAAATGATCTTCAAAACCAAAAATGTTGTCCTAGATGGTACCTTAGATCATAAAAAATTTATGGTTTTTTGATTGTTGGATTTTTCATAGCCATGATCTCTACCACTCTCCATTAGAACTTGGTGGTTAGATTTCTCTTCCATATCCATATTTTCACCAATGTTCTTCTATGTGTAAACCCAGTGATGAGTTAATTTGGATAATCGTTACGTTTCTTTTTTAAAATTAAGTTTTAGTATTCCTTTTTACAATTTGGGTTTCTATTGATGAAACTTTAAAGTAATAAACCATTTATAACCCTGACGAATTTCATGGGCGAAATTCATTTTAAAGGGGGTCGAATGTAACACCCTGAGATTTTATGAGAAATATTATTTTTAATTTCTTTGATTTCTTCTATTGTACACTTCACCAAGATTATATTGTACTATATGCAATACCTTATTAGCTTTCAGTATACGCAACACTATTCTTGGCTTATGTTACACACAATTTCAAGTTCGTTTTGCAGAAACTATTCTATGCAACATTAAGTATAGATTTTGTTTAAGGTATAAATGAAATAAGTTTTGATTATGTTATATTCAATACTAAAGGGATCTTTTACTACACACAACCCTGAATTTTCTTGCATTAATGCAATCGCGACCTTCCTCGATAGCGTGTGTAGTACGTAATACCGGGTTTCACTAGACAACGATATGTTATTAAAATATTATATAAACTAGCCATTATGAATAATAATACCCACTTTTTAAAATTTTATAAATTTTATCTTTAAAAATGGACTTCATTTTTGGATTCGGAATATCGAAATTAGCCTAGGGTGGATTTTTGGTATTTTTATAAACACTTTCAATTTTTGATGAATAGTGAAAAAACACTGAGTTATAGTTTAAAACCGAATTTTTATTTAAATAATTATTTATTTTATTTAAATTTATTTTAGGTTAAAATTGATACATAATAACTATATAATTTAAATGTAATTCATTGGAGTCATTTTATAATAATTTTAGATATATAAAAATTTTATTGAACTTTTCACCGTCTTTTACCCACATCCTAGGAGAATTTTCAAAATTTACATAAAACATAATTTTGCCGCTTCTGTGAGTGGAATTTCAAAAATCTGAGAGACATGGTTGATATGAGTAAGTAAAATGTGGTTCAATGAGATGAAAATAATTTTTGGTAAATAGTAACTTTTAACTTTTATTTACCACGGTTAAAAGTAAATAGGGTAATTAAGGGTAAAAATGATATTATTATTACCCTAACACATGTACTAATTCAATTGGATAAGTTTAATTCGACAAAAAACAACCTTAGGAATAGAATATTACCCTTTATGTCCACATGGATTAGATTAGGACATTTATTATTATTTTATTTAAATAAGAGTTAAAATAGTTAATATCAAAGTTTAATAACTAAAACATTTTTAATATAGGGTTATACATAATATAAATTAGACTATAAATATTAATTATAAAGATAAAAATATTTACTACATAATGGTATTTTATTTATATTTTTTACACATTAAATGTTTTAATTTATTTATGACACAATGATGATGTAGTAATTACCTTATTAATGAAATATTAACATACTTGATATTATAAATACCAAAATAAATGTAATTTGAGACTTTTTATGAATTAAAATAATTTTATCGGTTAATATAACATATTAGTAATGGTTATATGAATTTTTTAGAAGTAATAATGCTGTTATGAATTTAGAAAAAACAAAATACCAAATAGTGTCAAAATTGACATAAAAGAGTTTTTAAAACAAATATTATATTATTAATTGATATAATGGTCCTAAAAATATAAGGTTCGAAAAAAAAAACTTATATAATAATATATAGGACACTAATGAACCAATTTGGGTTCTATTGGAAGTTTATAGTAAGTTTATTAGCCATATAGTGTAAGAATACAAGAAGACACGGTAAAAGTTAAATTATTTAACTTTGAGTTAAATCTAAATGATACGGTTAAAATGGTAACCTAAACCTGTATAAAACCTATTGGTTGAGAGGATTTAGACCCATACCCACCATAGACTCAAAATAAGTCACTTTTAAGCCATTATAAACTGAATATGAATTTATTATAAAATAATATTTTAAGTTTTTCCTAAGGTGCCCCTCACCCCTCTAATAAAACAGCACTCCCCCTTCTCTCTAATTCACACCTCTAAAGCCATTTTTCTCGGCCAAAACCTATCCAAATACCCTCTAAACTGTACTAAATTCATCCTAGAGGCCTTAATTTTTTCATAATTCCAAAATAAGGAGACCTTTTGATCAAATCAAAAGGAAGAACCCAAAGAAGAGGTAAATATCTCACCACCTATTTCAAGTTCCTTTCTTCATCCACTTCCTCATTCTTTGTTGTTTACATTATAAAATAATAAATACAGTATCTTATATATACTGAGATGTTATTATAAAAATGGTACAACCATATTAGTTATTTTATCCATTCTATTAATGAAAAAGTCACCACACGTGCGTACGTACGACTTATCATCTCCACGTCATGGTGTAGTTTTTTATTCAAACATTTCATCATTTTAATGGGTATAATAATGAGTATAAATGATATAAATAATAAATATAACATTATTATGATTATGTATACATGATATACCATCCAATTATATATTATTTTAATATCTATATAATGATATTTTCGCTCGTGCGTACGTACGGACTACCATCTCCACGAACGTGATGAGATTCATTTTCCATGATTAACCATTCAAGTATGATTATAAAGTATATTTATAATAAATAATCATGAAATATATTACATAATAATTATACTGGATTTATGTACATATATGTTTCATATACTTAATTCCATTCAATTCAATAAGTAAATGAAAACAACGTTCATGCGTACGTACGACCTACTGTCTCCATGAACGGTGTATTTCATTTCATTTATCGATCTATCATATATATTTATATTTTGAATATATATAAAATATAAATCATTTTTTACATTCTGGAATTAAGTAAATCAGGATATAAGTAATAATATCAAGAACAAAAAGTCGAAACACGTACGATAAATGAAACTATTTTACCCAAAACACTGCTTTAACATGGAATTTACAAAAGAACGGGTAATATAAAGTCATAAGTGAATCATATATGATATCATGAATATTATTATGGTTATGTTACAAGTTAATAATATGTTTAAACCCAATATACAGGAGTCTCAGACACGTACAAAATAAATTGGACCTAAGGTAAGGGATAATTATTCCAATCTCATTCTTATCCAAGATTGTTTATTCGTAAGTATTTACTGGGTTATGTTTATCATCCATGTCCATGTTTTCTAAAAATGTTTTCATAAAATTTTTACTACTATTAAATGTATTTTTAAATTCATTTTTACCCTTTGTTTACTTTTTACCACATTGTATGGAAGGAATCATTCCTTTGGTTACCATATAAGGTACTTTTTGACTTTTCCGGCAAAAGTACGAGAAGAATGTTTTTTTAAACTTATACGGCGTGAATAGATTTTTACAATTTCATAACCACTTATTTAAATGAATATTCCTCTACAAAATTTCATGATTATTTTCAAAAAAATCCTTTTCTTTTAAAATTTCATGGCATTTTGAGAAAAGAAAATTATTTTGAAGAAGAAAGGATATTTTCCTCAAGAATTCATTTCAAGTGTTTTATCAAAACTATTTTCCCTCTAAGATGACATTATTTTATATGTTTATGTTTTAAGTATAATGTATATATTATTTACATGGTTTGATTTATCTTATGATGAAATGATATTCATTTATTTTATATGGATTATGTTATGATGGGATGATGTTTATAAAACCCATTTTATTCTTTGGGTTATGATGAATAATTTATGTTTATTTTGTAGTACAAGTAAGAATGATTTCATTATGAGATGGGTGGAACCTATATCTCCCTCCAATACATTGGGTAAAGATTTACATCTCATGAGATCAACATGGATGTAATGGCAAGTAAATCTGGTACAGTAATATAGGGCTAGAACATTAGGTAAACCCAATTTACTAATGGACTTTGTCCACTATGATGGTCTTGGCAGCAATGCCTTGGCTAATATGGAAATAATATCATGTGATTAATGTTTTTTCACAATTACATGTTTTATTACCATTATATTTTATCATGATTTATTTTCCATTATGATCTATGCCTTATGTACTACCATGTTTAATGTCATTGCTCAAGATTTGGATGTTTAAACTTTATGTTCATGTTTTTAAGTTCAAATGTATATGGGTTGTTTTATTTTATCCATGATTACCCTTACTGAGCATTTGAGCTCACCCTTTTTATGTTTTATTTTACCCCAAGATATAAAGTAAGGTTTTAAGTAGAAAAAAAAGAAGATCTTTATGGGAGATGTTGAAGATCTTTCACCATGATTAGAAGATTATGTTCCGAGTTTCCAAAGATACTAAACTAATACAGTCATTGGGAGTTTGTTTTGTAATGTATTAAGTATTCCAAAAAAGTAATGTAATGTCCATTTACTTCAAGTGTGGGTCTCTACACTCCCACTCTAATAATAATGTGATTTGGAATGAGAGAGTATAGATCCACTTCCAAATAGATCTGGTCCATAGATTCATTGGACATCCTAGTAGTTATCTCATACATACATAGGAAAGATACCACTATGTTACCAATGGAGTGAGGAAAAGAGGTGTTGTGGAAGGGAAAGGGTAGTATGAGGATATTGAGGAAAACCACATCTTGAGGGAAGTCATGGCTAGAGTGAACCCCTAAGGACCATCTGAATAGATTTAAAAACTGATTTCCACATGACCAAGAGGTAGATGACCACCCTTTCATAAAATCCACCTTGGATGGTAGGACCACATAGAAGAGATTACGATTGATTACTGAGACCCTAGATAGAGAATACAACCCACAAGAATCAGTAATATTCTAGATATAGAGAATCAGAGGTCAATCTAGGACAAAACACACCATTAAGGTCCATTTATAAAGAAGAAAAACTACATCAAAGGCTTCTTTAGTAAAGAAAATCCCCAGGGAACCACTCTCTATTGCTGATCTGATCAGATCTAGAGGAATATCTAAGAATGTTAGGAGGCCACCATATAAAGAAAACACTAGATGATGGAGGAACTCCTTTAGATAGGGATTGATAGGAACACCCTCAGGATCTTGGGGTAGGAGCAGACCAGCATGAGAATTCATATCCAACTCTTATGGTTGATTCAATGAAAATGAATAATAAAAATTAGCCACCTATTGAGGTAGCACCAGAGTATCCAAGCCAAGAGATATATGAGTAATAGTTAGGAAAATTTTAAATGAAGGAGGAATGTGACATGTGTTATTTTTATCCTTTAGGTTCTTTCTGGTCCATCCACCATCCACTAGAATCCTTGTTTATAATGAGAGGACCCCCAAACACCAAAGGTGTTCTAGTACATTCTTCAAGAAGATGAATGGTGAATTGGACGAAAGATATTTTCAACTATTGAATATATGTATAATAATATTACACACTCTTTCCAATAGAATAATTTCATATCCTTTATATAGGATCCCTTAATTCAATAAAGGGAGTAAAGCATCAATTGTCAACACATGGAAGACAACATACGTTATGATCACATATGATTGTTGGGGTTTAATAATCATTAAAAATTTAAACAATTATATCATGTATGTATAAAAAAAATGAATCAAATTTTTTCCAAGTATGGAAGCTTCAAGGGGGGAGGGTGAAATAAAATATAAATCAGACTTAAAATTTTCTCCCACTAAAGAAATTAAACTATCCATAAGTTATAAATTCTAAATATTTCAAAGTAAAAAAATAAAAAAAAGATAAACTTAGTAGAAATTAAACCACTCATAAGCTAAAAAATAATAGAGATAAAAATACAAGTAAAATAAAAATAAAAAGTGAAGTAAAAAACAATGTACGAAGTTCTAGATGACAATCCACAAACTCCAGTAAGAAATATCATAAAATATTTAAATAGATCAACTCAAAGTAACTCTTCAATTTTAATAAAAATTGGTTGGAGGATCAATATCAAGATCCAAGGGATAAAAGTTTCAATAACCTAGAACTTAATCAATAAAACTAGATCATAATAATAAGTCCAAACTCAGACTTCTTCAATAGATGTCAATAAAAATAACTCTATCCCCAAGATTCTCTTCGATCAACCAGATTAGTAGCAAGTCCATCACCTGGAATTTATAGAACTCAAAATTTGGAGGCAATAAAATTCCTAGCCCAAAAATCTCTTCAATCACATAGAATCAGAAGGAATTTATTATAAAAAATTAAACATCTTACAATAAAATTCTGGCAAACAAAATCTATAAGAACACACTGAAAAACATTTCAAATGGAAGCTCTCAAAAGTACTAAGGTAGTGAAAATATTTAATGAAATAAAAATTTCAACAACTTAAATATTGTATTACATTTATATATATTCCTCAAATATTTAGTCTGAATTTATAGATGTGAGGGACCAATTTTTCTAAACACCCTCCCTTTGCATTTTTCTAGGGCTTGGTGGTGCTAAGAAGGAGTTTGGAGGTGTTCTGGGGTCCAAGGAAGTGTTATGGTCATTCATAGGGTCACCGTGTGACACCCTAAGACTTTATGATATATGTTTTTAAATAAATTAAATCTCTTTGTTATCTTATGATGTACACAACACTGGTTTTAAACAAAACATGATACTCTATTAAAATATTATTATTTAAATATGACCATTATAACATAGATGTTAAGTTGGAGAGTATCAATAGGACTAAATTAATTATGAAAATTATATGATTTAAAAATGTATAAAATTAATTCAATGGTTATCTACTAATTAGATATAAAATAAGAACCATTTGAAAGAAAAAGAAATGTTTTCTAAAAATTTGTATTTTTTAAAAGGAGGTTTAGTCGCATTTTGCACACATAATTTAAAATATATTTTTACCAATTTTATAAAATTTATTTTATAAAATGAGAATAATTTTTTAAATCATCATATTTATATTAAATTTGGGTTAAATTTTTATATTTTTTAGAAAATAATAAATTTCTAGTAAATAATGAAAACATATCGATTTCTATAAAATTATCATTTGTTTTTAATAAATTAAGTTCCATTATTATTTTAATTTTATTTAAAATTAACATAAGTATTATTTAGTTATATTAAATCTAATTAATTACATTTAAACCATATTTATACTAGATTTTAGTAGAATATTATTTTTATTCTTTAAAACACCTTTTTTCTTAAAGCTGTTTTAAAGTGTATAATTTTTATCCATTTTAAATAATTAAAATAACCCCGAATAATGAATAATTTAAATTAAATTTATATATTATATCTATAAATATTAATTTAAATTAAAATAATTATGATTACTTTTCATATAGTTCACATGAGATCAACTTTTCCTTAAAAAATGCATTTTTTTAAAATTATTTTTCACCATGTCCATGAGTTTTATTTTTAATTAAATTCTACCACTTATATGTATTGAATTTGGTAAAATGAATCACATATTTGTAATCAGAATAATTTATATTATATAATAAGTTAAACTTAATTATTTACAATTATTAATAGTGAAAATATTAAAAATTATTTACCATGTTTATCATACAAACAAGTTTATTTGGGGGAGAAACTAAAAAGATAAGGGTAAAAAATGGCACAAACATATCTAATTCCTATTTTATAGCCATATTTTGACCTTATATATTATAATTTTTTTAAAATGGTTTATTTTGGAGACTTGTGGTATGATGAAAACATGGGTGAAATTATTTATTTTAAAAAATTTCAAGAGTGTCCTCTCCCCCACTTATGAAAAGCCACCTCCTCTTATATCCTTTGCACACTTACAAAACCCATTGTTTCAGAAAATAACTACACAAATAACTTCATCAATTTTTTAACCTAATTATAGAATCCTTTTTTGGTCATAAATCCAACCCGAATGAGATGTTGGATTAATAGATGTATAAAGATCAGTTTAAATGACTTGGAAGGATTTATTTTCCTTTTTTTCTTAGGTTTTTCTTTGATTGGGCATTATTTCGATCTATGAACTGTACCATGGAATCACTTTACCATTCCAGTTCCTAGATATAAAGATCTATCCCTATAATGGAATGAGGAAGAATATGATACGATAAAAGTTGGGGAAGCCAAATCCAAATTGGGATTCACCTCTACCAAGTTTACCCCACACTAACCTATATTCATCCAAGCCTACCATTTGGAAAAGTTAACATTTTTAAATTATGGAACCTAAAAAACTATTAATTAGAAGATTCAATATTCATCTCACACATGATAATTTTATTTATGTGGGAAAAACTCTTGACACCATACTAGAAATTGAGAAAGATTAATATATCTTCAACCTCTATTTTTTTGAATTTTGAGTACCACAACACTTTACATGTTTTTTAGTGGTGACATGTGAGAAATAAATGTCACCAACCATTAGATAACTCTAATGACAGTCGCTATACTATTCCTATTTTATTCCAATGATTGGTTTTATCGATCACTATTGACAATCACTAATACTCATAACATTATAAGTATTAGTGAGCCATAATAGAGACCGCTAAACTACCATTACAAAAAATATACAATTTGAATTTTATAAAAAAACATAAATTAACATAAAAATAATTCAACTATTCAATAAATTAACACATAAAACAAGTATAAATACAACATTCCATAATACTATAGTGAGACAAAAATTCACTTGTATTTTATATATAAATACATTATAATAACCTATGTGTAACACAATCACATAACTGGTACAATATATACATATATTTGAATCCTTATCATACAATAAGAAGTATCACACATACTCCACAAGACTATACATAAATGTAATTTGTGTAAAAATATTGTACACCAAACCCATCGGATAAATCACGTGTCTTGAAAATAAAAATATAAACATACAAAGTTAAAAATATTATCAATTAAACTTCCACAAAATGTTATTTTATCAATGAAAAAAATAACTTTTATCAGTGTTAATTTTTTTTGATAATGTCGATGATGATAAAAAGGTTCATACTTTTATCAACACTAAAAAATGACCCTAATAAAAGCCACCTTTTATCATCCTAGGCATAAAACTCCACATATGTGATATTCAAAATTAATTCGAAGTTGGTGACATTTAAACCCCCACCCCACATGTTCCAAAAAAAATATTTCCACTATATCACATGATTTTTTTGTTATATAGTGATATATATATATATGTATATATATATATATATTTATATATGTACTTATATATATATATATATATTTAAAAATATTAAAATAAATATTCTCAAATACATATTTTTATTAATATATTTATGCGCGTGTGTGTATTTCATATATATTTATTTATAAAAATCACGTATATTTATATATATTTCAATAAATTTTTATATGTTTGTGTGTATTTTATATGATTTTTATATTTAGATAGTCATTTTATTTATAAATGTGTTTATATATTTATATGCTTAAATATGAATTTATATAATTAAATTTTTATATGTCAATATATGTCAATATATTTATATATTTATTTATAAATAACAATACTATATGAAAAATGGTAAAATTACAACACCATCATATAAATAAAATTTTACCTTTGGGAATAAATCTTGACTCCACTCAAAAATCACAAGAAGACACTTAAATTAAGCTAAAATTCCATTAAATGTTCTGAAATTAGGGAACCTTAACTTAAAAATCAATTTTCAAGGACTTTCAAGACTCATTTACCTTGTAATAAATGAGTCATGGGGTCTTAATTATATCACATGTCATTACAATCTTCGATTTGACAGCTCACATAGCCCTAACAGACACCCAAATAAAAATTTATGCCTGTTTGAAGTTCAAATAATATTTTGAAATTCTCCTTGGATCTTAGTTAGTTTATTAATTTTTATTAAAAATTTTCTTTTAAATATGTTTTACTCAATATTAATTATATATTTTTTAGTTAATGTTAACTATTAATTATTTTATAAACCATATTTAAGTAAATATATCATATATTAAATGTAAATGCATATTTTGTATTATATAAATCATATTTATGTAAATATATTAAATTTATATCAATATAAATATAATAAGATATTAAAATATGATATTTAATAATATATTTAGTTTTTTTATGAGTGGTATCTTTTATCAACACTAAAAAACACTGATAAAGGGTACCCTTATTTTTATTGTTGATAAAGAACAACCTTTATGAGTGTTTTTTAATGGTAATAAAAATCATCCATTTATAAAAGCTAAAAAAGGGTACTATTTATCATTGATTATTAAGAATCATTTATAAAAGTCATATTTCACTATAACTTTATAAGAGATTTTTAAAAGTGCTGATAAAGAGCCATCTTTATTAGTATTTTTTTAGATGTACCAATAAAAAGTCACTTTTTATACCAGTTTTTATAGAAGTGTTAAATCTTATATAGTATTCGAAGAATAAATCATATAAATTAAGAAAATGATTAAAAATATTATGACACCACTATATATCATAGTTTCATAGCAAAAAAATAAGTATAAAAAATTCAGGCACACATATCTTTCCAAAAGTAATAAATTAAGGAAACATATTCAATTTTATAAATTTCAAATAATACTATATAAAATATATAATTCCAATCACTCTAAAATTTTAGATTAGTACACTAAAAAACATAATATTTCCAACACATATTTATTAATAAATTTTTAATCAATATATTAAAATAAATAAAATTTTCATTCACATTAGAAAAATATTTTTTCCCTAGAAAATAGATTCAATTTTATAAAATTCAATTCAAACTGCATAGAATATAGATACACAATTACTTTAAAATTATATTTTAATAAACTATAATTCCTCATATTTCCAAATAATATTTATTATTAATTTTTTTCAATATATTGACAAAAAAATTATTCATTCTCACTAGAAAAATATGTTTTTTCTAGAAAATAGATTCAATTTTATAAATTTATGATCAAGATGTAGAAAATATATAGCATCAATCAGTATACAATTTTAGTTTAATAAAATATACATTTTATAATTTTTAAATCATATTTATTCATATTTTTTTATCAATATATTTAATGAAATAAATTATTTAATCTCACTAGATAAATCTATTTTTCCAGAAAAAAGATTCAATTTTATATATTTCAGATCAAACTAAATATATCAAAATAATCACTCTAAAATTTTATTTTTATAAAACTAGTATTGTAATATTTTCAAATCGTATTTATTAATATTTTTTTCATTGAATATTGAGAGAAAATAATTATTCATTCTCACTAAAAAAATCAGTTTTTCCAAAAATAGATTAAATTTTATATATTTCATATCAAAATACATAAAATATATGTCACAAATCACTCTAAGATTCCAGGTTAATAAATTAGAGATATTAATCTCTCCAATTCATATTTATTTATAATTTTTGTCTCAATATATTGAGATAAAAAAATTATTCATTATGATTATAAAAATACAATTTTCTAGAAAATATATTCAATTTTATACATTTCACTTGAAACTACCTAAAATATATACAATAAATAACTCTAAAATTTTAGTTTAATAAATTAAACACCCTAATATTTCCAATTCATATTTTAATTTGTAATTACAACTTAAGGTTTGAGAGATATAGATTAAAATAGAGGTAGATGTGAAACGGAAGTACTATGATTTCTGTAATCATGGTAAAATATAATATTAAAATATATTAAATCATTGTTTTTTTGGAAAATAGAAAACATAATAAATAAAATTTAAATTATAATATTACCTTGAAAATTTTTCAGGAGAATTTTACTTCATGATATAAAGAGTGGGACTCTCCAAATCATATCTAAATAATACATGGATAATAATTTTTAACATTTGTTCTTTTAGAAACTATTTAAGGGATGATATTTATGAGTAATGAATAATATATATACTATTATTTGTCTAGTAAAATTTTTAAAATAGTAAATAAAAATTCATATTACACTTTATATAGAAATAAATAGACTAATAAGAAATATTAATATTTGTTTTATATTGAAACAAAATCTTAAAAACCATAATAAATAACATGAAATAAAAAATAAGTAATCTTAGTAAAATGGAAGATATTCAGACCCATTATTCATGAAATTTTATACTTGGTGAAATTATTTATGTATCAAGACATGTTTTACTAGTGTATCTTAAAAAAAACTAAATTATGTAAATAAGGCACCAAATATGTCATGGAGTTGAGAGAAACACTTAAATAAAAACAAAATGAATAAATAATTCTTAGATAAAATCATAATTTTGATCATATTAAGTACATACAAGAAGAAGAAAAATTTAATAAATAAATTAAGAAAATTTCACATAAAAATTTTAAAAAATTAAAGTTGTATTTAGCATAAATACTTTTACACCAAGACTTAGCCTTTGAAATCCATTATCACAATAAAATTAATATATTTTTAGATTCACTAAAAATCACGATTTCCGTATTTGAATTCAAAATTATAGCAACTTTTGGATAAGTAAAAAATGAAAAATGAATAAATATCCAAAAAATTAACACTGAAGTAAAATTTACAACCAAAGTAAAATTATTTTCTATAATAAATAAGTAAAATTGTTTCTATACAGTAAAAATAGAAGATTAATAATTAGTTTATCAACACTATATAAATACCACTATAAAAACATAAATCTAAACCATCACTACTAATAAACGAGAAGAAATAAAACGATAAAAAGATGAAATATGTTCATAGGCCATAGATTAGTGACAAACAAAAAATCACTGGTGAGATCCCATGAAACAATGTCAGGAAAAGTTGTATGGGTGTAACTGTGATGTTGAATGGGGTAAGAAGAAAAGATTAGAGGTGGTGGATACTGTAGAGGTAGATGTATTCAAATGAGAGGGGATGGTCTTGAGAGATCTTGGGGGAGAGATGATGGTGATTGAGGATCTACAGTGAGATGACAGAACACAGACAAGAGGCAATGACAGAGATAAGGGAGGAGAGGATGAGCGAAAGTGGAACTTGGGGTGGGAGGGGGAGTTTTATGGGTTTTGGATGGATCCTCACATGATATTGGCTGTGTAAGAAACCCATAAAATTTCCCTATCCATATTCAACAAAGTAACATGTAGTATGAAGGATATGAAATATAAACTACCACACCTGTGATACTGCAAGCTCCATCTTTATCAGACTCATAGGATTTTTCTTGATGAAGATCATCGAGCTACAAGCTAAGAAATATCACCTTCACAAGGATGCCACCAACCAATAGAATACTTGTTTGTAATGAGAGGACCTTTGAACACTAGAGGTGTTCTAGCACCTTCTCTATAAAGACGAATGGTGAATTGGACTAAAGATAGTTTTGGATATGGATTATATATATCATACTGTTACACACTCTCACTAATAGGAGGATCTACTATAATTTATATAGGCTCCCTTCATTTAATAAAGGGAGTAAAATGTTAGTTTTCAACACATGTCATCCAACATACATTACGATAACAGATGATTTTTGGCCTTGGGTACTTGAATGTTGTTTGTGGGGATGACTGTGTAGTGCTAGTATGCTCCACTACGAGTGAAACAACTTGGTTGACTGTGTTTTTGGGTGTGACGATTGGGTGGTTTCCATATATAACATGGGTAGTGGGGAAAATCCCAATGAAGGGTATAAAACTAGGTGTGACATTAGGGAGACCACTTTTGTAAAACGAGGAGACAAATCTCACCATGTTGTGGTCCTAGGTGATGTGAGGAGAAAATGGCTGGGATTATTGCACTACATCATAGTGTCTGACCATGGTAGGAATCAGAGGTGTCAGTGCAGCTTAAATCACATTGTGGATGAGGTCGTGGTGATGAAAAAAATACTTTTTTAAAACACATTCAAAATGGGAAATGGTTTAGGGAGATTCAAAAATACTTTTACCAAAGGAGAACACGATATAGGGGGATGTCCCCATGCCATGGAGACACAATTTAGGATTACTCTATAAATAGAGGGATTGATATCCCTTATTCTAATATTCTTTAATATTCTCTAAGATCTAGATAACTCCAAATCCCATTGGATCCCTTTTGTTATTCCTTTTGAGGGTTACAACCTCTTATATTTTGGATAATTATGCGCCATTGGTTCAAGGTACCTTATTCTCCCCCTTTTCTCTTTCATTATCCACTTTTGGTTGGATGTTTATTACCAAAACCCCATATATTTTGGGATTGTTTTAGAGAATGGTTTAGTGATGGGATGTTTCGGTTGGGTTCTTATGGTTTTCCCTTTATGCTTGGTTAATTTTTATCCCTTTATCCTTTCATTTCCAGCATGGTTATCTTCAATGTGACAATTGAGGTTGGGGATCCTTGTTCTCTCCTTATTTTATATGCATTGAAATGATATTATCATGGGGTGTGACAACACAAAATATTTCCTAAGTTATAATTTTTTATAGTGATCAACCTAGGTTGTATCTAAAGAGGAGCACACAAAAATCACATTTTTCACTTAAAATTAGATAAATAAGTGGAGATTGTTTTTGAAATTGTTTTATTTTAAAAAGAAAGAAAGAAACTAAAATAAAATTTGAACCCAAATTTATGAAGAGAGTGATGGGGTCAGGGTAGGATCAACTTTTTTAATATCACCGTGTTCATAAAAATTATTCCCCCACTCTTCCTATTGAATGATAAATAAAAATATCCCTCGACCAAGTTTTTAATCACCCTAGTTTAAAGGAAGCAATGAAAAACACTAATGTGTGCATGAAAGTTCATAAACCATTCCCAAAAACTAAGGCAAGTACCGATTATGAATTTTTCTCCTTATAAATCTAGAAACAATTCACTTATTCCACACACATTCCTATGATCTCTATACCCTCACCACCTAACAAAATTTGCACAATCGAGAAAAACTACACTAAGCAGAGGGAGTTTAAAGATCTTCAACCAAAGATATAAAAAATTAATGACACCAAAACCCAAAATATGACCGCATTAAGTAAATTGGGAACCAATAATAATATAAATAATACAATATAAAAATATATTTTTACATTAAATCACATGAATACAATATTACAAAAGGAAACCCCCACTTCCCCAATCACTCAAGAGTTCTACCCCTCCATGTGAAGGGTAAGAGAGTTGAAGGGGGAAGAAGAGGGAATTATGAAACTAAGAAATGAGAAAATATAAAATATAAAGCAATACAAGGTTCCAATACTCTAACACATACCCTCTTTATCCTTTTTCATCCACTTTTAATGGAAGAAAACACTTATATTCATAGGCTTGATGGGTGAAAATTTTCCCTCTAGATTCATTCCTCTGAAATTTTGATTCTATTTCACATAATAAATGGAAAAATATTGGGCAATTTTCTTCATCAAAGTTGTTCCTCTCTCTCTTTTTCATGCTACCATAAAATATCATAATATTTGGGAAAGTTCAAAAAAGTTATGCTCGAATTACTGAAGATGAATTTTTCTCGGTGAGAATACCTCTCAAATCTCTTCAATTTGGTGCATTAAATGGATGCCTTAATTATCCTAATTATCCATGAAATTTATTTTGAACATGTGGATATGAGTCCTATTTTTAATCCAGCTGAAATAAACTTCATTTTTATGTCTCTAAACTGATATATGCCTCAATTACTGATGTGGGGTCTATTCTGTTGGCCATTAAAATTTCTCCACTTGATTTATTTTTTTGTTCCAATGTGTTTTGAATTAGATTTGTGTACAAAATAAAAAATTGAATGCCACAGAAAATGGAATATTACAAAAAATTAATCAATTAAAATAGATTTAAATTGTAAATTTTATTATCAAAATAAAAAATCTATATAAAACTGTTAAATTTCCAAAATTAAGCAATTTTCACAATTAAGCACAAAATTCAATAAAAATAATAAAATGATGATAATAAGGTCAAATTGATTAATTTGATGAGATTAAATCATTGAAAAAAAATTAATAATTATGAAAATATTATCTTTATCAATTCTCTCACATTTATCACTTGGAATCCTAGACAAGTAAGCTTCAAAATCGAATAAAAAAAATTCAAAACACATACCCATGTGATCCACCAATTAAACACCAAGAAACACAAGATGTTATGCCTCCTTAAAAAATATTATTTCAAGTTCTCCATTCATATCATTCAATATATTTCCACATCATTTTTCCTCTCATTCACACAAAATACCCACCTCACATGAATTTTCTCTCATCTCACAAATGTCAATTTTCAACAAGGATTTTCTCATCCAAACCCATGAAAGGGTCACCATAGGCTTGATAAACTCCTACATATACACCTTTTGTGAGTTAAGAAAATGTGTTTATCTTGATTAATTTACAGGTTTTTTCAATGTCTTCTATTTTATAGGATTTATATGCAAAAAATTATGAGGTAGAATAAGGAGGTCTTGGCTCTTTTTGAAGAAAATTTGCATGATTCCAATTTTCACTCAAGTAAGGTCTCATCCTCACTCTCCTTAGTATAAAATCACCTCAATAATCATGTAAATTCAAGGAAATTTCACACCATTCATAATTTCAATAGAAAATATTCCAATAATATCAAACATATTTTTTCTTGAAAGATCCAAATATACCCAACTTTCTTTCTCCATTGGAAGTTCCAGAAAGGAAAAACTTCAATTGAATTATTTTTTCATTAGAAAAAACATCTATTAAGAATTTTATTTTCCATCCAAAGTATCACTAAATGAGTTATTATAATACATGACAACTTTCCTGACACTTAATTTCAATTTGATCATGAAATTTTACTTTAAGAGCAGGTTGGATAGTGAAAATTGGCTTGTAATTTGGAAAATCTAACAGGATGTTCAGGGATTCTAAGGGATAAAAGGATTAAATGTACAAGTAAAAAAGTAATGGAAATTATTATTTTGAAAATCTAGATTTAAAAACAAACAAATTCCTCGATCGTTTAAAACACAAGTACCTTAAACCCTCAAGTTTTGAAAGTAATAAATCAAATTCTAGTTAAAGAAAGCATGGTATATTTCTATTAATAAGTGAGGTGAATGAAAATAATAAGGTAAAAATGGTTTATAAGAATCATGGGAAAGTGATTTCAAAGATAAATACAATGAGATTTGGCATCAGATTCAAAAATCAGAATACTTTTCATGAAATTCCCAAAGATTTTAATTTGAAACAAATTAATTTTCAGCATTCATTTAAGCTCAGTTTCATGGAATAAATTTTCTAACTAATTTAAATGGGTTTAAAAAAAGTAAATGATAACCGTTTCAGATAAAAAGTATCAAAAACACAAAAAAATGAAAAATAAACACCCAAAAATTTGAAAAATAAAATTTTTCTTTACAAAAAGAAAAACAAACAATAAATAAAAATCCTAAACTACAAAGGTTCCCCCCACACTTAAATGACGCGATGTCCTCAACACATTAAAATAGATTTTAACATGTAATCATATTTGAAAATGAATCATAGAAAATAAGGAAGTGTAAAAGAGAGGTACACATTGATGTATTTTAGTGATAAATAGGTTATAAGAGTTTGATCTCCTCTACAAGATCTGATGGAGTGATCCGATGGAATTTCTTATGCTTGTGTCCATTAATAGTGAATGGATCCTATGATTCATCTTTCAAAATATGTAAAATATTGAAAGGATATACATGAGTAAATATAAATGGACCTTCCCATCTATAACTATGTTTACCTAACATCAGATTGAGTCTTAAGTTGAATAGAAACACTTTATTTCAAGGATTAAAGTCTTTTGGTTGGATCAGCTTTCCATGAGACACTATTTTTCTCTCTTTTTAAATCTTGTAATTTTCAAAAATATTCCCTTCTAATTTCCTCCAACTGCTAAAACTAAAATATTCTCTCTTTATTATCACTTTAAAGATCCAAATTCATCTTCATTATAGCTTAATATTCCTTATGCTCTAATTTTACAAGTAAGTGATATATTTTCCCATAAATCAACCAATTTAGACTCATTCCAGTCAGGGTTTTGTAGGATTTCTTATAAATCCATAATGTGTCTTCCAACCTTTATCTCCAATAATTCCTGTTCAGTTTAATAGTCTTTTACAAAATTCCTTTGATTTCCTTGTTGGACACTTTGTATTGACCATTAGTCTATGGATGATAGGGAGTTGATGTTTTATGATACACCCTATAATTCTTCAGAAAATCCTCTACCATCCTATTGAAAAAGTGATTCCCCTAATCAATAATGATGGATATGAGCACTCTAAACTTAAAAAATAAGTTAGCCTTGACAAACTCACAAACAACTTTAGCATCATTAGTCCTGGTGGATTTTGATTCCACCCATTTGGAAATATAATTAACTAAAAGAAATATTTAATAATTTACAAATGAAATTGGTAAAGGGCTTATAAAATTTATCCCCCAAAATTCAAAAATATCACAAAAATTAATTGGTTGTTGGGTAATTTCTTGTCTCTTTGAAATATTTCTAGAAAACTAACATTTTTACACCTTTTTTAAAATTCATGAACATATTTAAAAAGGGTGGTCCAATAAAGTCCAGATTCTAAAACCTTTATTGTTGTCCTTTGAGGTCCAAAGTGGCCTCCACAAGAAAAAGTGTAACAAAACTCAAAGACAAAACTAATTTCACTCTTAGGTAAAATTCTTCTTATCACTTGGTCATTGAAAATATTCTAAAAAAATGGATCCCCCAATTTTAATATCCTGAATCCTATTTCAGTTTTTGAATTTGGTTGGAATTTAAATGAGATGGGACCTGAGTTTTTACCATATAATTGACCATGTAAGTATACCATGACACTTATATTTTAATAAAGTACAACTTCTCTCATGGGAGGTGATCATTTAGTGGTTCTTTGTCTAGAATTTTAGCTTTATTAGTGTTGGAAAGTTTGCTTAAATGATTAGCCACTTGGTTCTTAACTCCCTTATTGTCCTTTATTTCTATGTTGAACTCCTACAACAGTAACATCCATCTCACTATCCTCGATTTAGATTCATCCTTCTTCATAAAGTATCTAAGAGCTGCATGATCGGAAAACATAGTGACCATAGTTCCAAATAGACATGATATAAATATTTCTAAAGCAAAAAAACCTACTAAAAACTATTTTTATATGGTTGTGTAATTTATTTGAGATACTTATAATGTTCTTGAGGTATAGTCAATGACATGTGGCCTTCCCTAAATTCACTTACAAAGGACAATTCCAACTGTTTGGTTGAAATCATCACAAAGTATCTCAAATGGTACTTCCCAATTTAGTGGTTACATCATTAGTGGTGTAATTGATCTTATCTTCATCTTATAAAAGGATTACCTACATGAACCATTGAAATAAAAATCACAATCTCTAAAAATAAATATATAGATAGGGAGAGAAATCTTACTGAAATCTTTGATAAACCTCCTGTAGAATCCTACATGCCCTAAAAATGATCGAACATGTTTCAGAAAAGTTGGGTAAGGAAGTGAATTTATCACTTACATTTTTTATTTATCCACTTATATTCCTTATTTGAAATTAAATTTCCAAGGAAAAGTCTTCTCCCAAACATGAAATGAAACTTTTCAAAATTTAAAACAATATTCTTTTCAATGCAAGTTTTCAAACCTTTTTCTATATTTTTCAAATAATGGTCAAAGGAATTTCCAAAAACAATGAAATCATATAAGAAAACCTCCAAGTGATCTTTAATCTGATAAAAAAATACTTAATATAAACCTATGAAATGTACCTAGATCAATACATAATCCAAATGGAATCCTTTTATATGAAAAGTGCCAAATGGAAAAGTAAAGGTTGTTTTCTCTTAATCCTTAGGAGAAATAGGTACCTGAAAATACCCTAAAAATCCATTCAAAAAGAAATAATGAGTTATCCCTACCAATATCTCTAACATCTGGTCAATGAAGGGGATGGGGAAATTATATTTCTAAGCGACCTAATTCAACTTCCTTAATTAAATTCACACTCCCCAGCTATTCTGAATTCTCCTAGGGATTAATTCATT
Source organism: Viscum album (assembly GCA_963277665.1). NCBI lineage: Eukaryota > Viridiplantae > Streptophyta > Magnoliopsida > Santalales > Viscaceae > Viscum > Viscum album. The sequence continues at coordinate 1,564,380,883 of OY728150.1, forward strand.
CTTTTCATTCCTCAGAGTGGTTAGGACAATTTTTTTGGAAATACATGAATGGGGCCAACCCATTTTGAATCTGAAATGGGATAATGATCCTAGATTCCAAGAGCTTCATAACCTCCATAAAGGTGGTATTCAACCTCCTTTGGGGCTATTTGATAGGTTTGGAATCTCCCACAATAAGAATTCTATGTGAGTATATTTTTGGGTTTATTCTTGGGATATCACCTAATATCCACCCTATTTATTGAAAATTATCTCTCAAAATATCAATAAAATATTTTTCTTGGGTTTAATACAAATTATTAGCAATTATAACTGGTAATTTATCTGCCTCCCTAAGGTACACATATTTCAAATTAGTGGAGATTGGTTTTAATTCCAGATCAAGGGGATAATCAAGTGATGAAATTAAAATGGAATTACCCCTTCCAAATTTTGGACCTCATGTACACAAGAAACTGTATCATCTTACACATAATTTAAAAAATCATCAAAGAGATCATATTTTACCTCTTCTTCCCACATAAAATTAGAATCTCTAGAGTTTTGGTAATCCATATGTTTAGTGATATTTCCAATGAAAAAATTATCTCCTAAGGCTAATAATTCATGGAACATACTAGATTATTCAATTTTATTAGTACAAAATTCATGGTAGAGTTCAAAGAGTGAGTGATCATCAAATTGTTTTCTCATAGATTCAAAAATATTAAAGTGGATAGTGCTATCACCAAACTCCATGGTGAGTGTCCTTTCTTGGGAATTAATGATGGTTTTGGTCATCTTCAAGAATGGTATCCCAAAAATGATGGGCGAATGTGATGGGATCCTATATTATTCCATATTAAGCACATAGAAGTCATTTGGGAATAAGAGATCTTTGAATTTCATAAGGACATTCTCGAGAAATCCTTTTGGGAAGACTGTAAATCTGTTTGCTAGCTGGACCACTAATATTGTGGGATTCAAGTCTCCCATATGAAAATAAGAATATACTAAGTGAGAAAATACATTAATTGAATCACATAGATCACAAAAACCATTAGATAAATTTAAATAACCAATGGTTCATGGATTTAAAAACATCCTCAGATCTTAACATTTGGTTAGAAACTATGGTGTGATAAGGGATGAGACACTTACTCAAAAGTGGATCCTATCATTCTCTTGAAGTCTTCTATTATTTTTGAAAATATCCTTTAAAAATTTGTCATACTTTTAAATTTTTTTAGTGCTTCAATAAGGGGGATATTAATTTCCACTTTCTGGAAGGTTTCAAGAATTTCATTTTGAAGTGCTTCTTCCTAAAATCTCTTTGATTCAATTATAATTGATGGAAATGGTATGGTTAATTTTTATACAACCTTTTTTGAATTTTAAGTGATGTTTATTATCTCTTCCTCCTTTTCCTATCCTTATCCTTATTATCCTTCCTTTCTTCTTCTTGGTGCATTTTCATAGAGTTTTCAGAATTTCCATCTCCATCTCCCTCAACTCAAGTGGTATTGTTTCAGGTTCATGGGTTACTGGTGGTGAGGGTTCTTTTCCACTTATTTTTGTTATCATGATAAAATTATTATTTATGTTTGGGAATATTTGGGAATGGATTATCCTAGGTTTTTGGACATTATTTCAACAAGACTTCCCACTATGTTTTCCATCTTATCAAAATTATCCTCTAGGACCTCAAACTTAGATTGTAGTTGCTCTATAGAAGTTTGCGTGCTGTTAGATGTTTTCTCATAGGGTATTTGGAAAGTGGGTGGTTGGTGATATTAAGTCTGGTTATAAGATTTATTTATTTTAAACGGTGGTGTGTTTTGAAATTATTACTACAACGGGGGTTGGTTTGGGAACTAGTTTTGGTATGGGGTTCTAGCTTGATTCTAATAATTTAAAAATACATAATGAACTTTTTTAGGATCTCTCGATCATTAATTTTTTTGGAACTACCTATTTTAAAAGGCTACCACACAAATTTCCATTCCCTATATTTCATAACATTAGTCAGTGAAATGGTTAGGTGATGAGCATAAACCACATACCATAGTCGATGCTTGTTGGTCATCCACTTATTTTAAAGAAATATGTATCTCCATACTATTTAGATAATCAAACTTAGTTTACCATAAAAATGACTAATAATAATTTATTACCTCATTAGTACCTCTTATGAGAGTGCCTCTTATACCAAACTATTACGAGTTTTGGGAAATATTCTCAATCAAACCCTTTGGATTCTTCTAGCGACTTGTCGATCAATGCACTTCTAAATGATGAATCCAAAAGGTTTTTGTCATTTTCTAGTAAGAGTTTGAAAAATAATACAAGATAGTGATTCTCCTCAATTTATTATTGTGGGAAGATGGAACATCATTTTTTAAACCTTTCCCAGTACTTATAAAGGGTTTCTTCAAATGACTGTTTGATGGAATATATTTCCTTCCTCATGGTTATTATTTTGGAGGCGGGGAATAATATTTTCATGAAGAATCTCACTAAGTCATTAAAATAATTTACATATCTTGGTTGTAGGCCATAAAACCATTATTTGGTAGTTAATTCCAATGAAAATGGGAATACCTTCCACTTTACATGATTCTTAGCTACTCCTAAGGGTTTGAAAGTAGAGTAGACACGTTTAAACTCTTTAATATGTTTGTTTGGGCATTATCCTACCAAGACATGAAATTTTGGAATAAATGGAATCATATTAGGTTTCATATAAAAATAATTTTGTAACCCTGGTGTGGAAAGTTGATTGTTTTGATTAAGGAATTGTGTTGTGCAGAGGTCTCTAAGGGTTTGATTCTGATTTACAACCATGATGAAAGGATTAGAGTGAACACTTGAAGTTTCACTCATGTATGAATGGGAAATTTCCTTAAATTAAGATTGAAAATTAAGGTTTCTAAGTCTATTAAACAAGTTTATTTATATTTCAAGATCTAGGGGGAAAGGGTCTATGTTTGAGGTCCTAGTCATACAATTTTTAAGAGAAAAGAAATAAAGAAGAAGAAAATAAAAAAAATTATTGGCACCACCTCCCTAGAAGAAACACTAAGTTATGACACATTCCTATCATATGGTGTGAAAAAATAAATATTTACTAAGTTAAAATGCAGTATAGTGGTTAAAAAAGGTTTTATCTAGAGAGGAACACATAATAATCATGTTTGTAACTTAAAACTAGAGAAATAAGTAGAGATTGTTTTTGAAATTTTATGATTTTAAAAAGAAGGAAAGAAGATAAAATAAATATTGAACCCAAATTTATGAAGTGATCAATGGGGTAAGGGTAGTATCACCTTTTTCAATGTCATGATGGTGTAAAAATTATTCCCCCTCTCTTACTATTGAATGATAAATGAAAATACTCTTTGACCAAGTTATTAATCACCCTTGGTTAAAGGAAGCAATAGAAACCATTCCTGTGTGCATGAAAGTTCATAAACCATTCCCAAAAAAATAAGGAAAGTAAAAATCTGGAATTTTTACTTATTATAAATCTATTAAAAATTAATTTATTCCATACATGTGACAACTATTTCTATACATTTACCACCTAACGTAATCTACTTGATCAGGACAAACTACACTAGGTAGAGTGAGTTTAAGTTTATTCAACCAAAGATAAAAAAATTAATGACACTAAAATCCAAAATACAATATAATAAAGATAATTAGAAATCACTAGAAATATAAATCATACAATATAATAAGAGAGTTTTACATTAAATTACAAGACTTCGACATTACAAAAGTAAAACTCCCCCTTCCCCGATCACTCAAAAGTTCTACCACTCCATGTGAAGGGAAAGGGAGTTGAAGGGGGAATAAGAGAGAATTGTGAAACTAAGAAAATAAAAAATATAAAATCTAAAAAACTTCAAGGTTCCAATCCTCCATCATAACCACTACTTCTCCTTCTTCAACCCCTTTGAATGGAATTGAACACTCATATTTATAGGCTTGAGGGGTGGACAATTTTCACTCTGAATTCATTATTCCTAAAGTCTGAGTCTATTTATCATAATAAATAGATTAATCTTAGTATATTTTATTCATAAAAGTTCTTCCTATATAACTTTTACATGATCCCAAAAATATAATCTTATTTGGACAAGTTTCAAAAAAGTTATGCTCAAATTACTAAAGAAAAATTTTTGTGGGCGAGCAGACTTTTCAACTCCCTTCACTTTGGAACATTAAATGGATGCCTTAATGACCACAATTATCCATGAAATTTATTTTGGAAATGAGGCTCAGAGTACTATTTATAATTTATCTATAATTTTTATGTCTCTAGATCAATATATTCCTCAATTATTGATGTGGGGTCTATTCTGCCATCCAACAAAATTTCTCAACTTGATCAATTTTTTTGGGACATTGTGTTTAGAATTGGTTCTGGGTATAAGATAAAAATTTGAATCCAATGAAAAAATGAATCCTAAAAAAATAAATCAATTCAATTGGATCAAAATTGTAAAAGTTATTCTCTAAATACATAAGCTCCAGAAAACTGTTAAATTTCCAAAATTAATCAATTTTTATAATTAAGACCAAAATTCACTAAAAATACTAAAATAATGAAAATAAGATAAAATTGATTAATTATAAGGGATTAAATCATTAATATACATATGAATAATTATGAAAATATTAGCTCTTTCATGTATCTATGGGAATTTTATTCCTTTTTCTTCCTTTGGGTGGATAGTTTGAGTAGACATAAAAAAAATAATGAATGGGATTAATTTGAAATTAAATGGTAAGGGATGTATTCATATGTGTTTACTTATTTTTATGATATTTTAATGGAATTATTCTTGATTTATAATCTTTCTAAAAATCAAAGATATTGGGAGCATAATTTTTGTTGTAGTTGTTATGATTGTGAAACCCTTATTGTGTTCATTATTTGATCTCACCCTAAAGAAAATTTCAAGAACTTATAAATGGAAAATGAACTATTTACCCATGGAAATATGGAATTGATTGAGAATACTCATGATAAATAATTAAGTAAATCGATTAAAGCACTTTTAGTTGAATATTAAACATGGTGTTGTCAAAGCTGTAATTTATGCTATGTGTTGATATGCTTACTATATTGTTTTTCATGATGTGTGTAGACCTTGTGGGGATTTTAACAATTATGGTAGTGATCAGGTTCATGGTGGGATGTTTTTGGAAGTGAAAACCTGGTTTTTTGGCATGATAAGTGAAGTTGGTTATTGTACAGTGGCTATAATGTGTGTTAAGAAATAATAGGGTTGATGTATAGGAAGCTTATGGAATTGTATATAGTATTGGTAATTAACTGATAGTCATAATATGCTTTAAATGGTAAAATTATTGTAAATGAACTTGGGATGGGATAAATGTTCAAGGGATGGAAATAAATGAACAATGAATGATAAAGGGGATAATTATTTTAATTTTAATGGGGATGAATGGGAATAAATGTAGGCTTTGAATAGAGAATGGTTTTTCATTAAATATGGTAACTGATGTGGGTAAATGAGAACTATGAAACTGATGTGTGGTAGTGTGATCAATAATTAGGTTTGGATGGGTAGTTGCTTTTATGATAGCGATGTTTATGTGTGATAGTGGTGATGGGGAATTTGTGGTATTTAGGTGGTTTTGGTTGTGTATTCCCATAAGTTGGGATTGTGTGTAATTATTATAACTTATATTTTCCTTCTGATTTTCTTGACATACCCCACCTGAGTCTTGCGTTTACACCAAAAACCAAAGGTTTTAAGTTCTGGATGTTTTCCCCAAATGCAGGGTTGATGAGGATGGATGGATGGCTACACCATCTTCCCCACTCTCACTTCTAGGTGTGGTTATTATGCACAAGTTATGATGACTTTCAGATATTGTGCACCAGAGGTGATGATTGGTGAGAGGATGATGTGGTTCATCATAGGGGTCATGCATTGTAGTAGGAGGGCCTGAGGTTGATTTACTTCATTTTCATGATACCTTACTATTTTGGTTTATGGTAGTGTTTATAGAATGATGAGTATATGATGGTTGTGGCATGTGGAATGATTATGATGAGCATGTGATGTAGTTTTTGGAATAGGTTGAAAGTTGGGGCTTGCCCGTTATGATGAGGCTTATGGTGATATGAGGTTGGTGGATAAGAAAGTGATGAGAGTTCTAGGATAGGCAATGTTAGGGAATGAGAGTGAAAAATCATCGGGGAAGAGATGCATGGTAAATTTTCTTGATATGCTTCTTCTTATATTATTATACTTGGATGCATTATTTAGTGATCAAGCCTTGGTTAGGTAGAGACCTAATAGACTTGATAAGTACTTATTGATTTTACTGTTTTTTCATCGAGGAATTAGTATTATCTTTTCACATTTTCATGAGAGTCCTTAGGTATGATCCTATTAAGTATACATGTTATGATCACCCTGATATATATATAAAATGTTTTCAAGATATTAAGAGGAAGTGGGAGACTAAGATGGATATTTCTAGCTCGGAGTTTGGAGTTGTTGTGTTATTGGCATATGATTGAATTTTTGGTACATTACTTAGAGATTTTTTTTGTATTCAAATTAAATTACATGAATTATAGGATATTTTTGTATTTTTTCATTTTCCTTATTTTATGGAGTTTTTTGGCGGTCAATATCCTATCTCCCAATCCTACTTTACTATTGAGGGTAATGTCACCCATATGTGTGACCTTCTTTATACCATCAGTGATAGTCACCAACCCAGGGCCTACCAGAGGTGAGATTTGGGGGTCATTACCTCTATTTATTCATTTTCATCCTAGGACGGATACCTTTAGAGGGAGGGGATCATGAAAGAGTGTTAGCAAAGCAAGTTTGAGAGATAGGATTGATCTTGGGGTTAAGAACTTGTGAGGATTTCATGATGTGGTAGAAAAATGGTATTAGTGAAGCCTAGTACATGATATATACCATGGATACAAGTTTGTAAACATGATTTTAGGGACCCCCATAATCCGATGCAAGGAATCTGAGATCGTTGAATGAAAAAGTGAAGTGGTTTCACTTATATGGTAGAGACCTAGGTGAACTACAAACATCATGATTATTTCTGCTTGTGATTGAATGGGGTGAAATCCATAATTGAAATAAATTTAATTAAATGAAATTAATATTACATAATACCAAACTAAATGAATCATTGTTTCCCCTTTAAATTATGGCTCTTGGATGTCATCTGTTTTTTATTCAGGCTGGTGAGGTTCAGCAGGCTGACCCGATTGATAGATTAAGGGTTGACCTGGCTGAGGAGATTGAGTAATGGAAGAGGACATTGGGTACCTTTCAGTGGAAGGATTTGGAGAAGTATGATGGTATATTCTCTGATCTTGGAATAAATCTTTATTTGGAGGAGCTTGAGATCACCTTTGGTTTGATTCAGGCATGGGTGGAGTATTGGGTTTCACTCGCAGTCAGTCAGATGAGTGGTGAAAAGTGTTAGGGGTGGATGTTGTATCTTGGGGAGCATAAAGAGAAATATGTTCCATAGTTGGAATCCTTGAAGGAATTTTGAGTGGAATTATTATCGTCAATGATGAAAGAAATAAAGAGGCAAGAGTTTCTTTCTCTTTTGTAAGGGAGTATAACTATGTGACAGAATGAAATCTGGTTTAAGGATCTTTTTTGTTTCTCCCTCAATCTTTTTCCTGATGAGGAGTCCCATGCATTTCATCTTTAAGTATCACTCTAGATTTCTATCCTATATGAAATTATTTTGTTTACATTTTCAATGTATTTTGAGGTGTAGAATAAGGTATAATTTATTGAGTATATGTACTCACAAGAGGGAATTTCACAAGAGGAGATCCATCAGTTTTCCTTAAGAAAGAGATTTATTGGTGATCAATCTCAAATATCGGGTCCTTTGAGGTTTTTACAAGTGGGGAGTCAGCCTCAGTAGTTTAATTTTTTTTATTTTTAGAGGCTAATAGTTCCCATGATTTTCCTAGGGACTCTAGACTAGTGTGATATGTTTATGGAGGCTATGGTCATTGACAGAATCAACGTCCAGTGGTATTTTGGGCTCGGTGTCATGACCTATCCCCACTCACTATATTAATAGTAACTAGATTGGTTCACCCCATGATGTCACAATTCTTTTTTTCCTTGTAAGACTTTATAATATTTTAAATAATATTTTTAGATCCAAGAGCTGACTCAACATGAGATTCTGGGGCCCCGTGGGGATCGGTATGGATATATTAAATATATTATATCATACGTAGGTATCTTTTTGGAATAAATGGTTCTCCTATTGTTTGAGATCCCAAATGGAAAAATCAGGATTGTGGATGTTTTTGAAATGTGGGGTTTTCCTTAGGCATGACATAAAGTTGGTCAATGTTGGGAATTCTATGAAAGGTGAGTGAATTCCATAATTAATTAATTAATTAAGAGGAGTAAAATACACCCTCCCATTTTTCTTCGTGTATACGAAAGGAGGTGGGAGGTTTTCTCTCATGGTTTATGGGTGAACCAAATAGAGGAGGAACTAACAAAATTTTTACTTGATTATGATCAAGACTCAATCAAGGTGAACCAGATTCTAGGCATCTCCTTGTACCCAAAGCTTCGGTATTTTCATCATTATGAAGGAGAATTTTGAGTTTTGGGACCTGATCTACATTTCTACATTGTTTTAATGTTTTAGATCCCCTTTTATGACCACCAAGTACTCCCTAGGGGTTTATCTATGAATATTAGGGAAAAAACATGGATTTTGAGTGGTTCACATATACTTTTCATTCAAAAATCCTGATCCCATGGAGTGTAGTTCAGGAGCACACATTGTGTGTTCTTCCTATTTGGGGAAGAATAATTTTTGGGGACTACACGTGGTGTAATGAGAGTATACTCCATGTAGTGTGACATGGCCATGTGGATGAGTACATGGATAGAAAACCCCATGTAAGGGAGACATGGTCATGTAGTAGTACATGACCAGACCCAGGTGTACATGGGCAATATACCAAACACAAAAGCATGGTCCAGGAACATAGACATGGGATAGGTGTGGTAAGACACACTATGTAATTAATGTAAACATCATGTAATACATATATACACCATGTAATCCTACATATCCATCCAATCCATATGTAGTAGAGGACACGCCCAGGTGCCTAGGTGAGGTTACACACTATGCGACCCAAGTACATTCCATATAATTCTTGCATGAGACTTCCACATTGTGGAAATCCTCCCTTGAAACTTATATTTGGGCCCATGAGTAGCCTATATTGATTATTTTTTTTCATGTAAAACGCAATGGTAGCCTTTATTTTTTCAGTTGAGTTATGACATATGGTTATTTGATCTTGAAGATTCATTCAATGATGTTTGGACATTGGTAGTGATTGGGTTGTATCACTAGTGATTTTGGGGTTGGTAATCCCTTATTATTGTAGGGTGAGGGTCCCCATGCTCTTTAATCAGGTAGAGTTGGTACTACCCCCATATATAGGGTGATGCTCCTCTATTTATAGAGTGGTACTCCCCCATTATTTAGCTCTATTGGGGGGAAGGTCCTCTATGGGAGTAAGTGATCCCTTGGATATGGAACATTGTAGCGAGGAGTGGGCCTCTCCACATAGATTATAGTGAGGTTGTGTTTGGTGATGGGTATTATAGTTGGTCCCTTTGAGTTACAGGAAGATTCATTATTCTTAGCTGGGATATGGAGATAAAGATTCATTTTCTTCCTCATTTGGGTTTCTTTATGAGCATATATATTGGGCTTATCTATATCCTCTTGATTTTAAGATTGAGCTGGCTGTTATTATTTATATTTCCCCCTTTTTAGTTTTTGGTATGCCTACTCAGTATGTTTATACTCACCCCTTCATGGGATTTTCCTGCACATGATGTGTATTTTGCAGGCAATAAGAATATTAGAGGTGATATTGGGGAACCTGATTTCGGTGGAGCTTAGAGGCACCTGGTGCTGGTCATGTTCATTGGTTGGATTTAGGATTATGATTAGAGCTCTATTTAGATTTTCCCCTCTTATTTTTTTGTTAGGTTGAAGCCTATTTTCTGGTTAGATGTTTATTTTTCCCCTGTGTATTTTTATTACAGTCCTGTACTCTGATTCTTTTCTAGAGGTTTGTTGCATGCATGGTTGTACTCTAGATGTTTAGCCTTTTATTTTTGTATGTATTCACTTATACATGGTGATGGATACGTGTTCATACATAAATTTACTTTGGGTAAGGCCTCTCATATTCATTATTTCTTACTCGATACTTGAGGATAGACCTTAACCTATTAGAGGTGCACTTGAGGTCATCACACCCAGCTCACCGCTGTCCATACGGGCCCCAGTGTTAAGGCCGTGATAGAGTGGTATCAGAGGTGGATCGTCCTTGTATTGGAGTAGATTTGGATCCATGATGAGTATTGGTTGTGGAATTATGGTAATAGTGTTAAAGTGTATTGAGTGCGGATTTCAGGCTCGGTAACCCAATGTTGTTGTGACATCCAACGTATCCATTCACTAGGAATATGACTACATGCTTGTTGACTTGGCATACTAAGACCTCATTTATAGGAAACCTTTAGTACATGCATCATATAGGATTGGTTTTTTTGACTTTCATTTCCATATTGAGTCATATCCCTAGATATTCTCATCTAACCATGGTATGTCTTGATAACTTTCAAGATGCCTCCACGATGAAAACCAGCAAGGGTGCCAACACTGGATCTTGATGATTATCCATTGAGTGACAAGACCTCAGTTCAAGGAACCACTCATGAGGTGTTTCCTCTTGGTAGTCATAGAGAAGTGTCACCAATAATTTAGTAGGTTGTGAATCTACCCCTAGTGGTTTAGGAAGATGATCTACTGCCTATGGTACAACTGATATCCCCAACAGGCTAGGACAATGATGCATGAAGGATAAGAATGTTGTGAGGGTTCTATAATTAGAGACCACTAAGGTTACACAAAGAGCTATCCCCTTAAGTAGAAAAATATTTTCCTGAGTTGATGTTCTGAGTCTTCAGGATCATTCACACCCCAACAGATCAGATGTTTATGCTTGCAACGAGACTTCTACATGGAGCAGTAGAGCACTAGTGGTGTATGATCATGCAGACCCATGATGATACTCACTCTCATTGTGAGACTTCCAACAACTATTTCATGATGAGTACTACCCCTCGATCATTTTATTCGTAGAGATACAAAATCTTCTCAAGACGTAGTAGGGTGGTATGATGGTTGCTAAGTATTCCACGTGGTTCATCAACCTCTCACATTACTCCCTTGATATGGAATGAGATGGATACTTCTAGACACAGAAGTTTGAGCATGAATAAATCATCAGGGTTTTGGTATAGAAGACATACTGATACCCAGAGTTAGACCCGTGGATCTGTGGCTTAGGAAGTACACATATGGTCCAACTAGAAAGGAGAGGGATGATGCTATACTTGTGATAGGCGAGGTCACATGAATCATGATTTTATAACCCGACACACTAAGTAGGATAGGCAGGTATTGGATAGAAAACCATGGCATAAGAATAAACACAAACATGGATCTCCTAGGAATGTTTATAGAATCCCTTAGGGAGGTGGTTTTGATATAGGAGTTAGTGGAGATCTGGATATAGGAGCTAACGGTGGAGGAAAAATCTTGAGACACTTCCACCACTACCATTTGGTGTCCCACTGTAGGCCCATAGGGTTGGTAGACATGTCCACACTGTTGTAGGCCATAAAGGGATATGAATAGTCAATTCATGAGATGATTTAAGGTAAAATATGTATCTTTTTCTACTCTTACTCAATTATTAGTAGACACATTCATGTGAATTGTTTTATCTCCATATCCCTTGTGAGGGAGATAGAGCTTCCTATTGAGACCTTAGCCCAGAAGCTATGGCTAGAAGTTCCTTCTAGGACTGATTCTGATGTATCACACATCTGCTGATAATTCACATTAACTTTTTGTGGTGAGAGTTCCACATTGGATTTATTGGTCATCATAATAAAACCTTATGAAATCATCTTGGGTATGGAATGGTTTTTTATAGTATGTTCCTAGATTGACTATCATTGTAGGAGAGTTATATTCCTTCATCTAAATGGGATGATATTATATTTTTGGGTGATCTCATGGCTAAGAGATTTGGGATCACGAGTAGTAAACAATGACCCATCACCCATCCATTATAAATTTTAACCCTAGTTTTAGTGGGATCTTAGAGCATCTCGTTTCCAACTGTAGTAGCGGATTATATGGAAATGTTTCTCGAGGATGTTCCAAGACTACCTTTGAGGTAAGATACCTACTTATACATCAAATTATACCTCAAATACTACATTGATATCTTTTTTGGAATATAAAATGGTCCCTATTAAGATCAATTAGTTGAGGGTGTAGTTGGAAGACCTTTGAGATAAAGGTTTTATCAGACTCAGTGTGTCTCCCTAGGCATCTACTGTTTTGTTCGTTAAAAATGTGGATTAGAGATTGATTCTTTGTACAGATTATCATTTCATAAATCAGATAATGATAAATAAAAAGTACCCCTTTCCAAGGATTGATGTCCTTTTAAACCAGTTGGGAGGTGTGAGTTGGTTCTCAAATATCACTCTCTGGTCTAGCTACCACCACTTGAGGGTCCGCGAAGATGATATTCTAAAGACAACATTATGATTTCTCTATAGACACTATGAGTTCTAAGTGATGCCTTTTTTTGTGACTAATTCCCCTTCCATGTTTATTTATCTTTTGAAATGAATATTCCAGTCATACTTGGATTGATTTGTGGTTGTATTCATTGATGAAATTCTCATATACATTACATCAGAGGAGGAGAATTCAAGGAATTTTAGGTTAGTCCTAGAATTACTTTGGGAGAACCATATTTATAATAAGATATTAATTTTTAGTTTTTGGATCCATGAGGTTTTCTTTATGGGGCATTTCATCTATGATCCTAGTTTATATTTGGACCTAGAGAAGATTGATGTAGTTATTTATTAGGAGCTACCCAAGAGTATGTATAAGGTGTAGAGTTTCATTGGTTTGGTGAGATAATATAAGAGGTTCATGAAATAATTTTATATGATAGAATAAACTTTAAATACCTTGATTTATAAAGGGATTCCATTTATCTATATTGATAAGTGTCAGGGTGCCTTCGAGGAGTTAAGGAAGAGGTTTACCAGTGCTATTGTGTTGAGGATATCAGAGGAGGGTGCTAAGTACATAGTTTTTTTCAATGCCTATAGAGCTAGGATAAATTGTGTATTCATGGAGAGGAATATGGTGATCACTTATGGGATAAGGAAATTGGGACCCCATGATAAGAACTACATGACTCAAGATCTAGAGTTGGTAGTGGTAGTCTTCACTCAGAAGATGTAGAGACACTATCTTCTAGGTGATTGTTTTTTTACTCAGACCGTCAAAGTCTCATGTACATATTCACCCAGAGTGTTATTAATCTAAGATAGAGGAATTGGTTAGAGTTCCTATGGGACTCCAGTTTTAAGATAGTTTATGATCCTGTGAAGGAAAAAATGGTGGAAAATTACCTTAGTAAGAAGTCACATTCTCACCTGGTAGAGGAGGAATCTGAGTGGTTTTCTTCATTACACCTGCCCCTGGTGGAGGAGGGGGTGTAGTTTTTCTTCATTTGATGGTGGTGACTCCTCTTATTATTTATCATGTGAGAGATTCTCAGTTGGGAGAAATTTACTATTTGGTTTTCATGATCAGATATCCTCAGGAGATGTACTTTAGGGTTTCTCTAAAGGAGGGGATTACATTATTATTTTATGGGAATAAATGGTGGTTTCAGTTGGATCATGGGAGGAAGTGATGAGAGAGTTTCACGATTACCCATTGGATGAACATCCTAGTGAAGAAAATATGTATAGGGACCTTTAGTGACATTTTTGGTTGTCTGGCATGAGGTAGAGTGTCCTTGAGTTTGTCTCTCGGTGTCTCACATGTCAGTAGGTAAGTATTGAACAACCGATTCCAATAGGGTCAAACCAAACCCTTGAGATCCCATAATAGAAGTGGGATGAAATATAAATAGATTTTTTATAGGGATTACATTGACATTAAGAGGCTACAATGATATCTAGGTGATTTTTGATGGACTTACCAAGTCAACACACTTTCTTACCATCCAAGAGCAGAGCTCAATTAAAATTTTGGGGTATTTGTACATGAGGGAGGTCATCTAAATTCATGGGGTACTATTGGGGATCATATTTTAATGTGATTATTTATTTACTTCACATTTATGGAAGGTCCATTAGCACGATTTTGGGACCCAGTTGCGGATGAGTGAGAAATTTCTCCCCCAGATGGACGAGAAAACTGAGCGGACTATCTTGGAGTTGGAGGATATTATTTTATTCTATAGGTTAGAATTTATATGGATCTAGGAGGATCACTTTATATTTATATGGTTCACTTATAATAATATCTACCACTCTAATATCAGCATGAAACATTTAAAATCCTTGTATGGGAGGTCTTGTAGGTTACCATTGTGATGGACTAAGGTTAGAGAGACCTCTCTTGTTGGACCTAAGATGGTGCTGGAGATTATGGATAAAGTAAAAGTGACCCATGAGAATATGAGGAAATCCTAGAGTAAACATAAATTTTATGCATGTCTTCGTTGTAGGCCTTCGGAGTTAGAACAGGGAGACCATGATTTTATGAGAGTCCAAACGATGATGATTACAGAGATTTGTCTAGGGAAGCAAGATATCATTGAGGTTCATTACACCACTCTAGATCCTATGGATAGTTAGAGAGGTTTCTTATCATTTATCCTTACCTCTATAGTTGTATTGAGTGCATGATGTCTTCTATGCGTCATAGTTGAGGAGATGCAAGCATGATCCATAACACGTTACTAACTGGGGTGAGCTAGACATAGTGGACGAAGCCATATTTACAAATTATTCAGTATAGATATAATATTAGTAGGATATGATCATTTATGGATGAACCGTTCCTTTGGTTTGTGTGCTTTGGTGGCACAAAAGAATGCAGGAGAGAACCTAGGAGTGAGAGATCTAGATACATTCTCAACGCCCTCACCATTTTGTATATCTTGTACTTTTTAGGTTGAAAATCCTTGAAGTAGGGGAGAATGTAATGAATCTGTTTTTCCTTATAAGACTTTAGAATATTTTAAGGAATATTTTTGGATCCAAATTCTGAGTTAGCATGATATTCTTGGGGCTTGAGGAGCTTAGTATTGATATATTAAATATATTATATCACATGCATGTATCTTTTTTAAATAAATGGTTCTCCCATTTTTTGAGATTCCATATGGAAAATTCAAGACTGTAGTTTTCTTTGAAAAGTGGGGTTTTTCTAAGTGTGACATAAAGTTGGTTAGCATTGAGCATTTGGTGGAAGGTGAGAAGATTCCATAATTAATTATTTAAGAGGAGTAAAATACTCCCCCCTTACATTTTTCTTTCTACATGTGAAAGGAGGGAGGATGTTTTCTCCCATGACTGATGGATGAACCATGAAGAGGAGGAACCACTAGACTTCATCCTTGATGATAATCTAGACCAGATCAAGGTTTATCAGCTTCTAAGCATAGCCTTAGACTTGGAGCTTTAGCATTTTTACCATGAAGTAGGAAAATTTTGAGTTTTGGGATCCAATCCCCATTATTGTGTTGTTTTATGGTTTTATATCCCCTTTTATGACTACCAAGTACCCCTAGGGGTCGATATGTGTGTATTAGGGAAAATGGGGGTTTTAGGTGGTTTATAAGGATTTTCCATTTAGAAGTCCCGATCACATGGTGTATAGTTCATGAGCACATGTCTCATGTTATTTCCATTTAGGGAAGATGGTTTTTTGGGGACTACATACCGTGTACTTAGAGTAAACACTATCTAGTGTGACCTATCCATGTGGATGAGTACATGAGAATACACCCCATTAAAGGGGGTCATGTTTGTATAGTAGTACACGACTAGACCTGGGTGTATACATGCATGATTCTAAGTACACGAGCATTGTATAAGTATACAGACATGGGATAGGTGAGTTAAGATACACCATGTAATTCATGTACACTCCATGTACTCCTACATGGACATCCAATCCTTGTGTAGGAGAGGAAATTCCTAGACATCTATGAGAGGTTTCATTTCATGTGACCCAAGTATACACCATGTACTTCTTGTATGATACTTCCACCTTGCGGAACCCCTCCCTCACAACTCGGATTTTGGCCCGTGAGTAGCCTATCCTGAGTAATTTTCCTCGTAGAACATGATGGTAGCCCTTATTTTGATAGTATAGGTATGACATGAGGTTCTTCGAGTGTGAATCTTCCTTTAATGATGTTTGGTCATTGGAAGTGATTAAGTTGGAACACCATTGATGTTGGGTTCGGTACTCCCCAGTTTTAGTAGGGCACGATTCCTCCATGTTTTTTACTCAGGTAGAGTTGGTACTCCCCCCCATATAGAGGGTGTGAGTCCTCTATCTATGGAATGTTACTCCCCCTCTTTCGAGCTCTAGCAGGGACTAAACCCTCTAATGGAGTAGGTGATCCCTCAGTTGTGGAGAATAGTAGTGAGGAGTGGGTCCCTCTATATAGTTTCTTGTGAAGTTTTTCTTGGTTTTGGGCATCAAAGTTGGATTCATTGAGTTTTAGGAAGACTCATCATTATTAGATAGGCTATGGAGATAGAGATCCCCTTTCTCTCTCATTTTCATTTCTTTATAATAATATCTACTAGGTTTATCTCTACCCTCTTTCTTTTGGGTTTGGGATGTTTAGTTTTGTTTATATTACTCCCTTTTTAGTTTTTGGGTCACATACTGGGTATGTTTATACTAAACCATGCATGGTATTTTCCCACGCATGATGTTTCTTGTGCATATGATAGGAATATCATAGGTGATATTCGTGTACCTAGTTTTGGTGGATTTTAGCGACACTTAGTGCTGGCATTGTTCGGTGGCCAGCTTGGGGATTACAAGTTGGACCCTATTCATATTTTTCCCTATTTCATTGTAGTTAGGGTGGGACTACATTTTTCATTAGGCATGTATTTTTTCACTTTATATTTTTTATTATAGTGTTGTACTCTGATGCTTTACAAGAGGTTTATTACATGTATGGTTTTATTCTAGACGTTTATCCTTTTATTTTGTATCACTGAACTTTTTCATGAGGATGGATATGTGTGAATGCGTTGGGTACTTAGGCTAAGGCCTCCCATATTAATTATTTCTTACCCAGTTCTTGTCACTATACCCTATAAAATTGGATGTTTTCTTGGGTTTATCACACTCAGCTCACCGCTAACCAGGCAGGGACTGATGGGTGAGTCAACAACACATGACCTCAACTGCACCTCCCCAATTTCCAGAAGTATCCAACTAGTAGTTAGGGTATAAGAAGGTATTGAGGGGAGGATATACCCCTATATAATATTACTCAATAGAATATAAAATAACCAACCATAAATAAAAAGTAACATCCATCATAGTATTCAAACTATATAAGATCAAATGTACTATGCAACTCGAATGATCATGCTCAGAAAAGTAAATACATATAGATCACCCACTAGAATGATTGATATATACAAATAGAATATAAGAATAAAATAAATGTAAAGAAGGATCAACACAACTCTGATACATACCGCATCCTGATCTATTGATATCATCTGAGATTCCCTACTTAACCATGTTATCTAGAGACTCATCCCAACCTATGCCTGTATTAACTATGTGATCACTTCTTAGGTACCCATGTGCAATGGAGGTTTGAGCAGGGTGTGATTACAGAACTCAGTAGGGAACCACCAATGTAGTCTCAGACTAACCTATATATGTTGTGATATATTCATATGAAATTATCGGCTGGAATAAATAAATAAAATATAGACCAAAAACAAACAAATAAATAAACCACTATAATACATATTTTTCTCGATTCCAGAGTGTCTATGAGCATTTCACAATGATCCCACCTACACATTGTCACCATCACCCCATGGGCATACATGTATAACATGGTCCATACCTAATAACCATTTTTGACCCAAAGGACCATGACCCCAATCAAATATACCCACCCCAACCAATGATAAAGAGTCTCTAATAAGGATTATAAACTTAGGGGAAACTTTGTTCAGTAACTAGGGATCTTGTGATCAAAACTCCACTGATGAGTACAAGACCCTGGGGAGTCACTTGGTATACCTCATCCTTAAGACCTCAGGATAAATCCCATATCAATACCTAGGAATTATCAATGCCCGACCAATGCATGATTCCCAGAGGTGGTAGGACTTATGAAATCCTATATGGACAAGTGTGACTGATTCATAAGAAACCTAGAAAATCAAAGGAAATACCCTCCCTGGATCCCATGATAAATTTTCTAGGCATCCAATACCCCATGTCTCCTCAGTTGAACTATATCTAGTGCATCCACTTGATCCTAGGGGGTTTACTAGGAATAAATCAAGGGTATACATCATTCACCCTTGGTATGTACAATATCCATGAAAATATATGTAAACCCACACAACACCTCATAATACCATTTGAATCCTATGTATCATGAGCATTCGGAATGGTCTACTGCTATCTCTATTCAAATCCTATCACCCAAGTATTCACAATTGTATCTCTATTTTGAAGGAACCCCAACCAACTTAGGCATTCTTATATATGTTAAACCACATAAATTTGATGATGGATACAAGGTACCACCTCTAGGAATACACTAATGTATCAACCATATCATTGTATGCTAGACGAGATATACATCTTCTCCCAAAATACCATGATACCAAATCCCAACTTACTGGGTATCCAAGGGTCTTATCTATATCATTTAGTGATTAATGGGAATCACATGAAATCAATTCAGTTCCAAGACCAATAGCCTATTCCCAAGAATCTTGGAAATAAAATTTCATCATGTTTGAATATAAATAAATATACAACCAGGGATAACTGATTTCTAACACTTATCACTATTATCACAACCACCTTTGGGCTTACATGTCAGTTTTGGTTCTAACTAACACCCACAACAATCACTACCCACCAATTTTTCTAGGAATTTTAGTCATTGGATAACCCCACTAGGGCCCCCTAGGTCACATCATAGTAGATTCACCCTCATATGGGACCTCGATCTCAATAAAATACTTGATTTAGCACCCAATTCTCAGATGAGACCACACTCCTCAGCATCATCAATAGAGTAGCAGGACCTTGTTGAAAAAATAGATTTTCCATATAGAAAATGGTTAAAGTGATGGTTCATAACCCAACCTAGTTAATAAAGTCACTGTTTTTGTTATCTCACCCAACCCTTCATCCATGTCCTATGGTCAATCCACCTAGGCTAAGCATGTCTCACGTCAAGGTCTCAAGCATTAGCGTCTGAGGTAATTAAGCCATTACTAAGGACCCTTGTGGTCTTAGAACTTTGTGTAGCCTTCCATTTTAAGATAAAACATTTCATTAAACAAGTTCATCACCCTCAATGGTGGTACCACATAACACATGTCACATAAACTTGCATAAAACATAATGGTAAGTATGTAAGACCACTTACCTCAAACGAAGCTTTCCCATAAATTCCAAAGGGAAAACGGCTCCGCAAAGGATCACCAAGATCCATTCATGTTTGATCATTCAAAAATTATAACAAAATTTCATACTTGACCTCTAGTGAAGCATCACAGTTGATCCCTCAACTATTCAATACTAACATTGTGTTCTACTACAATAAATGATGTATTCATCATCCAATAAACTCATATCATTATAACCATCCCAAGACCAAAACCCATGATCATAATCCACCCAATATCATATCCAAATTTGTACCTAGAATTCACTGAGTAATCTAGAAGCACTCGAGTCTATTTATCCACCAGTATCAAAACCCCAGGATGATCTTATAATGAATAATCCTATACACCCACAACCATATTCACACAAGGGTAATAAAACTACAATCAACATTCTTATCCCCACTATAAAAGTTTCCTTTTCATCATTTCACTTGATCAAAAATACAAACACCATAGCCTATACCTTCTCCATTCTTGAATGTGCTATCTGGATGTGGCCCAAAACACTTATAACCAAGAATTATCCTAACATAAACCATCACCCATTCTTAGGTTTTGGTCATAAAACTCACAACATTTAATAAGATCCACTCTATAACAAGGGCCTATATCTCCTATGGCTAGTGGAGCACTACCCGCCATACATATTTCCTTACACCACTATGTGAGTATATTCTTAGTTGATTCTATCATCAAACACATGTCACTCCTTTAGATCCATTACCATTACAACAAAATCATCACATTATTTTAACCAACTCTTGTATTGACCATGTCATTGTACTCGATACATTTTTAGTGACTCTTCTACTCTATAGGGACATTTAAAAACCATTTTTTGACCCTTGAGACATCATTCCCATAAGCATCTCATCTAACTAATCATCCCTCAACTCAGACATCGCCTCTCACCAATCCATGTTTCAACATGAACCTCATTTTACTAGTACACACTATCTTGATCTAATAAAAAAATCAAGTTGTGCATGCCTATGATGTGTCTAAACCCAAAAATACAACTCACAACTCTACAATTTTCACATCATTGAAACTAAATAGACATACTCCATGACATTTTATCTTGCCAATCTAACCACACTTTTATCCATCACCCGAAGTCATTCCAAGAAACAAACATCTACATGTGCTCCTATAACACTCAGTAGCATGTTTAAAGCACTATCAATCTAGGTGTCTTCCCTGAGAAATCTAATCCATCCGCATTCCTATATCAAGCATTATAATATAGTTCCATTTATAAATAAAAGAACCTGAAGAAATCACCCATGCTTCCTGCCTCAAAGGCACCCTTAAACCTGATGCAACCCCTCTCACAGGTTTCCCTCAATAATATCATGGATTTAAATCCCTAAACATTGAGTCACATATCAAGGGTCCCAAATTCCTCCCACCTATCCAAAAGACTATAATCTCAACAAAGGTAAACTCAAAAGAAACATCTCATGTTCTTGTCTACATATCATATGAAATATCAAGTGCCAACACCCTCTCAAGGGTCTTATATTAATAGTGTAATCATAAGACATCCCAATATCCTACCAAGGCACTGAATCTCACTGAGAATATTATACAAAACTACCGCTTGATAATCACAACTCAGGAAAATTCCCCATGGAATCATCCGGGATGATTTTTTTAAGGAACCATGTTCACAATGTTTGGTTAGATAAATTTTAATTCCAATATATATAGTAAAATTCCATATTGGTTGTTAATGACACTTTAAATAACCAAACCCAAGGCAATCACCCTCTTTGAGAATCTTTACACTAGATTTCTCCCTATATGTTCTAATCATAGATCACCAATACATATATAAAAACATAATCTCCCTAAGAAAATATATATCAAAGGGAAACTATAACCACATACTCAGTTAAGTATAACAACATTACAAGCTATATGGGAAAACATTGTATAGGTTGTTACTAGACCTTTAAAAAACCGATCATTTGGTCACATAACATAGACATACTCACTAAATAAGAATCACCCTATGATGATCCAGATCAAATAACCATAAACACCACCACATGATTTGGTTAAATAGAGGTCCATTACAAGCTATATAGGAAAACACCATATAGGTTTGTACTGATACTTTATGTAACCAAACCTATGAAAAACTCACCCTCATTGGGTGTACCTATAAGAAAAAAGTCACCCTTGCTAACCCATAGAGGTCTCCACTCATCCCTTTCCTAAGGTATAACAACTCCATCATCTCTATAGGATCCATAAGACCCACCACCAAAATAAACATTCATATGCAAGTTATCCCAACCGAGTAGAATTCAACCAAGTACTTATATAGGAAAACACTGTATGAGAATTTGATGAAAATTTAAACAAATAATACTTTTTAATCAGCAATATTGGTAACACTAAAAGGATTATATCATCTAGATCATACATGTATGATATGATACACAAGATTCCATTTTCCTCTATAGGCCAAAATCTAAATCCAGAACTGGTCTCTTGAAAACAAGACAAGACCAGAGCCAATAACTCATAAGTCATAAAGCTCAAATTGCATGTGCATCACATGAGGTGAAAATTACAAACAACCATAACATCAAAAAACAAAATCATCAATCTCGTACATATGGTAACCTAGTCTTTTATCGGTAAAGGTATTTGTGACACATCTATCTAGATTTTGTTGTAAGATTCAACACACCCCTATGTCTCCATTCTACCAAATCTCAAAACAATAATAAAATAATAAAAACATGATTTGATATAACTTTTTAACACCTAAACTTGGAACACTCTATAAATAGTAACCACAATAGTTCTCCACATGACTACAAGCACACCTCCCTAAATGCTAGAGGCTACTGAATAGAAATGAGTGTCTAAAGAGGTATCGAGGGGAGGCTATACCCCCTTTATTAGAGTGAATAATAGAATATAAAATAACCAAACATCAACATAAAAGTAACATCTATAATATTACATATACTATATATCCAATATCCAATAATAAAATGATATGTATCATACAAATCAAATGGTCATGCTTAAAAGAGTAAAAATAGAAAAAAATTCCACTGGGATGATTGACTTATAGAAAAAGACTACAAAAATAAAATAAATGTATAGAAGGCTCTACTCCACTCAGATCTATACCAAATCTCAATATCCTAATATCATCTGATCTATCCCACTTGACCATGCTATTATGGGCCTCACCCCAACCTTTTCTTGTAATAACTGTGTGATCACCACTTAGGTACCCATGTGTAATAGAAGATAGAATAGGATTTGAGTACATAACTTAATAGGTAACCACCAACAGGTTCCCATACTAATAATTATATGTTTTTATATGAGTATATGACATGATCAGATAAAATAAATAAATATATTATAGATCACAAAAAAATAAAAATAAACCTCCACAATGTCTGATTCGACCTGATGCTAGAGTGTCTCTAAGAATTTCATGATGACCAAACCTCTATAGTATCACCACCACCCCATGGGTTCACACATATAACCTAGACCATGAACAATATCCATCATTGATCCTCAGGTCCAAGACCCTAATCGACTATACATACCTCATCCAATTCTACAGCTTATCTGAGCATGAGAATCACCTTAGGGGAACCTCTATTCACTCACTATGGTTCCCATGCTCACACCTCCACTGATGAGTAGTAGACCTTAGGGTTTCACCAAGAATCCCTCATCCTAAATCACTCAAACTAAACCCCATGGTAATAACTAGAGATTCTCGATGTTAAGCTGACATCTAATTCCTAGGAGATGGAGGCCCAAAGTAATCATATACATCTAGGTGTGACTGACTACTAGGTGACCCAGGAAATCAAAGATAATACCCTCCCTAGATCCCATGATCAATTTCTTAGGCATCTAATACCTCACATATCCTCAGTCGAACCATCTCTGGTTCATCCTCCCAATACTAGGTGGTATCCTAGGAATCAATTGAGGGGATCCATCTTTCACCATTAGTATGTCCAAAATCCATGTATGGGGATGTATTCCCGCCTGTTACCTCATACCACCATTCGAATACTTGGTATCACAGGTATTCACAATGGTATACTAGTACCTGTATTCATATCCCAACACCAATTATTTCATAATGGTATCATGGTTTTGAATAAACCCCTACTATCCCATGCATTATTGTATGTGTACAACCTTGTAGCTCTAATATTTCACCCTAGGTACCACCTATAGGCATCCACTCTAGCATAAATTGTATCATGAGATGTTATCCAAGCTAGGAATCTATCCCAAATATACCATGAGTCTAGATATCAACATAATAGGAATACCAAGGTCTCATCTATATCATCAAGTGATTTCCGGTCATCTTGGGCAATCAAAATAGTACCAGAACCAATGGATGATTCCCAAGAATCCTCAAAAATCACATTCCATCATTCATGAAAATAAATAAATATAAAACTTGGGTTTAATGAACTCTCACACCCATCAATATCATCATACCACCATTTTGGATTACATGCTAGTTTAGGTTATAGGTGAAACCTATAACCATCACCACCCAACACCCGCTTCAGGTCAATCAGTCATCAGGGCATCCGATAGGTCTGTCTAGGTTGATTCATATCAGAGGAATGCTCACACGGGTCTTCAATCTCAATAAAAGTCTTGGGTTAACACCTGATGCTCAGGGAACATCACACTCATCGAAATCATCAATAGAGTAGAATAGCCTTACCTGCTAGAATAGATTTTCCATGTAGACAATGTTCAAAGGGATGACCCATGACCCATCCTAGTTGATAAGGTCACTCTCTATCGGCCCACACATCTAATCCATCATCAATTGAATAAGTTATATCCACCTTGTCTAATCACATCTCAAGTCAAGTCCTTATCCATCAATGACTGAGGTGATCAAGAAAATTTCAAAGACCCTCATAGCCTTGACACTCTATGTAGTCTAACCAAGCATTCTATTTTATAATAAAAAATTTATTAAACAAGGTCATCACCCAATATGGAAATAGAACATAGCACATGTCACATAAACATGAATAAACCATAAGGGTTGGTATGCAGGGCCACCTACCTCAAATGAATATTTCCCATAAATTCCTAAGGGGTGTCCCACCAATATCCTTTCGTTCCTATTCTCAGCTCACATAACCAACCGATCTCCTATCTCACACCAAGAAGATTGAAACAATTAATTACATCAAATATAATTAATTTATAATTTTAATTAAAATTGAAAAAATTTGAAAAATATCACTAATTAATCCCGATACACTATAACTAAAGTAAAAATCCCATGAGTGGTCTATAACAGACACCCAACAGCAACCCAAGATAAACACCTAAGCACTATAACCAACTCTATTGTTAATTTAATTTAATTTAAACAAAAACCCTTAAATAATTCCACAACAAAACATAAATTTTAAGATTAAATGAATGAACACACTTGAAAATTATCCCGAGACATCCTCTACCTATGATTCATGAAACCAACTTCAAAATCAAGAAATTTTACCATTCTATAGTGAAATACCCAATTTCAATCTTAACCAAAACAATGTTGAATCAAAATAGAGGGGGAAGGAGGTGGAACAGATAAAGGATAAGATCTTGTACCTTTTGTGATCATAAAGATTACCTAATAAAGTATCCCAAAATCAAGGGAAAGGATGAGATGATAGGGGAGTTACCCAACCAAATGTGTGAGGGAAATAAAAAAATAAGGGGGCTTCCCCTCTTTAACTTAGGGAAAAAATGTAATCCCCCCTAAATATCCTAGTGACTAGTTAGTGGTGTCCATTATCTAAATGATGGTTTATTACAAGCTAGGATGAACTAACCACCCTAGGCTCTCCTGGAACCGTTTGGAGCCCTTGAGACACCTCCTAAAGCCCAAACCGCATTCCAAAACATGAAATTGATATATAAAAACTTCTAGAATGGTGTTTCAAGTATAGGTTCTAAAACCAAATTGTACACTTAACTTAGAGTTTCAAATTCCATTGGGAATTTTACATATCATATGTTCACAAGGATCTACACTCAGCATGGTGGTGGCAGTTAGGTTTAGTGTAACACCCCAGGATTTTATGGTATATTTCTCTTCAAATAAATTTAATTTTTTCAATAGCTTGTGATACATGCAAACCAAAGTCTAAATGAACCATAATATAGTATAACAATGTAACATAACTATTAAACATGATTAGTGAATAGGAATAACAACATTTTGAAAAAAAAAATAATTTTAAAAGCTTCAGATAAATAAAATATATTGATAAATAAGTACTCATTTTTAGTAGTCATTATATTATTTAAAAATGAATTTTCCTCCAAAATGGTTTTCATTTATTTTTATGAAAAAATAATATAATTAATTTCCAAAACTTGTAGAAAATGTATTTTGGAAAAAACTAAATTCATTTTTTTAAATACACAATTCAAAATTACCTTTGAGTTAATTTTTGATTATTTTATGAAAATATTGATTTTTCGATGAATAGTAAAAAATACTGATTTTTATTGAAAACTATCTTTTTTGTTTCAAGAATTTTAAAAGTTTCATTTTGATTAAAAATTATTTAAAATTATAATTAGTTAACTTATATTATTAATAATCTAATTAGTTCCATTGGAATCAATTTTATGTTGTATTTTGGTATAAAAATTTATTATAATTAAAAAAACATTTTTTATGGAAAACCTATTTTTGTCATATTTTATAGGTATAATTTTAAATTAAATTATGAAACTTCTATGAATTAAATTTGATAAAATGGATTCTGGATTTTTAATCATAATAAATAATATTATTTAATAATATCAACTTAATTTTTGGTCATTTGAATAGTAAAAACAGTAAAAAAATCTATTACCACGATTATGGTTAAAATAGGTTTACTGGGGGGTGGTGAACTAAGATATAAGGGTGATTTTTAAAATTAATCTTATGTAAATCCTATTGAATGGAAATATTTCAACTTAAACCATCCCATATTAAAACATTTGTCCATTTAGAATCATTTGGATTTAGTATGATTTTGTTATATTTTAATGTTTTAAGGAATTCTATGTGTGACCTCTCCTTAACTTATAAAAAGACACCCCTCCTTTATTTTATTTACACCACTTTGAGTCATATAGATTGAAAAAACCCAAAAAAATTATTTTCCCCACTTCCCTATCCATATATTATAGGTTTTTTCCTTCTTAAAATACCATTCAATGGGTCCTTAAGAGAGGATCTAAAGGAGGCCAATCGAAGATGAGGTAATCATCTTAATCAAACTCTTTAAATTTAGTTTTTCTTATAACTCTTATAAATATTGGTAATAATAATAAAATAATAACTAAAGTATCATAAATATAATTATATTTTATTATTATTATGGAACTACCTCTATTAACCCTCTTTTTCATCAAATGGGAAGTGAAAGTATCGCTTGTGCGTACAAATGGACTACCGCCTCCATGTAGAGATATGATTAAATTTCCATAACCATATTTCATGGATGGTTAATACAGTGATTTTAATATTTATAAATTATATTCATGAAATAATTATTATCATTTAATTATAATATCTTATCTACCTTTTTACCTTATAATCTACTAGAAAACGATCATGTCGCTCATGCGTATATATGGACTACCACCTCCATGAATCTATGTGACTAGTTTTTTGTTTTATATTTATATGGATAGAAATAATGATATATTTAATGAATATATATTATATATATTATATAATAATTATTCTTTAATGGTGAATTATTATTTACCATTCTTTCATTCCATCCATCGAAAAGTGAAAACAACGTTCATGTGTACGTACTGCCTACCATCTCTATAAATGGTGTAACTCATTTTTATATCTATAACATTTATGGATGAATATAAATATAAATATATAATGAATATAAATTATTTTTTTATCATTATTTACATTTGGTATATGATTTAACCATTATCAATGTACAAGGATCAGAACTACCAAACCAAAATTATTATAAAAAATGAAACAAGTAACACATAAAAACAACAATTTTAATAAGGAATTATTAATAAATGGGTGTTAAAATGTCAGGATAATTTATGATATTATAATCATGTAAATTATTATTTTATATAATTATAATAAATTTAAATTTATTATATACGAGGTTAGAGTTTTTTTATGAAAGACAAACTTGAGGTAAGTGATTTTCATCTCACATTTATTTCTATGAGACACATGCCATATTCACAACTTGTTTATTTTATGCGGTGTATATACTACCCATGAATTTATTTTATGATACTTCTCATTAAAATTATGGAGATTTAAATATCCATATATGTTTCTATATTTTATGAGTTTTTGATTCTAAAGTTACCAAAGTGGTAAGGGATTTATGTTACAATCCCATTATTTATTAAAATTGTTTATGATTAAGTTTCCGATGAAGAAATTTTACAAAATACCTAAATAATCTCATAATTTTTTTATCCTATGGTTATTTCTAGGTATTACAAGTTTTACTCTAATTTTACTCTCCTTAAAAACATAATATATGGAAAGATTTTTTTTAAAGGAAATATGAATTTATTTCTCTCTTTAGAAAAAAATCCTTTTTCTTCCACAACCACATTTTATAAAAATGTTTTCATAAATTGTTATTATATTATTATATTATTTTTTAAATTCATTTTAACTATGATTTATTTTTTTAAAAATTGTTTAAAATTAATTTTCTTTCATTTTATAAATGAGATAGTTTTGATTTTTATACCAAAAATATGAAAGGAATATTTTCTTTAACATACATAACATGAAAAGAATTTACCACCATCATAACCACTTGATGATTTGAAGATTCATTTATAAGATTCCAAGGTTACTTTCAAAGAACATGTTTTCAATAATATTTTGGAAATTTTTAGATTTTAATGAAGTGAATTAAAATTGAAAAGGAAATATTCCTCAAGAAATATCCCAAGTGATCTTTTTAAGAAATTTTAAATTAAGATGAAATAATTTGATGTTACTTATTATTTATTGGTTATGCGATCCAATTATACCATCCTTATTATTTCGATGGATGGTTTTTTTTATTATGATGATAAGATATTATTGAAACTCATTTATTTTCTATGGGTTTGTTATGATTAAATGTTGGAATGTTTATGAAACCTATTTACTTTAAATGGGTTATGAAGCATGATGAATGATTTATGATATTGTGGAACACAAATGAATGGATTATGATTATGTGATGGGTGGGACTAATTAAATTGTTTTCTATAATTATGTGTATGAAAAAAACTTACATCTTATGTCAATGTTTTGATCTCATGTCTCATGTTCTATTATTCCTTTATGAATCATGTCTTGTGAACTTCCAAGATTTATTCCACAAATCAGGATTATAATCTATGATATGTAGGGTACTTTTTTAAAGATCTTATGCTTATATTATCATAACCTTATTCTCATGTTATGTTTAAGTGATCATTAGTATCTCCCTTGTTTATCCTTATGGGAAATTAGATCTCACCCTTTCTTATCTTTCCTTTATCCAGGTTATTAAGAAGGGTTTTAAGTATGACATGTCTAAAAATAGTGCTAGTTATGAATAATTTAGTGGGAGATAATGTAGATTTCTTATGAATAAGTTTTTTATGCATCCAAGTTTCCAAAGATACTAAACCTATATTGTTCTACCATGGATCATAATGTTATTTATTAAATATTCATCCAATAAGATGTAATATTTATGTATGAAAAGTATGGGCCACTATAGTTGGTATTAGAGCATGGTTATTCAACTTTGGAAACATGGATGAGAAAAATTTATTGATAAACCTTTGAATAATCCTATATATAGTAGAATTTCTTAAATTATGGTAAATAATGGAGTGTGGTTTTCCTATAAAAACATCCCTTGATAGATACTACAAGTGGATGTGGTTTTTATATAGATTAATCTTGGTGTAATAACACCAAAAAGAGTTAGATGAGTATATATAGGCTATCATTCTGATGCATAGTGAATATTACCTTATAACACACCTAGTTTGACACTATTAAGGGATAGTCTTAGGTCAATTCACATTTTATTTATAAACCATTATGAAGGATTAAAATATTTGATGACCATGGATATCATAGTTTAAACCTAAGGTTTCATCGGATTAAAAGAAGTTGTTATGATTTAGACATCCTATGAATGATCTTTTTTAATTATGTAATTTCCCAATATGATTATTATTTATCACACTATGTTTTATGGTCTTAGTAAATGGATGTAAGTAAAAGTAATCATGTTAATATAGAAGGTGAAATACAATTAAATGATTGTAATCATGAGAAATTAAATGTTATGGTGACTGGAATTAAAAATATTGTAGTTATTATTAAAAATATTTCCTAATATATTAATCACACACGAGCTTCTAAATGAGTAACAAAGGGAACAAATTTATATTGAGACCTTTATGAGGCAGTATCTACCATCCTTTAGTTGGTCCACTAATCCACTAGTTGTTGAGCAATGGACCAATACCACTAAAAATTTATTTTAAATTTTATAATGTTTAAGACATGAAAAATTTATTTTAGTTATTTATCATTTGGAAAGAAAAGAAGATCAATGGTGGAATATTATCAATAACATGGGGAAATAAGAGGAAATTTACTCCATATAGAGGGATGAGTTTTATAGATTATTTTTCAATAACTAATTTCCTCTTATTATTCTTATGAAAATTTAAAATAAATTCCTTGAACTAAAGAATAAGTATGTTGAATCTATTAGTACCTATAAGGAAAATTTTACTAGACTTGTGAGGTATGATTCTAGTATTATCATCCAACCAGAAAGTAAGATTGATCAATATTTTAGTTAATTAAACCAAATAACTAAAGGGAATTATCCATAAAATACTTGAATATATATGAATAAATCATTCTATGTGTTATCAAGGTGGAGATGGAGATTAGAGTTACCCATAAATCTCATGGTTTTGATAAGAAAAGAATGATGGTATTTAATGGAAATTATAATAATAAAAATCATAGAGATAAGAATATGATATTTAATTTATACTCAAAGTGTGGAAGGAAATATAGAAGATATTTTATAGAGGGGGCTGGTAAAAATTTCAAGTGTGGAAAGGAATGTCATCGAGTAATCGAATGCCAACGTGATGGGAAGAAAAAGTTAGATAATGACGGAGAAAAAGCACTGAAGTATGCACCACCCAAATTCTAGTGTTTCAAATGAAATAATTATGAGAATTATGCTAACCAGTTATTAAATATTAAGGTTAATGCTGATGATTGATTTTAGAAACCTCTTTAATCCCATAGAAAAATGGAAATCTCATAGGATCAGTATTACTGATGTGGGGTATGATAATGAAGTGGTGAAAGGTACACTTACCATCCACTCTAGAACCACTAATGTCTTATTTTAATATGGATATACCAAATATTTTATATATAAATAATTTTACAAGGGAATCACAATACCACATCAATGATTATATGTTGAATTATTAAAAAAAACCCCTTAATGGTACAATGATCACATATCAAGTCTATGATTATTCTCTAATTATTATTTTTGGGAATTTACTTCCTAAAAATCTTGTTGTTATTCCTTTAGTTTAATTCAATGTTATTTTTGGAATAGATTGTATTTATTTACATAAATAATACATTAATTTTCAAGTAAGAAAAGTAAAATTTTATATTCCGAACAAAACTATGATCATCTATCAGTGCGATAATAAATATGAAATTTCAACAGAAATTATATCAATTATATGGGTGTTGATTACTATTCAAAAGGTTTTTTTATCTAATATGGTTTGGGGAAAAGTTAACTTTGAATATATTCATATTTTATGAGAGTTTATTTATTTATTTTTATAATATTTTCCTATCCTTCATTAGAATCACGAAGTTGATTTTTCAATAGAACTCGTACATGGTGCTATACCTATTTTAAAGACTCCATTTAGAATGGCCCTCATTGAGTTATAGGAATTAAATAAGTAACTCCAAGATAATATTAATAAGGAATTAATTCATCTAAGTGAATTACCATGGGGTGCACCTATTCATTTTAGTAAGAATAAATATGGATCAATGTGAGTCTATATTGATTATTAGGAACTGAATAAGATTACTATCAAGAACAATTATCATCTACCCTTTATTGATGACTTGTTTGATCATTGCATGGATATAAAAAAATTTCAAATATTGTCCTTAATTTTGGATATTATCAATTTAAGGTCAATAAGGATGATATAACCAAGGAAAAATTATATACAAGGTATGGACACTATAAATTTACAGTGATTCCATTTGTTCTTACTAATTTCCCCTATATATTCATGGATTTAATGAATAGAGTCTTTAAAGATAACCTTGATTAGTTTGTGGTATTATTTATAGATGATATTATTATATATTAAATGATAAATGAATAATATTAATATCACTTTAGTATTATACTAAATACCCTAAGAAAGGAGAATATGTATGAAAAGTTGAACAAGTGTAACTTTTGGAAACAAAAAGTTTCATTTTTGGGTTATATAATCTCAGGTGAGGGTATATGGGTGGATAAATCAAAAAATAAAGCTATTAAACATCAGCCTAGACCAAACAATATGATTTATATCCTTAATTTTCTTGCTTTGGATAGGTATTATCAAAGATTTATGGAGAATTTATTATGGATATCTAATCCACTCTCTAAATTAACTTGGAAGGGATCCAATTTACTTTGGAAAGATGATTGTGAGGAAAATTACATGGAAATAAAGAGAAGGTTAGTTAGTGAACCTATTTCTACACTACCCTATAGTGAAGAAGGGTTTGTGATCTATATTGATGAAACAAAGAAGGGGTTGGGATGAATCCTTATACATAATGATATGGTTATAACCTATGACTCATGATAATTAATGGTTCATGAGTAAAATTACTCAAATCATGATTTGGAGTTATCTATGGTAATTTTTTATATTAAAGATATAGATAAATTATCTTTATAGGGAAAGGTATGATGAATATTATAATCATAAAAGTTTAAAGTATATATTCACTCTAAAATAGATTAATATTCATCATAGAAGATGGCTGGAGTTGATTAAAGATTATGATTTCTCCATACATTACCACTATGGGAAAGAGACCAAGGTGGATGATTATTTGAGTAAAAAAGATTACACTATATTATATATTATAAGGATTACAAAAGATAAAATATTTATAATTTTAAAAAGGATTTACCTTGAAATCTCTAAGGAATGGGAGAAATCTTATCTTTCTCAAATAATTTTTCAACCATCAACCAAAGTGAAGATCAAAGAAGTATAGAAGGAGGATGTGGAGTTGAAAAACAAGGTGAGAAATGTTCCTGATATAAACCTTAATTAGGATGGAATTATAGGTTTAAGGAACCATATATGTGTCACATCCATACTAGATTTTAATAAGGAGTAATTTGATAAAGCTTATAGTTCATCATTCTCTATTTATCCTGGAAGTATGAAGATGTATAGAGATTTTAAAGAGAATTTATGGTGGGAAAATAAGAAGAGAGATATTGTAGAGTATGTATCTCAGTACATTATATTTCATCAAATTAAGTATGATAGAAATAACTTTTAGGTAATGTTACAACCATTAATCTTACTATAATGGAAATGGGAAAACATCACCATGATTTTTTTTACTGGACACCCCAAAACATCTGAATTACATAATGTTATTTGGGTTGTAATCAATTTCCTTAAGAATTTAACACACTTTATTGATATTAGAGTTAATTTATCTCTTGACCGACTTTCCAAAATATACATTAAGTGGTAAGGTTACATGGAGTACCGAATTCTATTATACGTGATTGGGATATGAGGTTAACCTCAAAGTTTTGGAAAAGTCTTCATAAAGATTTGAATTCAAAGTTGTGTTTTAGAAAAAGTATTCATACAAAAATATATTGTTGGTTTGATAGAACCATTCAAACTCTGGATGATATTTTGAGTTATTTTTATTTGTATTTCAAAGATGTTTGGTATCAACACCTTCCACTAGTCAATTTTTCTTACAAAAATAGCTTTCAATTGAGAATTTAGATTTATCCTTATAAATACCTATATAGAAATAAGTGTATAAATCCAATGTATTGGTATGAATTTAAAGATATAAAGCTATTAGGACCTGATTTAGTTTATGAAATAACAGATAATGTTAGATTCATATAATGAAACATCAAGGAATCTTAGATTCAATATAAATGTTATTGTGACCATCATCATTGAAATATGGAATTCAAAGTTGGTGAAAAGGTATTTATATGAATTTGTAAATGGAATAAGGTTATAAGATTCAAAAATAAGGGAAATTTTCTCCCTTGGTATATTGGACCCTTCTAAATTCTTGATTGAGCAGGAATGATATCTTATCTCTTGGTACTTCCAATGAACCTCTCCCAAGTTCAGGATGTGATCCATATATCTTTCCTAAGTAAGTTCATAATTGATCCTTAAAATCTCAAGAACTTAGAGATTATACTACCGGATAATGATATTTACTATAAAGAAAAATCAATAGAAATCCTAAATCATAGAGATAAAGTGTAACATAACCAGACTACTCACCTGGTTAAATTTCCTGGAGGAATCAGAATATCAAAGAATCTATATGAGAAACTGAGGATGGGATGTAATATAGATACCATAATTTTTTTATTAGAGTGAAAAAATTTCTAGGGTGAAATTAAATTTAAGGGTGATACAATGAAACGCCCAAATATTTCATGATATATTTCTCTTTAAATTTTAATTTCTTCATTAGTTTGCAATACACACAAATCTGAGTCTAAATGAACTATAATATAGTATACAATTATAACCTAGACATTAAATTAGAGAAATGAATAAGAATAACCAAATTTAAAAAATATATTTAAATTTTTTAGGTAAATAAAATATATTGATAAATAAATACTCATTTTTAGTAAAGTCATTATATTCGGTAAAAATATATTTTCCTCAAAAATGGTTTTTATTGATTTTTTTGAGAAAATAATATAATTAATATATGAAAATTTTATAAAATTTATTTTTCAAAATAATTTTAATTTTTTAAATTATATTCAAAATTATTTTAGAGTGAATTTTTGATAATTTTATGAAATGATCAATTTTTCAATGAATAGTGAAAAATATCTATTTTTATTGAAAATTGTCTTTTCATTTCAAGAATTTTAAAAGTTTTATTTTGTTTTAAAAGTATTTAAAATTAAAAATAGAACATTTATATTATTAATAATCTATTTTATCTCATTATAATCAATTTTACATTGTATTTTAGTATAAAAACATTTTATACTCATGAAAACATTTTTTATGGAAAACCGCTTTTCATTTCATTTTACAAGTTTAATTTTAGATTAAAATTTTCTAATTATATAAATTGAATGTGATAAAATAGATTATATATTTTGAATCATAATAATTCATTTTATGTAATTAGGTCGACTTTATTTTTGGTTATTTAAATAGTAAAAATTGTAAACAAATCTGTTAGCACGATTAAGTTTAGAAGAGGTTTAACAGGGGGGTTAAACCAAGAGATAAAGTTAGGTTTACCAATTAATCTTCTATAAATACTAATTTAAGGAAATATTATGACCTTATACTATCCCAAATTCTAATATCTTTCCATTTAAAAACATTTTTCTTGATTTTTACTTTATTATATTTTAATCTTTTATAAAATTTCAAATGTATCCTCTCCCCCACTTATAAAAGGACACCACAAATTTATATTATTTTTCACAACTTTGAGTCATATATATCAAAAAAATCTAACCAATTATATTTTAAAATTACCCATCTATTATTTAGAGTTTTTTTCATCTTAAAATACCATTCAAAGGGTCCTTAAGAAAGGATCTAAAGGGGGCCTACCGAAGAAGTGGTAATCGTCTTATTTGATATCTTTCAATTTATTTCTTCTTGAAAATACTATAAATATATGGTATTAATCATGAAATAATAAATTATATATCTTCAATATAATGAAATTTTATTATGTTTATATAACAACCTTTATCCGTCATTTCCATCAAATTGGAAGTGAATGTATCGCTCGTGCGTACGTGTTGACTATCGTATCTATGTAGCGACACAATTAATTTTACATCACCATATTTCTTAGAAGGTTATTATGGTGGTTTTAAGATTTAAAAATTATATTTATGACATAATTATTATTCTATAATTATAGTACTATATCTACCTTCTTACCATCCAATCTGTTGGAAAATGATAACATCACTTGTGCGTACATATGAAATACCACCTCCATGAAGCGGTGTGATTAATTTTTCTTTTCTAGTTTAAATTGATCGTAATGAGTATATTTTTAATGATTATATATGATATAAATGACATAATAATGATTCTATAAAGTTTAATTGTTATTTACCTTTCTTTTTTACATCATTCGAAAAGTGAAAACACTATTCACGCGTACGTATGACCTACCGTCTCCCTGAATGGTGTAATTCATATTTTTTATCTCTAAATTTAATGGATGAAACTATATATATATATATAATGAATATATATTATATTTATATCATTATTAAAACTTTGTATATGTTATAAGCATTTTTAGTGTACAAGGACTGGAACCACCGAACCAAAATTCTCATAAAAAATGAAACTGTTAATACCTAAAAATAATGATTTTAATAAGGAATTATTAATAAATGGGTGTTGAAATGTTATAAGTGGATAATTTATGAAATAATTAGTATTTAAATTATTCTATTATATTTTTATAATAAATTTAAATTTATTATACATGAGGTTTGATCACTTTTGAAGAAAGTTGAACTTGAGGTAAGTGATTTTTCTTTCACATTTATTTCTCTGATACACATGCCATATTCACCACTTGTTTCTTTTATATGGTGTATATACTAAACATGAATGTATTTTATTATTATTATCATGAAAATTATGGGGTTTTACAAATACATATAATCTTATCTCTTTCATGAGGTTTTAATTTGAATGTTACTAAAGGGGCAAGGGATTTATGTTACAATCTCATTGTTTATCTGGATTGTTTTTATTAAGTTTATGATTATTAAATTTTATGATCTATATATAAATAAACTGATGAATATTAATCTCCTATATTTATTTCAGTATATTACATGTTTTAAATATATTTTACTCTCTTTATGAACTCAATATACTGAAATAATGTTTTTAAGGAAATCCAACTTTATTTCTCTCTTCAGTTAAAAATCATTTTTCTTTCATATCCATGTTTTATAAAAATATTTTCAATATTTATTTAATATTCCTATATGGTTTTTAAATTAATTTTTACCCATGATTAAATTTTTTAAAAATTATTTGAATGGATTCTTCTTTTCATTTTTTGTATGAGGTACTTTTGAATTTTTACTGAAAATTTGAAAGGAATATTTATTTTAACATACATGTCATGAAATAAATTTACCACTACTATGACCAATAAATTATTTGAAGAGTCTTTTACATTTTTAAAAGGTTATTTTCCTTAATATTTTAGAAAATTTTAGAGTTTAAAGAAGTGAATTCAAAGTGAAAAGGTTATTTTCCTCAAGAAATATACCATGTGATATTTTAAAAGAATTTTCATATAGGATGAAATCCTTTGATATTACTATTCTTTACTGAGGATATGATCTAATGAAACCATAATTATTATTTCACTATATGAATTATTATTATGATGATGAGATTTTTATGAAACCCATTTATTTTTCATAAGTTATTCTATAATGAAATGTTGAAATGTTTATGAAACTTGTTTTCTTTCCACATGTTATGATATATGATGAATGATTTATTATATTATTGAGCACATATAAATGTATTACGATTATTTGATGGGTGGCCCCAGAATTATATATTCCTCCAATGCATTAGTTAAATATGGATATCACATGATATAATAAGGAATGTAATGGGGAGCGAACCCAGTTCTGTAAGGGACTCTATCCACTAAGGTAGTTTTGGTAGTAAACCTTGAATAAGGATATGATGGAATTGGGGGTGAACCCAATCCACTATGATAGCATTGGCATTTATCTTTGACTAATTAAATTATTTTTTATGATTATGTGTATTTCACCAACATATTTATTATTCAAATATTTTTCTCTAATGGATCATGTTCTTTGATTCATTTATGATTCATGTATTATAAACTGCCAATATTTATTCGATGACTCAAGATTATGATATATGATATGTAGAGTATCTTTTTAAAATTTTACGATCATGTTCTTGTAACCTTATGATCAAGTTATGTTTAATTGATCAATGATATACATTTTTTACCCTTATTGAGAATCTAAGATCACCCTTTCTTATGTATCCTTTACCTACGTTATGAAGAAAGATTTTAAGTATGATATGTATATGAAGGGTTCTAGTTATGAAGAACTTAGTGGGAGATGATGTAGATATCTTATGAATAATTTTTTTTATGTTTTTAAGTTTCAAAATACACTAAAAATATGTCATTCTACCATAGATCAAAATTTTATGTATTGAATATTCATACAATAAGATGTAATATTTATATATGAAAAGTATGGGTCACTATATTCTACATCATCCCCAACAACAGTTTACAATGAGGTTGTATTAGCCACATGAGAAACATTATTATGCTCCGTTGAGAGGAGATGGGGAAAATATGGGTCAGACTTAGGATGTTCCCTGTATATAGACTACTGAAGATTGAATAGGGTGACAATCAAGAATCCTTACCCTATTCTGATGATTGATGATCATTTTGAGCAGTTTAGGGGAGCTAGCTGGTTTTCTAATATCGATCTATGGTTAGGATATCATTAGTTAAGCATGAAGGATGAATATATTCTGAAGATTTCCTTCTAGTGAAGATATAGACACTTCAAGTTTATATTTATGTCATTTGATGTCACAAACATGAAAAAATTATTCATGGAACTCATAAAATATATGTTTCGTGAGTTCATGGACCTGTTCATAGTCATGTTCATCAAT
This sequence comes from Viscum album, assembly GCA_963277665.1. Lineage (NCBI taxonomy): Eukaryota > Viridiplantae > Streptophyta > Magnoliopsida > Santalales > Viscaceae > Viscum > Viscum album. The sequence continues at coordinate 1,564,419,690 of OY728150.1, forward strand.
GAAATCCTAATAAAATCAAGGTCTGAGGAGGTGAAAGTTGGGGGTATGGAGATTGTTTTGAAAAATATTTGACACAACCAATTATATGGGAATTTGTCCAAGTAAAAGGTTTATATGTGGTAGGTGTATTTACATAGAAATGTGGTGTCTCAACATAGGGTAGTGGTGGATCCCTTGATGTGAGAGGTATTTTTTTTCTTAGGTGACACCCAAGAATGTGGTGGTGGTTCACAAATTTCTTAGAATCACAAGATATTATTAGAGGTTTCTCTCAAAATTTTCTCATATTTTGGACCAATTTATATCTTTGAATAGTAATGATTTTTTTATTTAGACTTATTAGTATCAGGTAGCTTTTAACTATCTAAAAGGGTAGTTGGTTAGTGCCCTAGTACTCTAATTTCCAGAGGAGGGGGTGATGTTTGATGTGTTCTGTGACACCTCCTATTTGGGTTTGGGTTGAGTCTTGATGTAGATTCATTTATTGATTTACTATGGTTCTAGATAGTTATACTCCCATGATAATAACTATACCACTCATGATCTAGAATTGGTGGTAGTGGTGTTCACCCTGAAGTTTTGGTGACTTTACATCATTGAAGAATGCTTTGTGTTCTTCTCTGATCATAAGAGTTTGATGTATATTTTCTTTCAACATGACTTAAATATGTAAAAATATATGGGGATAAAATTTCTATGGGACTAATAATTAGATATATCCTATACCTTAGATAAAGTGAATTTCTTGGCTTAATAACTAAGAATAAAATCACTGAAGGATTTGTTTAGGAGTCTAGGGATACTTGGAGGACAATATAAGAGTTTGAATCCATGAATCTAAATATAGGGGTGGTTGATTGCATTGGTTTATTATTTCATATTAAATTATAGTATTCCATGATACAACAGGTGGATGAGTATTAGGGGGGATACCTGGAGTTGGAAGTGATGTGGGATAGAGTTGTTTAGGGTGACTCTCCTAGAGGATGGTCAAAGGATAACCACAATTAGTTGATGGTTTAGAAGAGGATGTTTTTTCAAATGGAAATATACAAGGGAGTACTTTATGAGTTTAAAGACTCACCTTTAGTAGTAAACCCAAGAGTATACCAAATGTACCATGGCTTTAGAGTGCAGTTCAGGTGTCCTCGGATGAAACTACCAATGAAATAATTCATGGAATGATGTTTGGTTTTCCAGTAGGTGAAGTTAGAACATCATGTTCTTAGTGGTTTGTTGTATCCTTTAGATGTACCTAAATATAATTTTGAATACATATTAATGGGATTATTCATGGTATTATCTTAGTACTCAGTTAAACCTTAGCACTAATTTCCACTCTCAGACAGAAACATAGATATAGTGGAATAATGGAGGATATGTTGTGAGAGCACTTACAAAATTTCAATAGATCAAATTTGAATCACTTCCATTTTTTGAGTTATCATATAAAAACAACAACTAATAATACATCAATATAACTTTATTTTATGTATTGTAAGGGGGGTCATGTCAATCCCCATTGTGATAGACCATGGTTGGTGAGTTATATGTTCTCGTCCATGATGTAGTATATAATAGGACTTAAAAGGTTAATATAGTCCAATAATAGATGAAGGAAACACAATATTATCATAAGTCCTATTCTGATTAGAGGAGGAGGCCTTTATAGTTCTATTTTGAAGACCATATGTTCCTAAAGGTTTCCCCTCATCACGGGAAGCATATGTTTTCTTATATTAAAACATTTCACCCTAATTTTTCAGACCTTTTGAGGTACTAGATCACATTGGTGAGGTGAATTATCAGTTTTTTCTTCCCCAATAGATGGAAAAGATTCAAGACATATCCTACAAAACTTAACTTCATTGATATCTTCATGATTAATCCCTTATCATTGATTGGGGAGAGTTTTATTATGAGGAAAATTAAACAATCATGGAGTGGACAGTTGAGATCCAAGATCGATGGGAGAAGGTGATGTGTGGTTGAGTTATCCTTTTGGTTTGTGTTCTATGGAGGTATGATGTTTTGGAGGAAAGTACTTGAGAATGTGATACATAGGTGCATGCTTATTATCCCAAGTTGTTTTGAGTTTTGGGTTTTTATTATTTTACTTAGGTGATGTGATTCTTAGTTTGTTGTTGGTTTATGAAATGTACCTTTCCCATATTGTAAATATTACTTACCTTATTGTTTCATTCGACTGTAATGAGATCCTTCAGTGGAATCTTGTGGGATATCTATTATGATATTTCCATTTCTTCTATTTCCATATTTTTTTATTCTTAAGGATGATATTTTTTTGAGAGGTATCTGATATGGGGGCCCAATTTTTCTAAAGATCCTCCCTTTAAAATTTTCCATAGATCAGTGGTATCAAGAAATATCTTGAAGGTGTTCAGGGGGATAAGGAAATGTTATAGAAATTTAGAGGGTCGTCACTCTATAGTGGTGGGTGTGGTGTTCACCATATTAAAATTTAATTCTTATAGGTTTTCCATGGGGATGAATATGTGGTGATAGGATGCACCATGGTGAGAGAAATGGCCTGGTTAGTCCTATTGTCAGGAATAATACCTTAGTGGTCTCCCTATGTAACACATATAGTAGGGATATTCCCAATGAATGGTTTGGTTCTAGGAATTGTGTTGGGGAGACTACCTATGTAAAATAGGGATAAAAAGATCACCACATGGTGGTCCTTGGTGTAGTAGGGAGAAAACAGTTAGGATATTTGTGCTACACCATAATGTTTATCCATGACAGGGGTCTAAGGATCTAAGATAGCTTGGACCACTCCGCAACTGAGGCCTTGATGATAGTCAAATATTTTTTTTAAATGAATGAAAAAGTGGGAAACAACTATTAGTGATTCAAATATCCCTTGACTGAGGGAGACAATGATGTAGTGGGTTGTCCCCAATCCACGGTGAGGCCATTCCAAATTCATCTATAAATAGAGGTCCCAAGCTCCCTTATTTTAATATTATTTTTCTCCTCTAAGACCTGGTCAACTCCACACCACTTGTCACCCTTTGATCTTTCCTTTTAAGGGTTCTAACCTCTTGGATTTTATAGAACCGAGTGCCCTTGATTGAGGGTACCTTCTACTCCCATTTTTCTCATTCATTCTCCCCTTTTGTCTGAATGTTCATTATATAAAACCCATCTATTTTGGTATTGGTTATGAGTATTATTTGGTAAAGGTATGTTGTGGTTAGGTTTAAATGGGTTTACCTTTATTATTGGTGAAGTTTGATCCCATGATCTTTCCATTGTGAGTATCGTTACTTTTGTAATGACAATCAATGTAGGGGATCCTTGTTCTATCCTTATTTTATGAGAATCTATGTGAATTTCATGATTTTTTATTCCTTCAGGTGTATAGTATGGGTTGAGCTAACAGGATAATGAATTGGATTAATCTAAAATTGATTGGTCAGGAGATTATTCACATGTATTCACTATATTTTATGATATTGCTAATGGAATTATGCTTTATTACTAATGTAACTGAAAATCATGGTTATTGAGAGAATTTTTTGTATTGTAGTTATTATGATTTTGAAACCCTTATTGTTTTGATTATTTTATATCACCTTGAATAAAATATTAATAACTTTTAAATGGATAATGAATTGTTTTCCCATGGAAATATGGAATTGTGTGAGAATACCCATGTTAAATAATGAAGTAAAGTGGTAAAATCCATTTTTATTTAATCAGAAATGTGGTTTCATGAAATATAGAATTTATTTTGTGTGTTCAAGTGATTAATGTGTTGTTTTTCATGATGTGTGTGGACCATATGGGGATTTTACCTATTATGAAGGTTATCTAGTTTGAGGAGGAATTTTTTGTGAAGCAAAACCATGGTTGGTTAACATGAGAAGTGATATAGGATAATGTGCAATGGTTATGATGTGTGGTAGAGAAGTATGAGGTTGATGAATGGGAAGTTAATGTTGTTGTGCATTGACTTGGTAGTTTCTCAATAGTAATGTAAAACCCAAAATGGTAAAATTATAGTAAATTAATTTTTTAGGCTAAATGTTCAAGGGTTGGAAATAAATGAATAATGGATGGAAAATGGGATAATGATGTTTAATTTTAATGGGAATAAATGGGAATAAACATAATCCTTGAATAAATAATGCATTTTCATTAAATATGGAAATAAGAGGAATAAATATGGTTAGTAAATTATGTGGGTAAATGGGAACTATGAAATTGACATGTGATAGTGTGCTTGGTAAGAAAGACTGGATGAGTGGTCATTGTTATGGTATCAATATTGATATGTAATAGTGGTAAGGTAGAGGTTGTGGTAGTTGGGTGTTTTTGGTTGTGTATACCTATAGAATGGTCTTGTTTGTAAATATTATAAATTTTATTTTCCTTGTGATTTTCCATGCACACCTCACCTGATTCGTGGGTTTACACTGATGCCTAATTTTTTTGGGTTCTAAGTGTTTTCACTAAACATCTAACTTGGAAAGGATAGATGGCTAGATACCCCCTCTTCCCTGCTCTCTCTTCTAAGATATGTTATTAGGAATGATATATAATGGATTGGGGATATAATTCACTAGAGATGATGATTTATGGAGGATTGTGTGGTTCATAATGGGGGTCATTAATGGAAGGAGGATAAAACAAGGTTAATCATATTCATGATACCTTACTATTCTGATTTATGGTAGTGGTTATAGAATGATGAGGATGTGATGGTTGTGGAATATGGTATTGTTATTATGAGGCTGTGATGTGGTGTTTGGAAAAGGTTTAAATCTAGTTATTTCCTATTATGATGAGGCTTGTGGTGATATGAGGCTAATGGATATGAAAGGGATGAGAGCATCAGGAATTAAAACATTATGGTGTGAGAGTATAAAATCAATGGAGAGGCAGTGTAGGGTACCCTTTTCTTAATATTATTCTTCTTATATTATTATAAATGGATGTGTTATTTGGTGATCAATCCTTAGTGAGGACAAGAAATAGCTTCCCTGATAGGTTCTTATTGATTGTGTTGTTTTTCTATTGGAGAATTAGTATTCTATTTTCACATTTTAATGAGATTCCTTAGTTTTATCTAACTGAGTATACATGTCACGCTCACCCTGATATATATAAATTATTTTTTAGGTTTTCAGGAGGGATTTTAGAGGCCGTGTTGGGTATTTCTAGCTTGGATTTTGGAGTTATCATGTTGTTATCATAGGATTTATTTTTTAGTAGTTTAATTGGAGATTGTTTTTTATTTTCATCAAATTTCATGAATTGTGGGATATTTGTGGATTTTTTATTTTCCATATGTTATGGAGTTTTTTTTGGTTAATATCCTATTTCTAAATCCAACTTTTCTATCGAGGGTAATTCCTCCCATATATGTAACCTCATTTTTACCCTTAATGCTAGTTGCCAAACTGGGGCCCATTGGAGGTGGGATTCAGGGGTCCTTGTATCTCTTCCTTCATTATATTCCTAGTAGGGGTACCTTTGGATAGAGGGGGTCATGAAAATAGATTTCAGTGTAACAAACTTTACCAAGTTATGTGGGTATAGTTGTAATAAAAATAGAAGCTCTATCCCTATCTTCTATATGATGTAATTCAGATGAATTTAAAATGATATATCATCTCTCTGGAACTTTTGAATTGAAGTAAAGTTTTCACAAAAATATAAGTAGAAAAATTTCAAGTAATGGAATGTAAAATAAGGAGTGTGTTATGATTAAATAAAATAATGGATATGGAAGAAGTCATTTCAAGAAAATGACTCAATAGTATACCCCTTTTTAAAAATAAAAAAAACATGAAACCCTCCCACTAAAAATAGGGTAAAACCAAATTAAAATGAATAAAGGTAAAAAAATATCTGTTACTTCAGTAAAACTTACCTCTATAGATATGAAACATAAAAAATAAACACACAACCTTTCTCCAAAAACTTACTCCTCTAAAATATTTCTTTTAACTTATCCCCCAAAACATTATAATTATCACCCAAAACTCTAGACTTATACCCCTTTGATTTCTCATTCTAAGATAAAATTTCTACCCATTAAGAATAAATCAAGGCCACACAACCATTCTTCTACTTAGGGATTATTAAAAAGAAAAAAATAAAATAAATAATAGAAATTAAAAACTTAGAGAGTTCATTAAGAGTATTAATACAAGGATAAAATTAGTGTAAGAGTAAAGTAAATATCATATAAGAGTAGAACAAAAAGAAAATGGAACATTTAATAGTAAATAAAAAAGTGTTAAGCATATGAAAGATTAAACTAAAAATTAGAATCAATTTATAATAGTAAACTAAAAATCAAGTATATGGGTAAAACATTCAACAAAAATAATACATAATATTTAACTAAAAATCATACATTAGAGTAAATGTTAGTAATACATAATAGTAATTTAATCATCAGAAAACTTAATTAAGAGTGATACAAATGAAATAAAAGGTACCTTCTAGATAATAAATATAGATAAGTACATTGAATAAAATGTTACTTATATAAGGTGTAATTGTGAAATATGTTGAAGATGCATCTTATAACTTCCAATGAACATTATCCTAGAAAATATGAAATACCTGTAAAAAATTTGGCACAATTAAATACAAAAAAAAAGTTCTCCCTCTTTCTTGAAGTATTTTTAAATGTCAGGAGAATGTAAAATAAGAAGTTTAAAATGATCAATTAACACTGATCAAATCTATATTGTTTTTAATATATTTGAATCTCTCAAAATGAAAAGATTTTGTAAAAATATTATCAATTATTTCTTCAATTATGATATATTTGAGAAGAATATGTCTTTTTAATGTGAACATATATCCATAAAACAACATGATATAAAAGATAAAAATACAGAATGAAATTATCATAATTTCATCATTTTGTAATGTTGTTCCCTCAAGACCACTCTCAATTTTTTTTCATTAACATCTGAATGTTACATACATCATGTAAGTGCTGATATAATTCTTCATGATATATAGTTTGTAAGAAGTAGTTTTGACAAATAAACTCTAAAAAATAAGTAGTATAGGTAATTAAACATTGGATTTAGTTAACTAGAAATTGAGTCTCTAGAATTTCATTCACTTGAAATTGTTTAGTGGAAGGTTGTTTAATTGACATTAAATTAGCAGAATTTAAATATCTCCTGGATGAAACAAGACCATGTTCATATCTTCTAATGGAATCACAAAGGTTCATAATGTTGAGTGAAAAATAAGTTCCTAAAATTAAGTATATGGAAGAGTTTATTGATGCTAGCAGTTGTGGTCAACAGAGTTATTGGATATCACTAGTCACATTCCATATAGATAATCTTCTTTGAAAGTGGGGTGGTAATGAAACTGATATAACCATCTAAGTTTCCTATAAAAGGAAGTGGAGAATGATCAACACAGTGCATCAATGATACAAATAGTACATGTAACACCCTTATTCAATTAAATTGGATCAAATATTTTCTTTATTATATTGGTACAAGATAAAAGGGATTATAGAAAAGAGGATTTATTAGTTTAGTAGTCTTTGAAAACTAGATACATACATAAAATACATATTATATTTTAAGATAAAAAATAGAATTAAAAATTATATTCCATCCTTTAAAATCATTCAAAGATTCCTTCTTGATATCTTAGGGAAAGAAAAACAAATAAAGGGTGAGATCAGAAGATTGGTAAGGAAAAGCGTAAAGCTAAAGCTATCATAGAATAAATAAAACATGAATAACATCATAGAGATAAAAAATAATCAAATATTCTATATAACTAAAATCATGAAAGGGGAATATATCTATGTATAAAGTAATAACATAAATAATCACATGGATAACAATAAATGGTTTCATAATGATAGAATTTATAATTTCAGGCATTATAATCATTCTATCATGTCCTTTTACCAAGACATAATATTAAAGACATATTCAAAATAACTAATATAGTTTGTTTCATGAGACCCACTGATGCATCGAGGGTCTATCTAATAGTTAACCCCACCCATTCACTTTCTATGATCAATTTATTTATAAAATCAAAGAAATTAATAATAATACAATACATAATAAGTATAAACATTCGTATTAAAAAAATAGCAAATGATATGTAAATATTTTTCCAAGGAAAGAACAAGATCATTCTACATCTAGAGAAATAATGTGGATGGTTTCATTAGAGTATATACCTAGTAAATTATAAGATTTATCAAAGGATGTTTAAATTGATGAAAATTTCTTTAAAATAACATTCAAACCATTCTTTAAAAAACTTAAGAAAAATATCATTTTCTTTCGATAAACTTTTAAATAAAAAATTCCAGGATATTGATAAAATTAATTTCTTTGGAAATAACTATTGAAACCTAGAAATTAATATTTAAATCAAATAATAGGTATGATTATAGGAAAAATATTTCATTCAGTAAATGTAAAAACAAATATTTATTTCACACTTTTGGTAAAAAGTCAAATGTTCCTTGTTTGAAAAAAAATGAAAAGTATATTCATTTTAAAACATTGAAGAGAAAGTAAAATATGGATAATAATTACTTTAAATAATCATTTTATCATAGAAAATAACATTCTTGATTTTTTTTAAGAAACATGAAAATAGAAGAAAATGTTCATCAACCAAAGAGAAAATAAGTTCGCCTTTTCTTAAAAAAATATTTCAATATCATATTAAGTACCAAAGAAAGGAAAATGAAAGGAAAATATTTAAAATCTACATAAAAATATAGGATAATAAAATATATATATTTTAAAATATAAATATTTTGTAATTTACTTCAATGGAAATTTAAACATAAACAATCCCGAATAAAAATGAGATTGTAAAATAAACCCTTACCACATTGGTAAATTTTAAATCAAATGATCATTGAAGGTGATAAATTGAAAGGGATTTTTTATACCACTTTAATTTAAATAAATAAATTATAATATAAATTCATATGATATAATATACACCACAAAAATAGTAATAATAAAACATGTGGTAAAAATTTCATAAGTCTAAAAGAAAGGTAATTTAGATGAGAAAACCCTTACCTCAGACTTCTACTTGTTAGGAGACACTCTAGTATCCTATATAATATATTTAGTCTTATTATATATATATATAATAACCATATTTTCATTTAAATTACTATATTATATTCAAAAATAATTTCTTCTTATCCATTTATTAATGGTTTTTTGTTAAAAACAATATTTTAGTAGTAGCTCTTCCATTTTCCATACATGTTTTAGTTAGATTGTTCCAGTACATGCACATTGGTTAGTGTTTAATAAAATCAAAAATAATTTAAAATTTTATAATTATAATTTTTATATATTTAATATACCTTTATAACCATCCATTAAAATGTTCATTAAAAATAAATTACATCATCTCATGGAGACGGTAGTCTGTACGTATGCACGAGCGATTTTTCCATTTTTCTAATAGTTGAAAAAAATGAAATAGATAAAGTATTAATTTTATAGAATAATAATAATAATATAAATATAATAATTATTTAATATATATATCCTTATTTCTATCTATTTATGTCATAATTAAAAACTAAATCACAACGCTTCGTGGAAGGGGCAGTCCACATGCACACATGATCAACGTTATCATTTTCCAATGAATGGAAGGGTAAGAAGTTAGATGATATATTATATTTACAAATCATAATAATTTAATAAAAAATTTATATATTACTTAATTATATATTTATAACTAGAAATGTGAGGCAATGCTAAAAAATGAAATATATCAATATGTGGAGACACTAGACCATTTATACATACGAGCGATGTTTTAATTTTACATAGGATGTAAAAGGATACGATAAAGGTTTGTGCCATAAAAATAATAAAATTTTAGTATATTTAAGATAATTATGTTATCTTATCATCATGTTTATTGAATAATTGAAGTATGTGGAAGAAGAAAGAAACATGAAAATGCTCAGTTAAGAGATATAGACATTCTTTGAGAACCCTCCTTTTTCATACACCTTAATCCATATTGAAGTGTTATTTTTGTAAGAAAAGGTCCTCTAGAACATGGGGAGGGATGCTGTAAAGGTATTTGGGTAGATATTGGTTGAGATAAATGGAATAAGTGCTATGAATAAGAGAGGAGATTAGGCACTCTTTTATAAGTGAGGTGAGGGGCCTGCTTGAAGTTATTCTCAACTATTTAATATTACAAGTGTCTTTATCATTGATAAGTGGAACTTAAAAAAATAAATTTTGAAGCTAAGTTAATAAGAGAAAAATTAATCTCATCAAATATTAATTAATATGTGATTTTATGACCTTATCACAATGTTTTAGCCTTATCTAACCTATTTTACCGTTTTACTGTGGTGATAATATTTTTACCATAGTCACTATTCGTAATGGGAAAAAATGAAATTGACCTCATGAATGAATTTGAACCACTAGAATCAAAAAAAATTATATATTTTTAAATATTCAATATTTAAAACTTGAATGAATAATATTTAATATAAGAGCAAAAAATTCAATGAAAAATATTTTTTTTTAGAAAAATGCATTTTAAACATAAAAATAATCTTATACCAAAATAAAATATAATAATGATTCCTATGGAATTAATTAGAATATTTTTAATAAAATAGATATTATTATTTTTTAAAATAAAATAAAAAAACCAATTTGGACATTTAAAATACATTATTTACAGAAAAGAAATAACATTTTTTGCAAAACAAAATTTGTATTTTTCATTATTCACTTAAAAATTAATATTTTTAGAAAAATTAAAAATAACCCCCTATGATAATTTTAACATTATGATTAAAAAAATATTTTTATTTTATCAATTAAAATTGATAAATTTATAATAAATTAAGTAAAATATTCGTGTATGAAAGGTTGTAAAACTGTTTTTTGGAAGTGGTATTTTTAAAGAATAAAATTAATTTATTCTCATTCCTTGCCTAATAAAATCCATCAGATAAATTTTAATTTATTGGGTTGAATTTATTATCTAAAAATATCATTAAAATCATTTATCAATAGTGATTAATTTAATTTATTAAGATTAAAATACTTTGCACACATACAAACAATTTATCTAAAAAATAAATCTTTTTACCTTACTATGATTTTATATTTATTCTTAAAAATTTGATAATAAATTTTTGAATTATTATTAATTTTTATAAATGTATAAAAAATAATATTCTATAAGTTTAACACTATAAATAAGGGAAACTATATAATAAAATAATTTTCATAAAAAATACATTTCTATTGAAGAAATACTAATTATAGTAGTACATGGTAATTGTTTTTAATAATTATGTATCAATTAATCATCTTGTAATATATTTCATTTTTTATTATAATAAATGTATTATTCACTTCTATTATATGTTTTTATCATCACAATATTTTTAATATAGCATTTATTTAAAGGAAAAAAATACCAAAATCTTGCTATGTTATATTCTACCCCTTACAAAAAACACATCCTAGCAATTTCAATTATTACATACTAATGAATATATGAATAAATATGTAATTTATACTAATATATAAACCTCACTATCTCAGGTAAGACAAATAAATTTATCAAAAATATTTCTTAAACCTTATATGTATGTTTATATGACTTATAATTGTGAATGGGTTTTAAAATGTGCGTAATTTATTTATATATTCCATATAATAAATTTATCGTCCTCTTGAATTTAAGTAATATGAGGAAAACAATACTTTATTCCTTTCTAATTTCTATATATAATTTTACCCTTTTATGTATTATTTTAACAAGTTTCCACTTTTCATTCCAACAAAGAACGACGAAGATAGATTTTAATGCATGAAGTATGAAAAAAACCATTAATGAATCTAAAAATTCACAAAATAGAGAAAAGTTATTCGACATGTTTAAAAAAAGGGTATCACAAGATAAGATAATAATCAAATAAAATAAATCTCCATGAGGTGAAGTAATATATCAATACATAAAATATCAATAGAAATACCCATAGAAAAGAAATAATACTTTTAATTTTAAATTAAATATAAAAAATACTACTAGTTCAATATAGATTATTTTATACCTAATATACTAATTTCATAACCCTAAAAAATAATTAAACCCCACAAAATAAGTTTATGAGGAATTCAAAATTCAATATAATGCCCAGGTTTGAAACTAAAGAGTATTTGTGTATATTATTATAGACCACCCATTATATTCTCATTGTAACCAAATTTACATGAGTTTCTTTGATTTTAAAATCCTTCTTAAAAGTTTTAATGGATAATTAAATATTTTTATAAAATATAAAATATTGTTTAGATTTGAAATCAAATGAAGAATTAAATATCTTTGAGTTTATGGTCAAAGTGAATTCTATCACCTTTGGGAGTTCAACCTCAGCTGTAGAGATTTCATAATCTTGGACACTCTCACTTAGCCCTTTCTGAGGTAAATTCCCTTAATTTATAGGGTATTCACATGAGTAGCATCCTATCTCCTTACAGCAGAAATATCAAATCTTATTTTTTTATTCATGAGATTGATGGTCTTTATCTATGAACTTGTATCAAGATCTCATTCTATTCAAGAAAAACACATGGTGTTTCATTCCATAATTATTACATGTTGGAAATTACACTATTCCCTTTTTACTTTTTTTTCCACATTCCCATTTCATACCAATCTACCATTATATTTTTCTCTTAATTTCCATTGAAAATATAATACTTCAAGAATTACTTCTTAGCCTTGTGTCCACTTGATACCATCTCATCATATGTTGAAATTTTTTGCGAGAGTGACACCTTTAAAAGGATTAGTTTTAACCCACCAAATAAATAATCAAGCTTAATCTCTTGATCACATATTTAGTCTAAAATATAACTTTTTTATCTTGTAAATTTTTATTCATAATTAACAACACTTTCATGTCCCCTTTGTCTAAAATTTAAAAAATTCCTTTCCAAATCAATTGGTTTATCATGAGGAATATATTTTTCAATAAATGTATCCTTAAAAGTCTCTCATTATATACCTTATATTTCCTTAGCCTCCTTAATATTTTGAATCCACATCCACCATTTATTAGCAACTCTCTTTAAAAAACACTCTTATAATAACCTTTCCACTTTCATTACGTCCTAAATCATGAAATATCATTTTGAGGGGCTCGACCCATTGTTAATCTATAAAAAAATTGTATCTCTATTAAAGTATGTATGTTTCTCCTATATGAAGTATCATGATATCATAGTATCACATGGTGAAGAAATAGTTTACTTTATATATATAATATTACTAGTTGTAACTTTCCTATATGTTTTTTAATCTACTTATCTCCAACTCCAGTCTTATTAACTTTATCAAGAGGGAAATCCCTAGGTAGACTATGAGTATTGGTATTCTTACCATTCCTTCCACTAGGGTCCATATCTAAACAATGGCATATACTGTGTTTGATCATAACATTATGAATTTTAAATCATAGTGAATAATTCTAAATCTAGTGTAACACTTAGCATAAATTGAATTTTTATGCGTAGTTAATATTAGTATCATAATCTCAATATCTTTGGTAATATATTAAACACATAAAAATATTTTCAACTATTTGATAAAATTTTTTAAAGAGTGTGTGAATCAACCAAATCATATCCCTTGGGAGTGTCTAGTCATGTGTGTATTCTTAGGCCCAATCATTATTCACTAAGTAATATTGAGTTGATAACCAATAAACCATTTTAAATTTTTTAACCCTAGGCTTATTAATGACAAAAATATATCCACTTTATAGTATCCAAAGAAGGTTTTCATTTCTAGGAAACCACAAATTCTCTATATTACTAAAACTTCATGATATCATCCAATATTTAGAATTATCCATAAATCCTTTCATCAGGTAATGTTATCTATTATAAAATTTTCTAAATCTATCTCCCAAGGTTTATACTAATATTACTTTGATACCAATTGTAACACCCTATATCTAGTAACCCAGATCCCATGTTTACTTTATTACATTGGTAAGAGCTATAACAGTTTAAACCATGATGGATCAATTAGTTTAGTAGTCTTAGAAACCTAGATACATAAATGAATTCATTATTATAGTAGATGATACAAAAATTTCATGAAAAAATTTCTTACATCCATGAAAATCATTCAAATATTATTATTTAATTTTTTGGGAAAGGAAAACAAAAAAAGGGTGAGCTCAGATGCCCATTAAAGGAAAACTTATAGTTAATGATGTCATAGAATAAATAAAACATGAATAATATGGAAGAGATAAAAAATAATAAAACATTTAATATAACTAATATAATAAAAGGAGAATATATACATGGATGATATAGGAATATAAATAATCACATTGATAACATAACTGGTTTCATAATGATAAAATTTATAATGTCAGAGAACATAATCCTTCCATCATGGACTTGTGACAAGACATAATAGGTATGGAATATACCAAATACCCAAGCTATTTTTTCACATGAGGCCTACCATTACATTGTGAGGATATCCAATAGTGGTCCCTAACTGTTCAATCTCTAAGTCCAATTCATTAATCATATGAAAGAAATTAATAACAATATAATACATAATCAACATTAACATTCATATTGAAAAACTAGCATACGATATATAAATATATTTCCAAGTCAAGATCATAAACCATATAAAGAAATAATTTGGATGGTATCATTAGTGTACATCCCCATTAATGTATAAGATTCATCAAATGATGTTAGCATAGATAAAAATATATTTAAAATAAAATTCAATTTTTTTAACAAAAACATGAGAAAAATACCTTTTCTTTGATAAAATTTTAAATAAAAATTTATATAATATTGAGAAAATGATATAAAAAATAACCATGTAAAATTGTACAAAAATATTAAAATAAAATAATAGTTACAACTATAATAATAACTATTTATTCTATAAACATAAAAAAATATATTTCTTTCACACTTTTCATAAAAAGACAAAAGTACATCATTTGGAAAAAAGACAAGAAGATTATTTTTAAAAGTTTTAAAAGAAAGTTAAATATGGCTTAAAATTACTTTAAATAATCATTTTATCATAGAAAATAACATTATTTAAAACATTTTAAGAAACATAGAAATGGAATACAAAGTTCATCGACCAAAGAAGAAATAAGGTCAACTTTTCTTAAAATACATTTTCTCGATCATATTAAGTGACAAAGCAAGGAAATTTGAAGGAAAAATTATAAAATCCATAGATTTCTATAGAATAATAAAATATATTGTTTCTAAAATATAAATACTTTATAATTTATTCAAGGTAAATTTAAACATAAAAAACCTCAAATAAAAATTAATTGTAGAATAAACCCTTACCACTTTGGTAACTTTTGAATAAAAAGATCATTAAAGGTGAAGAATTGAAAAGGATTTTAAAAAAAGTTTAATTTCATTAAATTAATTATAAAATATATACATATTGTATTTTATGAACCACATGAAATAAAACATGTGGTAAAAATGGCATAAGTATCAAAGAAAGGGAATTGAGATGAAAAATCCCTTAACTCAGACATCCACTTGGTCAGACATGATCTAATATTCTGTATAATAAATTTATACTTATTATACTTATATATAAAAACCATACTTGGATTTATCATCCTAGATACTATTCATTGGTAATTTATTCTTATCTATTTATTAATATATTTTTTGTTAAAAACAACATTTGAGTGTTAACTGCTCTGTTTTGAACACATGTTTTGATTTGAAGGTTCTGGTACTTTCTCCGTGATAATGGTTTTTTAATATATAGAATATTAAAAATTTTATAATTATCATGTTTATAAATTAAATGTAATGTTATAACCATCCATTAAAAATGGTCATGAAAAGTGAATTACATCGTCTCATGGAGACGGTATTCCGTCTGTATGCTTGAGTGAAGTTTCAATATTTATAATGGATGAAAAGAAAATGAAGTAGATAAGGGTTTAATTTTAAATAATAATAATAATATAAATATCATAATTATTCATTAAATATATAGTTATTTATATCTATATAATATGGAAATAAAAAATGAATCACATTGCTTCATGAAGGTGGTAGTCTACACTATGCACAAGCGATGTTATCAGTTTTCAAAGGATAGAAGAGTAAGAAGTTAGATGATATATTATTTTTACATGATAATAATAATTTTATAATTTTTTTATACATTCATTAATTTCATATATATAACCATACCTATTATATGGTGATGAAAAATGAAATACAT
Organism: Viscum album; assembly: GCA_963277665.1. Lineage (NCBI taxonomy): Eukaryota > Viridiplantae > Streptophyta > Magnoliopsida > Santalales > Viscaceae > Viscum > Viscum album. The sequence continues at coordinate 1,564,436,019 of OY728150.1, forward strand.
CACTATATAGAGATGGGAAGTCGTAATTATGAATGAGTGACATTTTCATTTTCCATACGATATAAAGGGAGAGGATAACAGTTTGTGACATAAAAATAATAAAGTTTTAGTATATTTAAGATAATTATGTGATCATATCATCATGTTAATGAAATATTTTAAGTATATGGAAGAATAAATAAACATGAACACACTTAGTTAGGAGTTATACCTCTTCTTTGAGAACCCTCCTTTAGATTACACTTTAAGCCTTTTCATGTGGTATTTTAGTGATACCAGAACCTCTAATAAATGGGTAGGGATTTTGTTAAGGTATTTGAGAAGATATTGGTTGAGATAAATTTTATTATGTGGTGTGAAGAATATAAGAGAGGAGGTTCCCTATTATAAATGAGGTGGGTGGCACACATGTAATTATCCTCAACTATTAAATATTATAATTGTCTTACTCATGGATAACTGGAACTTAAACAATTAAATTTCAAATAAAAGGTGATAATGGTAGAATTTAAATCATATAATAATACTTAATATTATATTCAATGATCTTATCATAAATTTTTAACATTGGTTAACCAATTTTACTCTTTTACCGTGGTGACAATATTTTTACCATGGTTATTATTCACAATGGACAAAAATGAAGTTGAAATATTTAATAAATTTGATATTATTAATCCCTAATATCCAATTAATTTTTTATTATTTAAGTAATATAATTGGTATAAATTAATTTTATTATATGTGTGAAAAATGCAATAAAAACTATTTTTTTTTCAGAAAAATGAGTTTTAAGTATTAAAATAACCTTATATGAAAATAAAAGGTAATGATGATTCCTATAGAATTAGTTATATTATTTTCAATCAAATAGATATCATAATTATTTAAAATTAAATAAAAAATATAAAGGTACTTTTAAATTACATAATTTAAAGAAATAAAATGGCTACTTTACAAAAAAATCGGTATTTTTCATTATTCACTCAAAAATCAAACTTTCTAGAAAAATCCCAAAAATTCATCCTAAGATAATTTTGAAAATATTAAATTAAAAATAAAGTTTATTTTATCAAATAAAATATATAAATGTGGAGAAAATTAATTTTAATTTATGTGAATGAAAGGCGTAACAAACTTTTAAAGAGAGTGGTATTTTCGAAGATAAAATGACTTTATTCCCTTCCCTTTCCTAGTAAAAACCATTAGATGAATGTTAATTTATCTGATTGAATATATTTTAATAAAATTTAATTAAAAATATTTATAAATAGTGATTTATTTAATTTATTAATTTAAAAATACATTGTGCACATATTTTTTTTGAAAATAACTCTTTTTACCTTACAATGTTTTTTATTTAATTATAAACATTCAATAATCAATATAGGAATTATTATTAATTTTTATACATTTATAATAAATAATATTCTATTATTTTAACATTTTAAGTAAATGAAACTAACTTTTAAATGAAACATATATAACAAAATAATGTTTCTAAATAATAAATTTATGTTTAACCAAGAATAATTAAAGTAGTACTTGTTAATTGATTTTATTATTCTTGTTTCTTTTAATTTACTTAAAATATATTTCATTTTTTATTTTAATAATATATTAATCACTTAATTTTAGTTTCTCGTGTATCACAAGTTATTTAACATAGTTTTTATTTATTGGAAAACACAAACCAGAATCCTGGGTGTTATATTCTACCCCCTTTTGAAAAATTATATCCTGGAAATTTATATTATTAATTACTAATTAAGATATGACTCATGATTTCATTTATACTAATATATTAACCTCACTATATTTGGTAAGACTAATAATTTTTTTAAAAATATTTTTTAGACATTATATGTATGTTTATAAGATGTATAATGGTGAATGGGTTTCAAAATTTAAACAATTAAGTTATATTTTCCACATAATAAATATATCTTCCTCTTGCGTTTAAGGAATATGAGAAAAATACTAACTTTATTCCATTTTAATTTCAAAGTGAAATTTTCCACTTTGATTGATTGTTTTAACTTGTATCCACTTTTTATTCTAACAAATATTGACTAATATGCATTTTCATGCATGAAGCATGAAAATAAACCTTTAATGAATAAAAAGATTCGAAAAAAATATATCCCACTTATTTAAACCAAAATGGGTATAACAAGATTTGATAATACTCAATATGAATAAACATTTAAGTGGTTAAGTAATACATTAATTACTAAAACATCAATAATAACACCAAACAAAATGAAATAATACTTTAAAATTTAAATTCATTATAAACAATACTACTAGTTCAACATATACTATTTTATACATCATATAATAATTTCTTAATCCTAAAAAAATAATTAAAACCCCAAAAATAGTATTATGCAAAAGGAAAAAATCAGTATAAAATTCAATTTTGAAACTAAATAATATATATGCATCATATTATAGACCACCCATTATATTCAAATTATAACCAGATTACCACTAGGTGTTTTGATTAGAAACATATTTCTAAGAGTGTTAGGGGATGATTTGATATTATTAGTATATATAAAATACTTCATAGATCAAAAATCAAATGAAGCATTATCTATCTTTGAGTTTATGATCAAAGTACTTGTTATCACCTTAATTGGGACTTCAATATAGGCTGTAGTGATTGCATAAGATTTTCCTTTCTAATTTATCATTTCTTGACGTAAATTCTTCTAATGCATGGGACATTCACATGTGAAGTGACCCATATCCTTGTAGTTGAATCATTGAACCTTACCATTTAATTAATGATATTTATAGCATGTATCTTTGAACTAGTAACATTCTCCCATTTGTTTCAATAAAAAACAAGGTGATTCATTCCACAATTATTACATATTGAATGTTAAACTCATATCCTTTTCCTTTTTCCATGTTTACCTTTACATAATTACCATCCATTCTATTTTTCTCTTTCTTTCCTTTGAAAATATATGATTTGGATAATTAATTATTCGCTTCGAGGGAACTTGGTACCATATCATCATATGTTGATAAATTTTAAGAGTGTAACAATATTAAATGGTATGGATTTATCATATCAAAGAAACAATCAATCTTACTCTATATATTACATACATAGTCCATAACATGCCTTTATAATCTTGTAAAGTTTTATTCATACTTAGAAACACTTTCCTCTCCCCTTTTCCCTAAATTTAAAAACTACCTTTCCAAAAAAATTCATTGCTCATGAGGAATGCATTTTTTAATGAATATCTCCTAAAGTGTATCTTATTACATACCATATTTCTCCTTAGCCTACTTAGTATTTTAAATCAACATCAACCATTGATTAGAATATCTCTTTAAGTAAAACACTACCAAAATTGCGTTTTACCTTTTATTACTTCCCAAATATTGAAATATCTTTTTTAGGGACTTGATCCTTTGTTAAATTACTAATATATTATTAGTTAAATTAAAGTATGGGGGTTTTGTAGTGAAAATTAGTCCACCATCTTATTATCATTAGATGAATAAATATGTTGATCTATATATACAAGATTACTAGTCATAAATCACCCCAATATTTTTATAATCTACTTAGCTCCAACTCTAGTATTATATACTTTCTATGGAGGGAAATACCTACATAGATTACAGATGTTGATATTCTTTCTATTCCTTCAACTATATAGTATATATAAATAATTTAATACATTTTATTAGATCATAAAATTATTAATTTTAAATTATTTTGTATAATTATAAATATAGTGTAATAGTTAGCTTAAATTAAAAATCCATGCATTGTTAATCTCAGAATCATAATCCTAGTATCTTTGATAATATATTTAGATCATAAAAATATTTTCAAATCATCCATAATGTTTTTTAAAGAGAATATGAATAAACAAAATCATACCCCCCATGAGTGTTTAGAGAGGTGTATAGTCTTAGGCCCATTCATCGTGCACCAAAGTGAGGATCAATTTGATACTCAATAAATATTTTTTAGGGTGTTCACTCCTAGCTGCATTATGCCGCAACTATATCCAATTACCATTTTATAGATATAGATGTCATTTATTGGAAACCACACATTCTATAACTTACCAAAACATAATTATATCATCATATATATATAATTAACCCTAGATCCCGACATAAGGTTATGTTTTTTAATATATATTTTCTTAAATATAGTTTCCAAGGTTTATATTAAACATCCTTTGGTACCAACTATAACACCTCAAATATAATAACCTAGAGCTTATGTTTACCTTATTAAATTGGTACACGATATAAGGGATCACACCATGATTAATCTATTAGTCTAGTAGTCTTGGGAAACTATATACATTCATAAATTCCATATTATATTGGAAGATAAAAACATAGCATGAAAATATTACTTTCAACTTTGAAAATCTTTCAAAGGTTTATTCTTCATATCCCAGAGAAAGGAAAACAATATATGGTGATCTTAGATGCTTAGTATGGGAAAACATAGAATGAAATCTATTATAAAATAACTAAAAAATTAATAATATGATAGAGATAAAAAATAATAAAATATGAAATATAACTAATATCATGTGAGGAGAATATATCTGTGGATGAAATAAGAACATATATAATCACATGGATAACCATAATAGGTTTGATAATGATAGAATTCATAATTCCAGACATCATAATATTTACATCATGGTCTTATGAAAATTCATAAGTGGTAAGTCATATTATGAATACCCAAGCTAGTTTGACTCATGAGACCTATCAATCCATCAAGGGGATATCTAATAGAATACTACATCTATTTACTTTTTAAGTCCAATGAATTCATTGTATGAAGGAAATGAATTACAATACAATACATAGTCAAAATAAACATTTATAATGAAAAAATATCATACCAAATTTCAACCTATTAAAAAAACAATCATAAACCATCCAGAGAAAAAATGTATTTTATAAATTGATTACATCCCCAGAAAAGTATAAGATTTATTATAGTATGTTGATGTTTATGAAAATAACTATAAAAGATCATTCAAACCTTTCTTTAAAAATTTGATAAAAATATAATTTTATTTTGGTATCATTTTAAATAAAACATTATAGAATATTGAAAATATAAGATTACATGAAAATAACCCTGAAAAATTATAAATGGGTCTTCAAATGAAATATCAGTTATTATGGATAGAAAATATGTTAATTCAACAAACATAAAAACAAATATTTCTTTAAGATTTTTAGTAAAAATTAAAAATTTCCTTGTTAAGAAAATGACAGGAAGATTCCTATTAAATCTTCAAAAATAAATTAAAATTTGGTTAAAATAGATTTAAATAATCATTTGATAATATAAAATAACATTCATGAAAACATTTGAAGAAACGTGGACATGGAAGAAAAGTTCATCTCCCAAAGTGGAAATAAGGTTAAATTTTAAAAAATTTGTTTCCTCAATCTTATCAAGTAACAAAGAGAGGAAAATGAATGGAATAGATGTAAAATACATAGATAACAAAAGGAGAATAAAATATATAGATTTTAAAGGATAAATAGATTATATTTTCCATCAATGGAAATTTAATCATAAATAATCCTGAATAAAAATGAGATTATGGAATAAACCCTTACCACTTTCTTAACTTTCAAATCAAAAGAAAATTGAAGGTGAAAAATTAAAAAGGATTTTTAAAACAATTTAATTTCAATAAATTAAGGATAAAATACATCTATATGATAGTTTATACATCATAAAAATTAATACATGTGGTAATATGACATAAGTTTCAAAGAAAAAGAATTAAGATGAGAAATCCCTTAACACGGACTTCCACTTAGTCGAACATTCTCTAATATATTATATAATAAATTTATAATTATTATAAATATATATCAGAACCATATTTTTATTTATATTAATATATAATATTAATTAATAATTTCTTTTTATCCATTTATTAATAGTTTATTGTTAAAAATAATATTTGAGTGTTAACCATTCTGTTTTCTATACATGTTTCAGTCCAATGGTTTTGGTCCTTGAACATTGGTCATCATTTTATCATCTCCAAACTCATAAAAATTTTATAATTATCTTGTTTATACATTCAATATACTTTTAGAACCATCCATTAAAAATGGTCAAGAAATATGAATTACATCATCTCATGGTGACGGTAGACTGTACAAATGCATAAGTGATGTTTCCATTTTTCTAATGTTTCAAAAGAAAATAAAATAGATAAATATTTAATTTTACATAATCATAATATAAATTTCAAAATTTTTCATTAATTTTATCCTTATTCCTATCTATGTAATCTGAAAATGAAAAATGAATCATATCGCTTCATGGAGGTGGTAGTCCACACGTATGCACAAGCGATGTTATCATTTTCCAATTAAGGTAATATAAATAAGTTTGATGATATATTAACTTTTTATAATCAAAATAATTTCATAACCATCTTATATATTCCTTAACTATTTTAATTTATAATAATCCATGTGTAGTTCCCTTGTCTGAATTGACCGCTCATAGGGGAGAGGTGAATTAGTGAGTTCTTTGTATAAATTCCTTTTCTATTCAATTCAACCTATTAAACTTGTTATGGTTATCAATCCACTTAATATTATCTATCAATATCACCACATGTGTAGTAGTAATAATGGAGAGAGAGATTGAACAATTTTTAAAAGGTTTGGTAAAAGCATATTCCTTACTCCAACCAGTTATTCCCCCTAGTTACATATTTGTCACTATCAAACAGGTAATTAAAATGATTTTGCTCCAACCAAAAGGCTCTGTTTACTTTTAGCTCCATCTAAAATACTTATAATCTGGTTACATCTAAGAGACTCATTTTACTCTTGGATCTAAGCATAAGACTCCTACTGCTCAAAGAACCAACCAAAAGACTTTAACATTGATGAACACTTTATCCACTTGAGGATAATCTTTGATCTTCCTCTATGGACCTATTGGATCTGACTTGATCATGTATACTTAAAGTATCTTCAATATCCTCATTCAATTATATAGATCTTGATCAAATATTTTTTTATCACCTATAAATGATTAGTTGTAATAGTAAAACTATGCTCAGGTTATTATTCATTCTGATGATGAAGTCTTGGCCTCACTAAATGTGTTTAAGTAATGCACACAAATTCTTCAAGAATATAATATACAAGAAAATATCTTTAAAATGTCTGTTCAATATATCTTCTTGAATTATCATACCTCTTTTATGCGTGATACACTGCATGGTCTTCTCAATTTTGTAAACCCTTACAAATAATAATTATGCCATTATTAGTTTATGTGAAAAATCAACTTTTATTTATTCAGTTTGGGTTAAAAACAATTTCTCAAGATGCATTGTTAATTAATATCTATATATTGGGTGATCATATGATGTACATTCACATATTCATGGAAGCATGCATGATTTTCATACATTGTTTGTCCACTCCATAAGAGACTTCACAATTTCATGTAAAGGGCATGAAATTTATAATGTTATGTGATCATGTAATCAATAATAGGTTATGTTAAGTGCATGACCTATCTAATAAAATGTGGTCATGCATGCGTCTTCTACCTTCATATAAAAGGATATTGAGATATCTCACTACATCCTTTTCATGACTAGGAAGTATTCACAAGGTATTTCCCTCAAGTGTCTTCTCATAAGCTAGTGATTGTCCATGGATTCCTTTACATGATAAGTTTCTATCCCCAGGTGTGTCCTTTATGTAACAGAATCGCATAAGTTCTATGTTTTCACAATAGTTCTTAGGTTTTTTCAACAATAGAACTCTCAATTATTCCTTGGTTTATATAGGAAAGTTTATACTTCCTATCTTCAATTTTAGGCCCTATAGAGGACTTCATCAAACTAAGAAATTTCTCATGATATCTTTAATGTAGAAACTCTAAGATTCTTCAAGACTAATTAAATACTGAAGAGATCACTTGATTCGCATGATTACTTCTCATGATCACTTCATTGAGGGTGTGACACCCCTATTGATTATCATTTTTTCATGTAGTGGCTTCTCATTAGATAGTAACTTGAAAATCAGTTGATAATATCGAATAATTTACCTGAAAATATATGTAAATGATATAGTAATATTGTGATCAAAAGTTACATTCTTCTTTTAGATATGGCATCACTCGATCACAAGAATTATTCAATTAATCAAAATATTATCACATGATGTCTCAATGGTAGTCAACATGTATTCACTTGATCGAGTCTATTTTCATAAATAATTGACATGAAACTCAATAATCCTTAGCCTAATGAAGTTCTTGAGAAGGATTTATGAATATCACATGTTCTTATAATGGATTGTTTATTGTTGTAATTTCATCATGTGATATTAAGATCATCACATGAAAAAATCCTTTGATTGTTACTAGTTCTTGTAATAGATTCTTACTATGTATTTGTTCTTCAAATCGCCTCTTGTATGCAAGAATTTGATTTCATGCATAACTTTTGTTCGATTAACCTTTTTTGAATACTTTTACATGTCGAGTAGATATAGATAGTTGTCTCAAGATCACTTAGATAAAAACCTCATCAAGAGGATGAAGATGATAGGCTTAATTTAATATGTGTGGTGTGGGAGATCAGTTGGAGGAGATCAATCCCATCAAGCAGTTCATGTTTTAGTCATCTTTTTAATGATAGAGGTACAATGTAGCATGAATTTTTATCCCACAAAAAAAACACTCCATTTGGGCTATGATTTATTAGTAATTCAGTTCCTATTTTTTGTTTTAGTTATCTATGAGGTTATAAACCCACTACACTTTCACATCACTACCTAATGGGTTGTGCCACACCTGCACTAGAATACCAACAACTTGGGTCCCAATGTGTCTTACCAATTCACCTTATACACAGGTGCACTTCTGTGGGTCTATACATAGAACACTTTCTCCTTAACTTCCATGCAGCCACCTTTAGAATGCTCTCCCATGGGGGTTGACCCTTGGGCCCCCCTAAAAGTTGTAGAGGGATAGCCCTTGGGGGATTCTATGGTTGTCCTTATTTTTTATATGATACCAATAAAAATACTTAAAGAATTAAAAGTATATAATAGATGAAACAAATCCTTTCTCAAATAATGTGCCAGGACAACTCTTTATCTTCTTTATACAAAATGTAAATAAAATTTTCATGGCCTCCTTAAAATCCCCCACATGTAACTACCTTTATTTTTCATGGAAATATTCTTATTCATCTTTTAGTAAAAAAATCATCAATGACACAAGTATTTTCACTAGTAGAAATAGGACCTATACCAACAGTTTTGGACAAATCGTTGGTAAAGGTCACTAATTTGGACCTATACCAAAGGTTCGGCCAAAACCATTGGTAAAGGTCAATTAATTGGACCTATACCAACGGTTTGTCCATAACTGTTGGTATAGGTCACTAATTTGGACATATACCAACGATTTGGCCAAAACCGTTCGTATAGGTCACTTCTATGGACCTATACCAATTGTTTTGGCCAAACCATTGGTATAGCTCAAAAAATCAAAGCACATATACCAGCGGTTCTCAAAACCATTAGTATAGGTCTATACTAATGGTTTTAAGAATCGTTGGTATAGGTACATACATTTTTTTTAAAAGGTTGGGGCCGAAGCCTCATTTATTATTAAAGCAAAGCAAATACCTCTTTTAATAGGGTAGAGGGAGACCCATTACATAGTCTAAAGGCCGAGTGGAAATTCAGCCCATTACATAGCCCATAGGCCCAAATTTTTGGCTCAAGGCCCATTCTGTGAATAGTACTGCTACAGTACTCGCCTGCTACAGTCCTGCACAGTACCTGCCACTGCTACAGTACCCCCGCCGCTATAGTGACCTGCCACCGCTATAGTGCCCGTCGTTGCTACAGTACCTGCCGCTACTACAATGCACTACAGTACTGCTACAGTACTGCACCCCATGGGTTTTGAACCCCCATTTTCATGTAACATTATAGGGTGCTTACCACTAATCCAAACCCCAACTACGTATAGGTACATACATTCTTTTATGGATTATTTCATTAAATAACATTAAATAATTCAAAAGTTAAAATACTTATGAATATATATATATATGAAATTATGTTCACAAAAGTCATGTTAGGTTAGTGGTTAGAATGTTGTATTATAAACGGGAGGTGTTGGGATCAAAACCAAGCAAGGTTTATTTTTTAAAATTACCTATAACAACGGTTTGTCAAACCGTTGTTATAGGTTTTTCATATGACCTATACCAATGGTTTTCTAATAACTGTCGGTATAGAACTATCCCCACGCTAAACCAGACAACGGTTCTCCAAACCATTGGTATAGGCTTTACCAACGGTTTGGAGACCTATACCAATAGTTCCAAACAATTGGTATAGGGTATTTTTATATTAGTTTTGAAAATTAAGACCACTTAAAATAATCATCATAGTTAACATGGAAAATTTATTGAGCATGAAATCCATAACCATAAAGTGAATATATAACAATATTACATTTGTCACCACTATATCCATCAATACATATTGACACATTTATAACAAATGAAACCTAGGCTAAAAAATCCCCCCTTTTTTATTTTTTTCAATATCAATACATATCATTCAAGTCAATATATGATGAAAACTTTATCAGAATTATTGGAAATTAAATGAAAGGGGTAAGTGGGGTCTTCTCAAATCATCTTTCTTCTAAAAAAACATCAGCTTTAAATATTATTTCTTGAACACTTCTAAGAGAGGGATGACATCACATGTTTCTTTTATCAAAGAGACTTTAGTTAATCATCTAGAAGTCTACTTGGGCTAACCTAGTGTAGAATAAAAGAGAGATACAACCAAGGGTTTATATGTTGTACATTAAATATCATGAATGTGAAATCATGCTAAAAATTCTCAATTATTATTTTAGGGATTAAATTTATCAATGAAATGATAAACCCCACACACACTTCAACAAACAAGTTAGTAAAGTTCATGTGAAAAAGATATAGCTCCCCCTTTGTCTCATCTTGACATCAATCAAGAACCCCCCTAATTGATATGATTAATACAATTAATAATGAGGGATGAAAGTGTGATTAGAATGCCTCATATTCTAATTTTATAAATCTATTTATAAGTTCCTCATTCACTATATAGTGAAGATTCAATAGCTTCATATCATCAATATACCCCCTAAAGGTATGCATCAATCTCCTTCAATTCCTTACATGTTAGTACAAAAACAAACACACACACACACACACACACACACATATATGGGAATAATGAGAGACCACTTGGTTTTTCAGACATAACATTTAACTAAGAGATTTCTCAAAAATCTAGACCATTAGTTTCTACTAATCTCATCAAGGGAAGATTTCATTGACTTATTCTTTTTTGTTTTGATTATCATTTATTTGAATATATTCTATCTTCACTAGTGGAAATGTGGGACTTTACGTTGACATAATAACGTCAGTTTTTTATAAATCAATTCCAATAGTATGTGCGATGACTTATTGGCGTTGGATTTCAGTAAAACTGATGCCAAAACCCATTTATTGAAGATTTTTCATGTCGATTTTTGTTAAAAATGATTCAAAAAATAATAATAAAAATGTTTTGGTGTCGGTTTTAAAGAAAACTGATGCCAAAAATAAAAAAAATATTTTGGCGTCGGTTTTAGAGAAAACTAATGCCATATGATTAATTTTAGGCATCGGTTTTCCCAAAAACTGACGCTGAAATAAAAAAACCAAAGAATTTGTGCATTGTTTTTTTACCAAAACCGATGCTGAAAGTTTTTTTTAATTTCAGTTTCTGTTTTGGTAAAAGCCGACGCCGAAAGTCTTTTAAAAAATGTCGGGATTGTGAAACCCTCATTTTTATTGGATCTTCGAAATCGAAACCCGTAGCAGAGATCTTGACTCACAATGACTTCAAAGCCATATTTGTGATCCTCAATGTCCATTGTTAACGGTTTTCTTCTATTTTCACATTTTTCGGTTTGTGTTCTTCATTATCCACCCTTTATTTATCTTCCACGATTTATTTCTTCTTACGTAACCCTATTTTGTGTGACTTTTAATTGTGTTTTGATTTTAGTTATTTTTTATCATCATTTTTCATTTGTATCATCAATGTTGGTATATATTTTGCAGTGTTTGTCTTTCCAAGTCGTTATACAGACAAATTTTGGATTGAAGATCTCTATTTGGGTTAAAATTTAAATTTTTTATGTTTCTTTATTAATTTTGTAGATAAATTATTTATCATTTAATTTTGTTATTGATTTTCTTCAATTATTAGTTTATATTTTATCTTAAATGTGTTGGGACATGGTTCAATATTCTATCAACAAACATTCTTAAGTATCCTATCAACAAATTGCATATTTTTACATTGACTCCAACTTACCACACCTAACACATGTGAGAATTCTAATCAAACATTGGTACCCACCCCCACATCATTTTCCAATCCCAAATAGATGTGCCTCTATAGTCTAAGAAAATAAAAAGCATGTTAGTATCTGAAATGAAACAATCAATGGATCATAAATGTGTTTCATATATGATGTTTTCTATCTAATTATCAATAGTTTTTATTAAATGTATTTTTGTTTACAATTTATCTGATATATATTTAAATTTTTATATGTTTTAATATATTCACCAATTATATTGTGATATCATGTATTTAATGGATCGTAATTGAATTCATTTACGAATAACCACTAGTGAATATGAAAAAGGAGTTGATGATTTTTTTGGAATTTTCTAAATGCCATATTCAAAACATTGATTTGATTTTCTGTCCATGTGTGAAGTGTGTAAATATGAGAAAGTTAAAATCTAGATAAATCAAGGATCATCTCATTTGTTATGATTTTAGCCTTAATTATACACGTTGGATCTGGCATGGTGAAAGAACTAAAAATTCAAAATCCAATGTTGATGACAATATTCATAATGAGGCAGAGGATCGTATTAAAGAATTAATTCATGATTTAGGTCTTGAAACCATAGAAAAAACACCAACTCTTGAATGATTGTATAGAGATTCTGAGAAACCATTATTCCCAGGTTGTAGTAAATATGTAGTGTTATCATCATTTTTTAGATTAGTTAACTTAAAAGAAAAAAATGGATGGAGTGATAAAAGTTTCTCCATCTTACTTGAGCTTTTAAAAGAGATACTTCTAGAAGGAAACAAGCTTCCAGATTCCAATTATGCGGTGAAGAAAATATTATGCCCAATGGGATTGGGGTATAAAAAGATACATGCTTTCCCCAATGATTGTGTATTGTATAGGAAAGAAAATGAATATTTATCAAGTTGTCCTACATGTGGGACATCACACTATAAGATAGATGGGAAAGTCAACTTAGATTAATTCTCAGGTGATGACATCTAACATCATGAAAAACAAGTATTTTATGTCATTGATCCATCGAATGATCAGTGGTCAGTTTTTTTTCAAAGAAAAAGATACCATTTGGGTGATGAGGATGATACTGATGATGTTAGTGATTTACATGAGCCTTATTCATCTATTATGAAATTTTCTGATGATTACAATGAGTATAAGATAGACATAGTTCATGCAGTACGTAATGATCATGATGAAGGCATGTGGGAAAATAATAAATTAGTCTCTTAATTTTTCTGGTAAATATTTATATTTTGTTTCCTTTTTTGAAACTTAAAAATGCATTCCTCTTTTTTTATTTACTTATTTTTGTCTTCATTGTTTCTAACTATTTAGTTTTCCAATGATATACAGGTACAAAAAATTTCATTACACTTTCTAGTAGCAATTTAAGATACAAATAGATAGGGGTAGTTACCGAGGTATATCTATTTTGACATATTATTATATATTCAGTGATATACTTATTTAATTAAATAAAACTATTAATTTACAAAAAAAAATCACAGGACTAATGATGCATCCTCGATAGAGGCGACTTCTCCTGTTACTAACAAAAAATAAAGTTCTCAAGTTGGTAAACATGGTATTACACATTTACCAAAACTATCACTTGCTCGTGATGATAAAAGAGTACATATCAATTTTTATGATGATAATAATGCAGTTGGCCCATCTGCAATTCAGTTTGTCAGTTATATAGCGATGGAGAGCCTTTGTAGAATCAATATTTTATATCCTAATGGGAAGTCAGTGGACAGGACGGTGAAGAAATAGCTTTGGGAGGCCTTGATGGTAAAATATATTAATTGAATTATTTTATCTCATTTTTTTAATATTATATATTTTAAATGAAATATTTAATTTATTCAATTACAGATGACATTCAATTTTAAGGAAACCAAAGAAATTAAGAAAATACATCTCACTTTAGAGGCGGTTCGATGGAGAGATTTTAAAACAAAACTGACAAAAAATTATGTTTTTAGAAAGAGAAGGTTTGAAATCCCATGGATTAAGTATTCATTTATAGATGAAGATACATTAAAGCGATTTGTTGACAATCGTTAGGAAGAAAAATTCAACGTATGATAATTATTTTATATTTGAAAATTTATGATATATTATTCTTATTACTTAGTAGTTTTTTTTATATAATTGGACTCCAGGAGATCTCATCAGGAGATCTATTTAAAAAATGTATACCCTCATACTTTATCACATGGAGAGTATTCATATTTGGAGTAGAAAATGATTGAAGAAAAATTTGAAGCATTAAGAGCTCGATCAAGCAATGGTTTAGAAGAGGTCCAGTTTGGTCCCCCATCTCCTCCCATTCGCCATGAGAAATGGAAACGAGCAAGAAGAAGGAAAGAATAAGAACATATTATATAGAAGCTAAGCAATTAGTTGATATAATTATAAGTAAATATTATTTTTTTATTAACAATTTTTTAATTTTATAAATTATAAAAACTAATATAACTTTTTTATTTTTTATTTTAGGATGAACTTCAGGAGAAAGAGACATAAGGCTCTTTTATCCTAGAGGGTAGGATGGATATCCTATCCACTGCTTTGGGAAAGACATAAAACCTCGACCGTGTTAGAGGATATCTGGTGGGTGTTAGTATTCGGAAGGTTTTTGGTAAGAGTAAGAAATCAAAAGACCCCGAGATAGAATCCTTAAAAGAAGAGCTGAAAGATATGAAATAGTCTATGGGTGATCAAATTCAAGCAGTAGTGCAGAAGTCGTTGTTAGAACACTTGGAATGACAGTCATAGTCTGCGCAGATTTCTCAGGTATATTATTTATTTTTCATCAATTTTTTTTATTTTATAAATTATAATCACTAATATAACTTTTTCATTTTTCATCCTTCCCAGTCTGCTCAGCTGCACTACCCTGCCCCATCTGCTTACCCTACCCTGTCTGCACATCCTTCCCATGTATATTATTTATATGTCATAAATTTTTCTATTTTATAAATTATAAACACTTATATGACTCTTTCATTTTTCATTCTTCTTAGCCTACTCACCCACACTACCATGCCCCATCTACTTACCATGCCCCGTCTGCGCAGCATTTCGAGGTATATTATTTTATTTTCATCTATTTTTCTATTTTATAAATTATAAACACTAATATACCTTTTTCATTTTTCTGCCTTCTCAGGCTACTCACCCAGACTACCCTGCCCCATCTACTTACCCTGCCCCATCTACGCATCCTTTCAAGTTATATTATTTAATTTTCATCAATTTTATATTTTATAAATTATAAACACTAATATACCTTTTTTATTTTTCTACCTTCTCAGCCTACTCACCTAGACTACCCTGCCTCATCTACTTACCCTTCCCCGTCTGTGTATCCTTTCAAGGTATATTATTTTATTTTCATCATTTTTATATTTTATAAATTATAAACACTAATATACTTTTTTCATTTTTCCACCTTTTTAACCTGCTTACCTGGACTACCCTGCCCCATCTACATACATTGAGCCTCCACCTACTTACTCAGATCAAGACTTATATTGTGAGTTGTTTTCTGGAGATCCTCATGTATATATAGTTGCGTTAGGACAGGTGCATTTTTTGGGAGACTCATTACATCATCAACCTATGTAGATGGGGAAGGTTAGAGTATCAGTACTTAATATTATAGATCCCAATGCTCTACTACAATTTCATTCTGCAGAGATCACCTATGTTGGAGAATGTATGAGCCATTTTTTACTTTGGGCAACTGGTCTTCTACATTATATTTCATATGAGGTATGAATTTTTTTAAATATTAATTAAAAATGATTCAAAATTACTTATAATGTTTTCTGACATTTAACTTATATAGGAATATCTGAAAGCAAAATAAAATGCCCAAATGCAACAAAATGTTTAGGAACAATCTGCTATAGAACCTTCTAATATTTCTTCTAGGTTATAAAGATTATCTCAGGCTTCTACTTCCTTGAATTATATCTATGAGTTTCGGATGACGCATAATATGTGTAGAAGAAGTTATCTATTGAGAATAATGATAGAAGATATCATGTATTTAGATGATTTTGAAGAGCTCGGGCTGAGTGTGGTGCAGTTGTTTTCCATGTAAGTAAATTGATATTTGAATTGATATTTCTATAATAAAAGATGGTTTTAAATTGACTAACTATATTTTCGTTTTAATTTATGTATCTACACAAGCTTCTTTTACAAAATAAAAGTACAAGCATATGTAGTTTTATAGATCCATAATACATTTCCTTGGAAGTTATACATGTTACGAATGATAATAGAGTTCAATATATATCTGAGAGATTATCCCAGATAGAGATTAAGTGCTGGTTTTTTCCATTTCTTGATAAGTAAGAACATAAAAATAATTATGAACTAATGATCATTATAATGTCATTAATTGTGAACTTTTTTTTATTGTAGGTGACATTGGATGTTAGGTGTATTTTTCCCAAGTGAATGACCCTTATATTTGTTTTTCTATTTATTAAGAATAGTTCGTAAACCATTTTCCACCTTATTAAACAAGTAAGATTTTTTATTTTTTATAAGCTTATTAGGTTTAATTTTCATTATTTAGACATGTATTATTAGTTCATATATATGAAAACTCAGTTCATGGAAACAATTTACCAAGGAATATATGTCAGTAACGAAACCAATGAAAATCAAATATGTGGAAGTACGGGTAATTAGTTTTTATATTATATTTTTTTTGTGAATTTATTATTATATATTGTATTTATTATCAGTTTAATGTTTTATAACTATAGTTTCATCATCAAAATGGAAATGTTGAATGTGGTTATTATATTTTACGATTCATGTATGATATAATCACAACTAGGGAAACTACTAATTTTCATACGGTTAGTTATATTAATTTTTTTATATTTTGTCCCACATTATTTTATTTTTTAATCTCATATCATTCAATATTATTTTAGGTATTCAATGATTCACAGTCTAATTCCCAATCTGATATGACCCATATTAGATATACTTTTGCGAACTATTTGTTAAGTCATTTTAGTATTTGTGGTTTGTATATTCTAATATTTATAAATAATAATACACATGGGTTCAAAAAACTAACTCTTTTGATATATTAGGTGTTTGAACCTACCAATAATCAAATGAATGCTTCAACAATAACCAACAATGAGCCTGCCATAAATTTCAGGTATGTGTATTCTAATGTTTTTAACTTTCAACATCGTTTTTTTTGTTTATGCTTGGTATATGTAAGTTATAGGGTTTTATTGAATGATAAATACTATTTGACTTTTGCAGTATATTGTATTTTTTATAGGGGTTTCGATATTTTTAGATGTATAATTTTCTGATTTTTATAATTTTTTTAATTTACAGTGTCATTTATTTTAAAAACTGACGCCGAATCTTTTTTTTAAAAAAATTGGGGTTTCAGCTTTAGTTTTATCTAAAACCAACACTGAAACCCATGTTTCAGCGTCTGTTATAGAAAAAAATAATGCCAAAATTTCATCAAAATTGACCTTCGATGTCGGTTTTACAAAAAACCAAGGCCTAAACCACAATTTCGACTAGGTTTCGGCTTCGGTTTTAGATAAAACGATGCCGAAACCCTTAAGAAAAATAATTTTTGGCGTCGGTTTTCTAATAACCGATGCCAAAAATCATATTTTTTACATCACCTTTATAGACATCGGTTAAAAACCGACATTAAAAATAAAAAAATCGACATTAAATTTTGTTTTTTCACTACTGCTTCCTTTTTTCTTCTTTGTGTTGAATATCTTTTTCAACCTCATGAAGGTTCTGGGCGCTGTGGAAGCGTGGTTGGGATGAAACCCAAATTTAATTTTTACCATGATCAATAATTATTCCAAGATCAATACGATGATGAATTATAGTCTCCATGGAATATAATCAATGATATAGATAAAGAAGAAATAGGCCCAAAACCTTTAGAGAGGATCTTACACATCATGTTTATAATTAATTAAATTAATTTCATAAAGAAAAATAATACCTAGATATTTGGTATTTTTCATCATTAATGATGTTTATCGTCTGGAATGACCCTTCTAAATTATCTTGTTGTTCTTGTAAGGATCCAAACTAGAATCCCTTTAGTAGTGATCCACACGTGCTCCGATGGCCTCCGATCGACACCGCTCATTCTCCGGGTGCTAGTGTGGAGAAGCAAGTGTCTGGTGTCAGTGGTTCTTGATCACTTGTTCTTCACCCTTGATGAACATATCTCTTTCTTGGGAGGAGAGAGAATAGGATTCGAGAGAGAAATTGTTTGGATCAACAATTATCAATTCACCAGGCGTGTGGTGTGGTGTATGGCACAATAGGCCTACTTGTCAATTTATATACATGGAATTTCAGTTACAAAATTTAATTGCATAGAAACAATTAAATACATTCACGAACTTAGAGAAAACTCATACTCATAATAATAATATTTCATCACTATTAATGGTGTGCCAACTTGCACAAAAAATAATTATAAAATAAAATTATGCATCATAAAATAATAGTAGTTTCATTATTGTTTTAACTTATGTCAACTAGTTAAAAATTTATTTACCATATTGCAAATAGTTATTTTACTATCGGACTGAACTTGGTCCACTTGAAATCCACTTCCATTTATTGACCACCTGAATAAATAAATAAATAATTTATTCTCTTAAATAAATATTTTATTTACAAAATAGTAAATAAATATTTGTTAAATGTTCAATAAAATAAATAAATAAATTTTATTTAATTTATGCGATCATTTTAACTTGAATAAAATTATTCCACAGTCTTGAGAATAATATTTATTTCATTAATTAAATTCAAATAGAGTTTAACCGAGACCACAAAAAACACTTCGTATGTGGCCCTCTAGAATTCTTTCTCATTGGCATAAAGCGGGCTTGCCTAAAGTCCAAGAGTACTATCTTGAAATTGGTCAAGGCACCCAAGAGAAACAATGTAAAGTTTCAACAACAACATCCACATATGAATGCTCACAATGTAATATAATCCCTTTTGTCGCAATATCTCATCAAGAAGGTTTCATGATAGTGTCATCAACTTTTATTCTTGATACTTCATTCTTTAAAAACCTGAAATAAACTCATCGTTACAGCATGGACATGGAATTTCACGTGAAGGTTCTATTTCAATCAAAGGGATGAGATATAAACTTCCATAAATGTAAGGGACAAATCCTTCTCGACTTATCCACTAGTAACATGCCACTAGTGATGCACCCAACGTACCCTACTTTCCGCCAACTGTCTGCATGATGGTTTTAGTTAGTAAATCAAAGTGTATAAGTCATGACACATATTAAAGATAATCATAAAGTCAAAGGATCATTACAAATTCTTACTGATAGAAATATCTGATGTCACTAAAACTTGCGGAATTCCTACTAGCGAGTCTGTTCTCATAATCTTCTATCATAGAGATTACCAAGTGAGAACTTTATGAGAGGAAGTCTCATATTCTTATGAGTACTCACACCTGACATTCTACATTCTATGTGTCCCATAATAGTATTTCATCCAACCAAAAAACTATATTTGAGAATATTGTTATAGCATTTCAAGGTTCTCATTATAGCAGGGAACTGCCAAGACCTTATTAATGCAACAAATACTCTCTAACATTATTACATCATAGTCATGCAGAACAATGAAAAATATGCAATAATACATTAAATATCCAAGTAATAAAAGTAAAACTAGTTGGTTCTAGGACACCAACTCTTACAAACTGCCACTTGGACTAGACCCAACTGCCTATGACTTTCAGTCCACTAGAACTCACATGATGATCATGTTTTTGATGAGTCAAGGATTTAGTCAAGGGATCCACCATGTTGTCTTTCATGAAAATACTGTTCACTGCAACATCCCCTCTTTCAGTAAATCCCTCAATAGATGTTACTTCCGATGTATGTTATTCCTCCACTGATGTGACCTTGTCTCTTTTACAAGGGTCACTGCTGTAGTATTATCATAGTACAGTGTGATGGGGTATTTACTATTAGGTATCACATCTAGATCCTAAATGAAGATTCATATCCAAAATGATTCTTTAGATACCTCAGAAGCTATACTATAATCAAAATATGTTGTACAATATGCGATCACACTCTCCTTTGAGCTCTTCCAACTCACTTCACCTCCATTCAAAGTGAATATATATCCCATTTGTGACTTCATTTCATATTGATCAGTCTAGAAACTAGCATATGTATATCCTCTGATGACTAGTTAATCATATCCTCCATAAAAAAAGAACATATCCTTTATACGCCTTAGATACTTTAGGATAGTCTTGACTGCCATTGAATAGTGGTCACCTGGTTCATCTTGATATCTGCCTACCTCACTCATTACACAGGCGAAATCTATCCTAGTACATAGAATGGAATACATGACTGACCCAATCACTAATGCATATGGATTCCTTTCCATTATCTTTCTTTCCTCATGTGTCTGAGGACACCTTTTCTTGGAAAGATGAATTCCATGTGATGCTGGAAACAATCCCCTCTTAGATTGTTCCATACTAAATCTCTTTAGTATCTTATAAATGTATGCACTTTGACTTGGCCCCAACAATCTCTTGGATCTATCATGATGAATCTTGATCCCACGAGTATATGCTGCCTCACCCAAGTCCTTCATGGAGAAGCATTGATTCAACCACGCCTTAACAGACTATAATACTGGTATCTCATTTTCAATAAGTAATATGTCATCAACATATACTATTAGGAAAAAGACTGCACTCCCACTAAACCATTTGTAGACAAAAGGGTCACATTCATTCTTGAAAAAACCAAATTATTTTATGGATTCATCAAAATAAATGTTCCATGACCTGGATTATTTCTTTAATCCATAAATGGATTTCAGCAACTTGTATACATTATTGGCATCCTTTGGAGTCACAAACCATTTAGGTTGTGTCATGTAGAAGTCTTCCTGAAGGTTCCTGTTAAAGAATTTTGTTTTGACATCCATTTTCGAAATCTCATAGTCATGGTAAGACGCAATGGAAAGTAGAATTCTGAGGGATTTCAGCATTGCAACTGGTGAGAAGGTTTCATAGTAGTGAATTCCTTGATGCTGTTTAAACCCTTTTGCAACTAGTAGTTACTTATAGGTACTGACTTGTCCTTCTATGTCTAGTTTCTTATTGAATACCCATTTGAAACCAAAAATACTTACATCAACTGGAGGATCTACCAAAATCCAAACGTGGTTTTAGTACATGGAATCCATTTCAAAATTCTTGGCTTCTTTCCACTTGGCAATGTCTGTGACACATACTGATTCCTTTGTAGGTTAGAGGATCATTATTATAAACTAATAATGAGTCACCATCCTCTCTAACTAGAAAACCATATCGTTCCGGTTCTCTAACCCCTCTTGTACTCCTACGCAGTACTTGTGTCTCTGGAACATATTCTTCTTCCATGGGGCTTTGTGGAATCTGTTCTTGTACCAAGTCTTATGTACCTTGAGCCTCGACTTCGTCAAATTCTATCTTTCTCTTACTATCTCTTTTGGAGATTTTCTCCCTCTCAAATAATATGGAATGTCTTTCCACTATAACCTTTTTTCCTGAGAGGTTGTATAGGTAATATCCCCTCGTTTCCTTAGGATATCCTATAATGGTTCACTTTGTGCCTCGGGGTATGAGTTTGCTACCTGAAGGGGACTTAACAAATGCTTATCTACCCCACACATGTAAATTTGATAACATGTCTTTTATTCCACTCTAGAACTCATATGAAATACAATTTATTGATTTATTTGGCACTTGTTTTAGTATATGTGTTGTTGTTTATAATGCATACCCATAAAAAGATAATGGAAGACTTGCATGAATCATCATTGATCTCACCATGTCCAAAAAGGTGTATCTCCTCCTTTCGCCTACACCATTCCATTGAGGTTTTTAAGGAGGTGTGAGTTGAGATAGGATCCCAAAATCTCATAAGTAATCAATGAAGTCCTAATTAATATATTCCCCACCTCGATCTAAGTGGAGTTTCATAATCTTATTACCAAGCTGGTTCTCAACGTCATTCTTGTATTCCTTGATCTTATCAAAGGAATCTGAATTATACCTCATTAAGTAGATATATCCCTATCTACTAAAATTATCAGTAAAAGTTATGAAGTATGAGTACCCATCCCTTGCTTCAACTAGAAATGGTCCACACACATCGGTATGAACCAATTCAAGAAGCTCTTTAGCCCTTTCACCTTTCCCACCAAATGGGGATTTGGTCATTTTTCCTTGAAAACATGCATGACATACGCCAAGTGGTTTTAGTTCAAAAGAATATAAATATCCATCTTGATTAAACTTTTTCAATCATTTATCGTTTACATGAACTAGCTAGTTATGCCAAAGTTGGGTGTGGTTTGAGTCATGTGAAGTATCTTTTTCATTGATTTCTATTACTTGGTTTGTGTAATCCAACACATAAAGACCATTGTATAAATGTTCCCTACCAAAACAAATGCTATCTTTATAAAAGAATCAAAATTCATTTCAAAACTTGAAAAAAAATCCATCTATATCTAGTCTGGATACAAAAATTATGTTTTGGTTACATATAGCACATAAAAACAACCCTTTAACACCAAGATCATTCTAGTTGGAAACGTGAGGTGGTATTCCCCAATAGCTACAACAACAAGTCTGGATCCATTGGATTCTAGTAGATCTACCTCCCCTCGATCAATCTTCCTGAATCTACTTGTTTCATGTATTTGGATACATATGTGAGAACCAAAAGATATATCTAATAACCAATTTGTAGAAACAGATAGATTTAATTTGATAAAAAATACACCTGAAGCTTCCTCTTGCTTCTTAGGCTGGGTGCAGTTCTTCTTCCAGTGGCCCTTCTTGACACATGCGAAACAAACAGCCTCATGTTCCCTTTCCTCCCCTTTGATATTCCTTTTCTTGGAAGGACATAAAGAATATTTGGACTTAAATCTCTTCTCCTTCCCTTTCATCTTATTCACCATAAGGACATAAGGATTTTCTCCCTTCAAATATTTGTCCACATGGAGAATGAGGATAAGACGATCAGATAGTGACTTGTCAATGTTGTTCCTATTGAAATTTACAATAAAGTTAGAGAAGCTCTAAGGGAGTGATGTGGGAATGATATCAGTGCCCAATTCTTTAGGGAGTTTAAACCATAGAACCTCTAGGCGCTCAATGTATCCAATGAGCTTGACTACATGAGGCCTAACTGGGCCACCATCTCCAAGTTTAATCTGAAAGAGTGCCTTAGAGATCTCAAACCTTTCCTGTCTTTATCTCTCCTAGTAAAGACCACAGAGGTGCTTGAGAATCCTATAAGAATCCATGTTTTAATGAGACTTCATGATCTCACTAGAAATTTATGATAACATCAAATATTAAACATCGACCGTGTTGTTCATATGTTTCTCATAGACCAGGAAATCCTCATCACTCACCTCTTTGGTAGGTAGATCAGGTAATTTTGACTCTAGAACGTAAGACTTATGTTCAGGGCGTAGGATAACCTGAAGGTGTCTAAACCATTTCTGAAATATACTTCCGGTGAGGATGTTTTCTTTATACATAATTTATTTCAGGGATAGTGTGGTTGATGAGCTTGTCATTTTTATTCTATAATTAAAAGAGAGGTTCATTAGTACCTTCTTGATTAAATTTTATGTGAAATGATAAATTTTATTAAGTCACCCACTATTTTATCAAGTCCCAATGGCCCTCACAATTGAACTCGAAATGTATAGTTTCCATGACATTCTAGTGGCAAGGATCCATATTCCCCTTTGTATAAACCTAACAAGGGTTGGTCAAGCTATTAAAAGGTATTTAGGTAGGCAGGTCTTTTCCATCTGCGGGCTTACAGCTCCTTGATCTGTTGAGCGGACTCCCCAATCCTGAAATCATGACTTTGGATTTCTATAAATTTTTCCTCCAATATTACACCAAGTCTATAAAGGGATAATACTCTTGATGTAATTTGGTTAAGTCAACCTGAAACATTTCATAATGGCTTCCTTTATAAAATAAAGTGTCCCAAAAAGGGTTGGTTAGACAAATAGTTTTATTGAGTTTTGACCTTAATTAAACAACAGAAGGCTAGGTCTGACTTAATATTTTATTTGATGGATTTTTATCTCTTATGTGGGAATTTATTATTATCACATGCTTGTTAATATTACGTGGAACTTACTTAAGTGATTAACCATGTCTTGATAATATTTACACGTAATTATGGTTTATTTTAGTTCTATCTTGCATGCTTGTTTAATTCATTAATTATGTGATCGTAAAAACACATCCATAATGATGAACCATGAAAATAACAGAAATAAAATAAAGTAAATGGAATGATCATGAGCTTTTATAATGGTTATTTTATCTAGAGGTTGATAAACTAACCCTGCCCTAGGGGAGAAACACCTTGAACCTTTTGGGTTCGTGTTTATAGCTTCCACTTGTCCAACTCTATATCTCATGGGATTGGTTTCATCTCGGATCCACCTTGAACCACCTCCACTAGCTTGGTAGTTCCATCGATTACATATGCCCTTTTTTAACTCACATGTAGGTGAGGGGTAAAAGGGGGTTTTGTATAAAAGAATCCTTGGGCATGAAAGCCCTACATATTAATGATGAGAAGGCTCACAAGACAACAAATTTAATTCAAATAAATAAATTAAAAGAAACCATTCACATAAAAAGGTCTTGATCTAGCTCATGATCATTCATACATGAAATTATGTTTATGCATAAATAAAACTAGCATTCTATTCTTTAATTGTTATTGTTTAAGATAAATCATGCTCGAGTCAATTAATTATCATCTTTTATTAATTATTTATTTTATCTTAAATTCTTTTCTGAATTTCCTTGAGATTCTCATCCATCATAATTTTAAACAAATAAATTCATTTAAAATTATCTTTGTATATAACTTGTACCTTGGAGGCACCCCGGTGAATTCCAATTCATAACTACCCAATGAGTAGAAATGAACATTACACAGATGTTAAATTAAACACACATATATAAAACACTTATCACTTGTTGTGCCTTAGCTTTACTCCTGAACAATGGTACATCTCTCAAGGGTTTGAATAATATAATAATAAATTTTAATAAATCCACGTAATTAGAATGAGTACACGACGTGTAGTTCCAACTATATGGTGTGTACTATTGTTCACTGTCCATCCGAAGTACACACCTAGGGAAGAGGTGTGTGAGTATTCTTTGGAAATCTTCGGAGTACACGGTATGTCTAGTTTGCCGAGTTTTTTTTTTACATTTTTTCAAAAAAATATTTTTTAAAATACCACCAGGTTAAAAAAAATTATTTTTTTACCCCCCAAAGGCGACACCTGGTGTGCCGCCTTTGGGGGTTTTTCCTCCCAGGGCAAGGCGGCACACAGTGTGCCGCCTTTTCCCAAAAACTAACCGCAAAGGCGGCACACCAGGTGCCGCCTTTGCATAAATATATATTTTTTAAAATTTTTATTTTTATTTTTTGTTTTGTTTTGTTTTATATATCTATATATATATATATATATATATAACAAAACTTTTCAGCAGAATTTTTCTGCTATTTAATATCCAGCAGTTCTGCCATTACATCAGTCTGGATTCTAACTGATACCCTCACCCAGGACTCCCTTTTATAAGGGGGTTTGCCCTAAAAATCAAACTGCATTTCCGATGTGGGATTCTGGTTCTTCTTTTCCTGTGCAGTACATTCTGTGTTTCCGATGTGTGATTCTGTTCCAAGTACGCGACTTTGAAAGACTATAAAACATAAATTATAAGACCAATATAAATGAAACTTTAAACACTAATTAAACTTATAATAAATAGTTGAAAACAAAAATAATTTCATAAAAAATGTTGATACAAATTAATTTATAAGCTTTCAAAACCACCTACTTGAAACTTAAACATATTTCAAGTACGTGATTTGAAATCTTATAAAAGATAAACTATAACACCAATATAAATTAAACTTTAAACATTGATTAAACATATAAGAAATAGTTGAAAACAAAAATAATTTCATTAAAAATGTTGACCAAAAATAATTTATAAGGTTTCAAAACCATCAACTTGAAACTTAAAAATGTTTCAAGTTCCCGACTTTGAAAGACTATAAAACATAAACTATAAGACCAATACAAATGAAACATTAAACATTTATTAAACATATAAGAAATATAGCATTTAGGGATCAAATTTTTATTCAAATGTTGTAAATAAGTATATTTAGGAATATTTCTAGAGGAGTGGTGGATCTTCGAGCTGCCAATGGCGCGGGGCTGGCTGCGTTGGCCATTGGCGATTACCATCTCTCATTGCCAACTGGAATGCTTCTGGTTTTACATAACTGTTATTATGTACCTAGTGTTACCAAGAACATAATTTCTGTATCATGTTTCAATATGGATGGATTTATTTTCAAGTTTGGAAATAAGGGTTGTTTCTTTTATAAGAACAACATATGTTATGATATGACACATTTAAATAACAGTTTGTATGTATTAAATTATGAAAACCAAGTGTTGAAAATCGATAAAGAAACAAACTCAACTGACTCATACAACACCCAGTTGTGGAATCACCATCTCAGTCATGTAAATGGGAAGCATTTGACAAAGCTATCACTACTACAAAAAATGGGCAAGGGAAGCACCACTTTATATCACCGCTAAGAAAAAACTGATGATAAAGAAGCCATGTATCAGTGCTAAAATTTTAGCACTGATGCAGGGTAATCTTTATCATCACTGAAAAAGTGCTCATAAAAAGCCCCATTATCAATGCAAAAAAAGTGCTGATAAAGAAGGCATGTATCAATGCTAAAATGTTAGCTCTAATACAGGAAGGATTTATGAGCGATTTTTTAGCACTGATAAAACCGTAGTTCCATATTTTTAATAAATTGTTAATGATAGAATAAATCTTATTAATGATTAATGAATGGATTATAGTGGGTAGTGATTTAATGATTGTTTTTACATTAAAATGGTTAATAATTGAAATGCATATGGTAATAAAAATCCAAGAAATTATAATGTTAAATGCAATAAGAAGTTGGTAATGTTGATATGGATGATTATGTGATTTGTTGTGGATTATTTGTGTCATTATAATGGAATTGGTTATAAGAGGGTGGTAGTAACAAGGCAATGGTTGACGAGGGTGTTTGGAGTGTTAGTTTGGTGTAAAACCTTAGGAAATATTTATGTGTGACTATATACTTATTATATTTTCTTATTATTTCTTACACACCACCACTTGAGTTGAGAAACCTGATTGAAATCCATATGGGTACTTTGGTTCTGAGTGTTTTTCTCAATATCTAGATTATAGAGGGAACACATATAGAACCACTCCCTATTCCCTTTCCCCCTTCACACTTAATATGCGTTGTAATGGATCACAGTGGGTGTATATATACAGCCTATAATGATTTTAGGTTTTGGTGTATATATATTCTTTTTTACATGATTATGTGTATTTGGTGTGGATACAAAGTGGGGGTTGCGCATTGTAGGAGGAGAGTATGATTTTTATGTCCTTCATGTTCACGATATCATACTGTGATTTGGATGTGATTCGTGGTTGTTATGTGGATATGGTTTTTTATGTGTTTGTGACATGTGTATGTGTGGATATATGGTTATGGGATTATATAAAAGGGGTTTAGGTATAATAAATATTCCATTAGATTGTGAGAATGACCATATTAGTGGGGAAGTGGATGTAGGGTAATTTATTAATATATACTCATTTGATATTACACTTTAGATGGAGTTTGGAATTAGACACTAATGGGGATAGAATGGGATGATAGGTAAATAATATTTGTTAAAATTTTCATATGGAATAACATGGGAGACCATCTATGACACAAGTGATTACCCCCCCCTGTGATTTAAAGTAAGTAACTTGAGCTTACCAAAAATATTAGGCATGATTATATTGAATGTAGGGAAGAGGCCTAATAGTGGTAGATTTATTATTCTTGATTATTCTTGTGTTTGGACTAGGGTGATTTGAAGAAACTATAATGAATCTAAAGTAATTATATTTTCTGAATTCCATATTATAGAGATTATGATAATCATTTCTTTACAAATAGAGTTGGCTACTGGTTTTCATCCATATGTATTTTAGGTTTGGGAGGTATAAAATGATGGACTAGTTGACCATATAACGATTGACCCAATAGAGGAGGATGAGTCATAGAGGATGATGACGTGTGAGTTTTACCATCTATGACACAAGTGATTATCCCCACAAACCACTTTGTGTTTAGAAACTGTGTTGATTTTGATGGGGGGTCTATCCTGGTTCTATTGATTTCCAAATCATTATTAGAAATGGTTAGGCTCAATTAATCTCTATTTTTGTAAGGAATTGGTTCTCTTCTACTATATTTGGAAGTATTGTTTTGTGTATTTGAACCATAAATACTAATATTTGAGATTCAAATAGGATGGAGATGAATAATGATTTGATGGATATAATCTTTTGAAAATAGTGTATGAGAACGGAGTGAAGGAGTTCATAATGTTTTCAAAGGATCACGCAAAGGATCCTTCTCAAATCCATTGTCCATGTTTACATTGTTGTTATTCTAGACTACTTACTCCATAGGAGTTGGAAGAACATTTTATATGTCATGTAATAGATCGGAGTTATAAATGTTGGAATAAACATGGAGAAAAAGAGAATATAGTTACTGGCTGGGATAAAACTATGTTTTATGTATCATCAGATATGAATACAAATATGGATAATGAAGAAGACCATATGGAGGATGTGATTATAGATGTCAATGATGATGACGATCGTATTGAGGAAATGACAAAGAAAATTGAAGATAAACTCCGTGATTTCCAAAAATTGTTTGAGAAGTTAAAGAGTTGTGAAAAGACGTCATTGTATGCTGGTTGCACTAAATATTCAGCATTGTCTACTATAGTGATGTTGTATAAATTGAAAGTATGCAACGGATGGAGTGATATCAGTTTTACGGAATGACTTTCTCTCTTGAATGACATGCTCCCAGAAGAAAATGAGCTCCCAAGCTGGGCATATGAAGCTAAAAGAAATAAAGATGGGAAATTATATCATCTGGATGACTCTCCAGCACTCATAGTACATTGTCTGTTATGTTGGTAAATTATAACTTTCCACCCTGGTTATGCATGAAGTGGAAATTAATCATGTTATCTATGCTTATATCAGGACCAAAATAACCAGGTAATGATATTGATGTTTATCTAGCTCCTTTGATTGTGGATTTGATGTTATTTTGGGATTCAGGTGTTATGATGTATGATGTTTATAAAAGTGAACAATTCATGTTAAGAGTGATGTTGTATGGGACAATAAATTATTTCCCTTCTTATGGAAATTTGTCGAGCTATAGCATTAAAATAACTCAAGGGTGTCCCATGTGCGAAGAAAATAAAGAATCAATTTGGTCGAAACATTCATCTAAATCTGTGTTTCTAGTACATCGTAGATTTCTACCTCATCAGCATAAGTACTGATCTTAGACAACATCATTCAATGGATGTTCAGAACAACATGCAACACCGTCTCCACTAACAGGTGATCATCTGTTTGAGAAAGTAAAAGATTTGAACACTCTTTTTGGTAAACCATTTTCAAAAAACCTTACAAAAATCGGTTGAAAAAAGAGACCAGTTTTTTTTTGAATTACCACACTGGAATTGTTTTGTATGTCAGACATTTTGTTGATGTGATGCATGTGTAAAAAAATGTATGTGATAGTGTTATATGAACATTGCTAAATTCCCCTGAAAAAAAAGGATGGAATTAAGGCAAGGTTAGACATGGTTGACATGGGAATACGAGAAGAGTTGGCTCCTGTGAAGGGTGAAAATCCAATGTTTCTTCCTCATGCTGTTTATACTCTTTCTAGGGAGGAGAAATTGTATTTCTTTTTTGTAAAAAGTTTTTATATTTCCACCACACATATCATTTAATGAAAAACATCATATTAGTATTTTTATTACGATTTTATCCATATTAATATGATTTTGATAATAACAAAACATTTGAATTAATAAAATCTATCATGATTATGATTTTTGTACTCTGATTACTCGGATTCATATAGACTCTGATATTTTACATTCTGATTTAATCAAATTGTTTCTATTTATGATTATTTGATTGGATTGAGAACCATGTCCAATAAAAAATATAAGAGTTTTTTTATTTTTTAGTTTATTTATTTTAAACTACATTTTTTAATACTAAAATATTCCCACTTTTAACTTATCTATTAGAATAATATTCTTATGATCCTAATAAAAATTATAGGTATAATGATACAACATTGTGTGGTTTTCTCAAGAGAATATTCCAACTCATCTTTTAATATCCATTTATTGTATTTTCTAGCTTTACCATTATCATTACTATATGAATAAATTGAAAATTTCTCAACTTGATTAATGAAACTAAATTCATATTTTTAAGAACTACTAGTTGATGAATTATCTTTTAAATAATTTCTTATCAAATTATTATGTCTATTACTATAATGATACGTCTTCTTCATATCATTTTTCTATTTTAGAGGATTCTCACTTTTTTTATCAAATTATAAATTATCCATTTTCATTATAAAATTCATGGAAAAGATTCCAATGAAATTATAGATTCATCACCATAGTGGTTTATTTATTTTTAAATTCATTTACCCTATATAATCCATCCTTAAATAGGTGAATACATTTCATTAATGTATTCATCAAATTCATCATCATCAGAATCAATTGATTCCCCAATTTCCAATTATTTGAACTTATTTTTTCTTATAGCCTCAAAGGATATATAATCTATATCTTCTTTTTGAAACTCATTTCCTTTATCATTTCATAATCTATGTGAATAAAATATATCTCCTCTAATGAAATATATTCCCTATCTTCCATGTCTAAAACCATGGCATCAAATCCTATAGGGAAATTTATCAAAAGCGTTTTCAAAATTTTTGAATCTTATATCTTCTAACCAAATCCATAGATATTACATACCATCTCATTGAACCTAATGAAATAGTCATCAATGATTTCATCATCGACCATTTTAATATTCTCAAACTTTATTCTTAGGATTTTCATATTATCTCTCTTAACATTAATATTTCCTTCATAAGTACTTCCTAGTTTGTCTGAAATATCCTTGGTAGTTTCAACACCCATCACTTTAGTGTATAACATTTTTGATAAATCCATTAGGGTATAATTTTGATATTTTCCATCAACTTCAAGATTTATCATATTATATTTAGTACAATAATAATTCTTAATAATTGGTGGTAATCTAATGGTTGATACGTCTTTCATTTATAAGAAAAGCGATTAAAGGAAAAGAGTATAATATACCTCTATGTATGGTAGTTATTTCCCTAAAACTAGGTATTCCATGGTTTCTCACTGAATTACGATCCTTCATTTCTCATAATGTTTTCTTATCATGAGAGGGGAGATTTCTATGATACCATTTGATTTAACCAAGGATCAGTTGGGTTCTAATGTGGGGGGGGGGTGAATCCATAGTACATTGTTTTAAAAATTCACTATTCTGTAATCTAAAATCTGTGACTGATTAAACTATCTATCCCTTATCTTAAATTCTGAAAATCCACCTGAATGAAAAAATAAAATCAATGAAAAACACAGGGATTCTATTAGGTTCATTACAAAGACCTACTTCTTACTACAACCATTTATTACACCTTGATAAAGGTTATTCACTTTTTTTAGTCAGTTACAACAAGGTAAAGTTGTATTTCAATAAAAAATAAGTCCAATAGTGTTTCCTATCTAGAGTCCCACTAGAAATTACAAGCTCCCACCTTCACTAACAACTCTTAACTCCCATAGGTGGATCTTTATACTATATCCATGGCGATTCTAAAATATCATAAGCCTACTCGAGAGTCCCACTGGTGACCTCTTCTACATCTGAGTCCCAAAAAAGACTTCAAAAATCCTAAGTCACACAATATATGAACTTTTTTCTAAATATATCTATCAAATTTTTATATTTCTGGACAACCTTCATATATAGTCTTTCTCAAAAAACAAACCAAAGCACCTGATCTACCCATGTACAATATTAATGAAATTATGCAACTGTTTTTCAATGACCTTATCTTTATCACTATCCATTGAACATAAAATTGCCTGGACTCATCTCAAAAAACTCATAACATGGGTATATATCTTCTGAAACACTACCTAGATCGGTCTCAATATTTATGTATATAAAATTAATGGAATATCAATTCAATTTTATTTAAAAAAGACAAATATAAAATATTCCATGATAATTTTATGTAAGTGTTATTTAATTTTCATGAAAATATTTTATAATTCATGCACACCTACAATGCCTCTTTCCTTCTCACTTTAGTGCTTCCTATTCATGGTACTCTCACATAACATCTTTGGAATATTTTCAAAACCTGGGACCATATAATTCATATACATTGGGCCTTTTCACATTTCTTCATGTATCGTAACTCAATGATATTGATCAATGAATAATATCTCATGAAATTATATCAAACATATTATTATAATAGAACATGATGTATATAATAATAGTTGACATTACAGTATATGCATTATTTTTTCATCACAAAGCTTTTATTATTGAAAAATAATCATAGTTTCTTTTATATGTGGAAACATAATGTTTTATTACCACAGGTTAAGGTTCACATAACTATAGTCTTTATCATGAAATCATGAAGTAAAATTCACAACAAGATGATATGGAATCTCTTCATGAAAATAGAGGGCCTCCTCAACTCTATTTCACTCTAATAAACTCTCCCTCAAACTCTGATTAAGAACTCACCAAAAATTAAAGTGGGTAGGGTATTTATAGGGAATAATCTACTAACATAACTCCATCGACTTAACTAATATGTGCACCACCTTTCATCTATGCGCACCACCTTTTTTATTTACAATATAATGACAAATCATTCTCTTTTCTCACCCACATATATTTACCTTAGATTAAAAATATATCTTTCACAAATATAAAATTTCATGTATATAACAATATTATTTGATCCTTCCTATCACCAAGTCAAACTCAGTTCGATCACAACAGGAAGGCAATGAAGGCACAATGAACTTTAACACATGAAACAAACCATATACTTATTTTAGAGGAATAATAATATACTTCTTGATTGATTGAATTATGTTGATCATATAGAAATTTTATTCATATTTTTACCCATAAATTTTAATGAGGATGCATATTACACAAAATTCAGGATCACATGTCAGATTTTGAACCATCTTGGCACTGCTTAATAAGTAAACACATTCCGTGGAATTGGAATATGTGTGTATTAGGGTCCTCTCTATAATACAATATAACACTAAACCATGGCAACTTTCTTTGCAGGCACTCCACCATAAAAGATGGATCCATTATTCTCTCATGTGTCTCTATTTTCACAACCACCCTTTCTCATCTAGAAGCACATATTACCACTTATTGTCTGGCTAAGGTTTAATTCCTTTCCCACCTAAGTAGTGGTAGACTCTTCCCTTGGCTAGCTAGTGGTAGGATAATTTTTTTGAGTAAAATCAAACAAATAGTTATCCGTTTCATCTCCTAAATTATTATTTATGTAAAATATAATTTCATCTCACATGAACATATTTTAATCCCTCATGAAATAATAAAATATTATATTTCCTTCACTTCCTTTTCTATTATTGTAAAAAACGTGTAACCATTTCCACAATTTTTTTAACATAATATCACATCAAAAGTCATCACAATTATGCCTCACATATCAAAATAATCTACAAACAAGTCATTCATCCTTATTGGAAAAAAATTCATATCAATGGGATCCTTATATATCATCTTCCTTATTGTTTTGAATTAATGACTTCCATTGTTCCACATATCCATTCATATGGCGAACCACCATGATGACTTTTTCCTTTTAACTAATTCCTAAATTGAAAATTATTTTCTATAGGGAAATTATGCATTTTTCATCTACAAATGGATTAGAAATTTCACTGAATGTTGGAGGTTATTACTGCATGAAGATATCCATTATAGTTACACAATGTTGTAGATCAATCGGCCTCTCTATATAGGTCGGTTTATTTTTCATAACAAGGGTTAAAATAACTAATATATTTATGAATAGGTTTTTCTGCAAAATATATTTGTTAAATTGTTTATGGGGAATATCCCTACATTGACTAAGAATGTTTATACGGTTCCCATTCCTCCACTTGGTATCCATATTTTTATAATGACATATATATTATTAGCTAATAAAATCTAAATGTAAAATATAAATCTAATTATGAATTATAGAGTGTTTTCTAGAAATATTGAGTGTTTTTCATTGAAATATTTATATCTATATTGGTTCCTCTAAATCAATTTCTAAATGTTACTAATAATGTTACTCAAATACCAACTATAACATCTTATAATACATAAACCTATAGTCAATAGTTATATTACATTATTGGTATAAAGTAAAAGAGTCCCCAATGGAAAGAACAATTTAGTAGTATGGGAAGACCATATATAGATATACAATACATATCGAAATAGAAGATACAAAATGAACATATTATGAGATCATGAAAATCCCTTCAATCATATCCCAGAAAATATCACATATTCCTCCTTAATGATTCCTGAGAAAGGAAAAAATTACATGTGTGATCAAAAGCTCATTACAGAGTAGCATATATGGGAACCTTACATAACATAAACATAGAATACGTGATATGTAAAGTATAAATTAAAAAAATGAAGTCATAATATGGTAAAATTGAGGGAATTATATGGTCATGATTATAAACGATAACATGGAATAAAATAATCAATTATCTCATACTGATGGAATGTATATTTCTAGAAATGAAATTCTTGTTGTTAAGGCCTAACGCTAGGACACATTAGTATTATTAGAAAAAGAATACACCAAATACCAACATATTTTTTCATATGATATCTACTGATGAATTGATGGGAAATATAGTTATATGCCAGACCCATCACCCGATTAAGACTAATCAATTAACTCTACGAGTCATAATGACCTTTGTAAAAGTTCCCTATGAAACCTATTGCTGAATTAATCATGGGTATCCATATATTGATAAATGTATACATAAAATACTTCACATTCTTTATAATAATGTAAATTTCTTCTCGAAAAACCCTTATTGAACTTGGAAGACATGTGTTACCATCCATGTAATTGGAATTACCCTAATCATAAAAATATAGTGGTGAGGGTACCTTCAATGTGTTGTATATCCATGAAAGATAGTAATTGAGTACAATAATTTTCATTGGTATGAGACCAAGGAAAAAATGACAACCCATATATTTAATGCCC
Organism: Viscum album; assembly: GCA_963277665.1. Lineage (NCBI taxonomy): Eukaryota > Viridiplantae > Streptophyta > Magnoliopsida > Santalales > Viscaceae > Viscum > Viscum album. The sequence goes on from OY728150.1 coordinate 1,564,472,033, forward strand.
CCTATTTCATGATTTCTTACAAAAAATATACACTTAATATAATCAAAAAATAAAATTATATCTTATGTCCTTAGGTAATTAGTTACATAGAATAATAACCTAAAATAAGAATACAAAAAAATTATTTAAAACTCCATAACATGCCCTTAAAATCCATTGATCTTATAATACTACATAGGATAACCAAGGGATGTACATAAGAAAGGGGTGAATTATAAATCCTAGTAAAGAAATAATCAAAGAATAAAATTATGAAATTAATACATGTGAGTCGAGAGACATAACAAGGTGATATAAAATTGATGTGATTCATAAAAATAAACCTCAAATTATTATATAATATAATAATATCAAGGCAACATTGGAATGCAATAAAAAATAAAACATGGAATCACAATTCTAAGTCAAGGATAACCACTAAAAAAATATAACATAGAGTGCTTAGGATAACCTCCCATGCATTGTAAGTGATTTCTCATGAGGTAAAAACATTACCAATTTTTATGAAGTGGAATATAATTTAAGGCCACCCATCAAACTCATATCATGTACATGAATTTTTTTAAGTTTCAAGTAGACTGTTTTGAAAGATTATAAATTAATTTTTATGGAAATTTTTTAAGAAGTTTTTGTTGTTATTAACTATTTCTTATATGTTTAATCAATTTTTAATGTTTCATTTCTATTGGTCTTATAGTTTATGTTTTATAGTCTTTCAATGTTGGGAATTTGAAACATTTTTAAGTTTCATGTTGATGGTTTTGAAAGCTTATAAATTGTTTTTAATGAAAATTTTTTATAAAATTATTTTTGTTTTCAACTATTTCTTATATGTTTAATCAATTTTTAAAGTTTCATTTGTATTGGTCTTATAATTTATCTTTTATAAGCTTTCAAAGTCACGTACTTAAAATATGTTTAAGTTTCAAGTAGGTGGTTTTGAAAGCTTATAAATTAATATGTATCAACATTTTTTATGAAATTATTTTTGTTTTCAACTATTTCTTATATTTTTAATCAGTGTTTAAAGTTTCATTTGTATTGGTATTATAGTTTAACTTTTATAGTCTTTCAAAGTCGCGTACTTGAAACAGAATCACACATCGGAAACACAAAATGTACTGTGCAAGAAAAGGAGAACCAGAATCCCACATCAGAAATGCAGTATTGTTTTCAGGGAAAACCCCCTTATAAAAGGGAGTCCTGGGTGAGGGTATCAGTCAGAATCTAGACTGCTATAATGGCAAAACCGCTGAATATTAAATAGCAGAAAAATTCTGCTGAAAAGTTTTGTTATATATATATATATATATATAACAAAACAAAACAAAAAAAATAAAAATAAAAATTTTAAAAAAATTTATTTAGGCAAAGGCGACACCTGGTGTGCCGCCTTTTCGGTTATTTTTTGGGCAAAGGCGGCACACCCGGTGCCGCCTTGCCCTGGGTGGAAAATTCTCCAAAGGTGGCACACCAGGTGCCACCTTTGGGGGGTAAAAAAATAATTTTTTTTAACCTAGATGTATTTTCAAATTTTTTTTTGAGAAAATGCATATAAAAAAACTCCTAGTTTGCCACATGTTGTGTAGTTCCTTGTTACACGGTCTCCAGCTGGCCAGCCGTATATGGGGTACGCATGTCATGACCCGTCCTCGTGGCCTATGCTGTGACTACCACAAGCTCACCTTCCATAGGCCAAGGGTTGGAGACTAGCACCAAAGGTGAATCCTTGATAAAAAGGGAAGGAATTGACTTTAAACTTGTATCACACACAGTATAAACACAAGCAGTAAAAGAAAAAAGTAATAATATAGAAAAGAAAGATGTGCTTAAAATAAGTGGGCCAGCATACAAACCCAACTGAAGAACAAGTACAAGTACAAGTAAAAAATGGAAAACAACTCCTGGATCATCCATCATGGAATACTACCTGAAGGGTAGTTACAGATCTCTAACAACTCTCCCCTGAGGTACATATCGTCTAGTCTAGCTCTGAGCAGCCTCCCGTCTATCACTGTCATCCTCGATCACTGCTGACCGTCATCTGCAGAGAACACAACAAGGTGCGAGCGAAGCCCGTGCAGGGGTGAGTATGAAAATACTCAGTAGGGGACCCTGAGACCCCCTAAGGTCCCCCAAAATCCACTAAGGATAAACCAAAGTAGCAATATACAATCACAAAGTATCAATCATCCTTTCTTTGGTATGTTCCCATACATAAACCAAAGTTTCCAATCACAAACCAACTCCAACACTTGAGCCCAACCACATTCCTCTCCTCAAGTGTAAAAACACTCCACAAAGAAATTGCAACACAAGGTGTATCCCATAGGTAAAATTCACGGAAGAAATCTACATGGGCTTTACCACAACACATCCACGAAGAAACATCCACCCTTACTTAGATATATGCCCATACATATACCTAAGTCATCAAGAGTACACATATCATACATGAGGTAAACACGAAGGTAATGACTCAGCTCAAAATGGGTATACAAAACTTAAAAGAGAGTAACAGGTGATTAGTTGTAGCCACTGAATCATCTTTCACTATCAAACAGAAGATATCCAAAGAAACCTAGAACATCAGCCTGTCAAAGCTGTTGATCCTACGTGGGATCTCGGTTAAAAATTCATCGATGTCGTACCCACAGAGGATCCAGGTCTAGACTCATCGTTGTCGAACCCATGGAGGATCCAGGTCTAGTCTCGTCGCAATCGAACCCACGAAGGATCCAGGTCCAGTCTCGTCGCAGTCGAACCCAAGGAGGATCCAGGTCCAGTCTCATAGTTTTTGTACCCACAGAGGATCCAGGTCCAGTCTCATTGCTTTCGAACCCACATGACAGACGACACGTCAATTGGACGCTCGGTTTGTGAGTTATTGGAATTTCTGTTCCAGGGGCCCAGTTGGTTTTTAGGTTCAAACCAACCCGACTATACCCCAAATTTGTCCAAACCTCAAGTAGTGTATTCCAAAAGTATCATCTCATTCTAATATTTTTTTCACTGTAGACGGTTCGTCGATCGGACACCCATATCCGAAGATATGGATGAAAAGGTGTAATCGGACTGACGAGTCTGGGTCCGGTCCGACCCAATTGGACTGACCCGACCCAACCCGGGTCTAGACTGGGGTCTTACCCGGTCTGTGGGTCTAACCCAGCCTGAAGGGGTGGCTCAGCCTGAAGGGGTGGCCTAACCCGAAGGTTGGGGGCGTTCCGTCCTGAAGGCACGACCCGACCTGAAGGCGCGACCCATCCTGAGGGCGGCCTAGCCCAAGGGTGGCCCGGCAGGCTGGCCGTGTGGCCCGACTGGCTGGCCGTGTGGCCTTGTGGGCTGGTCGGGTGGGCCGAATGGATGGCCGAGTGGCCCAGCTATCTAGCGGCGTGGCTTGGTGGGCCATGTGTGTGTGTGTGTGTGTGGGGGGGGGGGGTAACACCCCCTATTTCTCCGATCGGAACTGGCGCTAGGTGCCGGTTTGGTTTCCCCGCGGGACCCGAGGGGTACCACCTTGTCCGGCTGGCCGAGCGGCAAGCTGGCTCTACACAATCGGCGCAGTGTGATGGCATCATGCGCCTGCTCCTCCACCACAGCCCACCCTAGCCGCGAACCACCTCCACGGCACGGCGCGACGACGCCACGCCTCCTCCGCCACAGCACGGCCTGGCCGTAGCCCCCCTGGTCCTCCGCACAGTGCGACGGCGCCACGCCTCTTCCACCGCGGCCCAGTTTGGCCGCTGCCCTCAGCTCCTCCGTGTGACACGACAGTGCCACGCCTTTCTGGACACCCAGCGGCCTTGTGCCACCGGTTTTCTTCATGGCTGGCGCGACTCCGGTCGCCGCTGCTCCACTCCGTGGTCGTCAATCAAACGAGATAGAACAAAGGAGGAGGGTCAGCCATGTTTGTGCGGCCCGATCCATCCACATTATGGAGGTATCAATCGGCATATATCAATCCATACATTCAAATATGTTGAACGAGAACAATATAACTACTCAAAATCCCCTACCTCGAAAGATGATCGTTGGCGGAGTCACGGGAAGGTGGCGTCGTTTCGTCAACGTCGGAAGAAGAAGAGTTCAGAGAAGACGAGTCGAAGATGAAATCGTCGGCGTTCTTCGTGGGCGGTGGTGCTTCCACTTCTTCTCCCAGTTGAAGATGGAAGAAGATGTCCAAGGAGGAGTCCAAGGAAGTAGTCGAAGAAGAGAGGACGTCCTCGGTGCTCTTCGCGTTCTTCATTGGAGTGGATATGTTCCTCAAAGATCCCTCCCTCTCCCAAGTTTCCACCAATAAAAAGAAAAGATGCCAACCCAAAATGAATTAATTGATCGCCTATTATTTCATTTGTTGTCATGAATTCAAAAGAATTCAAAAGGTTCCAATTAATTAAATGAAGATTTCAATTAATTAATTGCGTGGTTAGGTACACTTAATTAGAGGGGGAAGTTCAAGGGTTTCCCCCACTTTATGGAGGGTTACAAGGAGTTAAAGCCCGTGTGGTCCCCACGTTAAATATCCTCCCAAGGGAGGTTATGTAATGGTGGGCCCCATCACCATAACCTCTCATGGGAGGTTATAGTGTGGTGGCCCCCGCCACTAACTTCCTCTTTGAGGTTTTAATCCCCTAAATAAAAATAAATTTAAAACTTTATTTTTTTTTCAATTTAATTAAATACCCCAAAAAAATAACTCTCATTCTTGTTAGAATGAAACTACGGTGAAGGTCTCACTAAGCAATCAACGACGCTATGAGTTCAATGGTGCCCTCAGATTTCAGTTCCGAGAACCGGTTCAAAGGATATAAAATCCCGCTCATATGTTTACTGAACGTACTCAAACAAAATTTCAAAAATTGATTCCGGGGACACCGGGCCTCAGAATCAAGCGTCGTCAGAAACTACAGACTCGTAAAATTCCCATGAATTTAAGAAAAAAAAATTCCATGGAATTTACGAGTCTTTACATTCTCCAAACCTCAGGTCTTTACGTCCCTGTAAGATACAACTCACACTAGGGAAACAAATGGGGGTACTGAGCACACATCTGAGCCTCTCGCTCCTATGTGCTCTCCTGGAGGTTCTCGTGCTGCCAACGAACGCACAATATAGGTATCGAATGTCCACATAGGGCCCTCTCCTATCGGTCCTCAATCTCCAATGAAACCTCCATGAAAGTTGCCCCGTCATCGATTTTCAGTTCTCCATGGTCGATGATGTGGGATTGGTTGTGCACGTACCTCCTCAATTGAGATATGTGAGAGAAGTTATGCACACGGTGCAATTGAGGTAGAATATCTAGGCGGTAAGCCACCTCACCTACTCTACTGAGGACCTGGAATGGTCCGATGAATTGTGGAGATAACTTTCCGCCTTGTCCAAATCTCCGTAGACCTCGTCGAGGTGAGACCCGAAGAAAGATTTGGTCTCCATCCTCGAACTCCAGAGGTCTCCGTCTTCGGTCAACATACGACTAATGCCTGATTTTTTTAGACTTCATCTGTTTTTGGATGATCTGCACCTTCTCCGTGGTAGCACGTACCATCTCTGGTCCCACTAGAGCTGACTCCCTTGGGTCTTTGCAGCACAGTGGTGATTTTCCAGGTTGACCATACGAGGCCTCAAAAGATGACATACCGATGGTGGGGTGTTAGCTGTTGTTGTAGGAAAACTATACCAATGGTGAGTGGTCCTACCAGCTACGACCGAAGTCGAGGAAAAATGCACAGATCATGTCCTCGAGGGTCTGAATGGTTCTCTCAGTCTGACCATCCGTTTGAGGATGGAAGGCAGTGCTCAAGAAAAGCTATTCCCCCAAAGCCTCCTACAACTCCTTCTATAGCCGGGAAGTAAACTGTGTGTCACAGTAGGAGAAAACAGAAGAAGGTTATCCACATAAATGCACAACCTCCTACACATAGAGGTGTCCCAAGATCTCTACTGAGCTCTGTTCTCTGATCGGCAGGAAGTGGGATGACTTGGTGATTCAGTCTACGATCACCCATATCAAATCGTGACTCCTGGATGTACATGTAAGACCCGTCATGAAGTCCATGGATATCCCATCCCACTTCCACTCTGGGACCTCTAAGGGTTGTACCAAGCCTGCTGGTACCTGGTGCTATGCCTTCACTTGTTGAAAAGTGAGGCATCGTGAGACAAAATCTACTACTGACATCTTCATACCTGGACACTAGTGCTGTCGTCGAAGGTCTTGGTACATCTTCACCACTCCTGGATGTACCGCAAGAGGGAATGTGTGGAACTCCCTCAACATTTATTCCTGAAGTGCAACTGGTACCAAGGTACGTCCTCTGAAGAGGATGACATGCTCCCCACCTTCAGAAAATCAATCAGGTGCCTGCCCTATGGATATTTGAGCACATCGTGTCTCGTAGTCAACATCCCCACACTACGCCTCCCTGACTCACTGAAGAAGTGGAGGAGTGACTGTAAGATACTGTAGATTGGTTTCTCCATCCCTATCCTCAAAGGATATCTGTAACGTGTCCAGCTGCTCTATCACCTCTCCTAGCAGCTGAATGCCTGATCTCCTATTGAGAGCATCCACAACAACTCTCCCCTTCCCAGGTGTATAGACTATCTCGAAGTCATAAACCTGGAGAAACTCAAGCCAACATCATTGTCTCGGGTCCAAGTCCTTTTACGAGAAGACACACCTAAGACTATTGAGATTAGAGTAAACCATAAACCGTTCACTCAACGAACTATGGGTGAGACTAGCCAATTGTAAATAACTCGACTACACCCTTCTTCGCATACATCATATAGGAGGTGCTAAGATTTATCCTTTACTGAAAAGAGAAATCCGGTCTCATCCCTGGGATGAACCAAAAAATTTGACTAATATATTAAATCCTATCATGAATGGTACTAATTCATTCCATGGACGACGTCGTAAGGCCTCGACGCTACTACCAAGAGATCCAACCGTTACTCTTGCTTCCAAGGGTTGAGTCACACTGTCAGCATCAGTGTGTGGTCACTAGTTCTACTCTAGTAGGAATCTCTAATGTGAGGGTCAAGTCAACAATTTTAACTGAAACTCAGTATCAACCACACAAAAAGGTATGAAAGAAAACATCACAAGGACTAGTGTCTTTTATTACTACTTATCAAAGTACAAAGACACAAACCAATAACAAAAAATGACATCAATGAACCTAGAAGCGTCATGAACAATGCCTCTATTCCTAGAGCTAGTCCCTCTCCTGTCCTCCTACTCTCAGAGCTCTAGGTGAACCATCTAGGGGTGGTGGTAGTAGCACATGATGACTCTAACCACCATCCGATGAAGGACCTGCTCCATTGCCTCGTCCATCGCTCAACTGATGCTCAAGATCCTGCCTCTTCTTATGTCTCGGTGGATCCTCTAATGTCTATTGATCAAATGTGCGGAAAGTCGGACACTCACACGCTCTGTGACCCCATTCCATGCAGGAAAAATGGACCCTTCTCTGTTCAAATCTCCCTCGGCCTCGGGTTCCCCGCACCCCCGATGCCACATATTGGGATCGTATAACAGTAGATCTAACCCACTTGTTCCCCTATTTCATCTGCCTACTGCCTGATACAGATTACTCGGCTACTTTCGGAATGACCTGCGGAAAGTGCATCAACTCCTTGAATTTGAAATTTGCTTTAAAGCTTCTTTTGAGTTTATCCTAGATCTCTTTGTCATTCTAGATACCATGAACTTTGTGTCGAACTTTTATATTAGATCCACCAATATTTAATTTTTATCCTTTCCAACTAACTCTATATTTCTTTTATTAACTTTTTTCTTGGAACCGTCATCAATAATGGATGGAAAACCCACTTATATAGAATATCTTACTTCCAGGATGAGTTATAAGAGATAGGGTAGCATCCTATTCAAAAAATATGATAATTCTTCCCATAAAATGTTAGAACACCTTGGATATTAACGAAATTAAGATTCTCTATCTTCCAGAATGATTCTTGTATCTTTTGAGGTAACCTTTCCTCTGATACCGCTTGTAGTGTCCTAGGCTAGATTGACCACTGAGGGGAGGGGGTTGAGTCACTAGTTTCTTTTTATGAATTATTTTTCTTTTCAATTCAACCTATCAATATTGTAAAGGTTCTTGATCCACAAAATATTATCTCTCAGTCTCACCTTGTGTATAGTAGTAATAATGGGGAGAGAGAACCTAAATTTTATAGGGTTCAAAAAAAGACTACTCCTTACTGTAATAGGTTATTCCCCCCAGCTATAGATTCTTCATTACAAAAAATTGATTATAATTCTATGGATCCAACCAAGAGACTCTATTTTATTTCAACTCCAACTGAAATAATTCTTCACCAGCTCTAATTGAGAGACTCCTTCTACTCCTATATATAACTAGAAGACTTCAACTACTCCCAAAACCAACTGAAAAACTTCACCTTTGATGAAGGCTTAATCCACTACAGGATGATCTTTTATCTTCCTCCATGATATTTTAGGTTCTTACTTTCTCATGTACACTTAAAGTATCTTCAATATCCTTTGATAAGTCTATCGGTCTTGATCAAGTATTTCTAATCACCTATAAATGACTAGTTGCCTCAGTAAAACTATACTCAAGATTTTCTTCCTTATGATGATGCAATCACGACCTCACTAAATGTGTGAAAGTGATTCATGCATCTTCTTCAATAATATTATATTCAAGAAAAGATCTTTCACAATGTCAGATTATTCTATATTCCTGAATTCTGAAATCTCATGTAATTTTGATACATAGTAAGGCCTTATCACCTTTTAAACCCTCACACATAAGAAATATACCATTATTATTTTATGCGAAAAATAAACTTATATTTATTATTTTTGGTTAAGAACAATTTATGAAGCATACTTGTTCCTTAATATGTATATCTTGAGTTTCCAAATGTTGTACATTCATATATTCATGGAATAATGCATGAGTTTCACGCACTATTTGTCCACCCCATAAGAGACTTCATGATTTCATGAAAAGAAAAAGACCTACCCAAGGTTATGAGATCACATGATCAAGAATAGGTTATGAAAAGAACATGACCCATCCAATGGCATGAGATCACACATATATCTTCCACCATCATGTGAAGGGATCTGGTGATATCTCGCTACCTCCTTCACATGACCAGAAAGTATTGGCACAAGAGTTTTCTCAAGTGTCTTAAAATAAGAAAGTGATTTTTATGGGTTCCTTCACATGACAAGAGTATGTATGTGGGTTTCTTGTTCTTGTGATATAATCACATGAGTACTCTATTTTCGTGAGGGTTATCAATGTTTTTCAACAAAAAAACTCTCAGTCATTCCTTGGTTTATATAAGTGAGTTTACACCACCTATCTCCAATTTTTAAGGCATGTTGGGGACTTATTTAAACTTTTAAGGATCTTGGGATATTTTTAATTCTGAAACTCTCAGATGATTCAAGCCTCATGAAGTGCTAAATATGTCACAATATTCACGTGATTACTTTTTATGATCACTTCCTTTATCAAGTGACACCGCTGTTCATTTTCAATTGTTCATGCGGTGGCTTCTCGATGGATAAACGCTTAATAATCAGATGATAATTTAGAATAATATATGTGAAAATATATATAAAAGATAATGAAATATTGTGATCACAAGTTACATTTTTTTATGTGATGGCATCACAAGATCGAAATAATGATTTGATTAATCCAAAGATTATCAAATTATGGTCCAATGATAATCATCATGTCTTTTCTTGATCGAGTTTGTTTATGAGATGGATTCATGTACAAAAAAATTATCCTTAGATGAATCAAGTTATTCTGATAGATTCATAATTGTCAAATTTTATAATGATGACTCATTGATTCTCTCCATCCTATCGTGTGATCTTAATATCATCATGCGACGACATCATATGATTGGTTCCAGTATTTGTAATAACTTCTTACAATGTATTTTTTCTTCGAATCATCACATGCATGCATGAATTTGATAACATGAATGGAATAATTTTGATTGAAATTTTCTCAATCCTTATACATGTAAAGGGGAGATGGATGGTTGTCTTATGATCACACGAATAGATTCCTCAGCGAGAGGTTGAAGATGATAGGATTAATTAAATATGCACGACATGGGAGATCAGAAGGTGGAGATTAATCCCATACAAGGTATCAAATTTTATCTATATTTTTAATTATGGAGGAATAATATAGCATTTGTTTTTGTCCCACATTAGAAATATGTTATGTGAGGGCTCCAATTTATTAGTGATTTAGTGTTTCCTATTTGTTCAAGATGGATATGGGTTTGAAACCTATTACACTTTTACATCACTTCCTTACGGTAATGACACACCTGCAATAGCCCACTAGAACCTCCAGTACCAATGTGGCATACCCATGCACCCTATATATGAACATTCTCCAATGGGCCAGTACATAGTCCACCTGCGCATTAGGCGCCATGCGACCTCCATTTGTATGTTATCCCATTGGGGTTGAAACTCAAGTCCCCTAAAAGTGATTGATGGATAGACTATAAGGGAATATATGGTTGGAATTATTTTTTATATAAGGCCAAAAAAATACTTTAAGACTTACAAGTATATAATAGATAAAACAAATCCTTTCTCAAATAATGTGCCAAGAAAACTATTCATATTCTTCATACAAAATGTAAATAAAATTTTCATGGTCTTATATAAATATAATTCATGAAATTACCTTTATTTTTCATAGAAATATTCTTCTACATATTTTAGTAAAAAATGTCATAAATGACACAAGTCATTGGAACTTATGATCACTTCAACAATCATCAGAGCTAGCATGGAAAATTGATCAAGCATGAAATCTAATTCCATCAAGTGAATCCATAACAATTTTATATGAATTATCACTTCATCCATAAATAAATATTGAATTATTGAAAATAAATTAAACCTAGGATCTACACCATGTGATATGGTGATGAACCAAAATATCCCTACATAGAGATGGTAGGCTGTACGTACACACGAGCGATGTTTTCATTTTCCATAGGATGGAAAAGGTGATGATAAAGCCTTGTTCCATCAACATAATAACATCTCATTATTTGGAATATACTAATGTTTTCATATCATCATGGTTATGAAAGGTTTAAAGGTGGTGTTAGATGAAATAAAAATGAAAACACTCGTTTAAGAGTAACACCTCTTCTTTGAGAACCCTCCTTTGGTGTACACCTTATGAATTATTAAAGTGGTCTTATGGTGAGATCAGGACCTCTAGGATAAAAGTAGAGATTTTGAATAGGTAATTTTTAGATATTTTTTAATTTAAATTGATTATTTTTTTGAATAATATAGGATATGAGGATCCCTTTTATAAGTGAGGTGAGTGACACACTTGTAATTAATAGTACTATTAAATATTATAAGTGTTTTACTTTGGATAAATGGAACTTAAATAATTTAATTTTAAATATAAGGTGATAAGGCTCAAATTTACTTCACAAAATAATAATTAAGATGGTATTTTATGACCTTATAATAAATTTTTAACATCAGTTAACCCGTTTTACCCTTTTACCATGGTGGAAACATTTTTACCATGGTTACTATTTATAATGTCTAAAAATGAAATTATCCCCAGTAAAAATTTTGAACCTCCTAATTAAAAATATGTGATAAAATTTTAAAAATTTTATTTTTAGAAGTGGAATAAATTATTTTTAATATAAGTGTGTAAAATTAAAATGAAAAATAGTTTTTTTCGAAAAATGTGTTTTAAGTATAAAAATATTTTTATTCCAAAAATAAAATATAATGAAAATTCCAATGAAATTAATAAAATTAATTTTTCAAATGAATGATAGTTTTATTTAAAACCAATTCCAAAATAAAATATAACTTTTAAATTACACGATTTAAATTAAAGAAACGAAAGTTTTGAAAAACAATCAGTATTTTTCACGATTCACTCAAAAATCAATCTACTCATAAAAATACCAAAAATTAACCCGAATATAATTTTGAAATTATAAATTGAAAAATAAAATTTATAAATTTTTAAGAAATTAATTCCTATATCTGAGCATGAAAGGCATATGAACCATTTTTAGAAAGTGGTATTTTTGAAGCATAAAATGACTTTATTCTCATTATTTGCCTAATAAAAACCATTATATAAATATTATTTTATTTTATTTGATATTTTAAATAAACATTTCATTAAAATATTTTATAAATATTTATTAATTTAATTTATTAATATAAAAAACATCACATTCATAAAAACAGTTTTTCTAAAAAATAACTCTTTTTTCCTTCAAAAGAATTTATATTTATTTATAAACATTTGATAATCATTGAATGAATGAATATTAATTTGTGTACATTCATAAATAATAATATTTTATAATTTTGATACTCTAAATAAAGAAAAATTAACTTTTTAAAAAAATTATAATAAAATAATGTTTGTAAGCAATACATTTTTGTTTAAACAAGAATAATTAAAGTAGTATGTCTTAATTGATTTTACTAATTATATTTCATTTAATTTTCTTGTAATATGTTTCATTGTGTATTGAAATAATGTATTATTCACCTAATTTTTGGGTAGTGTGCATCACAAGCTATTCAACGTAGTATTTATTTAGAGGAAAAAACATACTAAAATCTTAGGGGTGTTATAGCACATATTATTTATATTCAGTGTTACAGAGAGTTAATACTATGTAATTAAATATTAAAAACAATTTTTTATGTTGAATGAAATCTTGTACATTTATTTAATACAAATAAACCCATAGTATTTATTATGATCACATATGATAACTCGTTTGAAGCACATTAATCCCTTTGTGTTATTTCAAACATTCTTGTTCTTTCGTTGTTTTTATTTTCAATGCATTGAATGTTTTTATCATTTTTTTGAGTTATATGTGAGGTTGAATTTATTAAATGGGTAGATCATGAATAATTACCACTTCTGGTACACTCAATAAAGGGTGGGGAACATTAGAGGTTCAATTTTTAACTGTGATGACCTATATGTGAACTTTATATGCAAGTGCTTCTGGTGTATTGAGAATTAAAGTTCTTGTGATATTTTTGAAGTATCCCTAACACCTCCCAACAAGAGGGAGATTACTATCAGGGGGATCTATAATGTTAGATAGAGGAAATATCCAGATAGATAAATTTGATGGATTGGATTTTGGATTCCGTAGAATTTAGTTGTAAGAACATATGATTTATAAGGACTTTGATATTCCATTATTTGGTGAAGTTATAGAGAAAATGGATAAGGATGAATTGGAATGACTGGAAGGGATTACTCTAGAATTGGTTATGATATCTCTAGAAAGGAATGTTTTCTTCAACATCTGGGAAAAAAACCCAGTAAATAAGTGAGGAAAGTGTTAGAATTCATATATGAGAAATAAATAACACTTAACATAGTTTTTATGTTGTGGTGATTATTAAGTTTAAGGTTTTTCAAAGTAATATCAATATAAAATATTGTGAATGATTTCAACATGATCCATGGTTATCTAGAATAAGTTAAGGTTACATTTGAGAATGATGTATGGTCACTACTTCTATTAACTTCACTTTTAGAAAGTTAAGATGTGATGATTTCTAAAATTAGTAATTCCAATGGAAAAATAGATTTGATGTTTGAATATATTTGGAACCTAATATTTAATGAGTATTTTTTATAGATAGAATTAAAATTACCATTTTATAATGTGCTCAATCCTGATGGATGATGGCTACCACATTAATGTAATAAAGTCCATTAGAGTAAATCCTTAAAACATAATTCTTGACAAAGAAGTTGGATAAATTCAGCTATCCTTGGTACCATATGTTGGATTTATGGTATGAAATTCCATATTAATAATAATTTCAATATTTTAAAGGAAAAAAACTAGAAGATAATAAAATCATGGTATTTAATATTCCATCTCTCTAACATAAGGTATACATAATTTCTCATTGATTGTTAATACTCTAGTAAAATCATCTGTGATTGAGTCTAAAGAATCCTATCATTTAAATGGTGATAAAATATGTATAGTCAATTATTTATCTAGGCTGTTTGTAAAAATTCATCTAGTAAATGATGATACCCTATATTTTTTTGCGAAGGGATATTTTAACATCTGAAAAAAATATTAGATGACTATAGAAGCTCATGGATGCAAGATGTATCCCTAGTATATGGGAAAATGTTATTTCCATTGGATAACTTGATGAGGCTATTTTTGGAATTAACTTATTAATTGGGTGTGGAATGTTATCTGAGGATATATGGTATTTTCATGTGGGGTAAAATATATAACTCTTTAATTGAGTATAAATTTAGAGGGAATTACATTTGTTGGAAGCATAATTTTTGAAGAGCTGGAAGATTGGAATTTTAGTCTCAGTCACCTCACTGGGAAGAATATAAAACTTATAACAACAAAGGAAATATTGAATCTCAATCACATAGAAATTGGAATGTGTGAAATTTCTGTGATTTTGAGTCATATATGAGTGTATTTAAATTAATATGGATGGGATCCTAGATCTTTTAAGTTGTAGCTGGTTCACTTGTATATTTAGAGACCTACTCATGTTCAATATCACATAGGTTCTCTCAACTTTGTAACCTTCATAGATGGTGTTACTAGAAAATCATGAATTTAATTTTTAAAGAACAATTTTAATGATTTCAAGTTTTTATTCAATGAAAATAATTGGTATAAAGGGAATGTGGATGGATGTTAAAGTGTGGTTCACACAAACCATGGAGGTGAGTACACCGTATAAAACTTTCATAAATCCTATCAAAAGAAGGGAATAATGATTGAGAATATAACTTCTAAAACTATGAATTATATTGGGATGGATGAGAAGATTAATTTAACCTTAACTACACTCTAGAATTTCCAAGAGAATATGTGTGGAAGCAATCCACACAAAATCTTATCTCTTCAATAGAAGTCCAGTATCAATAGTTAGGTAGGAACTTCTAAATGATTTATTTTATGATAAATAACATAAAGTTATCCATAATAAGGTCTTATAAATCTTTGAATATTTTTTTGTGGATAATAAGGATCAAAATAATCTTAAAGAAAAATCCAAATTATGTTTCCTCATCAACCATGGAGATGAAAACTTTAGATATCAACTATGGGATGATGATAGGTGAAAAATCATTCATATTAGTGATGTTCTCTTTAATGAGAAGGTTCTTTAGGAGGACCAAAACTTGGAAGAGAATAAATTTAAGGGGAAAAAATAAACTATCGAAGTCTATGTTGATTAGAGTAAAGACACCAAAATATTGAAACTTAGGAGAACTCATATGAGAATTTTGAAAGCATTGAAATACCAATAGTAATACCATTAAAAGAAATTAATGAATATTAAAGTATGGATGAAGAGAAAGTGAGGGAACTAGAATATAGGGCTCTAAAAGTTAGAGAGAAGATCCAATAATTTTAGATTATCCAATTCAATTGGGTGGATCAACTAAAATCAAAAGATTAGCTTATAGGTTTGGGGATGATATGAATTTTTATACTCCTAGTGGATGAAATATAACCTAAATGTCTGGAAAAAGAAAAGACACTAAGTGACTAGGAAAATTAAAATAAAAAATGGATGAAGATATTTTTTTATTTAAGTCCAATATAATTTTGGAGATTACTAATTTACCAGAAGGAAAAAGAGTATTCAAGAAAAATAGGTTCATTACTTAAAAAGATAGATAATGAAAATATGTTCTACAAACAATGACTATTTATAATGGGATTTCAATAGAAGGAAGGTTTGATTTGTATAAAATTTTCTCACCCATAGTTAATTTTTAAACTATCTATATAGTGATAAGTATAGTGGCATTAGAAGATATTTATATAGAACAAATGGTCGTAAAGAAAACCTTCCTACACAGTGTCTTGGAAAATAAATTTACATGAATAAGCCAGTGGTTTTCATGAAAAATAGGAAATAGAAATTGGAATGTTAATTGATGAAAAGTCTTTATAGGGTGAAGCAAACACCTCTATAGTGGAATCAGAAGGTTTATGGATTTATATTGATAGAAGGATTTAAAATGTACAATACATATCACTACAGTTACTGGAAGCAGTGGGATGATGGGTCTTTATTCATATTTATTTCATATGTCAATGATGTATTTCTTGTTTGATTATATAATAGAAGTATTAAAAAATGACGTGTAAGTTTACTAGAATATTCAAAATTAATGATCTTAGTAAAGGTAATAAAATCATCAGGATATGGATTAAGTGGAATAAGAAGGATGAAAATTTATTTCCATCCCAAAAATATTACATCCAAAAGATCATTGAAAGGTTTAGGATAAACCAATGTAATCCTGTAAAAACTAAACTTGTCAGAAACTTTAAATTTTCTAATGAACATGAATCAAAAATAGAATAACAATAAAAATAAATCTAAAAAGTTCCCTTTGAATCAATTTTCTTAAGTTTGATGCACATAATGATTTGTACTCATCCAAGCATAATGATTATAGTGGGAGATATAAGTTGATTTATTTAAAACCCTAAAAAAGAAAATTGAGAATACATAAAATGTATTATATGTTACTTAAAAGTAATAGAAGATATGGATATTTGTTTTAGAGAATGAAATATGTTATAAGGTTTTTTGGATGCCTACATTACAAGAGATTTTGACACCACTCATAAGAGAAAAACTGGTTATGTGTTTATATATCCAGTGTTGATTTGGCATTGTGTCGAGGGAGTCTGCCTCGCTGAAAGCAGTGATGAGGGTTTCTGCTTCGTTGATTACGGTTAAGGTTTCCACCGGCGGGGATCTGTTCCTTTTCGCCGGCGTGGGTGATCGCGGGATGACGGGCGTCGGTGAAGCTCACCGGCGTTCTGGCATTTTGGAGATGCCTAATGGTGTTGATCCTTCGTTTTTGACGACGTCGATGGAGGCAGACGGCTGGAATCTCTAACCGGCGATGGCTGGAGGCGGTTGTTTTCGTCGACCCATTTCATGATGTGGCGTGCGGCTCGAGGTGTGAGATAGCGTGCGGCTCGAGGAGGCGCGTGGTTCGATGTATGTCTAAATTTGAATTGGATTCGCTGATGTTGTATTCTGCTTTTACTGGCTTGAAACTGGAATGTTGTGAGGTTTCCGGTTTCCCTCAAACCGGGTTGCAAGGGAACCGGCTACCCTCAAACCGGCCATTAGAAAATCAAAAAAATGATTTGCAGGTACCTAGGGAAGGAGTTGGTTTGGTTAAATAATTTTCTAAAGGAACTTAAACAAGTTAAGAAGTATTAGTTCTTTGTGATATTGAAGTTCAATCTAATAGTTTGAAAATTCTTTGTTTTAAGCTCGAAAAAAGAATATCGACATGAAGTACCACTTCATCATAAACATATTGGAGGAGAATGTGTTAGATATATATAAGATATCTAGAATCCAAAATCTAAGAAAAATGTTCACCAAAACATTAGCTCAAGAAAGACCAAGAAAGCATCATTTCTAAGTGGGGATTGGGTGAATAGAAGAAAGATAGAAAAACACTTTATACTTTGTATAGAGAAAGGAAGAGAGGTTGATCTTTTGGATAACTGTTATAAAGTTTCTAGAGTTTCCCCAAAAAAAGTTTTCAAGTGGCTTATCCTTGGGAAGTGAGATATGGTTTTAGTTTATTGGATTTTAAGTCACCAAAATTTCATATACCAGAAATTGGTTAATGAAAGGTGGTTAAAATATATGTTCAGGAAATGAAATTTTTATATGGATAGGCCAAATTAGGGCCATCGGAAGTTCATATATTCCAATGGAGTCACAAAGGCCCAAAATGTTCTATTCAAAAGAAGTTATTATAATGAATTATATAAAAGTGTTTATTGATGTAAGTGGTTAAGGTCATATGAATTACTAGAGATCCCTAGTCGCATTATGTATGGTGGATATTATTTGAAATTGGGACAGCAGTGAAATCAAGGCAACCAAATCAGTTTCCAATAAATGTATGTGGGGACAGATCTGTACAGTGTATCCATTATATGAATAATACATAATATCTTTGTATAGTGTTATAGAGAGTAAATCCTATGTAATAAAATCTTACTGGCTATTTTTTCAATTGAATGTAATATTTTACTTCGTGTAAATATAAAGAAAGTTGCAGTTCTTCTCCCATGAATGTAAGACAACTCATCCAACTCATGTAAACCCCTTTGTGTGGGAGATTGGCTTTGTGTGGTGGGTAAGGTGTGAATACTTATTACTTATTGTAGACTCAGTAATGGGATGAGATAATCAGTGGTTTGGTTTTTCTATCTCACTGATTTGTGTACTAACTTCTTGTGAACTTGATTTTGGTGAATTAAGGATCCATGTTTTGGTGATTTTCATAAGTTTCTTTAGCACCTCATAATAAGTATTATCAATATTTTCTTCTACTGGTGCCCTAAATTCTTTCCTAAAAATGAAGTAAAATAATTGGCACCCAAACATTCTTGGATAAAAAGAATTTAGAAAATAAAACCTTCAGAACTTACATCTATCCAACCTTACAACATTGAATACTTGTCAATTATTTATAAATATAATCCCTATAATTTTTGAATGATTGAACATTATTTAAGGAACAAAAACTTCCTTAGTTACCTCCTCTCTAGCATTTATAATAGAAATGTGCACTTTTTGAAAAAAATAGTTAGATAGAAAATATGACTTTCAAGAAGTAAATACAACTCTGGAATATATTATAGTAGGCTTTAACTATTCTATAAGATTTTCAAAATTCTCCATTATTGAGGAAAAATTATAAAGAATATTATTAATACTACTAAATTTGGATTTTTAGTTTTAAAAATTCATTCAAATCATTACCAGATTACATAGAATTAAATCTAACATTCAACTCAGAAGTAATATTATAAATTCTATCATTTTCCAAAAAAATATCTACCCTAGTTTGATCATAATATTTCTTCAACATCTTAAATATATTCTCCTAGAAATTCACATATTCAACTATCTCTCCAAATGATGTATTATCATCTTCCTCATATGAATAATAATATTAATCAATATTTAATGCTAAATTCATAGGAAACATGGGTGTTACCTTACATATAATTCACAATTCATTCCAAGGATCCTTCATATAAAAACTGATTATCTTATAACTATCTCCACTTTCTAAAGATATATTGACATTAGGATCTTCAATAGAACTCCAGGTGTCCATCATCTTCAAAAATTTCTCCACTTTTTGTTTTGGTGATATTTTGGATTCCTTTTCCTTATTCTTTAGTCTATGAAAATCATGTCTAATATGCCCTAGTTTCTTACATTTGAAGGAATCAAGAATGTTACAGAAGCATGAAAATAGGTAAATTTATAATTTTTAACATAAAATATATCATTAGATACATTATTCATTATGATGATACTTTATTTATGGTAAGGATGTTATTTAATTTAGTTTAAGTATGAAAATGAAATCAAAATGACACCTTAGTGGAATGACATAATCCTTGGGATATTTTATCTTCTAAATTTCCTCGTATCTCAAAGAAACCAAACTAAATTACCTTTATATTTCATACACATAGAAAATATATCCATGAACGTCATTATTCAATTCTTGGGTACTATAATAGAAAATAAAATTCCTTTGATTTCCAAAAATCATGTGATCGATCCCCAAACTTGGATCACCCCATAATTGATCTTTCTTTCTCTAAATACTTTAAGGAAGAGAATAATGGAGGTAAAATCGATAAATTCGTTAAAATCTCTACCTATACTATTCATGGATCAAAAATTATCTTAGATATATAGGTTTAACTTACTAAAATTTTCTTAATTCCCATGGATAAATTAAAACTCTTAAATTGTCCCAAAATGATCAGAATAAATAAGTAAACATGTCATGTATATCATGAATA
The DNA here is from genome assembly GCA_963277665.1 of Viscum album. Classification (NCBI taxonomy): domain Eukaryota; kingdom Viridiplantae; phylum Streptophyta; class Magnoliopsida; order Santalales; family Viscaceae; genus Viscum; species Viscum album. Next base: position 1,564,492,004 of record OY728150.1, read on the forward strand.
ATTCACCACTAACTGGTGACATAATTAAATACCACATGATGAACCAAAACCCATTAACTTTTCTTATTACTCTAATAATTATTTAACTAACCGTGATAATGTAATGTTCACTCAAAAAATTAATACTTTATCATATTCACTAATTTATAGTTAAAAAACTAGTGAACACCTAGAGAAATAAATTCATTTCTCATTATTTTAAATTAGAATAATATAATTTAATTAACTTACTTGAGTTTATTCACTTGGATGTTCACTAGTAACCACACATAGGGCCCACTTCTTTATAAATCCCAATTCATCAAAATTGGGGGAACATATTAATACACTTTGTGTGTGACCCTCTAGGCCCACATTTCAATAGAAGTGATTACAACTCATATACTAAGAGTAGTATATAGAAACACACCATATAACATAAATATATAATGATCATTCATATCTATAATTATCTCTAATTAATTATTACCATGTAATATAATCCTTCTGTCTCAATATCTCATCAATCTGGTTGCATCTCTCATGTCATCAACCTATATGATTGATATATATTAATTTGAATTTATTGAAATTAAATTTTTGATATAATACCATGGAATAGATTTATCATACATTTTCATTCCAGTAAAAGGGATATAGATATCTACTTCAATTAACTTGGAATGGTCAAATCCATTCTTAACTTATTTATTAATATCATATCATCCATGACTCACATAATGTATCCTACCCCACTATGAGCATATATCATCATTGTTTTTATAAATAAATAAAATAATAAAACCCATGATATGAATTAATAATAATAATATTTCTAAGAACTAATACACAAGTTCATAGAAACAAATATCCAATGACACATAAAACATGTGGCATTCCTATTGGCGGTTTAATTCTCATAACCTCATGTCTTGAAATTCTCAAGGGTGAACTTCATGAGAAGAAGTATCAATGTATTGTGGGACTCATACCAATCATAGATGATATCATATGTGTCAAGTAATATTATCACATTTTTCCATAGAATATGTATTTAAGAATATCATCACAACACTTTATGGTTATCATCATAATAGGTAATTTTTGTGACCTTTAGATGTGACAGATACTCCAAGTAAATTATCACATTAAATGTAAAATAGAATAAAAATAATAATGTGATGATACATTTATTAACATTGAATACCATGAATATATACATAATCATAAGTAAAAAGTAGTTGACTCTTAGGAGCCAACTACAACATACCTCTATTTTCACTAGATCCAACTACTAATAACTTTTCTCTCTATAAATATTACATAATTTTCATTATTATACTAAGATAAGTATTTTGTTAATGGTTCCATAATTTTCTCATTGATGGAAACTATACATACTGTAACCTCACCCCTATGAGAAAAATTCCTCAAGAGATGATACTTATGAAGTATATTGTTCATCTGTTGATGTGATCTTAGTTCCTTAGTGAGGAATATCACTAAAGTATTATCACAATATAGTTTGATAACATATTTATTACTCAAAAGAACATCATGCTCTTGCTTGAATTTATGTATCCAAATTTCTTATTTAGCTACATCATAATCTAGAATATACTGAGACTTAGTTGTAGAATCGGTGACCATTGGCTAATTTGAGCTCCTAAAACTCATAGCTCCTCCATTAAAACATATAAAATATCTTGGATATGATTTCAAATAATCCTGATTTATTTGAAAACTGACATATGTATATACCCTGATGACTAGTTCATCATCTCCTATATAAACTGTAAGCATATTCTAAGTATGCCTTATCTATCTAAGTATAGTCTTTATAGTAGTCCAATGTTGTTTCCTTAGGTCTTCTTGATATATTCCTAACATGATCACGATGTATGTAACATCAATCCTTATACATAAAATAACATACATGATGGAACCTATCATAGAATCATAAGGTAGTATACTCATCCTCTCTCTTCCCTTTTGTGTATGAGGATACATTTTTTTATAGAGATGTATACCATGTGACATTAGAACTAAGATTCTCTTAGATTGTTCCATAATGAATTTCTTTATATCTGGTCAATATATGTACCTTGAATTAGTCAAAACTGACTCTAAGATCTATCATGAATGATCTTGATCCCTAGAATATAGGCCTCTTAACTTAAGTATTTCAAATAGAATAACTTGTTTAACAAAACCTTAACTAACTATAACACTGGTATCTCATTTACAATCAGTAAAATATCATCAAAATATACAACTAGGAAAATGACTACACTCCCACTAAAACACTTTTAGATATATGGCTCATATTCATTCTTTATAAACCAATTTTACTTATCTACTTATCAAAGAAAATGTCCCATGACACTAATGATTTATTTAGTCCAAACATAGATATCTAAAAATTTCATACCTTGCTGGCATCTCGAGTAGTCACAAACCCATGTGGTTGTTTCCTATAGACATATTTCATAAGTTTTTCATTATGGAAGGATGCATTGACATCTATCTACCAAATATCATAATCATGATAAGATGATATGGAAAGAAAAATTATTATGGATTTCAACCTTGAAACTAGTGAAAAGGTTTTAGCATAGATTTATAAACCCTTTATCCCCTAGTTGGGCCTTATAAGTACTAAATTTACCTTATATGTGCAGTTTCTTCTTGAATTCCCATTGGAACCTAATGGGATTTACACCAACTGGTGTATTGAAAAAAAAACAATCTTGGTTATGGTACATGGAATCTATCTTAGAATTCATGGATTCTTTCCATTAAGAATTTTTTTGAAAACCTTAATGCTTCATTTTATGATATAGGTTCATCATTTTCAACCAATAATTTTTCACATACCCAGTGACTAGAAAACCATGTCATTTTAATTACCTTACCTCTGTTGTACTCCAATATGGTACTTGTGTCTCTAGAATAACCTCTTCCATGGGGTCTTTTAGATTTTTTTCTTATAAAAACTCTTTTGTATCTTGATAATAAACTTCATCGAAGTAAATATTTCACCCACCATATATTTTGGATATGTGATACCTCTCAAGAAAAATTCCCTATCTTGCACTATTATCATATTATATAAGGGTTCATATAGATAATATCCCATTACTTCATTAAGATGTAATATAAATATAAAATTTGTTCCCTAAGGTGATAGTATTTTTTCATAAGTGTCCTTAACAAACACTCTACAACCCCACATATGTAAATTGGAAAACAAAAACCTCTTCTCATATATTAACTTGTATGTAATTCTATTTTCAACTTTTATTGGCACCTTGTTTAGAGTGTACACTGAAGTCTACAATTCATATTTGGAAAATGATAATGGAATATCTGTATGACTCATCATTAACCTCACCACATCTAATATAGTGATGTTCCTCCTTTCAAAAACACCATTCCACTATGGTGTATAAGGATGAATGTTTTGAGAAAAAAAATCCAAAACTCCCTTATACTATCAATAAAATCTTAGTTTAGATATTCTCTACCTCAATCTGATTGAATTTTCTTTATATTCATACCAATACTATTATCTATATAATTCTTGAAATCCTTAAATTTATCAAGGATTAAAACTTACACCTCATTAAATATACATATCCATATCTACTCAATTAATTGGTAAAATTAATAAAGTATGAGTTTCTACATCTATATTGAAATGTAAAATGTCGACACACATCTATGTTTACAAATTATAGAATATATGTGGCCCTTTCGCCCTTACCCTCAACAGGAGATCTGATAATTTTACCTTGAATACAAGTATGCAATATATCAATTGGTTTTAGTTCAAAAGAATATAAATACCTGTATTGATATAGATTTTTCAAATGCTTCCTATTTACATGAAAAAGTTGATAATGCCACAATTGGGTTTAATATGATTCATGTGAACTTGAATTGTAATACAATACCAAAAATTTATTATCATATTCTTGTAAAAAAAGATTTTTATTAAGTCATATTATACTATAACATATGGTATCTTTATAGAATCAGTGGTTTTTGATTCCCAAACATGAATATAAAACCATTAATTTATAAACAAGATAGAGATATAATGTTCTTGGTAACACTAGGCATATAATAATACTTAATTAAGACTAGAATCATTTTGTGGATAATGTATAGTGGTGGTATCCTATAACTAATGTAGATAGTATTGTGTCAATATAATCTCAAAGATCCACCTCACCTTTGGAAACCTACTCAAATCTACTCAGTTCCTATATATGGATACAGATTTGATCATCACAAGTTGTATCTAATACTTTACTGATAGACATGGAAATTCCATACTCGATAACAAACACACCTAAAGCTTCCCATGCTTCCTAATTGAGGTGAAATTCTTCTTCTAATGGATAAAATTACCACATCAAACACATAGTGCATCTTGTTCCTTAGCCTACCATTGGATACTTCTATCCTTGGTCAGATGTTGAAAAGAATCCTTTGATTTGGAACTGATATTAGGACCCTTTTTATTTCACTTACTATTGTTTAATATAAAGACTCCATGTTTTTTATTCCTCATGTCCTTACCTTCTTGGAGAATTACTGTGAAGAGTTTAGAGAATGACTTATATATAATTTTAATATTATAATTCATAATAAAACTAGAGAAGCTCAATGGTAGTGAGGATAACATAATATATTTTCACAATTAATCAGTTATCTTGAAAAACAAGATGTCAAAATGATCAAAATAGATAATCATCTTGACTATATGAGGTCTGAATGGCATCCATCCAAAATTTCATGTGAAAAGTGGCTTGGAGTTCTTATATCGTTCTTGTATTTCTTTATCCTGATAAATATCATGGAGATGGAAAAATATACTATATCAATTCATATCTTCATATAGCTTCTAGATTTCACTCGACATGGAATATAACATGAGACACTGGATATTCAGAACATCATTTACTTATTACCAGTAGTCAATGATCTCCTCCTCACTGGCCTCTTTAAAAGGATCTTCCTTAAGAACATGGGACTCCAATATATAAAATTTATGCACTTATCATAGTATGATGCACATTCTCATGTACTAATCCAAGAAATTCATGTCAATGAGGAGACTATATTTCTCTAATATTGATCATATTGATAATTTTGAGGTCATGTTACATGCCATTTTCTTTAACTAATATATAAACAAATTTTAGAACTTAATCTTGATTACCAAATGTAACATAATAAATTTTATTTATTTGTCTCCTATTATTTTATCAAATACCAATATCCATCACTATTGGATTCAAAATATCCTTTTGTGTGGATATTAGTGTGAAGGATCCATATTCTCCTTTTCATAGCATATAAAATGGTCTAATACAAATTAATTGATTGTATTTAGATAGGTAGGTCTTTCCAACCACATTAACCCACAACTCTTTGAACCTTTGAGTGGAATCCCCAATCCTAAAATCCTAGTCTCTGGTTTTCTTAAAACTTTATTCCAATTTACACCAAGTCTTAAAAGGTAATAAACCCTTGGTTCCAAAATTATTATGTTGACCTAAAAATTTCATTATAACTCCTTAATTAATAAAAGTGTCTTTACAAGGGTTATAATAGACACTTTGATCTATAGTTTCATTCTAAATCAAGTAATAGAAGGCGTTGTATGACTCTATTTTTTCTTTGATAGATTTTTTTATCTTTATTTGTAAGTATTCCTTATACTTTAATTTAACAAGATTTATAATATTATTATTATTTTAAATAATTAATTAACCATGTCTTGATAAAATAATTTATACATAAAACATTTATCTTATTCCTATTTGTGGATGAGATCTAATTTTATTTGTGATCCTTGTTACTATGTGATCATACTAAAATCATTAAGTATTCATATATAGAAATTTTCATTTCACATTTATTCATTTTTATCTTCACATGCTAGTTAAATATCCCATATGATTATAAATAGTTCATATAATGATATAATTAACCATGCAAGACAAACATAAATAAATAAAGATAGGATCATGTGTGGTTTTCTATTGGTTGATATATTAAGTGGATAATGGATCAAACAAGACCCAAGGGGAATAAACTGAGTCTTATCCCAAAATGTATTACAACACCATTCAAACACGCATGAATAATACTTATTTGGTTTGATGATATCTCTTGACTCAAACAACATGGCTGCAAACTCATCTGATCATTACAATGTATACTCACACGCATGTGAGGGTAACTTAAAATGATGAAACTGCATTTTATCACTCAAATGTGGACACACATACCCTTATACATTGAAAAATAGAGACATGATTTATAAATCATCAAAATGATAAATAGTTATTAAATTTTAGAAATCTAATGCAATAATTAAATTAAATAAATAAAAACTTGAACCTAGAGGGCTTAGTCTCAACTCATGATCAATCAACATGAAATAAAATTGCATAACAAAAAATAAAAATGCTAAATTTCAACCTGAGAGAATATTTAATGATTTAAAGTATAATTAAAATAATTTTAATTAATTATAGATACATTCTATGGTTTCTACAAATTTTTAATAAGTTACAAATATTAAAATTATTATTTTTGAATTTTTTTATAATTTCATTCAATCTTATACAAGACACAAAATGGGTCCTGAAAGGGTAAAAAAACCCTTAATAGGCTTTATTTTAGTCAGTTGTTCAGGTAACTAGGCTATATTTCTAGTTAGGCATCATCACCCCATGTGAGGCCATGCCTAAGTTAAGAAAGGTTCACCCCAACTGGATTATCATCTCTGTTAGAAAAATAAATAAATAAATATTTTTTAAATAGTCAGGGCCCATGTGTGAGGGATTTCTTGCAATACCTCACCCCCAATCAATGAGGGGGATTTCTTATAATACCTCACACTCTTATTTTGGTGATGAAACTGACTAACATTGCACTCCCCTTCCCCAAATACCCATATATGTTATATACACACATAGAAAAACACACACATATATAATTTCATGATATCTCTGATACCATTTTCCAAGTTTGTTGTGGAAGCATTAAAATAGGTAAATTTTCAATTTTAACATAGAATATATCATGAGATTCTTAATTTAGCATAATGATCCCTGATTCATACCAAGGATATCATTTTATTCTATTAAGTATGAAAATGAAATTAAAATGGTACTTTGGTGGAACAACATTATCTCAGTGAAATATGCTATAATTCGGATCATTGTAGCTCAAAGAAACTAAACTATATTCCCTCTATATCATCCACATATTTACGAAATCTCCACAAACATCGCAATTAAATTACTAGGGGATAAACCAACAAATCTAAGTCTTTATAATTCTTGTATGATCTGTATATGATCAGGTGATTTATCTTCAAACTTGGATCGACCTGTCTTTGATATTTCTCTCCTTATATAGTTGAGAGAATAGAGGAGAGGATTGAAACCCCTAAATTAATGTAATTATACACTCCTTATATTTATGTATATAAAATGATCTTATATAGAAAGTTTTAACTTTTAAAAATTACCTTTAATCCCATGTATAAGTTAAACCTCTTAAACCAACCTACAATGAAAGTACTAACTAAGTAAATGTGTCATGCCAATAATGAATATTTTACCATTGAATGGTGACATAATTAAATTCCACATGATTATCCAATCATTAACTCATATCACTCCTCCCATAATTATTTTATAGACCTTGAATTTGTAATGTTTATTCAAAAAATAATACTTTCTCATATTCACTTATTTATAATTAAATAATTTTTGAATACCTGGTTAAATAAATTCAATTCTCATTATTATATTTTGGAATAATATAATTACATTAACTTACTTGGAATCATTCTCTTGGATTTCTAATTGTCCCTATATATGGGGCCAACTTCGTCTTGAACTTAAATTCCTTTAAATTGCTGTAAAGGGTGAATAAACTTTGTATATAACCCTCCATGCCTTGATTTTGAAAACAGTGAGTCCAAATAAAAGTCCAAAATTGGTGTCTAGAAACACATCATATCCCCCAAAGATATTAGGATTATTCATATCCCTGACTGCCTCATATGAATGTTTACCATGTAATATAATCCCTTTATCTCAACATCTCATCAAATGGGTTGTTAATGGGTTTATTAGGATCATTTGAAGCATAATGAAACCCAAAAACATATAGGAGATCTATCTTCAAGAATTAAAATAGATGAAATATCACAGAAATAGATCATACCTTGTATATGTGTGTTTTATAAGATTTCATATTAATCCTAATGGATAATGTTTAATGTAGATCATGAGGAGTAGTGAATGAATACACGCTTCCCCGAGGTGATACATAGACCAGTGGATCCATGAATACTTTAGGAGAATATCTAAGTAATTGAAAGGGTGATCAGACTTACAAGGTGTGATAAACAGTGATAAGGAATATGGTAGGCTTATCCAACTTTTGGTAGTGTCATACATATTGAAAAAACCATAAGAGAAGCTCTCATCCTCTTTTATAGGAAGTTCTTGAAGAATCTTCTATTCATAAGGAATCTTATGCATTACTTCCTGTAGGGTAGATTATTCATTGAACATACTTCAATAAATAAATGAAAACTTAAATAAACCAACCTTTGGTTTATAAGTTTACGTAACTATTTGGGAGAAACTATACTAGTTGTTTCACCAAAATCAACTTATCCGGAATATGCATTTTATGCAGATTCGATATAATATATATATATATATAAATATTAATCATGATTCATATGAATCAATTAAATGTACATTGTATATAATATCTTATATTATATATGTGTACATCCATCACATACATGTAAATTTTAGTTCACATCCAACAGTATCCCACTCGCACAAAATCCCATAAGGACTTTATGAAAATTTTCACAACTCTTCATGAATCTATCCAAATTATTTTGGATATGGATTTTCTATTAAACTCTCTTCATTTTGAACAAACACATTGTCCAAAATTTTATATTTATTTAAGGGACCAACTGGGTGACCCCAAAGTCCTTAATAACTCTAGCAACAACTATGAAATCCATATTTCTTAGATGTCAGTAAATAGCAACCTCTAGAAAAACACTAGTGCTACTCAAGCTACTAAGGGGTCTTGTGTTTCTCCATCAAACATACTCTTATCTCTATAAAAACGTTTCCATAATAAGATATATCATATAAATTATTTTTATACCTATATAATCCATTTTTTCATGACATCAAGCAGCCACTAGACATGGAACATATCAATCAATTATTCACCTCTCATCATTTCTTGATTTTATTTAAAAGAATGACCAAGTCTATGAATAAATCACAATTCATTCATTTATTTGATTAGTATATCAAATTTCACTAATTGAAGTAGTGAAAAAATCATATGTGAAATAAATAAACATGGCCATTCATTTCCAAATAAAATTAAATTAATGGACAACTGTCATTACTCATCATACAAGTGAAAAAATCCCATCTTGGTTTCACTCAAACAGATGAAATGATTAGAAACATACTCGACCACTCCCATATTAGTGATGTAAATATGTAGACTTGCATAAATTATCAAAGTATGGCAGTTCTCATCCTAGGTATCTTTCCAACCTCATGTAAAAAGTATTTGATAATAAACATATGCCACTAAGTATATCTATGACTGTATGACATAACATGAGATATAATTTAGTAGATTAATCCAAGTAATAAGTCACTTCATATTACCTCATGGATACATTATTCATAACTCAAATATAAATATTAATAATGAGTATAATAATATATTCATTCTAACCTTATCATATCATTAAAACCCATAATACTTCCTAACGATCATCAGTTAGGGACAACTAAAATTTCTACTTTGAGGGGATATTATCATTCAACCGTTCATGTAAAATTAATTGCAGTATACATGAATTAATGAAATAATAGATTTTCTTTATTATAATATCTTGATACATTTAAAACCATTAAAAAAATACCTTGTGTCTTACACCTATATATTCTACATGAACCTCATATTGTTGCTGTAATAATGGTTTAATCGATGGATCAACTATATTCTTTTGAGTATCCACTCAAATAATGTTTATATCAATCCTATAAATGATCTCCATATGAGATAGTAATTCTAAATTTTATTTTTGGTTCTTTGATGAGACTGAGGATCCTTAGCCTAATAAACAACACCATTGTTATAACAATATGGAACAATTTCTCCCTTTATTCTAGGAACCACTCTATGTTCAGAAATTAACTTCTTGATACAAATAGATTCTTTCATAGAATATAATACAATGACATATTTTAACTCTATTGTAAATTATTCTAAATTGTATTATTTGGAAATCTTGTAACTAATTTCTTCACTATTTAGGAAAAAAAATGAATCCAAATTGAGATTTCATATCAACTTTATTGAATTAAAAACTAGCATCAGTGTAACCATTTACAAAAATGTAATCCTCTCCCCCAAATAGTAAGAACAAATCCTTAGTCCTTCATAAGTACATAAGGATGTTTATCATAGTAGTCTGGTGACTCTAACTAAGATTGGATTGGTATCTACTTTTAAAACAAAAAGCATATGAAACATAAGGTTGATTACATATCATGAAATACCTAATAGATCTAGTAGAAGATTCATAAGTAATCATATAAATCATTTCTAACTTTTTGTAAGGATCCTAAATCTTCTTAATATTCATTCCATAAAACACAAGTAATGAACCCTTCTTGGAGTTTTCCATGCTAAACCGCTTTATCACTTTACCACTATACATGTTCTAATGTAGTCCAAGAAATCTATTAGATATAACTCTATTGATCCTTATACTAGGTATTTAAGCCTCGTCACCCATGTCTTTCATTGAGAAGCATTTACCCAGTCATATATTTATAGAGTGAAGTGTCAGGATTTCATTCCCAATAATCAGTATGTCATCTACATATAGTATCAAAAAACGCCACTATAGTCCCACTAAGCCTCGTGTATATACAAGAATCATCCACATTCTTGATGGAATAAAAATATTTGATTGAGTTTTCAAACCCGATATTCCAACTCTAAGAATATTACTTTAGTCCATAAATGGTCCGTTGTAATTTTCAAACCTTAGTAGTCTCACTTGGAACTTTAAAACCCTGAAGTTGTATCATATATATAAATATATATCCTCATCTAAATTCACATTATGGATTTTTTTTGAAATCCATTTGGTATATCTCATAATAATAATGAGAATATATGGCTAAAGAAATACGAGTGGAATTTATCTTCATAATAGGTGAAAGGGTCACTTCATAGTCAATACTATGAAATTTTTTGTACCCATTTCCTCCACACATTATTTATATATAGACACTCTATCATCCATGTGATTTTTCTTTTGTAAAACCCACCTGCACCCTATGATCCTAACTCTTTTAGGTGTGTCCACCAAGTTCCAAACTTGGTTAGTGTACATGGAGTCCATCTTAGATTCCTTGAACTCTAACGATTTCTCAGAATTAAAAATCTTAATAGCCTATTGGTAAGAAGTGGGTTCATTTCCTATAAATGTTATTTTATTATCATTTTCTAGGAGAAATAAAAATCCCCCAGGTTCATGATAAATCCAATTATACCATCTAGGTTATTGTGTAACTTGATTCAGTTCTTTTTCAAAAACTCTTTGAAGAACCTATCAACCTCCATCTTTGGAACACTTCCTATTTTTCAGTCTTAAACTACTGAAAATTCAACTTTCATCACATTGACACCTTGAATCAAGTGTTCCTTCTCAAGGAAAACACATCATCAATCCACAAACACTTTGTATTTAATTGTAATATAAAGGTAATATCTCATATTTTTTATATAACCAACAAATAAGAATTTATTAAATTTTGAGACAAGAATATCTGAACCCAATCATCATATGAATGATTCACATCCCCAAATATTCACATAAGACAAAATAGGAAATTTCCCATACTATACCTCATATGAATTATTTATGATTTTTTTATATGAAACTTGGTTAAGTAAGAATGCAGCAGTCTCTGTATCATAACCCAAAAATGAAATAGGTAGGTCAAATAGACTCATCTTCAATCAAACCATACATAACAAGGTATAATTAAAACTTTTAGATACACTATTCCATTGTGGTGTTCTGGTGGTAGTGAGTTGTGAAAAAATTTTACAATCTCTCAGATGAGCTATGAATTCCTTTCTCAAGTATGCACCACCCCAATATGATCATAAGAATTAATACCTTTTCTTAATTGATTATGTACCTTGTTATGAAATTATTTAAACTTTTTAAAAAATTCATACTTGTGTTTCATCATAAACACATACCCATACCAAATAAATTCATCGTTAAAAGTAATAAAGTACCTAAAACCACCATTTTATTGTGCACTCATTGGTATATATACATCAAAATATATAATATCAAATATCCCTCTAGACCTCTTACTTCTTCTCCAAAAAGGTGGCTTTTTCATTTTTCTCAATAAACTAAATTCACATGTTTCAAATGATTCATAATTGAATGTGTATAAAATGAATCTCTATAGATCCTTTGAAATAATTTCTCATTTATATTTCCAAGGTGAAAATTCCAAATCTAGGTGGGACAAGAATCAACTCTAACATTCTCATTCGGAATATTATAAAAAAGATTTTCCATATCAAGAATATGTAAATTGTTCACTATATTTAGAATTCCATAGAAAATTTCATTATTATATATAGAACAACTCTTTTTTTAATAATGAATAAAAATCCAATCTATTACTAACAAGAAAAAAAAAATGAAATTCCTATTTTTGGTGGGAATATAATAATAGTTTTTCAATTTTAGGATCAATTCACTTAGTAAAATAATATCACTATTTCTGAGCATTAATGCCTCAACTTTTTCTCAATTATTGACATGAAAATCTACTGAACCATTAATTAATTACCTCATATATGTGATTTTAGGTTTTTTAGAACAAATGTGTGTAACATTCCAGATATCTAATACCCTCGAGTCAGGTTTGAAAAAATTTATTTCTGTAACATTCAAATTTTGGTACACCAAATGTTTATCCTTAAGAACAGTTATCATTCCTATATACCAATAATTAATTATTTTATAGGTCATAACTATTAACGATCTCAATATGAGTTGTGTGAAGTATTCCGTAATCTAAATCAAATACATATCAGTAGGTGAGTGTCATGTTTTATATTTTTTTTATTAATGTATTTAAATAAAATTTCTCCCAATAAAAATGATGAGCCCAAACATCATATCCTTTTGGTGAGATGAGATACATATTTCATCATGAATTACATCAGTTTTCATGTAAGAAATATAAGATTTTTGGGGTATGGAATCATCCCAATTATAAAAGTTTTTATTATTTAATAGTTGAGTGGATAATCACCTTCCCAAATCCATAATGGATTCACTCAACCAATTCCTCTAGTACCCAAACTGTTAGGGAATTTATTCTAGTGTAACATAAATAAAATGAAAAGAATAAGCCAACAAAGGAAAATAAATATATACTCTTTTTGAGCTAAAAAATACCCAAAATAAAAATCTTGAGTTACTTATTGATTTATTACCTTAAACAAGATAGTATAATGGTACTACTGAGCTCCATAATACCAGTTTAAATGATCAAGTTATTACCAAGTGTCGTTTTGAAAGGAAAACCACACTTAGTATTTAAATGGTTTTATTTTAAGGTATAACCAATTTAATATAAATCATATGCATATTAAATTCATGACTATTAAATCATATTTAATGTTTATCTTTTCATGTTTTATTTCTTTTATATGTGCATGTTTTTAATGATTTAGTTTTGGAAATATCAATTCCAACCACCAAATTAATGTGTTCACATCACATTAATGTGTAAATATTTAAGAAAACCACATTTTTGTGTTACCCACCCAAAAATAGAATCCAAGTATATTCATACACATCTAAATGCATCATATGAATAATGTGCATGAACAATTTATTTAAATACATAATGTTATATGATATTGACAAACTCCACATTAGTAAGCCTAGAGCGACAGATATCCAACCTCATTTACTTTCATAGAAAAGGAATAAGACTCTAATAAAGTAGGTGCTTTGACCCCAAGTCCTCTATATAGGGATACATTACCCATGATAGAATTCAATTCATGAAAACTCTAACACCCAATATGAATAAACAATTCCCAACAACTATTCTCGAGCTCATAACTATAATTACAATCCAAGGTCGAGGTAAATGAAAACTGAATTTTATGATATTGAACCTAGCATGACATGTAAGGATCTATCATAGAATAAATTTATCATATAAATGGGCCTACACGGTATTCCTATTTTATAAAAAATTTACTAAACATTAATATCAAATAAATTTTACAAAATAAATATACAATTTATTAATCTTCCAAAACATGGGACATTTATGAACTATTCATAAATAAATACTAATTATAAAATTTTTATAATTTAGAAAGAAATAATTTTATATTTATTTCAATCTGATATAATTAATATTTTATATTTTATTTTATTTATATGATATTTCATGAACTACAAACATTTTAAAATTATAACGCCCCAACCCTAGAAGGCCGGATCCAATGCATTATTTTATCACATTGGCATGATTAGAATGAATAAAATCCTAAAGGACCAATTAGTTTAGCAGTTTTGGAAATCTAAATTACATACATGGTATCCATAATACATTCTAAAAAGAAAATAAAACATGATACGTAATAAAATGAAATAAAATTCATCCTTGAAAGCTTATTCAAAGATTTCTTCTTCATAACCAGTGAAAAGGAAACAATATAAGGGAGAGATCGAATGTTCAATAAGGGTAGGTAAAGAGGAATAAATAATGAATTGATGAGAATAATAAATATGGAAAGGTAAATAACTCATAACACATTCTATTCAAATAACTAGATATGATAATATCAATATGGAATGGTAATAAACTGAAAACACATGCCATTTAATCAATGAATTGAAAATGAAATGTATCCATTGATATATCGATGAAAAAAATCCTGGATAAATAATAACTGAATATAAATGAGGAAAATGATTAATTTTTGGATGCTATGTTTCCTAGGTAAATGGAACCATTATCGTCAAGACCTTTCACAGGATAGTTTGACACATCAGGTAGAAACTCATCTAATTTGGCCAATTGTTTTGTCTCAAGAGACTACCAATTAATCGAGAGGATATGTATAAACCGGCCCCACAAATGTCATACCTGTCTAAATAATTCCTCATATATCAAATAATATATTTAATAGTGTGCCTTATCAAATATCTATATTGAATAAATAGGTGAATTTATCAATAATTCCCTAATTGATCAAATAACTTTCAATGGGAACACCATATGTAAAACAGTATACGGTTTAGGAAATAATAATATCCATTTCATGAGAATATGGATATTCAAGATATATGTAATGAAAAATAAAAAATATCAAGATGAATTATTTGTTTCTAGATAAAGTTATCAATCATAAAATAAAGTGAGATAATAAATGTATTCATTAAAAACATTTTAGAGGAAAATAATCTTTAAACATTCCAAAGTGTCCAATACCACTTTGAAACATTTGAAATCATAATAACCTTGAAGTAATAACATTAAATGAAACATAAATACCATATAAATAAGTATATTCATTATATAACATATAAAATGTAATTATAGACACCATATAAAATTGAATTGGTTCATAACAACAAATAAATCTCAATGGAATGTAAATGGAGACAAAATTCATCACCATGTGTTTCCTTTTGTGTGAATGAAATTTAACCTAAATTTTAATGGTTTAAAGAGTTTTAATAAATTATTATATAACCTTATTCATGTTTATAATATCATATATTCTCTTATTATAATATCTTAATACCCATTTCATAACAATGTTTTATTATTTTCACTATCTCGGGTGTTAATTTCGTATTTTTTTGAGTATGTTTTAACTTGTTACTTATTGTTATTATTAATTAGATCATGTTTTAATCATATAAAAAATTTAAACAATTATTTTAAGATAATATATATTCATTATATATGTATTTATAATAATTCATAATATTTGGAGATAAGAAATTGAATGCACCGTTTATGGAGACAACATGTCGTACATACGCATGAACACTACTTTCATTTCTTTATCATATTAAAAAATGAAAAGTAAATTATATATATATATATATATATTATAATTATATTATAATATTATTGTCCTATATTTAACATATTTTATTTAAATTCAACGATAATATTTTCCATTTATAGCAAGAAATAAACACATCACTTTAAGGAGGTGGTAGTCCACACTTCCCCAAACGATGTTATCATATTTACACAAAATGGAAAGTATAAATTTATGTTTTATAAAATAATTAATGAGGAATAAATAATTAATAAATATCATAAATATCATATATAAATATTTTCTCCCTCATAATTTCCACAATAAGAGGAAGTAAAGGGAAAACGAACAACTTCGCTTCGTGCGGTGGTAGTTCACCGTACACAAGAAAGGTAAATTTTTCACCCATTAAATGGAAGTGTGTCTATTTTAAGGTCTAAACTTAACATAAAAACATATTAGTATATTTATGATACGTATTATATCATTTAATATTTAAATAATAAGATTTTATGGGGGTGGATAATGAAAATAAAACTAAAGAGCTTGAGGAATGATGTTGCCTCTTCTTTGGGAAACTCCATTTGGCTTGCACCAAAGGGATTACTTGGATAGATTTATGAAAAAAGGGAGTCTTATATGATTATGTGAGGTATTTTGAGGAGCTACTTGGGTAGATATTGGTATATAAAAAAGTGTATTGAGAGGTGTGAGGAAGTAGGAGGTTTGAGTGCCTTTTTATAGTGGAGGAGGAGTGACACTATTGTAAATTTTGGAAAAAAAATTCCACCAATATTTTCCCATTAAAACTGGATCAAATAATATAAAAAAGTATATAAGTGGGAGTATAGGGTATAAATATGGTCGTACAATGGATTTTAAACAATTTTCTAGGTCATTTGGCCATTAATTTTAAGGTTTATTTCTTTTTTAAGGTTAATTACACCTTAATCGTTATAATTAATTTTAATCACAATCACTAATATTTTTGGTTGAAAACTAATTTCGAATTATTATAAATTATAAATTATGTTTATTCCAAATATAGAATCCATTTTTTCTGATTCCTATTACAAAAGTGATAGAAATTAATTTAAATTTAATCCCATAGATAGGATAACAATGCAAGTTTTTAAAGTAAAAAAATTCAAAATTTTGCTAAGTTTTTATATGCAATTTCAAAGTGAAATTTATTCCAATTATAAAAATTGGATTAATTGAAAAACTCTTAATTTAATTAATCTTTAAAACCATTTAAAAATATAATTTAACCTTATAGATAAATTAGATGAAAAAATCATTTTGAATTAAAATTCAATATTTTTCTTTATTCATTAAAAAATGAAAGTTCATAGAAAAATACAAAAAATTCACCCAAACCTAATTTCTATGTTCATATTTCATATATTAAGTTTATTTTGACACAAAATATCTATAAAATTTCCAAAATTTGGATTTAAAAAAATTTTTCCATTAAAAAGCGGTTAAAGTTTCTTAATAAAAATATAGTATTTTATGCGTAAAATTGGGTTTGATTTTATATTATAACTATAAATTATATTGGATGAAAATAAAAATATTTGATTAAATATATAATATAATTTTTTCAATATCCTTCAATAATTTCAATTAATTTAATTTATTAGGATAAAACAGGTTTGTGATCATAATAATAATAATATTTCTATTTCTATTCAATTTGTTTTCATATTTATTTCTAATTAATTTATAACCAATGAATTAAGTTTGTATTTATGTAACCCATAGATTTTCAAAAGTTAGTTAACCCTTTTCATAACTTCTAATTTAATGGATAGGTTATATCTTATTAAATTAAATAATAATATTTTAATAATATATTATTGTTTAGTAAAACTCGATCTTGTGTGTAATGCGAGCCATTGAAGAAACTGGTTGTTGTGTGTGAATCATGCTAACTCAGTATCATGTGAATTTCAAGATATATCATATATTTAATTTATTTAAAATAATAAATATATTTCAAAGTCTCAATGTATTATATTCCCTTACATGCTTGGTTATGCGAGTGATACAGAATGTTTTTACTTTAGAATTTTGGGGTGTTAAATTCTCTCCACCTTAATTAAATTGCACCCTCAAAACTAAAACTTGATCTTGATACTTGAGGGTTTGATATATGAAAATAAGTTTTTGTTTAAAAACCCACATAGTAAATAGGGTTAATAACACATCTTCTTAATAAGAAGGTAGGTAAAGTACAATTGTCAGATAAGTAGGTTCCCTTGTAGGAGAACATAGGTGTGGAATAGAAACAAGGAAACCAGAGAAAAATATAACAATCAAGTTCTGATTGAGAGTGATAGAGTACATTTTTAGCTTAATGTTGATGAACACAAATCCTTAAAACCCTATTATAAAAAGGTCATTGATATCATAAAAACAAATATAACAGGACAATATTTTTTTTCAAGACCCTTTTCCTAGAGCTGATAAATTCTTTCACTTTCTAAGAATATAAGTAAATATATGTTTCTATTATATAAACATGATATTATCCTTTGGTTGTTCCTTAAACTATTTCTAATTTATTTCTCAGTATAAGATGCATCATATGGTGAAGTAATATATTAACCTCTAAAACATTGTACAAAGATCAACTGAAACCATTTCCTAGATGCATAATTTTGCCAAAATAATATGATCCAAAACTGTAGAAGGAAGGTAAATAAATTTACAAAATGAACTTATTATTATCCTACAATCAATTTGAAGTATCACATACCAAATATGTGAACACCATTACCTTCTATCCTCTTGAAACATGGTAATAACTTTAATTATCATAAAACCTTATTGAAAACATGAATTCTTCCTTATTCCTTAAATAAAACATATATTATTGGATATAATCCTTAAATCTAAACATGTTGTAAACTCTATCAATGATATCATAAACCACTTTAATAAATCATTACTCAGTTTTAAGGTAGTCAGCACTTATCTAATTTTACCTTATCGAAACTAATAATTTCTTTATCCAAACATCATTTTATTAACATTAGAAACATATTAAGGGTTATATTTTCCTCAAACATATGTTCTACAAAAAAAATTACTTTCAACTTAATAAATTTCCTTGGTACCATTAAATATATTATCTCAAATCCTTAATGAAAAATTACTACAATAAAATCCCCATATATTCCATAATTCTTATAACCAGTACACTGCTAATAAAATATTAAAATAAAATAATTCTTGAATTAGGCATATTAATAATTCCTCTTAATCTATGGTAATATCATAACTTGATAATTTTCCATTATCCACATTTGGGGTATATTACTTTGACAGTTGAGACATTGATTTTCATACTGTCCCATATCCTTGCAATTGAAGTATTGTACATTAGAAACCTTTTTCTTACCCTTGAAATGAAAATCATGGTGGCCTTTATTTCCACACTTGTAGAAAACTCCCATTCCATTTATGTAGGTACCAGTGTGTTTCGTTCCACAATTATCACATGTGGGAAAGTACTTCTTTCCATTTTTCCCTTTATCTATCTTTTTTCTCTTCTATCCTCTTCTTCACTTGCTTCCCTTCAAATCCATATGAATTGGATAATTATTTACATATCTCATTATAACTTGAACCATTTACTTATATGATGAGAATACTTAGGAGACTATTTACCTTCAATAATTTAGATTAATACCATAAAATATATGATCCTTATTACTCTTTGGATCATGTGCATTGGTGAATTTCACATTCCTTCTTCCAGGTTTCATTTATAAATAATAACATATACTGGATTAAATCATAACATAATTTATAATACCAAAACTAGTTAAAATCTTAACATAAATTAAAAAATTTATGCACAGATAATCTCATAATCATAAACATGGTTTCTTTAAGGATATCTTTACTTTTAAATCCTTCTTAATGGTGTAAAGGAATGTGAGATATCCTGAGAATATCACCTGGGAGTGTCAAACTGAGTGCATAATAGGTCTTATTATCATGTACTAGGTTACACAGATTCATGCCTGACACACTTTGTCAGAGTTCTTACTCCTAGGTACATTTGTTCCAGAACCACATCCACCTATATTATCCAGACATAGATGTATTTCTATGAATACACGTATAATATTCACCTTAACGAAATTCTATAATGTTCTTCTATAATTATCCTCAAATTTTTTCTTAGGGTTATATTATCTAATTTAAATTCTCTAAATCTAGTTTCCAATGTTGCTGCTAAACTTCCTCTGATATTAACTATAACACCCCAACCCTAGAAGCTCAGAGCCAACACATTAATTTATTACATTGGCATGATTACATGGAATAAAATCCTGAAGTACTGATCAATTTAGTTGTTTTTGAAATCCAAATTACATACGTGATACCCATAATACATTATAAATATAAAATAAAACATGATACATAGTAAAATGAAATAAACTACATCCTTGAAAGCTTATTCAATGATTTCTTCTTCATAACCAGGGGAAATGAAACATAATAAGGGTGAGCTTAAATGATCAGTAAGGGTAAGTAAAGTGTAAGCAATAATGAATTAATGAGAATAAAAAAATGGAAAGTTAAATAAATTATAAAACATTCCAATCAAATAACTAGATAAGGCAATATCAATATAGCAAGGCAAGAAACTAAAAACACATTCTATTTAATCAATGAACTGAAAAATGAAACGAATCCATAGATATTTCGATTTGAAATCTCATGGATAAATAATAAGTGGATCAAAATGTGGAAATGGAAAATTATTGGATTTTATTTTTCCTAGGTACATATAACCATTACTGTCAATACCATTCACAAGATAGTTCATTGAGCGCTAGTTTCATTTATTTATCATATTAAAAGAATGAAAAGTAAATAATATATATATATATATATATGTATATTATAATTACATTATAATATTAATTTCCTATATATAACTTATTCTTATCAAAATAATCTTTAAAATATTCCACGTATAGCATGAACGAATCACATCGCTTTGAGGAGGCGGTAGTCCACACTTCCACAAAGATGTTATCATATTTATAAAAAATGGAAAGTATAAAGTTATGTATTATAAATTAATTAAATTATAAATATCATATATATCATATATAAATATATTTTCCATCATAATTTATACTATGATAGGTGGTAAAGGAAAAACGAACAACTTCGCTTCATGAGGCGGTAGTTCACTGTACATAAGAATGATAAGTTTGTTAGCCATACAATGGAATTTTGTGTATTTAAAGTTATAAAACTTAACATAAAAACAACTTACTATATTTAATATATTTATTATATTTTTTAATCGTGAAATATTAATATTTTAGTGGGTGGATAATCAAAATAAAACTAAAGATCTTGAGGAAGGATGTTACCTCTTCTTTGGGTAACTCCTTCTGGTTTTCACCAAAGGGGTTCCTTGGATGTATTTATTCCCAAAGGTATGATTCTATAATCAGGTTATTTATCATTAGTATCTATTTTTTCAGATTTTGTTCAAGCCGATTTGGCTTTATAGGTGTGATGAAGTGGGAAGATTGAGTGCCTTTTTATAGTGGAGGAGGAGTGACACTCTTGAAAATTTTGACAAAGGGAATTACACCCATGTTTTTCCCATTGAAAGTGGCTCCTATAATGGAAAAAAGTATATAAAAGGGGTTATATAGTCAAAATATGTCAATAAAGTGTATTTTGTAAAATTGTTAAGGTCATTTAGGCCCTTAAGTTTAATTTTTAGTCCTTTGTTAAGCTTAATTTCACCTTAATCATTATAATTAATTTTAATTACTTTCACTGATATTTTAGGTAAAACCCCAATTTTATATTATTATATATTATAAATTATTATGATTCCAAATTTAGAATCCATATTTATAAATTCAAATCATAAAAATGGGAGAAATTAATTTAAATTTAATCCCGCAGACGGGACAACAATGCGAGTTTTTGGAGAAAAAACTTTCAAAAGTTTTCTAACTTTTTATATCCAATTTCATAGGGAAATTGATTACAATGACCTAAATTAGATTAATTGATAAAAAATTAATCTAATTAATCTTTAAAACCATTTAAAAATATGATTCAACCTTATAAATAAATTATTTTAAAATGTATTTTTGAATTAAAATTCATTATTTTTCACTATTCATTAAAAATGAAACTTCATAAAAAAATACCAAAAATTCACCAAAACCTAATTTTTATGTCTAAATTAAAATATTAACTTTATTTTTACATATAATATTTATAAAATTTCAAAATATTGGATTTAAAATTGGTTCACCATTAAAAGGTGATAAAAGTGCCTTAATAAAAATATAGTATTTTATACGTAAAATTGGATTTGTTTTTATCTTATGCCTACTAAATATATTGGATAAATATAAAAAATATTTGAATAAATATATATTGTATTTATTTCATCAATATAATTTACCATTTTTAATTAATTTAATTTATTAGGATAAAATAGTTTTATGATCATAAAAATGATAATATTTTCCATTATATTCAATTGGTTTTAATATTTATTTATAATTAATTTATAACCAATGAATCTATTTTATATTTTTGTAAACTATATATTTTAAAAATTAATTAACCCTTTTCATATCTATTAATTTAACAGTTAGGTTATGTTTTATTATATTAAATAATATTATTTAAATAATATATTTTTGTTTGGTAAAGATCGGTCTTGCATGTAACACAAGCCATTAAAGAAAATCATTATTGTGTGTGACGTATGCTTACTCAGTGTCACATAAATTTCAAGATATATCATATGTTTAATTTATTTAAAATAGTAAATATATTATAAAATATCGGGGTATTATATTCTCCTACGCGCTTGGTGATACATGTGATACACAATTATTTTACTTTAGAATTTCAGGGTGTTATAATAATTCAATTTTTATTATGTAATTTTTTTTCTAATCTAAATATCATATATTTTTTACTTTATAAATCATCACTTAAATCTTTTATTTTTAGATCATAAGGAATGCCATTTAATTTTTCAAAAGGTATTTCGAAATATTAACCATTAATATTTAGAAAAAAAATGTTTCACACAAATTTATTTAAATAATTATGAAAAAATTATAATTAATTAATTTATAATATCCTAATAAATTAAATATTCCTGAAATACCATTTAACATAATTTATAAACAATTTTAAAGCAATTGAAAATATTTAATATTTTAAAAATAATTTTTAACAAAGTTTCTACTTACCTATCCATATAGGGGGACTCCTGTATAAGGGTAAATCCTTTTTCCCATACATAGTCCATTTAGAAGCTCTTTTATAAAGCTAAGTAACTACTAACCTTTATGAAACTCAAATATAACACATTGTGTAAAGGTAATATGAAGATTACCTTTATGCAACTCATCTGTGAAAGGGCACTGAGGATACTACCTTTACACGAATGCCTTATATAAGGGTAGGTTTTGATATACCTTTATGAGGCCTTTTGGAACTATTACATAAAATTAAGACATTGTCTCATGTTTACAAATCTTTAAGAAACATCATTGCATAAAGGTAATGAGGTGGTTTTCTTTATATGCAAAGGTAAAGTTCCGATTATATTTATACAAACCCTTATTATTGATGGTAACCTTTACAAAAACCTTTTTCATAAGGGTATTTTTTTAATCAAACCTTATATGTAAGGCTATAACATTTACATACCCTCATTGTGTTAGGGAAATTCATATTTACCTTTATGTATCTCACGTAAAAGTTTTGTAACCTTCATATTTTTTTATGAAAATTTTGTTTTTTCATTTTTCATTAAAAAACTATTGATCAAAATATGTTTTATTCTTGAATAAATATACTTTTATACAACCAATAGGTTTATTATGATCATATAATGATCATTTTCAGTATAATACATTCCAAAAACCAAAGAGATCTATCTTCGAGAACTTAAATGGCCCAAAATAAGAGCATTCCTGGTATTAGTGAGTTGAAGAAGATTCCCTCTTCATCCATCTAAGGAGAATGGATGATGGAGATCATGAGAAGAAGTGAACGAATGAACCATTACTCTGAGGTGATCCACCATCCAGTGGATCTACAAATGCTTCATGAGGACACCCAAGCAATTTAATGGGTGATAAAAACTTCTCAGATGAGATAAATAGTTCTCGAGAGGAAGAGAGGTTTATCAGACTTTTGGAATTCTTATACAAATCACACACCCCACAAGAGAAGATCACACCCTCTTTTAGAGAAATTTCTCATGGAATCTCCTATTTATAACACATCTCATGAATTACTACCCATTTTGTTGATTATTTTTTGAACACACTTCAATTAATAAATACAAAATAATATACACCATCCATTGGTTTATAACATGATGTAACCATTTGGGGGAAATAGTACCGGTTATTGCATTAAATTAAAATTATCTAAAATATACATTTCATGTATACTCAATATATTTATATACATATATCATATATATATTATTATTCTTTCATCTTATGCATTAATTAAATGTAAAATATATATAATATCATATATTATATATGTGTACATTCATTTCATGTATGTACATTTTAGTGCATGTCCAATAGTTTTCTTTCTTGTGTCATAAACCCATATTCTTGATATATCTTTATTTTAATTTACTAAAATGAACTCATTGATATAATACCATATCCATGGTTTTATTAGAAATTTTAAATATAATCAAAGGGCCTAGGATATCTACTTCTATTAACTCAGAAGGGACAAGTCCTTTATTGAATTTTTCATTAATTCCATATCATTTATGGCACACCGAAGGTATCATACCTCACTAAGAGCAAATGTCATCACAATTTTCATCAATACATCAAAGTATGTGACTCATGATATTCATGAATAATAAACTCAAGTTTAAAGAATAATACACATGTCCATAGATAAGAATATGTAAATGACACATAAAAATTATGGAATTTATATAGGCAGGTCAATTATCACAACCTCCTCACATAGAGATCACTATGGGTGAACTTTATGATAAGAAGTATCAAATTCCTATGAGACTTATACCCTTGATAGAAAATATCATTTATGTCCAGTCATATTATATTATTAGGCTATATAACATATATATAAGAATATCATCATAGTGCTTCAAGATTTTCATCATAGCAGGGAACTACCATGACCTTTCAATGTGATAGAAACTCTAAGGAAATTATCACATTAAATGTCACACTAAAGAATAATCATAACTTGATTATATATTTTTAAATGTTAAATACCATAAATATAAAGGAAATAAAAATTACAAATATTTTGGTTCTATGGAACCAACTCCAACAATATTAATAATAAAACACATCTTAATTAGGTTCCCTTATTATATTCTTTTTATATATTTCTTTCATGCCACTTCGAAAATCATTTTGAAGGTTCTTATTTATGGTAATAATTTTCATATTCCTTTATAGTTATGAAAATTCACCTTCACTAAACTCAGCATTATTAATATTAAAAAAATATTGTGAAGAATTATTCAATGTTGTTGTATTTGAATTATTATCTCCATAAAGTATAGATCTAGAGGTTGTTGAAAAAGAAAATCCATTATTATTACATTTATCTTGCTCTACATCTCTCTTCAACCAATTTTCATATTGAATTAAATTTATGATATGGTCATTAAGATTCATTTTCATAAGAAATTTTGTGTTATCGATACCTATCCTCTTTGATTCCCAATACTTTTAAAATTTATCAATAATTTTATCAATAAGTTGTACATACACAATCACTCCCACACCAAGAGATTTCAAACCTTTTAGAATATTCATAAAATGATAATTCATTTCTTCTACTTAATCTCCATAAAAAACTCAATAATTTTCTCTCAATATACCTTTATGAGTTTGAAAAACTTTATAAGTACAAAATATAGTAACCTATAACTATCTATAAATTTCATTGGCAATCTCACAATAAGTTATCTGAATGTAAATATTCCATGTCAATGAAAAAATATAAGCATTTCAAATCTCATAGTTTTCTTGACACTACAAATTATCCTCATGATTAAAGTTATAAATATATTTATGAAAACTCTTATAATTTTCAGTAATCATCTGATAAGGATTAATGTAAGTGTTAATCTCAAAATTCTTCATCTGATCTCTCCAATACTCATAGTCTTCCTCATAAAAATAGGCAGACAACTAAGATTTAAATTCTACAAAGTTACAACCAATAAAACTTCCATAAAAAACTAAATTATTCCTTTACCAATAAATTATTTTAAGTAAACTAACCAAGTTTAAAATAAGGTAGAGAGGGGTTATGATATCAAGTGTTTTACTAGTATGGTAGCTTCAAGAGGGTGGGGATTGAATTGAAGTTCAAAGAAAACTTTTAATTTTATCACAATTAAGAAAGTAAAATGTTTATAAGTTATATATTCTTAATAGAGCAAAGTACAAAAACAGAAAAAAGATAAGTGAAATATAAATTAAATCATTTAGAATTTAATGCTTAATTAGGATAAAAATTCCAATAAAAAAATAAATGGTATAGTAAAAAATGAAATTATTGGTGGATCAAGATAAAACAATTGAGGTGGGGGGAGAATTAGGTGTTGTATATTTTTAATTAAATTAAAATTCTATAAAATTTTACACCCTTATAATTTGAAAAAAAATGTTAATTAATATAGTTGGATTAATTTTAGTTAATCAACACTAGATACAATGAAAAAAAGTAAGTAAAATATGAACATAGTATTTTTAGAAGGTAAGACTCAAAGTAATACTCCTTTACATGATTGTAAATTTTCTCAAATAATGGTTTCTGCACTGTAATAAATAATTGAATATAGTGGTTGGTGCTTCTAAAACCTATACAGTGTCTCACTACACATACACTTTCCTATTTCCATAGGACTTCACTTGATAGCTTCACACCATACATCTTTCAATACCTTATCACTATTTTCACAGAGTCGCAATACAATCTCTCTACATACCATGATTTGTATAGGTTTTATGGATTTACAAAATGTATATGGAATTTTGTCTTTCAGAATAATTCTGAAGTAGATCACTAACCAACACATGGATTCCATTGTATCTAAGAACATATCTCCTTCCACTTAGTACGAGTACTTTGAATTCCTACAAATATTCACATATATAATATAAAACATGGTCCCAATGTAATCTCAAATTCACAACTCTTCAATAGATCAGCTCACCTGGACTTCTCACCTCAATCTAAGAACCTTTGATCTTCACAAGTCTGGTTGCTCCTCAAACACTAAAAGGCTATACACCAATGACTGAAAACATGAATAGAATATTAGTCTCTCCTATATTTATTATTAATCCTTCTTCTTACTACATCATCACATTGACTCGATCATAGAATAATAGTTAAATACTCATTCTTCCTTCATCTTTGATACCCAATAGATATTTTATTCATTATAGTATCAGATCCTCCCATTTTTTATTCTTCAAGAGTTATCCAGTTCTTATTCTCGTATTAAGATCTTGGTTCAGAGATCTAGATCTTTTTATCCTCTTAATATTTTGATGTTCAGTTCTCTATAATTATAACACTATTTCTCAATCTTATATAGATAATCATATTTAGTATTTTTGGAACTACCTAAATTGAAATTAATTCAATAATAATCAATTCTAGCTCAACAATCTCGAAACCTCACTCAATAGAATCACACAACACGATCATCCTCTATTTCCTCATTCTATTATTTTAATAAACATGCACCAAAATCTCTAAATATTATCCATATTAATTAAAATAGAGTCTATATGAAAAATAAACTCTAACCTTGATTTATTCCTTTTAAATTAACGATAAATAGAGTCCTTTGGAATAACCCTTTAGCTCGAAACTCGGAAAATAATTCACAATTTTTTTTGAATTCTAGGAATTCCCATCATCATCTTCTTCCTAAATAAAATATATCCATAGAAATACAAGAATAAATTTTTTAATGAAATCATACAAAAAAATAGAAATTCATCTTGGCTCTATATATTTTTTTTGATAGGTTCTAAAAATCCAATATACTCCAAATTAAATACACATTTTTATAATACCCAACAAAAATAATCTCATCATCTTCTCCAACAAGAATCTAATTATTCATTATGATATTTAGAACATATATGAAAAAATATAGTATCTTAAAATTTATAACTTCCTTATTTACTATTTATTCAAGAATTTATTTTATTAAACAAAATTTAAATATTTTACAATTCTGATAACATTGATCTTCCTTTTCCCTTTATTGATGATCATCTCTATTGGGAAAAATATCTCAATGTGTCCTCTCAGAATGTTCTTAGTGTGATTGTGTTTGTTGAAAAATCTACATGACCGTGAATAAGTATGTTTGGTATTTTTCGAAGGTAGGTTTTTAAGGTGGCACAGTTTTCGAGTGTTTGCAAAATTTTTGGGCCTCAAAATTGGGAATTTGTGTTTGGTAAAGTAATATTTTCTTCATAGGACTGAATGGTGTGAAGAACGGAAAAGGAAATTGGAAAAATAATTAAACCACATATCTTGAAACATGGATCATGTACCATGTACGGGAATGGTTCATGGCCATGTACCGGGCAGCATGAATGATGCGTGGGAGCAGTTGGCAGTTGGTGGAACCAAAAATGGTTCATAGTAATAGTTTGCAGTGAAGGGAATGCAGTATATAGAAGGCATGATAGTTTTCAAGATGGAGGAAGAGAATGGAAACAAATAGGAGAAAAGGAAGTATGCGGTCTACAATGGAGAAATTGTTTGTAGAATGGGTGCAATCTGTTGTGAGAGAAGTGGTAGGTAGAGAAGGGTGTATTGAATCAAGATTTGGTAAATATTGAATTAGAGATTTTTGCAGATATTTTTTCTTATAGAAGGAGCACCAATCAGAAGATTAAATAGAGATAAATTATCATTAGAAGACATTTGTTTTCTATCAGAACAAATTCGGCTAATTCCGAAAGAGATTGTGGGTAGCGATTCCCCAAAGGGTAAAGCAGTTCGCAGAACAAATCACAAAAGAGTTTTTGCAAGGAGTTGTAGTTCACAAAGGAAGTCTGGTACACAGAATTTAAAGACACAACACATAGAGGGGGATTTCTAGTATGCAAATGATGAAGTCTAGTATACGGAAAGAGGAACTCCATAAGATTTTTGTGGATGGAGGTGGTTCATAGAGGAGATTTTCAGAGTCGGTATGCGAAGGTAGTATGCAATAGCAAAGGCATAGGCAGTTCACAAACAGAGGGCGGTTCATGAAAGAGGTAGTGGTATGTGAAGGAGGCATTTCATGTAACATACCCAATACATAGTATGTGGAGGATCAAGGTGGTTCATGCGACATACAATAAAGCTTGCAAAAGCTTCAAATCATTTTTCTAAAGTCATTCTTGTTACCTAATATTACGAGAAAAGATTGATATCTTATGTAGGTGAAAAAGGGGCTTCAATTGAGAATTTACCTACATTTAAGGATGAAGAATTCATAAAAATTTAGAAACCTACCTGTACATAAACTATTTTTGACATACAATCCTATAAACTATGAGTGGATTCCTTTCCAAGAGTAGTGAGCGAAGGAAGAGGAAAATGATGACCCTTTCCACAGGTAGTGATCCAAAGAAAGAGGCATAGGGAGTGACCCTTGGGAATGTAGTGATTAGAACCTAAATCTTGTAAAGGAAGTGAGCCTAGGAATAGAATATATAGCTTGAACACTATAATCATTATTTGTAGTGGGCCTTAGTGAATTTGGTATATCGACACACCGCCATTGTATGCTCCTTAGACATAGCTTAGTGAGGGTGAACTAAGTAAACCGTTTTGTGTCTTGGGCATGATTTAAATTTTATTCATACATTGAAATGGTAATGAGAGTGAAGATATTTTATTTTAATAAATAAACAAGATCTAAATGGGAATAAATTTTAATATGTCATATCCTGATTCAGCCCCCCAGGGTCTTTGACCTAGTGGACCTAACAATATCTCATAAGTTTAATGATTGAATCACATTTTTTTGATTTTTTATCCATGAAAAATATTTTAAGAACCATAATAATAAATTTTATATTCATAATTATAATTCTTTTTTTTATATAGCATATTTTCAAAAAAAATTCTAATAAGAACATCATACATGGTAAAAAATCATATGGGATTTAAAAAAACATACGGTCTGACTCAAATATCTTACATGTAGAATAACTTTATTACATGGATCAAGCTTCTTATGTATAGATGAATTTACTTATTTGGATCATATATCTTATTCATAGAATAAATCTCTTATGCATGACATAATTATCTTATGTGTAGGATAATTATCTTATATGAGAAATCAAAACATCGTATGCGGTCTAAAATATTGTATGGTATTTAAAAATTCATAGAAGATTAGCCTTTTACAAATTGAAGAAAACTTAAATATTATATTGAATCTACAATAATTTCATATGAATTCACAATAAGACTTTCCCTTTTTTCTATTTTTTAACTCTAGGAAAATATTTCAAATATTCTCAAAATCTTTTCAAATCATCATTGGGATTTCTAAACCACTTTGAATATCCTTTGAATGATTTTAAATTAATTTATAAATTATCATAAAAATTCCAAAGTATTAAAAATCAATATTAGAGTGCTTTACAGTATCTAAAATTTAAGATGAGTTTCTTAATGACCCCCACTGCACTATTAATTCTATCCTTCAACATCATTCATCATAACATTCATCCATAAGATATTAATTACTATATTTAATATCATTCTTCTATAACATTACTTGAATGGTTTCTCTACAACTTTGGTATTCTATATCACCTTTTAATCTATATTTGAACTCTGTTAATAACTACTTATTCAATTTTTGACCCCAACTAACATATTTATTCTTGTCCTTAATGTATTATACAACACTAAACTCTTCAGTACATGTCTTTCCCGTGAGGAGAAGCAAAGTCAATCATCACAATATATTTAAGGCTACATGTATAGTATCAAACTATTCCAAAATCCATTTCCAATATATGAAACTTTATTTGAATGTTAAATTAAATCAAACTCCTCTTCTTTACCCATACTTAATTGGTAGCACCTCCAATCTTCTTGTAATGGGTGTATTCTCAATCCATCACACCCTACACCGTGCTCATTGACACATGCATACTAACATGCTTCATTGAAAATGAATACCATTTGTAAAAAATAAATATATATACCGAATGTAACTTTAAAAAAAATGCATTGAGTTATGTTTGACAATCTTAAAATCAATTATGAAATATTATAAAGTATATAAACCATTTCCACTCAAAGAAACTCCTAGATTTTAATCTAGAGTGGTGGGAGGATCTATAATAGGATACAAGGTATAACAGTTCTAAAAACCCAGAACTTTATCAATCAAAATAGCTTGAAAGATACTAGCATAAACATATTATTCTTTGAAAGATGTTGGAAACAACTACTCTATCCCCGAGCTCATCTCCAATCAAATAGATCAACAATATGTCTAGCACCTAGACTTCATCAATTTGAATTTTTGGAAGTTACCAAATTCCTATACATGAAATCTATTCGATCACAAAGTATTGGAATAAAATGATTACAAAAAAATTATAGTTTATATATTAAAATCATGAAAAATAGAGTTTTTAAGCACACACTAAAAAATAGTAGTAGAATCTCTCCAAATAACTATAGTAGTGTAAAGATAGTATGAAAGAAAAGTTTCACCACTTATAGAAAAATCTTTCATTCATTTTCATTCCATGAAGACTCGCTCTAAATTTATATATATATGTGTAATAAAATTATTCAAGTTATTTAGGAATGGTTATAAAAAAAATTATAATATCAATATTTATCTTATATTATATACAATTAAGATGACTTCAAAAATATACATAAATTAGTGTACCAAATAAAATATATAGAAATTTTTAATTAGAGGTTATGTTTTCACAGAAATAAAACTAAAAAAACTTCTATTAAGTGCATGTAAAAGGAGTGTGTTACGATTCATCAAAACAATATATCTATAAAATAAAATGACTCAAAATCAACCCATTGATTAATAACCAAAGGAAAACCATGTGAAATACATGGAAATGGACTTTCACTAAATATCCCAAATCTCCATCCTACTATACACTAGGAAAAATACCAATCATATGATATGATAGAGGTATTTTTATGTCATATCCTATGATATGACTTAGAGTATATCATAAAATATGATATACTCATTCTATTTCATTTCCAAAAATATCCCAATTTCACTAAAATCTCACAATTACTTTATGAGAAACTTTATAACTCATTATGAATCTATCCAAAATCTTTTAAATATGATTTATCATACTCTGTTCATTTTAAAATGAAAACTATATCCAAAATTGATTCCTTATTCTAACACTTAACTTTTTGACCCTATGAGACTTTTTATCATTGAAAACAAATACAAAATCATGATATCAAAGATGTAATCAAAGAGAATCCACTAGAAAAACACCAGTGCTACTCAGACTATAAAGGGTTACAGTGAAATATTGATAAAACATAATCATATCTCTATATAAACTTGTCCACCACAAGATATATCAAATATATTATGTGAATACCTATATAATCTATTCATTTATGACATTAAGGGACCACTAGACATTCAATATTTCAATCTAGTAAACATTCATGGTTATCTGAAATAAACCAATTAGGTAAATTAATACATCACATGTCATTCATTAATAAGATGATCACATCACATGTACCTCTTCTAAGTAGTTTATAACTTCACATGTCCCTCAACTAATAATAACCATGTGTTTCCTCAGTCTAATTCAATAAATGTATTGAATGTATTTTCTCATCATACAACTGAAAAATACTATCTTGGTTGAGATCCAACTAATGAAATGATCAATAACATAACAAACCAGACCCTAATTAACTAAGTCGTAAGGATTTCATAAGAAATGTGTCAAATTAAAATGGTTCACATGATAGGTATCTCTCTAACCTCAAGTAACAAGGATTAATAATAATCATACACCCCTAAGTATATCAATGACCATGTGACATTCCATGTGATATACTTTGGTTGGTCAGTGCAAATAATAAGTCTCGGCTTATTACCTAATGAGTCAATCCTTTATATATTATATAAAAATATTTGTATCGATTATAAGATTCTACTCATGATAATATTAATATAGAATCAAAACCAATAAACTCTAAGATTGTAATTGATTAGGGACAACTCAAAGTCGTAATTTGAGGGTATAATTTTCATTTCACTTCAAGAAAAAATATGTATCCAACATAAAAGAATGATAAAGTGGATATTTCTTGTTGTACTAAATGATACATTTTATACTCTTAAACATAATTAATAATAAATAAATAAAACATACATAAGTTCCTAACTAACATATCATATATGATAGACTGTTATCTCAACCTTATATTTTTTTTCACTTTTAGAGGTTTGTTAAAATAATTTAATCTAAATATAATTCCAAACACATCTATATATGACCAGCTGATACCCCCCACTAAACACTTTAGTGAGTAACATCGTTATAACTAGATAGTTTGAATAATGATGAGGTTTAGGGATAATATTCCTAGTGTTCGACTCCTTGAACCAATTTACACTCCTTAACTCCACAACATTAAATGATATTATGTGAATAAATTTTATTATATAGTTATAACTCTTTCTAAGTTCATTATCATCATTCCTAAAACCTATTTCGTCAAAATTTTCTTTAAAATATTTAAGTAACTTTTGTAACTATTTACATTAATCCTATACCAACATATCCTAAACCTTTTA
Organism: Viscum album; assembly: GCA_963277665.1. NCBI lineage: Eukaryota > Viridiplantae > Streptophyta > Magnoliopsida > Santalales > Viscaceae > Viscum > Viscum album. The sequence goes on from OY728150.1 coordinate 1,564,526,139, forward strand.
GGATATAAAGTTTCATTCAATTTTAATTTTAACTAATATAATATTTTATTTATTAAATTTGAAATTCACTTAGTCCAAACATAATTCCACTAATCTCTCATACAATAAATTATCTCCCTAATTTCATGATAAGATACACAAAATATTTTGTGTTTAGTAAATAACTCTTATTTTTTTAGTTGTAATATTTTATAAATAAACATTTATTTCCATATCATATATAGTATTCTATGTTTTTATAGAATTTTTTTTCCAAATATAAGTCTTATTTATTTAAAATATGTCATTTATGGGTGGAGATAACACCTTCCCTATTATTTTAGAAAATATATATATAAACAATTTTAACATGGATTATATATTTTTATCATTTTTCCTTTTTAAACAAATTATGGAATCTGATGAATCATAAACCATGTGTATCATCACATATTTTTCATAACAACTCTTCATTAGTAAAAAATTCTCTTATCATATATATAAGGCCCCAACCTTATTCATTACTTAACATTGAGTTAAGTAAATAATTTTACTTTCATTCACATCAAATATTTTTCTAGGTTTATATTGTTAGATAATTAGGCCATAACTCATACATAACAACTTAAATATTACAAAGTAGACACTTCTACAAACTATCCATATTTTTCATAAAATAAAAAAAATTAAAAAGAAACATGGTTTCGTTTCATGTTTAACCTTTATAACTTTTCTTTCATCCCATCCATGACTCTATTTTTATTAAAATCCTATGAAAAGAATTTAAAAACTTGGGTTGATTATAAAAATCTCAATAAGGGATACACAAAGAAGGAAAACTATTATTCTTATGAAAACATGTAAACCATGAATACTTTAACATAAAGTAATACTTTTCACCTTTAAGAAGTAGTAATTACACATCACTAGATATAAGCCCATTGATTACCCTTTTGTAATAAAAATATTTCCTTAAAACCCATAGAAAGAAACATATGACATATAAAGGTAACTTGTGACATAATTATACATAATGGATTAGCCATATAGTTGACTTCTATACATATCACTCTTACAAATGGAATATCCATATGGCCGACTTCCATACCCAATGCATTAGAGGTTATAATGTAAACACCTGTCCTTGGTGTATCATGGAACCACCCATATTTGTTTTATCACATAACCACCCATCTTTGTTTTATCATTTAATCACCCATCGAATCTCCAAGTACCATTATATAATCATGACACATAAAAGATTGCAATTATCAACATTTCACTCTTAAAATTTCATTTTCAATCACAAGAAATCATTTCAAGATATTGAAAATTTCAATCCACTTTAAAAACCATTTTCAAACCTAAAATACCAAAAAAGGAAATAAATTATTTCTTTTACTTTTAAAAAAATTAAGGATTATAAAGAAATCCAAATATCAAATAAAGGTTACGATGGCGGAGAAGTCGTTTTCGCTTCATACATTAAAAAACATTCATTTTGTCATTTTGTGAAGAAATTAAAATTATTTATATAAAAATATTATTTTTGAAAACCTTGGGATGAATTAAAAGTAAAAGGGGTTAATTATACACCTTATAAAATAATGTGGTGTATAATATCAAAATATGTCACAATGAAAGGAGATTGAGACGAAGTCCCTTACCGTGAGTCCAACTTGTCGCGTAAAAAATTATATTCATGAATAATAAAATTAGGCTAATATATAATTTACGGATAAAATTTTTAAAGTTTATTATTTCTTTTATATCAATTATTACTATGTTATAAAAATTACAAAATTATTTAAGTTTATATCAGATTTTTTTTTTGATATTTGGTACTCGAGTCGAAAATGAACATGGTTTGATGTCACTAGTACATGTGGTCATAAGTACATCAACTCTAGATTAATATTTATAACATTATTATCATTTTTATACATAAATAATACCATTAAATCGAACTATGAATTGTTCTTATGAAAAATGAACAACGTTATATTCATGGAGATGTAAGTTGTACGTATGCATGAGTAACATTTTCATTTTTCATTAATCATTATAGAAGTAAGGTAATTATTATTTTATCTTCAAATAATTATAATATCATAATAATAATTTAAATATACTTATATATATCATATTAGTGAAATAATGAATAAAAATGAGTCTCATCGCTTGGTGGAGGTGATAGTTCGTACGTACGCATGAATGATATTATCATTTTTATGCGCATGGAAGTAAGAAATTAATTGATATATTATTATCTTATAATTATTAATATGACAAAAATATAACATATTAACATTAATTCCATTATTGTAACCAGTCATGAGAGAGAGTTATGGAAAAAGAATTAGATCGATTTGTGGAGGTGATAGTTCACACGTACGCATGAAAGATTAATTCATTTCCAATTTAATATAAGTGTAGGTGAATTTAGGTGATGATATTAACCTAATAACATCTCATTATATTTATTATACTGTAGTTATTATCTCATCATGGTTGGAGTAGATTTGAAGGGATTGGAAGAAGAAATAAAATATAAATACTTAAAGAAAATGATACCTCTTCTTCGGTTGATCACCTTTGAAGAACACCTTAACACCTCTAAAGAGGGTGTTATAACTAAAATAAGGCTTTAATAATGTGTATAGGGATTCTAGGAATGGTTTTGTGTAGATATTGGCAGAATCAAAAGGCTTTGTAAGTGTTAGTAATAGAGAGGAATGGGTGCCTTTTATATGAGAGGTGATTGGCACCATTGGAATTATAAAAAGTATTAAATTAATATAAAATCAATTTCGATTGTGATTGGTAAAAAACTCATTCATTTAAAATATAAGATGATGATAGTTCAACGTCCTCTGATAAAATAATTTTTAGATAGGTATTGATTTTATTTTAAACCTTATCGTTTTGGTTTACCCTTAATTATTCTCTTTTAATTTTAATTACGGTAACAACATTTTTAATATTAAGAGGCTATAAATTTTACTTATATGGAGTAAATCTACCATAAATGGATAATTTGTGAACTTTTAGACCTTATAATATTCGCTTTTTAATTTTTAAATATTTTTACGATTTTTAAAGAATTTAATAAAATATTAGTTTTATGAAAATATCAATAGCGTCAATTTTGACACTATTCATATCATAGAATTTAAATAAATAAATAAGTAGAAAGATAACTTCAAAAAAATCCATTTAATGGACTTATAGTATATCATAATAACCTATAAATTTTTTGTATTTCATCCATTAGTTAAAATTATATTTATTTTAATATTATTAGTGTCATTTATTTAATTCTTGCTTTAATAAATCTATTATTGCATCATCATTATGTCATAATTAAATTTAACTATTTAATGTATAAAAATTATAAATAAAATACCATGAGGTAGGTAATATTTTTATATTTATAATGACAATTTATAATTGAATATATCACTTATATTAACCCCGTATTAAAATTGTTTTAGTAAGAAGAGACATGTTTATGCTATTTTTTCCTTTAATTTAAATTAAATTTTATAAATGTCTTAGTCACATCCAAGTGGATTAAAAAGGAAAAAAGTTCCACCAAAGAATTTTATTGGTTGGCCATAAATCATCCAATAAGGTTAGGATACGTGTTAGGGTAGTTTTATATTACTATAATATTATTTTAACCCTTATTTACCTGATTTACCCTTTAATTGTGGTAAATAAAATAGTAATGTTAATATTCACTAGAAATTATTTTTATCATATTAGATCAAATTTTTCATTATGATTCTAAACATGTATGTCCGTTTTTGAAAATTCAAATAAAAAAAGTTACTAAAATTAATTTAAAGTTAATCTTGTTGACAGATTGAGGAAATGAGTTTTTAAAAAGTAAAAACCATCAAAATATTAACATGTGTTTATATCCAATTTAAATGTGAAATTACTTCCAATGTCAAAAATTTTATTAAATGATAAAAAATTCATCTAATTATACCTTAAAACTATGTTAAAAAATAATCTAACAATATAAATAAATTAGATGAAAAGACAATTTTGAATTAAAATGCAGTATTTTTCACTATTAAAAAATGAATATTATTAGAAAAATACCAAAGATTCAACCAAAGTAAATTTTGATGCACTGCTTCCAAAGAAGAATTTTATTTTTTCAAATGGAAAATATAAAAGTGAAAAAAACTATATTTAAAAGGGTTCTCCATCAAAAGGCGGTAAAACTACATTTTAAAAAACAAATATTAGAGTATTTATGCTTAAAATTAGATTTATTCTCATTTTAAGCCTCTAAAATTTATTATAAGAAAGAAAAAACATTTAATAAACATGTTTAAACATAATATAGTTAGTTCTTTTCACTTCCTCCAATAAAATGGATATGTAATAACAACCATTTAAAATGATACAATTATAATATATTATTATTTTTTGGTATAACTCAGTCTTGTGTACAATGTAAGATTTAGGATAAACTCATTGTTGCGTATGAGGTACTCTATCGAACATATCTCCCTTTAAGGAAAAATTACTATATAATTCAAAAATATTAATGAATATGAAAATGTCTTAATCTATAAATACCTAGGATGTTACAATATAAGAGAAATGAGATGAATATATATATATATATATAATTAATTGAATATATATATATATATATATATCCTTTACTTAGATCCATATAATCTTGATAAATTACATTGCATTTAATTCATTGAATTAGAACCTATTTTCTTTATCACTTTAATGAAAACTAAAAGTGCTATAAATTCTTCCCTTTATTTTGAACTCTTATATATTTGAAACATTTTTAAATTATAGATTTAGTATCACATACCCTTAAAAAGTAAATAATTGGTTCTTTTAAAAATGATACCTTTTATGGAAATTACATGGAGTTTTAAAAAATTCTTTATGTATTTTCAAAAACTCTATCCTTTGAAATCATTAATTCTCCATCTGAATATATTCTTCAAGTTTTAATGAATTTTAATGGTTACTAGAATAAATATTGTTGGAATTTATAACTAACACTTCTTCTTATGGTTTGAAAATTTACCCAATTTTATTGTCAGTACATCACTAAAACATGGGAATCATATTTCATATTTAATTTATTCACAAAAACTTTGAAAAAAATAAGCTATAAAATTCTTTCACTCATTAAAATTTTCAAAACATTTCCAACTAAATAAATTATACAAACATAACTAGACTTGAAGGATACCTTTATTCTTTCCATGATATTGGAGTTATTAGTCACACTGAATATATGAGATGAGAAAAATGTTCCTCAGGTAATTTTTCATCGAATTACTTTGAAACCCTATATGAATCTATATATGCTTCTCATAAGTATCTAGATTCAAAGTGTTGAATAAATTCAATGGTTTGGTTACTCAAGAAGGTATTTCTCTAACAGTTAGAATTTCTATTACTTATGAACTTTTCATAAGTTACCAATCTTAGGAGTTTCTTAAATCAGTATTCTCTATTTCAAGGATTTATTTCAAATACAAGTTTGATGATGATGATATTATTATCTATAAAAAAGATTTTATATTATGAATATGTTGTTTTACAAACATTTAATAAAGTTTGATACTAAATATTATCCTACAAAAATGATAAACCCTTTTAAACTCATCATATCCATTAGTGGAAAAATCCAGATTTCACTAAGAAAATTAACTTTCTTAGGCATTAAATTCACTAATTATCTACTTAGGTAGAAATCTATCACAATAATATAATATATTATTCTTTTATATTTGACCAGAAAACTCTTTTCATGATATATGATACGGATAAAATCAAATCTATTCCTTTTATATATCAAATTTTAGGGTTTCATAACTGAGTTTAATGAAAACAAAATTCCATGAACAAGGAATCTCACTCTTAGGGTCACTTAATTTTATAATTTAATTACATAAGATAATCCAAGGAGACCCTAATTTTGAATTAACCTACCCAATTGGATAATTTAAGTCTTGAAAAGTGACACATTCGAATGAATATAATACTTTTTATTTTAAATGGGATTTAATTATCACCATTTTTCTATATATTACACCCTTTAAATTTATGAATGGTTCTAATGATTTAATTTTTAATCAAATCTCTTCTTCCAAATCAATATGTTCAAACCATATTGATGTGAAACTCTTTACCCAACGCATATCTTCTGTTTCTAACGTAAATTAAAAGCCAACTATATCAATACATATCCAAATGAATCTCATGAATAAGGTATATAAAACCCTTCCATGTAAAGGTTTATAATTAAACGAAGTTAATAATCTCTACTTGAGTAATCATGGACCCACATATATTCAACCCCAACCTTTCAAAAACAAGTCATAATCCTTCAGGAGAATGAGAATTTTGACCCAAAGTAACTCTACCCTTACTCAAGATAAATCTCAATTGCATCATAATTATAACAACAAATATGTATAAATCATAGTTAACTACTTAATTCATGCTTGTAATTAAAAACATGCCAAAGTCATGATAGAAGAAAACTAAATCTATTATCATACCTAGAATATTGTTCCTTATATGCATGAATTATAATTTAAAGAAGCAATTTAAGAACTTTAAACTAAAGAGTATATAATAATTCAAAATATAATAATTATATACATGAATAAAACATGGAATAACACTTAAATAATTGAAAAATTTAAACATGAGATAAAAATTTATGAACAATTCATCAATAAAGTTAAAAATAAACACTTTATAATTTATCTAACCTTTAAGACATTCCATAATTTTGAATATAAGAACTTTATATTCATTTCCTAATACGTAATCTTTCAAATTATTCATTATATTGAATTTAATTTAAATATATGATATTACAAGAAATAAAAACATTTTATATTTAAATTTCTTTTATGAAAATAATTTTCATAATCTAAATATTATATATTAATTATTATTTAACCATTTATCAAATCAATCATAAAATCTCCTTTTGATGTGATTCAAATAATATTCCTAAATAAATCCTTTAATTAAAACAATAAAAATTAATAATTATGAACAATTTATAATTTTAAATATAATATATTTTAATATTTGGACTTATTTTTTAACTACAATCACTTTATAAACTACACATATTATTTCAATTGAATACCCTTATATATAAACTATAATTCATACTATATAATTTACACAAATTTAATATAAATCATTAACTATTTAATCCCATAAAATATTTATTGTCTCATGTATTATTCCTCTATGAATGCTTAACAATATATAAGTTTTTACTTATCTATTATATTAATCGATACATAATATTCAAATTATACAAACAATTTATATATTTGTGAATATTTAAATGGAATAAAAAAATAAAAAAAAATATTTATTTTCTAAGCATGATATATTAATATGAACATTTCATATTTTATTTAGATATAAAAATATCTTATTTACAATACCCAACACTTACCAATTAAAAAAATTATAAACTATAAGAAAATAATCTAAAATATTAAATTTCATCATTTTTGGATTAAGTCAATTTTATGATTCATAGTGGCATTATCAGTCAAAAGCCTCTACTTAATAGACACATACGATAAGCTCTGTTGTAAAACAATAACCCTTGAATATTGAGGAATCCGTACGTATCATAATATATCATCTTCTACGGAAAAGGGAAATATCATATGTAAGAGAAAAATGATTACATATAGGCCTATCAGAATTGGTGTTATATACTATATCACCATAATGGTTGGATACTTTGTTTTCAAGTAAAGGTGGAAACCCTTATGCGTCAAGTAAACCATGCATAAGAGAGTTTATCACCCATAGGAAAAAAACATTATGCGTGGGGAAATTTATTACGTATGGGATCTAGTGGTGTAACCCTTATTATTATGGTTGTATTTGATGATATACACCATATCATCATTAAATCATGATGCACTATTTTCACGCAACCCTGGTTTCTATCATAGCCTATGATATCACATATATCATACTGTACGGTACAGATTGAAACCATGGGTTTTCAACATATCATACCTTACTATACGTATTTGTTATACACTATAAATTATAAAAATAGAATCACATATTATGATATATTGTATCATAAATCTATGTAGAGTGATCTGTTAGATGACATTCAGCAACGTCACATCGCACATTATGAAATGTCAACAAGAAGATTATGATACATATTTTTATTATGAAAAATTTATGGAACATGTTGATTTTAGGATGAATGTGTCTCTGTTAACACTAATGGGTATTGTAAGAACATCATATGATTGAAACAATGGAAGAAACCCAAACAATTTCCAAATCTATAATTAAAAAAGTAATATATAGTTTGAAGAACATGAAATATAAACTAGCATACCTATAATATTTCAAGATCCATCACTATTAGATTCATAAGAGTTTTCTTGATAGTGATCATCTAGTGATAGCCTAAGTACACTCACCTCTATAAGGATGACACCAGACACTATAATCCTCATTATCCATGAGAGGACCCTAGAAAAACAAAGTTGGGTTATCCCCTTATCCATGAATATGAATGTTGAACTCAACTGATGAGAGTTTTGGATATGGATTATCAGTCTCACATTATCACACACTCATTCCAACAGTAGGATCTACTACCCTTTATACAGACTCCCCTAATTAAATTATGGGATTCGACCACTAGTTTTCATCTAATTTAAGTCTACATATGTTATGATAAAATTTTACTTTTAGGGATTAATAATCAATGAACATTTCAATGATTATAACATATATGTATATCCATAAATTAATCAACCCTTAGATTCATAACCAATGGTAAACTATTTGGAAGTGGGGGTAGTATACATGCACTCGATATTCTATATCACTTTCCAATCATACACTATGATAGATACCAACTTTATGCTACGATAAAGTAATATTCATTTCGTATCTCAGGCTATGACGCATGGAATATCATATAATATGATATACCCATTTTAGAGAATTTATAATAGTGTCGACAGTGGATCTCAGGTGAGATGGTGTGGTGATAGAGGAGGACTACAGATCGAGGGTGTGAGAGGTTCAGGGATGGAGGGTTTGGTTTTCCATATAGGGGGACATGTGGGGATATGGGTAATTGGGGTGGGGTGGGGGAATACATGTGTTCTTTGTGTTTTCTTCTAGAATTAGAAACTTTCATTGGTGGTTTCCTATTTTTTACATCTATTAATAACCAATTGCCTAATAAATACTAATATAAATTTCTATAACTAGTTTTAGAAACCATCATATAAGGGTCTCTCAATACATATTATAAAAATATTAATGATTATGGTAGGGTTGGACTATAATATTACATGTATCAGAAAACCATTTTTCTGATATTTTAAATTTTCATTAGAATTTCTCTTATCTAGAAAATTTCCCTTGATATATTAATTGACTCTGTTATCCATGATTATTTTTAGTGACATATATGTTTTCATAAATACACCTTTTAACAACATTTTGTGTATTTTATAAATATTTTATATGAATATCACAAAATGTATGGATAATATTAAAAAATATTGGTGAATGATGTTATTCAAAAAATTTCATAATTATATTGGAAATAATTATAAAAAATTATAAAAAACATTACAATGGAATGAATAAACCTAATGGATCTAACAAAAGTGACATGTATACAATAATTTTTTATTTTATATCATCGATTGTATTATTTCATAATCTTATATTTCAATTTTGGTTTGATTAGGGTTTTGATGCCAAGTATTTTTCCTTTATTTTTATATTAATGGTTGAGATTTAAATATAAGTTACACTTTCATTTTTGTCCGACCTATTCATTAATTATTCATCATTTAATTTGTTAAGTTGAAATATCATCAATCACCTTTTCCATTTTTATTCAATAATATTTTCATATTCAGGAAAATTAGAGTCAATAGCAGATAAAAAATTAAAATCTTTGATAAATTAAAAACATTTTTTTCAATTTTTTTTCAAACCAAAATTCACATATGTTTCCATGTAACAAGTATTTATTTCTTCCTAGTTAAAATCTCATATATTTTATTTCTTTTAAACTCGTTTTCATTTATTTATTTTTGGATAATGTTATTTTTTAAATTATTTCCCTTAAATAATGTTAATTTAAAAAATACCTTCATCATTTACATCAAGATTAAGAATAAAACATGTAGAACATCAACCTCGTATTACTTACATGTTTTTATAGAATTACCAAGATGACATTAAAATATATAATTACATCCTATGTAATTATCTTAACATGAAAATTCACTTATAAAGTCAAAACTCAATTGAAGATCATAGTGTTATAAACCCATTATATGGTGGACACATCCCATACTGTTTAATTAACCCACCACTTGATTAATAATACAACCAATCGTTATTTATTAAGACAAAATCTTAAATAACATTAAATAGACACCAAAGTATGATACCATATAAGTATAGAACCTTTTGAAAACATCTATTGGAATAATCCATAACCAATATCCATTGAGTAATAATAATGGAACATATAACGAACAATAAGTGGGTTAATCTTGATACAAATTCTCCAATTTATTTCCCATGAGTTATTGGTTGTCACTCCATACAATTTCAACAAAAATGATGATAATAAATAAGGGATAAACTATTAATAATTTGAAATCATGTGTTTATTATCATATAATCACCCATTTTTAAGATAATAAATATAAATTAATGATAAATTATATCCATTAATGCACATTATAAGATAAAAAATAACCCTGAAAAAGAACTTGTGTAATGAATCACGTCATTATAGTTATCTTTTTATTATAATTTGGGTTATTTAATTGGTTAACCACTTAATTTGGGGTTAAAAGAGTTTTTAATAGAAAATATAATGGACTTAAGAGAAAAATAAATATGCTTTGCTACAAAATGGGCATCAAGTAGCCAGTAGTTAACCACCGAGTACTAAATGGCTTTTAAGTGTGTTATCAAAACCAACTGCCATCCAGAATAGGTGGATTATGGTATGGTACAAGGTAATTAGTGGAAATTAGGTTCTTGTTGGTCCCTCACTGGGTACCTAGTATAATCTAGATGTTTTTTATAAATTTTAAGCAAAAATGTTAATTTTTCTTTATTCTTTAACATTAATAAGAGGTTTATTCGTGATTTTTAAAAGAAATAATCCTATATATATCCCTATTTAATGAATTATCCTCATTCATATACCCCTATGGGTTGATTCCAACATCATATTTGATATGGTGTTTGTAACACCCTAAATTTTTAAACAATAAAACTACATTCGACGGTTTATACGACACACAACATTGAGCCTCAATGAACTATGAAATATTATTATTTATATATGATCATTATAACATAACCGTTAAATTGAAAGTTAATAATAGGATTAACTGATTTATAAAATATATATAAATATCCTATTCAATATTTATAACATCTTAGTAAATGATCACCCTATTTTTCTTAAAGTTATTTTATTCTTCAAAAATACATCTTCTTCAAAATTTACTTTTATTAATTTTTTTCAGAAAATATTATAATTAATATCTTGAAATTTTATAAATTTTATTAATAAAAAGGATATCATTTTTTAAATCATTTTACCAAATTTATCCTATGGTGAAATTTTGATATTTTTATAAAAAGTTTGTTTTTTCAATGAATAGTGAAAATACCAATTTTTATTGAAAAATGTATTTTATTTTCAAGTATTTACAAGGTTAAATTACATTTTGGATTAGTTTTAAATTTTAATTATTTTTTTATTTAAAAAATCTAATTATATTATTTGGAATTAATTTTATACTTTGATATATTATAATAGCATTTTACACTTAAAAATGCATTTTTCTAATTGTTTTTCGATGCATCTCGCAAGTCTAAAAATAAATTAAATTATTCCACATGTATGAATTAAATATTGAAAAATGGATTCAGTATTTTTAATTAGGAGGAATAAATTTTTTAAATAATCCCTTTTCATTTTTTTCATTGTAAATAGTAATTATAGTAAATAATGATAACCACAGTAAGGGTAAATAGAGTAATTATGGTTAAAAATAATATGATAAGGACTCAAAATTACTCCTAAAACATTTATTTATCCTATTTTATGAGTTTATTTTAGAAATTTTCATCATATTATTGGATATATGGCCATTTAGTGCTACATTTCTTTATTTTTTCCTTTATAATAATTAAGCAAAAGATAAAGACACAAATGTCACTTTCTTACTTATAATATGTATAATATTTTGTGATGGGGATAAAATAAACTTATATTACTTTATAAAGAGTGATTTTAAATATAAATATTTTTTTATTGTATGAATTTATTTATAATTTTTAGTAATGAAATAATTAGCTTAAATTCTTAGAGAACACTAACATAGTATTTATTAAATTTATATAAAAAATGAAATAAATGATTTTAAAAATATAAAAAATAATATAAATTGGATGAATTATTTTATTAAATTAATTTTATATAAATATAACATGTTAATGATGTTTTAAAGGATTATATTCAAATTCCATTTCTATCATGTTTTTTTCAATGTCAATTAAATGAATAGTTCCAAAAATGACATTAATTATATTTTATAATAAATAATATTTTGTTTAATTATTTTAAAAACTAAAAAAAACCTATCTTTGAGATTTTGATTTTTATTTGGTTACAAATATCAACCATGCTCCATTTATTGGCCAATTATTCTTTTATAGTAACTATCTGGACCCCTAAAGAGTAAAAAACTTTATTATCACACTAATTGTGAAAAAGGGTTATCATGGATAAAAATAAAGAGATAAGTGTAAAAACCTAATCAAAACTTGTCCAAATTCTATTGAATGATATTATTTCATCCCATTAACATCTTATATCTGAATTATAAAATTCTAGAGCCTTTAATCCATGAAAATTACTTTATAATACTTTAATATTTTAAGAAATTCCTAAAGTACCCCCCTCACTTATAGAAGAGAACCTCCTATACTCTTTTATTCACAATTTAAAATCATTTTGGTTTAGAAAGTGTAATTTCCTATTCAAGATAGTTGTATCACTTAGAGGGGGAGGGGTAAATTAGTGATGCCCTTTTACTTTATGTTTCCTTACTTATGAAGCAACCTTCGCCTCATGTTAAATATTTATTTCCCTACTAAAAAAATTCAAACCCGCATCCACAAGAACACACAAATTTCTAAGGTTCACTACTCAGAAATAGTGGCTACATCCCTGGTATGGTTTGAAAATGATATAGTACCACACAATCCACTAGAAAAAAATGATTTTGTGTGGAATACAATGAGTAGGATATTCCCATACACTCTTGGTCATAAAATCATGAATATTATCTTATTTCTTCTCAACTCTTCTTCTTTCCATAAAAATTATTCAACAAAAATAAATCTGGGAACTTATTCTCCCTATAAATTTGGATCTTCTCTATCTTCTTATTAATAGTACATCAGTTTCAGAAAGTAAAAGGAACCTTTTCCTTTTATAGTTGACCCAAAATATGTTTGAGTGGGATTATAAAATTTTTTCACGCTCAAACAAATTTTCCCAAAACTTAAATTCACCTTGAATTTCAGGTTCATTTATGACTTTTTCAATACTTCTAAAATATTCACGAACCTTCTAAAATGTTATAAAAACTTTAGATAACTTCTTATTTCTTTAAAAAAATTCAGTCTAATTTAGATTTTCCATTATGATTCCCCAGTACGATTTCTTCATTATGATGATCCGTACCACTTGCATATTTGAAGAAAAAGACAGGTTTAATATTCTTAGAAAACATGAGTCTAATTTTTATTCTCTATTTTGATTTCAATATTATGATGAGAGAATTTTTTCACTCTGATTTTCTCAACCTTACTATAAACAAATCAGAATTGAATACATCCCATTACATTGCTCTGTATCAATTGGAAAACCAATATTCTGATTCTTATTTCTTCATTATTATTAAGATAGAATTTTATCCAATATTATGGATCTTCGCCCATATATAAATAAAATTATTGAAATAAAATCATAGTTTTTCCTTCTCTTAACCCATTTATAAGAAAGAAAACCAACAATTAATCTTGATAGAAATAGTTGACTGCTTTATTGATTGATCTCTCACTTTATTTCAATATTGGCCCACAAAAACATTACTTATTTTCCCATTTCATTTGTCTCAAAAAATCCCAACAAAAAAATTTCTTCCTCTTATGATTACAATGGCATACCAAATCCAATGAACCATTATCACTAGATTTTACTTCAATAACTTATTAATTTTTTGAATATGATACCAATGAAATTTAGGTACTTAACTTCTTTCTATTTTCTGATTTCCAAACTCATCAACTTATATTCTCCAAATATTTAAATATTTTGGATTTTTTTCTGACTGAAAACCAACACCTTGAGTTTCTCACGTTTGCTGTAAACCTTTTTAGCCTTCAAAAAAACCATGTCTCATGATCTCATTATAATGATATAAGACTAAAAACCTTCAGCAAAAAACTAATTTCACTAACTTCTACTTGTAAGCATGACGTACTTCATAAAATTTACTACATTGAAAATAATATTCAACATTTTATGAATTATAGTGGAAAGTATTGTAACTTCACATTCTTCCATCATTTTCAATCCTATTCAGCCTAAATATGATTGGGCTGAATACAATTGGCTTGAATATGATTGACCGGAATATGATTTTCCTAAATATGATTTGAATCACCTTTTCTACCCCTATCAATATTGCATAAAATGTATTATAACTTACTTGATATTTTTGATAAATAAAATATACTAAATCATCTTCATATTTAATATTGGATCCATTCAGTATCTTATTCTCTTCCTCAATACAATTAGAACCACATTATGGACCCAAGGTTAGTCCAATAAACCTTTTCTTCTAGAAAAAAATATTCCCATTTTGATGGACTTTGTTTAGAATTTTGATTCATATTTTATGAATATGATGTTCTGTTTTATTTTCACAAAAAAATGAAGTGTGGTGATTTATCCTTATTTGATATTTCCTTGAAAATAAAAAACAACACCTAATTATGATAATATTATTTATAATCTTAGTTTAAAAAATATCCCCTTTGAATTTTATTATCAAAAAATATTTTTAAATCAATGAAATTTTTAACCTCAATTTATGGATTACATATCAATAATTCTAACCTATGTGAGCTAACTCATTGTAGGAAAAAATATTTACTGAAAACAAAATCATACTGTCCAAAAGTAGTGTCTCATGAAAAAAATTCAGCATCTCAATCCTTTATTCACATCTTTCTTCTCTTATTTAACATAGTAACAAAACTTTTTTCCCATCTCTTCAACATTCCTATTAAAAAAAATTGTTTCCATCAACAACTCCAACAAACAGTTAGAATAGTTCACACACTTACATGCAGAGATCATAGCTTACAACCAACTCTCCCTTTATACATGCTTCATTAAAAAGTTTATCACATATACAATGGATAGATTTATGAAAAAATTATCCCCCTTGAAAACACTATACAAATACAAGAAAAGAGAGGGGATAAAAACACACACCTCAACCGTGATGAGAAAGAGGTTGGATGCCAATGTTCAACCTTAGTTTGTGAAAAGGTTACTCTAGTAATGGTTTTGTGAAAATTTTAGTAACTTATTTTGATGTAGTAATATACTTCAACTTCAATTCATTCTTTTCCACATGATTTTTTGATGAATTTTTTTTATATCAATATGTTTTGAACAAGAATGTTGTACTAGATTCCTGGTAAGGTTGATTTCACTTTGATTATCATAGATTAAGGGTAACTTTACTTTAATAAGTAAGTATTCTAACCGACTCTTCATCCAAATAAGTTGATTAGTGGCTTGAGTGGCAGCAACATACTCATCTTCATCCATGATTAGAGTTACTGAATTCTTTTCTTTGTATGCTAACTAACACAACTCTTTCCCAAAAATAAAACTACACCATATGTGGATCTTCTATCATCAATATTTCCTACACAACCAACATCTCAATACCCAAACAAGTTAATACTTTCTGATCTAACATACATTATTTTTAAATTATTTATGCCTTTGATATATTAGATAATTCCTTTTTAAACAAGTAAATGTGATTATTTAGGAGCACCCTAAAATATTTCACAGAAGGTAGCAACATAAAAAATATCAGGTCTTGAGGTAGTCAAATATAAAAAAATTCTAATAATATTTCTAAACTCTTTATAATAAACTTACTTTCCTTTTCTATCCTTACTCAACTTAGTTCCCACTGAAATTAGTGTAGAAAACGGTTTTTAGTTTTACATTCCAAGCTTCTTAAGAAGTTCCTTAGCATATTTTTCTTGAGAAAGAAAATTTGGTTTCTTCTTCTATAATATTTTTAACCCAATAAAGTATTCAATTTCTCCTAGCATGAACATATCAAACAACTTTTTCATCTCTTTATAAAATCTTTCACAAGATATTTTATCATTCCCAGAAAAAATAATGCCATCAACATAAACAATTATGATGAGGGAAACTTAGGAATTTCCTTGATATAATTATTTCTATCAGATCTTTATTTCTTAAAATTCATATTCCTCAAGCAAGTATAAAATTTTTAATACCATGCTCTCAAATATTTTTTTATCCCATACAAGGATTTCTTCAGCTTACATACATAAATTTCTTCTTTATTAATAAAAAAGGAACATGGTTGTTCAACATAAACTTCCTCATCAAGATCCCCATTTAGAAATGTGGATTTCACATAGAATTTAAATAAAATGTAACTTCATTGTGAAATAATAAAAATAAAGATTCTGATTATTTCTAACCTTTCCACTGGATAAAATGTTTCATCAAAATCAACACCTTCAATTTGTGAGTAACCATTTCACACTAGTCTTTCCTTTTTCCTTATCACTTCACCTTATTTATTTATTTTGTTCTAAAAATCCACTTTGTACCAATAATATTTTTGTTATCTAGATTAGGTATGAGTTTCCATGAATCATTATTTTCTATCTAATACATCTCTTCATTCTTGTCATGAACCCATTCTAGATTATAAATGGATTCATTCACATTATTCGACTCTACTTTTTAATACAAAGAATTATGTATAAAAACTTTTGATGTTATTATTGTTTAAACCTTCTAATTTTGATCACTAATAATGTTATAAGCCTACACTTTCTTCCTCAGACGAGGATGAGATTGTTGATTTTCCTCCTAATTACTTGAAATATTTTATTTTTATTCTTATTATTGGGTAGGATTACTACTATCAGCATCCTTAATAGAATTGTAAATAAAATTTTTGTTATCCTACTCAAAATCCTTATCATCCTAAGTCTATTTATCCCCCTCATCATTTTCAATAACTTACACTTTAACAGAGGAAAAAATTATTATTGTTTATTTTTTGAAACTTCTATATCCCCTTCCTTCCAAATAATATCCAATAAAAATTCCATCTTAACCTTTATTCTCAAACTTTCCAAGGTTTCTACCATTCTTATTTATGATGCATGGAATACCAAAAACTATTAACTATTTCAAACTGGGTGTTTTTCTGTAAAAAAATCTTATAGGGTCATATCTAAAATTAGCCTATAGAAACATCATTTTTTGATATATGTAGTAGTAATCATGTCCTACCTCTAATAGTAATGATAAATACCGTGTTCAAGTAACATATTTCTCCCCATTAACACCAAAATTCTGTTCTTTCTTTTAGAAACCCCATTTTTTATGGAGTGTATAGTGAACTACACTCATACTGAATTCTATGATTCTTAAGATAACATTCAAATTATTCATTTTTGTACTCACCACCATTATCAGTCCTCAAATGTTTTACTAAATACTAACATTATTTATTATATTTCTTCCTAAAAATTTTAAACATTTTCAAAGAATTTGAATTATGTTTCATATATATAACATAAATAATGCAAGTAAAGTCATAAATAAAATTGATGAAGTACTTATCTCCATTATTTTATTGTTTTCTCATTGGCCCAGAAATTTCAAAATGGATAAGTTCTAGGGTTTTTTGAACAAATATCAACTTTCTTATACATAAATTAGTAATTTTTTCTTTATAAAAAATATTACAACACCAATCTCTTCTTCTTGACATATCAGAAATATCATGAAAAATGTCTCACATTAATAACTTGCTCATGTTTATTTCAAACATATGTCCCAGCCTTTTATGAAGAAACTTATTCTCTTCCATCGTGACTAAGTAACAAGAGTTTTGTATTTTACCAACCTGAAATAAGTTTCCTTTTTTACATTGGATTTTTGTAACAATCTTTACATCTTCCTCACTCTTCACAACAGGACCATATTTTCTGAACATTACATTGTTTCCTTTGTCAAAAAGTTGTGAAACACTTTGCAAGTTTTGTTTTAATCCATCAATATACAAATATTTCTTATATTTCAACTTTTAATTCCCAATTATGGAAGATCCAACACCTTTAATTATCATAGATTCATCATTGTCAAAGGTCAATGTTTCTTCTTTGAATTCTTTTACACTATTTAATAACTTTAAATATTATATAATTTGAGAAGAACACCCACAATCAAGAATCGAAGGTCATTCTCATTTTGTAGATTTCAGAATGGTTTCTATAATAAGATCATTTTCTTTACCTTTATCTTTATTCATCTTCATATTCTAATAATAAAGAAAATTTTGTTATGATGTTAAGAAAACAATCCATCATTTTTCAAGGTATACAGGCTATTAACATCTTTCAAAAATAGTTTCGAGAGGTTGAAATATATTTTCAACCTTTACACCAACCTTTTTAGGTTTCTTCAAAACAACCTTCATAGACTTCTTCAGAATATACTTCTCAGACTTCTTACTTTGAGGGTATTGACTCCACCTCAAACTTTTCCTTCTGTAATTTTTGGAATATTACTAATGATTTTATTAAACCAACACATGTTTTATGCATGTAAGAATCCACCACAATACAAGCAATATCCACAGAAAGAATATTTACCTCTGAAACTTCCATACTAATCGGATTTGTGAACACATTTCTTATAAACCTTATCATCTATATTATCAAAACATTATTGACCGACAACCTTTCTATTTTAAATCAGGATATTCTTTTTCAGCATGGATTTTTTAGCTTTATCAGAACCAGAAGTTATAAAAAAATTGAAAATAATTTTTTTAGTAACTTATGATTTTCTAACTTTTTTGGTCATGGCCACATACATAACTTTCCAAGTTTCTTTTTCTTATAAAAAAATCAGATTTATTCTCAGACTTTGAATGTTAATTTTGTAGATCCTTATCAGTTTTCTCCTTATGATAACTTTCACTAACATCATAGATAGAGTTATTAAATCTTGTACCTCTATGTTCATATTTAGAAAGCTTTTGTTGGAAAAGTTACAACTCTTCCTCTTTTACCTTCAATTTTACTTCTATATGTTCATTATGATTTTTTTATTTCTCAAGATATATCTTTAAATAATAAATTTCTTTCATTATATTGACTTTATCATTAGGAAAACCTTCTTGATTTTTTGTTGAAGCTATTTCACTTTTCAGCTTCATGATTTTTTTTCAAGCCTCCTAATATTCCTTAGACATTATTACAATTATTCTTTAAGATGAAATTATAATTGTGTTTATTCTTCTTCAAAAAATTTTCTTCCAAACTCTTCATTATTCACTATTGCAATAAAATTACTCTTAATAACATGATCAGTGTATTTTTCAGATTCAACCTCACTATCTTCTTCTTCTTTATCTTTAAATGAGAAACATATTCTTTTATATTTGGAGAAATTTTTATCTTTTCCTCTAGAAAAAGATTTACCCTTATCACCATGTTTCTTCCATGACCTTATTGACCTTATTTCTTATACATTACTATCATATTATTTCTTTCTTAAAGGAAAATTAGCCACAAAGTGCCCAACAAATCCACATTAAAATCATTTCAGGGCAAGTTTCCCTTTATATTATCCTGTAACTCTTCTCAAATTTTTATAAAACAAGGATAAAATATCATCAAAAAAAATTTATATCTGATTTTTCAGAGTCAGACTCAGTAACATAATCTTCCTTAAGAACTTTCTTAGACTTTTCTTTCTTGGAGGCTTTGAAATACATTTCTCTGTCAGATTTTTTCCCTTTATAAATTTCTCCCTTATCATTTCATTTGTAATGAGAGTGTAATGAAAATAATCCAGAGATAATGTTTCCGGACCCCTATCTTTAGATGAATAAACCTTAGCATAAAACTTTTCGGAAAGGATTCTCAAGATTTTTTCAACAACTGTAGAATCTTCTAACTTTTCACCAAGACATATGATACTACGGACAATGTCATTAACCTTGGTAAAGAAGTCACAAACATATTCCTATTCACCCATATTGATATATTTTTACTTCAACCTCCAAATTTTTATCTTTTACTTTACTTCTATATTGCCTTCATAGATGTTTTTTAGCTTATCTCAGATACCTTTGGAAGTGGAAGCACCTTTTACTCTTAAAAAATCACTTTCAAAAAGTGATGAGAGTGGAGAATTATTATCCCTTCCATCATTCTCAATATTTTTCTTATCAATAGATGTAAGAGTAACTTTTTCATAAACAGGTGGAAAACCATCTCGTGTAGCTTCAAGAACATGATACCCAATAGTCATAAGATAAAGACACATTTTATATTTATAGATATGATAGTTTTTACAATCAAGGATCAGAATACCTTTATTGTTCACATAATTAAAATTCTCCATAAACTTTTTTTCAAAACTTTAGAATGGTGTAAACTAGGGAACCCTCATCTCTAATACCACTTGTAATTTCATATTCAAGATAATTGTATAACTGATAAGGGGAGGGGTGAATAAGTGATATATTATTATTTTATGTTTCCTTACTTATGAAACAAACTCCACCTACTATTAAATATTTCTTTCCCTACCAAAAACAATTCAAACACACATCCACAAGAACAAAAGAATTTACAAGGTTCACTACTCAACAAGAGTAGCTACATCCTTGGTATAGTTTATAAATGATCAAATACAACATAATTCACTATAAAAATACTTTTGTGGAATAAAAAGAGTGGAATATATCCTTACACTTGTGTATCACTATTATCAATACAACAGTGCATGTGCTTCAAGTAACACAAAAGGATATAAGATAATTTTGGTAAAAAAATATTTTATGATGCTTCTTGATCAACCTTCACAATTATGATTTTTCTAATCAATTATTCACTTTATTACCTAGAAGCTGGTAAGAACTTATTCTGGACTTCATATTGATACTCAGTCCGATTTACCGATCTGATTCCCAAGTCTAATTTCTTAATATATAAATATAAATAGGTCAGAATACGATTGAGACAATTCTGAACCACTTCTATCTCAGTCTGTAAAATCCAATCTGATTGCTCAATATGATTCCATAAACCCTGAATAAGATCTTTTCTCATCTTCTTTCTTCTTATGTCTAGAAAACTTCTTCAAAAAAACTCAATACAGAAACATATTCTCCTTAGAAATTTAGAGATTCTCTCTCCTCTTCTATGTAGTATATTAGTGTGAGAAAGTACAAATTACTTTCACCTTTTACAGTCAATACAATAGAGGTTTAAATTGGATTCTAAAAATGTTTCTCGTTCAAAAAAAATTCCCAAAAATTAAATTCTCCATGAATTTAATGTGCATTTATGACTTAATCAACTCTTCTCATCTATTCTCAAACCTTCTCGAATCTTTTAATAAATCCATCTCACTTCTGATTTCTTTAACAAACTTCATTTAAATGCTGATTCTCCATTCCCATTTCCCAATTCAATTTATTTATTACGATGCTCTGTACCACTTGCATATATGTAGAAATAGATAACTTCAATATTCTTATCAAACTTCAGTCTAATTTTGATTCTTCATTATGATTTCTTCATTATGATTAGGGATTTTGGCGACTTCGATTTTCTTGACCCACTTGTAAACAAATTAAAAATTAATACATCCCATTATGTCTATTTGTATGAATTGGAAAACCAATCTACTCATTATGATTTCTTCATTATGATGAAGATATTATATTATTTAATACAATGGATCTTGACCCATATGTAAATAAAATTATTGAAATAAAATCATATTTCTTATTTCTCTTGACCCACTTATAAGAAAGATAACCAACGATTCATCTTGATGGAAATGGTTGACTACATTATGGATTGATAACTGACTTTCTTTTTTTATTGGACCCAAAAAACTTTACTTCTTTATCCTTTTCATTGGTCCCAAAAACTACCAGTGAAATCAATTATACCTCTGATGATTATGATGGTATACCGAATCCAATGGACCATTATTATCATCTTCGACTTCAACAAATTCTTTCTTTTCTGAATATAATACTAATAAACTTTCAACACATAACTTCTTTCTCTTTTGTGATTATGAAACTCATAAACTTATTTATACAAAGATTTAAATCTTTTGGATTTTGGTCAGACTAAAAACTAGAGCCTTTGGCTTCCAAAATTTAGAACAAACCTTTCTATCATTGAAAAAAATGTGTCTGGTGATCTCATTCTGATGATCTGAGACTAGAAACCTTTAGCAACAAACTTCTTTCACTAACTTCTTTTAGTAAGTATGACTTACTTCATGAATTTGATTACATTAAAGATCACCTTAAACATCATTTTACTTATACTAGAAAGTATTGTAACTTCAAATTAATCAATCAACATCATTATTTCCTACTCAACTTGAATAAGATTGTTTTGAATATGATTGGCCTGAATATGATTGTCCTGAATATGATTGGCCTGAATACGATCAGCCTGATTATGATTATCTTGAATACGCTTGGTAGCAAATTTTCTCCCCCTTTATTTTATCAATCTTTTATCACAAGTTTTACAACTTACTTATGATTTGTGAAAAATATAAAATAGTAGATCATCATCAGATTAAATATTGGATTCGTGCAGAATCTGATTCTATTCCTCAATACGATCAGAACCTCATTCCAAACCCAAGGTTATTCAGATGAAAATTTTCTTCCAGAAAACATCTTCCCATTTTGATGGAATTTCTTAAGCATTTTGAGTTTGATTTTTGGAAAACAATGGTCATTCCTATTTTCACCAAAAACAAAGTGAGGTGATTTCTCCTTATTTGATATTTCCTTAACAACAAAATACAATACTTGAATATGATAATCTTCCTTAACAACTTGGTCCATACATAAAATACCTACCCAAATCCCTTATTGATTTACCTTACCATGTTCTAAAGGCCTTGGTTTTCTTATAAATCCCTCCTAGGAAGGAATTTGGTGTAAACTTGAAGAGGTTGTCTGAATAAGAGGTATCGTTCTTAACAAATAGTTTTTTATTTTATTTCTTTTTCACCTTCTTCAAATACTATTCAACTATTCCAATATAATAACATTAATATCTCTAACATAAATATATTTTATAATGTTAATGTCATAACCTACATTCATTTCATCTTCCATAAAAGGGAAATGAAACCATCATTTGTGTGTACGAATGACTATCGCCTTGTGAACCAAAGTAATTTATCTTCCATCATCACCCACAACTAGAAAACGGTGTTTTAGCGGCGGTTTTCAAAACCACTAATAATTTTTTTATCAAAAAAAATTTAGCAGCGGTTTTCAAACCCGCCCTGAAAAAACCAACACTAAATTTTTTTAAAATGTTTTTTATAAATGTTTTAAAATTTATTTCAAAAAAGTTACAATTTTTTAACGGTGGTTTTTTAATAAAATGCCGCGAAATAACAGTGTTTTTTTCAAAACCACTGCGAAATAGAGTAAATAAAATTTTTAAATAAAATATTTATTTATTTATTATTTTTTATTATTTTTTATTTACAATAAAATATATTTTACTATTTATAATGTTCCAATTAATAAATATTTATAATTATTAGTTAAAAATATTTTTAAACTGAAAACAAATCTTCAATAAGTTGAAGAACAGACTCCGGCATAAAATGACCATAACTTCTTACCTAGGAGTCCATTTTAGCTCTACAACCAGTCAAATCAAAGCTTATCAAATGATATAAAACCAAGTGAGATTTAAATCATGTGATAGTAAAAGGAAAAAATATATTTAAATTTCAAAATTCGAAAATTGAACTCGAACTTCAAAAGGCCATAAATTTTAATATGGGTGTTCGTTTGAGCTCTACCCCATATCAAATCGAAGCCTACGACGATCTCTACACCATTTAGGTGTGGTACCAATTCTTCAAGTACTGTACCCCTTTTCATTCCACCAGAATGGCCCAGAATTCCTCTGAAACAAAGGTTTTAGTTGCAGACTCTGATTTCTTAAAATTCAAATGGTTAAAACTTTCTATCTAGGTGTCTGTTCGGCCTATACCACATATCATATCGAAGCTCATTTCATGATCTTCAATTTGACTAGTTATTGCACTGAAAAAGGAGTCCCGGATCAGAATATATGGTCATTTTAGTGTTTTTAGGGTTTCTAGAGGTTCTTAATGTTTTATGAGTTAATTAATTAATTAATTAACTTTTATTTATTTCTTTATTTACTTATTTATTATTTATTTATTTATTAATTATTAGTCATTTATCTATTATTTATTATTTATTTATTTATCTATTTATTTATATATTGATAAATTTATTTATTTATTTATTTATTATCTAGTTATTATGTTCACGTTAATTATTAATTTATTTTTTATTTATTAATTAATTATTAATTAATTATTAATTATTTATTTATTATTAGTTTATTATTCATTTATTCTTTATTTATTCTTTATTTATTCTTTATTCATTATTTATTAATTAGTTATTAATTAATTAATTATTAACTAATAATTAATTATTTGTTAAATATTAAATATTAAATATTAAATATTAAATATTAAATATTAAATATTAATTATTAATTATTAATTATTAATTATCAATTATCAATTATCAATTATTAGTTATTATTAATTATTAGTTATTAATTATTAATTAATTATTATTTATTTATCTATTTATCTGTTTATTTATTTATGTATGTATTTATTTATTATTTATTATTTATTATTTATTATTTATTAATTTATTTTTAATCTACTAAATATTAATTTATTATTAGTTTATTATTAATTTATTAATTATTTATTTACTATTTATTTATTCAATATTCTTTATTTATTAATTATTTATTATTTATTTATTAAAAAATTTCTTAATAATTTATTAATTATTTATAAATTTTAAAATTTTAAATATTAATTGTTAATTGTTAATTCTTAATGATCAATTTTTAATTAATAGTTATTATTAATTATTAATTATTTATCATTTATTATTAATTACTAATTATTTGTTATTTATTATTTACTATATATTATTTATTATTTATTATTTATTATTTATTATTCATTATTCATTATTCATTATTTATTATTTATTTATCTATCTATTATTTATTATTTATTATTTATTTATTTATCATATATTAAATTATTTTTTAGTTAATTTATTATTTATACATTGCTTATATATTATATATTTTATATTGTGTATTATATATTATGTATTATGTATTATGTATTACGTATTATGTATTATGTATTATGTATTATGTATTATGTATTATGTATTATGTATTATGTATTATGTATTATGTATTATGTATTATGTATTATGTATTATGTATTATGTATTATATATTATATGTTATATATTATATATTATCTGTTATGTATTATATATTGCTTATTACTTTTTATATATTATATATTATATATTATATATTATATATTATATATTATATATTATATATTATATATTATATATTATATATTATATATTATTTATTATGTGTTATATATTATGATGTTATTTGTTATGTATTATATATTAAGTATTATATATTACGTATTATATATAAATTACTATATATTATGTATTATATATTATATATTATATATTACGTATTATATATTATGTATAATATATAACGTAATATATATTATATATTATATATTATATATTATATATTATTCATTATTCATTATTTAGTATTTATTATTTACAAGTTATTATTTACTATTCACTATTTACAATTTTTTATTTACAATTTTTTATTTACAATTTATTTCCATATTATATATTTATTTATTTATTATTCATTTATATTATATTTATTAATTATTAATTTGTATTTAGTAATTTTTAAATATTAATAATTACTTATTAATTATGAATTATGAATTATTGATAATTGATTATTGATTAATCATTATTGATTAATAATTATTTAGTGTGTATGTATTTGTTATGTATTATTTTTTGTCCAATCAATATATATATATATATATAATTATATAAAATTTGATTTATTGACCACATGAATAGTCTGTTGGAGTGGGAGAGTTTTTCAGGAATAAGCAAGAGGTAAGGGGTTCAAATCTCACCCAACACAGAATTTCTATATATGGCATGAGCTTGTGCATAGACATGGACTTGTGCATGGAGATGGGCATGAGAATGGTAATAATAAATAATAAATAATAAAAAAATTATGAAAATAAATAAATAAATTACAAAAATAAATATATTACAAAAATAAATAAATAAATTACGAAAATAAATAAATAAATAAATAAATTTGGGAAATAAAGAAAATTAAAATAATAAAAAAAATTAGAAAAAATTAAAAACGATTTAGCAACGGTTGAAACCACCGCTAATTATTTCCCGACATACGATTTAGTGACGGTTTTTCAAAACCGTTGTAGAATGATTTAGCAGTGGTTTAAACCGCTGCTAAATGAAAAAAACCATCAGTAAATACAAATTTTGGCGTAGTGACCCCTCATAGATATTTATAATGATTAAGTTAATATATGTATAGATATATTATACTCATGAAATATCTATCATTCCAGAAAATTAATATATCATATATTTTTTTACCTTTCTATTCATTGAAAGATAATAATGACGTTCGTGCGGGCGTGTGGATTACCACCTCCACGAAGCAATGTGATTTTTTTTCATTACCACATCACTTGGATGATATATATATTTTTGTGTGTGTTTGTGTGTGCATGTGTGTTTATTTAAATAAATAATATGTTATTTATGATATAATGATCATTATATAAAGATAAAATAATACTTACCTTCTTTACATCATGATTGTTGAAAAATGGAAATGTTACTCATGCGTACGTATATCCAACAGTCTCCATGATTGTAACATAGTTCATTTTTCATAACAATATTTCATGGTTGATTTGAAAAGTATAATTGATGCATAAAAATTATAATTTCATGATTATTATTTTGGATATGATGTAATATTGACCTCTTTTAGCATAGTCAACTTAACAAAGTCATTTTGGATATATGAAACAAATATTGTCAAAACATCCCTTAATTGATTATGTAATTAAATATAACATAGTAATAAATAGAATAAATAGAATAATAAACTTTAAAAAGATAATTAATTAGGTAAATGATTAATATAAATTTATTATTCATGAAGATAAAGAATGTACGTGAGGAGTCATACTTGAGGTAAGGGATTTCATCTCAATTTTCCATCATTAAGACATGTTTTATTGTTATACACCCAATTTATTTAATATTATGTACATAATTCCATTTTTAATGTTATATCATGAATCCTTAATAATTAATGGTATTTTAAGTTACAATTTGAATTATTTCTTCCAAGGGTATTTGATTTAAAAGTTACCAAGTGGTAAGGGATTTCTTAATTCAATTTCCATTTATTGGGTTATACTTCTACTTCATTTACTAAACTATTCCATGATTATGTATTCAATTAACTTTGATTGTATTATTTTTTACTACCACATTTATTTATATTTAAATGAATCACACATAAATAATTCATTGATTTATTCTCACTTCAATTATATGAATTTTTGTAAGGGGTTTTTTAACTCAATTTCCATTCATTGGGTTATACTTCTACTTCATTGACTATGTTGTGTGAAATGATATTTTATTTTATTATGTTGTATTTAAACTTGTTTTTTGTGGATTTACATTTTTTACACATAATAAATTCATTCATTAATTATAACTTCAATGATATGATCTTTGTAAGTGTTATTAATCTTCAATTCTCTTTCATTGGGATACACATTTAGGTTATGGATCTATATTATTTCATGAGGTGCATATACTGCCCCTTTAACATGTTATTTCATGAATCTTCTTATGTTCATGACATTTAAACATTCATTTGAAGTTATTCTTTTATGGGTCTTATGATTCCAAATTTACCAAAGTGGTAAGGTTTTATTTCACAATCTCACCATTATTCATGATTGTTCATGTTTAATTCTACATCGAGGGAATTATTTGATATTTATATCTAAAACCCAATCTATTTTATTATCCTCTTGTTATTTGTTAAAATTATAATTTTTACTTTCATTTTCTTCTTTAAGTACTCAACATACTAAATTTTTGTTTTTAAAAAAAGACATCATTATTTATCTTTTTGGTCAAAAATTCATTTTCTTCCATAACAATGTTTTATAAAATGTTTTTAATATTATTGTATGATTTTTTAAAGACATTTTAACCATGATTTAATTTTTAGAAAATGTTTTAAAATGTATATTATTATTTTTCTAAAAGTAATATTTTTTACTTTTTACTAAAACTATGAAAATAATCTTTGTTTTAATGTACACTACATGAACCGAATTTCTCGCTGTCATGACTGATCAATGTTTTGAAGCTTAATTTACAAGTTTCCCTAATTATTTTTAAATAAATTGTTTTTCCTAATATTTTGGACATTTTTTGTTTTCAAAATTGATTTTAAAAGTGAAAAAGGTATTTTCCTCAAGAATATTATAATGATCTTGTTATGGTATTTATATTGATTAATAAAAACAAAACTTTTATTCTCCATTGGGGATTTGTTGTAAAAATATCATCCTTGTTATTTCTCTAGATTGTTTATAATTAGTTTGACTGGGGAAGGTATTTACATTCCATATGCTAGTTATTCCTATACAGACATTTTTTGAATGAGGAATGTTGATTAATTTTTATTTTTTATTCGTATGATGAATTCATTAAACTTATTATCTTATGGGTGGATCCTAGAATTACATATCCCCTTGACGCATTGGTAGGTCTCATGAGATAAACTGGTTGGTTAGCCTTATTAAAAAAAAATTGTTGTATAACTACCCATAGTTTAAACTATCTTGGCACAAAGACTCAATGGTAAGCTTTAGATGTCTAACATTATTCATTTAATCATTATGAAATCATTTATTAATGTCTATGTGATTATTTTGAATAATATACATGGATAAGTTTCATACTCATGTTATTATTTATATAGAATCATTTGATCTTCATTTACTCCCCTCATATTATTATTTATATACAATTTATTGATTAAAGGGAATGTGTTTCTAGTTATTTACCTTCTAATATTGATTATCCCTTATTTACTCACGATTTCTTCTGCTATATATAACCCTTATTGAGCGTTTGAGATCACCCTTAATTTTTTTTCTTTCCCTGAGATATGAAGAAGAAATATTTGAATGAGTTTCAAGGATGCAGAATTTTTACTTTCACTATGTTTTGTATTTTATGTTTTCAAATTTAATATGATATTTAAGTATATATCTAGTTTACCAAGACTACTAAACTATTTATTCTTTAGGATGAGATTACATATATCTATTTCCAATATAATAAAGTAATCTTCATCTCTGAGATACTAGGGTTGGGGTCTTTACAGTATTTTTTAAAATTGTTGTAGGACCTCTTTTATGATTAGGTTAAGGTTAGAACACATATTCTCTATAAGATTTTTTATATCCATATTCATTCAAGATGAAATACCTAAATTTAAAACTTCTTTGGTTCTTATATTTTTTAAATTGTTGTTGTATCTCTTATTAATGTTTTTAGTATATTACTCACCTTGAAATATGGTATGTGACCCCTCCTTTATCATATACTTTCAAAAAAATTATGTTAGTAAGGGTATAAAGTAGTGAGAGATTTAACAGAAAATGGATTTTTCTTCTAAAAACATCTTTTAAAGACCCGTAAAATTCAAGGAAATTTTTTTCTTAATTTTCTTTAGAATTTTACAAGAGCGCGGTTTCAGACGGCACCTGATTCCGAGGCCCGGGGTGCCCGGAATTAATTTCCGAAGTTTGGCTCGGGTACGTTCAGTGAACGAACGAGCGGGAATTCCTAACTTTTGATCCGGTGCTCGGAATTGAAATCCGAGGGCACCGATGAACTCGCAGCGCCGATATTCGCTTAAAGAGTCCTTTTCGGGAGTTGCGTTTGTTGCGGGTTGAGAGTTTCGTTTTGGGGTTTTTAGTTTGAGTTAAATAAAATTGTGTAGAACAATTTTATTTTTAACTTGTTAAAACCTATCTAAGGAGGTTGGGAGTGGGACCCACACCCACTTAACCTCCCTTGGGAGGATTAAGTGTGGTGGGGCCCACACGAACCCCCCACCTTTTCAACTCCCCACTCTCCCTCTTAATGGCTTGACAAGTTAACTTATTTTTAATTATACAACTCTTGTATATTAAATAAGTGAGTTAATTTTGGGGTTAGCCATTTTGAATTTCAAACTTTTGAAATTCTTTTATGTTTTGTAATAATAAAATAAGATGTTATCTTATTTTATTTTGGGTTGATCGTTTGTCTTCTTGAGAGGTGGAGAGCTCCTCTTCTTCTTCTTCAACCTCAACGAAGAACGCGAAGAACGTCGTTCTTCAACGAAGAACTTCTCCGCCGAAGAACACGATCCATCCGCGACGCCGTATCCGCGACGCGACGTTCTTCTTCCGCGTCATCCCTTCCGCGACGGTTTTCCGCGACGAACGCCTTCGACAACGACTCTTCCTCCGACGTCAAGGGAATCGACACCGATATTCCACGACTCCGTCACGTGCGACTATCGAGGTAGGGGTCCTTGAGTTCGTTGTTCTCTTTATAATTTGACTTTCCTCAAGACTTGACGAGGAACGCTCTCTTTTCCGACGAAGAACGCCGCAACTCCTTTCTTCGTTCACCGTGACAACGAAGGGGACGCCATCTCTTCTTCGGACAACCTTCGTCGGCAAACGAAGATCCGCCAACGTCGTGTCTCTTCGGGCATAGCACTTCGTCAACGGATTTGACGAACGACGACCGCGACACCCGACCTCCGCGACGCCGTCTTCCGCGGAGCGTAGCAGAACCCTTGAATCCTAAACCCGAGGTAGGGGTTGTCGGATTTCTTTTGGATTCCTCTTTTTATTCTTGATCGTGCTTTTAGCAAGATTAACGTGTGGCATAATTTTCTTTAAGTTGCGTTATTATTATTAACGCGAGGGGGGGGCCGGACCGCACGAACACGGCCGAACCCCCCCTCCAACGTTCTTGTTTAATTCTTTCGATGGAAGCAAAGTGGCGTGGTGCCGTCGCACCACGCGGTCTACCGTGCGTTTAATTTACGCAACGACGTCGCGCTACGCCGAGGAGAGTCTTCAAGAACGCGACGCCGTCGCGCCGCGTTGGAAGGATTCATGGCACGGCGAATGGGGCGCGGTGCCGTCGCACCGCGCCGGACGACGAACACCGCGGCCGGTTCCGGGCCGCGGCGGGACGAGGAGACCGCGGCCGGTTCCGGGCCGCGGCGGAAGGAAAGACCGGCGGCCGGGCCGCCGGCGTCGGAAGTCGAGGGCGGGACCGGAATTTCCGGTCCCGTTGGTAAAAACCGGCCGGCCAGCGGGCCGGCCGGATGTCATAAAACCGGGGGATTAAACCCCCGGCCGGTTCTCCAAACCCCCCTCTTAATGAGGGGGGCGGTTCAATTAAAGGAGGGGGGGGGGGGGGGCAAAGCCCCCCCGGTTTTTATCCAGCCGGCCCCCACTTGCGGGGGCCGTTTCTTTTGCAAGGCACGGCTTATAGCCGTGCCGCCTTGTGAAACGCGGGGCTTAGCCCCGCGTGCCTCCCGCCGCCGCCACGCGGCCCGCCGCCGCCGCCGCGCGGCCCGCCGCCGCCACGCGGCCCGCCGCCGCCGCCACGCGGCCAGCCGCCGCCGTCGGCCGCCGCCGCGCCGCCGTCCGCCGCCGCCGTCCGCCGCGCCGTCCAGAGGGGGGGGGGGGGGGTCGGGCCGGGTCGGCCCGGACCCGGACCCCCCGTTTCGGACCAGATTCGGTTCTTGGCTCATAACTTGAGGCTCGGACCTCCGAATGATGAACCGTCTGCGGCAACGCGATCCTTGGATCGAGACGGTCGTTTCGGTATATCGAACTCAAGGTTTCGGGTTACTTTGAGTTCGGCCGGGTTGGTTCGTTCACGAAACCAACCGGGCCTTCGGAGCGGAAACGCTCATATCTTGAGCCACGAACGTCCGATTGACGCGCCGTCAGTCGCGTTGTGTTCCTCTTAGTGAATCGGATCTTTTGGCATACTCCGCCCGAGGTTTGGACGCAGGTGGAGTACGGTCGGGTTGGTTTTTCCTTAAAAACCAACCGGGCCCCGGAGACGAAAATGCCAATAACTCACAGACCGGGCGTCCGATTGACGCGCCGTCTGTTTCGTTGACTTCCTCTTGATGAGACGGAACTTTTGACATACTCCGCCCGAGTTTTGGATGCAGTCGGAGTATGGCCGGGTTGGATTGTTCCCGAAATCCAACCGGGCCCCTGGAACGGGAAAGCTGATATCTTTCAGACAGGACGTCCGCTTGACGAGCCGTCAGCGGCGTTGGTGGTTACGTTGAGTAACGGTCCCTTTGAGTATACCCTATGGGAGTTCGGGGTACAGTTGAGATACGGCCGAGATTGGTTCGCACTCGAAACCAACCGGGCCCCTGGGACGAGAAGGCTAATAACTCACAGACCGGGCGTCCGATCGACGCGCCGTCTGTTGCGTTGAGACCCCTGTGACGAGACGGACCTTTGAGACACTTCTTCGTGGGACTTTGAGATACTTGGAGTATCGACCAGTAGCTCGTGGAGCGGACCCTCCCGGAGACGAGCGTGCAGAGTACGGAGACCGTGTAGCTGGCTGAGACCTGACGACTGCTTGACCGACTCGACTTGGAGTGAGTCGACTAGCCCAGTGGACGGAGCACTACTTTCTGAGGTGCAGACCCATGGCGGACGGAGCACTACCTGAGTGACAGTGCAGACCCGCGGTGCTCGTCCGGAGAGTACCTCAGCAGGCTACTAGGGGGTGTGCACTTCGGAGTTTGGGTGTCATACCTCGGCGGGAAGCACTACTGTGTTTGGGTGGCTGGCCCGCAGTACTCGACAGGAGGAGTACTTCAGCAGTCTTAGGTTAGTGAGCAGTACCTCGGAGTCGTGACAGGACCACTGCACACTCCAGAGACGGAGCTCTTCAGCAGTTACGGTTTCGATAATGAAAATCCTGGTTTGAGCTGAGACTTTTGACCTTGTGTTTATTTCATGATTGAGATGGGTCGCTTGCTAACTTTGGTATATGTATGGGCATATACCCGGGTAGTGGTTATCTGTCGATTTCACAATTCTTGTGTTTCCTCATGAT
The DNA here is from genome assembly GCA_963277665.1 of Viscum album. Taxonomy (NCBI): domain Eukaryota; kingdom Viridiplantae; phylum Streptophyta; class Magnoliopsida; order Santalales; family Viscaceae; genus Viscum; species Viscum album. Next base: position 1,564,559,846 of record OY728150.1, read on the forward strand.
TGAGATGGGTTACTTGACAACTTAGGTATATGTATGGGCATGTACCTGGGTAGTGGTTATCCGTTGATCTCATGATCCTTGTGTTTCCTCATGACTGAGATGGGTTACTTGATAACTTAGGTATATGTATGGGCATATACCTATGTAGAGTTTATCTGTTGTGATCTTCTTGTGGTTATCCTTGTTGGTTTTAGTGAGACCTTGAGGGTCTCGGGGTCCCTACTGAGTATCGTTATACTCACCCCTGCACGGGCTATGCCCGCACCTCGTTGTGTTGGTTGCAGACGACGGCCAGTACTGGCAGAGGCCGAGTGTTCGAGGACTGGACGGTACCTGGAGGTGGACTATACGACGAGGCGGTACCCAGAGGCAGACCACTGGGCGGGACATACTCGGAGCAGACGGCGGGACCCGAGGAGCAGAGGAGCTATCTGTACCCACCCTTCAGGTGGGATTTCCAGTGGACATCTCAGCGTAGCAGCTTTACTTTTCAGTCGCTGTTTTCCCTTTCGAGTTGTACTTTACAGTTGGGCTTGTATTTCCGGCCCCTTTTTACTTTTCAGCTCTTCTTTTTGTACTTAGTGTTTACTTCCGCTTGTACTCTGTGGTGCTTGTTTTCTTTTATAAAGGCAATGCCTTCCCAGTTATTGGGATTTTACGCCTTTGGTGCTAGTCGCCAGCCCCTGGCCTATGGAAGGCGGGCTTGGGGTAGTCACGGCACGGGCCCCGAGGACGGGTCGTGACAAATTGGTATCAGAGGAGTTCGGTTCTGCCGCAGAACTTATAACTCTGATGTCTCTTTCTGTGAAGCAATAGTGTTGAGAGTACCGAGTGTGGTTTTCAGTTCAGGGAGTCCAGTGTTGGTGCGGGCGGCCGACGTATCCATACACCAGGACCCTGACAACTGATTTCCGACTTTGTGCACGAAAACACTGATTGCGTGTGTGTTTTCAAAGGTTTTTCCCCTTAAAACAGCTCAAACCAGGTCAGCTCACCAGGTATAATCGTTTGATCGTGTTACGTTGTTTCTTTCATGATGGCCCACCGAGCAGCGAGACTCCAGTGCAGGGCCCTTTTTCAGTGTTGGCACCTTCGGGTGGTGTACCAGCAGCACCACCACCCGTTAGGCAGCAGATGCCACTAGCTGACGGTGCACGCTAGCAGAGCGCGATGCACGAGTTCCAGCAGTAGAGGCCTCTGAGGATACGAGGCGAGACAGATTTCCCAGGCAGCAGTGGACTGGATGGAGACGAATGCTAGAGTTCTACGCCTAGCTTGGATACTAGTAGAGCGGATGATGATCTTAGCTCCAGGTGTTTCCAGAGAGTGACCATGAGGTTGGTCCTTATAGTAACGAGGCTTCGGTACGCGAACCGATACCTGGATTAGTACCTACGGGTAGAGCGCCAGCTATGTCACTACCTGTTGGTCAGCAGACACTACCGGCGGTACCGGTAGCAGAGACTCACAGGCTTAGTGCCTTACTTATGTTTTAACATTAGATATCCCTCAAGTTTCGAAGTGAGCCTGACTCGTAGGCGGCTGAGGACTGGCTTGAGGAGGTGGTTGTGAGTTTTCTGGAGCTAATACAGCTTCGACAGTACGACATGTCGGAAGCAGAGCACTCAACGTGGCTTACCAATCAATCTTGGTACTCGTTGGTTACGTTGTGATCAGTTCTTTAGACTCGAACTTCTGAGCGAAGTGTGTCTAAAGGACATCCGAACCATTTCTTTTCCTCTATGCATTCCTACCTATGCTAGGATGCTAGAGAGAACCTTTGTGGTTGAGAACGTTAGCAGTGAAAGGCAGGAGACTAGCGCCAGTCTCAGAGACTCGGGCGTGTAAAATGTTTCAGGAGGAGGAAGTGCTAAGGACAGATGAATCTGCAGGGTAGCAGACGTGGAAGCAGAGCTTGGAGAGCAGCATGTGGTGGTGTACATTTCGACATGTTACGACCACCCGACTTAGTAGTCCCCGCCAGGCTCAGGGAGCAGGAAGGCTGGGGAGGAGAATAGCTGCATTGCGGTCAAGGAGTGTGACCCAGGAGCTCTAAGAATGATTCGGGGTACGAATTATGTCTACTACGAGCTGCCATATCTATAGACATAGGAACCAATCATTCTACCCTTCCACGAATCATGTCCCAGACCTAGAGGTTCCGGGTAAGCCGTAGACTTGACCCTCACGTCTGGAGATACCTTTGGGAGGAGACTCGATAATCACGCTTACGCCAACGGTGTGATTTGACCTCGAGGCGAGAGTTTCGGTTGGAATCTCTTGGTGGCAGCGTAGAGGCCTTACGACGTTGATCTGGGTATGGTTTTGATTCACAAATCATACCCCGGTTGACTGTTTTAGGCAAACGTCGGAATGGGTTTTCCTTGGTCGGCGAAAAGGAAACCCTGGGCAGCTCATGTTAAACTCAGACATAAGAGGGTGTGACCGATCACTCTTGAGTTGGTCAACCCTACCCCTGTGGCAGCAGGAGTTTGAGTTCCGTTCTAACCTAAAAAGGGAAACCTCTTGAGTTCGAGGGTGACGAACACGTTCTTATACGGTCTCAACCCGATGAGGTTTCGGAGATGTGGCCGAGGCGGCATGTTATCTCCGAAGTTCGATGGACCCTTTTGATCTTCAGCAGGGTAGGCGAGGAGGTTTACCGCTTAACCCTACCACCTCAGTCGCACCGGGTGCATAGTGTCCACCACGTGTCTCAACTGTGGAGATACGTGTATGTTTCTTCACACGTCATCGACCCCGGGGAGTTGGACGTCGATGACAGGGCGATAAGCACAGAGATTCTAGTAGATATTGAGGATCGACAGGAGTAGGTTCTACGTGAACGGTTGCTTCCTCTGGGGTGCTTCTCGGGTAGCACGAGATCTTCAGGTGAGCATATGGGAGCGTAAAGCTCAGTTGCGTGCTCAGTACTACTTTGTTTCCCTTAAGTGTGAGTTGAAGCTTTACGGGGACGTAAAGCCCTGAGGTGGGATTAATGTAAAGACCCGTAAAATTCAAGGAAAATTTTTTCTTAATTTTCTTTAGAATTTTACAAGAGCGCGGTTTCAGACGGCACCTGATTCCGAGGCCCGGGGTGCCCGGAATTAATTTCCGAAGTTTGGCTCGGGTACGTTCAGTGAACGAACGAGCGGGAATTCCTAACTTTTGATCCGGTGCTCGGAATTGAAATCCGAGGGCACCGATGAACTCGCAGCGCCGATATTCGCTTAAAGAGTCCTTTTCGGGAGTTGCGTTTGTTGCGGGTTGAGAGTTTCGTTTTGGGGTTTTTAGTTTGAGTTAAATAAAATTGTGTAGAACAATTTTATTTTTAACTTGTTAAAACCTATCTAAGGAGGTTGGGAGTGGGACCCACACCCACTTAACCTCCCTTGGGAGGATTAAATGTGGTGGGGCCCACACGAACCCCCCACCTTTTCAACTCCCCACTCTCCCTCTTAATGGCTTGACAAGTTAACTTATTTTTAATTATACAACTCTTGTATATTAAATAAGTGAGTTAATTTTGGGGTTAGCCATTTTGAATTTCAAACTTTTGAAATTCTTTTATGTTTTGTAATAATAAAATAAGATGTTATCTTATTTTATTTTGGGTTGATCGTTTGTCTTCTTGATAGGTGGAGAGCTCCTCTTCTTCTTCTTCAACCTCAACGAAGAACGCGAAGAACGTCGTTCTTCAACGAAGAACTTCTCCGCCGAAGAACACGATCCATCCGCGACGCCGTATCCGCGACGCGACGTTCTTCTTCCGCGTCATCCCTTCCGCGACGGTTTTCCGCGACGAACGCCTTCGACAACGACTCTTCCTCCGACGTCAAGGGAATCGACACCGATATTCCACGACTCCGTCACGTGCGACTATCGAGGTAGGGGTCCTTGAGTTCGTTGTTCTCTTTATAATTTGACTTTCCTCAAGACTTGACGAGGAACGCTCTCTTTTCCGACGAAGAACGCCGCAACTCCTTTCTTCGTTCACCGTGACAACGAAGGGGACGCCATCTCTTCTTCGGACAACCTTCGTCGGCAAACGAAGATCCGCCAACGTCGTGTCTCTTCGGGCATAGCACTTCGTCAACGGATTTGACGAACGACGACCGCGACACCCGACCTCCGCGACGCCGTCTTCCGCGGAGCGTAGCAGAACCCTTGAATCCTAAACCCGAGGTAGGGGTTGTCGGATTTCTTTTGGATTCCTCTTTTTATTCTTGATCGTGCTTTTAGCAAGATTAACGTGTGGCATAATTTTCTTTAAGTTGCGTTATTATTATTAACGCGAGGGGGGGGGGGGGGGGGCGGACCGCACGAACACGGCCGAACCCCCCCTCCAACGTTCTTGTTTAATTCTTTCGATGGAAGCAAAGTGGCGTGGTGCCGTCGCACCACGCGGTCTACCGTGCGTTTAATTTACGCAACGACGTCGCGCTACACCGAGGAGAGTCTTCAAGAACGCGACGCCGTCGCGCCGCGTTGGAAGGATTCATGGCACGACGAATGGGGCGCGGTGCCGTCGCACCGCGCCGGACGACGAACACCGCGGCCGGTTCCGGGCCGCGGCGGGACGAGGAGACCGCGGCCGGTTCCGGGCCGCGGCGGAAGGAAAGACCGGCGGCCGGGCCGCCGGCGTCGGAAGTCGAGGGCGGGACCGGAATTTCCGGTCCCGTTGGTAAAAACCGGCCGGCCAGCGGGCCGGCCGGATGTCATAAAACCGGGGGATTAAACCCCCGACCGGTTCTCCAAACCCCCCTCTTAATGAGGGGGGCGGTTCAATTAAAGGAGGGGGGGGGGCAAAGCCCCCCCGGTTTTTATCCAGCCGGCCCCCACTTGCGGGGGCCGTTTCTTTTGCAAGGCACGGCTTATAGCCGTGCAGCCTTGTGAAACGCGGGGCTTAGCCCCGCGTGCCTCCCGCCGCCGCCACGCGGCCCGCCGCCGCCGCCACGCGGCCCGCCGCCGCCGCCGTCCGCCGCCGCCGTCTGCCGCCGCCGCGCCGCCGCGCCGCCGTCCGCCGCCGCCGTCCGCCGCCGCCGGCCGCCGCGCCGTCCAGAGGGGGGGGGGGGGGTCGGGCCGGGTCGGCCCGGACCCCCCGTTTCGGACCAGATTCGGTTCTTGGCTCATAACTTGAGCCTCAGACCTCCGAATGACGAACCGTCTGCGGAAACGCGATCCTTGGATCGAGACGGTCGTTTCGGTATATCGCACTCAAGGTTTCGGGTTACTTTGAGTTCGGCCGGGTTGGTTCGTTCACGAAACCAACCGGGCCTTCGGAGCGGAAACGCTCATATCTTGAGCCACGAACGTCCGATTGACGCGCCGTCAGTCGCGTTGTGTTCCTCTTAGTGAATCGGATCTTTTGGCATACTCCGCCCGAGGTTTGGACGCAGGTGGAGTACGGTCGGGTTGGTTTTTCCTTAAAAACCAACCGGGCCCCGGAGACGAAAATGCCAATAACTCACAGACCGGGCGTCCGATTGACGCGCCGTCTGTTTCGTTGACTTCCTCTTGATGAGACGGAACTTTTAACATACTCCGCCCGAGTTTTGGATGCAGTCGGAGTATGGCCGGGTTGGATTGTTCCCGAAATCCAAACGGGCCCCTGGAACGGGAAAGCTGATATCTTTCAGACAGGACGTCCGCTTGACGAGCCGTCAGCGACGTTGGTGGTTACGTTGAGTAACGGTCCCTTTGAGTATAACCTATGGGAGTTCGGGATACAGTTGAGATACGGCCGGGATTGGTTCGCACTCGAAACCAACCGGGCCCCTGGGACGAGAAGGCTAATAACTCACAGACCGGGCGTCCGATCGACGCGCCGTCTGTTGCGTTGAGACCCCTGTGACGAGACGGACCTTTGAGACACTTCTTCGTGGGACTTTGAGATACTTGGAGTATCGACCAGTAGCTCGTGGAGCGGACCCTCCCGGAGACGAGCGTGCAGAGTACGGAGACCGTGTAGCTGGCTGAGACCTGACGACTGCTTGACCGACTCGACTTGGAGTGAGTAGACTAGCCCAGTGGACGGAGCACTACTTTCTGAGGTGCAGACCCATGGCGGACGGAGCACTACCTGAGTGACAGTGCAGACCCGCGGTGCTCGTCCGGAGAGTACCTCAGCAGGCTACTAGGGGGTGTGCACTTCGGAGTTTGGGTGTCATACCTCGGCGGGAAGCACTACTGTGTTTGGGTGGCTGGCCCGCAGTACTCGACAGGAGGAGTACTTCAGCAGTCTTAGGTTAGTGAGCAGTACCTCGGAGTCGTGACAGGACCACTGCACACTCCAGAGACGGAGCTCTTCAGCAGTTACGGTTTCGATAATGAAAATCCTGGTTTGAGCTGAGACTTTTGACCTTGTGTTTATTTCATGATTGAGATGGGTCGCTTGCTAACTTTGGTATATGTATGGGCATATACCCGGGTAGTGGTTATCCGTCGATTTCACAATTCTTGTGTTTCCTCATGATTGAGATGGGTTACTTGATAACTTAGGTATATGTATGGGCATATACCTGGGTAGTGGTTATCCGTTGATCTCATGATCCTTGTGTTTCCTCATGACTGAGATGGGTTACTTGATAACTTAGGTATATGTATGGGCATATACCTATGTAGAGTTTATCTGTTGTGATCTTCTTGTGGTTATCCTTGTTGGTTTTAGTGAGACCTTGAGGGTCTCGGGGTCCCTACTGAGTATCGTTATACTCACCCCTGCACGGGCTATGCCCGCACCTCGTTGTGTTGGTTGCAGACGACGGCCAGTACTGGCAGAGGCCGAGTGTTCGAGGACTGGACGGTACCTGGAGGTGGACTATACGACGAGGCGGTACCCAGAGGCAGACCACTGGGCGGGACATACTCGGAGCAGACGGCGGGACCCGAGGAGCAGAGGAGCTATCTGTACCCACCCTTCAGGTGGGATTTCCAGTGGACATCTCAGCGTAGCAGCTTTACTTTTCAGTCGCTGTTTTCCCTTTCGAGTTGTACTTTACAGTTGGGCTTGTATTTCAGGCCCCTTTTTACTTTTCAGCTCTTCTTTTTGTACTTAGTGTTTACTTCCGCTTGTACTCTGTGGTGCTTGTTTTCTTTTATAAAGGCAATGCCTTCCCAGTTATTGGGATTTTACGCCTTTGGTGCTAGTCGCCAGCCCCTGGCCTATGGAAGGCGGGCTTGGGGTAGTCACGGCACGGGCCCCGAGGACGGGTCGTGACACATCTACTTAAACTGCCTTCTTTTTAGTTCAAGCTAGTTAAACTATTTTTCCCCCACTATGAATTATACTTGACTATGATATGATTCCTTAAATAAACATATATAGTTTATTTTTATACATGGTTTATGTATTCGATGATAATCATTAGTAAAAAATGATTTTTTAAATCTATTATTTAACATCAATGATTTAAAAATTGAAGTAAAATAAATTTTCAATATCTGTTATTTAATAACCAACATGACACACTTAATCATGGATAATTTTAATGCATGTTAACAAATAACTAAAACTGAAAAAATATTCTTAACATTGGTTATTTATATAACTTATGTGTTAATCATTTGGTATTGGTTATTTATCCTAGTTGTTATAATAACTTACATGAAATATTTATTAATAAATTCATAACCCTAACCTGGTATTTTCATTCTTGTGTTGTTCTGCTCCCTTCACATTCTATCCACATGTTTTTCACTTCGATCTATTTTCTCCCCTCTACCCCCAATCACTAAAATCTCTCAATACTTGTCAAAATAAGTTTGATATATTATCTCTTTCCTCATGGATAAACATTAGTTTCTCTTGGAACCATTCAAGTTCATCATCAATCCATGCTTCTCTCTACCCTTTCAAATATTTACCTCGTAACTATCATTAGAAGTTCATGATAATTTAAACTCAAAATTTAATTTTTAATGTTTAATAATTGGAAATATGTTGGGTTTGATTATTAGAAATCAAATATGTTAACTTTTTTTTATAATGAATAATTTGATAGTTCTGTAATTACATTATTGATTTAATATTTTAAATCCTCATATTTTATATTTATGTATTCTATAAAATAATATTATGTTTAATATATTCAATTTAATGTTTCAAAAATATTAATTATAAATTTATTATTTTTGTTTGTTAAAATTGTAGACCCATTTTATAAGTGAATGTATGAGAAGAATTTAATTTTACATGATTCCTTTTATTTAAATCACTATTATAAGTTTCTAACTCATAAATGAAACTTAATTAAATATTTTATGGGTTTTAAAGGATTATCCAATCATCATATTATTAAATTGATCCCATAAAAGTGATAAATCCATCATCAACAAAGAAACATGTAGTTTTAAGAACATGAAATATAAACAGGCATACCTCATATGTAGTATACCCCATCTCTTCTATGTTTGACTGAGTACTCTTGATGTAGATCACCAAATGATATCCAAAAGACTCTTTCCTATATAAGGATGAAACTATCCACTATAATCCTCATCCGTAAGTAAAGGACCCTTATACCCAATTGTTTTATATCACCTTCACCACGATGATAAGTAGATAACTAGGATGAATAGAGACTCAAATATGGATAATAAATATCATATATACATATAACCCTCCCAACAATAGGATCATATATTTTATATATTCTCTCCTCATTCAATGAAGAGAGTTGAGAATCTGTTACCATCATATGGAAGTGGTCATGTGTTACCTATAACACATTTTTATTGGGATATCATGATCATTTCAATGTTTCAAATGATTATGTGTAGCCATAAATTAATCAATATTTTGATCCATAACCAAAGGTAAACTATGTGGGATATATGGAAATAACCATACACCCATATTATAATACTATCATTTAATACAATAGAGTCATCACATGAATTATCAGGGATATTCCTCACATGTATACCATATGATATGATTCAAGTTATATTATACAACATGATATAACAATTTTAGTGTATATCTAAAAATCTAATACTTTCACTGAAATCCAAGAAAGGTCTTTATGAAAAACTTTAAAAATCATTACGAATCAATAAAAACTATTTTCGATATGGTTTATAAAGATCTCTTCATTTTGGAATAAACACTTAATCCAAAATTTTATTCGTATACCAAGGTATAATAGTGCGACCCTATGGGACTTTGTATCATTTATAAAAAATATGAAATCCCAATTTCATAGATGTAAGAAAAAAATAACCTCTATAAAAACTTTAATGATACTCTAGAAACAATGTGGTCTAGATTGATCTCGATCAAATGTACTCATATATTTATATGAACATATAAACCACAATATATATCATATACATTGTATGTATGCCTATATAATCCACTATAATAATAAAAATACTTTGTGATGGTTTATTATTAGCAATTTTAAAAAAACACTGCTAATTAATAAATCCATGGATCTTACAAGTTCAATATAATTTATTAGTGGTGGTTAACTAAAATAATGACATATTAAAATAGTACCACTGGTTTTTTTAATAAACCACATCTAATATTTTTTAGTGGTGATTATTAAAAAACAATAGCTATGTAAACCCAATTATCCCAACTCCGCCTCCTCTACTCCTCTTTCCTCTCTTGCATGATTCCCTCTCATCCTCATCCCTCATGAAAGCCTAACCATCAAGACATCCCCTCTACCCACATTTCTCTTCCATGAACCTTCCCTTCTCTTTAATTTCTCGCTCTAAACCTCCTCTTATATTTCTTAATCTCCCCTTTTACTTCTTCATAATAGTTTATCCTTCTTTAGAGGAGGTTCTCATTATTTATCGTCTGTCACATGAACATTATTTGTCCATTACTTCTAGGTGTATGGTAATTCATTGAAATCTTCATTCATAGATTATCTTTATTGTTCTATAATTTCATCAACCTCCATGATATTTACATAGGAATTTACAAATGGGGATTTAGGAATATTTCTTGGTGGGCTATAAAAGTTTGGTTTTATCCAAAATTGGGGATTTAAGGATTTTTATTACTAAACTATAGTTACATATTTAATTTATTTCTAATTTTATTGATTATATAATATGTTGTTATTTTTTAGTTGAATATTTAGGGTAAGTTTTTGTATTAATTGTTATTTTTTGAATTATTTTGTTTTGATGCATTCAAGAATTCAATTTTTATTTTCATTTTTAGTGCCTTTATTAATACTTTATAAAGGAACCATTATTTTTTTAATTCATATGTATTTTTCTATATGTTATATGATATATTTATATCATAAAACATGAAATAAAAATAATATTTTATTGAAATTATATGGTGTTTGATAATTTATTATTAGTCAAATTTTACAAATACTTATATTTTATTCCTTGTTATATTTTATTTTTAACATGATTTTATTTAATTAATATGTGTTGTGTTTTTATAAATATATTTATTAATAAGGTACACATGGATAAATGTTAGATTACTTTACCCCATAATAAACCTCAATATGTTATGGGGTTGGAGCCTATTGAGGCCTGGTAAATGGAGGACTCTATATTAACCAAAAAGGATAAGAGAATAGAGGAATGATCATAATTGAGTTGAAATTGACATTGGGGAATCCCTTCAAAAAGAACTGTAATCCCGTCATGAAGCTTTTCCTCCCCTTTGTATAGTACATCTCCTTTCATAAATAATTTAAATCATACTTCATGGATATCCAATTCCAAAAACCCAATTCATTTGTGGTGTCAAGACAAGGTCCCATACAACCATTATAATTACTTTGTAAACTATCATCATATTCAGCTATGAGGAACAGATTTGGGGACACCGATAAACTATTTTTTTCGCAAACTATCATTCTATGTGGCCCCAAGGTGGTGATAAAAAGGACACCACAAATCTTCTTTATCATGAAATCTCACTATATGTGGTCCTGAGGTGGTGATTTGGGGCCTACCATGAAGGTTTTTCACTAATGAATATGTTCTCTATCCGCATACTCAGTATACAGACACCCATTCTGGGAAAGAATTTACCCAACACCACCTATATATAACCTCACTAGTGCAGAAAAAGTTTTTCAAGGCGGTTATTTTTTATTTTTAACGTCGGATTTTTACCAATGTTATTACAAGATATGTTATAAACATATTTTTTTACGTCAGTTATTTTACAACCGATGTAAAAAGCACAAATCTGAAGCATTTTTCACATCGGTTGATAAAAAACAAAAGTGGAAAATGCTTTGGAGGTGTGATTTATTACATAGGTTATTTAATAATTGATGTCGTATATAACCTTTCACGTCGGTTATCTAATAACCAACATCATAAAGCACTCTTACAAAGTGTTTATCATGTCTGTATTTTTATAACTGTCATGATAAACCTTTTTACCAAGCAGTTTTCAAAGTCAGTTATATAATAACCGACATAAAAACATATCTAAAACGTCGGTTATTTTATAATAGAAGTAAAAAACTATCCATTTAAATTTATTACATCAGTTGTGAAATAACCGACATAAAAACCATTCCCCATGAAGTTATTACGTCGGTTTCCAAATAACCGCCGTTAAAACAAATAACAATGCATTTTTTACGTCGGTTATTTCATAACCGACGTAAAAAACAATTTTTTTAATAAAACTGAACCATTTATATGCCCATCCAAATTACCTAAAACAGAGCAAAATGTTACCAAAAACATACCAGAACAGACCAAAACATCCCCCCCACCACACCCCTGGACACCCCCCCACACCCCTATACTGCTCCCCACCCTTTAGACAGCCCCCACACCCCTGGACAACCCCACCACCCCTGGAAATCCCCCCACACCCCTAGACAACCCCCCACCCCCACCCTCTTGTATGCCCCCACCCCCTGAAAAACACTCCCACACCCCTGGACAGCCCTCCCACACCCCTTAAATAGACCAAAATTTACCAAAAACATACCAGAATAGGCCAGAACCCCCCCTCCCACCCTATTAGATAGCCCCCACCGCACCCCTGGACACCCCCACACACCCCTGGATAGCCCCCCACCCCTTGGACAACCCCCACACCCCTTGACAACCCCCCCCAAACCTCTTGGACACCCCCACACCCCTGGACTGCCCCCCCACACCCCTGGGACTAGCCCCCACCCTCTTGGTCACCCCCACACCCCTGTACTGCCCCCACCCCTGGATATCCCCCCACACCCCTGGACAACCCCCACCCTCCTGGACACCCCCCACACCCCTGGACTGTCCCCCAACCCCGGAGATTGCCCCCACCCTTCTGGACCCCCCCCCCACACCCCTGTACTACCCCCACCCCCCGGACAGCCCCCACACCCATGGACAACACCCCACCCTCCTGGACACCCCCCACACCCTTGGACTGCCCCCACCCCCAGGACTACCCTCCACCCTCCTGGAAACCCCCCACACACCCCTGTGCTACCCCCACCCCCTGGACAGCCCCCACACCCCTGGAAAACCCCCCACCCTCCTGAACACCCTCCCACCCCTGGACTTCCCCCACCCCCTGGACAGCCCCCACACCCCTGGACAACCCCCACCCTCTTGGACACCCCCACACCCCTGGACTACCCCCCACCCCCTGGACACCCCCCACACCCCTGGACAACCCCCCACCCTCCTGGACACCCCTCACACCCCTGGACTTCCCCCACCCCCGGGACTTCCCCCACCCTCCTAGACACCCCCACACCCCTAGACTACCCCACCCCCTAGATAGCCCCCCACACCCTTGTACAACCCCCAACCCTCTGGGACACCCCCACCCTTGGACTTCCCCCCCACACCCCCAAGACTGCCCCCACACCCCTGGACACCCCCACACCCCTGGACTACCCCCACCCCCTGGATAGCCCCCCACACCCCTGGACAACCCCTCCCCCCCACCCTCCTGGACACCCCACACACCCCTAAACTACCCCCACCCCCTGGACAACCCCCACACCCTTGGACAACCCCCACCCTCCTGGACCCCCCACCCCCACACATACACACCCCTAGACTACCCCCCACCCTTTGGACAGCCCCCACACCCTTGGACAACCCCCACCCTCCTAGACACCCCCCACACCCCCGAGATTTCCCCCCACACCCTGGGACGCCCCCTGGACATCCCCCTCACTCACCTAGACATCCCTCCCACCCCTTGAAACCCTCCCACCCCACAGGACACCCCTCACTTCACTGGACACCCCCAAACCAAAAACAGACCAAAACCCGACCAAAATAAGACCAGAACCCCCCCCCCCCCACCCCACTGGACAACCCCCACCACACCCCTGGAAACCCCCCCACACACCCCTGGACTACCCCCACCCCCTGGACATCCCCTGGACAGCTGGTGTAGGGAGAGTTGGTGCCACCATCCCTCGGGGGTCTGAACGCCGCTAGAAGGTACTCATCACTCCCACATGTGAAACTTGAGCTCTCAAAATGTTTCACCAATGATTTATTCCTCTGTTTATACTGGTATTAAAGTGATATAATTAATTATGTTTATAGGGGAATAAATCATTGGTGAAACATTTTGAGATCTCACGCATCGCATGTGGGAGTGATGAGTACCTTCCAGCGGTGTTCAGCCCCCCGAGGGATGGTGTCTCCTCCTCTCCCACCCCCTGGACTACCCCCCCCCCCCCATCCCCAAGTACACCCTGGACCCCCCCCCCCCTACTAGAAAACCCCCAACCCACTAGATAGCCCTCCCACACCCCTGGAAACCCCCCTCACCCCATAGGAGACCTTCACACCCCTAGACAGCCCCCCACACCCCTGGACAGCCCTTCCACCCTCTGAGAAATTCTTCCATCCCCCTGGACTTCCCCCCCCACTCTCATGGACACCCAGGATACCCCCAGCCCACCGGACAACACTCCCACACCCCTGGATACCCCTCACCCCACTGAAACTCCCCCCACACCCTTGGAACCCCTCCCCCCAGACCAGAATCCATTCCATAAAAACCATCATAAGTATACCAAAACAAGAAGTAGAGAAAAATTAAACATTCACATATATAACATTCAAAACATACAATGTCAAATTAAAAAAAACTAAATCTAGCCTAAACGACTACCAAATACACAATTACAATATTCAAAATTACACTTTACACTACAAACAACTAAAATTCAATCAAACCTGTAAAATAATTTGACCATTCCACTTGTAAGTGTTTGACATCTTGAGAAATATAGAATTGAGAGTCATAAAATAGATACAAATTAGAAGGATAGTAGTTAACTTGTATAATGAATAAATCAATTGAAATATTATGTCAAAGTTTAAAAGGAAATCTTACCAGGTCAAAGTTCACAACTGTCCCAGTTGTTATTATTTCATACATAAATCGTCACATATAATATCCGCATTCGATGATGCCTTGTTGTTCATGAATATTCTGTTTGAATGAGTGTAAATTAAATATATTATTTTTATGTAATAAATCAAAAAGTACAAATTATAAATGGATATTTACCTTTACATTTACATATTTGATCTTCGCACTCTTTTTCTTTGTGTTTTTTCGAAAGTACACCCATCCCCTATTAGAAAATAATACGAATGGAATAAATTTAAAATTCATTATAATATATAAAACTATTGAGAAATTGAAACTTACTTTTCCAAAATGTTCTTAAAACTTTCCCACACATCACCATGGATAGAGAATATCCAATAAAGTGTCTTCTCCCTTGGGAAAAAAACCCCTAACATCCAATGATCACTGATAAAAGAAAATTTAAGGTTAGTGGTTTTTTATGTTAAAAGATAATGAACTCATTGAGATATATGTGTTTCATAACTCTCACAAAAAAGGAATCATCCAAAATTGTGTGACTATATTCTGTTCAAGTCTTTCAGTAATATAAATCATTCTTTGTTCCTTATCCAATGCACATGATTCAGGGGAAATCAAATGCGGGTCCATGAACCCATATACATCTATCCACTCATTATTCTCACAAATTTTATAAATATACCCAATAAAAAATAGACATAAGTATACATTTTTAAAAAATATAACACGGGGAAAAGGTGTTAAGACTTACATGGAAAAAAAATTCACCACATTGATGCCCAACTTATCTCCAGTAACAAGATCCATGATAACATTTTTTACAATCCCCACAATTATTGAACATCCACAAACATGAGCTTCAATTGGAAACTCATAATAATCTGCCAATAAATTTGAATATTTTGACAATCCGTCAAAACTACTAGAATCTGTATCTGATGTCATAGCCATTTGTCTTTGTTGTTGTCTATATAGTATTTCTTTACCTTTAATGTATTACTATAAAATTATATAGAAAAAATATACTAGTTTTCAAATGATAAAACAACTTTAATAAAAAAATAAAATTGAAGATATAACATACATACCTCTATGGTAATGAGTCAAAGAAGTCTGGATGGACAAATTGAAAACTGGCCAATATTATGTCCAATTGTCGTCACCTCATCTGTAGGTAATGGTAATCAAGATGATCTATCTATAATATCCTGTACAATGACCCTCTGATTCTCTAACTCTAATTGTTGATGATGAACTATATCTCCTATACAATATACCAACCCATATGCAACTATATGATGTTGAGGATCATCAACATACAAATCGCAATAAGTAGGAAGCTGTGACGGAAGAGTAAGATAAAAAATGGAGTCCACAGGCTGAGGTGGGGGAGTGTGAGCTACTGGCGGAGGTGGAGGATAAATAATGGGGTCTGTAGGGGGAGGTGGGGGAGTGGGAGCTACTGGCGGAGGTGGAGGATAAATAATGGGTTCTACCGGGGGAGGTGGAGGAGTGGGAGCTGCAGTCTGAAATTGTCTTTTCATGTCTGCAAACATAGACTGTACCGATGCTCTAATATTTTCATCCATCATTGCATTAATATTATGAACTTCAGCATCCAAGGATTATATTTTTTTATAAACACCATCACCGTTAGTATTTGAAGAATGTGACAAAACTTTTCTTACCGATACACCTACCAGATATCCTCGTACATGACCAGGATGTTCAGGCTTTCCCAATGCTGTAGATAAAATATCTTGCCTCCAAGCAACTGTAAATACCCCTTGTGAGCTCTTCTCCTCAATAGAATTCTGTATTAATTAATTGAACATTTATGTAATGATTGAAATTATATGAAGAAAATAGTTAACTTAAATAAATAAAATAGATATCTTACAATCCTCTCAGTTATGATTCTCGAATCTTCTGAAAGATATTTCCTTTTTTTCCCATCTGAGCTCTCTTCCATTTTTCATGTCTAGATGGAGGGGATGGAGGGGCCACCTCTCCAGAGCTTGAAGACTCAGCTCTTTGTTTTTGTAATTTTTCTTCCATCATTTGTTCTTCCAATAATGTATACCCTCCCTGAGATAAACTATGAGGGTATATATTTTTAGATTAGATCTCCTGATGAGATTTCCTTGTTTACTATAAATTAAAAATAATTAATCATTAACAAAACTCTAATAAGATCATTTATATAAAAAATATTTTATAAAAGTTTACATTTCCGTTACCAAAAATGAATATTTTCTTCTACTTTCAACAAATTTTTCTCCATGTGTCTTTATCTATGAAAGGATATATATGACATGGATTGTCATGAATCCTATGCCCAAAAATAAAATCAGATGTGAGGGTTGATTTGAAATCCCTCTATCTCCTGAAAGCCATTGATAAGCATTTCTTCCTAACTCTTCCAGCATCAGGAATATCAAATGTCATCTGATAAAGAAGAGGTTAAGCATATTATATATACTAGAAAAATTTAAATAATAGGAAAACAATAGAAAAAGATCTTACCAAAATCGTCTCCCACAACTTAGAGATTATCGCTTTGTCCACACTTCTCCAGTCATCATACAAAATACTTACTTTTCTCTTACCATGAGTTGATACAAAACTCTTTAAATATTTTGCATTTGGACCTCAAGGAATATCATCCTCATCAAACTCAATGATTATCCTCTGATCCTATGTACGGGAAAGTGATAATTTTGGTAAACATGTGCACCCACGTTTACCAAGTCTTGAACTCTTTGTATTAATGGGAGCACATGAGAAAGATTGGGGAACATCAAGAGGATCATGTGAATGCTTCTCCCTAGAGGTATGAACAATATGCTCATCTCTAGAATCATGTGGTTGATCAACTGATTGATCTGTCATTATCCTTCAAATAAAAAAAACAAACATTAGTTCACAAATATACAAATCCAAATATTATAATACTATTTTAATCAAAAAATAGAAAATTGCACTAAGTTACGTAATAGTAAACATGGTTAATACGGTAAGCATGTTAAAAAATGGTAAAGATGGTAAAGATGGTCAAGATGGTAAACATGGTAAACATGGTAAACCTGGTAAACACAGTAAACATGGTAAAGTAATTGTCACTGAACAAAAAATAATAGATATATAATTTATGTAATGGTAAACATGATAAAGTAAACTAAACAAAATTAAAACATGGTAAACCTAGTAAACATTGTAAACATGGTAAAGTAATTGTCACTGAACAAAAACAATAGATATATTATTTATGTAATGGTAAACATGATAAATTAAAATAAACAAAATTAAAACAAACAAAAACTTATACTTATTTTGTTTTAATACATATTTTAATAAAGAAAAAACATACAATATCTAAAATTTTATGAAAATAATAAATGTAAAAAAGAAATAAACAAAAATGTACCAATAATTTTAGGAATGTACAAATGGATTGTTTTCCAAAATTCCTTCATCGTGATCATTCCTTATGGAACAAACCATGTCTTCAACATGCTCATCATTATGTTCTGTTAATATTTCCATGGAAGTAGGGATCTCACATAAATAAGCATCTTTATCAAGTTCATACTCACCAATATGTTGTTTTTTCCCTTGTAAAATAACATCCCACTGCATATCTGATTGATCTACTACATAGAAATTTTTTTTGCATGTGTTTCCATTATAAAAGAATCAGTTGTGTCTTCCAATCTATTCAGATTAACAACTGTCATTCCAAATTCATCGTGTCTGACACTGTTGTTACAGATAAACCATTTACAGTTAAAAAATGAACTTTAATTTTAAAGTAATCCACCTCCCATATGTCTTCAATCACTCCATAATATGCACATGATTCAAAAATTGGTTTTTTGTCCTTAACACTCTAAAAATGCATTGCTTCTACAAACACCAATACACCACTATTCTGAACTGCACTTTTATTGTCCTGAGCTTTCGTATGAAATGTATAGCCATTAATGTCATAACCGGACCATGTTATCACATTTAAGCATGGACCACCCACTATCCATTTTAATGTCTCTGATACATCTGATCTACCAAGCAAGTTCTTTTTAAACTATGACAAAAATGTTTTGTCGTGCTCATTCAAAATCCACATTTCTTTATTCTTTGGATGACATTGTCTCAACTCATTAATATGCAATGTGATATACGGTTGAGCATCAGCTATGTTATTCAAGATTTATGATTCTAACTTCTTCATCTATTCAGCTAACAATGATTTGACTTTCAAGCCATGAATCCACTTTCCCTCATTTTTAACTTGTTCATGGTGAGATGGAGGCAAACCTATGTGTTGCGCCGCAGCCAAGTAGCTCGTACAAAACTCTGCAACCTCCTCAAAAATATACTTTTAAATAATGAAGGCTTCAGGTTGATATGGATTCTTAACATACCCCTTCAATATTTTCATATACCTTTCAAAAGGATACATCCAATGAAGATATACAGGTCCATAAAGCTTTATTTCTTGAACTATATGAATCATTAAATGCAACTTTATATCAAAAAAAGTTGGAGGAAAATACATTTCCAATTGAAAGGTATAAAAATTGCATCCTTTTCCAAAATGTTTAAAGCATTCACATCAATCACCTTATTACAAATTGAATTTAGTAAAATAACACAACTTGATTATAGTCTTTCTGACACGTATGGGAAATATTCCACGCAATGTAACTGATAGAAGTTGTTGCATCATGACATGAAAATCATGAGATTTCATACCTATCAACTTCAAGTCCTTCAATGAGACACAAATTTTTACATTTGAAGAATAACCTTGAGGAACTTTGATATCATGAAGACACTGACAAAAGCTAATTTTCTCCCTCTTTAATAATGTATGACAAGCTGGGGGAAGAAATGTTCATCTTCCATTAGGAGTGGGAGCTAACTCCAAACATATTCCCATTGATAGTAAGTCTAATCTTGCAATCAACCCATCTTTTTCATTCCTTTAATATCTAACAATGTTCCAATAAAACTATCATAGATATTCTTCTCCACGTTCATGACATTAATATTATGTTTAACTTCATTATATCTCCAATATGGTAGCTCAAAAAATATTGACCTTTTTTTCCAAATATGTCTATCATCGCCAGATTTCTATGTCTTTCCCAATATCACATCAAGTTTTTTCACCCTCTCAAAATATAGATCAGGGGATAAAGGTTTTGGATCAATATCAAATTCTTGTGATCCATTTAATGCCTTTTTTAGTCTTATATAAGAGTGATCCATAGGCAAAAACTTTCGATGACCCATGTACAATGTTTTCCTCCCATGATGCAATTGACAATATGACGTTTATTGTTCGCAAATTGGAAATGCTTTATGCCCTTTAATATTATATCCAGACAAATTTTCATATGATGTGAAGTCATTTATAGTGAAAAAAATCATTTCATGCAGTTGAAAATATTCTCTTTTATAATAATCATACACCCTAATACCATCCTCCCATAAAAGTTTCAAGTCATGAATCAATGGTGACAAGAAAACATCAATATCATTGTCGGGTTGCTTTGGACCAGAGATAATTATACTCAACATGAAATATTTGAAATTCATACAAACTTCAGGAGAGAGGTTGTAAATTACCAATAAAACAGGCCATTAACGATGTGTATTACTAAGGGTTCGGTATGGATTCATTCCATATATGCACAACCATAGTCAGAGATTTCTAATTTCATTTCCAAATGTAGGATACTGCTCATTAATTTTCTTCCATTATGGACAATTAACTGGATGACATATTTTTCCATCATATAACCTCTCATCAGCATGCCATCTTAACCTTTTTGCATTATGTGAATAAGAAAATAAACGTTTTAAATGATGAATTATAGGAATATACCAAAATACCTTTGAAGGGATCTTTGTAATATCTATATCAGCCTGTGATTTTTCTTTCACCTTATACCGTGATGTACCACATTTAGGACACTCTGACAGAAATTCATATTCCTTCCTATATATCATACAATCATTTGGACATGCATGTATTTTCTTGTATCCAGATCCCATCAGGGATAATATTTTCTTGTCCTTATAATGCGAATCTGCAAGATCATTATCTTTTGGAAGAATTACTTTCATCAATTGTAGCAGCTCTGTAAAACTTATGTCACTCCATCCATGTTTCTCCTTCAGGTTAATCAATCTTAACACCACCGAAAAAACCATAAAATCTATACAACTAGGATATAATGGGTTTTTATAATCATCATATAGATTCACAACTGTCAGTTTTATCTCAATTTGTTCTGCTGCAATATTGCAAATCATTTCTTCAATTCCATCGGAGTCACCATCTTGTGAATCATCATCATCAGTGAAATTCCATCCAGTTTCACCATTCCAAATCCAAGGGCTATAACTTGGATTATAACCATGAAAAATCAGATGATCTTTTATCTATCCACTTTTCAACTTCTTCATATTCAAACATTTCAGGCATGGACAAAAAAAAATCACTACTTAGAATATTTCATTTAGAAAATTCCAAAAAGGCATCAACACCTTCCTCATATTCATTGCTCATTCGATGTGCTGTAATCCAACTTCGACTCATTATTACCTATAACAAATATCAAAATTATAAATCTTTTTAAGATAAGACAAATATATGGTTATATGAAAAACATCATAATTTGAATGTAAAACAATTTTGAAATATAAAACAAATATATGTTTATTTAAAAAAAATATGATTGAATATGATTTTAAAAAGAAAATATAGTTAGATAGAACAGTTTTAAATTCATCTTGGATCATTTCTTATTAATGTTCACAAAGAATACATCCTGGTGAAACTGGATACCAAATTCACCCTTTCGTAAAAAAGAAATATGAAGTATAAACATTAAAATATGTATACATTCACTAATAAAATTTACACAGATCCTAATGATTTGAAACCTCTGGACAACCCCCCCAACCCCTCTGGACAGCCCCCCACACCCTGGACACCACCCCCACCCCCTGGACATCACCCCCACACCCTTGGACACCACCCCCATCCCCTGGACACCCTTACCCCCTTGGACAACACCCCCACCCCCTTGGACACCACCCCCACCCACTTGGACACCCCATAGACACCACCACCCCTTGTATAGCCCCCCACCCCCTAGACACCACCCACCACCCCCTTGGATAGCCCCCCACCCCTCTGTACATCCCCCACCCCTGGACATCCTCCCACCCCTCTAGAAATCCCCCTGCCTGCACCCCCTTGGACATCCCCATCCCTCTGGGACACCACCCCCCACCCCCTATCCCTTTGGACACCCCCTTGGACACCCCCAACCCCTGGACACCCCCACCCACTTGGAAACCACCCCCACCCCCTTGTACACCCCCTGGACACCACCACCCCTTCAGACACCCCCCCCGCCCACCCCTCTGGATAGCCCCCACACCCTGGACAGCCCCCCACCCCTCTAAACAGCCCCCCAACCCCCTTGGACACCCCCACCCCTCCTAATAACCCTAGAACACATCGATTACTATTAAACCTCCAATTTAAAAATGACCAAACATCCCTAATAATAAAAGGAATGAAGGAGAAGAAGAAATGGATGAAGAAGAAAAAAAGAAACAAGGAATAAAAGAAGAAGAACATAGAATAAGTAACTTATTTAAGGAAATTCCATGGAATCCAAGAAAATCATGGGGTCTCTAATGGTTGATAGAAAATTGGAGAAAATTGAGTAAACCTGTGAATCAAATCAAATTTAAAATAAAAACCAGGATATAGAAAATCACAGTGTAAAGCCTATCATCACGGCATAATGGGGTCAGGATAACTACGCATCTTTGAAAACCAAAACATGGTCTCCCCCATAACCCATAATTTTATCATAGTCAATGACTGTTCAAAACATATATAACCAAATAGAATCATATTTCAACACCCCTCATCTTTTCATAATGCTTGAATCCCTAAAAATCATAGTTTAAACCTCAAACATAGACGGTACCAACCCCCTTGGACACCACCATCCATCACCTTGGACACCACCCCACATCCCCTTAAACAACACTAATAAATTATAGCCCAATATCCATGAAACAATACAATTATCATGTTATAATCTCACAAACCATGATACAATAGTCAATCCCAACTGGCACTTATCCCTCACCCCCTTGGATACCACATAAACACCACCACCCCCTTGGACAACCCCCACCCCACTGGACACCCCCCACCCCCTGGACAGCCCCCACACCTCTAGACACCCCCACCCCCTTGGACACCCCCACCCCTCCTGGACACCCCCCACTTCCTACCCCCTTGGATACCCCCCTGAACACCCCCTAACCCTCTGGACAACCCCCTCGTACAACCCCCCAAACCCTCTGGAAAGGCCCCCACCCCCTTGGACACCCCCCACCCAACCACCCCCTTAGACACCCCCACCCCCCTTCGACACCCCCCCACACACCTGGACTGCCCCCCCCCCCCCAGCACCACTAACACCACAGACACCCTGGACACCCCCAACCCTCTGGATAGCCCCCGAAGCCTCTGGACACCACCCCCACCCCCTTGGACACCCCCTGGACACCACCACCCCCTTGGATAGCCCCCACCCCTCTGGACACCCCCACCCCCCTGGACAGCCCCCCCACATCTCTAGATATCCCCCCACCCCCTTGGACACCCCCACCCCTCCTGGACACCACCCCCACCTCCTACCCCCTTAGACACCCCCTGGACACCCAAAACCCTCTAGACAGCCCCCCTCCCCCCAGAAAACACCCCAAACCATTTGGACAGGCCCCCACCCCCTTGGACATCCCCCCCACCCACCCCCTTGGATAGCCCCCACCCCCTTGGACATCCCACCCACCCCCTTCGACACCCCCACCCCCTTGGACCCCCCCACCACCACCATGGACACCCCCAACCCTCTAGGCAGCCCCCCGAACCCTATGAACACCACCCCCACCCCCTTGGACACCCCACTGGACACCACCACCCCCTTGGATAGCCCTCCCACCCCTCTAGACAGCCCCCCACCCCTTGGACATCCCCCCACACCTCTAGACAGCCCCCACCCCCTTGGATACCCCCACCCCTCCTGGACACCACCCCCACCCCCTACCCCCTTGGACACCCCCCAACCCTCTGGACAACCCCCCCGGGCAACCCCCCAAACCCTCTAGACAGGCCCCCCACTCCCGTGGACTGCCTCCACCCACCCAACCACCCACCCCCTTAAATAGCCCCCCCTTCAACCCCCCCCCCCACACACCCCTGGACTCCCCCCCAAACCCTCTGTACAACCCCCCCTGAACCCTCTGGACAACCCCCACCCCCTGGACACCCCCACCACCCCCTTGGACATCCCCCACACCCCCTTGGACACCCTCTAAACCCCCCTGGACACCACCCCCACCCCCTTTCACACCGCATGGACACCCCCACCCAAATAGATAGCCCACCCAACCCCCCTGGACACCCCCACCCACTTGCACAACCCCCACCCCCTTGGAAACCCCCTGTACGAGCACACACACATTATAGAACTCACAAAAATCATAAAATTTCATGATATCACTTCCATAGGTTTATTTTACTAGAAAATAATTTAGCATGGTGTAGATGAACACTATGAAACTAACCATGATTTTAAGAACAAAGAAAAATAATATCTCAACAAATTTGTTTAGGGCATCACAGAAAAAAATTGAAAAGGAGTCGTGTGAGGCTTACTTGAGTGTTGTGAGTTGACCTGATAGATTTGATAATAATAAATATGAAGAATGATGGTGGAAAAATGAGGCTGGATGGCACGACTTTGACGAATCGATTCTAGGTTTTCTGCGTGAGAGAGACGAGTCACAGGTCGCTCGATCAAAGAAAACAGAATGACTGAATACGGTGTGTGATAAATCATTTAAAATATTTATCACATCAGTTATTTAATAACCGACATGATAAACTATTTTTTTAATTTTTATAACGTCGGTTATTTAATAATCGATGTAGAAAACTCTTTATCACGTCGGTTATTTTACGAATGACGTGATATATGTCACTTTATACCGACGTGATAAATTGCTGAGATTGGATTTATAACAATGGTTTTTTTATAACTGACGTGGTAAAGCGGCGATCTTTCCTTTATCACATCGGTTATTTAATAACCGCCGTGATAAAGCGTCAAGATTTCCTTTATCACGTCGGTTATTTTATAACCGATGTGATA
Source organism: Viscum album (assembly GCA_963277665.1). Lineage (NCBI taxonomy): Eukaryota > Viridiplantae > Streptophyta > Magnoliopsida > Santalales > Viscaceae > Viscum > Viscum album. The sequence continues at coordinate 1,564,584,422 of OY728150.1, forward strand.
AAGTATGCCATATTTGATTTGTATGTTGGTCATACAATAACCGACGTAAAAAAGCTAATCTCTGTATATTTTATGTCGGTTATTTTGTAACCGACGTAAAATATGGATCCTGATCGATATATATATCGTCGGTTATAAAATAACCAACGTGATATATCGATCATTATAGCTTTGAACGTCGGTTATATAGAACCGACGTGAAAAACGCCGATGTGTTAAACATTTTTTCCACTAGTTCCTATACCCTCCTCCAAATATACGAGACATAGAAGAGTAAAGGAAGCCATATAAGAGTAAGGTGAGGTCTCAAATCATCAAGAAATTCTATTTCATTCCTAAAAAACATTTCTATATAACATCTATAGGTGATTTAAAAGTTAATACGTGAATATAAAAAGAAAAAAAGAGCTACGTGAAGTATCTCCTTCATGAATAAACTTACGAGTAACACCTTTGAGAAGCAACTCGCTATTATCTCCCTTACAAATCACCATGGTGAGATCCTCTTTTATACTATTATCCTACAAACATCTTTTACCAAGGTTGGATTTCATAAAATCCTTCATAGAATCCAATTCAAATGAATTACCTATGTGTTTCATGTTACTTTTTCATAACACTTTTCCCTATGTGATCCTAGTGGACTTAAAACTAACCACTAATCTCTTAATAGTGATTCCATTTTGTGAAGAATTTGGTATCCCCATGACCACTTTAAAAGAACCCAAATTGTGTGAAAATGAACCTATCCTACATCTTATCCTTCATCCAATTCTCTTACCAAGCCTACAACAACCCAAATGTCCTTCATGGACTCCTTCTTCCAAGTTCAAAACCAAAAAATACCCAAATCAATACCTTATACAAAGCCACCAGGCATACTTGATAAGATCACCAAGTACACAAAGTTCTCTCCTTCGATCATGTATTCCCTTTTTATATGGACACCTTATAACTTTCTTACTAGATATAAATAACCCTCAGGGTGGTCACAACCATGTATCCCCATGATAATGAGTATCTCCATTGATATGGCATCAAAGAAAGTTCTCCTAGCTAAAAATATCCATCGTGTATGTTAAAGAGTCAGCTTTATCAGTCTCATCCAATCAATGACCCATGATGTAATAGGATTCCTCACAAGGTGTAAATCCCCATCTATATTCACATTGATGATTTCATCACCAAGAAACTTCCACAAGCTAGGGTCACCCACATAATGGCAGTACATATACATTTTTAAGCCTCACTCATGCTCTCCTAGATCCTAATAATCACCCTGAGCCTCCAAACAGGTGTAATCCCTAACTCTTCATGCCTTAACCTATGTCACCAACTATGTCCATAATTTGGGTAGCTTATATATAATCCCCACTAAATAATATATTTTCTCCCCCTTTCACAATGTACATGTCCTAATATCATGTTGTAAAAATATACAACGACGTCCTTATCACATGTTGTTAAAATGCATGTTACGCCCCTTTAACATGAACTTAAAATGTGCACCTAAAACTACTTGGGATTTGATTCCAGTTTTAGCATGATACGTAGGACGCCTCCTTGATTTTTAAACCCAACGTCATAATTTTTTGCATACATCCTCACCGGGACATATTCCCTATATCCTATATGTCCCCACCCATTGGTCCATATTCCCTCAAATACCCTATTCACATTCATGGGGGGTTATATTCCCTATAAACACATCTTCATGGGGAATTATTTCTCATCGAATAATCCAAATCCTTCCTCAATGAGATATATTACTTGTGATATCAGGTGTCCTTTCAATGGAGCTATATTCTATGGTATCCTTTCTCATTAGGATATATTCTTGATGAGGCCATATCCTACATGGTGTGGGATATACCCAAAAGACAAAAAATCACATATCTCATAGGGATATAATCCTAATGAAATAAACCCATTCTCATTGAGATCAACCAAAAAGGGCCACTCATGTATAATTCCCACACCAACCATCCTTAGGAAACTTTCTTTTGGAAGTAAAATCTACATAATTTTAAAATACTTTTAATTTCTCCTTGTCACACTACCTTAAAAGGTATTATATGCCCTACTATGGGATATTGGACTATGTGTTTTTTTTATTCCCTTCATAGAGATGCACAAGATTCTCTTATCAGAGGCTTGATCCTAATACCATAAACACCTATCTTCTTTTTAGATGGTGATAAAATCCAAATCAACAAGCTATGTGGATTTAAATAGCAACATAATCAAACTAAAAAAATAATGATAGAGAAGAACTTATATATGCAGATGGAACCATGGATGGAGATCCTATAATAAATAAATATGTTCGCATTTATGGAGACCATTTAATACACATAGTTGTTCACATTGAAACATTTTGAAAATCAATCTTTCAAATATCGGTAACCTGTCCCACATTAGGATTTGGGAAGGATTCATAAACATATCTTAAATCTATAAGAGAGTCCTGGAATAGGAAATAATTCCCCTATAAAGGATATGATGAGCCTAAATTCCCATATTATCGACCAATTCACAACCCAAGAGTCATTGGTAAAGTCTTAATGACCACCTGACTTTGTAAATAAAGTCTATGTCATATCCAAATAAAATGTTGGAACATTTTCATATCAAATAATGGTGAACCCAACATGAATCCTTTAACCATTAAAGTGATTATTTGAACAATATATTACTTGTGATGTTGTACTAACATGTTTTTTTTAATTATTAAAGGACTTTCATAAAATCATGCAAGATCTCGCTTTAATCAAAATAGATGAGTTCATCTAAATAAAAAACATATACTACAGCTTCTGTAAAATCTGTTTCCTTGATTAATAGGAGGTCATTTTCAGAAATGTAGTGCCTTCAATGACATGTGGTCAATGATATAGTTAGAGAGTACCACATAAATAGTATTATACCCACCATGGAGGTATCTTGGAAGAGCCTCCAAGAGATCAAGACACACAAGTCACATAATTAAAAGAGTACCATAATGAAGTCGATGACACCTATCATCGCCTCTGACTGCTTAAAAATCATATACATAGAGTGTGAATATTCTAAACTTCCCTAATAAGAAGATATAGAATGAGGATGATAAATCCATTAATAAAACTTAACAGTCGCCCATGAGGGTTACTGTTGATTAACACCATCATTAATTTCATACAACCCCAACACCTCGAGAGTATTCCAAGGAGTCTTCCCTATAGATTCCTTATAAATACCCCAACCCTAGTATCCCATATGAAGGAACGAATTTTTTATTAGTCTTGGAAAACTAGATACATACTTTAATCTAATATTACCATTTAAAACTTAAAATAAAACATAGTATTATCTTTTAATACACCATTATTTCCATTAGAATATCCCTACATATCAATTGTAATACATTTCCTATCATCCTAAGGAAAAGAAACATAAGAAAGGAGTGATCATAGAAGCTCAGAAAGGGTTTGTGTAAAATGAAATCTATCATGAATAAATAAGGAATAATGAGTATAGCAAAGTAAGTATCTAAAAATTCATCCCATTTAATAAATAACTTGAGCATGAATAATGATATGGAAGTAATAAATGATGATAAAATAATGCTATATAAATAATCACATGATCTTTAAAATTATTCATGGATATCATAACTAATCAAATAATCACATGAAAATTAATAAATAATATCATAATTATGGAATACATAATTTTTAACATCATAAACATACCTTAAAGGCCTTATACCAAGACATCTTACATATATGGGTAAGGCCTTTCAAAATAACCAAGCTATTTTGTCTCATGGGACCCACCAATACATTGAGGAGTAATAATATTCCCCACTCATCACATATTAAGTCCAATTAATTCCCCATATTAAAGGTGTTAAACCTAATCTATGTAAACATTCATTTTAAAAAACTATAAAATGAAATGTTAATAATTTCCCTAATCAATAAACAAATCATAAACCATCTAGAGCAATATGGATAATGGTATCAATATAATACATCCTCAGTCAAAATGATCATAAAACATATAGTGAAATAATATGAATTCTAAAATTATAAGATATCCTTAGTATAATATTCAACAAAGGATATTGACATAGATGAAAATACTTTAAAACTATCACTGGAAAATTTCTTGAGGAAAATACCATTTTCACTTTGAAATCACTTATTTAAAGTATAAAATATTTCCAAAATATAAAGGAAAATTTTTTATTTAAAAATAATATAATAAAATTTTAAAGGAATTTTTAAATACATGAGTGGTCATTATTGTGGAAAATTTTGTTCATGTTGTTTAAGTTTCAAAAACACTATTTTCACACTTTTTTATTAATTTAAAAGTACCTCGTTCAGAAAATGACAAGAAGATTCAATTTTAAAAAATAAAAAGTAAAAAAAGGTTAAAAATGACTTTAAAAATTCATTCTTAGAATATTAAAATTCTTATTTAAAATTTTTTAAGGAAAATGTGGATATAGAAAAAAAATATTTTTGGCCAAATAAAAAACAAAGTTATTTTTTATTAAAGGAATGGTTTTGGTATCTTGAGTACTTAAAGAGTGGAAAATTAAAGGAAATTTTAATTTACATAAATAAATAGAGAAGAATAAAATATATTGAGTTTAAAATATAAATATTTTAATAATTCCCCAAGTAGAGAATTTAACATAAACAATCCTGAATAATGATGATATTATGAAATAAACCGTTACCACATTGGTAATTTTTGCATCATAAGACACATGAAAGAAATAAATTTTAATGGATATATATATCTAATAATCTTAAAGATAATAACAATAAAATACATTCATTTTCCTTATATACTTCACATAAAAGAAGTAAGTGATGAATATTGCATGTGTCCCACTAAATTAAAAGTGAGACAAAAATCCCTTAACTCATGTATGATTTCCTTCACACATGTTAAAACATGATATATAATAAATATTATAAATATATTACAACACCATAATAATATATATAATACCATATATTATTTACTTATAATGTTTTATCACATGTTTATTACCAATTCCATGTTAAAATCATTGTTCTGAGTAATAACTGCTTCGTTTTTCACATATGTTCTAGTTTTATAGTTTCAATCCTTTTACTTTGATCATTGTTCCATAATATAAATAATATTAAATATGAAAAAATATAATATATATTCATTATATATATATTTTTTATTCCATAAAATTTAGATATAGAGAAATGAATTACACCGTTCATGGAGATGGTAGGTCGTATGTATGCTTGAATGCTATTTTCACTTTTCAAAGGATGGAATAAAAAAAGGTAAATAGTAATTCAAATTTAAATAATTATTATTATACCATATATATCATATATATTCATTAAATATATCCTTATTAACATTCATTTCAAAATAAAATAAAAAATGAATCACTTTGCTTCATAGAGGTGGTAGTCTACACGTACGCACGAGCAATGCTATTGTTTTAAAACATATTAGAAGTTAAAAAGGTAGATTTGATATAATATTTATAGAATTGTAATTATGTCATAAATATCATATATAAATTTTAAATCCATAATTATATTCATATGTGATAGTTGGTGATGGAAAATGAATTACATCAGTTCATGAGGCGGTAGTCCATCGTACAAACGATCAACAGTTTCATTTCCCAGTTGATGGAAGAGCATATGGATATAGTTTATTAAATTATAATAATAAAATATAAGTATTTTTGAGATACTGGTTTTATTATTTTATAATATTTCATTAATATTTGAAGTATTTATAAGGAAAAATAAAATGAAAACGCATGGTTAACAACTATACCACCTCTTCGGATAACACCTTTAGGTTTATACCTAAAGCCTTATTAAAATGGTTTTGTGATCAAAAAGTGTAATATAGATCATGGGGAGGGATGTAATAAAGGTATTTGGGTAGTTATTTTTTGAACCAAAGGTCTCTTGAAGGGTATAGAGGAGATGATAGGGGTGTCCTTTTATAAGTGGGGGAGAAGAAACACTTGGAAGTTTTTGAAAACAATAAAATATACCCACATTATATAAAAACAAAATGGATCTAAAATGGAATATTCCATACCCTTAGATGATATAAGTTATAAATATGGATATAAAATATAAATTATACAAATTTTTAGGTCATTTTAACCATTTATTTTTAGTTTGACCCCCTGATAAATCCATTTTATCCTTAATTATGGTGATTAATTTTACTATTTTTATAATTAATTATGAAAAAAACAAGTTGAAATTATTACCTAATATTAATTATTCTGATCCAAAATATATACTCTATTTTTTGAAATTAAAATCATATAATAGGAAGAATTTATTTTAAAATTAAACCCACAAGCGCATCGAAAAAGTGGGTTTCCAAAGAAAGTTTTCATAAATATAAAAACATTATATCAAAAATCAACATAAAATTGATAAAAAAACCTAAATTGGATTAAATATAATATAATTAAACTAATTTTACTTTCAAAAAAATTAAAACAAAATTACTTTTTTAAATGATTTAATCAAAAAATAAGTTTTCAATAAAAATCAGTATCTTTCTCTATTCATCGAAAAAATAATCTTTTCATAAAATTATAAAAAAAATAAATCTAATATAATTTCAAAATTTTTATTTAAAAAATTATGTTTATTTTTCAAATAAATTTTCTAAAAGTGGTAAATTTTAATTTTAAAATGAGTGTGCAAAACGTGACGATATCTCTTTTATAGAAAAATGCAGTTTTTACGTATAAAATTATATTTATTCTTAAAATAATATTAGATGAATGATAAAAAAATTATTGAATATATAATATATAAATTTCATTAAAATCATTCACTAATAGTGATTATTTCAATTTATTAAGATAAAAACACTATGTGCACATAAAAATAATTTCTTCTAAAAAAATCTTTTACTTTGAAATGATTTTTATTTTCATTCGTAATAAATTAATAATGATAAATTTATTTTATAACGTCAAATCATATAATTTTCATAATTTAGTTAGTAATATTCAAAACCATCAATTTAGTGGCTAGGTTATGAAGGTATACTATATTATAGGTCATTTAGACTCAGGGTTATTTGTATTGCAGCTATCAAAGAGATTAAATTTTTTTAAAAATAAATATATCATAAATTCTTGAGGTGTTACAACTTTATCCTTATTGTATAGGATAAATAACATAGGATAATATATCATTATAAGTGTCCAATCATATAATTCAAGTTATAGGCCCATGTTCCTTCCCCTATGGAAGAATACCATAGGCATACTCTAATGGAAGTCAATAAGTAATTCTATATCCCTACTCATGATCATTAGGTCTACTAGTACACTCTAGAGGCATCAAGAAGAAAATTTCGACATATTTTAGTATAAACATGATAGTAAGAACATACTCCTAATCTGAAATTTGAATCTCTTTGGTTTATCCCAAGGGAAACTAGAGGACCGTAGTGGGCTCATATTCCTACTCCCACTAAAGATAGGTATTGGATTCCTTTTACTATAATGGAAAACCACTTGCATATTCCTATAGTGATCAAATGGAATGATTCTATCCATAATCATTCCTTGAAAAACTATCAAAAAATATTTGCAGTGATGGTGGAAGGCCACCATCAGTATATACTAATGGTCAATAGGAGGTAGGCACAAATTCCCACCCATATTATAAAATGAGTTCATCGATATACTTTAGGATCTACTTAGGAGTGGGCCTATTCTATTATCATGTTCAAATGGATCATTTAAATGTCCCAATTAAGTATTAATAATAGGATCTAGAATATATTTCTATTCTAATTAGAGTTCACTAATATTTCTCAGTAACTACTTTAGGACAGGCTCATGTCCCTACTGACTTCATAGGGAATTGATAGTGTATTCCAATTGTTTCTAAGAAGAAGGAACATATTATTAATCTTTTTCAGTCTAAGGAATTCTTTTGATATATCTCAATAGTGAAAAAGATGTAGGAACATATTCATTACCATTATAAAGAAACTTGTCAGTATATCCTAGGGGTGAGTAAGAGGTATATACATATTTCTACCCAATTTTAACAATTAAATTGAAATGTTCTGATGATAAGATAGGGGTATCCTAGGAGGACTCACACCAGTGAATTTCATTGCGAACAATTTACAACCATATAAGCCTGATAGAGAGTATCAAAGAATAATTTTCAACAAGAGAAACATATGACTTAAGAGAAGGATCATATCCAAGTCCTAATCAATTTTAATTTTATTGAGGCTCTTAAAAATATCTTGATAGTGGATTGATAATATTCTATCTAATAATTATAATGAGAAAGTATATATAGTCATGAAGGTGCCCCCTACGATACTATGGTCAGCAGCTCTGGAGGCCCTCCTTAGAGTGTTCGCTATGAACATCCTCCCTATGAAAACATAAATATCAAGCATGGGAACTTTTTCTTTGTGATAGATTTGAAAATATATCTCATATATTAAATATCAATTATCAATAGATCCATATTCTTTCCAATACATCAAAAACTGGTCAACATGAATGTTTTTTCTTTGGAATCCAGACCATTCACCCTAAAGTTTCTCCCTGAAGCTTTTGTTTCATAAGTCCTCCAAGTAGCTGGATGTTTTAAATTAATTGAAGTATTACCTATAATGGAGAATATGAAAATGACTATAGAGATCCTACCCATGTAATTCACTGTGATGTTCCTCCCCATAGTGGCATCCTACCCCAACAAGAAGACCCCCCCATCAAAATCAATTTGAGAGAACCCTCATATAGATAGGATCTCACGATACTAAGACTAGAAACACCAAGTGCCTCATCTATGAATGGAGATATCTCATCTCAATTGAAGGATAGTCCAAGACAATGATAATAATTTATTCCACCTTCATATCACCTAACCTTTTATTCATAATAGGAGATTCTAACCAATATACATCCCCATAATAAGGTAGATATGAAACAATCGCTTTGATCAGATTAAGTAGAGGAATCATTTCTCTAATATGAGGATAACACCATGATTATGAGTAAATTACTATAAAAATACAATATACCAGTTATTTTATGGACCATACCACCTCCCATTATGAAATTATTGATACATTAACTGAGGAATTCATACATTACTTATGCTTGAGTCTGTGGATGACTCATCACTATCTCAAGATGAATCACTTGTATTATAGGTAGTATTTCATAATGTTAAGGTGGTACATTAACTCTTTCATCAAATTGATTTGAATTTCCCTTTGGTTTCCTAGAATCCAAAGTTATAAATGCAATAAAAATATATCCATCATACATACCTCATTTATTTGAAGGCTTTAGAATAGTTGAATATTAATTCCCCACCCAACATGAACATTAGAGGTTGGGGTGAACATGGAAAAATATTTTTTACCCCACTCTATAGCTTATAGAGTACTATAAGAAAAGAATCATATGATTTCATCATTTTTGGAAAAGTATTAGGTCTGAGTTTGGTATATACTAGTTAGTCTGTCCAATATAAGATCATAGTATCTAAAGATTAAAAATGGTGTACTCAGTGAGAGTGTTCTATCAATAGGATATTACACCAAGATTCTAAGAAATTTTAGTGAGCATCCCATTTGAGTAAATATTAATGATTAGTGGAAATTAGATAATACTTTTCATGTGTACTGTATCCATCCCATGCTTGAAAAAAATCCAAAACAATCAGGATGGAAGTTGTGATAATCTCCTCAATAGTTATATGGGAGTAGCCCCAAATCACAGGGATGAAGGATTTTTACAACCACCACCACCCCTAGTATTATCAAATCCTTAATGTTTCTAAGATAAAGTAGTGGTAATACCAATTATACCCTATCCATTAGGTCTATGGAATTAATATCACAACCTCCCCCTATATAAATTAGTCTTCTTACGATTAGGGGAAGATTCATAAGAGTTAACCTAACAATTTCTCCCATTTCATGACCCATAATTCTCTTTGGTAATGTGCTTCATGAATATATTCAAGAACTCCCTTTGGATAACTATTCATAAATCACTTCCAAGAAACAATCGAGAAGAAAAGCAAAGACCTTGTAGGGGTAAAAATGAAACAATACTTCAAGAAGGAAAATTCTAAAGAGGATTATAAATTTTCCCTTAAAAATAATAAAAAGGTGACCAATCCTCTTATGCTTCCAATAAAGTCATGATTCCTATAGTGAACTATGTATTAATGAATGTAATCAATTTCAACCTCACATGTAACTCTGAGCATGATTCTAATGAAAAGAACCCAAAAGATGTAGTCTACACTAAAATAATTTATAATGGTGTGTGTACCCAAAAGCATCGATAGGTTCAAAATTTATGAGCACCCATGAATACCCAACTACCACCTCTTTATCAAGCTATAACCAAAGAAAATTTGAAGAGATTGGCTGAACCCTACCCACCACTCAAATAAATTGAGGATCATACTACTAAGGAAAGTTTCAACTAGTAAGAATATGAGTTAGAAGGATTAAGGTGACTAAGCATTGAATTAATAATGGTAAATATTCCCAGTAAGTATAAATTTCATGTAGAAACAAACATTTATCCTTCTATGTATCTTTCCCATCATGGGAAATCTATCAAACATGTGAGGTAATAATCTAATTATCCAGTAGAATATGGGTTTAAGAAAACATTGTATTTATACACATCAGCCAAAGGATAATAGGAGTTCCTCTAATAGGGAGGTAGTTAGAGATATGTCAGGAAAGCTACCCTAGGGTGACTCATACTGGATATCAATAGCCAACATAAGTGAGTCAACCATATCAGTTTCCACCAGCTACATCTACTTATGTAACTTCCCAAACAACTGTGTAGATACCTTTTTTTCTTTGTAATATTTTGTAATATTTCTATATATATTTTCGAAGCTAGGAGGTAAGACGTCATGATATTCCAATGCCTGGTGTTCTTGGAATTAATTTTATAAAAATATTAAATATATTTCATATTACACGCATGTAGTTTATTAAAGAAAATGTGATAAACCATAAACAAAATATCGTATCAGAAATCTAAGACTAGGGTTAAATCCAAAACATGATTTTTATCCTAGGCGTGAACTAAAATAGGTCAACGTATGGAATTTAAATAAGTCATATATTGACAGTACCTTTAGTGGATTAATTAAATTATTAATTTCATCAATTCATTTAATTAACACAACAGATTACATTTATAATTATGGTGCTATAAATATTTGACTAGGGTTAGGTTCATAAACCTTGGTAGGATTTCATATCATTCTTCCTCCTTTTTTTGGTTAATCACATCTGATAATAATAAATCTATGGATCAGATCATATCGGAGCACAATGAATGAAACAACTTTTTTCATTCATTGGCGATCACATTATTCAATGACGGACAATAAAATCTATAGGTAGGACTCATAAAATTGGTTATTATGCCTTTTTTTTATTAAATTGACTTATCAGGATCATCCCTTTTAGGATCTATTCCATTTTTTGAAACTTGGAATACACACATGTATCAGAATAATTTGATTATTCATTATTTTCTAACCCGGATATCCCAATTATGATCATTGGACAAGAACTCTTGTCAAGTGATTGATAATACTTTTTGGATTATTCATTTCTCCTATAAATTCTTCGTGTTCTTCATCGATTTGACTATAGGGCATTAGTTCGACATTGTCAGGAAATACCGAGCCTGATCAGACCTTCGGATTCTAGATAGATTCATGTGCAATAGATGGATTAAAAAATAAAGGATAATTTCAGTTAGATTATAGGTTTTGGGTGATTTTTTTGATGATAGGAAACCAAATCTTTAATAGTGGAAGAACTCGAGGTGTGTGGTGTATATTGTGAACCCCCCATGGGTTGATGGAACTGATTTTCGACCATCAAACGGCCGAAAATGAAAAATTGATATTAGATCTACTGATTTTAGGTGATGGAGGGGATTGATTTGTAGGGGGAAAGACAGATCTAGAGAATGGAATGAAGAAATGGATTTTTATGAAAAACATGACTACACATAATGTATCATGATGAACATCTGGTGTGTATCCCCTATGCTAAAGTGGCTATAGTTTTATAGAATTATAAGTATGGTACATCATGTAGCCCTCATACATGTCATGTACCCATTTATCGGGTGCTCAATCCATGTGGAAGAGGACACAGGGTAGGACCCCATGTGGGAATACACATCCAAGAACATGGATATTTAGTAAAGTACAGGAACATGGCCAAAGTGCATGGATAGGGACATCAAGTGGCTTGGACATAATGTGTAGACTCCCAACACGTCGTGTAGTGTCGCACGATCGGTGATAAATGTACCTCCATGAACATAGCCCAGTGATGGAGAATGACCACATGCTATGTGGATCCCCTCACACATTGCGTACCCCATGGTTCTATTTGAGGAAACATAGATCTCTCATATCTCCTTCATTTTAACTCTGACCCCCCCCCCCCCCCGAGTACCCTATCTTGAGTGTTTTTCTATATAGAACATGATGATGGCCTCTGTTTTTGATTTTAAGATATTATGAGATATTTTATGGGTGTGATGCTTATTTTGGAGACACTCAATGATGATAGTGATCAAGGAGGGTCACCATAGGCTTTTAGAGTGGAACCCTCATGCTAATTCAGGTCATGGGTCCTCTAGCATTAGAGAGTGGAACCCTTTTGTTGGCCTAGGGAATTGGTCCTCTACCTTCCTATTAGAGTGGGACCCTCCTATTGGGACATGGCATGAGTCCTCCATATTTCAGAGTGGAACCCTCCAGCTATGTTTTTCATGGGTCCTCTATATACCATTAGAGTGGAACCCTCCTGCTGAATAGGGAATGGGTCATCTATAAATTACTAGAGTGGAACCCCCATGTTGTTGGAATCGAGCGTGAAACGGAATCCCCAAAAAGGTGTGTTTTTTAAAAAATTCCACCGATAATCGACAAAAACTTTTCGATGTCGGTGAAGAGCGGCCTGATAAAAGATGAGGACCACACGTGAAGGGTTTTAAGCACAAAATAAATCATAAAAATACATGGTTTAAATCTGAAGCCTCCCATGATGTTTGATCATCATTGGTGATCGTTGCTTGAAGAATCCAAAGCTGAATTCCTCTATATTTTCCACACACGCTTCAAGGAATCTGCAGGAGCACCATTCTTCATAATCTGGGTGCTAGTGTGGAATTGTGACAACACCTTCGATGCTCCAACGATCACTGCATCGCTTCTCTGGAGATGCCTGAGAGAGTGCTCAATCCTAAGTACTTGGATCCACATCCTCTCTCTATAGAACATGGGAGAGAGGATAGAAGAGATAATCCCCATGATTAGTGCTTGTAAAAATCCCCTCCTCTTCTATTTATAGTGGTTAATTAAAATACCCGGTATCGCCTCGCCAGCCCCGAATACTTAACGCACTATCAACAAAATTTTAATAATAATAAACTGAGTCATAAATATTATTATCATTTACTTGTAATATATTAAAATATACTACATGATAATAATTGAGACATTTACTCAACTCGTCATTCCCATAAATATTAATTGAACCTTGAATATATTTAATATTCATCAATTAATATTTTTTCATGTATTTAATAAAACTAGAAAATACATTTAATAAATAAATTCAATACTCATTATTCTAAACTCAAATAATATTAATTTATTTATTGCATTGGTGATTATTTAACTTTGGACAAATACCGGACCCCTATAGTGGGGCCCACTATGTCTAAAACTCCTATTCAACTGAATAGGGAAGATTATTGAATACATTTTTGAGTGTGACCCTCTCAGCCCTTATTTCGATAGCATTGAATGGTATTTACAGACCAAGAGCAAGATCTAGCAACCCATCATGGCTCCTGAAGAAATAAGTATTGTCACAGCAGCAAAAACCAATCTATGAACACGTACTGTTTAGTATAATGTCTTTGTAAATAATATCTCATAAAGCAGGACGCTCTGTCGTGTTATCTCCCTTATCTTTCTTTATTGTTTGTTGATGTAACTGGATGGATTTACCCTTGACTACCATGGCCATGGAATTTTAAAGGTATTTCCATCCATATCAATGTGACCTGAGATATGTTACTTCTATAACCTGGAAGAGACAAATCCTTTCCTGACCATTCAACTAATGTCAGGCCACTAATGATGCACCCAAAACAAACTACCTCACCATGAATTTATTGACATGGTTTTTGTCTTGCATCAAAGTAATAAGTCAAGTGACATAAACGGGTAATGATATCAAGTCTCGATACCATTACACATGATCATAGATGGGAACATCCAATGACACCGAAAACATGTAGTGTTTCTATTGGTGGGTCGGTCCTCATGATCTCACTACTAGAGATCACCAAGTGAGAACTTCATGAGAAGAAGTCTCAATTCTTATGATCCCCCAACACATGATGGTCAAACATCTACTGTATCCAATCAGTAATATGTGTCTAGAACATAGAACATATATTTAATATTAATGTCATAGTATCTAGAGGTTCTAATTATAGCCTGGGAACTGCTATAACCTTTCGACATGACAATCAATCTTTGGAAATTACCATTACAATAGTGGATGAAGAAAATTCTACACTGTAATGGTAAGATGACATCATGTATAACTAACCGTATACACGATATGGTAATCAAAAGCACGAAATAGTTGAGTCTAGGGAACCCACTATTTCAACACTCCCACTTGCACTAGAGACAACTTGTTAACCAAAATTGTTATCTACTCACATGATAAACATCATGTTTCTGTTGAGTAATGGATTTAGCTACTGGGTGCACCACGGTTCTATTGCGTGGCTATTCTATTATTGTGATCTCATCTTTTTGAGTAAAACTTCTCAAGAGATGGTATCCCATGTATATCCCTTTTTTCCACGGTCTTAACTTGACATCTTGGATAGTAAGAATATCATTATGATAATACTTTTCTAACCAATTGAGATTCCAAGAACTGGAATAAATCATTGCATTTAACTGATTCTTAGATATCTTAGAATCTATAATGTACTCGGTATTTGTAGGTTTGGATACCAATGGATTATATGAGCTTGACTCGCTCATCATCTTTAACCTAACTGTAATAGTAGATCACATTGATCTATGGAAGACTAATTTGTATCCCTGAAAACTAGTATCCTTTCTTCTCCACTTACCAGGTACATATCTTTTGTTCTTTCCAAAGTATAATTAGATAGTTCTGACTACATACCTTGTAGTGCTCCTGGATATAACTAATATTTTCCTATTGTAAAATATACCTTGGAAATATTTGTTTTTGTACATATCATGGCATACATGATTGATCCATCGCTTCGATGTATGGATTTCAAATCACCACGTTTATCTCTTACCATGTCCTGAACATGTCAACATGGAGAGATTATGCCCTGTGATATTGGAAACAATTTATATCTTGAATTTTTCCAACTTGTATTTTTCAATACAATGTCAATATATGTACAATTTACTAGGAAAAATCAACTTGTATATCTACCTCGATATATCATGTTCCCAAGAACATAGGTTGATACTTTAAGTCAATCACTGGAGAATAAATTCCATCTTGATCTTAACTAACTGTGAGACCAATGTCTAATTTCTATATGTTGTCGGCCATATTTCATCTAGGAAAACATTGGCACTCCCACTAACCTCTGGTAGATACATGGAAAACATTTGTTTCAAATGTATATTCTATGATCATGTTACTTGCTTTAATCCTAAACTATATTTCGATAACTTTCAACCTTTATTATAATTATATGACTTGATCATCCCTTTCTGGTTGTATCCCAACCCAAAACAACACATATCTCTTGACCATGCATATACTTCACTTTTTTTATTCCTTAATTACTTAAAGAAATCTTATGAAGTATATATATACCTCTAGATTATACTTGGAATAGTTCACACTTACTTGTTGAACTATTTCCAAAAGATTTATGACATACCTTTATTTTTAAAGGCTCCTTTGTCCAAACTAAAATCGATGATAATACCAAAAATATTTAGTTGTGCCAAGCCTAAATATCTTACTTGGTATATTCATGATATCCACTTTTAGTATTACTTGACAAAGAATTGTCTTTTCACAACTGGTTATCAGTCTTACATTTATATTCATCATTAATTGCCTTTGATTCATGTATCACTGAACTAGTGATTGAGTTTACCAAAAAACAAAATTCATTCAAAAACCTGAAAGAATGTATCCTTGAATCCAAGGACACATGAGATTAATGTTCATGGTTATACTCAATAATTGTTCAACATGAATATTTTACTTGGCAATTAAGAAGTCGTGTACTTCTCACCATTGGCCTAGGTATCACCCTTTCACAGCCACTTAGAGAATACACCTGACTTTTAGTAAGGTTTCTATACTTAATTGGTAACGGTATCTAAATATATATACATAAAAAGTATATAGTATTAGATACCCAATCAGTAAAAAGAAACATTACATTGGTGAATATGTATGAGGTAGAAGCGACAACTAGATTCTTTAAATCAGTTTATTGCTTTTAAACCTCCATTGTATTAATTTATAATATATAATACAAATAACCTTTGTTAATACCTCATTAATTTAAAGACATCGCGAATGTGTCATTGGCCTTAAATTCCTTATACCTTTTCACATTTTCTTTCAATTTATTCATCATAAGAATTAAAACGTAACTATATTTTATTCTTATTAAATTGGAAAACCTTACCTAGATGGGTAATGAAGTGTTTACTCAATACTTATTCATTTTATAACTTAAAACGAAACTTGAGTAAAGTAGTGAAATTGATATGATAAAGGGATCCAATTAAAGATCATGATCAATCATTCAATTTACACATGTCGGTATAAACTGTTCCCTTATTCATATCATTGCTTCGCTTTCTCCTTTCAAACATCCCAAAGATGAGACTTCATGTTATATCATCCATGTCCCGGTGTAGCGACCACAACTGACATTAGACATTGATGAATGAATAATGATATAAATATCATATGCTTTGTACATTAGTCTCCTGTAATCATTTTCACTCTCACTTCTTGATGTAGTTTAACAGTGTTGGGGACACTAACACCTTGAAATTCCTATATCATAGTATTATGCGCACATGCCTATACTATTCATGGATACTCGTGTTAGTGTGGACATTTACTTTTTCCAATTTGTATCGCAATTTAAACTTGTGGTATAACATTCCATTTTCTAAAAAATAAATTTTAGCATATTAGTGCCTTTTTTAGATTACAGGTTTAGAAATTTTTGATTAATTACTAAAATCATGTTATTTCTCCCACTATTTTATCAGATTCTAGGAACCCTTTGTGCTAGAATCGGAATACTATGTCACTTGAGTATTCTAGTGGAAAGGATCTCAGAACCACCCCTCATAGTCTACAAGATATGTCTACGCCACTACTTGGAGGGTTTTAGGTGGGCTTTTGGCTGGCCAACTACTTTAACTTGTGGTTCCTTGATCTGTTCAGGGAAGTCCGAACTTCTTAAAATCAGAACATGATTTACTCAATGTTTACCTCTAAAATTAAAAAATATATAGCTATGACTATTTATTTTCTAAAATTTTTGTTAAGTTAACCCATCATTCTTGTAAGGACTCCCCGGTAGTAAGAATCACCCTCAACTATGGCATGATCGGCACCTCAAACAGCTAGTTTTGTCCAAATTTGAATGATAGAAGGCGATTATGACTTAATATATTTTTGTAGGTTTTATTATTTTAAGTGTGACAAAAGAAATCCTTTTCTATTTTTATAAGCACGTACTATGTGATCACACTCACAATTGACTGTACAAGATATAAAAATTTCATTGCATCACATATTCATTTTATCTTGCATGCCAGTTTATTATTATACTACGTGATCGCGTAATAAACTACACATGCAAAAAAACAATAAACCATGAAAAACAAAATGAAAAACCTGATCATGAGATGATTCTAATGGTTGATCCGTTGAGTGGATAATGGACTAACCAAAAACCTAGGGGTCATACCTTATGTCATTTCGCCTATGACTCGAAATGCAGTGTATGCCCCTCCAATGCATCACATCCTGTTTGGTTTGTCGCCGTCACTTGGCACTAAATGCGTTAATCCTCGTCTCATCATTATAAAATTGTACTCACATGCAGGTGGGGGGGCTTGGGGTATAAAATTACAACTCTAGTAATGGGCATGAAAACCCTTATACATATAAGGACCCTTGAGATGACACACATATCATCTTTTATTTAATTAAAATAATTATTACAAACTGACATGAAATAATTAAATAAATAAATTAAATAAATAATTAAATAAATAATTAAATGAAATGCACCATAAAAGAATTGGTCGGTCTCCAACTCATGATCAACATACGAATTAAACTCACGTATATTTAATAAATGCAGAATAAAAATTAAACTTGCATTAAAATAATTCTTGAGGGCATTTGATTGAATTAAAAAAAATTACTCTTATTTTTTATTCAATGGTTATGTTGTTCGGCCTCAATTTATTAATTTAATTTTAAAAATAAAAAATTAATTAATTAATTTAATTAATCTCCCAATTAAAATAATTATTCCACAGTAATTATAAACCAAAGTCAATATTTAGTTAATTTAATTCTGAACTGAAATTAAATTAAATAACCTTTTTTATTCAAATAAAATTATGTGAGCCCCGTAAACCCCAGGCAGGGCCTGTGCGGGTCAGAGCGAACCTATGCAGGCCTAGTTTGGGCTGTTCTGACCTCATGCAGAGGTGTTCTGGGTCGGGTGGGTCCACTCAAGCCTGTCTCGGGCTGGGCTAACCTTCCTAGACCTGTTTCGGGGCATACTCGTGTTATGAAGACAGATACCTCACACTGGAATGTGATCACAAAGTTAATAGGTTTAGTGGGTGGCTGCAGTCTGGTTCGCCAAGCAAGGTGAGCCCCAGGTCCATGGAGGAGGTAGCTGGGTGGAGGGAGACAGCCCAGTGGGGTTGTCCACAGCTAGCAGGGGCGAGGTAGTCCAGGGATGGGCGGTGCAGAGGACCAAGGGAAGGAGGCCGAACTGAGGCGGTCGGTGCCTCTTCACCTACTGCACCTGGAGCTGCCGACAGCCAATGGAGTGTCGCTAGAGGCGTCTTGGTTTGGGCACGACAGTCACGGGATAACTCCTGACGGGGTGAGGCTAGAATCCTGGGCGGAACTGTGTGGTGCGCCTGGTTCGGGATAGGTCACCGCTGCTAAGCACGGGAGATCAAGGTGGCATCGCGCGGTGTAAATTAGGAAGGTAGAGGGTCGCTGGGTGCCGGCCTGGTGTGCTACGACACTACAGGTAGAGGGAAACGCTACAGTTCGAGTTCGCGCAGGAGGCTGCTGGAGCGCCTGGTTCGGATCGCATGCAGTGGGGCAGAGGGTAGGCGAAGGAAAGATAGGTGCCTGCTGGTTGTCATGGAAGAGAGACATGTTGGATGGTTCTCTTGCAGGAGGGTGCGCGCAGGGCAGCAAGGGAGTGGCCAGAGGTGGTCTTCTGGGTGTCGGGGAGTAGCGGCCTACGATGCACCGACTGAAGATGGAGGTGCCCTATGCTGCATGTAGCCTTGGTGCGCCGCTACTGCAGCTTGGGGAGGAAGAACATCAGGCCGTGGGGGATGGGGTGTGAGCGAGGTGCTTGGGTTCGCCTGTGGAGGAGGCACTGTAGGAAGGAGGCAGTTTGGAAGCCTGGCCTGGTTCGCCTGGTCTCCACAGGGATGAGCAGAAAAGGTGGGGCTTGGAGTGGCCAGGGTGCGGTACGCCGGGTTTGCCTGTACTATGGGAAGAAGAGGGGACAACCCTTTGGGCCGCCACACATAGGATATGGGAGGCCGCTCGGCCCCCCAGAACAACCTTTTTTTCACAACCTGCACATGCAGGTCATCGCCCCCCATTTTTTGTCTTTTGAAAAAATAAAAAAGAGAGTTTCCCCTCCCTCTTTTTTTAATGTCAATCTAGACTTGAAAAGTCTTTCCAACCTTTTGTTTTAAATATTTTAAGAACTTCTTTGCAGGTCTTGCACCCAGCCTAATTTTTTTTTATTTTCTTTTTTAAGTCTATATTTAGACTTGAAAGAATAAAAACAAATAATAATAAAATATTATTATAATATAATTTTATAGTAATAAAATTATAATTATAATTAAAATATTATTATTATAATTAAATAATAACAATAATAATCATTAAGGTTCACCAAAAAACACTATTCTGTTAATTGGTTGTCCACCTGGTGATCATAAAAAAACTGGTTTAATTCCGATTTTAAACTTCAAATGACCAAAGATGGGTTATCTAATATCAGATTCAAATGCGGTCTGTGGCATTGGGACCATAACGATGCCATCTTTATATTTTAATGAAAATTTAATTATTTTGGCTTAAAATTGACACGCGTCACTCTAAGACCACTTGTTAGAACCAGGCATGCAGAGAAAGCCCTAAACATGTGGGTTTTTAAAATTTTTCCACTGATAATCGATGTAAACTTATCGATGTCAGTGAAGAGCAGCCTTGTGAAAGTCGAGGACCACATATAAAGGTTTTAAGCACAAAATAAACTGTAAAAATACCTGGTTTAAATCTGAATCTGCGCACAACGTCTACTCATTCATGGCGATCACTGCTTGAATAATTTGAAGCTGAATTCCTCTAGATTGTCCACACATGCTTCAAGGAATCCACATGAGCGTTGTTCATCGTAATTCGGGTGCTAGCGAGGAATTGCAACGATGCCTTCAATGCTCCAACGATCACTACATCGCTTCGCTGGCGACGCTTGAGATAGTTCTCGATCTGAATTCCTTGGATCTAGAGACACTCTCTCTAGAACATGGGATAAAGGAAAGGAGAGAGAATCCCCATGAATAGTGCTTGGAAAAGGCCCCTCCTCTTCTATTTATAGTGGTTATTTAAAATACCCGGTATCGCCTCACCGACCCCGAATACTTAATGCACTATCAACAACATTTTGTGACTATTAAACTGAGTCATAAATATTATTATTATTTACTTTTAATATATTAAAATATATTACATGATAATATTTGAGGGATTAACTCAACTCATCATTCCCAAAAATATTAATTGAACCTTGAATATATTTAATATTCATCAATTAATATTTTTTTCATATATTTACTAAAACTCATAAATAAATTTAATACTCATTATTCTAAACTCAAATAATATGAATTTATTTATTACATTAGTGATCGTTTAACTTTGGACAAATCCCAAATCCCTGTGGCAGGACCCATTATGTCGAAAACTTCTATTCAATTGAATATGGAAGATTCTTGAATATGATATTGTGTGTGACTCTCTAGGCCCTTATTTCGACAGCAGTAAATATTATTGACAGACCAAGAGTGGGATCTAGAAACCAATCATGGCCCCTGAAGAAATAAGGATTGTCACAGCAGCGACAACCAACCTATGAACATGTACTGTGTAATATAATCTCTTTGTTAGTAATATCTCATAAAGAAGGATGCACTCTTGTGTCATCGCCCTTTTCTTGCTTTTTTGTTTGTTGATGTAATTGGATGAATTTACCCTAGACTGCCATGGCCATGTTATTTTAAAGGTACATCCATCCATATCAACATGGCCTGAGGTATGTTACTTCCATAAACCATAAGCGATAAATCCTTTATTGACCATTCAACAAATACCATGCCGCCAATGATACACCTAACACAAACTACCTCAACGTGACTTTATTGCCATGATTTTCATCTTGCATCAAAGTATGCAATCAAATGACTTACATTGGTAATGATATAAATTCTAGAGGCCATTGCACATGATCGTAGATAGGAACATCAAATGACACCCAAAACATGTGGTGATCATATTGGTGGGTCAGTCCTCATGATCTCACTACTATAGATCACCAAATGCGAACTTCACGAGAAGAAGTCTCAATGATTATGATCCCCCAGAACCTAATTGGTAAACATCTACTATATCCAATTAGTAAGATGTATCTAGACCATAGAAAATACATTTAAGATTAATTTCATATTATCTAGAGGTTCTCATTATATCCTGGGAACTACTATAACCTTTCAACATGATAATTAATCTTTGGACATTACCATTACAATAGTGGACACAGAAAAGTATACACCATAATGGTAAGACGACATCATGTATAGCTAACTGTATACACGATATGGTAATCAAAATCACGGAATAGTTGGGTCTAGGGAACCCACTATTTCAACACATGTAGAGATAGGTCATGGATCCTCTATCATTATAGTGTAACCGTACTTCTATGACAAGGTATGGGTCCTTTATCTATCAACCATTAGAGGGGAACCCTCCCATTAGAATAGGGTTTGGGTCCTCTATCTGTCAACCATTAGAGTAAAACCCTCCTACTGGGCAAGGTATGAGACCTCTATTGACTATTAGAGTGGAACCCTCCTGTTGAAACATGATATGGGTCTTCTACCAATCTATTGAGTGGAACCCTGTTGTTTTAATAGTTCATAGGTCTTTTACCTAGATATTTTGGACCCTTGACTGTGTGGTACAGTGGTGAGGTGAGGCTTGACTTGGATATTTTCTTCTAGGAAAATGTGCGAGATGTTGGGAACCATTTTTGGACTTTTGGAACTATTGAAGAATATGTTTCCTAGGCTATATTGAGAGATAGAGATCCCCTTTATCTCTCTTTTGGGATTATTTTACTAACCCTATATATATACATTTGTATCCATTTTTTGGATTCTTTTACTCTCCTATTTTTGGTTGAGAAGATACATGGGGTAGTCAAACTACTTTTTGTGTTTAGATTTTTATGGTTGGATGAGGTTAATCTACTGCTATGGGTGATGAATAATTTATGTGTAGTCCATCTACACACCATTTTGAGATGATTTTGTTTGGTCGAGGTTACTCTTTCTCATTATTTGGGTCGAGATATATCCCATTTACTATATATTGTCTTTCTATTCTTATTATGGCTCTTACGACTCCCCCTTTCTGCTTTTGGGGTACCCTACTGGGTATTTATATACTCACCCTTGTATGGGATTTTCCTGCACATGTCGTATCATATGCAGACAAAGGACATTTTATTAGTGACTTCAAAGGACCTTAGGGATACTAAGTTCTTGGGATCGCATATGGTGGTCATATCTTGGATATCAGGATTTGGTCTCTCTCAACATTTTACCTTTCAGTTTTTTCAAGTTGGAACATCTTTCCAGTTGGGCATGTATTTTTTCCCTTTACTTTTCAGGTTGTACTATCACACTCTTATACAATCTAGAGTTTTTCATGCTTGATTTACTTTCTAGTTGTTTCATATTTTTATTATTATTCCTTTGCACTTCTGTATCGAGATGGTTGGGTTTATGCGTACATGTACATTAGGCAAAGGCCTCCCATTTAGGATATTCCTTTTGGTGTTTTTCACCACCCCCTAGCCTATGGAGGTAGGCTTGGGGTAGTTTCATCTCAATCCCCAGTTAGTGTCGAGTCATGAAATATTGGAATCAATGGTGGTTTGATCCTTGGGATGATGTTTAGATTAGTCTCCCTACAAGGATTTGGTTGGGATTTAGGGAAAAAAAATTCAAAGTGTCTCAAGTGTGGATCTCATGCCAGGGAATCTAGTAATGGTATGAGTGGATGATGTATCCATTCACTAGGACCTTGACTACCTGCTTGTCAGCTCGGTATACCAAGACATTGGTTGCAAGGATCAATGGTACATACATCATATACGATTGAGTATTTTACTATCTTTCTTGAGTCATCTCCCCATATATATATATATGCACATTTGAATATGGTACATCATGATTAAATTTTCAGTATGCCTCCACGATAAAATCCAAACATGATACTAGTTTTGGATCATAATGGTGATCTGATGATCCATGAGGCCTTAGTTCAAGGTCCATCCCATGATATCCTTCTTCCAGTTGGGTAGGTAGTAGAACCATCACCTATTGAGTAGTAGATCATCCCAAAATAGTAGAATGAGGATACATAGAGGCTTAGCACACTTTGTGAGTCCTAGTGTTATAGGTCACTAAGTTTGCATAGCAATCTATATCCCTAGGTAGTGGAGGATTGGCTAGAGTTGGTGTTTTGTGTTTTCAAGATCGTCCATACACTAATGGATTGGGTAGTTGGGATGGTATCTAGACTTATTCATGGAGTAGTTGGGTACTGGTGGATTCTTGTTACCCAGATTTACTATGAGTTGAAACTCTCATGGATAGACTTCCATCAGTTGTTCCATGAGGATTACTACCCCTAATAATGGTCAAATCATATTTAGGAGCTTTTGGAGCTGCATCAAGGAGAGATGATAGTGGATGAGTATGCAGTGAGGTTCATAGACCTCATGTGGTACTCCCTTGAAATGATTCTGGATGGATACTTCCAAGAACAAAAGATTGATCAGGGACTCCGCTCAGAGATCCATTCCAACACAGTACCCTTGTGCAATCCCACCTCTGTCGGGGTGTCATAGCAGTCACTAGTGATAGAGAGATTCCTATCATAGGGACTTCAGGTAGCAGGAGATGATAGAGAGCATTATAGAGTTGAGTCGTCTGCAGTAGCTAGTAGGAATCGGTCATTAGTATCTCAGTGCAAGATATCATTTCAGGATTATACATAGACACATTGTCATGCATCATAGGTATTGCGAAGAGGACCAAGGCAGCTCGGAGAGGGGTAGTTCTATGCTTGTGATGGGTGAGGTCACATATCATGTGACTGCCCAACTAGACGTACTGAGGAGCATCTGTAGGTAGTTGTCGGCCCATCATGGAAGAGGCAGTGCCATGATCAGGGATCACCTAGGTGAGGGAAGGGTATCCCCCAGGGATTCTGAGTTGGAAGAGGAGTAGTAGGAGATATGGGTGGTGGACGATTATATGAGATCCTTTCATCCCACCACCAGGAGGCCCATGTTAGGCTCATAGAGCTGGCAGTCTGGGTTATGGAAAACTATAGGATTTGGAGGATTATAACCATACAACACAAAAGATGATTATATGTATTATTTATGTGTTTTATACTATTAATATAGTATTATCAGACATAGGCTTTAGTCATTATTTCATTTCTATACTCTTGGAGTGAGAGTTGGATCTCTTAGTTGAGGCACAAGTCCAGCAGATTCGTCTTGAGGTTCCAATAAGGAATACTTATTCTATATCATTTATCTGTCATCATTGAAAGATATCACTTAGAGGATATTGGTTCATGTGGTACCATTTTTTATCACGATGGAACCCAATTAAATCATCTTGGGTATGGATTGGTTATCCATAGTCTGAGTTCAGATTAATTTTTACCACAAAAGATTTAGATACCTTCACAATAATAGGATGATATTCTCCTTTGGGGGTGAGAGAGATATCATGGAGAGATGAGTGGGTTCTGTAAGAAAGTGGTTTCATCCCATTACCCATCATTTGGTGAGTATATACCTTGGTGTAGAAGGTTCATCAGGCATCTCGATTCCTTCAATCATGGAGGACTATATGGACGTCTTCCCCAAGGATATTCCGAGACTACCTCTAAGGTAGAAGATTGAGTTTTTTATTGACTTGAATTCTAGGATAGCTCTAATATTTTCTACAACATATCAGATGTCCCCTACTGAGCTCCAAGAACTACAGTTTCATTTAGAGGACATTCAAGAGAAGGGTTTCATCAAGCCTAATGTGTCCCCATGGATAGCTCTGTTGTTGTTTGTGAAAAAGGTAGATGAGATCTTGCATATTTTTATGGATTATCGTCAACTAAACCAGACCATGATAAAGAAAAAGTACCCATTATCATGGATTGATGTCTTCTTTGAACAATTAAGAGGTTCAAGATGGTTCTCAAAGATTGATCTCAGGTCTGGCTACCACAAATTGAAGGATGGTGAGGATAATATTCCAAATCTGGAATTTTTACGTCTCTATAGACACTATGAGTTTCTTGTAATTCCATTTAGTGTTATTAATTCCCCCGTCATGTTTATGGATTTGATGAACTAGATCTTCCAGCTATACATGGATCAGTTTTTGGTTTACTATATTGACGACATACTCATCTAATCTGAGTCATAGGAGGATCATGTGGAGCACTTGAGGATGGTATTAGATTTTATTCATTAGAACTAGCTTTATGGTAATATCTCAAAGTTCCGGTTCTGGATTCATGAGGTTCACTTTCTAGGGTATGTCATTTCTGCACATGGCTTGGCCATTGATCTAGTGAAGAACGATACATTTATTTCTTAGGATACACCCAATATCATGTCGAAGGTGCATATTTTTCTTGGCTTGGAAGAGTACTATAAGAGGTTTGTGGAATAATTCATTAGGATTGCATTACCTTTTACTACCCTAATGTGAAAAGGGTATCCTTATACCTATAGTGAGTAGTGCCAGAGTTCCTTCGAGGAGTTGAGGTTGAGGCTGATGAGTGATCCTGTGTTGAGACTACCGGAGGAGGTCATGGAGTACGTAGTGTACTGTGATGCCTTAGGAGCTAGTCGTGACTGCATGTTGATGCAATGTCAGGAAGTTAACACATATGGGTTGAGGAATTTGATACCCCATGAGCATAAATAAGATAATAATGACCTACAGATGGTAGCAATAGTATTTTATTTAAGTATGTGGTGGTACTATCTTCTGGGAGATCACTTCATGGTTTACTCAGACCATCATAGTTTCAGGTACATATTCATGCAAAAATACTTAAACTTGAGACAATGATACTGGTTGGAGTTCCTGAAGGACTATTAATTCTAGGTGGACTATACTCTAAGGAAGGGAAATGTGGTAGAAGAATCCCTTATCAAGAATTCATGTGATCATTTAGTGTAAAAAGCTTCTGATCAGTTGTCTTCCTTACAGATGACCCTGGTAGAGTAGGAGGGTTCGTCTTTTCTTCAATCAATAGTACTAACTCCTTCACTTCTCAAGAATGTGAGAGAGTCCTAGTTGGGAGACATTGAATGTGAGCTATTTTGTGACTAGGTATCCATAAGATATTCACCAAATGGATATTCTGAATGTGGGAATCACATCATCCTTTTCTAGGTATGGATGGTGGTCTTAGTTGCAATGCAAGAGGAGGTGATGCAAGAGTTCCACACTTCTACCCTAGCTGTACATACCAGTATGGGGAAGATGTAAAATGCAAGAGGAGGTGATGCAAGAGTTCCACACTTCTACCCTAGCTGCACATACCAGTATGGGGAAGATGTAAAGAGAACTTAAGTGGAAGTTTTGGTGGTCCATCATGATAAAAGCATGGCTGAGTTCATCTCTTGGTTCCTCACCTGTCAGTAAGTGAAGACTGAGCACCAGGTTCTGGTAGGTTTGTTGAATCCCCTTGAGTTCTTGGAGTGTATGTGGGATGACATATCCATGAAATTTGTGATAGGGATTCAAAAGACAATGATGTTCCATGACACCATCTGTGTGATAGTTGACTAACTCATGAAGTCGGCACACTTACTTGCTGTCAAGGATTAGAGTTCTATGTAGAGTTTGAGATAGTTATATGTATGGGAGATTATTCGCCTTCATGGGGTGACCTCAACTATTATCTCTAATCATGATACACCACTCACATCATGATTATTTATAGGGATAAATAATTCATTTGGGACCTAGATTAGGATGAATATATCCTTTCACCCCTAAATGGATGGGAAGACCGATCATATTATCTAGATGGTAGATGATATGCTGATAGATTTTGTGTTGGACTTTGGATGGAGCTAGGAGGATAACTTAACTTTGGTAGAGTTTGTGTACAACAATATATACCACTCTACTATTGACATGACACCTTTTGAGGCCCTCTATAGAATACAATTCAGGTCACCCTTGTGCTAGTTAGAGATAGGAGAGACATCTCTTACTTCAAAATTAAATTTTTTTATTATCAAACACTTTTAAGGAAAAAGTAAGAAGGTTCAGGTTATCTGTGAGCAGATGAGGATGTCCCAGAGCGAGTATAAATCATACACAAATCACTATCATACATCCTTATATTTTGAGCAGGGAAACCACATTTTCCTGAGAGTCTTCCCATGATAAGAATTATGGAGGTTTAGTTAGTGAGGCATGTTATCCATAATGTTCATCAGGACATTCAATATCATGTAGAGGGTTGGCGAGGTTGTTTACCATCTCTCCCTACCCCCATAGTTGGAGAGGGTGCACGATGTCTTCCATGTGTCCCATTTGAGGAGATACGTGCATAACCCCACACAAGTCATTGACTAGGGAGAGATGAACCATGAGAACAGAGACACTTTTTTAGAGCACCTAGTGGAAATCGAGGATCGATAGAAGAGGGCCCTACATGGATGGACCATGCCCTTGTTTAGCATATTGTGTCAGTATAGGAACATGCAGTAAAATTCATGGGAGTTAGAGAGCTAGATGCAGGATCAATATCCTAAGTTGTTTGTATAGTTTTTCTTTTAAGGGAAGAAAATATTGAAGGAATGAATGATGTATAGACCCAATTTTTACCTTGTAATACTTTAAAAATTTTCAATATATTTTTCATAGAAAGGCATTAAGACGACATGAGATTATGAGGCCTAGTGTTCTTATAATTGAGTTTATAAAAATATTAAAAATAGTTTATATTACACATGCATAGTTTCTTTAAGAAAATGGTATAGCTCTTAAACAAAATATCATATCATAAATCTAAGACCAAGGTTGAGTCTTTAATGCAATGTTTACCCTAGAGGTAACCTAAAATAGGTCAGAACTGGGTGTTCAAATAAGATGGACATTGGAGGTACGTTTATTAGATTAATTAAATTATTAATTTAATTAATTCATTAAATTAACGCAATATAATACATCTATAATTATGCTACTATGGATATTTTCCCAGGGTTAGTGACATAAACCCTTGAAGGATTATAAAGTGTTCTTCCTCCCTGCATTGGTGAATCACGTCAAATGATGATGAATCTATAGATCAAAGCGTAGAAAATGCATCAACATCTTCCATTAGTTGGGGAGTATATGCCTCTATAAAGAATGATCCAATATCCAGGTAGGACTAATAAAATTTTATATTATTCCCTTTTTGATTAAATTGATTAAGTATAATCATCCCTTTTATGATCTACGTTAATTGTTGAACCTTGGCATACACACATGTTCCAGATTAATTTTACTATTCATTTTTTTCTAACCTCGATCTCCCAATTGTGTTTGTTAACCAATAACACTTTTTCAGTGATTGATAAAAAAATTTCCATCCAACATTAAGAGATTTTTTTTAATATAAAGGGATGTTCTAAGTCTAAAAAAGTCAAAGAGGAATGAAATAATAAAGGTTTAGGGAATCCACTTGAACAATAATAACACACTCTATAGTTTGAGAACCAATACTATTATAAATGATACAAGGGTTACCTAGGGTGCTACCAGAAGCCAAGAAATCTGCTAACATGTTGCCTTTGTGCCAAGTATGGGTACGTATAGTGCCACTGTTAATAAGACTCATGCAATTAAGAATTTGATAAATGATATCCCAAGGGATGTTAATCACTTCTTCAATTGACTTGTGAATGATAGAAGAGTCTATCTCCACCCATTACAAATTCATACCATGAGAAAAGCACAACTAAAACCCTTTCAGTATGGTGATGGATTCCATGGTGATAGAATCTCCCTAACCAAGGAAAAAACTGAAAGAAAAGATGAATAAGCCAACCTAATCTTGAATAACCCCCTCCCTACATGTAGTCCTCAATGCAGGATCCATCAATGTTCTTCACTGATCAGACAACACAGTATCAGTTGGACATTTCTAGGAGGTTTCAATCCTGATTAGACCCGTAGATTTGTGACAGATTCATGCATAAGAGATTGATTGAAATATCAAAGATGATTTCAGTTATATTGAAGGTTATGGGTGATCATTTTGATTATCAGAAACCAAATCTTCAATAGCACAGGAACCCAAGGCATACAGTGCATATGGTGAACCCCACATAGGTTGGAAGAACCAATTTTCAGACACCTGATTGCTAGAAATGATTAATCGGGAATAGATCCTCCAATTTCAGGTGATGACGAGGATCGATTCGAAGTGGTGAAGTTATATTTGGAGCATGTAACATTGATCTATATTTTTTTAAAAAACATGACTGCACGTTGTGTATCACAATTAACTCACGACATGTATCCCCTATGTTGTGGAAACTAGGGTTTTGGAGAATTATAATGATGGAATGGAGTGTATCCCTCCTACACACCATATATCCCTTTCTCAGGTGGTCAAGTCGTGTGGCTGAACACACAGTAAAGACCGTATGTGGGAATACAATCTTGGAACATGGCCATATACTGATGTACATAGACATGCCCAAGGTTCATGAGCAGGGATCCCAAGTGGCTTGTATATGTCGTGTAGACTCTCTACATGTCATGTAGTGATACATGGATATTGAGTTATGTAACTCCAAGCATGCAGCTAGGAAATAGAGCGGGACCACATATAATGTGGTTCCCTTACACATCATGTACCCCTAGGGTCCTTTTAAGAAAACTTCAATCTCTCATATCTCTTTCATTTAAACTCGTATTTTTTCCCACGAGTAGCCTATCTAGAGTGTTTTTTCTCATAGAATGTGATAGTGGATTCCACTGTGGATTTTGATAAATGAAGCAAGATGTTCCAAGAATGGATCTTATTTAGGAAATTCTCAATGAAAATAGTAATCAAGTTGGGTCACTAGAGGATTTCATAGTGGAAACCTCATATAGAGTTAGGGTATGAGTCATATATCATCAGAGAGTAGAACCCTTCTATTGGAATAGGGCATGGGTCCTCTACCTACCTATCAGAGTGAAACCCTGCTTCTGGGATAGATCATGATTACTCTATATTTTCATAGTAGAATCCTCCAACTGGGCTGGGCATGGGTCCTCTATCTACCATTAGAGTGGAACCCTCCTGCTGGGAAGAGAATGTGTCCTCTATCGATTACTAAAGTGGAACCCTCCTGTAGATATAAGGAATGGTCCCTCTACCATTAGAGTGGAACCCTCCAGCTGGAACATGGTATGGTTCCCTTATCTATTTACTATTAGAGTGGAACCCTCCTGTTGGAATAGGGTATGGGTCCTCTATCTATCAACCATTAGAGTGGATCCCTCCTGTTGGGAAAGGCATGTGACCTATGTTGACTAATAGAGTGGAACCCTCATGTTGGAATAGGGTATGGGTCCTATATCTATCTATTGAGTGGAACCCGCATGTTGTACGAAGGCATGGGTCCTCTACCTGGATATTTTATCCCCTTGACTATACAACATAGTGGAAAGGTGAGGCTTGACTTGGATGTTTTTTGTTTTTCAGAAGCATAAGATGTTGGTCATCATTGTTGGAATTTTGTAACTATTGGAGACTCTTTTTCCTAGGTTAGGCTGTGAGATGGAGATCCCATTTCATTCTTATTTAGGATTATTTTACTAAGAATATATATATATATATATATAGACACACATTTGTATCCATGTTTTTGGATTCAGTTACTCTCCTACCATGGGTTGCGAAGATGCATGGGGTAGTCCACCCACTTTCCATGTTTAGCTTCCCATGGTTGGATGAGGTTACCCTCATGCTATGGGTGGATAAGACTTGATGTGTAGTCCATATAAATATTGTGTTGAGCCCCTTGTGTTTGGATGAGGTTACTCTTTCTCTTTATTTGGGTTAAGATGCATCCTGTTTATTATATACTATCTTTCCACTCCTATTGTGTCTCTTACTACACCACCTTTCAGATTTTGGGGTTTCCTAATAGGTATGTATATACTCACTACTTCATGGGTTTTCCCTCACGTGTCATGTCTTATGCAGATGACGAACATGTCATTAGTGAATTCAGAGGAGCCTGGGGATACTAGGTGCTTGGGACCACATACGGTGGTCATAGCTTTTAGATCATAATCTAGGCTCTCTCGTCATTTTACTCTCAAGTTTTAATAGGTTTGGACATCTTTCTATTTGGGCGTGTATTTTGACTCTTTAATTTTCAGGTTTCACTGCCATACTCTTATACACCCTAGAAATTTTTTATGCTTGGATTACTTTATATATATTATATCTTTTTATTATTATTCCTATAAAATTCTACACCAAGATGGTTGGGTGTGTTCATACAGGTACATTAAGAAAATCCCCCCCCCATTTAGTATATTCCTTTGACACTTTTCACCACCCCTGGACTATAAAGGTGGGATTGGGGTAGTTTTCGCTTGAGACCCGATTAGGGTTAGGTCTTGAAAAACTTTCCCACTATAAATTCTTGACTGCATCAATCCCTTAGATGATCAAATGGATTCAATGTAAAGGTGATGTAAACCAGTGAAACTGGAAAGGAATTTGTATCCTAAGTGGGCAGATGAGACTCTTCCTCCACCAAAATTTGGGAATCAAACCTTCTTGATCTTTAATAGCACCGAGGACCCTGATAAATATCTAACAAACTTTTCGTATCATTTTTTATCCATGATGGGAACACTTGAGCGGAAAAAATTAGAGAAACCTAGATGTATCATGTAAACTATAGAAGTACCAACATCTGTCTTATATAATAACATGCTAACTGGATCCTTCCTAGGTTATAAAGACATATTTTGATAATTTATCTACCCGTTCAGATCCATGTTAAGAATTATGATGATCCTTGATCTCTCTAATTTAAAATAATGAGATAATGAGGGGGTCTTGGACTTCATTTCCAGATGAAAGGTTCTGACTTAATCTCTAAATGTGCAACTTCCATTAGAGTAGTGGTTAAAGTTTTTCATAAAAAATATCTAGGATAAATTAAAGACACTATTGATCTTACTAAAATATCTACATAGATTTTGGTAGTTTTTAGTATTTGAGTAAATTTTGGATGATATTATTCTATTATTAAAGTTTAAATCTTGATCACTTCCAATAGCTCAAGGAAAGAGGCATATCAAAGAGAAAACAACAATAATTATGATTAATCCAGCTACAACACCATATCTAACACCTAAAATCATTTAAATATCACATGTAACACCCCTAATTGTAAAAAAAATATAAGCATTCCCAACAGAAGGGATGAAAGAAGCAGAGGCATCCACCATAAGAGGATTAGAAGAATAAAGTGTATTCTTTTTTAAAAGAGAAATCCCTAGGGTACTTCATTTCTTCCAGGGAAAAAAATATCAAGTTTTCTAAGGCTAGGAAACCAAATGATGTTGGTCTCAATGATCACATTGAATATTTACCCATCAACTAGATGTTGGGTCACAACATCCAGAAGTGATTTTTCTTAAAATACATCATCTAAAAGATGATTGATTCTAGGTATGTGAAATTGTTTGAACCCCCAACATTGGTAACTTATGAATCCTCCATCCCAATGGAAGAGGGAAGAGAATAGAAGGAATTATTTAGCAAGGGACCACAAAATTTTTATGATTATATGACTAGTAAATTAGTAAACCAGGTACATTATATACATGGGTGAAACTGAATCAACTAGTTACAACCCTATTTCTCTCTATAACAACTAAGTCAGATCCTTTAGCATTACAATCTTACAAAAGCTGGTCTTTTAAGATATTGTGTAACTGGAAAAACAAAAATAAGGTATAGGAGGAGTAACCCTTTCCATTTTCAAAATAGTCTAAAACCTTCAAGATTTATTGTCTCCATTATTAGGAGGATATAAACCATCCCATCAAATGATTCAAAGGGAACTGCCCCACAAAAGTGGATCCTTATTAGATGAAGATTCACAATATAGTTATTTTGGTAGGATTCATTTGATATACCCATTATCTAATAAATAATATGCATATAAAACCAAGTTTCACAACCATAATTTGTGACCAGGAAAGAGAGTTCATAAAGGTCAAGGAGGTTGATGAAGATGAGATTGATATGGATCTAGAAATTTGGTAAATTTCCCTGTTGAGGACATATATGCTGAAGTACCCTGAGATGGGTACTTTAGCAGGATCAATAGGATCACCAATACACTCTTAAATCATCCAAGGTATATTTAGGATGGATTATATTGGAATAATGACCAGAAAATATACACTCATCTGATCAGAATAAGAATGTGAGAAGGTTAGATCAATCAAATCTATAGGCAATAAAAACTTCCCAAAATTATATAAAGAGGATGGATTGGCTAGAGTGACTAGAAATATCTTTCAAGCCACAAATAAGGGAAAATAGAGATTCTATGAAACATATTCTCTTAATACAAAAGTATGAAATCTTAAAATAGATTGATTTTTATTCCATCTAAGCTCTTAATATTGGATTCCCTTCATCTTTAAAAGGTTCTCTAAGAGGCTTGCTTTGAGGCTCTTTTAATCCCTTAAGATTTTGAGGCTACAGTCACTACTATTGAAGTATATCATGCAGAGAATAGCTCTTTTGAATTCATTATGATCATTTTATTCACAAAATAAGACTTGGAAGTTGCTATAATGGGACTTATCAGGCCTTTAGAGATATCTAAAAAACTTTATGATGCCAGCATCCATTGGGATCTCATCAATAAAAAATTTATAAAAATATCATACTAGTTTGGAATATATGACACTTGGTCCATAGTAAATCTTACTTTTCTCCCTCTAATTAGATAGTCCAAGGGTATGAAAAGAATGAGAAAAGGCCTCTTGGAATAATTAAGCACATAGCTAAATTTATATATCTTATCTCTAAATACAGATTCGCGATTATCTATCAATACATGGGTTTCAATGACCCGCTAAGAAGGTTGTGGCTCCTTATTCATAAAAAAGTTCATTCATCATACTATCAATGTCCCAAGTACTATTTCAATGGACAAGTCATAGTGATATATTAAAATAGTTACCATTTAGACTCCCTTGAACCTCAATACATAGATTTATGATTCAATTTAAGGGAGGGAAAGTGGATGGTAACAAATGATTCTATCTAAATCATTGCCCCTAATGGTCTTAAAATGGACTTGGTAAACCTGTTCAATAAACTCTATGAAGATTGTGTGTTTCCTATAAATAAGAATAGGGAATTAAATATAAATTTAGGAAGTCGTCGATTCGTGCAAATATCATATAGAAGTATAATGCATCAGATTAACTTCATGTCATATGAAT
Source organism: Viscum album (assembly GCA_963277665.1). Classification (NCBI taxonomy): domain Eukaryota; kingdom Viridiplantae; phylum Streptophyta; class Magnoliopsida; order Santalales; family Viscaceae; genus Viscum; species Viscum album. The sequence continues at coordinate 1,564,619,731 of OY728150.1, forward strand.
TCCATGCGTAAGTCCTTATTAATAAACCCTTACTAATAGAGAAAAAGGAAACTACACCTTTAATATTAATCAATATTGATCCTGAATGCCTTTATAATAGGACTTGTCTGACTAATATCTAGACTACATAGTTGAGGATCTTTGATAAAGTAGACCTTAACCATCATAGAGGGATAAATTAATGGTATTTGGGAATATTTTCTCACATATTTATGAGATTTATCCCTTTAACTAAATTCATTCATATAAAAGAATAATGTGATCCTAAAAAACATAAAAACTTCCTAAATATAAATTCCCCTCTTTATCATTAAAACTTAAATAGATACATTCATCATTTAAAGGATCAAAATTTATCTCACCATCATCAACATAAAATGGAAATTCCTCTATATTATCACCCAAATACCAGGATTCCATCATCTCTTCTACCCTCTATGATAGTGGAGTGAAAGAAGAACATGTCCATGATCCCCTCGATAATGATTCCAATGTATCAACATCTTTGTTAACCAAAAATTCCTCTATGTCTTTCATAGAAGATAAAAATGTTCCTATTTCATCTTATGGATCAAAAAATGCACCTTCATATCCAACCTTTTATTAAATTAAAGAAGATGAAGAAGAGGATGAAGATCCCAATGATTCCCTTCTTGAATATGTGGAAGCCATATATACCACCATTGGTGAGCTTAGAAAAGTGAATTTGGGTATAGAGGAGGATGAAAAGCTAATATTAATTAGTGTTTCCATTTTTTATAAAGAGAAAGAGACAAATATATTATTCATCAATCAGTATCAAGATATATTTACCTAGAATTACATCGAAATTTCTAGTCTTGATCATGATTTGGATACACATCATCAGGTCTACAACACAATCATGGTTATAAGAAATCAACTAGAAGAATGAATCCTACCCATACTTTTGAGTTGAATGATAAAGTTGGAAAGACCATAAATTCTAAATTCATTCAAGAGGTTCAATTCCCAAAATGGATTACCAATATGATCCTTATTAAGAATAAAAATGGACATACTAAGGATTTCATTGACTTTAGATATCTCAACTATCATTGTTCAAAAATGATTTCCCAATCCCAATCATGGATATTTTGATCAATGAAATTATTAATTTTAAATAACAATCTTTTATGAACAGATACTTGAGCTAAAATTAGATCTAGATGGTCCTAGATATGTGGAGTACACTACCTTCAAGGAACCCCTAGGTGTATATTACCATCGATTAATTCCATTCGTCTTGAATAATTACGGTTATGCATATCAATGTTCCATACACCTTATCTTCAATCCCTTCCTAGGTAATACCATATAATTCTATATCTATGATTTAGTGGTTAAATCCCAAAAACACTAAAATCATATTGTTGAACTATAAATAGTATTCCATATACTAAAACAAAAAAACTTTAAGTTGAATCCCCTGAAATATGATTTCGGGGTGGCATTGGTGAAATTACTCAGCTTCATGGTGCACCATCATGGCATCGAAATCAACCCTGAGAAGAACAAGGAAATATTTGATGACATGGAACTTTCTAAAAACATCAAAGAGATTATATGGATTCTGGGATACCTTACTTATATAAAACACTTCATAGTTAACCTTGTGGTAAATTGTTAACCATTCACAAAGATAATGAATAAGGGATCCACCTATGAATGGGATGAATATTGTTATAGTGCCTTTGATGATCTCAAACAATAACTTTTGATCCTGCTATTATTGATTCCACCCAAGGAAGGAAAACTATCATTTTTTTATATAGAAACCTTGGAGAAATCTCTTATTTCCCTTCATGCACAAAATAATGATGTGGGGAAAGAAAAATGATTCTACTATCATAATATAACAATGATGGATATTGAAACTCAATATCATAAAATCAAGAAGAACTTACTTGCACTAATATTTATAGCATATAAGTTGATACACTACCTACATCATCACAAGTTCCATTTAGTCTCTTACATTGACTCACTCAAATACACTGTCAAGAATCTAATTCCAAGTAGAATCTTTCCATAGTGGAAATTCATCCTGAATTAAATTGATATTCAATTTTTTTCACAGAAGGAAGTTAAGGGGTAATTTTTTTGACACATTTTAGTTGTGAACCCCACCCTAGAAAGTCAAATAGTTAATAAAAAAATTCTTGATAAATGAGTTTTCTCTATTTTTGACACAACCCAAATATGAGAGATTTATTTTGATGGTGGCTCCAGAACCCTGATAATGTGAATAGTGGAAAATAAAAAACTAAATAGTTTTGGAATGAAAATTATATTAATCTCTCTAGAGAAATTATTTATTCCACGTTACTTACTACTGTTGGAAGGATACGCCAAAAATATAGTATAATATCAATATCTAATTGTAGGATTAGAGATATCCCTGGATATATTAGTGGCTCGATTGAGTATTAAGGGTGACTTAGAATTGGTGGTTAAGAATATTAATGGTTCACATGACTTTAAGAAAGAGTAATTTGTTCCCATTATTTATTATGTATAAAGATTAATAGTATAATTCCCCTCCAAATCAATGTTATCTCACATCTCATAATAATATAATATCCAAGAGAATGCATTGTTTAATGTAGCCACAACCCTAGAATCCCTATACTAGGACAAAACAATCATCCACATCACACATTGCAAGGTGTTATCTCCTTTCATTAGCAATGACATGGAAGAAATCAATGAGATCAACACCACCATGGATCAAGGTGAGTCAATATAATCACTAGTTGATACAACTATTATATGGATTCCCCCATACCAGACTACATATAGAGTGTAATTTTTCATTAGAATGAGCCAATATAGATAAGATCCTATGGTGGGAAGTGAACTTAATCCTCTATGATGGCCTAAATTATCATAAAATAATCTAAAAATAAGGATTTTATGAATTCCTCCTTATATTCATTGAGAAAGGAGAGACCCTCCCTATTATATAGGAAGTCCATTCAGGAACCTATAGTTTTCATCATTTAGGAACCAAGCTCTATAATTATATTAAAATACTTAGATAATTTTTTCCAACAATATTTCATGATTTTAGGAAATCCACAAGGAAATTACATGCATAATGGGTACATTCCAACTTAATCCATCAAAGCATGGAACTATTACATACTGCTAAATACTCTTGGTTGTTCACTATATGGAAAATAAATTTTGTTGGGAAATATCCATTAAGTGTGGTTAGTTTATTCAAGTACACCATTATTTCCACTGACTTATTCTCTAAGTGGGCCAAGGAAATATCTACCAAGGAAAAAAGAATTGAGGCAATTGTCACTTTTTTGAAGTTGAACATCATTACTGGATTTGGTGTCCCTCTTACAATATTGATGGGAAACATCACTAAATTATTCTCTTCTAAATTGAAAATGATATATCATTAGTATAATATTCATTCTAACCAATATTTCCATTATCATGAAATAGTGAATGTACAAATAAAGGATTTTATAATACCAGGTGTGTATGGATAATTATTGAAGTTTGTATGGAATTATAATTTTTGAATTAGTAGAGGGGTAGAGTTTTAAACTGGTGTTTTAATGAATATTCTAAGGTTGGAACCCATTAAAAGTGGTGTTTTGGACTTAGAAAGAGGCTCATAGAGCACCTAGGAGGTTCATGTGAGACCCATATGGATACTAGGGCTAAAACTACAGCCATCAGCTAGTCTATGGTCTATCCAATAGCCTGGATGGATATAGTAATCCACTAGCTAGCTGGTGTCTTAGTACTGGGTAGCTATAACTATCCAGTGGTTCTTTCATTCTTCATGTGTCCTCCAGATCTATGATGGCCCAGTATCGACTAGCTAGTAGACCATTTTAGGTTCATAATTACAATTATACCACCTAAAGTTTTAGGTGGATTCCACCTCTTCTTTATTTTTCATGTTCATAAGAAGGGGTTGTACCCAATCTTTCTCACTAAAATACACTTTGATTTTGTGTGGTTATGAATTCTTTATTTAGTGACTTAGGGTATGCATCTACCTTTGAAACCTTAATCCATAATTTCATCTCTTAATTTACAATTTTCATTTTTCATGGGATAGGTTTTATGGAATATTCCATCAGATCATGGTGGAATCATCCCAAGACAATGAGTCTTTCTTGATACTTAGCAAGAGGGTGTCCCAGGATGACATTTTCATGTAATTGCATGATGAATTGTTGATGTTATATTGTACAACCAATTTAGTTATGGTTTTCCATTAAATTTATATTAAAATATGTATTTTATTTATTCCAATTAATAGGGAACTCTCCTGAGATGGTTCTACAAGTATTTTATGGACCTCCCATATGTGTTTGGTTGCAGTTGGGGTGTGACTAGACCACTCGGTAGGTGTTTTGTTGATTATAAAAAATTATATAAATATGGAATTAAATTATATGTTGTTTAATGAATTATGGTCTTGGTTTTAATTAATTAATTTGGATTTATAGGTATGATTTAGTACCTAATGTGGATGGTGATGGATGATTGAGTTGATATGAGGCTTGGATGAGCTTAGGCAGGAGATATCAGGAATCAAGTGAAATGAGAAAGCTTCAGAATGAGGTCGTGGTACCTGGTACTCACCTAATGGTTTTATGAATTTTTTATTATGCATGTGACATGTGGACTTTACATTAAGGTAATTATATTATTTAAATTAAATAAATTATTAATTTAAAATTATAAAATTTCTTAATTTAAAATGAATAGCCTGGACCGAGAAAAATTCCAAGGATATTGGGGGCCTCGAGCACTAACTGATGTCTTGGTCATCAATAGTCAAGACCTTGATTATAAAAACATGAGTTAAGACACCTAAAACCCCCATAATGGGTGTAACATCTATGGACTTAATAAGATGGCTTTGGAATCCCAAGTGTTAGATCCCCTAGAGACATCTAAGTCGAGGTGAGTGACGAGTTGGGATGAATTTCCTAGGGGTAATACATTTGAGACCTAATAGATATCCTTAATCCTTTGGGAAAGTGATATGATTTGAGGTGTGCTTCCCCAATCAAACATGGTGAACTAGGTGGGTAGACACTGATGAGACTTAGGGGACCCTGGTGGGTACCCTAGTTAGTTGATGACCCCAGTGAGAGGATGTTATTTATTCTTTTAGTATACTAGGGATGGCCTTTCCCTAGGGTTCCTGATTTTTATTATTTTATTTTTTATGTGTGTGATGAGGAAATAGAAAACACCCTTGGTAATTCTTTTATTATGCATGGAATAATCACTTATGGTGGTTGTAATGACTAAAGAAAACTCTCTTAGGGTAGGTCTATGGAAAAATTCTTTAGGGGAGGTTTGTGACAACTAAAGAAAACTCCCTTATGGGATGTTTGTAATAATAAAGAAATCAACCTTATGAGAGGTCTATGATACTTGATCTAGTATGTACCCATGAGGAAGTTTGATACTAGTAGGCACTAACATCACGACGTGCTGAAAGAAACTCTGATGCTAGCCAAAGCATGTATAGTTGATCAGGGTCATGGACCTGAGGATTAATGGTGGTGATTTATTTATTCTTAAGTAGTTATTTATTTATTTGAGAAAGTCACATTCACATATCAATGCATTTATTTCCTATGTACTATATTTCATTGGTGGTTTATGGCTGAGTGGTATACTCACATCATTCTGAGGAAGCCATTGCACATGGGTACCTAAGAATATTATCAATTGGTTACAGGTACAGGTTGGGTAGTGTTCTGGGTTTTGCATAATCAAGTAGGATAACATAGAGTCAAGAGGCTAGTATGAGGTGAGGGTTGGCACTAAGAGTGGGGCCTCACTAATATTTTATTTCTTTTGTTCTTTCTATATATGTGATAGGATCAGTAGGTGATTAGTCTTATATGCATATATGTTATAATTTTATTTATCATCACATGCTTCCACTAATTTATTATTATTATTTTAATGTGATGGTTATAGATTGTGCATGATACTTAGTTATTTATTTTGTGATTTTTCACTTTTATATTGGGGGTATAGTCTCCCCACAGTAGCTCCTTAGAACCCTGTTGTTAGTAGGAAGACTCTAGAATATGAGGAGGCATGCCAGAGGTCATGTGACACAACTAGTTAGGTTTATATTTATAGCGACCCAGATCATGATGTTATAAAGTGGTGTAAGATCTCTATTTGTCTTTAGTTACTATTTCAGTTATGGTATACAGGCGATGTAGGAATGTGTCATATCCTATGATGGATACCAAGCTGGTGCATCATGAGCACCTATATTGGTAGGAATTCTAAGTTACCAAGGGATTGGGATTGTTTTTCTTGGTATTTATTATTTCATTTATATGATTTTATCTCATGTGATGCACATAAAGTTATAGATATTTCTAATTTTTTTGGATATGTCTCTTGGATATAGAGGTAAGAGTTATCTCATTTATAATAGCAGGAACGTAGGATTCACATGAAATCTAGTCCTTCTAGTGTGAAGTTATATCATTGATGAGAGTTTCAACTATTTAAAGTGCCAACAACAGATCATATTACATTTTCCTATATAATGTCTTGGTAGAATTATACTTAGCTAGATCTCCTAGTCTATGTGTCTTCTTCTGATGGAAGGTCATGTAGATCTATGGTGGGATGATTATTGATGGGGATGAGGAATATAATGTAGTACCTTGTGCATAGGAGGATTTGTGAACCTAATAGGTCTTCTTGGGAATTAGATTCCATAGGAACATACCCCTTGGGTTAATTCCTCTATAGGATCAGTTATGTAATGTGGCAGTAACAAACTATATAGTGTTTTCCCATATGGCTTGGAAATAAATTCTATCTAATAGAACCATGTGATTATGGCTCCTTTACATAGATCATTTAGGGTAATGTCATTATATATATGTAAATTACAACTATTAAGATTGTGATTCTCAAGGGGCAGTTCTGCATGCAGATGGTCATGAGAATCAGTGCCCCTATGGGTGGATGGTGTTAGCATGAGATTTAATTATATATATATATATATGGGACCCATGAGTGGGTGATTGGGCATGTTTTATGTCATAGATTTTTTTGATACAGTAACATGGTTGGAACCCCTTGGTTTATGTTTTATGATAGTCCTGACTTATTGGGATTGGTGGGAGAACTAGAGACCCGTTGACTCGGTTTAGTTCTTTGTGAGTCAGTGTTTAATGATGTTTGAGGGAATCCCATGAGAGGGTTTAGGCTGGTATTACTAGTTCCTTCAAGGTGGAAAGATCAGTTAGGTTATTTTATTAGTGATTGATGCATGAAAGGTGATATCAAGTATGTGTTATAGGAATGGGGAAACCCGAGACTTAATAAGTAGATCACAATGGGTGCTGGAGATATGTTTTGGGACTATTTCCAAAGGGAAGGTCCACTTAGGCACCTAAACTTGTTTTTCATAGATGCATTTTAATACTAATTGAGAGTTCTAGTAGACACTTAGGTTCTGGGAAATTTCTTGGGTGATGGGTGAGCATGTGATAGAACATATCACTAGTGAAGATCTTAATTTTTGGAAGACAAGTTCCTAGGGAACTCCCAATTGGATGAAGTTTACATAAGGTAGGGTTAGTGCTAGCGGTTTTAGGTTTTAATCCTTTTCAAATGTGATATTTTAATCCTTTAGGATGAATAAATAAGTATAACCAATTATTTATGAGTTTTACATACCATAGAGAATTTAAAGCCTGATTTTGATGATTTGAGACTCACAAATTTATGAGTCAGGTTTTAGTGATTAGGTGACATGGGAGGATACACCTATCATGTTTAGCTAGAATTGGGGTAGTATTAAATCATTAAGTGTGATTCCTATTTAATTTAAAATCTATGAAGTTCATAAGTGGGGTTATGGATTATGGGGCTTAGTGATTTACTAGTGGTCCTAGTATCCTAAGAATTTGATAAGTGTGGATTAGGAGGAGCGACAAGCATACAATCATTGATGAACCCTGATGGGGTAGTGATCAAGGAGTAGTGTAAGTGGAAGACAAATGGTAAGGAGTAAAAAATTATCTATATGAGGGTGGTAACCTCATTATGAATCAAACTTTGGTGGATACTGAGAGTTATATTCCTGATATCTTCAAATGAGTAGTTAATTAATATTTGTTTTATTTCTTGGGTATAATTAGGTAGGCCATGTTCAACCATAATGTTTGATGAATAAAAAATCATGGGATGTGGTGGTCAAGAAATTGATCCTTCATAGTGAAAAAAAGAAACTCTTATTGTGGGTATCATCACATCCACTCCATTCATATAAACCTCATGGGAGAATGGTTTAGGGAATCTAACATCATTTAGTGGATGGTCATAGTGGCACTGGATTTTGATGCATATGTGATTATGGTTCCACTTGGATTCCTTGGTTATTTCTAGTGTTGAGATTAAATGTAATTATAGAAGGATTAAAAATGTTGGTATTGGTCCTGGGGTGAAATATGGATGATCTTGGTTCAGATCAGTAATGTGACAATGTTCGTGGTAGAGTATATTGAAAAGTATAGTCAGTTGAGGATCCAACTTTAAAATTACAATGAGAGTTGAGCATGGGTTTTAGTGAGATTATTTGGATGATCATGAGATTAATTTAGGATTTAATTCATCATCATTGGTTAATTTTGAAGTTAATTGGTGACTAAAACATCATGTTATTGAGATAGATCAGACATAGGAGGTCCGACCAGGGGTTTTCATGTAATCAAATGAGCTGGGTTGGGAACTGCATCATGTACATATTTTTGGGAATAAAAAATGTTCTTAAAGGTTTGGATGAAGCTTTTATAGGGAGGTTGACATATTCAAGGCCCTTGTGTATGGGAAGTGAGACTCAAATTATATAGTTTTTAATTCAAAAATGGGTTTTGGTACTAGAATTCATTGGCGTTCTACGAGTGTTTGGGTGTGGTGAGTTGGAAACTGCATATAACAGGTTGGTGGACCACTGGGAATGTGATTCTATAGGCTTATAATTTATTTTAGTTTTTTTTTCATTTGATCATTAGTTAGAATATATTACTATTTTTATTCAAATCCATGTGACCTTAATCCCCAATAACATCTATTCAAATCTATATAACCTTAAACACCAACAACATATGGTCAAAGATATGTAATATTAAACCCTAGAAACATTTGGTAAAAGATATGTGACCTTAAACTATATCCCTCCAATTGTATAAATTTCTCTAACCTTAAAATTTAGATGAAATTAAAAAAATCATAAATCTTATGGTCCCTACCATATGACCCTAGAAAAAGTCAATCTTTACTCACTAGACCCACTAGCCTATGAAAAATTTAGTGTGATTTCATTTTATAACCCTTTACCATGGATATGTTCTCAAAACATGGTGGAGTTACTTTTGGGGTACTTTAACCCTTCCTATATGACTTGTACAATCATACTCCACTCTTCATGTTTTTTAATCATTACAAACCTTTCATGTCTATCGGTAATGAGCATATCTGGATCAAAAGGTACACCCCTTATTGGTAATGATAATATTTACTACCATATTAGACCTACCAACCATAATAATCTTTAACTTGAGGAAAAGGTTCACTAGTCTTTGTATTCTTTGAAAGTATCACAATAAAATATATCATTTTAAAGTGGTCCATGATCATCCCACATGTACTTGTCCTATATCATTGTCCCCAAGTTCCTGAGTTATGATTTATACAATCCATAATCCAACCATTCAAGTGGATTTAAATACTCTATATATAACACAATCATGCATCATACTCATTTTCAAATAATGATTGGTCCACATCACATGACCTTAAAACTATATGATACAATGGTCTAAGCATTATAACCTTAAACTATATGCACCCAGTCATGAGATTTTATATGCTATCATTGGTTTTCCAATTCATTTCAGGTTTATCACACCCTTGGTGGTTATATTATCTCACATTTTGGTCAAAATTGTCTGACCTTAAACACTAAATACATTGGTATAACATGCATGATATTAAACTACTAAAGGAAATATACATAACACTCACCTGGTTCAAAACCTATAAAGGGAAAGCTGGAAAAAAGTAGAGTCTCTACTCATTGAGTAAGAATATTGTATAACCTAGAAAAAATTGATCACTTAAAAAAGGAAAAAAACTCATTAGGTTGAAAACCCACAAAAGAAATCCTGAGAAAAATCTAAGATCCCACTTTCTAAACCTCCCCCATATGATCCTTAGAAAAAAGTTATGAATAATAATGGAAATATGAAAAACTTATAGGGTCCATTAGATGATCCCAATAAAATCCAAGTTATGCTTGATAGGCCCCTTGTCCTAGAAAATAGTTAGATAACTCCTCCATTCATGAAATATTTGTTCAAATATTTGTGTAAAGCTCAAAAAAAAGTAATATTTTAGGGAGTTTGATTCCTTCTTAACATTAAAGTAATTATTATAAAATGCATCTTCGTAATAGAAATCTTGATAAGTCAATCACCTCTCATATCTGAATAGACAAAATATGCTGTATAGTGATGGTATTTATACCTATACCCTTATGTGAGAATAGTCTCATGAAGAAACCATGTACTATATCAGAATGAACTAACTCTTGTATATGATGATGGTGTTTATACTTAAACCGATTCATGATCACATTCCTAAGAAGAGACTCTAATTGGATCAAATATTTATAGATCGCAATTAACCTTGTTTCATTCACAATTAATGTTATTAAGGACTCATTAACCTTGGTGTTATTATTTTTTATCTTCCAAAGTTGTCATAAAATAATAACTGGGATGAAATAGAGGTTGAAAGAATTGAAAATGTTCACAATATATGTTATTTCATTTATTGATTAGAGAAAATGGAGGAACATCCAAAATTTTGTGTTTCTCTCAAATATATACAAAGATTAGTGTAGATGGGAATATTATAAAAATTCACGTTTAATAGATTCTCAAGGTTGAATTATAGATTATTTTGAATCACTAACATCATGGAATGATGCTGATAACATTGTAGATTCAACATATGCTTCAGAACACAATGCCTCCACCACTACATTAAAATCCATTCCCACCTTCTCTACTTTCTCATATAGTCACCAGTGTTACTCTATCTTCTTTTCAATAATATTAATATTTTTTTGAAGCTGAGATAGATCTTGACGAATTTTATTTTCTAGGGCACTCCCCTTAGTGATACATTACTACTAACTAGACACCACCATTGTACATTGAGATTTGTCATGGATTTCTATATCCAGGATATGATCATACCATGATAAAGTCACTATATTCAAGAGATTTAACCAAAAAATCATTTTCAATGAATAGTAACTATCCTCTTATCCTTCGATTGAATGGTATGGTAATCAAACCCACCATAACCAAGAATTGTTAATATACATTGAATATTATTTAACTTCATTGAAAATTATTTTAAATGAGTTTAGTAGATCAACCTCCATATATATTTCCACACATATTTTTAGGTGACATGCTAGGTATTTAGAGATTCTTTGTCAAGTTTGGAATCTCTCTCAAATGGAAAAATATATTTGGGGATGAACTCACTCAGTGATGATATAGTCTTAACACCTCCTAAATGATCCAACCCCGTACTATTCGATGTCCCCATATCTTTTATTGGTTGAGATACGATTCAATGACATTTTTAATTTCAATTACCAGTAGTAGAATTGATAAAATTTACACCAAAATACACACTACCACAAAACAGGGCAAGGGAAGTGCTTCCCTTTATTAGTGCTAAACAAAAAGCATTGATAAAGGGTTAGGAATTTATCAGTGCTAGTTAAAAGCACTGATAAATCTAACCTTTATCAGCACTAAAATAAGAACTGATAAAGGTATACCCTTTATCAGCGACTTTTTTAGCGATGATAAAAGGGTACATTTATCAGCACTTATTTTAGTGCTGGTAAAAGTTTCTATTCTTAATTTATATAAAATTATAATATTTATCAATGCTAAAATAAAATCTATAATAAAACATAAATTTATCAGTTCTGAAAAAGTGTTGATAAATTTATGTTTTATCAATGCTTTTATTTTAGCGTTGATAAAACATACCTTTATCAGCACTTTTAACGAGCACTGATAAAGGTTCCAACATTTTCTATTTAATAACCCTAACAGGCCCTCCTCTCTCACATGCAATAAGGCTTTTGCGGAAGCTGAACCAGGACCCTCTTCCACTGCGAATTCTCCTCCTCATTCTTATCCTCTTCCGCATCCTCGTATTCCTCCTCATTGTCCTCCTCGTCCTCTTCGTACTCCTCCTCTGCCGCCGCTGTTGGGTTTTTCTCCTCCGCCGCTGCCTCCACACCGTTGGGTTTTTCTCCTCCACCGCGACTGCTGCTGCCTCCGCCGCCGCGACTGCCGCTACCTCCGTCGTCGCCGTCGCCGCTACTTCTCCCACCGCTGGTCAGTGTAGGAGTATTTTTCCTTTTCTTGGGTTAATATAAATGAGAAATGATGATCCTTGAATGATTATGATGAATTATAGTTTTTTTATATGTGAGTTGAACCTATGTATGGGTAGTTGGGGCAAGAGTGAGAGCCCAGGTGGTGAGACCCTTGTATTGTAGGTTGTTTTAGATAGCGGGTGTGTGAGAACCTATAGTAAGTGGTTGGTTTGGTTCACTATATGATGTGTGTTTTGAGTTGGGGATAAGAGTGGAACCCATGGGCTAAGGATTGTGTAAGAATTGATGTAAGGGGTTTGTGTAAGATCCCAGTGGTCGTTAGCATGTGACTCAGGATGGTAGCGAGTTAGTGAGTTTTGGTGGTTGGGGGAGACTAATGAGTGGGGTTATCTTTGTGTTATGAATACCTTAGATACATAAATCTAGGGTAGATTCTTTGACATGAGGTATTGATGCATATTAGGTGTTATCAAGTTGATAGCGAAGGAATGGTCATGCCTTGGATTTTAATAAGGGAAGCACTCTATATTCTTTAGTTTTGGTGTTATGACTGGGTTAAGGGACATGATCATTTGGATTCCTAACCCTATTGATTTATAGCATGGTTTTAATTTGACCATCACTATTGAACCTATATGGATGGGTTTAGGGTAATGAATCATGGGTATATTCCTTTGGTTTTGGAATAATGTTGGGTAACTGGTGATCATGTGGTGAGTTTTGGCATGGTGTGATGTTAAGATTGGAAAAGAGTACCAGGGGTGTCCCATTGGAAATATGTGAGTTCCCCCTAATTTTTGTCAAGATATATGGGTAGGCTCATTGAGTTTGAATAGGGATATGATCCTACTCACTAGATACCACATGTTGTGTTGAAAATATTGTACCATGAATCTTAAAGTCATGCGATTAGGATGTATGTGTCGTGAAAGGTCTGATAACAGAGGATTGATCATGGCATACTCATTTGGTATACGCTATCTAGAATAAACATGGGGATTATACCTAGTAAGTAGGACATATTGGTCAGGGCTTACCCATTGTATGTTCATCTTTTATATTTTAAAAAGTCTGTTGAACTCATTCTATCGAAGGTGGGTTCTATAATTTCTTTTTATATTAAGGTGTGTTTAACCATGGTGTTGGTTGATTTCAGTTTTAGTGGGTTTTTGGGTTTTGTGGGATGTGGTAAATGGTGTAATAGGTTTTAGATTATTTTATTCTCATGATTTTCCCCTATTTTATGTCTTTTTTTCAGTTGGAAATATCCTCTGTTGTGTGCCTCTCCTCTGCCATGAACGCACCTCTACTGTGTTCTTAACGACACATTCGTGGTGAGTTTTCTCCTATTAATCCTTGGTTTCCTCTTGTTATCATGTTATTACTGTTTGATATTTATGGTTATAATGTGAAATGTACGGGCTAAATGCCCCACTGAAAATCGTGGCCCTTGGTGGTCCTTGTTTGCGCACTAAATGAATTGCATGTTGGTTGGTTCTTGTTGAACATTTGAATATAAAAATTGGTAATTTACGTATACCTAACTTATGAATGAATTCCCCAAGATGATAAAACTTCTATGATAACCCCTAAATTAACAAACAAAATTGAATAAGGGATGCTTTGTAAAATCTAAAATTGTGATTGTTTTGTTTGTATGGTGTTGCGATTGTGAGCACGATTGTGTTTTTGTATGGTGTTACGGTTGTTGGCATGATTGATATTCCATTTGTTTTTCATGTTGTAGTTCTTCCACCATTTAATATCAATCAAAGCTTTACCCATTTCAATGGCACCACCACTTTGTTACTAGTACAATTCCACTAAATCCTAAAAAACCACTTATAGAGGACTCTATGTGACACTTTATGGTGTGAAGATGATGTTTTTCAGATTCTATATATTTTTAAAATATATGGTATGTAGTCTTGTTAAATGGAACATGGTTCACCATACATGGATTTCATATAGATTTTAATTCCAGACAACAGTTATCTCCAAAATTTACACCACATGACTCATCTTCTGACTCAAACTTGGAATAAGTTTTATTTTAAATATTACATGTCATGTGAACGTAGGTCACACACAATGTATCTCCAAGACCTATACATCAGCATGAAACCATGTACATTCCATGAAATAATGGTAGAACCATATGATATGTGTTTTACTTCACTTACACCATGTATAGATACCATAGAAACTTGATGTGTATAGACTATACACCCCTAGTGGTCATGTAAGGACTACACACCATGTATTACACAAAAATGTGATGCATAGCCGGTGAAGTGACTCATGTTGTATCTAAAGTACACGCCTTTATCTCAAGTTGTTCTATATGTCATGTATTTTCAAAGGCATCATGCAGTCTTTGTAAGAATAACATGGAATTAATTTGATATATGTCAGGTTAAATCAGGTATCTTATCTATAGATTATGTTCACCCTACTAGACACATCATGTATATGGATTTCACATGAGTTTAGAAATGGTAGAATATAACCAACCTTGACTGAGTACCCTACACATTGTGTATCCATAGAACAAATTGTGTGCTATGTTAATTTCTTTATTATTATTTATTTTTCACTTAGATGATAATATTTCATTTATGAGTATCCCATTATAAATATCTTCTCATGTAGATCACAATATTATGATTCCCTCATTCATTGTAAATTGCACATGATTTGGTTTGGATATTTTAATTATCTTCACTCTAATTGAGAGTTGACAAGTGAAAAGTGAGATGTTTGGAGAAAATATGGAGTATGGTACTCCCCCATGTTTTGGTGAAGAGTCCTCCATGTATAGGTTTTAGGTACTCCATGGAGATGTACAAAAGATAGGGCATAATCCCCTGTATATAGATATAGTTCAAGTACTTTCGCATGTTTTGGGGTAGGTTCCTCTATTTCATTGTAGAGGCATTTGTACCATTATTTTTTTTATAAAACCCAAACAATGCTACTTGATTAATTAAAACATAATATTAGGCAAGTTTGAGATTGAACCCATAAAGTTTATGAATATGAATAAATAATGGATGAAAGATAATTGGTTAACAAAAGACTATGAAGATGGCATGAAAGTGTTTATCAAGTTTGTAGGAGATCATGCATGTGGCCCTTCTCAAATCCTTTGTCTGTGTTTACATTGTTGTTATTTAAGACAAATTAGTCCAGAGGAGTTGGAAGAACACCTGATCTGTCACATAATAGATCAAAGTTATACATGTTGGAATAAACACGGGGAAAAAACGAATGTAGGCAGTGGATCGGATAACATGACATTTTATGGAAGATCTTATATGATTACAAGTATGAACAGTGAATACGATCATATGGAGGGTGTGATTACAGATGTGAATGATGACAAAGATCGTATTGAGGAAATGACAAGGACTGTTGAAGACGAACTTCTTGATTGCCCAAAATTGTTTGAGAAGTTAAATAGTTGTGCAAAAACGCCATTGTATGCTGGTTTCACTAAATATACAACATTGTCAGCCGTAATGAAGATGTATAATTTGAAAGCAGGAAATGGGTGGAGTGACGCCAATTTTATGGAACTACTTGATCTCTTTAATGAAATGCTCCAAGAAGATAATGAACTCCCAAACCAAACATACGATGTCAAACGAATGCTACGATTGATGGGTATGATCTCTGAAAGAATACACGTCTGTCTAAATGAATGTATATTGTTTCATAAGGACCACAAATCACTTAAAGAATGACCAAAGTGTGGTGCTTCTCGATATAATAAAGATGATTCTAGTCCTACGAAAGTTGTATGGTACTTTCCAATCATTCCATGGTTTAGGTGCCTGTATGAAAGTGAGGAGACTACAGGACAATTGACATGGCATGCAGATACAAGAATTAAAGATGGGAAAATACATCACCTGACAGACTCTCCTCAGTGAAAGATAATTGATCACAAGTATCCTGAATTTGGAAACAATCCGAGAAACCTTTGTCTGGAATTATCTACAGATGGGGTGAATCCTTTTGGTTTTTAAATAAGTAGTCATAGTACATGGCCGGTTATGTTGGTAAATTATAACTTACCACTGTGGTTATGCATGAAACAAAAATATATCATGTTATCTATGATTATATTAGGACCAAAACAACCGGGTAATGATATTGATGTTTATTTGGATCCATTAATCGAGGATTTGAAAATATTCTGGGATTCAGGTGTTACGTTGTATGATTCTTACAAAAAAAAGATTTCACTTTGAAAGCCATGTTGTATGGGATGATAAATGACTTTCCTGTTTATGGAAATTTTTCAGGATATAGCATTAAAGGAACTCAAGGATGTCTCGTTTGCGAACAAGGTACACAGTCAATTAGGTTGAAACATTCATTGAAAATCGTTTTTTTGGACATCACATATTTCTACCCTGACGGCTTAAGTACTGATCTTGGATGACATCATTTGACGGAAGTTCAGAAGAACATACAACACTATATCTACTAATAGTTGATCAATTGTTTGAGAAGGGAAAATATTTGAACACTACATTAGGTAAACTGTTTTCGAAAAACCTTACGAAAACTGGTTGGAAAAAGAGATCAATTTTTTTGAATTTCCATATTGGAATTGTCTGTATGTCAGATATTTTCTTGATGTTATGCATATAGAAAAAATTAATGTGATAGTGTCATAGGCATGTTGCTAAATACACCCAGAAAAACGAAGGATGGAATTAAGGATAGATTGGACATGGTTGGGATGGGAATACGAGAAGAGTTGGCACCAGTGAAGGGTGAAAAGGAACATTTATTCCTCCTGCTGCTTACACTCTTTGCAGGAAAAAGAGATATCAGTTTTGAAACTTCTTGAATGACGTAAAGGTTCCAGAGGGGTATTCATCAAATATCAAGAACATCGTGTCAATGAGCGATTTAAAATTAAAGGGTCTGAAATCACATGACTGCCATGTTTTGATGCAAGATCTAATTCCTATATCTTTATGTTGCATTTTTTCCAAGAATTTCCTCCAAAAATTAACAAAGTTTTGTGTCATCTTCAAATCTATATGCAACAAATTTATAGACCCAGCGAAATTGCCAACTATGGAAAGATAAATTTCCGTCATATTATGTGAATTGAAAATGTTCTTCCCGCCAACATTTTTTGATATGATGTCTCATTTTATGGTTCATTTGGTGAGAGAGATTCGACTATATGGTCCTGTACATTATAGAAGGATGTACCCCATTGAACGGTATATGAAGATTTTGAAAGGGTATGTCAAAAATCGAAGTCGGTCAGAGGGTTGTATTGAGGAGCAATATATTGTTGAGGAAGCCGTTGAATTTTGTACTAAATACCTGTCTGGGGTGGAAAATGTTGGCCTACTGAAATCTCATCACACTGAGAGGATTGAGGGTGAAGGAATTTCTGGAAGAGAGGTTGTCATAATCAATATTACAGATTAGGAGCAGGCTCACCTTTACGTTTTTCATAACAGTTTCGACGTTGACCCATATGTTCAAACCCACAAATAAATTCTTAGGCATTTGAATCCATCTAGGGATGAAAAATGGATATCAGATACACATAATAGATAGTTTATAGGATGGTTTCAGGACCATATTTTGAAGCAGTTAGATAAAAATTCAGACTCAATTTCAGAACGACTTCGATGGCTAGCCGGAGGAGAAAGTGTGTATATATTATCTTACAATTCTTATGCAGTTAATGGTTATACATTCTATACTAATGAACATGACGAAGACAGTACCATGCAGAATAGTGGGGTTACACTTGTGGCTGAGAAGATGCATGTTTCCGATGCTAAGGGAAAAAATCCAATTTATGCGAATATGTCATACTTTGGAATCATCAAACGAATATGGGAGTTCGATTATACAAAATTCAAAGTGCTGATTTTTCAATGCAAGTGGGTTGATAACATGAGTGATGTTAAAATAGAGGAATTAGGATTCATGAAAGTTGATTTAAGTATGGAAGGGGAGAAAGACGAACCATTTATAATGTCATCACAGGCAGTACAAGTATTCTATATTCCAGACCCCGTAAACCGAAATTGGTCAATTGTTCTGTTATCGACCAAAACAACTGAAGGGTCAGATGAAAGTTCAATGGAGGATGACCCTTTTATAGGGACTTCACAATCATTTCGTAGCAATCCCAATGTAGACGGCATTTTTTATATCATAGGAGACCACAATGAAGGTATTTACATAGTCAATAGAGGAGAAAAATCTCTTTATCCTTTAAAGAAAAAAAGAGAGTACAATAATTAGGTTATTTGTTTATTGTAATATACATTGTGTTACATTATGTTATTATCTGTCCACTGATGATTTTATGTAATCTAAATTAAATGTTAAACCACTTCTGTAGATAATGACTTATGCACCTGCTGATGTTCCCAATCCTGAGGCACAAAAGGTCTCTCAACCACCTGCTGGTGGTCCTAGTGCAGAGCAACAACAGGTTTCTCAACCAGCTGATGGTGGTCCCATTGTAGAGCAATAACAAGTTTCTCAACCTATTGTTGCTAGTCCCAGTGCAGAGAAACAAAAATTTTCTCAACCTGTTGCTGCTGGTCCCAGTGCTGATGCTAGTGCTCCGTAGAAAGATATTGATGATACTTCTGAGGAAATGGTAGGAAATGAAACCCTGAAAGCGCAAAAAAAAAACAAGAGCATCGTAGTTTGAAAATATTATCCAAAATCCTTAAGTCAAAAGAAAAAGGCATCAAATTTGAGGTGGGAGGGAATAAGCGAGGCCAACATGTTAACCCCAACAAATCCATCTTTAGTAGCTACATTGGAATCGTCACTCGGAAACACGTGCCGATTGATTTACAGTCGTGGCACCATGTTGTCATCGGTCTTAAGACACTAATATGGGAAGAGATTATAGTAACATTATGATATCATTTTTTGAATTAATTAAAATAAAATATCAAAACATTGACTTACTCTTCATCAACCATTGCAGAGTGCATTTATAGTAGATGCCTCACACAAGGAATATGTATTAAGAGTTTCAGAAAGGATTCATAGAGGTTTCCTCACAATTTTAATGAAATATCATCTTAAAGATGCTGAAGGGAAAATCAAGCTTCACCCACCTCCTCTTTATGAACACTTGATATCCCAAGGAGCGTGGGACGTGTTTATCAACCATCGTAGGGAGTAGACTTTTTAGGTACATTGTGTGAGGTAATACGTTGTTTTATATTGCTTGTATTCATCACTTTGATTGATAGTATTTTATTTATAAAACAGAAACTGAGTGCTGAAAATAAAAAACGCACAGCAGAACCGGCGTACCCTTATCGTAAAGCAAGGATGGGGTATTCTTCACTTAAGAAAAAATTGGTACGTCTTTTAAATATACTGTACTACTTATATGTGACATAAAACAACATCATAACCATGTTTCTCTATTTATATGAAGATTGATGAATCGAAATTGAAATCCAAATCCTTCCCACGCCATGTGCTATGGAAGGAGGCTCGTGTAAATAAAGAGGGGATACTGATAGATGAAAACACACAAAAAGTGTAGGAAACATGTGTAAGTATGAAATAATATAAATTTTATTTGTTTTAAATCGCTATTACAATTACAATGACTACTTATTTTTCTATATTTTCTATCTGACATAGTCATAGGAATTAACAAAACCCGCACCAGATGAAGACATACTTTCAGCAGCCTTGAATCGGCCAGACCAGTATGGCCACCTCAGAGGTGCAGGTTTTGGCGTGACACCCCGAACATATTTTCAAAAACAAAAACCAGCGGAGGATGAAAATGAAAAATTGGAAAAGCTGTAAGAAATATTAGCTATTTTTCAAGAAGAATTACAATACCAGAGAGAGATGGTAGCAACATTAATGGGGGAGAGGCAAAGAGAAGAAACAACTCAACAAAATCCTGTGTGTGAAGATCCCACCCCACCCCCACCAGCTTTGAGGCAATACATTCCCCTAAAAACCTCAACTTAGATGAGGTAAACAATGTTTTAATAATTGTTTCTGTGAAATGTGATTCACATAGACATTGATACCTTTCCTGTACTAATATTCTATAGGGTGAAAATGACTATGACTGATACCTTTCCTGTACTAATATTCTATAGGGTGAAAATGACTATGATTTATATCTATCAACTCCCACCTATTGCCTTGTAGTGAGGGCTATGGTGTTCAATACGCAGAATGACATGCTACACAACGGACAGCTTCCAACAGATCATTTTAGAGTGTCAATTAATGTAGCTAATGAGCCGAGTTCCAAGCTACCTGCTCCAAATGAAGATGATGACATTCATACGGTTGAACAAGCTATTGGAACATTCATCGCATGGCCATTAGTTCTTGTAAAAAAACATGTCAATAAAAAGGTATCCATTTCCAAGTTATTTTTCAGGATAGACCTTTAACATTTAATGAAAAAAGGTCTGAACCGATGAATGTTATTACAGAATGAAAAAGAGAAGGGGGTGAAATGAAATATCATCTCAAAACTATCTCAAGGATCAACCTACCGATTGAAACGGTCTACTGAGAGCACATTCACCCCACCCGTTCTATATCCACAGTTAATATCATTGCAGGCTCATGTGGATATAAAGTTGATAGACATCAATGCTCACACAGTTGATTTTGAAGAAAATATGTACGTAGAGGAAACATCAAATTTCATTAGTGCTGAAAATAGAAATGAAATCATGAAGTATGAATGGCTAGGTGCCTCAGTTGTAAATGTATACATGAGGTATGTTTTCATGATTTGATTTTACAAAAGCTGATATACTCTGATAATTATGACTAAATACATTTTATATTTTTTGCAGGCGTATATATGAAAAACAATTGAAGGGATTTACCCATGAATAAAAATTTTGAATCGTTAGTCCTCACACCACCTCTTCAAAAGAAGAAATAGACTCTGATAAAGAGGTTGAAATAATGTCATCCCTGCTCAAATCATTTGAAAACAAAATTATGGATGACAGAATCTTTTTAATACCAATGATACAGGGGTAAAACTATACAATTTAATTATATCAATAATATTTTCATTTTTTTCTTTAATTATTCCTTTTTGTATTTTTAGGGTGCATTGGATGCTGATTTCAGTCAATTTGGATGCTCTGAAGATTTATTTTCTAGATTCAATGCATGGATATCCAACAAACAGACCACGCATGATGGAGTTTGTTAATTTGTAATACACTAGATCCAAAATTTTAAAACTAAACATCTAGTTATATGATTTATGTTATATTTTAATGAGGATTCTGTTATGATAGAGCGGTGCATCAATATCGTCTAATGCATTGAATGAATCTAGGGCATAAGGATGAGAAAGCCTACAAGATCTACAACTAGAAAAGTATTCGGGTATATATAATTACATTGCATTATCCAAACACATATCAAAACAAATTACTTATTATTTTCGATGTTTCTGTAGTGTCCAAAACAAACAACCGGAAAAGACTGTGGTTATTATGTTTGTAAATTTATGAAAGAGATCATATTTCATCAACAAACTAGAATCCCTAATGAGGTATTTTTGAAAATAATTACGAGTTCATTTAAAATATTTATTAATTCTTTGTGTATTTATATTTTTTCAGTACTACCATGACTGTCGCAAAAAACTCATATTCATAAGATGATATAGATGTGTTTAGAAACGAATGGGCAACATACCTGATGGAAGATTGTACACAAATAGGATGAAGGTGAATTCCTACTAATGTTATCCATATATGATCATTGATATCTCCCTTTTTTACACTTATTGAGCATATATGATCACCCTTTATTATGTTTTATATACTTAGGTTATGAAGAATGGTTTTATATATGATTTGTCTTTCTAGTAAAGCATAACTCCTTGGACTACACTAGTCGATAGTGTGGAATTCGACCGATGCATAGTCATTCATTCCACTCACGAGCATCTTAAAATCTTGATGGGAACCAATATCTTAGATTTTCAATTTTCTAATTTTAGTTTCCCTTATATATGGGTGGGGGGTTTCCAGGAGGGAGGGGTGTCCAGGAGTGTGGGGGTGTCTATGAGGGGGTGTGTCCAAGAGGGATGGGGTTTCTAGGTGTGAGGGTGTCCAGAAGGGGAGGGGGGGTGTGTCCATGGGTAAAAGTTTTTGATATCAGTTTCAAATTGACATTAACTTTAGAAAAAAACACAAGTGACATATGAAAAACTGAGCAAACGCGTTTGGATTGTTTTGATACTTTAGGAAAATGATCCATGAGTCATTTGTGACGTGTACGAATCCACCACACCTCAATCCGACGCACGGTGTGATTGGTATGGATAAAAGTGTCTGATATCAGTTTGAAATTGATATTAACTTTAGAAAACAACACTACTGACATACAGAATACCGAGAAAACATGTTCGGATTGTTTTTATATTTTAGGAAAATTATCCATGAGTCATTTGTGACGTGTACGCATAAAATTCACCTCAATCTGATGCACGGTGTGACTGGTATGGATAAAAGTGTCTGATATCAGTTTGAAATTGACATAAACATTAGAAAACAACAAAAGTGACATACAGAAAACCGAGCAAACACATTCGGATTGTTTTGATACTTTAGGAAAACAATCTATGAGTAATTTTTGAGGTGTTCTAATTGACCTCACATTAATCCGTTGCAAGATGTGACCGGTATGGCCAAAAGTGTCTGATATCAATTTGAAATTGACATAAACTTTAGAAAACAACACAAGTGACATACGAAAAACTGAGAAAACACATTCGGATTGTTTTGATACTTTAGGAAAATGATCCATGAGTCATTTTTGAGGTGTATGAATCAACTACCCCTCAATCTAACACACAGTTTAACCGTTATAGCTAAAAGTGTCTGATATCTGTTTGAAATTGACATTAACTTTAGAAAACAACACAAGTGACATATAGAAAACCAAGAAAACACGTTCAGATTGTTTTGATACTTTTGGAAAACGATCCATGAGTCATTTTTTGAGGTGTACGAATCGACTGCACCTTAATCTAACACACGGTGTGGCCAATATGGCTAAAAGTGTCTGATATTAGTTTGAAATTGACATTAACTTTAGAAAACAACACAAGTGACATACGGAAAACCGAGAAAACATGTTCGTATTGTTTTTATACTTTAGTACGACAACCCATGAGTCATTTGTGATGTGTACGAATCCACCGCACCTCAATCCAACACACGGTGTGTTCGGTATGGCTAAAAGTGTATGATATCAGTTTGAAATTGACATTAACTTTAGAAAACAACACTACTGACATACGGAATACCGAGAAAACACATTCGGATTGTTTTTATAGTTTAAGACAATGATGCATGAGTGATTTGTGACGTGTATGAATCAACCGCACCTCAATCCGACACACAGTGTGACCGGTATGTCTAAAAGTGTCTAATATCAGTTTGAAATTGACATTAACTTTAGAAAAAAACACAAGTGACATATGAAAAACCAAGAAAACACATTCGGATTGTTTTGATACTTTAATAAAAAATACATGATTCATTTTTGAGGTGTATGAATCGACCGCACCTCAATCCGACGCACGGTGTGATCGGTATGACTAAAAGTGCATGATATCAGTTTATAATTGACATTAATGTTACAAAACAAGACAAGTGACATATGAAAAGCCGAGAAAATGCATTCGGATTATTTTGATACTTTTTGAAAACGGTCCATGATTCTTTTTTGAGGTGTACGAATTGACCGCACCTCAATCCGACGCATGGTGTGATTGGTATGTCTAAAAGTGTCTGATATCAATTTGAAATTGACATTAACATTAGAAAAAAACACAAGTGACATATGAAAAGCTGAGAAAACATGTTCGTATTGTTTTTATAATTTTGGAAAATGATCCATGAGTCATTTTTGAGGTGTAAAAATCGACCGCACCTCAATCCGACTCACGGTGTGACCGGTATGGATAAAAGTGTCTGATATCAGTTTGAAATTTACATTAACTTTAGAAAACAACATAAGTGACATACGAAAAACCAATAAAATGCGTTCGGATTGTTTTGATACTTTAGGAAAAAAAATCCATGAGTCATTTTTGAGGTGTACGAATCGACCACACCTCAATCTGACGTACATTGTGGCCGGTATGGATAAAAGTGTCTAATATCAGTTTGAAATTGATATTAACTTTAGAAAACAACACAAGTGACATACGGAAAACCAAGAAAACGCATTTTTATTGTTTTGATACTTTAGGAAAATTATACATGAGTCATTTTTGAGGTGTACGAATTGACCGCACCTCAATCCGACACACGGTGTGACCGGTATGGCTAAAAGTGTCTGATATCATTTTGAAATTGACATTAACTTTAGAAAACAACACAAGTGACATACTGAATACCAAGAAAACACATTATGATTGTTTTTATATTTTTGTAAAATGATCCATGAGTCATTTGTGATGTGTACGAATCAACTGCACCTCAATCCGATTCACGGTGTGACCGGTATGGCTAAAAGTTTCTGATATCAGTTTTAAATTGACATTAACTTTAGAAAACAACACAAGTGACATAAGGAAAAATGAGAAAGCGCATTAGTATTGTTTTGATACTATAATAAAACAATCCATGAGTCATTTTTGAGGTGTATGAATTGACTGCACCTCAATCCAACGCATGGTGTGACCGATATGGCTAAAAGTGTCTGATATCAGTTTCAAATTGACATTAACTTTAGAAAACAACACAAGTGACATACATAAAACTGAGCAAATGCATTCGTATTGTTTTTATACTTTAGGAAAATGATCCATGAGTCATTTGTGATGTGTACGAATCAACCACACCTCAATCTGACGCACGGTGTGACCAGTAAATCTTTTCATTAGATAAATAATTAGTATTTATTAAATGAGATAAATCATCCAAAAACATATTGATTTTACATTATTCCCTTTAATTGTTATCAGAATGAAAACATTTGAGTTTATCATTTCTATATTTTAGTTTCACATTTCCATATTAATGTATTCTTTCATATTAATGTTTTAATTTATTTCATTATTTTATTACTAACATAATATTTGTTTTCTTATATAGGTAAATTTTTTTCCTTGAGTTCGGATGCTTTGTTCGAAAAAAAATACCGTGGATGAAAATTTTTGAGAATGAATAACAAATATCGAAGGATAAAACATTAATGTTTATAACTGTTGTTGGATAATTGTAATTGTAACCATGTAAAACATTGTTTGAAATGTATATAGTAGTGTGTTTTTTGTATTCATGATGTTAAGTAAATTTATATAGCATTGTTTGTAAAAATATTGTGTGAGGGTGTTGTTTTGTATAGGTGTGCAGGTGTTGTTTTGTGCAGGTGATGGTTTGTGCAGGTGCTGGTTCTGCAGGTGCAGGGGAAAGAGCCTTTATCATTGCTTTTTTGATCGCTGATAAAGGGCACCTTTATCTGCGCTATCTTGAGTGCTGATAATAGGTCCCTTTATCAGGGCTCAAGATAGAACTAATAAATTCACCCCTTTATCAGTGCTAGAGATGCGCTTTAAATGCTGGTGAAGATAAAGGGGGGGGGGTCCCCTTTATCAGCGCTCTGAAAAGCTCTGATAAAGGTGACCTTTATCAGCGCTAAAAAAAGCACTGATAAAGGCACCCCTTTATGAGAGCTTTTTTAGCGCTGATGAATGTCTCCTTTATCAGCCCTTTTCGGAGCGCTGATAAAGGGGACCCCCCCTTATCTTCACCGACATTTACAGCGCTTTTCTAGCACTATTAATGTTGATTTTTAGCACTGATAAAAGGCCAAGTTGTAGTAGTGACATGAGAAAAAAGATGACAAGAAAAGGTTAAATGATGAAATATTGGAATATTCACTCTCATTTCTAGAATTTCATTCCCCTTAACTATCATTTCCTCATCATTAGTCAAAACATGTTTGTATTATTTCCACAATTATCATGTTGGGATTTGGTATGTTGTATCAACTATTAAGGGAATCACATCCTTCATTAGAGTAGAAAGTATAAAAGACATCTCTAACCTGGTAATTACCCAATCATCTCCATTCATGGTTACATATGAAGTTCAACATGGGTCAATATAATTACAAAAAAATTAATTTATAGGTCTTAGAGAAACAAACCTTCTTCCATATATTCCTTCATTACTGTGAGATCAGTGACAAAATAATCTATCAAATCCAGGATCTCTATGAGGTTGACCATAGGCTTTGAATTCACATGGATGATAGAAAAAACATTAGGTTTAAGGGTTGGTTCTATTAATTCCTAGATGTTAACCACTATTGTCTCTCCTCTAACATACCCTTCTTGAATCACCATGGTTATTTGTTCTTGAGGATTTGGAACTCTCGAATTTGGATCCCCCATAACACCATCCACTAGCATTTTTACAAGGATTATGACTATCCAAATAAAGTCTAACCTCTCATGATATTCTCCTATTACTAATTTCCAAGAGGGAACTTCTAGAATCACAAAGTTCATATGTCTCTAGAATATTATACCCCTAGAATCTAGAACCACTACAGCATCATCCAGTGACCTTGCATATATAAAGGAAATAAATAGTGAAATAAGGCACTCCTTTGGATCTAAAGTCCCTTGTATTTCCCCTTATTCCACTTAGGTAGATTTCCCTTATGGTAGCATAGGTGTTACACACTCCTATAAGTTTATACCCTTAGTATTATGAAACTCAGGACAATATCTAAAAAAACCAATACCTCAATATAAATCACAGGAATAATTAAAGAGATGAGTGAGAAAGTGCAATACTTGCTCACTAGTCCAAAAGTGAATATATATTGATAGAAATTTTTCCAACCTATTCCTAGTGTACTCCCAAGAGGTTAATCCCATGATATAATTAGTTGGTGTTGGTTGATATGGGAGTGATCCCTCAAGATCAATAATTACTACCCTTATGTGCGCCACCATGAAATGGGTGCCTTCAATTTTAACAAGTTCATCTATAGGAGTACATAAATTGATTATTATAACTTTGTTGGAATACTGTATAAAATTTGTGGGTGAACTTGTTTCCTTGAATACCTATAAATTCAAGGGAATGGATTAGAATATTACTTCAAATGATAACACAAAATATGTGAGGGGAAAAATATATTTCCTCTACCTAAGAAGTGATATCCTCCTCATCAGTTGCATACACCAGAAAAGTCAACATATCAAGGAACCAATCCATATAAAATTTCTTAACTTTATGAGACTATATCATGAAATTAAGATATCTAAGGCTAGATTTAACCTCCTCCAGATAGTCTTCAAAGTAAACATTGGTATTAGTGGTCACATACCTGAAATATTTCAATACAATATTCTCTACTTGGAGTATTATCTAAACCTCCTTATAAAATATCATACTCCTAAAAGAATCTGATTACTTAATTGAAATTAGGGAAGAGGAATCATAAAAAATATATAGAGGAGGAGGAATCATTCTTGTTTAAGGATTGGGATCTAGTTGTCTGATCTACTTCCTTAAAATATATGAGATTTTAGGATTTATTGGAGAAAGCCTTTTGTGAGGCCTCTATTCTTTAAGTGGTTGTTCCTATTCTCCTTCAATTTCTAATAAAACTTTATTAGGGAACCAGTTCATCTAATTTTATGCGTTGATTTTACTGAATACAAGACTCACTATTATTTTTTGAAGGACCAAACACAACTTTAGCTGGTGGAAGGACCACCTGAATTCATGTCTTCCCTATGTAATCATAAGCTATAATTTCCATGTGACCATCAAATTATTTTATATTCTCATACTAATGGATGGAGTGGGGAAAATTTTATAGATATAAAGAAATTTTTTCCTAAATTTACATGGTGAATACCCCTAACATATTAACTCCCCATTGATCTAGGAAACTAATATGAATTCTCTTAATGATGTGAGATACCCTTTTTCTCTATGACTACCAGTTGTGTTATATATTATAACTCTGGTTTTAGGATTGTATGGAATGCAAAAAAAATAATTTGTGTTTATTCAATGTGCTTTTCATACCATGATCATCTAATGTCGATAGATTGACTCCACCAATGAATTATAAATACAACCTAAAGAAATATTCTTGGATTGGTTAGTTATTTATAAGTTCTTATCCCCACATGTGACTTTTAATCCAAACCTAGAAGATTTTTAATGGTCCAATATGTTTAAATGGATCCTTACCCTTGGTTATATGTCCAAAGAGATTTTATAATTTCACCAACATTGGAACTTCCAGATTTATTCTCTTCCTAGTCACTAGCTGGGAAGCCATTATGAAATTTATGACCCTGGTTCTAATGTGGGAATTAGGAAATTGAAACAAGTAGTTTTTAAATAACATGGAAAATAAGGATGCCAAGTGTACCAACCAATAAACCCTAGTGGTGAATTACCTACCACATTTAGAAAAATAAACCTCTTCTAGTGTTATATAATATGCATCTGGAATTACATGAGTTTTATGGGTGGGATAAGTTCTTGGACTCTTAATCCTAGACTCCTAACCATTTCACATGATAAAAAACTAGACTTAATTTGAAAAATTAACATCCATATTTTGGATAAGTTCTTCCCTCAATATGTTCTATGACATTACATGAAACTTTATCATAAGTGTAGGAGTCCTATTTATGTTTTATAATAGATACAATATAGGGATTAAATATTCATATATTTACCCCATTATTGGTGCCCCTATGATCATGAATACATCCTAGAGACTGATAAAAAATTCTTTGTGCACCAAATGAATGGTTTTTTTTATCAAGACTCCACCTACTGAACATATTTCGGATGCTATGTTTGTTAAATTATTAAAATGTATATGAGACCCAAATTGCTTGAAAAAGTCATACAGCTCAAAGTTATTGGTTTAACTTCTCATAGATCTTCCTTACCCAAAACGGCCACCCATAGTCTATTCTAAAATTTCCTTTTAGTTAAAGATCCTAGATTAATAGCCACCATATCTTTTAGTCAGTTGTGTTATTCTTCAAGATAGACCCATAATTATGAATATCTAGCTCAGGCACTCGTCATACTTCCTCTAGTGGAAAGGGAGTATAACCCAAGACATATACTCCAGAAAAATTATCCTCCATAATGAAATTCCCCTTTTATGAAATATTTGTTTGGGTAGATTTCTAATATAAGTTGATTCGGGTAATTGGTTGTTTTTTAGGTTTCAATGCATGAATGGAAACATTTTCTAGCAGCATGAATCTATAAATTGTAAGCATATAAAACATTAAATAATCCCAAATAATAACACCCATATGTTCTAACAAGAAATTATGGCTTGAGTAAACATGTATCTGAACATCATCTTTAAATATTTAGATCACGACATTCCTCGTATCTTAATCAGTATAGAGGAATTTTTTAAAGTCATTTTTTTCTAATAGAAACAAGAATTAGTTAAGTTTAGTAATTATTTGTACAAAAAATTGAAAATACCACTTTTACGTATAGAAATCACACATGTCATATAGTAAGTACATGATTCGACTAAATGCTATGAGAGTCACATTATTGCTACATGAGGCTCTAAGTATTTTTTTACTAGAAAATCTTTGCATACCAAGTTTGTGAGTTTATCCATGATAATTTTTTAAATCATGAACATGAAGGAAATCCTCTATGTGAAGTGAATATTGAGTACATGAGGGCTCGAGTCATCTATAAATAATCCTTGAGAAACCGAGTCATCCTTAAAGTATCCATGAGAAACCATTAATGAATGAGGGGCCCAAAAACATATATATGGGAGACTAACACACATAGGGACCACATAGAGTTCCTTTAGGACACTTTACTTACTTTGAATCAAATTTTTTCATGTCGATCGAACCCAAATCTAAGGTGGGGGGGGGGTTTGAGGAATAAAAAATGTAAAAGACTCCATAAACACTAAATATATAAGAGATCAATGGAAAGATCATAATTGAGTTAAAATAAGAAAAGTAGAATACCTTTTCAAATCACTATCATCCCTTCATAAAATAAAATCTCTCTTTCAAGAAGCATGCCACCCTTCCTAAAGTGCCAAAATAATCCTTTATGGAGTTTAAATTTTGAAAACCCATGTTGTTTATAGAGTAAAGGTGAGGTATTTTATGGAAAATATAATTTCTACATAAAGAATCATCATATTTGAACCTACTTCACTAATTCAAAGTCACCCATGAAGTATCTT
Organism: Viscum album; assembly: GCA_963277665.1. NCBI lineage: Eukaryota > Viridiplantae > Streptophyta > Magnoliopsida > Santalales > Viscaceae > Viscum > Viscum album. Next base: position 1,564,650,509 of record OY728150.1, read on the forward strand.
CATTATGAAATCTGATTATATACAGCCAAATGTGGTGATTTGGGGCCCACTGTAAAGCTCCTTCATCACAAACTCTCATCATATATGGATCTAAGGAAGTGATTTAAGGACCATCATGAAAATTATTAATAGATAGTTATGATTTGTGTCTATATACTCCATATTTGTTCATTCGTTTTATTAAAGTGGTTACATATTACCCCTATAAATACCCCGTACCCTCCTCTAAATAAAAGAGTCATGGAACTTATTTAAAGATAACAACTACATGTGATTTTGTAGTTAATGCCCAAAGATAAAAAATAATGATGATGTTTCTCAATGAATCACTTCCTTCATGAAGAACCTTGTGAGAACCTCCTTTTCAAGGCACTCCATGATCATCTCCCTCACAATGAACTATAGATAGAACCTCATTTACAGGATTACCCCATGAAATTCATTTATATAGGTTGGCATAAATAACATCCTTTCTAGAATCCACCTCTATTCCATAAACTATGAAATCCATGTTCTATTCACATAGAAACTTCTCTTATGTGAACCTAGTGGACTTAAGACAATGAACTTGCCTCTTTCTAGTGATTCTAATTTCTGTAGTGTTTATTCTCCCCATTACTCTTCAAAAATCACCCAAATGGAGTAAAAAATGGACCTCTCCAATATCATATCTTTTACCAGGTCAACTAATCAGGACAAACCATCCTAATGACCTTTATGGCCTCTTAAATCCAAGTTTAAAAACCTAAAAAAGCCAAATAAATACCTTCTCCAAAACCACTAGACATAAATGATCAGATCATTGGGTATACTAGATTTTCCTCCTTCAATCATGTATTCCCTTGATAAAAGGACATTCAAGAATTTTCCTCCTAGATAGATGGAACCATCATGGTGATAACATCCATGTATCCCTAGGATAATTAGGATATCTATTGAGAAGAAACTAGTACAATCTCTACTATATCAAGATACCCATCTTTGATATTTAAGTGTAGGATTTTATAGCCATTTCCACTCAATAAAATATGATTCAATGATATTACTCACAAGGTGTAGGCCCCAACCATGTTCCCATTGATGATTTCATCACCAAGAAACATCAAAGAGCCAGATACACCAGCACATGAGGAACACATATTCATGTGTAAGCCTCACTAATTCTCTCCCAATTCCCAATTAGCACATTGGACCTCTTAACATTAATAGACCCCAACTCTTCTCACATTAACACAGGTCATCAATGAGGTCGGACATTAGGGAAGCCCATGTGTAAGAACCAGTCAATCCTATATTTTTACTTCTTTTATGACACAAAAATCCTATTTGAATGATTTAAAACTACATGAAAACATCCTTACCAAATAATGATAAGTTGTATGGTATGTTACTATCACATGAACTTAAATTTTATGCCCCAAACTATGTGTGATTTGATTCATATTTTATTAGGATAAGTAGGATGCCTTCTTAAGGTTTAAACCCAACATCATTTCTATATACATCATTCCTCATCGGTCTATATTCTCTATAATCCTAGACATCCCTACTCATTAGGTCGTATTCCATCTAAGACCCCTCACCTTCCTTGGGTCTATATTCCCCATGAAATCATCTTTATGGGTATATATTCCTCATAAAATCACCCAATTCATATACAATCTATATTCCCCATGAGATCAAACATACTTTCACTAGGTCCATATTCCCTAATATCTGTTCCCATTAATCCATATTCTATATGTGTCCATATTAAGCTCGGTGGGCTATATACCCAATATCCAAACAAACCACATATCTCTGGGGGAAATATTCTCTATGAAATAAACCCATACTTATTTGTTCATATTCTCTTTGTGGTAAACCATAAAGGTTCACTCTTGTATTAGTCCAACACTAACCATTGTTAGACACCTTTCACCTTGAAGTCCACTATGTTAGACTTTAAACTACTTGGAATAGTTCCTTGTCACACGAAATTAAAAGGTACGATGTATCTTGCTAAGTGGCACTAAAATTTGTGGGTTTTGATTCCCCTCATAGGGATAAATAATAATCCCTTATTAAGGGTTTGATCCCATTACCATAAACAACTACTACATCCCAAGATGGTAATAAAATATAGAGTACCCATCCATTTGGCTTTAAGTAGAAAAAAAAATAAACTACCAAGAAAAAATATAGAACCTATGATATATAGATGCTACTGTCAATGTCTAACCTCTACTATATATATATATTCACATTTATAGAGAACCTTTAATATATATAGATGTTCACATCGATGTGTTTTGACATTTGATCACCAACACGGTGGTAACCAATCCCACAATGGAATTTTGGAATGATTCATGAACATATATTAAATCTATAATAGAGTCCCAAAGTAGGTGATAATTCCCCCCTAAATGGCATGATGAGATTGATCTCCCATCCTCTTAACCAATTCATAACTCAAGCATCACTAGTAAATTCCCAATAACCACATGCCTTTGGAAAGTGGGTTTGTTTCAACTCAAAACAAAATGCTTGTACATTTTCACATCATAAACAGAGGAAATTTTCGATTTTTTCAATTAAAAATTGATCCATATATAGAATAATAATATTTCCATATTATGATTTTAATTTTTGATGATGGTTGAAAAGATATGTAGTTTATGAGAACTTGATATTGAACCAATTTCCTATTTTATATGTGAGATGGATTTGGTATAGGGAATTGAACATTATAGAAAGTTTGACATATAGCTATTAGAATAATGAACAAACTACTATCCCAATAGTGGATAATGAAATAAAAAACTTGATTAATGGTGATTTTGGAACTATATCACAAAATAATTAAGATTGTATCATAATAAGGGGTATCTTTATGATTTTATATAGATTAATACAAGAGAGAATAAGATTGAGAAATCTAATGTGTTTCATGATTTAATGGAAGATATAAATCTTGAGTTGTATAAAGGATGTATAAAATATATATAATTTTCCATTTTACTGAATTTTTTCCATATTAAGTGTTTATTTGAAATTATAGAGAACGAAATATTGATTATATTGGAGTTGATGAATGATGCACCAGTTGAAGTTAAGATTCCTAAATCATTTTATGAGATGAAGAAAGAATTTAACAAGATAGATCTCAATTATAAAAAGACATGTTCATATATCAATGACTATATCTTGTATTGAGGATATGATTCAGATAGATAAGATCATAAAATATGTCATACTTCTAGATGGAAATCATTGAATCATGATGAATGTTTGAAATGATATAGTATGATGATGAATAAAAATAAAAATTATGCAAATATTTTATTTTACTTTCAATTAATACCAATATTGAAAATATTATTCTTATATTCTAACATGATAGAGAAAATGAAGTGAAATTCTATGGGAAACAACAATGATGAGTTTTATTACATTCATGGGATTCAAAAATAATGAAAATCCTTTGATTTTTTATATCCAAATTTCTATTAAAATACAAGGAATGTGTTTTTGGGATCAGATACAGATGGATTTAATATATTCAAGACTCTAAGTACAATATATTACATATGGAAATTTATTTTGATCCATTACAATCTACCTCCATATATTTTTATGCAACAAAATTATTTCATTATTTCTATGATCATTCTAGGAAAGAACATTATTGGAAATAAAATTTATGTATACCTTCAACCACTTATAGAAGAATTCAAAGAGTTATTGAGTAATGGTGTAGAAATACATGATGCATTTAAAACTAAAATATTCAAAAATGTGTGCTTCTATAATGTGTACATTGCAGATTTCTTTAGATTAAGAAATTTTTTTGGTTGGAACACTCACACTAACTAGGCATATCATGTTTTTAACTTTGAATTAGAGCCTAGAAGACTACCTTATAGAAGAAACTTGTGCTTTATGCTTCATCATAAATTTTTCGATAAATCTCAAAGATATCAGTTTTACAATTTATAATTTGATAGAGAAACTGATTTGAGGCCACAACCAAAATTGTTATTAGGTTAATAAATCATTTTATAATTATCAACAGTTGATGTAAATTTGGGAAATCATATCATCTAAATGTTTTTTGGAATATAACTCAAAACTCATTAGAAGAAATTGATGAACAAAAATGGAAGAAACAAAGTTTTTTTCAATCTTCCTTATTAGGAATTTCAATTATTACATCATAATCTTGATGTTATGAATATTGAAAATAATGAATGTGAAATATTGGTTTTTTACAATATTGAACGAGTAGGGAAAATCAAAAATCATCTTAACACTCTTAAAGACTTATAATAAATAATGTAAAGCATTATCTATTGGAAAATGATAATATAAAGTATCATGCCACATTTCTTTCATTGAAAAATCCACAAAAAGATGTTTTCCTTCAAATACTTAATAAATTTAAAGTACTTGATTGATATTAAATTAATGTTTCAATATGTGTTGAATTAAAACATCATATGTTACATGGGTTTAAAATTCATAACTCACATATTTTGATAGAGAAATTTCTACATTTTTATTGTTTGAATTATTACCTGATAAAATAAAAATAGTTTTAATTAAGTTTATTGCATTATTTAAATAGATTTGTGAGAAAACATTAAACACCATTAATCTTGAAATTATTCAAGAAAGAATTATAATAAAGCCTTTTAATTTATATATGATATTCCCTTCATCATTTTTTACTATGATTGTTCATCTATATACTAAATTAATAAAGGAATTTAATGTTCGAAAGACCATACAATATCAAGATATATATCCCATAGAGAAGTATTTTCATCTTACTTATTTATCATTACAAAATTAAAATTCTCATTATCATTTCATATATTGATTATTATAATATATTCATTTTTAATTAGTTATCTAGGTTATTTGAAGTCTTTTGTGAGAAACCAATCTCAAGCATAAGGATTTATTATTGAAGATTATATGAAAAAAATTTGGATCACATTTTGTTTGATTTATTTGGATAATATTGATAGTTTCAATGAAACAAAGTAGAGTTCATACACGATCATGGATATGTGATGCCCAATAGTGATATTACAGATCCTTTCATTGAAGAATTGAACACATGTGTAAAGAGATGACTTTAAATTCAAACATGAAATGAGAAAGAGATAAAAAAATATTAATAAAGACATAATCTATTGATTTTCATGTCATGTAAGATCATAATCTGTTTCAAATTAATAATATGGTGATATAATTATCTTATATAACTAATGGTATTTTATATTTATACATATATATCTTGAATGTTGATAATTGAGTTGTAGTGTTAGATGATTTGAAATATTTGGCTCAAGGAACTTTGATGTAGTGTAGGATATTCAATGGTTATAATATTAATGGCTTCGATTTTTGTACATTTTTTCACGAGGAAGGTTTGAAACACAAAATAGTGGAATCCTCACAAAATTCATAGTTTTGGGATACTATAGAAATCTTATTGACATTATCAAATTAAATTAACTGGGATAATTTTTAGTTGTGTTATTCAAATGCAAGTGGGTCAATATTTATATGGATATAAGGAAAGATTTGTTACAATTTACTTATGTTAACTTATCTTGACTAATCGATACTAGTGAGCATGACAAACATGATCCACATATTTTGGATTCATAAGATAACATGGTGGGTTATAAGGATAATAGAGTCAATGAAGGGTGGAGTGTTTTATTCCATGTCCACCAAAAAGACTTGTATGATATGGGTGATAAAGTTGAAGAATTATTTTCTAACAATGAACCCTATCAAAAATAGGAGATTGATCTATCTATCTATGATGATATTGAAATAATAGATCTTTAAAGGGTTGGTAAATATGATGAAATCATGTTAATGGTAAAGGATGAAAATAATACAGTCAATGATTAAATAATTGATTGTATACTTAGTATTCCATTAACTTATATATTATTTATTTATTTAGAATACATGAATTAATCTATGTACATAAATTTCAAAATATTTTATTATTTTATATCATATATCATTTTATAACATTTTTTTTCTATTCTTTTTTGATGTAGTGATTCTAAAAACCAAATAATTTAAAGACACAAAAAGGTCTTCCAAAACTTCTATGTCATCAGACCCATCTGATACACTCAAAACATCATTTGGTATGCTACTTAATATTGGTTTCCCCACTTTTTTCAATACTTGACTCCAATAAATTAACAAAAAATATCAAAACATATCACTCCTCATAAAATTAATTTTCTTAACACCCTAAGATTTTATTTTCTAATTCATTCTACCTTGTAAATATCTACACTATAAGGTTTCACTTACCACACTATATAGTCCCACTATCATCACCTAAATAAAAATTCCAAATCCTAATACCCTATTAAGACTACCCACTAAAAATTATATCAAATATTTCAACTTGAATTACTAAAATTAGGCTTAGCATGTTATAGAATATATTAAGTCTAATCCAAACAATTAGTTTCATATTTTTGTAATAAATTCTATAAAAAATAAAAAATTCAATATAGTTGGACGCTATAGACATAGGTATTATAATTTCTCACAAAATGGTTTTATATCTATAGTTAGTGAATTTTAATTTATGTTTCTAAATATATACTCACCCCAAACCAATCATTGTGTTTTTTTAGATACCAATGTATTGATGAATTCTACTTCAAGTATATCGAGGGTATCATATAGAATAGTTGAAGAGTGGTCATCAACATAGCATATGGTATCATAGTTGTTTTCATGAGGTCATTGGAGGCTAACCATGATTGGTATGTAATTGTTAATCTGTAAAAATAATTTATTTCATATGTATACTAATTGTGCCATTGACATGTATGGGGTGTTTATAGATGATTCTAGAGGCCTGTATTAGTATATATTGGGGAAATTACTATAGGATATGACATCCCTTTCCATCATGTATCATGATTGTAGGAAAATTCTCATCACTTGGAATAATTCATTTTTTGATAAATAGGTAAAATTATGTCAAAAAATTGATTCTAGTTTATTTTATTTGACATTCCTATCAAATATAAGCCTAATTATTTTTCCATTTATATTTTAGAGAATGATTAGGAGAATTCCTCCAAGAATGGCATCCCTTATGTGAGTGGTACTGAATCTATTAAATTTATTTTAATATGTTTAAATTAAATATATTTTTTATACATAATTTGTAATTAAAACTAATTTATTTTGAAAATTTTATTTTAAAAAATAATTAGATGCACTAGAGGCTATTTTTTTATAATAATATCATGATCATGGATCATCTGGGGTAAGGTAACCTAGATTAATGGGATAGAACTGATGTTGGATCCCTATGTTCTTGTGTTTTATTTTTTTAGCAAACATATATATTCTACATTTACAACATTTTACTAAAACAAACATATTTATGTATTTAAAATATTGTTTGATATAATCTTTTTAATTGATTTATCTTTTTTATTTTGTTTAACTATTAAAGGAAATGAATTTTATATATTTTGAATATATCTATGTTTTAAATTGCAAGTAATAGAATATTTATATGCTCCTATTACTTATTAGATTTTTAAAGAGTTTAGCGATGTTTTAAACAACCAAAAAATTTAAAAAGTATAACTAATTAATTAGTGGTGGTATTGATCACCAATACTCACTTCTAAATTGTTTATAGATAAAATTATTTACCATTAGACCACTACAAAATATTTTCATAGTAGTTGTAAGTGATGATAACATATGAAAATACATATAACTAAGTTTACCTCCATAAAAATATTTAACAACATTTATAAATACCACTAAATATTAAAATAATATCGGAATTTAAACTGTTGTCACCATTATAGTGGAAATTTCAATATTTATACTAATTATGGATTCACAATGATTCTGAAAAATTAGCACTGATAATAAAACCCACCACTGATTAATATCAATCTCTGTAAACCATGACAATTTTATAAAATGTCACAAATCAATTAGAAATAGTTTAAACTACCACATAATTCAAAAAAACTGCTACTAGAAGATTTTTTCCTTATGATGACACATTTTCCCATGACATAAAGTGGCCATTAGACATTAAACATGTCAACCCATTATAGGCCATATCATACATTCATGATTCTCCGAAATAGACTTACCAGGTCGATGAATAGATTACATGTAATTCATTTAGTAGATAAGAATAGTGAATGTCACTTGACTAAGCATGTCCATTAATTTCCTCAGTCTAATTTAATAAAGTACCTAGATGTATTTTCTCATTATACAGAGGGAAAAACACCACATCAGTTGATATCTAATGGCTCACATGACCAAAAAATTACCTAACCATCCCTAATTGTCGTAACCACATGGCCTTAATAATAATTGTATCAAAGTATGGAGGTTCTCATGCTAGGTATCTCACAAACCTTATGTGATTATAATTATAATAAGCATACACCCCTAAGTATATCAATGATTGAAACATAAAAATTTCTTGCATATTTTAAAAAAAATCAATGGTTTTATAATGGTTTTAATGTAAATGCTCATGAATTTCAATGTTTTATTAAATTATGGATAATTTGAATTGTGGAATTAAAATGAACTAAAAAGAATAAACTCCTTAGGAGTTAAAATTGTGAATTTATTTTCAATATTATGTTCAAAAACTTTCTCTAAGTGTTTATATATTTCAGATAAAAAAAGGGGCCCAATCCTAGAAGGCCCTTAACTATTGACCCACAACCACTAAGACCACCCCCAGGGGGCAGTCTAGAGAAGCAAGTAGTAGGGAGAGCCCACATGGGCTAGAAGAGGCCACACGGGGGGGGGGGGGGGGGGCATCAGGCCTATGGATGGACCATGGGGATAAATTCCATGGGACATACATTATTAGGATAAAGCCCAAGGGAGCGTCGAACCGTGGTGGTGAAACCCACAGAGTGATGGGGGGAAGGAGTAACTGGCATAGGGCAGTGCATGGTGGTGGGTGGGAGTCCTCTGGATCCCATGTGACTTTATTACGATGGGATCCCTACAAATTTTCTTCTAAAGAAGCACGCCCCCACATCATAGTTTCAATGTGAGGTATAATTTTAACAAGTATTGTACACCTTTAAAAAATAAAATGCATGCACCCCCGCTCAAAATTTTTACACACCCCACTCAGACACTATGGATCCACCATCTCTACCACTTGTCCTCACCATCCTCCACTGAAACTATTGGAGAACTCCATAGATGATGTTTTCAAAGATCTGGGATGAGTATTATGCCACTAGAAAAGCACTCAGACTCCATGGATCATCTCTTGCACCCTTGGTGACCTACAAGAGCCAATTCAAGGCTCATCCATCCACTGATAAAGCCTAATTAGGAGGAGTCTCTACTACCGTTTCTACACTCCGACTGCCACACCAGTAAGGAACGTAGTGTCACTCGACTCCATTAAGTCCACCAGAGACACTATTATAGATTTTTACTAATGGTGAACTGTAAGACACCATTGGAGATTTTTCTTAATGGTTACTCATGAGAAACCATTAAGCCTAAAGGTGACTCATGAGACACTTTTGGGCCAACAGTGACTCATGAGCCGCTATTGAAGCTAATGGTAACTCTTGAACCACCATTGGAATCAACAGTGACTCAGGAGCCACCATTAGAACCAAAAATGACTCGTGATCCACTGTTGGAACCAAAGGTGTCTCATGATATACTGTTGAGGCAACGATGACTCATGGTACACTATTGAGATCTTGCTACCACCGAGCATACCATATGTCTCCACCACCTTCAAACCATCATACAACCACCTTAGAATCACCATAGGAGCTTAGTTTGAGCTCACATTACACCACTATAGTGCCAATGGGATCATCATCTTTGACTCCCTTTATCCCAATTTGAATTAATCAACTCATCTGGATACTATGAAGGATGGATGAGGTTTTATGAAAGCTGTGGTTGGTCACCATTTCCATGCCACAATGATCCCACTGTCGATCACCACCATAAAGAAAAATTGACTCATCTGGCCATTATGAAGGTGAGATGAGAATTGATGAAACCAGCTACCACACATGCCATGTCACATCCACTAAGTGTCTTTTACATTCAATCACTACCACCTTTCCACTCCACATCTCTAAGATCCGCACTCCATTTCCAAAGCACCAACACTATCCATGCACTCATTACACATGTTATGGGGAGGGGCTGAATCAATTCCATATCCACCAGAAGATTTTAAAGCATCCAAGTGATTTGGGTGTTTCCAAATTGACACCATGAGTATCAAGGATCTTAAATATTTAAATTTAAATGCAGATATTATAGTACGGAGGAATATTTGAGTGATATTTGAAGAAACCCAAAGGTAGTCCTCACTACCTATAAAAATTGGAGGAATCCCATGGGTGAAAGGGATGGGTTGAGGACATGAAGGAAGAAACAACTATTATTGATATAGAGACTTTGTTTTTAATATTTTATTTCTTTATGCTTCCATTATGTCTTCTACCTCAAATAGCTTCATTGTTTCCTTTTCAATAGAGGGGTAGACCCTTTTTGTGATTAGGTGAAGGGGAGGTAACCCTTTCTAATGTTGAAATCTTAGTTCTATAAAATTCATCTATCTCTTTTGGTTTATTTTCAATTTATGAATTCAGAGTTTTAATGGGATGAGAATGTGTTTTTTTCAAATATAGTCATTCTTCAAATTTCCTTGATTAAATAATTTTATTCTCCCTCTTCACTGCATTAGATCTCATCCGTTGGGTGATACAGTGTTAGGGAGATAAGTTCTAAGTGATTTATAAACACTTGGGGAAGAAATGATGGGTTAATATAAGAAATTAGGGTACTCAATTACTAATTTGGAATTACCTAGGTGATTCATGGGAGATTCATTGTGCCTTTAACAATTGGAAGGATAATAGTCCAACCAAGGAAATTGGGAGGACTAATATCACTATCAACAAATTTTTAATCAAGGGTGGAAAATGATAAATTATTATTTATCCATTTGTTAAACTAATTAACCAAAATAAAATATTGAATTTCAAAAGGTCCATGATTAAATTACATAAGGGAATACAAACCAAAAACCCATCTACTATTCACTAAATTAATCTTAATAAACAAATTATCTTTCTTCCTAGTCATTCAAATTCTTTATTTTTAATTTACTTTTTTTCATTTGTGACATCTTGATTCAAAATAGCGCTCTTGGTAGATGAGTAAGTTCATACCTACCACTACACCCTCAGGGGGGAAATAAATAGATTTTTACTCACCCCATGACTGGGTGGTTTTAAAACTTAGTGTTGTTGTTGGGGATTAGGTGTTCAATGAAACCCAAAAATTGCATGAATACGACCTTCAATGATGAAATTTGAGATCTTGACCTCGAGATCAAGAGGAATTTTCTTGGTAGTCTTAGGGATATTAACCTAGATAACCATATCAAACAAATCAAATTACCAAACTCAAGTGACGCATAAAGTGCTCACTCTGAGCCAACATCCATGGAACTTGAGCCACAACAGACCCTAAGGGGCCTTTATACCACAAAATTTTCCAATAAAAATAATCAATTGACCATGTTTGTACAACATAATGATTTTGAATTTTGAGTCAATATGATTCCTGTGTTACCCAAGTTTCATGGCCTTGCAAGAGAATAACTTGAACAACACATCTAGGACTTCATTAATATATGTTCAAGCTTAAATCCAAGAGGATTGGTGGAGGAACAAGTCAAGTGGAGGGTATTACCCTTTTCACTGGAAGGATCTTACAAAGAATGGTTGTATAGACTAAAACCTAGAGAGATCCATGATTGGAATGATCTCAAAATAAGTTTAATGTAGAGATTCTTCCCAGCCTTCCAAATCGTTGTAATAATAAAGGAGATCAATGCCATCAAAAAAACTTTTGGAGAGACCATCTATGAATATTGGGAAATATTCAAAAAGATATGTACATGTTTTCCTCACTAAAACATGGAATACCACCACTTAATAGTCTTCTTCTACCAAGGGATACTAGAAAATAATAGAAACCTCTTAGATGTATCATCCAGAGGAGCCTTAATTGATAAATTACCCATGTAATCTAGGATCCTAATTGAGAATATTTCTCATAATTCCCAAAAATTTGGAATAAGAGGTATAAGCACAAGATACATCTAAGAGGTAAAATCTTCCGACTCATCACCATTGCTTGAAACCAATATGGAGGAATTAACAAGCCTTGTAAGGTTAATGGAAGTGAAACAATTGAATAAATAACCTTCCCTACCTTAGGTATGTGGTTTATTTTCATCACCCCATCACTCATTGATCAGTGTGCAGAGGTGCAGGGTATGAAGAGATGTATAGTTACATTCCAACCAAGAAAGTTTCAATAGAACTAACCACGAAGGGATGGGAAAGCCTAAAAGGGATATGGGGGTCAACAAAGTCATACTAGACCCCCTTTTCAACAAAAATTCCAAAATACACCCCCTTTCCAACAACCATAAAAGAAACAATACCAACAACAAGACTACCAACCACCACTATTTCAATAAAAAATCCTATAGATATCCTTCATCCAGTGCACCACCATTGGAATGAAGTAATGGAAAAAATACGGAGGAGTTAAAAAATACAGTAAAATATTTTTCAAATAAATTTGATAATCTCATGGATATGCTATCCAAAACCTAGGAAAACTTTTAACTCAAACAATCTCAAACCCAAAGGAAAGTGTAAAAATGATCCTCATAAAGAGTGGAAAGGAGATATATCAACCAAAACCTAAGGAAATACAAGATTAACTAGAAGAAGGTGATTTTGGAAATTTTATAAATTTTAGTTAGATTCTAGAAGACAAATCCACTCCACCAACAGAAAAGTGAAAAAAGGAAGAGGAATAACTCAAGAAAATATTTAGGAAGGAAAGATCATAAACTCAATTTCAAAAACAATAAAGGAAGAAGAAAGATACCCCCTTCCATTCCCTAACATATTTTTAGAATACAATGATATTTAGAAAGAGAAACTTCAAAAATAAATCCATGAGACATTTCAAAAAGTTGAAATTAATATACCCCTCTTGGAAGCCATAAAGAAAATCCCAAAACACTACTGGAAAAGTAGGCTATACTAATGGTTTATAACCATTGCTATAGGCTAGAAAACCGTTGTTATAGGGTATACCAATGTTTTTCCAAACCATTGGCCAGTAAGGCATGGGGAAATCCCTTTACCAATGGTTTCATTTAAACCGTTGGTATACTTGCTCGAGAATTCTGGAAAAACTTGTACCAACGGTTCTGAACCGTTGGTAAAAGTTTTTCCAGATTTCTGGAAAAAGCTTTACCAACAGTAGTAAACCGTTGGTATAAGTTTTTCCAGATTTCTAGAAAAAGATTTACCAACGGTTCAAAACCGTTGGTAAAGAGTTTCCCAAAACTGCTGCACAGCAGTGCCCAGAAGCCCCCCCAGAAGCTACACCTGCATAAAAAAACAGTGCACAACAGCCCTCAGTATACCCTCCACTATACACCTGCATAAAAAATATCACAAAAGACACATACAGACTTCAAACAGTATAGAAAAAACCTAAAATATCTCAAAAAAACACATATGACAACAATCATCCGGTGGTAATTCACCTCACCCATCAAATTCTAATAGGCAGAATAGTTTGATAAATATCTATTAGAGTTGAATAAGACATTCAAATTGACTCAAATCCCATTTTTTTGTGATACTAGGTTTGGGTATGTAATGATTTGTGATGAATTTAGCATTGAACATGTATTGTTTATAATATATGGTGAAAAGATATTTTCTTAGGAGTCTCGTCACTTATGACCCCATGAGTGAAACTACCAAACTCATGAAAAAGAGTCGTTGATGAGTGTAAATTTCAGTTGTATTCACTTAAAATGATTTCCTTTTGAAATAAAAGAGATACATTGAGTGGTGTCATCCACACCGTGCCTTGGATTGAGGCGGAGTTGACTCGTACACATCAAAAATGACCCCTGGATACATGTCCTAAAGTATCAACAATATCCGAATGCCTTTGGTCTATTTTCCGTATGTCAGTTGTTGTTTTAACTTAAACTGTTTTCCATTTCAAAGAAAAGTGAAACACTTTGAGTGGTTTCGGCCACACCGCGCCTCAGATTGAGGCGGGGTTGACTCGTACATGTCACAAATGACCCATGGATCATTGTCCTAAATTTTCAATAGAATCCAAAAGTGTTTGATTGGTTTTCCATATGTCGTTTTTTTTACTTAAAAGCGCATCCATTTTAAACAAAAGAAAGACACTTTGAGTGGTGTCAGCCACACCGTGCCTCAGATTGAGGCGGGGTTGACTCATACACGTCAGAAATGACCAATGGATACATGTCCTAAAGTATCAACAGTATCCGAATGTGTTTGGTTAGTTTTCCGTATGTGGTTTTTCTTACTTAAAAGCGCATCCATTTTAAACAAAAGAAAGACACTTTGAGTGGTCCTGGCTACACCGACCCTCAGATTGAGGCGGGGTTGACTCATAAACGTCACATATGACCCATGGATACATGTCCTAAAGTATCAATAGTATCCGAATGCCTTTGGTCCATTTTTCGTATGTCAGTGGTTGTTTTAACTTAAACCGTTGTCCATTTCAAAGAAAAGTGACACACATTGAGTGGTCCCAGCCACACCGACCCTCATATTGAGGCAGGGTTGACTCTTTCATGTCACATATGACCCATGGATCATTTTCCTAAAGTTTCAACAGAATCCAAATGCGTTTGGTCGGTTTTCCGTATGCAAGTTGTTGTTTTCACTTAAAATCATGTCCATTTCAAATAAAAGTTAGACACTTTGAGTGGTGTCGGCCACACCGCGCCTCAGATTGAGGTGGGGTTGACTCGTACACGTCACAAATGATCCATAAATCATTTTTTTAAAGTTTCAACAGAATCTAAAAGTGTTTGGTCGGTTTTCCGTATGTCGTTTATTTTACTTAAAAGCGCATCCATTTTAAACAAAAGACACTTTGAGTGGTACCGGCCACACCGGCCCTCGGATTGAGGCGAGGTTGACTCGTACACGTCACATATGACCCATGGATCGTTTTCCTACAGTTTGAACAGAATCTGAATGCATTTGGTTGGTTTTCGGTTTGTCAGTTGTTGTTTTAACTTAAACTGGTGTTCATTTCAAAGAAAAGTTAGACACTTTGAGTGGTACTGGTCACACTGCACCTCGGATTGAGGCAGGGTTGACTCATACACGTCACATATGACTAATGGATCGTTTTCCTAAAGTTTCAATAGAATCCGAATGCGTTTGGTCGGTTTTTCGTATGTCAGTTGTTATTTTAACTTAAATTGTTGTCCATTTCAAAGAAAAGTTAGAAACTTTGAGTGGTGTCGGCCACACCACGCCTTGGATTGATGCGGGGTTGACTCGTACACATCACAAATGACCCATGGATACATTTCCTAAAGTATCAACAGTATCCGAGTGCGTTTGGTCAATTTTCCATATGTGGGTTTTTTACTTAAAAGCGCATCCATTTTAAACAAAAGAAAGACACTTTGAGTGGTACCGGCCACACCGTCCCTAGGATTGAAGAGGGGTTGACTCCTACATGTCACAAATGGCCCATGGATACATGTCCTAAAGTATCAACAGTATCCTAATGCCTTTGGTCCGTTTACAGTATGTCAGTTGTTGTTTTAACTAAAACAGTTGTCCATTTCAAAGAAAAGTGACACACTTTGAGTGGTCCCGGCCACACCGGCCCTCGGATTGAGGAGGGGTTGACTTGTACACGTCACATATGACCCATGGATACATGTCCTAAAGTATAAACAGTATACGAATGCGTTTGGTCCATTTTCCGTATGTCAGTTGTTGTTTTAACTTAAACTGTTGTCCATTTCAAAGAAAAGTGACACACTTTGAGTGGTCCCGGCCACACCGGCCCTCGTATTGAGGTGGGGTTGACTCGTAAACGTAACATATGACCCATGGATACATGTACTAAAGTATAAATAGTATCTGAATGCCTTTGGTCTGTTTTCCGTATGTCAGTTGTTGTTTTAACTTAAACTGTTGTCCATTTCAAAGAAAAGTGACACACTATGAGTGGTCCCGGCCACACCGGCCCTCAGATTGAGGTGGGGTTGACTCGTACACGTCACATATGACCCATGGATCATTTTACTAAAGTTCCAACAGAATACAAATGCGTTTGGTTGGTTTTCCGTATGTCAGTTGTTGTTTTAACTTAAATCGTTGTCCATTTCAAAGAAAAGTGAAAAACTTTGAGTGGTCCCGGCCACACCGGCTCTCGGTTTGAGGCGAGGTTGACTCTTACACGTCACATATGACCCATGGATCGTTTTCCTAATGTTTCAATAGAATTTGAATGTGTTTGGTCGGTTTTCCGTATGCAAGTTGTTGTTTTCACTTAAAATCCTGTCCATTTCAAATAAAAGTTCGACACTTTGAGTGGTGTCGGCCACACTGTGCCTTGGATTGAGGTGGGGTTGACTCGTACACGTCAAAAATGACCCATAAATTATTTTCTTAAAGTTTCAACAGAATCCGAAAGTGTTTGGTCAGTTTTACATATGTCGTTTATTTTACTTAAAAGCGCATCCATTTTAAACAAAAGAAAGACACTTTGAGTGGTACCGGCCACACCGGCCCTAAGATTGAGGCGGGGCTGACTCGTACACGTCACATATGACCCATGGATCGTTTTCCTATAGTTTCAACAGAATCTGAATGCGTTTGGTTGGTTTTCGGTATGTCAGTTGTTGTTTTAACTTAAACTGGTGTTCATTTAAAAGAAAAGTTAGACACTATGAGTGGTACCGGTTACACTGCGCCTCAGATTGAGGCGGGGTTGACTCATAAACGTCACATATGACTAATGGATCGTTTTCCTAAAGTTTCAACAGAATATGAATGCGTTTGGTCGGTTTTCCGTATGTCAGTTGTTATTTTAACTTAAATTGTTGTCCATTTAAAAGAAAAGTTAGACACTTTGAGTGGTGCCAGCCACACCGCGCTTCGGATTAAGGCGGGTTTGACTCGTACACGTCAAAAATGACCCATGGATACATGTACTAAAGTATCAACAGTATCTGAGTGTGTTTGGCCAGTTTTCAATATGTGGTTTTTTTTACTTAAAAGCGCATCCATTTTAAACAAAAGAAAGACACTTTGAGTGGTATCGGCCACACCAGCCCTCAGATTGAGGAGGGGTTGACCCCTACATGTCAAAAATGACCCATGGATACATTTCATAAAGTATCAACAGTATCTGAATGCCTTTGGTCCATTTACCGTATGTCAGTTGTTGTTTTAACTTAAACAGTTGTCCATTTCAAAGAAAAGTGACACACTTTGAGTGGTCCTGGCCACACCGGACCTCATATTGAGGAGGGGTTGACTCGTTCACATCACATATGACCCATGGATACATGTCCTAAAGTATAAACAGTATCTGAATGCCTTTGGTCCATTTTCCGTATGTCAGTTGTTGTTTTAACTTAAACTATTGTCCATTTCAAAGAAAAGTGACACACTTTGAGTGGTCCCGGCCACACCGGCCCTCGGATTGAGGTGGGGTTGACTCGTACACATCACATATGACCCATGGATCGTTGTCCTAAAGTTTCAATAGAATCCGAATGCGTTTGGTTGGTTTTTCGTATGTCAGTTGTTGTTTTAACTTAAACCGTTGTCCATTTCAAAGAAAAGTGACAAAATTTGAGTGGTCCGGGCCACAACGGCCCTCAGATTGAGGTGGGGTTGACTCGTACATGTCAAAAATGACCCATGGATCTTCTTCATATAGTTGAAACAGAATCCGAATGCTTTTGGTCGGTTTTCCGTATGTCAGTTGATGTTTTAACTTAAACTGTTGTCCATGTTAAAGAAAAGTCAGACACTTTGAGTGGTTTTGGCCACACCGCGCCTCGGATTGAGGCAGTATTGACTCATACACGTCACAAATGACCTATAGATACATTTCCTAAAGTATCAACAATATTCGAGTGCGTTTGGTCAGTTTTTTGTATGTGGTTTTTTTACTTAAAAGCGCATCCATTTTAAACAAAAGAAAGACACTTTGAGTGGTCACAGCCACACCGGCCCTCGGATTGAGGCGTGGTTGACTCATACACGTCACATATGACCCATGGATACATTTCCTAATGTATCAATAGTATCCGAATGTCTTTGGTTGGTTTTCCATATGCCAGTTGTTGTTTTCACTTAAAATCATGTCCATTTCAAATAAAAGTTAGACACTTTGAGTGGTGTCGGCCACACCGCTCCTAGGATTGAGGCGGGGTTGACTCCTACATGCCACAAATGACCCATGGATACATGTCCTAAAGTATCAACAGTATCTGAATGTGTTTGGTCCGTTTTCCGTATGTGGTTTTTTTTACATAAAAGCGCATCCATTTTAAACAAAAGAAAGACACTTTGAGTGGTACCGGCCACACCGGACCTCGGATTGAGGCGAGGTTGACTCGTACACGTCACATATGACCCATGGATCGTTTTTCTATAGTTTAAACAGAATCCGAATGCGTTTGGTCTATTTTCCGTATGCCAGTTGTTGTTTTCACTTAAAATCATGTCCATTTCAAATAAATGTTAGACACTTTGAGTGGTGCCGGCCACTACTTCAAAGCACATTTTCCATATCATCTTCCACATGCATAAACATGAAATACATGGCTAACTAAGAAAGCTAAGTAAAAAAAATAGAAAAATGAGCATCACAGTACCAAGGAATACTAAAGTTCTATGTAGTAGACTAATCATACAATAAGAATCAAGTGTAAAAAACTGAATCTGAATGTAATGTCCCTATGAAGAAGTGGAAAACCCCAAAGTGGAAAACCATGTTAAAAAATAAAGAGTTATACAGAATTCAAAAATGTAATGGATCAATCTGCCTCTGATCACCATCACCATCATTACTATCATCATCAGCCTCATCCTCGCCGCCATCTCTATCCTCGTCATCGTCCTCGTCCTCGACATCATGCTCGCCCTCGGCCCCATCCTCGCCCTCGGACCCATCCTCGCCCTCGTCCACATCCTCATCCTCTCCCTATTCCTCTTCAGCATCCTCGTCATCACTAGGAACGTCATCATCTTGATCGCCACTAGATCTTCCACCTGGTGCATTGGATGATTCACCCATCGACGACATAAATTTCTGACAAGCCGCACTATCCTCTGGTTGTAGTGATGAAGATAAAGCTCTCATCAGTTTCATAAATTCTCTGTCTCTTGTTTGAACTTGTACTTCTAACTCTATGACCCTTTTATTAGACTTTCTTGCATGCTCCTTGACCTGTTCCAACTCGGTTGTACAAGAATGGATACCTGGAGACGACCAATAACTCATCGGGACTATATTCTTACCAGGTCGGCAGCGTACTCGACCAGAGTGCTCATCTCCCAAAACCTGATATAAATGATCATGTGGCCCAAAATTGTCAGGTTCCTGGGCATCAAGAGCCTCTAAAGAAGCCTGTAAAAAATATTAATAGATTATTAAATTTCAAATTAGATATTAAACTTTGAAATAAACAAATTAAAACTTACAATCTTCTCTTTGGTCAGTTCATTTACAGCAGTTCCATCTTTTTTTCTTCTATTCGAGCAAAACAATTTTGCTCGAGGGATACGTCCTTCAATATTCAATTTGTGCTTCTGTAATGACATTGAAACAATATAAAGTGAAAGTATAATCATATATTCATTATTCAATAAATCACATAATTTAAGTAGGATCTAATAAAAAGGGAAATTCCTAAAGAAAAATTATAAATAACTATATCGTACATGCTGCCTCTCATGATCTGACATTGTTGTGAGCCCCAAAGTGTGGAGGTATTTCTTTGAATCAATGTTTTTTTTGTTTTTTTCAGAAGATTCCTAAATAATGATTAATAATTAATAAGATTATATTAATGAAAAATATGAAAACTCTCATTTAAATAACTCAAATGAGATTAATACCTTAAATTTGGCAGTCGCCCAATAGGTAATCATTTGGAAATATTGCTCTATCGGGCAGTCATCCACGATAGGTAATGTCACTAACTCCGTGCCCACTCTATCACACCATCCAACATACAACTCATGCTTATAATCTCTCCAAAGCTCTCCTTGCTCTTTTAAACGTGCTGGTCATGCACCTTCACCATCAGGGAAGTTAAACCGAAGCTGAAACCAAATTGATTAGTTCATTTAAATACAAAAATATACTACATTAAATCCAATAGATTTTTACCCATATTTGTCCCCACGCGTTATCCTTGACTTCGGGTGGCAGATGTCTCCAAGAGAGAGGGCTGACCGGAATGATATCGGAGTATTTGGCTAGCGTCGCCAAAAAACCCCGACATTGCTACCCAGATTTCTCAATCATTTGTCCATCAACATTGTATTCTACCATCAAATGTGTCTGGCGGTTCCATACCGCACACAAGCAAGTACGCCCCCTCCCCCACCTCCTATCTGTAGATGAATCTGTTATTAAAGAAAAATAATATCAATACAATGTATAATAAAAATAAATTTTGGTATAAAAATTTGATAGAGTTATATAAATATACCTATGGTAGTCGGATCAATGGGTGCAGAAGCTGAAGGAATATCCTGTACAGGTGGAGTGTCCCTCATTGTATGCTCCTCAGCCACATACTGTGTCGCAGTAGGAGTCGAAGAAGGTGGAATATAATAACCTGGAGATAATGAACTAGAAGAAAAAGATGATGGTATAGACATCTGGCCAGCTGGTAGTGTAAACATCGTAGGTCTAAATATCTCATATGTCCCTAAAGACATGCCAGGATCAAAATAGGGCATAGAAGATACGTCTGTGGTAGTGGATCGTCTAACTCTTGCCCCACGAGCCCTCATACCACCAACCTTTCTACTGGGAGCAATATCAGTCTCCTCGTCAGATATCTGTCATCTAGGGCGTGGATCCTAAAAAAAAGTTTGATAGAAAAGTAAACACATGATATTATAAGTTATTGAAATATTTATATTTTAAATAAAATACTCACAACAGGGATGAGTGGAGGAACACCCATCTGTACCATGCGATGATTATTATCTGTCATCTTTTTCCGCCGCCTCTCTTCAATGGGTGTCATTTCCTGTAATGAAAACAAATATGGAAGTAATTAGAAATGGATAACTAATGTGTAACCCAAAAAACAAAATATAGAAAAACCATTATGATAAAAAGAACATAATGAAATAGAAGATTTATGGTGTTATGAAGGTAAGTACTAGGATACACACTCTGAATGATGTAGTTGAAACATGTAGGTGAGAACACGACAGTATGATTCTATATATTTCCCAACACAACTTCCGGTTCACAATCAAATCTAACAATTGAGCTGTTGGGGTCATCATAAGTAATAAACGGATTGCTTCCAATTACAGTAGGGATAGTGTCAACATCATCATCACCATCATCAAAAACATGTCTAGGATTTACTTCAATAATTACACTGAATTTAGGATGACGACGATCTTTGACATAAAAAACTTGTTTCACCATTGATGCCAATACATATGGATCATCGGTGGAAAGAGTGCGAGTCATGTCAATAAATCGAAATCCACAATCATCAATAAATGTGCCTTGCCTCGTCATTGAATCAAACCATTGACATTTTGTCATCGTGACTCGACCATGCGAGGAATAATCCAAAATTATTATTTTCTCCACGAAACCATAATAAGCAACATTTTTAGAACGAGGTCTAGTGTCCGATGAACTGGCATAACAGTCTGTTGTGGCAGTTAGCATAACACCATTATGCTGTTTTCTCATGTTTCTTGCTCGTTCAGTGATAAAAAATGTGTATCCATTGATCACAAGTTATTTACAAGCACGAACCATGGTATTAGGACCAAAATCCAAAGCTCTTATTTCCTCAGAAACAGAGTCTGTAGGAAAACTCGATACCTGAAATATAAACAAATAGTAAACTTAATTAATTATTATTTTTATTTAGTTATTACAGAAATATTTTTACCTTCAATTTCAACCAAGCAGAAAACCCTTTGCTATGAAAAGTATCCTTCTTTCTCAAAGATAAATAATGATGCTTTCTATATATCAATTCTTTATGTTCTCTATAGATAAAAATAATAATAGTTTAACAAATATTTAAAATTACAAGAGATAATATAAGAGATACATGTACAATTAACTTACTTTATATACTCATCGAACAAATCACAATTGAACAACACTGTGCGATGTGCCATCTCTCGCTCTTCAAGGCTTAATGTTGTCAATGTATATGATCCCGGAATTCCTCCTGTCTGAGGAAGTGAGGGAAAACAGTGTTCAATTTTCCCATACTGTTCTTCTTCATTTCTCATTGGTCTGTTTATTCTCGTAGTATGATCAGACAAATACATTGAGCATAAATCCATACATTCTTGAGCCAAGTAACCGTTCACAATAGAACCTTCAGGATAATTCCTGTTCCTAACATATTATTTCAATGTGGACATGTTTTTTTCAGTTGGATACATCCAACAGAAAGAAACTGGTCCTCCAAGAAGTATTTCGGTCGGAAGATGGACAGTCAGATGCAACATGCATGTAAAAAATGATGGAGGGAATATTTTCTCTGACTCACACAAAATTAATGGTGTCTCGACCAACAGTTTTTGCATGAGGGATTTGGACAACCTCTTAGCACAAAGATCTCTAAACAAATAGCACAACATAATAACTGAGACTCTAACATTATTGGACAAGAGATGACAGATTGCTATTGGAATCAACTCATGCAAAAGGATGTGATAATCATGAGTCTTCAAAGATTTCAACTTCAACTCTTTTCTGTTGACCAGTTTTGATATATTGCTTGAATTTCCATCATGAACTTTAATAGTCTCTAGCACTTCCAGAAATTGATTTTTTTCAGTAGGAGTCATCACATAAGAAGCACATGGAACTTGCCATTTATTTTAACTAATACAGACAGGATGCAATTCTGGTCTAATCCCCCAATCTACCAAGTTGGGCTGAGATCGTAAATCATCTTTTGTCTTCCCTGTGACATTTAGAAGAATCGAAAGCAACATTTCACATATATTCTTTTCAATGTGCATTACGTCTAAGCAATTACGTAACAAGTTGGTTGACTAATATGATAACTCAAAGAATATACTCTTCTTCTTCCAATTGTAACAGGTATCATTGGAAACATTTTTCCTCTTTCTAGATTTCATTACACTCTTCCCAAATGAATAACTGAAATCATTCAATTCATTAAGCACATCAGTTCCAGACATATGTTGAGGTGGATCGTCATTCTCCATGGTATTGTCAAATCTTCGACGATTGTTTCTATATGGTTGGTTCATTGGAAAGAATCGTCGATGTCCCATAAAACTAAAACTACGACGATATTTCAGTCTTCTCGATCGATTATTCTTCATACAAACAGGACATGACAATTTTCCTTTTGTGCTCCATCCAGACATCATTTCAAAAGCAGGAAAATCATTGATAGTCCACATAAGTGCATCATGCATCTGAAATATGTCTTTCAAACATGTATCGTATGTGGGCACACCCACATCCCAAAGAAGTTTCAACTCTTTTATTAAAGGTTTCATGTATACATCTATATCATTGCTGAGATGAGAAGGGACAGATATCTGTATACTCAAGAAAGTGTAAGGATTTTTTCATACACAACCAAGGGGGAAGGTTATAAATGTGTATGAAAACTGACCATGTGCTGTGCGAAGTAAGAATCTGCCCAAATGGATTAAAACCATCACATGAAAGACCCAGTCTCACATTACGCACGTCGGCTGCAAATTCAGGATATCGAGCATCAAATCTTTTCCATGAAAATCAATCTGCAGGGTGAACCAACTTTTCATTATTCTTTTTTCTCTCGGTGTCATGCCATCGCATTTTTACAGATATTTCATCAGACATGAAAAGGTTCTGTAATCTGGGGATCAATGGAAAGTGACACATTACTTTTTGTGGCACACGAGATGGTGTTCCATCATCTTTTGGCTTCCATCGGGAGGTTCCACATTTTATACAATCATTTCTTTCAGCAGTTTCCTCCCAAAATAAGCTGAAATCAGTCGGGCAAGCATGATTTTTTTTGAGAATCCAAGTTCATCAACCAACTTCCATGCCATATAGTGGTTTGAGGGAATATCTGCATCATCCGGAAGTAAGTCCTTCAAGAAGGTATGAATATAATCAATTGCAGTATTTGAAATCCCATACATAGTTTTCCCATGAAACAATCGGATTAAAAATTCCAACTTTTTCATTTTATCACATTGCTGATATACTGGAGTCGTCGCAGCATCATTCAATTTTTTCACCCTATCAACATCATCATTTTCATTGGACGCATCATGTGTGCTTGTATTGAAATCTTGTAGGATGGACATACTTTCCTTCTCATGATGTCGAATAAATGGAAACCGATCATATATAAAACTCTCCAATTCAGTCCTATCATTTGGATCATCAACATTTTGAGATTTCATTTTCTCTCCATTGTGATACCACACATAATAGTTTGTTTGGAAACCATATTTGGTTATATTATAGCTAACTGCTTCACGTCTCAACCAAGGTCTTCCAACATAATTAAAACATGGGCAGTGTATGCGACCACTATCTGAAGCCTTGTCAAATGCCAAATCTAGAAAGCTGTTCAAATTATTTTGAAAATCGGTTGAAATCCGATCAATTTCGTACATCCAACTTCTATCCATTCTGTAAAAAAATCGCAATAAGTCATTTCAAATCAATTCAATAATATTAAAGTTTAATCAAATAAATATTTACGTAAATGACAATTGTTTACTCTATATAAAAGCATAACTGACACATTACTCTATATGAGAATCATATTAAGAAATACAACAAAATACAGTGTATATAAGAAAATAAGATACAAAATTTCCAATGCCTATATTCACGGATTGACCAGTAAGATATTGGAAGTGGATCAAGGAATACATAATCCTTTAGGGTCTTGTTGGGAGTATATGATTTTTAAACTTTAACTTCTTCATGTAGATCAAGATGAGGAGTAGGATGAGGATCATGGGAGTGGCGGGACTGTCCAAGGGGGGTGTGGCGTGTCCAGGGGGGTGCGGGGGTGTCTAGGGGTGGTGGGGCCGTATGGGGGGTCGGAGGTGTCCAGGGGGTGGGGGGCTGTCTAGGGGGGTCGGGGTGTCCAGGTGGGCGGACTGCTCGTGGGGGTGGTCAGGTTGTCCAAGGGGGTCGGGGTGTATAGGTATATTTATATGAAAAGAATACCCCACAATAATCATGCATCCCTGTCATTAGTCTAAACCCCTAGAACACATAAAAGAAGCTAGTATGAGGATTTACTAAAATATTTAACACCATACGAATGAAAATACAATATAAATATAGTTTGAGAGGATATAATGGTGTGTGTGAAAAAAATGATATTAAATCAATTTAAATGAATATGGAACAAATGAGGGTTTATAATACACTAAGAGTACCTCAAACAATCCAAAACCACAATAGCACCACCCCCTTGGATAGCCCGCCCACCCCCTCGACACCCCTTCTCCCTATGGACAGCCCCCACCCCCTTGGATAGCCCGCCCACCCCTCCTTGAGAGCCCTACCACCCCCGTGGACAGCCTGTCCACCCTTGTGGACAGCCCGCCCACCCACGTACCCCCCTGGACACCCCGTACCCCCTCGGGATAGCCCCACCCACCCTCCCAAACAGCCCACACCCCCCTCCCCTGCAACCCCACCACCACCACCTAGACATACCAACCCCCCTGGATACCCCACACACCCCTCCCCCACCAGGACACCCCACCCAGACCCCCAGGACAGCCCACACCCCCTGGACAGCCCCGCCCACCCCCGTGGACAGCCTTTCCCACCCCTGTGGACAGCCTCGCCCACCCCCGTGGACAACTCACCCACCCCCGTGGACACCCCTACCCCCTAGACAGCCCAACCACCCCCGTGGACAGCCCACCCACCCCCCTCGACACCCCTTCTCCCTATGGACAGCCCCCACCCCCTTGGATAGACCGCCCACCCCCCTGGACACCCCTACCCCCTGTGGCCTGACCACCCACCCCCCCTGGAAAGCCCACCCACCCCTCCTTGACAGCCCGACCACCCCCGTGGACAGCCCGTCCACCCTTGTGGACAACCCGCCCACCCCCGTACCCCCCTGGACACCCCGTACCCCCCTGGATAGCCCCACCCCACCCTCCGAAACAGCCCACACCCCCCTTCCCTGCAACCCCACCACCACCACTTAGACATACCACCCCACCTGGACACCCCACACACCCCTCCCCCACTAGGACACCCCACCCAGACCCCCAGGACAGCCCACACCCCCTGGACAGCCCCGCCCACCCCCGTGGACACCCCCTACCCCCTAGATAGCCCAACCACCCCCGTGGACATCCCACCCACCCCCCTCGACACCCCTTCTCCCTATGGACAGCCCCCACCCCATTGGATAGCCCGCCCACCCCCCTAGACACCCCTACCCCCCGTGGCCAGCCCACCCACCCCCCTGGACAGCCCGCCCACCCCTCCTTGACAGCCCGACCACCCCCGTAGACAGCCTGTCCACCCTTGTGGACAGCCCGCCCACCCCCGTACCCCCCTGGACACCCCGTACCCCCTGGATAGCCCCTCCCACCCTCCCAAACAGCCCACACCCCCTCCCCTGCAACCCCACCACAACCACCTAGACATACCACCCCCCTGGACACCCCACACACCCCTCCTCCACTAGGACACCCCACCCAGACCCCCTGGACAACCCACACCCCCTAGACAGCCTCGCCCACCCCTGTGGACAGCCTTTCCCACCCCCGTGGACAGCCCCTCCCACCCCCGTGGACAACCCACCCACCCACGTGGACACCCCCTACCCCCAAAATCCATTATCCAAAACATATCAAATTGGTTTGAACACAATCCATAATTCCCACAATCCATTATCCAAAACATGTAAACGTTCATGATAGCCTCCCCCAACTCTGATTTACATGTTTTGAACACTCTCCTTCCAAACATAGAATATAAAAACATTAAATAAGTATTCACAAACACAAAAAATATCCTATTTAGATATTAATTTCAATAATCAAGTAAACCACCAACACCTGGAAAAAATCTATTCATTAAAACAACTACAACAATATGGTTGAGATAAAATTTTACCTATTCGTATGGGGGTGTACCTGTTGGGATGGGGGGTTCGCGAGAGCAGTGGAGTGAAAGAGATTCAGATGGGGTTCGCGAGAGCAGCGGAGAAAATAGATTAGAGCTCTGTTCGAATGGGGAGAGGAGATCGCGATCTGCAATTCGGGGAAAACCTTTGCCAACGGTTTATAAAAACCGTTGGCAAAGGCACACCTTTCCCAATAGTTCACTGGAACCGTTGGGAAATGTGTGAGTTTAGCACCCATTTCCCAATGGTTCCAGTGAACCATTGGGAAAGGGTCCACTGAAATTCCCTTTTCCAATGGTTTAAGTAAACCGTTGGCAAAGGCTCACTATACCAACGGTTTAAATAAACCGTTGGTATACTACCGTTGGGAAAAGACCAAATTCCAGTAGTGAAATATTCCAAATTCCTAAAATATATTTACACCAAGTGAATTTTTTTGGATGGGAATAAAAGAATAAACCTTGGGAGAAGTGTTTTGGACATGATCACACCACCATTACCCAAAAAAACTCAAGATTCAGGCACATTTTCTATTCCCTATACCATTGGTTCTTTAAAATTTGTTTATGCCTTGTGTGATCTGGGTGTTTCAATTAATTTAATGTCTAAATCGACTTTTTCATACTTCAAAATATGTAAACTAAATCCCACTAGAGTGCTTATCCAATTGGAATGTAGATCCACTATCTTCCCAGTTTCAGTTTTGGAGAATGTGCTGGTGGGAGTGGAAGGACTGGTTTTTCTTGCATATTTATATGTGCTGAAAATGGAGGAAGATAAAGCAATAGGGAATTAACCCATCATTTTAGGAATTCTATTACTAAATAAGAATAATAAAATCATGAATTCACATTAAGGAACCCTCAAAATGAATCTAGGATAAAGTCAGGGGTACTTAAATTTTCTTGACTCTAAGAGGAACCCTTTAAACAATTATTCACTATTCTCAATTTACCAAGAATAAGGTATTGATCCCATGGAAGAATCGGGTATGGTTAGATAATTTTTAGAATTAGGTGGTAACCTTTATACTAAAAACACCAAGGGATAAGTGAATACTGTAAAATCTTTAAATTCTTCTCAAGAAGAAATAACATTTGAATTATTTGATAATTTTATAGAGGAATCTAATATAATACCCTTTTCTAAGGAAAGTAAATATTTTGAAATAGTGAATTTGAATTAAATCTCATCTATAGAACAACCCCCAAAACTAGAACCGAAACCTCACCCTTGTGACTTTCAATATATCTATCTCATAGAAGGAGAAAAATTTCAAGTGATCATTACTAACAATCTATCCCAAGACCAAGAGAAAATTCTAATTGACCTTTTGAAAAGAAACATTCAAGACATATAGTGGAGACTTGGATACATCCATGGAATTAGCCTTAAGGTCAGTTTCCTATAAGATTTTGTTGGGTGGAGACTCTAGACCTATAAGAAAACCCCATAAGAGACTAAACCCCACCATTATGGAAGTTTTTAAAAAAGATATTGAAAAACCATTGGCAACCGACATAATATAGCCAATTTTTGAATCACAATGGGTCAACCCCATTCATGTGTTTCCAAAAAAGACTGGTTTGACAATTATGAAAATTAGAACAATAGATTAATCTTAATTATTTTCCAAAATATTTGGTGGGTATGCATTGACTATATAAAATTAAATCAAGTCACCCAAAAAGATCACTTCCCCATTCCATTCATAGACCAACTAGAAAGGTTGTTAGGTAATACACATTACTATTTCTTAGATGTATTATTTGGTTATTTTTAGGTACGTGTTTCCCCAAAAGACCAAGAGAATACAACCTTTCCTTCTCTTTTGGGGAATTTTCCTACAAAAGGATGCCTTTTGGATTATGCAATTCTCCAGGTACATTCCAGTGGTGTATGGTAAGTATTTTCTGAAATCCCTTGTAAGTCTGCCTGGAGTTATTATTGGATGATTTTACTTCCTTTGGAAACACTTTTTATCACTTCTTAAGAGACCTAGAAAAAGTTCTGAAAACCTTCATAGAGAAAAACATTATTTTGAACATTAATAAGTGATACTTTATGGTTGAAAAAGGGATAGTTTTGGGTCATATTATTTCACAAAGAGGAATTGAAGTGGATATATATAAAGTTGAGGTGATCAATTATTTTTCATATCCCACCTGTTTTAAACATATTAGATCATTTTTGGGCCATGTGGGGTTTTACAGAAGATTCGTCCAAAACTTTAGTAAGATTTATCTACCCCTTTCAAAGTTACTTTCAAAAGAATATGACTTTGTTTTTAATAATTATTATAGAAATTAATTTTATGATTTGAAGGAAAAGTTGGCTACCCCACCAATTATTAAACCACTTGAATAATAGCACCCATTTGACTTGATGTGTGAAGCCTCAAACCAAGATTTAAGAGAAGTACTCTCCCAAATAATTGAAGGAAGACCATTAGTCATAAAATATGCCTTAAGAACCTTGGATGAAACTCAGATCAATTATACCACTATTGAAAGATAATTTCATTCTATTCTATTTGAATTGGAAAAATTCAGATATTATTTATTGGGAACTAAAGTAATTGTATTTTTTGATCTTGCAGCACTTAAGTACTTATTAAATAATGATGATTTCAAACCAAGGTTGGTGATATGGATACTACTCTTACAATAATTCAATCTAGATATCAAGGACTATAATGGTGCTGCAAACCTAGTAATAGATCACCTCAGTAGACTCCCGAACACTACTAAAATAGAAATTCTAGAATTGAGCACACTCAATGATCTCAAACCTAAAGAGAAGATCTATAAAATGTAAGGTAAAGTACCATGGTATACTGATCTAGTGAGTTATTTGGACACCTCTCAGGTACCTTCTCAATATAACTATCATCAAAAGAACAAACTTAATGCTGAATCCATTATCTATATTTGGGAAGATCCTTTACTATGTAAAATCCGTAATGATCAAGTCATAAGGATGTTATTATCGGTAAGTGAAATAGAATTTTTGTTCCAATTTTTGTCATAAATTTTATTATGGAGGTCACTTTGGACCCTAGATAATGGACAGAAAAGTGTTGGAATCAAGAATTTATTGGACAAACTTATTTAAATATGATCATGAATTTTTTAAAAGATGTGAGAAGTGTCAATATTCTAGAAATATTTTGAAGATACAAGAGATTCCACAAAACCCATCATTTTCTGTGAAATATGTTAAGTATGGGGCATTGATTTTATAGAACCATTTCCCATGTCTTTTAGGAATTCTTACATTTTTCTTTCTATGAATTATGTCTCTAAATGGGTGGAAGCTAAGGCCACTAAAACTGATGATGCCTAGTTTGTTTTTGATTTTGTAAGGACTAACATATTTTGTAGGTTTGTAGTGCCAAGTTTCATCATCAATGACCAAGGGACTCATTTTTGTAATCAGAATATGGAATCTATTCTTAAAAAGTATTGGGTTCACCACAAGACAACTAAACCTTATCATCCTCAAATAAATGGCCAAGATAAAGTGTCCAATTGGAAGAATAAAGGTATTTTGAAGAAAACATTTAAACCTAACCATAAGGATTTGATCCAAAGACTTGAAGACGCCTTATGAGAATACTGAACATCTTATAAGACACCTATAGATATGATCCCATATAGAATGGTTTATAGAAAAAGTTTTCATCTTCTATTGGAACTAGAGCACCAAGACTATTGGTCTATTAAATAAATGAATTTGGATTTGGTGAGTTATAGGGAAGATATAAATCTCAAACTATAAGAACTAAAGGAAATAAGAAGAGAATAATTTGAAAAATCAAGAATTTATAAGTAGATAGACAAAGTGGAACATGAAAAACTGATCCAATCAAAGACCATATAAAATATATACGATGTCCTACTCTATAATTCCACAATAGAGTTAATTCCATGTAATCTTTATTCTAGGTGGGAGGGTCATTTTATAGTTACTAATGTCTATCCCTTTAGTACGTTTATAATTAAGAGATAAGAGGAAGGAAAACCATTCACTGTCAATGGGAAGAGGATAAAAAAGTTTCATGGGAATATACTTCATGAACTGGTGGAGGAGCTCAGACTTCTCTAACCCATATACTAATTTTCCCATGAGGTTAAGCTGAAACAACGATATTAACCAAAGGCACTTTTGGGAGGCAACCCAAATTTTACTATTTTCCTAGTATTTAGGATATGGTCACCTCTTCCCTTCTTCCATAGAGATTTAATGAATGATTCATACAATGATATGAATTATTTTATAGGACCACCATGAAAGAAGTAAATAGGAAACCCCATGATCTGAGAATGAAGTAAAGAACAAACTATATAGAAATAAGGATATTATTCTTTTATTCTTTATATTTTCAACTTTCTACATGATTCTAAAAATCTATTATAAACTGAAATTTATAGAATCTATGTTAAACTAGAAATTTCATGCCCACACTTAAATTTATAATTTATTTGACTTATCTATGAGACATGAGTTCATATGAACCTTGTGATTCCATATTTTATATTTCAATGTTAATTAAATAGAATGAGTAAAAGAGAGAATTTGATGATTAAAATGAAGTGAGAATTTTGAATTGAGAACTCATGCTTTGAGGGGATTAGTTAATTCATGTAAATGAAATTTCCCTATCATTTTTCATGCTTTTAATTTCTTAAATCCATTTGAATTGATTTTTTTTATTATTCATGCCTTTATTGATTGTCCCAAATCAAATGTTCCATTACCAGGAGGTTTTCTAGACCCATTACTTCCTATTTTATCTTGAGTATATTTCTTGTGTGATCTAGGGACATGTCATTGACCAAAACATTCATTTGAGCTTATCAAAGCTATGACTGTGCAAAACCACATTTAAAATTATTGAGGCATCTTTTGAAAATACCTTATCCAAAATACCACCTTTATATCAATACTTATTTATACCATAGATAACTTGAATGAACTTGTTAGGAATGATCCACATTTCAAGCCATTTTTATCCATTCCTACCCTACTCTTTGTAATTGCATGATATTTTGAGTTGAAGTGTGGGGTGAAGGGATTCATAAAGAAAGGGATGATTTAAATTGTAAGGAAGAACTATAGTTGTTCTAATTGTGGTAATAAAGAAGGGTTAATTGATTTATCCATTTTACTTTTTATTTTTTCCCCCCATTGATAAAAAGAGAAAATAACAAAAAGAACCAAAGAAAAAAAATGAAAAGAATAGGTTGTGAGTTAGAAGAATCAAAAATCAACATCACCGGACCTATGATGTGTATCATATGTGGTTAGGTGGTGGATGTGAAGTTTATTCTTAACATAAATTTCAAAAAAGAAAAAAAAATGAAAAATTTCTTTGAAAAATAAAAAAATAGTATAAATGTAGTGACAAAAATATTCAAGAGGGTGCACAAATAATTCATTATGATTTTTTGATCCTAGACTTTACTTTGAGATTTGGGGGAAGTTTGAGTTGTTACAAATTGAAGGGGGTGGCATTATTCTATCACTTTTGATATCATTATTTGTACATAAGAGGTAAGTATACTCTTTGAGCCTTAATTTTTTCAATCATCACTTCCTACCAACCTTAAGGCTCATATTCATTTGAACCTTAATTGAAATCCCTCATGATTTTATGTGTCTTTTTCCATTACAAAGTGTAGAAATTAGTTCCTTTATAATATTATAGATAAGGAGCATTTTCTCATTATATGAGCATAACTCTACTTAAATTTTATCATGAGAGATGAGTGAAAAGTTTGAAAAGTAGAGGTAAATAATGATTTGGTATGTTTGATAATAATGAATTAAGAATATTGAATAGATGAATGAATAAGTACCATCATTTTCAAAATGGGGAGAGTAAAATTATTGAGTTAATTATTTCTTTTAAAATTTAGAAATTGAATTAACATTTTATGTGGAATTTTAAATTTTGATTTTACATTGATAATTGTTTAATTTTATTGCTTTAGAATTTGAATATTTGTAATATTGGAACCCTCTGAATTCCTTGTTGAGATTTAATGCTTGATAAAAATCATGGTTTAAGTGTGGGGGTATTTGACACATAAAAATTTCATTTATATTTTTAAAAGTTTTCAAATGATTTTATAATTATTTTTAATGTAAATAACCATGAATTTCAATGTTTTATTAAATTATGGGTAATTTGAAGTGTGTAGTTAAAATGAACTAAAATGAATAAATTGATTTGTAGTGGAAATTGGGAATTTATTTTCAACATTATGTTCAAAACGTATCTATGTTTTTATATTTTTCAGATGAAAAAATTGGGCCCAAGCATAGAAGGGCCTCAAACATTGACCCACATCCAGTTAGCGTACCCCAAGGGGTGGGTTGGCCAAGAAGGTCGCAGAGAGATCCTGCATGGGATGGAAGAGGCCTCACGAGGGCATCCGGTTGTGGGTGGACCATGGGGATCAATTTTGCAGGAATTACATAGTTGGGCTAAAGCTCAGGGGAGTGTCATACCATGGTGGTGAAACCCATGGAGCGACCAGAGGAAGGTGTTTCCAGCACAGGGAAGTGAATGACAATGGAGAGATTCTTCGAGCACCCAAATGACTTCATTGCGATGGGAGACCCATGGATTTTCTTTTAAAGGAGTGTTCCCCTACATCACAGTTTTGATGTGGGACAACATTTTGGTTTGTACTGTTCACCTTTAAAAAAAATGTGCACACCCCCGCTAAAACTTTTCCCGTGCCTCGCTCAGACATCGTAGCTCCACCATCTCCACTATTCATCCTCACCGTCGGCCACTGCAACTCTCAGAGAACTTCATGGCTGGCGTCTGCAATGATTTGGGTTGAGTCTTTTTCCACTACCAAAGCACCCAAACTCTATGGATCATTCCTACACCCTCGGTGACTTCCATGAGCCAATTAAAGGCTTATTCAACCACTGATAAGGCTGGATGAGGAGGATTATCCACTGCCATTGCCACACTCCAATCGCCACACCAGAAAGAAGCATGCCACCGCTTGGCTCCACTGAGTCCACTAGAGATACCGTTGAAATTTTTTCTCAATGGTGAATCATGAGCCACCGTTGAGGCCAAAGGTGACTCATGAGACACCATTGTATATTTTTCTCAACAATGACTCATGAGCCACCATTTAAGCCCACAATGACTCATGATTCACCATTGAGCTGACAGTGACTTACGAGCCACCATATAGTGGTTGTTACCATCGGGCACACCATCTGTCTATGCTGCCGCAAACCATTGGACATCCACCATGGAAGTAATAGAGGATCTCAGTTCAAGCTCACCTCCCACCACTGGAGTTCCATCTATCGCTGTTGCTATAGAGCAATGGGGTCATCTTCTTTGATACCCTTCATCCCTATTTGAACTGCTCAACTCATCCAACCATTGTGAAGGCCAGATGAGGTTTGATGAAAGCCGTAGCTGCTTGCCATTATTGTGACACCAAGATCCCACTACTGATCACCACCATGAAGAAAACTTGATTCATCTGGCCATTGTAAAGTCCAGATGAGAATTGATGAAATTGTCTGCCACACTTTCCATGTCACGTCCACCAAGCATATAGCATCCCATCTTTTTATAACATAACTTTTCATTCCATTACACGGAACTGAGGATCTTTAAGGTTTAGTGTCTTGGAAACAAGGAACATAAAACATGAAACAAAAAAAAAACATTCTTCTTAAACACTTGAAAGGATTCTCCTCATGTTCACCCTAGGCTCATTACTGCATCTCATAACCTGGGGACATACATCAAAAGGAAGGGTGAGCAGAAGGCCCAGCAAGGGAAACAAGTGAAACATTTTACATATGAACTTGAGATACATCAATAAAGTCACGAAAAGAACTTTAATGCATGAAAATGAAATAATGAGGCATATCATAATAAAAATAAAACTTTTTCATAACTTGAAGATGTGGCTACATCATTTAACATAGACAATCATGAACATATCACCAAGGTCCATCCCCAAGGTGTCATTTTAAAATTACCAAGGTTATTCACCAAGGTATCGTGAAAATTGTAATCTCTAGTGGTTACATCATTACCCAATGCATTGGAGCGCTATCAGGGCGCACCCTTAAATTTGCCTTTATTATCATGTGAGGCACATATATCATCATCAAACATTTCATAAATAACCCATATAGCATAAAATAAATGGGTTTCATTTCATAATCATAATGTTTTAAAAACTGCTTTAAAGACATGATCTTTACGTCACTTTAAACCCACGGAAAGGGAAAGAGGGTTTCATGTATGTAATTACCAGAATTTAAAATAGAACATTTTGATATATATGTGAATACCCCTGTAGAAATAAGAGCTTTGAGTATTCACTTTATAACATAAAATAATTTTTAGAAAAGAGAGAGAGGCATTTTGAGACGAAAATTCTGCAGCATAACGGCTATGTTACAAGGTTTTAGAAAACATTGAGAAGAGAGGGGACATGGGTCAAACATTCATAAATGACCCATAAAACAGTAGAGGGAAAAAATATAAGGGATTTAAGAACATGGTAATGAAATTTGAAAATATACCATATGAAATGAAGAACATGAAAGGAAGAAAAAAAAGATTTCTCTTGTGAGAATTCGGCAGCCTAACGGCGTCACTTAAACATCAACAAAATTGAATTGACAAGGTCAAATAGGGTCTCTCATCATATGAACATAAGATTCTAGTATGATAGATATAGAGATCATACCCCAACATAATAGAAAGTAACTTGAAAGAATTGACATGAAAGTAGAACTTCAAAACGAGAATGGGGAAGAACCACTTAAAAATTCGGCAGCCTAACGGCGCCACTTAAACTTCAACAAAATACTGAATTGAAGCGATCAAATGGGGTCTATAATCATATGAACATAAGAGTCCAGTATGATAGATATAGATATCATACCCCAACATAACAAAAAGGAACTTGAAATAATTGACATGAAAGTAGAACTTCAAAACGAGAAGGGTGAAGAACCACTTAAAATTTCGGCAGCCTAACGGCGCCACTTAAAACTTCAAAATACTGAATTGAAGTGATCAAATGGGGTATCTAATCATATGAACATAAGAGTCCAGTATTATAGATATAGAGATCATACCCCAACATAACAAAAAGGAACTTGAAAGAATTGACATGAAAGTAGAACTTCAAAACGAGAAGGGTGAAGAACCACTAAAAATTTCGGCAGCCTAACGGCGCCACTTAAAACTTCAAAATACTGAATTGAACGATCAAATGGGGTCTCTCATCATATGATCATAAAAGATCAGTATGATAAATTTAGAGATCATACCCCAACATAATAAAAAAAAGAACATGAAATACTTTACATGAAAATAGATCTTGAAAAATGAGAAGGGAGAAAGAATCTCTTACAAAAATTTCGGCAGCCTAACGGCGCCACTTAAAACTTCATAAAACGAAATAATGAGAGTAAGGGGGGATATCTCATTATATTAACATAAAAAGGGAATTAATAGGAGTATAGAAGAACATCCTCCAACATAAGAACATGGAGCATAAAAGGAAAGACATAAAAGAGATTACTTGAAAAGAAAGAGAGAGGTCGGATCCCTTACCTTAAAATGTAACTCTTAAACCTCAAAGGTTGGGACCTTGAGGGCTTGGGGGCACCTTGGGAGGACTCCTTGGGAGGTAATGAGATCAGAAATTCGTTGGGAATGAGTGGGGTGTCGAATGGATGAGAGGAGGGCTTGGTATTTATAGGGAAAGTGAGGGGACAAGGCATTAATGGCCAAGGGACACCTCACATGTGCTTTTCTCAAACCCATGTGCTCTCCCTTGTCATTTATCATGGAGTTAGGCCACATGGGGCCCCCAAAACAATAATTCATCCCCCTTGGCTGGCCAACCCTCAAAAGATCTCATGACATCATCATGACACCGTTATGATGTCATTAAACATACCAAAACCCTAAAACTGTATTTTTACTATTCACTAAAAATTCAACTTTCTCAGAAAAATCCCAAAATTTCACATTAACCAAATATCAATGCTCTGATTTCAAAAATGAAATCCATTTTATAAAAAAAATTTTCTAAATATTTTTAATTTAATTTTTAAATAAAAACACTATTCATCGAAAATTCATTTTTTTTCAGAAAAAACCCCAAAAATTACCATAACATAATATCGATGCTCTGAGTTCAAAAATAAAGTCATTTTTATAAAAATAATTTTCTAATTATTTTTAATTAAAAAACACTATTCACCCGAAAAAAACTAATACTTGAATAATAATTAATGAAACCGTTATTTAAGTATTTTATTGAATCACATTACTTAATCAAGGTGCCTAGATTATTTTAAAACTTTCTTTAAGTGAGATTACTAATCCATTTGGTCATATTACTAATCCTAATCATAAAACCACTATTCATAATTTACTATTTATCAAAAATCAAGTTGATCTTATTAGACTCTAAATTTAGTACTGAACATAATTGCAGAAGACCATTTTTTGAAAATCATTACACATTTTTAATTATTTAGGGTTTACATAAACATATTTAAAATATCCTTTTTCTAAAATTCATCAAAAATATGCATACTATCTTTATCCGGTCATTTCAAAATTCATAAACTTCATCATAAGAAGAAATCCCAATTTTTATTTAAACAAGGATTACACAAGGTAGTTACGGTCTCGTTACATAACCCCTTATAATACCAGCATAGGACCTAAGAGTAAGGTGTGCTAGGGTGATAGAAGCTTGGGGCGGCTCAGTCAACATTGCCCGAGTAGTAATTTCTATCAGTTTGAACTTCTCACGAAGGCGATTTCGTTCCAGCTTCACATGATGAAGTTCAGCTTGGATTTGATCCAGAGCAAAGCCCACTGGTGCTACCTCCTTCCCAAGCTCTGTTAGATGGGCTTCGATCGGTCCAAGATTACTAGGTGAGGCCATCGAATCTTCTTTCTATAATAATTAACCAAGATTACTTATATTTAGAGACAATAATCAAAACATTTTGTACACAGCGGTCATGTTGACCGATGGTTATATAATAGTCAAAAACCCACTGATTTCATTTTAATTATAATCATGTTTATCAAATAAAACATTTTTGTTGAGTATAACAATGACACATAAAATTTTAAAAAATTTCGGGTCGTTACAATCTTCCCCCCTTAAGAAATTGCGTCCTCGCAATTTTAAAATTGGGTTTTGAAATTTCATTGAAAGTCCCACATCAGAAAAGGAGTCAGTAAAACTATTACTTTAAAACAAAGAAAGGGAAGTACAATGGTCACCCGAGTTAACCCACACTAGGGTTCCATGTAGGAAAACATGGACATGGAGGAAAAAACCAAGGGTCAAGTTCTGAGGGAGAGTGATAGAGAACATGATTAGGAGAAAGTTAACCATGAGAAAATCCCAAACTTATGATGTGTGTAAACGGTCTTTGATTACCTAGCAGGAAACGTAAACCAACAACTTTTTTGTTTTACGTTTCTTTTCATAATTTTGAGGATTTCATTTACTACATAGAACAAAAACATAAGAAAATATACCTACCTTCAAGTAGAGTTTCATCCTTTAACAAGTCCCTACCAACACTAATCTTTTCTCCAAATGATGAGAATTCAAAAACACTTGGTCTCATAAAAGCATAAGAATCATCTTCTATAGAATCACATAATCTACAAAAGATTAACTATCTATTTCTTCTATCTTTAAACATTATCCCAAAAACAGAAATGTTAAGGTAAAACAACTCTTAAAAAATAAAGAATCCCATAGGAATGGAAACTACTTTTAAATCATCAAAGTTCCTTGGTACTACCCAAAGTTCATCATAGACCATTCCATAAATAACGGTCCTTAAAATTCCTCAAAACAAACCAAACTAAGATTGAAACCCAAATACAATAAGGATTTGATAACATAGTCTTCCAAAACAACTTCATTGTTCATCTTCAGACAACATCAACCACTCCTAACATCTTATAAAAAGTAGCTAACCTAAACATATTTTACCCAAGATAGGTTAGTCATTCCCATAAGTAACCTAAATTACTATAAGTTCACCTTAAATTCATCGATTTTTCAAAATATAAGTCAACCTTACTCCTCAATGAAAATACCGTAGTAATCTATTTACCTCGATCAAATATGGTTCCCAAAATAATGAACGTCTTCCAAAATAATAATCATATTTTAATCCCCTAATCATCTCTGTCATATTAATACGGCAATCGTAGCATTTCCTATCACATTGGTTGTTGAGACATTTTCTTCCATTTCCCGCCATTAACTAAGAAAAGAAACTATAATTAGGGGCTTAAATACTTAGCCAATAATCATGAAAAGAAACTTAAAGCATATAAGGATGACTTGTAGTTGAAAAGTATACCCTAACTTGTGATCCCCTAGGTTCCCATCTAGGTTATCCATGATCATATATTCTTATGTGAATATTTATTTTATTTTATCTTTGTTCCTTTAACAATGGTTCATACTAAGCTTATGAATTTACCAAAGCATATCCCCCGGGAGTGTCGTAACCAAGAGTGCAGCAAGTCCCGTTGTCGTGTACCAGTTCCCGTTCGAGTCGAGATCAAAGCGGTGTTTTCGGGTTTTACCTCTATGTACATCTGTGCCAGAGCCACCTCTACCTGCTCGTATCCAGACAAGGATGTATTTGCTTGGAAACCCCTTACTCAATACTCACCAAAATACCAGGAAGATTTCCTATATTTTAACTTTTCTATAGGCTTCTTCATAAAGTTTTCATATCCTAATTTCCACAAATAACTAAACCATCCTTTTATACCAACTATAGCATCCCATCTTTTTATAACATAACTTTTCATTCCATTACACGGAACTGAGGATCTTTAAGGTTCAGTGTCTTGGAAACAAGGAACATAAAACATGAAACAACAAAAAAAATCATTCTTCTTAAACACTTGAAAGGCTTCTCCTCATGTTCACCCTAGGCTCATTAATGCATCTCATAACCTGGGGACATACATCAAAAGGAAGGGTGAGCAGAAGGCCCAGCAAGGGAAACAAGTGAAACATTTTACATATGAACTTGAGATACATCAATAAAGTCACGAAAAGAACTTTAATACATGAAAATGAAATAATGAGGCATATCATAATAAAAATAAAACTTTTTCATAACTTGAAGATGTGGCTACATCATTTAACATAGACAATCATGAACATATCACCAAGGTCCATCCCCAAGGTGTCATTTTAAAATTACCAAGGTTATTCACCAAGGTATCGTGAAAATTGTAATCTATAGTGGTTACGTCATTACCCAATGCATTGGAGCGCTATCAGGGCGCACCCTTAAATTTGCCTTTATTATCATGTGAGACACATATATCATCATCAAACATTTCATAAATAACCCATATAGCATAAAATAAATGGGTTTCATTTCATAATCATAACGTTTTAAAAACTGCTTTAAAGACATGATCTTTACGTCACTTTAAACCCACGGAAAGGGAAAGAGGGTTTCATGTATGTAATTACCAGAATTTAAAATAGAAAATTTTGATATATATGTGAATACCCCTGTAGAAATAAGAGCTTTGAGTATTCACTTTATAACATAAAATAATTTTTAGAAAAGAGAGAGAGGCATTTTGAGACGAAAATTCTGCAGCATAACGGCTATGTTACAAGGTTTTAGAAAACATTGAGAAGAGAGGGGACATGGGTCAAACATTCATAAATGACCCATAAAACAGTAGAGGGAAAAAATATAAGGGATTTAAGAACATGGTAATGAAATTTGAAAATATACCATATGAAATGAAGAACATGAAAGGAAGAAAAAAAAGATTTCTCTTGTGAGAATTCGGCAGCCTAACGGCGTCACTTAAACATCAACAAAATTGAATTGACAAGGTCAAATAGGGTATCACATCATATGAACATAAGAGTATAGTATTATAGATATAGAGATCATACCCCAACATAATAGAAAGTAACTTGAAAGAATTGACATGAAAGTAGAACTTCAAAACGAGAATGGGGAAGAACCACTTAAAAATTCGGCAGCCTAACGGCGCCACTTAAACTTCAACAAAATACTGAATTGAAGCGATCAAATGGGGTCTATAATCATATGAACATAAGAGTCCAGTATGATAGATATAGAGATCATACCCAAACATAACAAAAAGGAACTTGAAATAATTGACATGAAAGTAGAACTTCAAAACGAGAAGGGTGAAGAACCACTTAAAATTTCGGCAGCCTAACGGCGCCACTTAAAACTTCAAAATACTGAATTGAAGCGATCAAATGGGGTCTCTCATCATATGAACATAAGAGTCCAGTATGATAGATATAGAGATCATACCCCAACATAACAAAAAGGAACTTGAAAGAATTGACATGAAAGTAGAACTTCAAAACGAGAAGGGTGAAGAACCACTTAAAATTTCGGCAGCCTAACGGCGCCACTTAAAACTTCAAAATACTGAATTGAAGCGATCAAATGGGGTCTCTAATCATATGATCATAAAAGATCAGTATGATAAATTTAGAGATCATACCCCAACATAATAAAAAAAGGAACATGAAATACTTTACATGAAAATAGATCTTGAAAAATGAGAAGGGAGAAAGAATCTGTTACAAAAATTTCGGCAGCCTAACGGCGCCACTTAAAACTTCATAAAACGAAATAATGAGAGTAAGAGGGGATATCTCATTATATTAACATAAAAAGGGAAGTAATAGGAGTATATAAGAACATCCTCCAACATAAGAACATGGAGCATAAAAGGAAAGACATAAAAGAGATTACTTGAAAAGAAAGAGAGAGGTCGGATCCCTTACCTTAAAATGTAACTCTTAAACCTCAAAGGTTGGGACCTTGAGGGCTTGGGGGCACCTTGGGAGGACTCTTTGGGAGGTAATGAGACCATAAATTTGTTGGGAATGAGTGGGGTGTCGAATGGATGAGAGGAGGGCTTGGTATTTATAGGGAAAGTGAGGGGACAAGGCATTAATGGCCAAGGGACACCTCACATGTGCTTTTCTCAAACCCATGTGCTCTCCCTTGTCATTTATCATGGAGTTAGGCCACATGGGGCCCCCAAAACAATAATTCATCACCCTTGGCCGGCCAACCCTCAAAAGATATCATGACATCATCATGACACCGTTATGATGTCATTAAACATACCGAAACCCTAAAACTGTATTTTTACTATTCACTGAAAATTCAACTTTCTCAGAAAAATCCCAAAATTTCACATTAACCAAATATCAATGCTCTGATTTCAAAAATGAAATCCATTTTATAAAAATAATTTTCTAAATATTTTTAATTTAATTTTTAAATAAAAACACTATTCATCGAAAATTCATTTTTTTCAGAAAAAACCCCAAAAATTACCATAACATAATATCGATGCTCTGAGTTCAAAAATAAAGTCATTTTTATAAAAATAATTTTCTAATTATTTTTAATTAAATTTTTAATTAAAAAACACTATTCACCCGAAAAAACTAATACTTGAATAATAATTAATGAAACCGTTATTTAAGTATTTTATTGAATCACATTACTTAATCAAGGTGCCTAGATTATTTTAAAACTTTCTTTAAGTGAGATTACTAATCCATTTGGTCATATTACTAATCCTAATCATAAAATCACTATTCATAATTTACTATTCATCAAAAATCAAGTTGATCTTATTAGACTCTAAATTTAGTACTGAATATAATTGCAGAAGACCATTTTTTGAAAATCATTACACATTTTTAATTATTTAGGGTTTACATAAACATATTTAAAATATCCTTTTTCTAAAATTCATCAAAAATATGCATACTATCTTTATCCGGTCATTTCAAAATTCATAAACTTCATCATAAGAAGAAATCCCAATTTTTATTTAAACAAGGATTACACAAGGTAGTTACGGTCTCGTTACATAACCCCTTATAATACCAGCATAGGACCTAAGAGTAAGGTGTGCTAGGGTGATAGAAGCTTGGGGCGGCTCAGTCAACATTTCCCGAGTAGTAATTTCTATCAGTTTGAACTTCTCACGAAGGCGATTTCGTTCCAGCTTCACATGATGAAGTTCAGCTTAGTTTTGATCCAGAGCAAAGCCCACTGGTGCTACCTCCTTCCCAAGCTCTGTTAGATGGGCTTCGATCGGTCCAAGATTACTAGGTGAGGCCATCGAATCTTCTTTCTATAATAATTAACCAAGATTACTTATATTTAGAGACAATAATCAAAACATTTTGTTCACAGCGGTCATGTTGACCGATGGTTATATAATAGTCAAAAACCCACTGATCTCATTTTAATTATAATCATGTTTATCAAATAAAATTTTTTTTTTGAGTATAACAATAACACATAAAATTTTAAAAAATTTCGGGTCGTTACAAAGCACCACTACCATTTGAGCACTACCACCCTGTTGCTTCTATGTTGACAAGCCCTACACTTCAATGTGATGGAATAAACACTCTCCATGCATTCTTTTCACATGTTTTGGGGAGGGTAAGACTTAATTCCATGTACATCGGGATATTTTAAAGCATCCAAGTGATTCGGGTGTTCCCAAATTGACACCCTGAGTCTCACGGATCTTAAAGATTCAAATTTAAATAAAGATATTCTACCAGGGAGGAAGATTTGGGGGATATTTAAAGAAACTCAAAGGCATCCCTCACTACCTATAAAAAAGAGGAGGAAGCCTATGGGTGAAAGGGACATGTCAATGACCTAAAGGATGAAACACCTACTGTTACTACAAAGACTCTGTTTTTACTGTTTTATTTTCTTTCTTCTTCCACTATGTCTTCTACCTC
Source organism: Viscum album (assembly GCA_963277665.1). Taxonomy (NCBI): domain Eukaryota; kingdom Viridiplantae; phylum Streptophyta; class Magnoliopsida; order Santalales; family Viscaceae; genus Viscum; species Viscum album. Next base: position 1,564,694,735 of record OY728150.1, read on the forward strand.
ATATACCTCTATTGTTTCCTTTTTAATGGAGGGGTAGACCACTTCTGTGATTGGGTGAAGGGGAGGTGACCCATTGTAACGTGTGAGTCTTAATTCTATAAAATTCTTCTATCTATTTTGGTTTATTAAAAGGTTTTCAATTTAGGAATTTTGAGTTTTTAATGGGATGCAATTATGTTTTGTTTCAAATATGGGTATTCTTAAAATTTCCTTGATTAAATAATTATATTCTCCCTCTTATTGGCATTCACTTATTGGGTGATTTAGTGTTAGGGAGAGAAGTGCTTAGTGGTTTCTAAACACTTGGGGAAGACATAGTTGGATAATCTAAGAACTTAGGGTACTCAATTCCTAATTTGGAATTGTCTAGGTGATCCTGGGGAGATCCACCATGCCTTTCACTATTGGAAGGAGAATAGTCCAACTAAGGAAATTGGGAGGACTAATCTCACTTTTAACCAATTTGTAATCAAGTGTGGAAAAGGATAAATGATTAGTTATCCATTCATTAAACTAATTAACCAAAACAAATTATTCAATTTCAAAAGGGTCATGATAACATTGCATAAGGGAATCCAAACCTGAAACCCAGTCACTCTTCTCTAAACTGGTCTTCACAAACCAAGTCCCTTGCTATCTAGTCATTCAAATTTTTTATTTTTTATTTACTTTTTTCATCCGTGATATCTTGATTCAAGACACCACTCTTGGGAGATGACTTAAGGTTATACCTATCACTACACCCATAGGGGGAAACAAATAGTTTTTTCCACACCCCACGACTGGGTGGTGTCAATGGTCATATGTCATTCAATGTGATATACTATGGTGGGCTGGTTTAAATAATAAGTCTCGACTTGTTATCTCATGAGTTTATTATTTTTATTTCATATACAACACTTTGTATGGATTACAAGATTCTACTCACACAAATATTAACATATCATCACCACTCATAATATCCAACGATGATCATGGATTAGGGAAAACTCAAAGTCATACTTTGAGGGGATAAATATCATTTAACTTCATGAAAAATATGTTGTCATCCTGGAGAAATGATAAAGTGTGACTTTTATAAAACATGGTACATTTTTAATATTCTTAAACTACTTTCAGAATACTTATCAAAACCATATGTAAGAACCTTCCTAACATATCATATATGATAGACTGCCGAATCATCCATATGTTTCATTTTTTGGGGTTTTGTTAAACTCATTACATCTATGTAATTCGTACCACAACTCTATGTGACCACCTGATGAAACTCTATCACTAAACTCTTTAGGGTATGAATGATATGAAGGCCTTAGTTTTTTATTTATTTTTGGATAATCCCACTTTGTAACTGGGTTGATAGGGAACCCTTACATGACTCGTAGGCCTCAAGGTACAAGGGACAGTACATGACCCAAAGGCTCAAATTAGTGGACTAAAAGACCCAAATCAGATGAATAGTTTTGTTGCTATAGTACTTGTTACAGTACTGTTACAGTAAGCTAGAAATATTCCTCCACAAGGATTTAATCCTAGGTTTGATGCAAGATTATGAGTTGTTTTAACCACTCGGTTACCACCCCAACTGCCCACTAAACTCTTTAGAGAGAAACGTATATATGAACCAAGATAGTCTGAATAATGGAGAGATTTAGGAATCATATTTCTAATGTTCAATTACTTAAACATATTTATACTCCTCAACTATACAACGTTAAATATTATGATGTCAATAAATTTTTTTGTTCGCTTAGAATTCAATCACTACAAAAAAACAGGTAATTATTCGTGTTTTTAGCCACATTTTCTTAAAAAATGGATGATATCTAATTTATTCATGTTTTAACATGTGATTAATTTAAATTTAACTATATCTTTTTAGTCGTGTTTTTAAAACGTGGTTATTTCTTATTTTAATCACATTTTAAAACATAACTAAATTAACTACCAGATTTAAATTTATTTTTTATACTAGATATTTTTTTAATACATATATACATACATATATATATATATATTATAAATAATATAAATGAATTATATATATAGAGAGAGTATATATATAATAGTATATAACATTAAAAAATAAATATTATTTAAATTAAATTGACACATGCACTCATACATACATACAAACACACACACACTCAAGTTAAAACATAATTATAATTTACTGATAATAACTAAATAAATTATTCTTTAATGATAAATATAAATATATAAATTCGCATATATATATACCTCTATATATTTATAACATAATATATACATTTTCATATAAATCAACTTATTAATATACGTATAATTATATATTATAATATATAAATTAACCAAAAAAAATATTATTCACAGACACACAGGGGGTCGTGTCCCGCGTCATGGGAATCGGGGGGTGGGGGGGGGGGGGGTGGGGGGATTAAGGTGGTGCGCAACGCAAAACAGGGAGATACATGTGGCGGGATGTGGGAAAACAAATCAGTTGGGGCTGAGGGGGTGACATGGGGGACATTGAGCACAGGAAGAGGTGGTGTGTTTGAAAAAAATGAATAAAATTTTTGATTAAAAAAGAAATTACCTGTGTTGCAACTAAGAACGAGTGATTATTTCACCATTTACCAGCGTCTAAAATAAACAGAGTTAAATTATTTCATAAATGCGGGTAATTTAACCACATTTCATTTAACCATGTTTTTACAAAACATGGGTAAATAATTTAGTGATATTTATAAACACATTTAACGTTAAATAGAAATGCGGCTAAACACGTTATTTTTGTAGTAAATATTTCTAATAATCTTGGAACTATTTTCATCCAATTCATTGGAGGGATATAATAGCCTCGTCTGTTGCATAATTATAACCTATCCATATGTGTACCACAAGATCATGACAAAATTTATCATATCATCATAGATCAATACATGAAAATGGGTTTCATAAATATTTCATCATCATAATCATTAACCTTCCAAAGAAAGAATAAGGGTCATATCAAAGATCATGTTCCCAGTGAAGTATAAGTAACATCAAATGACATTATCATTAATGAAAAATTCCTTTAAAAGATCACTGTAATATTTCTTGAGAAAAATAAAGTTTTCATTTAGAAATCAATTATTTAAAATCTAATAATTTGAAAAATATTAAGGTAAAAATTTTCTTTAAAAATAAGCATTAAAACTTGTTAAGGAATATTCAAAGAAAGGGGTAACAATGATATCAAAAAAAATCATTCATGCAGTGTACGTTGAAACAAATATTTAGTTCACACCTTTAGTAAAAAACACATTGTTAATAAAATGAAAAAAAGTTTCCTTTTGAACCTTTTTATAGAAAGTAAAACATGAATAAAAACTAACTTAATCAAACATTGAATAATATTAAAAATATTCTTGAAAACACACTACTGGAAATACATTCTATACCAACAGTTTGAAACTGCTAGTATAGGCAGTAGAACCGTTGGAATAATATATACCAACAGTTGGCTAGTAAGCCATTGAAAAAGGCCTATACCAATGATTTTCCTATAACCGTTGGTATATGACTATGTGACCTTTAATATTCCAATGGTTTTATAGAAACCGTTGGTATAAATATATACGAACAGTTTATTAACCATTGGTATAAATAGGTTATATGTAGTTAACCAACGGTTTGAAACCGTTGGTATATAGTATGTCCAATGGTTCCTTCAAACCGTTGGTAAAAATATTCTGGAAATGCAGTATACCAATGGTTTTGAACCGTTGGTATAGTGTATTACCAACGGTTTATTGAAACCGTTGGTAAAACTATTCTCGAAAAACACTTTACCAACGGTTTGAAAACGTTGGTATAGTGTTTTTCTAGAAAACAACACAACAACCCATTCCCTCCACTACATACACCTGCAAACACAGTTTTGCACTGCATACACCTATAAACACAGCTACAAACAACACTTAAAATAGAACACTTTGCACTTAAAATAGAACAAAAAAAACACAACACTTAAAATAGAACAATTATCACTAAAAATAGAACAAAGAAACACAACACTTAAAATAAAACAATTTTCACTTAAAATAGAACAAAAAAACACATACAATATCGCATAAAAACAGTAGACTCTTCCAACCATGACATGTACCACGACATAGTTTTCCCCATTTCAATCTTCACATGACAACCACTCTTCCAACTAACCCATTTCAATTTATTTGGTGGAAATATCATAATGGTGAGAGGACAATCACATTTCTGTGAGCTCATCATAGTCAGAGTTGAATACACCATTAACAGAATTAACACATAATTCATAAGGTAATTACAATAAGTATACAAATACGACAAGTATACACATCCGCCATTAACACATAATTTATAAGTTAATTAAATACATAAAGAATTAAATTCAAAATTCAGGAGTTGAGGGGCTATTCAGGGGTTTGGGGTGGCTGTCCAAGGGGGTAGGGGTGTCCAGATGGGTAGGGGTGTCTGGGGGATGGGGGTGTCCTGGGGTGGGGGTGGGGGGGGGGGGGGGTTGTCCATGGGGGTGTCCAGGGGGTAGGGGGATGTCCATGGGGGTGTTCAGGGGGGTGGGGTGGTGTTCGGGGGGGGGGGGGGGCGTGTCCATGGGAGTGTCCAGGGGGTGGGGTGGTGTCCAGGGGGGTTGGGGGCTTTTCAGGGGGTGGGGTGTCCAGGGGGTGGGGTGGTGTCAAAGGGGGTGGGGGCGGTCTAGGGGTGGGGGGTTGTCCAAAGGGGGGTGCGGTGGGGTGGTGTCCACGGGGGTGGGGGATGTCCAGGGGGGTCCACAGGGGTGGCGGGGCTTTCCCGGGGGTCGGGGGTGTCTGGGGGGGGGGGCTGTCCACGGGGGTGGGGGCAGTCCAGGGGGGGTAGGGGGTGCCCACGGGGGTGGGCGGGGCTGTCCAGGGGGGTTTTCAATGGGGGGTAGGGGGTGTCTGGGGGGGGGGGGGGGGGCTGTCCACGGGGGTGGGGCCAGTCCAGGGGGGGTAGGGGGTGCCCACGGGGGTGGGGGGGGGGGGCTGTCCAGGGGGTATGGGATGTCCATGGGGGTTGTCCATGGGGGGGTAGGGGTGCCCGGGGGGGGGGGGGGGGTGGTCGGACTGTCCACGGGGTGGGGAGGGGGGTGTCCACGGGGGGAGGGGTTGTCCGGGGGGTGGGCGGGGCTATCCAGGGGGGTGGGCGGGGCAGTCCATAGGGGTGGGGGGCTGTCCAGGGGGTGGGCGGGGCTGTCCACGGGGGGTGGGAGGGGTTTTCCAGGGGGTATGGGGTGTCCATAGGTGTGGGTGTGGCTGTTCATGGGGGTATGGGGTGTCCATGGGGTTGGGGAGGCTGTCCATAGGAGGCAGGGTTGTCCAGGGGGTGGGCGGGCTGTCCATGGGGGTGGCGGGGCTGTCCAGGGGGTACGAGGTGTCCAAGGGGGTGTCTGAGGGGGGGGGGGGGGGGGCTATCCATGGGGGTTGGGTGGTGTCTGGGGGGTGTCCAATGGGGTGTGGTGGTGTCCAGGGGGTTGGGGGGCTTTCCAGGGGGTGGGGTTGTCCAGGGGGTGGGGGTGTCCAAGGGGTGGGCGAGCTATCCACGGGGGTGGTCGGGCTGTCCAGGTGGGTAGGGGGTGTCTAGGGGGGGTGGGCGGGCTGTCCATGGGAGTGAAGAATTTTTTCAAGAGTTATCAAAAGTGAAAGTTAAATAAATAAGAGTAACATGTTTTGAATAAATTGGTGAAAGTTTCTTAACAAGTTACACAAACATGTATAACCCCATTTTCTATAATAATCACATGCATAGTTGTATTTATCATTGAGATACATAACTCTAAGTGTATATCAAACTTGCTTTTATCCACACTAAAAGATTTTTTTTCTTGTAGTTGTGTGGTGTTGGATTATTTTTAAACCATAACATGGATGTAACTATTCTTGTTGAGTAGTGAACCATTTAAATAATTTAGTTCATGTGGAAGTGTGATTTTTTTTGTTTTTAGAAAAGTGATAATTCTTTAACACGAGGAAAAGCTTGTTTCAATAGAAAGGATAATTAAAGGAAAAGCATATCATTGATTTCCCCCCTCCCCCTCTCAGTGTGTAAGATCCTAACCTTATCATGGGTTGTCCAGGGGGTTGGGCGGGTTGTCCATGGGGGTGGGCGGGCTGTCCAAGGGGGGTAGGGGTGTCCAGGGGGGGGGGGTCTATCCGCAGGGGGTGGTCGGGCTGTCCAGGGGGGTAGGGGTGTCTAGGGGGTGGGGGGGGGGGGGTGGGCGAGCTGTCCACGGGGGTGGGAAGGGCTGTCCATATAACGACCCATACTTTACATACATTGTTAATACTTCAAAATTGAAGCACACTTATTACAACATATGACAAAACCACAAAGGACCGTATAGGTATAGTGTCTTTAGAAACTGGGAAACATAAACAACTGGTTCATAAATCTTCTACAGTGTCTCCCATTTATTTCATCATATCTAGGGTCCCTTTTAGCATATTCTACTTAATATCCATCTTCCTGACCTGGGGAAAAGAAAACATAAAAGGGTGATCTCAAATTCTCAGCAAGGGCAAATAAAGGAACTAAAAATCATATCATATCGTTTTGAAAATCATAACCTGCAAAAAAGATCATAATATCTTAACATGGAATAAATCATAGAAGTGAAAATGAGATCACCATAATCATAACATAAAACATGAAACTTTGTGTCATGCACACATAATCATGGAAAATCATTTCTTGTTTGTCATGACTCATTGCCAAGACTATCTTAGTGGACAAAGTCCCTTTCTGAACCGAGTTCACTCCTCGTTTCAGTCCTGTATCACTGAACCGAAATAACCTTCCGTTCCAGCCATGTCTATCTCATGAGATATAAAATCTTTACCCAATGCATTGGAGGGAGATATAGGTCCCACCCATCTTATAATGAATCCTTTCTTATGTGTTCCACATAATCATGAAACATACATCATCGCATAATACATGTAACAAAAATGGGATTCTTGAAACATCATGACATCATAAATCAATTCATATAAGATAAAGGAATTCATAAAAATAATTCCATCACAACATGATCAAATCAATTTAATAATAGGGATAAAAACAGAACCCTTTATTATCTTAGATGGAAAATAATTTTGATAAAACACTTGAACTCCATTCTTGAGGAAAATATCCTTTCTTCTTCAAAAACATTTTTCTTTTCTTAAAATGTCATAAAATTATAAACTAAAAGAAGTTGATTAAAAATAAACTTGAAAACTTGTAAAGAAAGCTTCTTGGAAATAATGTTTTAAAAATCCATTCATGCCGTATAAGTTAAAAAAACATTCTTCTCGTACTTTTGTCGGAAAAGTCAAAAAGTACATCGTATGAAAAACGACAAAAGATTCCTTTCATATCTTTTAATAAAAACTTACCGAAGGGTAAAATTTGTTTTAAACTATTGTATGTGGATGGAAACAATATTATATATTGAAGGAACATGGATGTGGATGATAAAATACACCCCAGTAAATACTTACGAATAAACAATCTCGGATAAAAATGAGATTGTGATATTTCCCTTACCTTAGGTCCGATTTGCTTTGTACGTGTCCGAAGCTCCTGTATAATGGTTTAAATAATGTTATTGACTTATTCCAGAGTCATACATATTGATATGATATCATATATGGTCATATTCTTAGCTTCTTGTTAGTAATATTTCATTGTTACTTGTTACTCGGGTCTTTATTGCCTTTTGTTCTTATGCGTGTTTTGCCGAATAAATTCTTATTCTTATTTTAAGGTTATAGATACCTTATATCCAGAATGGTATTAGTGTAACATATATCATATTTATTCATTCAATTCATTTATATAATTATTATGTAATTATGATCATGTAGAATGAGTCGCTTTACATCGTGGAGACGATATTCCGTACGTACTCACGAGTGATGATATCGTTCCTATGATCGTGGAATTGTATTGGAGTATATATATATATTATTTAAGTATCAATATTACTTAATAATAATCATAAATAGTTACTCATTACACCATTATACCCATCCTTGTAAAGTGATGGTGGAAAATAGATTACACCACGGCGTGGAGACGGTATTCCGTATGTACGCACGCGCGGTGATTTCATTTTTCCGTAGGATGGATAGAAGGTGAATTAGGTTTGTTTCATATTTATAATAACATATAAGTATGTAAGTAATACTAATGTTATTACTTTATCATGAAACAAATAAAGAAGAAGAAGTTGAAGAAGAAAGAAATTGAAAAGATCGGTAATGGATATTACCTCTTCTTTGGAACGCTTCTTTGAATCCTCCACTTAGGGAACTAAGATTGGTCTTTGAAGAAGACCAGGACCTCTAGGATTATTCTAGGGAAGTGGAGAGGAGAAAATGGCAGGGGTTGGCCGAGCTTGAGTGCTCAATTTGGTGCGAGGAGGAGGGGGAGGAGGTGCCCTTTTATAAGGGAGGAGAGGGGTACCTTAGGAATATCTCAAAATATTATTTTATATTAAAGTCAAAATCGGTTTATAATGGTTCCAAAGGGTCTTATTTCGAAGGTAAAGTGGGGAAGGGTCGAAATCCTATCAACCAATAGGATTTAGACAAGTTTGGGATATTATTTTAACCTTATCAATTAGATTTAACTCTAAGTTAAATAATTTAACTTTTACCATGTCTTTTTGTTTTCTTTCACTATATGGTTAATACACTTACTATAACATGCCAAACGAACCCCAAATTGTTTATTATTAATATATATATCCTTATCTAAGTAATTTGGCCGAACCTTAGATTTTTAGGAATAAAATAACAATTAATAATATAATATTTGATTTAAAAACTATTTTGTGTCAATTTTGACACTATTTGATATATGATTTTTTTGAAAGTCATAACAGAATTATATGTTCGAACCAAGTTGATTAAATCAACACTAATATATCCTAGTAACCTAGAAAATTAGTTGAATTCATAAAAAGTCTCAAATTATTTTTATTTGAGCATTTATAACATCAATTATGTTAACATTTCCTTAAAAGGGTAATTACTGCATCATCATTGTGTCATAAATAAATTAATTTATTTAAAGTCTAAAAATTATAAATAAAATATAATTATGTAGGAAATCTTTTTAGCTTTCTAATGATATTTATAGTCGAATTTATCTTATGTATAACCCCATATTAAAAATTATTTACTTATTAAACTTTGATTTTAACTATTTTAACCCTTCTTTAAATAAATTAATAATAAATGTCCTAATCTAATCCAAGTGGGCCTAAATGGTCATATTTTATTCCTAAGTTTGTTTTTGGTCGAATTACACTTGACCAATAGAATTAGGACATGTGTTAGGGTAATATTAATATCATATTTACACTTAGTTACCCTATTTACTATTAACCGCGGTAAAAAAAGTAAAAAGTTACTATTCACCAAAAAATTATTTTTATCTCATTGAACCACATTTTAGTCCTTGATATTAACCGTGTCTCTCGGATTTTCGAAATTCTATTCACAGAAGCGGTAAAATTAAGTTTTATGCAAAATTCAGTTTCTAACCTACCACTTAGTGGTTTCACTATTCATCAAAAATTGAAAGTTTTCAGAAAAATACCAAAATTTCACCCTAGGCTAAATTCGATATTTTGAGTCCAAAAATGAAGTCCATTTTGAAAAATAAAATTTATAAAATTTCAAAAAGTGGTTATTACTATTCATAACGGCTAGTTTTAATAGCATATTGTTGTTTAGTGAAACTCGGTATTGCGTACGACGCAAGCTATTGAGGAAGGTCGCGATTGCGTGTAAAGAAAGCCAAGCAAGTGCTGTGTAGAAAAAGATTACTTTGATGATTTATATAACATAAAAGTCTCGGGTGTTACATTCTACCCCCCTTAAAAAGAATTTCGCCCTCGAAATTCGTCACTTTGTAACAAACAGATGAGGATACTTCTCCCTCATCATATCCTCAAGCTCCCATGTAGCTTCTTCAAGTTGGTGGTTCCTCCATAAAACTTTCACCAATCGAGTGGTATTGTTTCGTAGGACTTTTTCGCTACGATCCAGAATCTCTATCGGCTGTTCTTCATAAGAAAGATCTTGCTCCAGCGGTACAACTTCTGAGCTGAGTACATGTGAAGGATCTGGTATGTACTTTCTCAGGAGAGATACATGGAACACATTGTGAACTTGAGAGAGATTCGGTGGAAGCGCCAATCGGTAAGATACCTTCCCAACACGATCTAGTATTTCGAAAGGACCGATATATCTTGGGCTCAACTTCCCCTTCTTTCCAAATCTCATAACCCTCTTCTAGGGAGATATTCGTAAGAACACTTTATCACCCACTTCAAACTCTAGGTCTTTTCTTCGGTTGTCGGCATAACTTTTCTGTCGACTCTGAGCTGCTCTTATGTGTTGTTGAATAGATCTGACCTTTTCTGCCATTTCATCAACGAGATCAGGTCCTAATAGCTTTCTTTCCCCAATTTCATCCTAGTATGTTGGAGTCCTGCATTTCTTTCCATAGAGAGCTTAATAAGGAGCCATCTGAATACTGGAGTGAAAGCTATTATTATAAGAAAATTCCACCAAAGGTAGGTGTTGATCCCAACCTCCTTTGAAATCCATAGAGCAAGCTCTCAACATATCTTCTAGGGTTTGAATTGTTCTCTCAGACTGACCGTCTGTCTGGGGATGATAAGCAGTGCTGAAACTCAACTCTGTATCCAGAGTATGCTGAAGACTTCGCCAGAACTTCGAGGTAAATCTCAGATCTCGATCAGATATAATAGAAAGTGGTACTCTATGCAATCTTACCACTTCCTTTACATATATCCTGGAAAGCTGATCTAGAGAGAAATCTTCTCTAATAGGAATGAAGTGTACAGACTTTGTAAGACGATCAACTATGACCCAGATAGCATTATTGCCTTTGGATGTTTTAGGAAGTCCTGTGACAAAGTCCATAGTGATGTTTTCCCATTTCCATTCGGGTATGGGTAATGGTTGTAACATCCCCTTAGACTTCTGTCTCTCATCTTTAACTTGTTGACAAACCAAGCATCGAGAGACATATTCAGCAACATCTCTTTTCATGCCATCCCACCAGAAGTACTCTTTCAGGTCCCTATACATCTTCGTGCTTCCAGGATGAATAGAGAACGATGAACTATGAGCCTCATCCAGCAGCTCCTTCTTTAATTCGGGGATTGGAGGAACACAAACCCGATTCCTGAACTTTATTATCCCATCACAATCAAGGTTGAATTCAGGAACATTTCTCACCTTCTTTTGTAACTCTACATCTTCTTTCTGTGCCTCTTTAATCTTCACATGTATAGATGGTTGAACATTCATTTGAGAAAGATAAGATTTTCCCCTTCCATTATAATTCCAAGATCCATCCTTTGTAAATCAATAAATATTGGATCTTTTGTGATCCTCATCATGGATAAACTAGCATGGTCTTGTCGACTTAATGCATATTCCACCTTGTTTTCTTTCCCAGGGTGGTAATGGATTGAGCAGTCATAATCCTTAATCAGCTCCAACCATCTTCTTTGGCGCATATTCAGCTCCTTTTGTGTGAAAATATACTTTAAAATTTTATGATCAGTATAAATATCACACCTTTCACCATAAAGGTAATGCCTCTAAATCTTTAATGCAAAGATTACCGCAGCCAACTCCAAATCATGTGTTGGGTAATTTTGCTCATGAATTTTCAACTGTCGTGAGGCATAAGCTATCACCATATCATTTTGCATAAGAACACACCCCAATCCCTTCTTGGATGCATCACTGTAGATCACAAACCTTTCTCCACTACAAGGTAGTGTGAGCACAGGTGCACTGGATAACCTTCTTTTCAACTCCTTGAAATTATCTTCACATTCCTCTGTCCATACAAACTTAACTCCTTTCCGAGTCAACTTGGTGAGTGGATTAGATAATCGTGAAAAATCCTTTACAAAACATCGATAATATCCAGACAAACCAAGAAAACTTCGGATCTCAGTTACTGTTGTTGGTCTCGAACATCTTTCGATAACCTCTATTTTTGCTGGATCCACAGATATCCCCTCTTTTGAGATTATGTGACCCAAAAATGCAACTTTTTGAAGCCAAAATTCACACTTGGTAAATTTGGCATAAAGCTTCTCCTTTCTCAAGGTCTTCAATATAATTCTCAAGTGATCTTTATGCTCTTCCTTTCTCTTTGAATAGATAAGAATATCGTCTATAAAGACTACCACAAATTGATCAAGATAGTCTCTAAAGACTCTATTCATTAGATCCATGAAGATAGCAGGGGCATTAGTAAGACCAAATGGTATCACTATAAATTCATAGTGTCCATACCTTGTACGGAAAGATGTCTTTGGTATATCCTCCCTTTTGACCCTTAATTGATGATACCCTGAATGAAGATCAATCTTGGAAAACTATTGAGCTCCGCGTAGTTGGTCAAATAAGTCATCAATGCGTGGGAGAAGATATTTGTTCTTGATAGTGATCTTGTTAAGTTCTCGATAATCAATACAGAGTCTCATTGATCCATCTTTCTTCTTAACAAATATAACAGGTGCTCCCCAAGGTGACGCACTAGGGCGTATGAATCCCTTATCAAGATTCTCTTGGAGTTGATTATTCAATTCCTGCAACTCAATTGGGGCCATTCTATAAGGTGTCTTTGAAATAGGCAAAGCACCCGGTACGAGTTCTATTGAAAACTCAACTTCACGATTTGGTGGAAGACCCGGTAATTCCTCCGGAAAGACATCATCAAACTCCCTTACAATGGGCATATTCTTAATCATGAGTTTCTCACCAACCATTTGAGATAAATAACCTTCATTTAGTGGAATCAATACCCATAAGATGGAAGAAATTTCCACTGGAAGGTTATGTTCATCCTTGCATTGATAGACGATCGTAGATTGATCTGGAATATGAAATGTGACTTCCCTTCTTTGGAAATTGATATGAGCTCCATGTAGAGAAAGCCAATCCATGCCAAGAATCACATCAAATTCCACTAAAGGAAGGATCACAAGATTTGCAGGAAGCACTTTCCCACAAACTTCGATCGGAGAATAATTATAAACTTTTGATGCGACTGTTGTGCCATTAGGTGTTGTCACAGCTAACTCAACATCTAATTGTTGAGGTAGTACGGTGATAACATCACTTGAAAACACAACACAATGAACTACTAAGTGCTAAGTGACCTTTAAACATAAGTTTGTCACTTCTCTGTTTGGAATTTAGAAAATACGACATACACAGTTGTAATCAGTAAGTTATTTGGAGTCCGATAAGAAAAACTTAATTTTTGGTGAATAGTAACCTACCCTAATGAATAGTAAAATACCCTTATGAATAGTGATATACCCTAATGAATAGTAACAACACCTATTATAGTATAAAAATAATATTGAAGTTGAATATAACGACCCATACTTTACATACATTTTTAATACTTCAAAAATTGAAGCACACTTATTACAACATATGACAAAACCACAAAGGACCGTATAGGTATAGTGTCTTTAGAAACTGGGAAACATAAACAACTGGTTCATAAATCTTCTACAGTGTCTCCCATTTATTTCATCATATCTAGGGTCCCTTTTAGCATATTCTACTTAATATCCATCTTCCTGACCTGGGGAAAAGAAAACATAAAAGGGTGAGCTCAAATGCTCAGCAAGGGCAAATAAAGGAAATAAAAATCATATCATATCTTTTTGAAAATCAAAACCTGCAAAAGAGATCATAATATCTTAACATGGAATAAATCATAGAAGTGAAAATGAGATCCCCATAATCATAACATAAAACTTGAAACTTTGTGGCATGCACACATAATCATGGAAAATCATTTCTTGTTAGTCATGACTCATTGCCAAGACTATCTTATTGGACAAAGTCCCTTTCTGAACCGAGTTCACTCCTCGTTTCAGTCCTGTTTCACTGAACCGAAATAACCTTCCGTTCCAGCCATGTCTATCTCATGAGATATAAAGTCTTTACCCAATTCATTGGAGGGAGATATAGGTCCCACCCATCTTATAATGAATCCTTTCTTATGTGTGCCACATAATCATAAAACATACATCATCGCATAACACAAGTAACAAAAATGGGATTCTTGAAACATCATGACATCATAAATCAATTCATATAAGATAAAGGAATTCATAAAAATAATTCCATCACAACATGATCAAATCAATGTAATAATAGGGATAAAAATATAACCCTTTATTAACTTAGATGGAAAATAATTTTGATAAAACACTTGAACTCCATTCTTGAGGAAAATATCCTTTCTTCTTCAAAAACATTTTTCCTTTCATAACATGTCATACAACTTTAAAATAAAAGAAGTTGATTAAAAATAAACTTGAAAACTTGTAAAGGAAAATTCTTTGAATTAATGTTTTAAAAATCCATTCATGCCGTATAAGTTAAAAAAAACATTCTTCGTACTTTTGTCGGAAAAGTCAAAAAGTACCTCGTACGGAAAAACGACAAAAGATTCCTTTCATATTCTTTACTAAAAACTCACCTAAGGGTAAAATTGGATTTAAACTATTGCAAGTGGATGGAAACAATATTTCATATTGAGGGAACATGTATGTGGATGATAAAATACACCCCAGTAAATACTTACGAATAAACAATCTCGGATAAAAATGAGATTGTGATATTTCCCTTACCTTAGGTCCGATTAGCTTTGTACGTGTCCGAAGCTCCTGTATAATGGTTTAAATAATGTTATTGACTTATTCCAGAATCATACATATTTATATGATATCATATATGGTCATATTATTAGCTTCTTGTTAGTAATATTTCATTGTTACTTGTTACTCGGGTCTTTATAACTTTTTGTTCTTATGCGTGTTTTGTCGAATAAATTCTTATTCTTATCTTTAGGTTATAGATAATTCATTTCCAGAATGGTATTAGTGTATTATATACCATATTCATTCATTCAATTCATTTATATAATCATTACAAAATGAAGATCATGTATAACGAGTCGCATCACATCGTGGAGACGGTATTCCGTACGTACGCACGAGTGATGATATCATTCCTATGATCGTGGAATTGTATTGGAGTATATATATATCATTTCAGTATCAATATTACTTCATAATAATCATATTTAGTTACTCATTACACCATTATACCCATCCTTGTAAGGTGATGGTGGAAAATAGATTACACCACGGCGTGGAGACGGTATTCCGTACGTACGCACGCGCGGTGATTTCATTTTTCCGTAGGATGGATAGAAGGTGAATTAGGGTTGTTTCATATTTATAATAACATATCAGTATGTAATTAATACTGATGTTATTACTTTATCATGAAACAACTAAATAAGAAGAAGTTGAAGAAGAAAGAAATTGAAAAGATCGGTAATGGATATTACCTCTTCTTTGGAACGCTTCTTTGAATCCTCCACTTAAGGAACTAAGATTGGTCTTTGGAGAAGACCAGGACCTCTAGGATTATTCTAGGGAAGTGTAGAGGATAAAATGGCAGGGGTTGTCCGAGATTGAGTGCTCAATTTGGTGTGAGGAGGAGGGGGAGGAGGTGCCCTTTTATAAGGGAAGAGAGGGGCACCTTAGGAATATCTCAAAATATTATTTTATATTAAAGTCAAAATCGGTTTATAATGGTTCCAAAGGGTCTTATTTAGAAGATAAAGTGGGGAAGGGTAGAAATCCTATCAACCAATAGGATTTAGACAAGTTTAGGTTATTATTTTAACCTTATCAATTAGATTTAACTCTAAGTTAAATAATTTAACTCTTACCGTGTCTTTTTGTTTTCTTTCACTATATGGTTAATACACTTACTATAACATGCCAAACGAACCCCAAATTGTTTATTATTAATATATATATCCTTATCTAAGTCATTTGGCCGAACCTTAGATTTTTAGGAATAAAATAACAATTAATAATATAATATTTTATTTAAAAACTATTTTGTGTCAATTTTGACACTATTTGATATATGATTTTTGTGAAAGTCATAACAGAATTATATGTTCGAACCAAGTTGATTAAATCAACAATAATATATCATAGTAACCTATAAAATTAGTGGAATTCATAAAAAGTCTTAAATTACATTTATTTTGGTATTTATATTATCAATTTTGTCAATATTTCATTAATAAGATAATTACTGCATCATCTTTGTGTCATAAATAAATTAAATTATTTGATGTCTAAAAATTACAAATAAAATACCATCATGTAGGAAATCTTTTTAGCTTTCTAATGAATATTTAAAATCGAATTTATCTTATGTATAACCCCATATTAAAAATGATTTACTTATTAAACTTTGATTTTAACTATTTTAACCCTTCTTTAAATAAATTAATAATAAATGTCCTAATCTAATCCAAGTGGGCCTAAATGGTCATATTTTATTTCTAAGTTTGTTTTTGGTCGAATTACACTTGTCCAATAGAATTAGGACATGTGTTAGGGTAATATTAATATCATATTTACCCTTAGTTACCCTATTTACTATTAACCGCGGTAAAAATAGTAAAAAGTTACTATTCACCAAAAAATTATTTTCATCTCATTGAACCACATTTTAGTCCTTGATATTAACCGTGTCTCTCGGATTTTTGAAATTCCATTCACAGAAGCGGTAAAATTAAGTTTTATGCAAAATTCAGTTTTTAACCTACCACTTAGTGGTTTCACTATTCATCAAAAATTGAAAGTTTTCAGAAAAATACCAAAATTTCACCCTAGGCTAAATTCGATATTCTGAGTCCAAAAATGAAGTCCATTTTGAAAAATAAAATTTATAATAATTCAAAAAGTGGTTATTACTATTCATAACGTCTAGTTTTAATAGCATATTGTTGTTTAGTGAAACTCGGTATTGCGTACGACGCAAGCTATCGAGGAAGGTCGCGATTGCGTGTAAAGCAAGCCAAGCAAGTGTTGTGTAGAAAATGATTACTTTGATGATTTATATAACATAAATGTCTCGGGTGTTACAGTCCACGGGGGTACAAGGTGTACAGGGGGGGTTTTCCACAGGGGGAGGGGTGTCCAGGGGGGTGGGTGGGCTGTCCACAGGGGTGGCCGGGCTGTCCAGGGGGGTAGGGGGTGTCCAGGGGGGGTTGTCCACATGGGGAGGGGTGTCCAGGGGGGTGGGAGGGCTGTCCACGGGGGTGGCCGGGCTGTCCAGGGGGGTAGGGGGTGTCCAAGGGATGGGCAGGCTGTCCACAGGGGTGGGCGGGGCTGTCCAGGGGGTACAAGGTGTTCGGGGGGGGGGGGGGGGGTTGTCCACAGGGGGAGGGGCTGTCCAGGGGGGTGGGCGGGCTGTCCACGGGAGTTGCAGGGCTGTCCAGGGGGGTATGGGGTGTCCAGGGGGTGGGGGGCTATCTAGGGGAGGGGTGAATCAGTCAAAAAAAATGATCAACACATGTTTTATTATTTATAGATAAAAGAATAAAGATAATGTGACCTATCTAATCACACATATATTCAGGCACAACAAATCAATAAACATCAACGGTCAGTAATATCAATAAAAAATGTAACGGATCAATCTGTCCCTCATCACCATCTTTATCACCCTTACCCTCATCCTCATCGTTGTCCCCATCATCATCCCCGCCCTCCTACTTGCCCTCGCACTCAACCTTGGCCTCCTCATCACCCTCCTCCTCCACCTCATCCTCCTCCTCACCCTCCTCCTCCGCCTCGACCTCCTCCTAGCCCTCCTCCTCCTCTGCCTCATCCTCCTCATCTCCATCGTCTAAACCACCAATAAAACTACCACCTAGTGCACCATATATAGAGCTCATCGATGACATATATTCATCACAAGCAGTTCTGTCCTTTGGTGGAAGTGTTGGACGTAAAACTTCCATCAGTTTCATAAATGTAGTGTTTGCCCTAGCAGACTGTTCTGCCATCTCTATGGCCCTTTTTTCAGCCTGTTCTGTCTGTGCCTTAACCTGCTGCAACTCGGTGGCACTAAAACTCATACCTGAGGAGGGACAATACCTTTTCGGAACTATACTCTTCCCAGGTCGACAACGTACTCTACCAGGGTGGTCATTTCCCAACATTTGATGTAAGTGATCGTTTGGCTGAAAATTGTCAGGTTCCTAGGCATCAAGGGCCTCTAAAGCAGCCTATTAAAAATATAAATAGATTATTCAGTTACAAAATAGAGATTAAAATTTAAATCTACAAAGTAAAACTTACAATCTGCTGCTGAGTCGGTTCATTAACCGTACTTCCATATTTCTTCTTTCTACTCAAGAAAAATAGTTTTGCTCGAGGCACATGTCCTTCTATATTCAATTTATGCCTCTTCAATGAAATTGATTGTAGGAAACCATAATTAAAAATAAGACACCAAAAAAACATTAATTGCATAACTAAAATTATATAACAACCGTAACAATAAAATAAATTATGGAGGAAGCAATAGAAAGTGCAAGTCGTAAAGAAAGAGTATAAATTGTCATTCTCGCTGCCTCTCATGATCTGTCATCATAGTAAGTCCCAATGTGTGGACTCATTTCTTAGCATAAATGTTTTTTTATTTCTTCCAGATGAATCCTAAATAAAATTCAATAATTAGTATTAACAAAAAACATGAAAATTTTAATTTAAATACCTCTAATTCGATTAATACCGTAAATTGGCTAGTCATCCAATAAGTAATCATCTTTCAGTACTATTCCAATGAACAATAATCCACGACAGGGACCAAATGTAACTCTATTCCCACTCTATCAAACCAACCAATGTACAAATCATGCTTATAAGCTCTCTAAATCTCGCTTAAATCCTTTAGACGTGCTGGTCGTGCACCCTCACCATCGGGGAAATTAAACCGCAACTGACACCAAAATATTAATTCATATAAATACAAAATTTAATATATTTCATTAAATAAAACAAAAATTTTACCCATATCTCTGCCTAGGCTTTATACTTGACCTCATTTGGCAGTTGTCTCCATAAGATTGGGCTGACAGGAATGATGTCGGAGTATTTGACAAACATTACTAAAAAACTCCGACGTTGCTACCCTAATTTTTCAGTCATCTAACTATCGTCATTGTACTCCATCATCAACTACGTGTGGTGGTTCCACACCACACACATGTATGTATGCACCCTGCCCCACCTCCTATCAGTATATGTATTTGTTATGAATTAAAAACAAATATTTTATCAATACATGTTATAATGAATATAAATAATGGTGTAAAAATTTGTTAGGGTTGTACAAGTATACCTATGGTAGTCTAATCAATGGGTACCGCTGGATCCGCAGAAACTGAAGGAATACCCTGTACAGATGGAGTGAGTCCCAATGCATGCTCCATAGGTAAGGACTCTGGTGGAGTAGGAGTCAAAGAAGATGGAATATAAAATCCCAGAGATAAGGAAGTAGAAGTAAAAGAAGATGACATGGATGGCAGGCCGAATGCTGGATGGGTAGTGGGAATCATCATTGGATATGGTACATATGAGTGAGGAGGCTCATATGTTAATAGTGGTGAAAAAATGGGAGGCCTAAATATCATGTGTGTCCCTAACGACACACCGAGATAAACATGTGGGATGGATGGTATGTCAGTGGGAGGGGTAGGGTCTAATCGGGTACGCTGACCAAATCTTCAAGATCTCGCACCCCCACCCCTCGTATGAACACCCTAAGTACTGGGACCATTACTAGGATGATCATCAAATAACTATCGCCTAATAGATGGATCCTGCAAACATGTTTAAAAAATAATAATCACATGAAATTATATATTATTTAAATATATATATATTTGAAATAAAATACTCACTGCAGGAACTAGTGGTGGAATTCCCAACTCAGTCATGCGACGATTATTGTCCATAATCTGTTTTTGTCACCTATCTTCAATTGGTTTCATTTCCTACATTTGAAAACAAATATGGAATTAAATAGAAAAGGATAACTAATTTGTAACCCAAAAAACAAAATAAATGAGAGGGAATAGGGGGATTCATGGATTATTTAACTAACCATTGTTTTAGGTGAGCTTGAACAAATATATAATGAAGTCAATAAATCATACAAGATGTAATAAAGAAATTTAATTTTTAGTAAGATGGTTATTTACTAAGTGTCATGAGTCTATTAAAGAGAGGTCTTAGAGTCATACAAATTTTTTACAAATCATAGTTGAAGCATTGAAATGTTCACCAAGTTAGAAATGTCGGTTTCGTAGGTTTGAATACAGTTCAATTCCAAATTAGAAAATGCAATTCAAATAAAATTGCAACCAATAAACATTGAAAATTCACATAACGGTCAAGTTTGATACAATATATTTTTAATAAATATTAAATCAATTTGAATAGTACCAACCTTAACATCCCAAGTTAAGGTAAACCAAAATAATTGAGAACATAAATGGATGATTTTATATATTTCCAACCACAACTTCAAGTTCACAGTCAACTCTGAAAATTGAGCTATTGGAGTCATCAAAAGTAATAAATGGATCTTTTACAATGGCATTAGGGATGGTGTCAATTCCATCATCACCATCATAAAAAATATGTCTTGTAATTCCTTTAATAATACCACCAAATTCAGGTCGAAGATGGTCTTTAACATAAAAAATTTGTTTCTCCATTGATGCCAATACATATGGTTCATTGGTAGAAAGAGTATGAGTCATATCAATTACTAAAAATCCACAATCATAAATAAATGTACCCTACCTCATCATCAAATCAAACCACATACATTCCATCAGCGTGACTCTTCCATGAGAATAATAATAAAATATTATTATTTTTTCAACGACTCCGTAATAACCTATATTTTCAAATTGCGGTCTACTATCTGATGCACTATCATAACAGTCTGTTGTGGTAGTAACCATAACACCATAATTTTGTGTTCTCATGTTCTTTGCTCGTTCAGTGATAATAAATATGTACCCATTGATAAAAATTGATTTACAGTCATGAACCACGGTATTAGACCAAAAGCCAAAGCTCTTATTTCCTTAGAGACAGAGTCAGCAAGAAAACTCAATACTTGAAATATATATCAATATTAAACTTAAATAATTATTTTTTTAGTTATTTTAAACAGTAATATTATTACCTTAAATTTTAACCAACCAGAAAACTCTTTGCTATGCAAAGTCTCCCTCCTCAAAGATAAAGAAAGATGCTTTCTATTTATCATTGCTTTATATTACCTGTAGATAAAAATAGGAGTAGTTTGAAATATATATATAGATATATATAAGATATAAATATACAATTTACTTACAATATGTAGTCATCAAACAAGTCACAGTTGAAAAAAATTGTGCGATGTTCCATCTCCCACACTTCAAGGCTTAATGTCCTCAATGTATATGTTCTAGGAATCTCTTCTGTTTGAGGAAGTGATGGAAAACTGGGTTCAATTTTCTCATATTGTTCTTCTTCTTTTCTCATTGGTATGTTATTTCTTGTAGTAAGATCAGTCAAATACATAGAGCATAAATCTATACATTCTTGAGCCAAGTAACTATTCACAATAGAACCTTCATGATGATTCCTATTATGGACATAATACTTTAATGTATACATATTTCATTCAGTTGGATACATCCAATGGAAAGAAATAGGTCCTCCGAGAAGTATTTCAGTTGGAATATGGATAGTCAGATACAACATGAATATGAAAAATGATGGAGGAAATATTTTCTATAACTCACACAAAATTAATGGGCCATCTGCCAAATTTTTTTGCAAAAAATACTTGGACAACTTCTTAGCACAAATATCTATAAAAAAATGGCACAACCAAATAATAGCCACACTTACATTATTGGAAAAACGATAACAAATCTCTATTGGAATCAACTCATGCAGAAGGATGTCATAATCATGAGTCTTTAAAGATTTTAGCTTCAACTCATTTCTGTTGACCCGTTTGGATATGTTTCTTGAATATCCATAAGGAACTTTAATAGTCTCCAGTACTTCAAAAAATTTCTTTTTTTTCCTATAGGTGTCATCACATAATAATCACATGGAAGTTTCGATTTATTTTCACTAATACGCACAGGATGTAATTCCGGTCTGATGCCCCAATCCACTAAGTCATGCCGAGACCGTAAATCATCTTTTGTCTTTCCCTTAACATTTAGAATAATCAAAAGCAACATTTCACATATATTTTATTCAATGTGCATTACGTCTAAGCAATGACGTAAGAAATTGGTTAACCAATAAGGAAAATCAAATAAGATACTTCTCTTCTTCCAATTGTAACAGGTTTAGAAGAAATATTCTTTCTCTTTCAATATTTCATTTGACCCTTCCCATATGAAAAACTGAAATCTTTCAATTAATTAAGCACATCAGTTCTAGAAATACGCTGAGGTGGATCATTGGTCTCCATGGTATTGTCAAATTGTAACCCCCAGGTAAATAAAGAATACGAAATTTTCACATTTATCCATATTTGTGAATAAAATATTAATATTACTTTAAAGGGGATTCTATGCTCGATGGCGTACCCAATACGCAACAACGAGTTTCTTGGAAATCTTATATTAAACTCTAATAATAAAATAATATTATTTTAAATGGTAGTCAACGCCTAGCCGTTGTAATGGCGAGAATGAATAGAACTAACTACAAAATGATTATATATGTTTGAAAAATATTTTTAGTTTTTACAATAAATGTTAGAGGATTAAAAATGTGAATGAATCCAATTTTAAGCGTAAACATTCTAATATTCTTTAAAAGGTCGATTAACCACCTTTTGATGGCGAACCTCTTTTAATTCCACTTTTTGAAAATTTTATGTGTTATATTTGACAAAATAATATTCTTCTTTAGAATTGGGACATCAAAATTTACTCTGTGTAAATTTTTGGTATTTTTCCGATAAAGTTCATTTTTTAATGAATAGTGAAAAATGTTGTATTTTAATTCAAAAACCTATTTTTAATATAATTTATTTATATGATTAGATTATCTTTTGAATTGTTTTTAAAGTGAAATTAGAATATCCATTTACCATTTATTCCAATAGTGTTCATTGGAATTAATTTTACTTTGAAATTGGACTTAAACTAGTGTCAATCTTTTAATAGATATTGTTTCTTAAAAACACGCTGTTTGTTTTGACATCGGGAATTAATTATTAAATTAATTAATGCAACTTATATGTTTTGAATTTTGTAAAATAGACATCATTTTTGAATTTGGAATATCAAATATAGCTTAGGGTGAATTTTTGGTATTTTTCTGAAAAACTTCAATTTTTGATGAATAGTGAAACCACTAAGTGGTAGTTTAAAAAACTGTTTTTTTGTTTAAATGAAACTTTACCACTTCTGTGGTTTGAATTTTGAAAATCCGACATACATGGTTGTCATTAGGATGTAAAATGTGGTTCAATGGGATTAAAATAATTTTTTGGTGAATAGTAACTCTTAAGTTTTTAATCGCGATTAGAGGTAATTAGTGTAATTTAAGGTAAAGATAATGTTATAATAATATGAAATGACCTTGAAACCTATTATACTATTATTTGATGAGTCATGGCCGACCAAGAAAATCCATGGGTTAACTTGGGGACCCCATGGAGCCACTTTGGTTGGAAAATGACATTAATACCTTTTTATTTAAAGTTAAAATTAAAATGTCACAAACATGTGTTGTTTTACTAAAACAATTTTTACATAGGGTTATATAAGTCATATTTTTTACTATAAATATTCATTAGAAAGATAAAAATATTTTTTACATCATGATAGTTTTTTTTATAATTTTTAGACATTAAATAAATTAATTTATTTATGACCCCGTGATGATGCAGTGATTACCTCATAAATGAATGATTTAAATAAAATGAGAAGATAGGGTGAATTCTAAGTCTTACACTTGTCACAAACCTATTGGATGGGTTTATTTCGAAACCTTATCACCTTATCCTCGAAATATATCCTTTTGGGACCTTTAAAATCTGAAAATCATTTTATAATAAAGTAATATTTTATTACATTCCAAGAGTGCCCCTCCTCTCCTCTTATAAAAGGCCCCCACCTCTACCACCTTACACACACCTCTCAAGCCTTTGGATCGAGCAAACCCTGCCCATTTCATCTCTCTATATCCCTCTATTCATCATTGAAGCCTCACTTTGGGCAGAAGACTTTCCAAGGAAGCCTTTGAGCTCAAATCAAAGAGAGTTACCCGATTTAAACGTAATGTCTTCCCTTGTGTTCTTTTGTTTTATTTTGCTTCTCCAAACCCCTAAACTCTTTTTATTAATTTTTTTTGTAACCAAACCAGTATCATAAATATACTAGGATGTTGTTATAAGAATTATTCGAGCTACAACTTCACACACCTCCATCTAATGGTTAAATAACATACTGTTTCTGTGGATGGCGAATTACTGCCTCACGAAACGATGATTGTTCAATATTCTTTTAACACCTTAAAATGTGGCCATTAAGATGTAACTATATTTATATATTATATATAATATGTTTATGTTTTCCTTAATCTTCTGTATTTTTCATTTATGTCATACCTTTATGGTTTCCATTATGGGTAAACACGATATCTTCATTTTAGGAAGTGCGGACTACCGCCCTCTCAAAGTGATTTGATTCGTTAATTCCATATGTGGGATGTATAAAGGATGGAATTAATGGTATTACATATGATATCCTATTGTAATTATAATATACCTTTATATCATTATTATTTCATTCCATTGAATAAAAAAAAATAAATGAAAGTAGCGTTCATGCGTATGTACGGCTTACCGTCTCCATGAACGGTACATTTCATTTCTTATCTCCAAATGTTATGTACTCTTATAAGTACATATATATAATGGATATATATGTAATATATTAAATCTAAATTATTTATATCATTCTGTAATTATAATATATATATCTCTCATTTTTTTAATGCCATTAATATGACAAAAAATGAAAGTAGCATTCATGCGTACGTACGGTCTACCGTCTCCATGAACGGTGCTTTTAATTTTTTATCTTCAAATGCTATGGAATTGTATAAAATGAGTATATACTGAATATATATGATATTTAAAACATCAATACTATTCTGGATATGATGTACCTATAACTACATGGAAAATTCTTTTCCAACAAGTTCAATTTCTACTCATGTACCGAACATCGACAAAAACGTCTGATATGAACTCACTTTATTAACCAATTATTATAACATTATAATATGTGATATGAACTGAATAATAATATTTAAAGTAGGTCCTTAATAAATTATAAATTGACCAAATTTTATTATTCAGTAGATTAAAGAACGATCGAGTCATGTCAGACACGAGGTAAGGGATCCTACCTCTCTCTTTCTTTTTAAGTACTATCTTTTATGTCGTTTATTTTAAGCTCCTCTTTCTTAGTTGGGGGATGTTATTTTATGTTCCTATTACTTTAATTTCTATGTTCGTATAATTATAGACCCTATTTTATTTCATGAATCCATTTTTTTGGAATTTTTAAGTGGTGCCGTTAGGCTGCCGAGTTTTTGTAAGGGGTTTTTCATCTCACTTTTATTCCCGTGAGATTTATGCTACATTTGCTACCATTTACTTTGAGTGGTATATGTACTACCAATTATTTTACTTTTTTTGTAATATACTTTCGTTTATGAGTATTTACATCAATGTTGTATTGTCCTTCTTTCATGGGGTGTATGTTTCGAAAGATACCCAAGTCAGTAAGGGAACCTTTTACCCTCCTCTTTTTAAAAGACTTCTTTTTTTGGGTATTTTAATTTACATATTGTAATGTTGGGATATGTTCTTCTATATCATTATTGATGTAAATTTTATGTCCAAGTGATGAGTTACCCTTTTTATCTCTCATCAACTCATTTTCTCAATTTTGAACTGATGCTGTTAGGCTGTCGAATTTTTGCAAGGGAACTTCTTAACCCAATTTTGATTCTTTGGGATAAACTTTCACTCTTTGAATATGTCGTTCTATGAATATGTGTGAATAACATCTGATTTTTTACAATTAATATCAACTTATATTTGGTGTATTCATTTGTCACACATAATTATGTAATTGATTTATCCTTAATCCAATGATACCGTCTTTGTAAGGGAATCCATCTCAATCTCCTTTCATTGAGGAATATTTTGTTTTATAAACAACTTTCTTTTATATGGTGTATAAAACCATTTGACTTTTATGATTATTCAAAAGGAATCTTTTTATACGAAGTGTTTACTAAATGACAAAAAGGAATGTTATTTTGTCGTACGTATGCAGCGACAACGACTTCTCTGCCGCCGTGACCATTTTTTGAGTTTTGGCTTCCTCTACAAGCCATAAATTTTTTTTAAATGAAAAATAAATACCATATTTTACTTTTCTTTTATTTTGGTATTGAAAATGGTTTTCATAATGTTTTTATATCAATGTGTTGTATTGATATCTTGTGATTGAAAAGTGGAAATGTTATGTTTCCTTTATGCATATTTTATGTGATACAATTATGTTATGGTTCTTGGGAATTATTATGAAGACAGGTGGTTCCGTGATAAACTAAGGGCGGGTGATCCTGATATAGCTCTCTAATGCATTGGGTAACGTGAAGAAGTTAAACGTTAAGGTTTCTCTAAAGAGATTTAGGGAATATTCTGTGATTGGTTTTCCAAACGTAACCAAGAGGGTTACTCCCTATGTAAGAATTTTATGGATGCCTCAAGTTACCTTTATGCCTTATGATTTCTATGATTTATTCATGATTTGATGAGGTATGTTAAAATGTTTATGTTTTATGAGTAATGTATGATTTCATACATGGACTAATGTTTTCTTTTCGTACTTTTATATCCCTTACTAAGTTTTTTATGCTCATCCCAAGTTTTTGAAATGTTTTTTACAGGTCAAGGGAATTGTGCATGATATGATGATAGTGTCAAGTAAGTGTCAAGAAAGAATCCATGTTTTATTTTAAATATGTTTTTGTTGATGGGAAAAAACTAATACTATCTTTTATGAAACCACTTTGTTTAAATGTGGAATGTAATTCATGATTTATGATCTAATTCTCTAAAACTCTAAACCTGAAAAGATCCTCAATGTGAATTATTCATTTAATTAAACATTAAGTAAGGTTTAAGGTCGGGGCCTTATAGTTGGTATCAAATGTCGGTTTAGATAACTTTAGAGGTTAGGGTATTCTCTAAGCATAAGTGACATTACCATAATGGTTATGATTTCAGAAAGAGTCCTAGTTTTAGATAAATTGAATGAGTAAGTATATCTTAGTGTTTATCTTCCTCATTAGTACATGATGGTTTTGTTGATATACTCACCCTGACATTTCTGTTTTTAGTGAATGGATGGATCTAGCAGGCACCAAAGTGACAATAGGTTTGAAGGAAACTGTGGTGGTTCTCTGATTAAGAGACTGGATGAAATGGGGGATTCAATGAGGAAACTCGTGGTTGTTCTAAAACAACTATCAAGGAGTCATCATCAACCACTAGAACCTTGGTATGTTCTGTAATGCATCATGTACGAGATGACCAATCAATGTGGAAGTTTAGGTAATAATTATAAAGGTAACCATTAGAGTTTATATGATCCTTACTTTTGAGGTAATTATGGGTTATTATATGTTATGATGGAAAATGAAAGGCATGAGATAAACTTGAGGTTAAAATATTTTATGATTATTTTTGAAGATTTTATCTCGTTTTGAGGAATGTTTTAAGAATTATATAGTTTTGGAAAAAGGACAACAAGCAGACCGTGTGACAACCCGTCGTGTCGGACAAAGCTACGGGAATCAAACCCACAACCAAAGTGCGACTCGTATTTATCGCCTACCACTGGACTACATGAAGTCCCTGGTTAGTTTGACTAATTATTTTTAGTTATATGATTTTAGGAATCAAGAGTAAGTTTATTTTGGGTTATCTATGTAAATTATTAACCTATCATGGAGGATATGTGATTAGGTCAATTACTTTTCAATATGAGAATTTAGGAGCAACTGATGTTATTCGGAGATAAAAGTTAATTTGTACCTTGGAAGACTATGTGATTAAATCCTTCAAATATTTGGGTTTCAATCTTAGTTTGGTTTACTTTGAAGAATTTTATGGACAATTCTTTATCGAATGGTCTTCGTTGAACTTTGGGTTTTTTTTGGACAAATTTTGGAGATTAAGAATAGATTTTATTTTTATAAAGGATTATACTTTTGTAGATTATCTGATCTCATACTAACAATTCTGGTTTTGGTTTTTGTCTAAATACATGGAAAATATATAGTTCTTTTTTTTGGATTAGGTGATTCTCAAGAAGTTGATTATAACACTCTTAATGTGAACATGTCTTCCTAAATACTCTTCTTTTGGAGAAAATATGAGTTTGATTAAGGAATCTAGTAATAGTTGAAAGTCTACGTGAGAAGTAAGTATGTTTCATTATGATTTAGTTAAGCTCAAAAATAAATTCCTCAATGAAGTGTAAATTAAAACAAAAATGTTGTGTGTTAACTTTTCCTACTGGGGAATCGAATACCGTTTAACCTATCACAAGTATGTGATTTTCTTATGGTTAACTTTCTCTTAGACATGTTTACTATCACTCTCCCTTAGAACATGACCCTTTGTTTTTTCCTCCATATCCATATTTTCATACATGGAATCCTAGTATGGGTTAACTTAGGTGACCTTTGTACTTCTCTTTCTTTATTTTAAAGTGATTGTTTTACTGACTCTTGTTCCGATGTGGGATTTTCAATGAAGTTTTCCAAGCCCAATTTTAAAATTGCGAGGACACAATTCCCAAATGGGGGGAAGGATGTAACACCCCAGGTAAATAAAGAATATGAAATTTTCACATTTATTCATATTTGTGAATAAAATATTAATATTACTTTAAAGGGGACGCTATGCTCGATGGTGTACCCAATATGCAACAACGAGTTTCTTGGGAATCTTACGTTGCACTCTAATAATAAAATAATATTATTTTAAATGGTAGTTAACGCCTAGCCGTTGTAATGGTGGGAATGAATAGAACTAACTACAAAATGATTATATATGTTTGTCAAATATTTTTACTTTTTACAATAAATGTTAAGGGATTAAAAATGCGAATGAATCCAATTTTAAGCGTAAACATTCTAATATTCTTTAAAAGGTCGATTAACCGCCTTTTGATGGTGAACCTCTTTTAATTCCACTTTTTGACGATTTTATGTGTTATATTTGACAAAATAAAATTCTTCTTTAGAATCGGGACATCAAAATTTACTTTGTGTAAATTTTTGGTATTTTTCCGATAAAGTTCATTTTTTAATGAATAGTGAAAATGTTGTATTTTAATTCAAAAACCTCTTTTTAATCTAATTTATTTATATGATTAGATTATCTTTTGAATTTTTTTTAAAGTGAAATTAGAATATATTTTTACTATTTAATCCAATAGTGGTCATTGCAATTAATTTCACTTTGAAATTGGACTTAAACTAGTGTCAATCTTTTAATAGATATTGTTTCTTAAAAATATGCTATTTGTTTTGACAGCAGGAATTAATTATTAAATTAATTAATGAAACATATATGTTTTTAATTTTGTAAAATAGACATAATTTTTGAATTTGTAATATCAAATATATCTTAGGGTGAATTTTTGGTATTTTTCTGAAAAACATCAATTTTTGATGAATAGTGAAACCACTAAGTGGAAGTTTAAAAACTGTTTTTTTGTTTAAATGAATCTTTACCACTTCTGTGGTTTGAATTTCAAATGTCCGACATACATGGTTGTCATTAGGATGTAAAATGTGGTTCAATGGGATTAAAATAATTTTTTGGTGAATAGTAACTCTTAAGTTTTTAATCACGATTAGAGGTAATTAGTGTAATTTAAGGTAAAGATAGTGTTATAATAATATAAAATGATCTTGACACATGTTCTACCCTTATTGGATGAGTCATGGATGACCAAGACAATCCATGGGTCAACTTGGGGACCCCATGGATCCACTTTGGTTGGAAAATGACATTAATACCTTTTTATTTAAAGTTAAAATTAAAATGTCACAAACATGTGTTGTTTTACTAAAACAATTTTTACATGGGGTTATATAAGTCATATTTTTTACTATAAATATTCATTAGAAATCTAAAAATATTTCATACATAATGATATTTTTTTTATAATTTTTAGACATTAAATTAATTAATTTATTTATGACACCGTGATGATGCAGTGATTACCTCATAAATGAATGATTTAAATAAAATGAGAAGATAGGGTGATATATAAGTCTTACACTTGTCACAAAACTATTGTATGGGTGGATTTCAAAACCTTATCACCTTATCCTATAAATATATCCTTTTGGGGACTTTAAAATCCGAAAATCATTTTATAATAAAGTAATATTTTATAACTTTCCAAGAGTGCCCCTCCTATCCTCTTATAAAAGGCCCCCACCTCTACCACATTACACACACCTCTCAAGCCTTTGTCTTGGAAAAAACCTGCCCATTTAATCTCTCCACATCCCTCTATTCATTATTGATGCCTCACATTGGGAAGAATCCTTTCCAAGGAAGCCTTTGAGCTCAAATCAAAGAGAGTTACCCGATTTAAAGGTAATGTCTTCCATTGTGTTCTTTTGTTTTATTTTGCTTCTCCAAACCCCTAAACTATTTTTATTACTTTTTTTGTAACAACACCAGTATATTAAATATACTAGGATGTTTTTATAAGAAGTATTAGAGCTAAAATTTCACACACCGCTATCTAATGGTTAAAGAACATACTGTTTCTGTGGATGGCGAATTACTGCCTCACGAAACGATGATTGTTCAATATTCTTTTAACACATTCAAAGGTGGACATTAAGATGTAACTATATTTATATATGATATATAATATGTTTATGTTTTCTTTAAGAATCTGTATTTTTCATTTATGGCATACCTTTATAGTTTCCATTATGGGTAAACGTGATATCTTCATTTTAAGAAGTGCGGATTGTCGCCCCCTCAAAGTGATTTGATTCGTTAATGCCATATGTGGGACGTATAATGGATGGAATTAATGGTGTGACATATGATATACTACAGGAATTATAATATACCTTTATATCATTATTATTTCATTCCATTGAATACAAAAAAAGAAATGAAAGTAGCGTTCATGCGTACGTACGACTTACTGTCTCCATGAACGGTACATTTCATTTCTTATCTCCAAATGTTATGTACTATTATAAGTACATATATATAATGGATATATATGTAATATATTAAATCTAAATGATGGATATCATTCTGGAATTATAATATATATATCTCTCATTTTTTTTACTTCCATTAATATGACAAAAAATGAAAGTAGCGTTCATGCGTACGTACGGCCTACCGTCTCCATGAACGGTGCTTTTAATTTTTTATATTAAAATACTAGGGGGTAGTTTAAAATGAATATATACTGGATATATATGATATTTAAAACATCAATACTATTCTGGATATGATGTACCTATAACTACATGGAAAATTCTTTTCCAACAAGTTCAATTTTTACTCATGTACCGAACATCGGCAAAAACGTCTGATATGAACTCACTTTATTAACCAATGATTATAACATTATAATATTTGATATGAACTGAATAATAATATTTGAAGGAGGTCCTTAAGAAATTATAAATTGACCAAATTTTATTATTCAGGAGATTAAAGAACGATCGAGTCATGTCGGACATGAGGTAAGGGATCCTACCTCTATCTTACTTTTTAAGTACTCTCTTTTATGTTGTTTCTTTTAAGCTCCTCTTTCTTAGTTGGGGGATGTTATTTTATATTCATATTACTTTAATTTCTATTTTTATATGATGATAGACCCGATTTTATTTCATCAATCCATTTTTTTGGAAGTTTTAAGTGGTGCCATTAGGCTGCTGAGTTTTCGTAAGGGGTTTTTCATCTCACTTTTATTCCCGTGAGATTTATGATACATTTTCTACCATTTACTTTGAGTGGTATATGTACTGACCATTATTTTACTTTTTGTGAAATATGCTTATGTTTATGAGTATTTACATCAATGTTGTATTGTCCTTCTTTCATGGGGTGTATGTTTCGAAAGATACCCAAGTCGGTAAGGGAACCTTTCACCCTCCTCTTTTTAAAAGACTTCTTTGGTTGGGTATTTTAATTTACATATTGAAATTCTGGGATATGTTCTTCTATATCCTTGTTGATGTAAATTTTATGTCCAAGTGATGAGTTACCCTTTTTATCTCTCACCCACTCATTTTCTAAATTTTGAAGTGATGCTGTTAGGCTGTCGAATTTTTGCAAGGGAACTTCTTAACCAAATTTTGATTCTTTGGGATAAACTTGCACTCCTTGAATATGTAATTCTATGAATATGTGTGAATCACCTCCGATTTTTTTACACTTAATATCCACTTATATTTGGTTTATTCTTTTTTCACACATAATTATGTAATTGATTTATCCTTAATCCAAGGATATCGTCTTTGTAAGGGAATCCGTCTCAATATCCTTTCATTGAGGCATATTTTGTTTTATACACAACTATCTTTTATATGGTGTATAAACCCCTTTGACTTTTATGATTATTCAAAAAGAATCTTTTTATACGAAGCATTTACTAAACGACAAAAAGGAATGTTTTTTTTTCGTATGTATGCGGCGACAACAACTTCTCCACCGCTGTGACCATTATTTGAGTTTCAGCTTCCTCTATAAGACATACCTTTTTTTAAATGAAAAATAAATACCATGTTTTAATTTTGTTTTATTTTGGTATTGAAAATGGTTTTCATAATGTTTTTATATCAATGTGTTGTATTGATATCTTGTGATTGAAAAGTGGAAATATTATGTTTCCTTTATGCATGTTTTATGTGATATGATTATGTTATGGTTCATGGGAATTATTATGAAGACGGATGGTTCCATGATAAAATAAGGGCGGGTGAGCATGATATAGCTCTCCAATGCACTGGGTAATGCGAAGGAGTTAAACGTTAAGGTTTCTCCGAAGAGATTTAGGGAATATTCTATAATGGGTATTCCAAACGTAACCAAGAGTGTTACTCCATATGTAAGAATGTTATGAATTCCTCAAGTTTCCTTTATGCCTTATGATTTATATGATTTATTCATGATTTGATGAGGTATGTTAAAATTCTTATGTTTTATGAGTAAAGTATGATTTCATACATGGACTAATGTTTTCTTTTTGTACTTTTATATCCCTTACTGAGCTTTTTATGATCATCCCAAGTTTTTGAAATGCTTTTCACAGGTCAAGGGAAAGGTGCATGATATAATGATAGTGTCAAGGAAGTGTCAAGAAAGAATCTATGTTTTATTTTAAATATGTTTCTGTTGATGGGAAAAAATGAATACTATCTTTTATGTAACCACTTTGTTTAAATGTGGAATGTAATTCATGATTTATGATCTAATTCTCTAAAACTCTAAACCTAAAAAGATCCTCAATGTGAATTATTCATTTAATTCAATATTAAGTAAGGTTTAAGGCTGGGGCCTTATACAAATCTTCGACGATTATTTCTATATGGATGGTCCATTGTAAAGAATCATCAATGTCCCATAAAACTGATACTACAATGATGTTTCAGTCTTCTAGATCGTGTATTCTTCATACGAACAGGACATGATAGTTTTCCCTTCGTGCTCCATCCAGACATCATTGCATAAGTAGGGAAATCATTGATCGTCCACATAAGCGCAACACGCATATGAAATATGTCTTTCGAGCATACATCATATGTGCACACACTCACATACCAAAGAAGTTTCAACTCTTTTATTAAATGTTGCATGTATACGTCTATATCATTTCCAGGATCAGAAGGGACAGATATGAGTATACTCGTGAAAGTGAAAGGTTTTTTCATACACAACCATGGGGGGAGATTATAAATGTGTATAAAAATCATCCATGTGTTGTGAGATGTAAGCATCTTCCCAAATGGATTAAAACCATCACACGAAAGACCCAACCTCACATTACGCACTTCAACTGCATAATCAGGATATCGAGCATCAAATCTCTGCCATGAAAATCCATATGCAGGGTGAACCAACTCATCATTAGTCTTCTTTCTCTCGGTATCATGCCATCACATTTTTATTTATATTTCATTAGACATAAAAAGATTCTGGAGTCTGGGGATTAATGGAAAGTGCCACATTACTTTCCCTGGAACACGGGATGGTGTTCCATCAGCTCTTGGCTTCCAACGGGATGTGCCACATTTTATACAATCATTCCGTTCATCATTTTCCTCCCATAATAAACTGCAATCTTTTGGGCAAGCATGAATTTGGTTTCTTGAAAATCCAAGTTCCTCAACTAACTTCCATGCCATATAGTGGTTTGATGGAATATCTGCATCATCTGGAATTAAGTCCTTCAAGAAGGTAAGAATGTAATTGATGGAAGTATTACAAATACCATACATAGTTTTCCCATGAAACAATCGGATTAAAAATTCCAGCCTTTTCATTTTACCACATTGTCGATATACTGGAGTTGTGGAAATATCATTCAATTTTTTCGCCCTGACAAGATCATCATTTTAATTAGACGCATTATGTGTCCTCATATCAAAATATTCTTGGGTTGAAAT
This sequence comes from Viscum album, assembly GCA_963277665.1. Lineage (NCBI taxonomy): Eukaryota > Viridiplantae > Streptophyta > Magnoliopsida > Santalales > Viscaceae > Viscum > Viscum album. Next base: position 1,564,729,524 of record OY728150.1, read on the forward strand.
CCTTTCTTTTTCATGATGATGAATAAATGGAAACCAGTCATATAACAAATTCTCCAATCCAGTCCTCTCATTTGGATCATCAACAATTTGAGATGTCATTTTCTCCCCATTTTGATACCACACAAAGTAGTTTTCTTGAAAACCATATTTGGTTATGTGGTAGTTGACTTCTTCATGGCTCAACCAAGGTCTTCCAACACACTTTTAACAGTGGGAGTGTATGTGACCACTATCTGAAGCATTATGAAATGCAAAATCTAAAAATATCTCCAAATTGGTTTGAAAATCGCTTGATATCCGATCGGTTTCATACATCCAACTTCTATCCATTCTGTAAAAAACTGTTATAAGTCATTTTGTCAAAATCAATTCAATAACATTGAAGTTTCATTGAAAATATATTTAAGTAAAAGAGAATTGTTCACTTTATATGAAACCAAAATTAACACACTACTCTTTATGATAATCATAATATAAAAGACAAAAAAATATTATATTTATAAAAAAAATATCTTTGAAGAACTATACATGAGTGTACAAGATCATGTAAACTTGTGGAGGAGAATTATTCAGGAGTTGACTAAATTTTAGATTGAAGAAATTTTATATTTTAGTAGATAATTTGAGTGATCACAAACATTTACCAAGGGGGAGAGGGTGTTCAGGGGGGTGCAGGGTGTCCAGGGGGTGGTGGGGCTGTCCAGGGGGGTGGTGGGGGTGGAGGCACTATCCAGGGGGTATGGGGTGTCCAGGGGGTGAGCGGGCTATCTACAGGGGGTGGTCGGGCTGTCCATGGGGGTGGCGGGGCTATCCAGTGGGGTCAGGGGTCGGGGGTGTCAAGGGGGTGGGGGGGATTTCTAGGGGTGGGGGCGTCCGGGGGATGGGGGTGTCTAGGGGGTGGTGGGTGGGTGTTTGGGGGGGGGGGGGTTGTCCATGGGGGTGGGGGCTGTCTAGGGGGGTACGGGCTGCCCAGGGTGGTGGGCGAGCTATCCACAGGGGTGGTGGGGCTGTCCAGGGGGGTCAGGGCTGTCTAGGGGGTGGGGGGGATTTCTAGGGGTGGGGGTTGTCCAGGGGGTATGAGGTGTCCAGGGGGTGGGCGGGCTGTCCAGGGGGTGGAAGGGCCATCCAGGGGGGTACGGGGTGTCCAGGGGGTGGGCGGGCTGTCCACAGGGGGTGGTCGAGCTGTCCATAGGGGTGGCGGGGCTTTCCAGTGGGTTCAGGGGTGTCTAGGGGGTGGGGGTGGGAGGCTTTCCAGGGGTGGGGGTGTTTAGGGGGATGGGGGTGTCTGGGGGGTGGTGGGAAAGTGTCCAGGGGGGGCGGGTGGGCTGTCCACGGGGGTGGGAGGCTGTCCACAGAGGGAGGGGGTGTACAAGGGTGGGAGGGGCTGTCTAGGGGGTACGAGGTGGGTGGGCGGGCTGTCCACGGGGTGGCGGGGCTGTCTAGGGGGTACGAGGTGTCTAGGGGGGTGGGCGAGCTGTCCACGGGGGTGAGGGGGGTGTCCAGGGGGTACGGGGTGTCGAGGGGGTGGGGAAAGCTGTCCACGGGGGCGACATTACTGTCTAGGGGTGTGGGGGGGGTCCAGGGGTGGGGGGCTTTACAGGGGTGGGGGGGGGGGGGGGGGGCTGTCTAGGTGGTACGAGGTGTCCGCGGGGGTGGACAGGCTGTCTAGGGGGTATAGGGTGTCCAGGGGGTTGGGCGGGATGTCCACGGGGGGTGGGCGGGCTTTCCATGGGGGTGACAGGGTTGTCCATGGGGGTGGGGATGTCTAGGGGGTGGGGGTGTCCAAGGGGGTGGGGGCTGTCCAAGGGGTAGGGGTGTCCACCCCCAAACTAGGGTCATAAAATCCAATCTTTATCCAATTGTAGCATGATTTCAAGCCAATTATATATGACCGAGAAGATTGTTAGTGTAAACAAAGAATATAATATATATAAATCACAACACACCCAATTGTAAACACACCACCAAATATTATACGTGGATCAGATTTTATGAGGCATGTTTCGATGGGACACTACTCATAGGAGTATGAGCCTTGTTATATCATTAGGTGATATGGAGTTGTATAAATATTAAGTTTATATGAGATCAATATGGATAGTGGATAAAAACTTGAGTGAGATTTCTTTGTAGAGATCACTTCTTCTTGGAAGGGTAAGAGTGAGTGTTGGTATGGAACTTTAAGAAAAGTATTAACATGTGAAAGCAACTATACATTGGTTATACTTGATTACTTTTTTTTTGTAGAGTATCAGAGTGGACAACCCACCCCCTCCCCGGACAGTCCACACCCCGCACACCCCTATAGCCCCCTACCCCCCTGCACCCCCACTCGAATAGCCCCCCCACCACACCTGAACAACCCACCCCCTCCTCCCTAGACAACCAACACCCCCTCCCCCACCTAGACAACCCACCCCACCCCCCTTGGACAACCCACCCCCCTTGACAGCCCACACCCCCACCCCCACCTGGATAGCCCAACCACCACCACCCCTGGACAACCCACCCCCTCCCTGGACATACCACACCCCATCCCCTGCATCCCCCTACCCCACCACCGACACCCCCCTTGATATCCCCCCACCTAGACAACACCCCCACCCCCACTGGACAACCCCCCCTGGAAAACACATGCCCCCTCCCCCACATGGATAGCCCCCCCCCCCCCCCCCCAGGACATTCCACTCCCTCCCTAGACAGCCCAAACCCCTCCCTTACAATCCCCCCACACACCTGGAAACTAAACTCCCCTAGACCCCCCCCACCTGGATAGCCCCCCCCCCCCCCCCCCCACCTGGATAGCCCCCCCACCTGGACAGCCCACCCCACCTCCCTGGACACCCCACACCCCCTCCCCCACCTGGACACCCCACCCTGACCCCCTGGATAGCCCGAACCCCTCCTTGGGGCATCCCATACCCCCCTCCCCCACACCACTATATCCCCCTACCCACTGGACAACCCACTCCCACCTGGACAGCCCCCCACACCTCGACATCCCCCTACCCCTCCTATATCCCCCTTAGGGTATTTTTATTTAAAATCATTTTATTCATTAAGAAAGCCAAACTATCATGAATTAGACATTTAATTCCAAAAATCCCATTCAATTTATCAAAACATGAGAAATTCAATTTAGCAAAACATGAAAAATTCAATTTATAAGGTTCTATAGATCACTTAGAAAACATAATTGGGAAAAAGAGAAATCAACTACATTGTTAATTCCAATTTAAAAATTGGGTTAGTCACATAGGAGGTGTGGTGGTGTCTAGGAGGTGTGGTGGTGTCCAGGGGGGCTATCTAAGGGGGTAGAGGGTGTCCAGGGGGTGGGGGTCTCTAGGGGTGTTGGGGTGTCTAGTGGTGGTGGAGGTGGGGTGGGGGGGGTCCAAGGGGGTTTCCAAGGGGGTGGGGGGATGTACATGGGGGTTGATGGGTGTCTAGGGAGGGTGGAGGTGGTGGTGTCCAGGGGGTGAGTTGTCCAAAGGGTGGGGGTGTCCAGGGGGTGGGGGGAGGGGGCTGTCCAAAGGGTGGGGGTGTCCAATGGGGTGGGGGTGTCCAGGGGGGTGGGTTGTCCATGGGAGGTGAGGGGTGTCTAGGGAGGGTGGGGTGGGGGTGTCCAGGGGGTGGGGGGAGGGAGATGTCCAATGGGTGGGGGTGTCTAGGGGGTGGGGGTGCAGGGGGGTGGGTGGCTGTCCAATGGTGGGTCCAGGGGGTGGGGGCTATCTAGGGGGTGGGAGGTGTCCAGGGGGTGGGGGTGGGGGGTGTTCACAATTACAATCCATAAAAAACAAACCCTTTACCCCCTTCACTAAACATAAAACATAAAACAAACATAAAACAAACCCTTTACCCTACTAAATAAAAAAACATAAAACAAAACATTTACCCTCCTGCACTAAACAAACCCCACTAAATAGAACCTTTACCATGTATGAAGTGTAGAACAAAAAAACATAAAACAAACCAAAGGGTTCGATACTCCAACAACAATAACTCTAATTTAGCCTAAATCAAAACATCAAACAGAAAATAAGAAAAATAACACTAAAACTAAGGTAACACTTGCTAATTTGAAGTGTAGAAATAAAAATTTGTTTGATTTAAGAAGGATCTTCGGTTGGAAGGAGTTTCACGGCTGAGAAGACTTTAGGAGGAGGTCTAGATTAGGTCTGCAATCGGGCCGACTAAGAGCTGGGGGCGCTGGGTATGTGGGGGAAACCTTTCCCAATGGTTTTTAAAAACCATTGGGAAACCTTCTCTTTACCAATGGTTTTGATAAACCATTGGTATACCTTAGAGAAAATAGTTATTTCCAAATGGTTTAGGCAAACCGTTGGGAAATCTTAGGAATATATACACATTGCCAACTGTTTGAACAAACCATTGGAAAATCTTGCCTTCTTTTACACTATAGAAACAGTTTCTTCAAACCATTTTTATATTACCATTGGGAAAACACCAGATTCCAGTAGTGTCATTTTAGAGAAAATATGGACATAGAAGAAACTATTCCCGGCCGAATAGAATAACCAAGTCAGTTTTCCTTAAAATCACTCTTTCAGAATTTTAAGTACTTAGAGAGAGAGAGAGAGAAATGAAATAAAAACACGTGGTTTCAAAAAAAACGTAGGAGAAGAAAATGAATAAGTTTTTTAAGAGAGATATCATATAATTTCATCTTTAGAAATTTATGAATAAACAATCCCAATAAAAATGATATTGTAACATAAAACCCTTAACACTCTAGTACCTTTTGAATCAAAACCCCCATGAAAAAGATAACTCTAAATGAAACCATAAATACCAAGAATATAAATAAATTCATGATATAACATATAATATGGAAATTTGATACATATCATAAAATAATATAGGTGTATAACACAACATATTCCCCAAATAATACAATTTGAGATGATAAACTCTTACCACTTAATCAAAACACTGGAAGGAAATGATTTTAAATGTAACATTAAATAAAATGAATTAATAAGGATAAATTATATAACATTTAAAATGGGAAATATATACACCTCATAAACATAAATAGGTGCACAACATCAAATATGTCTCAATAAAACAATATTGAGATGGAGAACTCTTACCTTATTCCTGAATTGATTCGTATGAACTATAACCACCTATATAATAAATTATATTTGTTAAAATTATATAATATAACCATTTAAATACTTATAATATCATATATTATAAGATTATAACATTTCAACATGCTTTTATTAACAATTCATTATAAAAATTCTCATTTTTGGGTGATAAATGTTTCATTTTTCATGTATGTTTCGGTTCAGAAGTTGTGGTATTTTCACTTCGATCATGAATCCATCATTTTCATAATTCTAGTAATTTAATAAGTATCATATTTAATCATTATATTCACTTTTATAACCATTCATATAAAGTGGTGATGAAAAATGATTTACATCACATCATGAAGATGGTAGTCCGTACGTACACGTGAGTGATGTTTCCACTTTTTGATAGATGGAGAAAAAGTAATTTAAGTAATAATTAAACTTTCTAGAATAATTATTATATCATAAATGTGATATATATCCATTAAATATAACCTTATTCCCATCCATTTAAATATTAAATGAAAAACGAATCACATTCATTCATGGAGGTGGTTGTCCACACGTACACATGAGCGATACTATCATATTCAAACAAACTGGAAGATAAAAAGGTTGAAAATATATCATAATCATAGAATAATAATTATTTCATAAAAATAATATATAAATATTAAATCCATCATAATAACCAACCATAAAATATGGTGATGGAAAATGAATAACATCACTACATGGAAGTAGTAATCCACATGTACACACGAGCGATACTTTCATTTCTCACTTGATAGAGAATAGGTGGGAAACAACTATATCATAATCATAATAACATTTTATTATATTTATGACACTTTAATTATCATGTTTTTATGGATATTTTGTCTTTAGATAAATTTTAAGAATAAATAAAATTGAAAGAGCTTGATTAAGATTTATACATCTTCTTTGAGAGACCTCCTTTGGTTTACAATGTAACCCTTGAAAGATTGGTACTTGTAGAAAAATAGGGGATCTAGGATAAAGTGATGTAATCTAGTAAGGTTTCAGGATATTTTTTGTTGGAGCTATATGTAACGGAATGAACATTATGACCTACCGATTTGTGAGAATTCTAGTGATGAAGGCATCTAGAGGAGATCTAGAGGAGTTTGGAGGGTGAGAGGAAGAGATATAGTTTAAAAATCCTGTTGAAAATAGTCCCACCATGTAGATATTAGGGTGAATCATAGAGGAGAGGATTATGTGGTGTAGGAGGTCCAACTATAGTATAACATATGGTTGGAGGTGTTTTTGAGGCCACTACCTTTTTTAGGGTAGTTGTGTCTTGGAGAGGGCTGTGATATCGAGGTGACTGTTTATCTAGGAAGATGTGGTGTGGAGACCCTGAATATGGCATGGATATCTGGGGTCTATTTTCAATTGTTCTTATAATTTTGGCACTGCTACTCCATGGATCAGGGGCTGTGGAATAGCCCTTTTCTCAACTATCAGGGGTTTGCGACGTAGTGGCCTTCATTATACCATGGTGTCACCCATGTTTTATAGGTTCTATAGTATGATAATATCCAAGAATCCTATAATTTGGTTTGACCATCAGGGTTACAACATGGGAGGGGTGTTGCGGTGTATTTCCCTCTACTTTTTAAGTAGGCTATGGTGTGGTCTGGGTGGTGGCGTCGTGGTCCTCTGTTTTTCATCCTTGGTATAAAAACCTAAATCCCCCCAAACTTCCTCAATTCTTATATGTTTCTCCCATTTCTTGAGCAACCCAAGTGCATCCTAAGGAGAAATTCTAACCCCTAATCTATGGATTTTGTCCCCAACTTCGGAATATTGATTCGTGGTGGTTTTGGTTTGTCCCTCCATCACTTTATCCTATTTTACTCCCTATTTCTTGTTTGAGAGAGGTTATTTCCAAGGAAAAACAAGTGGTTTAGGTTTTATTGATAATAAGTGAGGTGGGTTGATGTTTTCTAAGCCAATATAGGTTAGAAATGAAGGGAAAACAAGTGGTTTATCACTTTGTCCTATTTTACTCCCTATTTTACTCCTTTTGAGGTAGGGATTCCTTCATTTCTCACATAGTATATCATACGAGATGGGTATAATCTTGTTATATCATGGTAATATGGTTTCATCCATCTTAACAAAGATAAATTAATCATTTTAATTTAAATTTAAGGGTAAGGGGAATGAAATCAAATGTTTTACTATTTTGATAATGTTGATAGATATTGTGAATTGTATGGGCTAAATGACCCGCTGAAAATCATGGTCATTTGGGGTATTTTCTAGTGATGTAGTTTTGTTTGTGGAATCCATGTTGTGTGGTTTTTATTATGAAACCATCTTGCCCGAATTTCATAAAGGCCTTCATTTTTATTGATTTTTGATAACCCCCCTTTCAAGGTATGAGGGGGAACCCTTACAAGGCCTGTAGGCTTAGAGATTACATAGAACGTAGGCCTAAGAGAAATTACATGACCTGAAGTTCTTCGAGAATTCAACCAGACAATAACTACAAGGAACTACCCCTCCCTAGCATCTGCATCGTGATGATAGCTCTTTACCTTCACATGACCATTTGGATAAGCTTCCCATGAAAGCACAGACTAGTCCCGATGGCATAGTAATACCCTCTCATTCTTCCAATTCCATTAGTTCTATATCTGGTGAGTTCTCCTACTCTAAATCCTCCTCTAGGGCTACTCCTTTTTGTAGAATCTATCTGGGGAAACTGCACTGATCATGTGCCCCGAAGGCCTGAAGGTGTCCTGAAGTCCTTAAAGGTGGCCTGAAAGCCTTAATAACTCAAAGGCCCTGGTGGCCTGAAGGGCTTAAGGACTATAATCCCAAACTGGTAGCCGAAGGTGAATAGTTCTAGCTACTACAGTACCGAACAATACCTACTATAGTAATTTCTACAATACCGTACAGTATTGCTGTAGTGCCTACAACAGTCCTACTATAGTACCCAGAATTATGCCTCTGTCTGGTTTTGAACTTGGGTCTCATGGATGCACTTAGAGATACTTCACCAACTAGGCCGAGGATCATGTGCATGAAACCATCTTGATTAAATGGTTAATCACTTAAACTTGGTTAATAAATTAATTTCACCTGGACACATAGCTTGTGTGAGAATACCTTTAAAATTAAAGTGGAATGTGATGAAAGACCCCCTTGAACGAATCTGAATAATGTTATGTGAATGTGATGTGGAAGTGTTGTGGTATGTTTATGTGATGTGTGTTGTGTTTTGGTCAGGATGTGGGGTGGAGATGGATGGTTTTTGTGATGTAGGGGGGGATGAAATGAGTAGAGTGACCGTGCTATGGGGTGGTTGTGATGGATTAGTGACTACTGTGATAAAGAAGTAGATGTGGCTATGAGTTTGTGGGGATGTGTTGGATTTTGGCATGAGGAAGATGAGGATGTTGTCATTAGGCTGTTGTGTTATGCTTGTTTTGTGTGGTTGAGTTTTTAGTAGATTCCCTGGTAGAAATGGAATTAAATAATATTGTTGAAATTGAAATGGCATGGGATAGTTTTGTAAATGGGATGGAGTTGGTTTGAAAAAGAATGAGTAATAATGGGTTATAAAATTAATGGGTTAAATGATTGGACTTGGTTGGTGATATAAATCTGGAAATTGTCTTAAACTAATGAAGAGAATGAAATGTGAAATGTGGCATGGGGCTTGGTTTTTTTTGTTATGAATTTTAGTGTTGGAAGAAGAAGTGGATAATGTTGTGAGTTGGTTGGTACCTTTTTTTGGACCCATAGTTTGGGATAGTGTGTGTTTATTAAATATACATTATATTTCCTTGTGATTTTAAATAGGAATCCCACCAATTTCAATCACTACATTCTGACACCCATATATATATATATATATGTGGGATGTTTTCCCCAACATCCTAGTGGTGAGAATGGATGGATGGATACCCCCTTTTTCCCAATTTCTTTTCTGAGAAATGTTGGCATGTACATGTTGTGATGGCCAGAATTCAAAAGTTCACTATCGAGATATGGTTGTGGTCTGATGGTCCGAGTGTCTTCAGGTGAGATGTGTTGTGATGAGGTGGCTTATGGTGGGTGTCGTGCATGGTATTAGGTGGGTACAATGTTGATTTCCTTCATGTTCACGATACCCTACTACTTTGTATATGTGGTTGTGATATGGGGTGATGGCTCAGGTGTGTCAGAGTGAGATGTAATGTGACCATGATATGGGGTAGTTAGATGTGATGTGACCATGTAGTGGGGTGGTGATATGTGATGTTATTGTGTTGTGGGGTAGTGGAATGTGATATTGTAAGAGATATGGGAGTGGAAGGTTGTACGACATTGGGGTGTGAGTGAAAAAAATCAGTGGTAATACAGTGTGGGGTACCCTTTTACTCATATTATTTATGATATGTTATTATACTTGGATGCATTATTTAGTGAGAAATCCATGAGGATGTGTGGGTTTTTTATTTGACCAGTTTAGGTGCTTTTGATACTGTTATTTTCTCACTGTTGTATCAGTATGCTTCTTTCACATGTGCATGAGAGACTTTGGTTTTCCTACTGAGTATAATTTTATGCTCACCTTACATATATAAACCATTTTTAGTTTTCTAGTAGGATTACATGGACTGTTATGGATATTACTAGCTCAGAATTTTCAATTATTTCTGTATCATTGCCTTAAGGTTTCCTTTTGGGTATTTAATTTTGGATACTTTTATTCATATTTATTTTATATACATGCATTTTTGGATGGTTTTGGTTTATTTATCTTATTTTATTATATTAATTTGATTGATCACTGAGGATTGCATGGGTTGGTAAGACAACAATGTTGGTTGATCTTGGTACATGATATTGGCTAGGTTGATTGGATAAAATATGATATTTTAGTCCCCACATTATCTATTTAATATAATTTGAGCTTATATACCGACTAAGTGTGGTGTCACCAGTTATAGGGTGGAGACCTAAGAGTAGTACATGCATCATGATAGCTTGTGTTACTATTTGAATTAGGTGGTTTTGGGAAAGTTAAAATGAATAAAATGAATTTTAATAAAATTCTATAATATCAGGATTAGGAAATACTATTTTCCTTTTTAGTGATGACTCTTGGTCATCACCCACATGTGGTTCAGGAATTGGAGGTTTAGTAGGCTGATCTGGTTGATCGTCATAGGGTTGATCTGGTTGGGGAGGATGATTAGTAGTAGCGGACATTGTACACTTTTTATCATCATGATTTGGGGTAGTACAAGGGTAATGTTTCCAATGTGGAGATAAAGAGATAGTTGGAGGAACATGATATCAACTTCAGTTTGATTCTTTTCCTGATGGTGTACAACGTTCATTTGGTGGTTATTCATATGTGAGGATTTGTGAATTAGTGGTGGGAATTGTATCTTGGTGAGAAAGAGGTAGCTTTTTCGTGGTTTGTATTTCAGAAAGAGTTCCAAGCATAGTTTCTTTCATTGACCATGAAGGTAGTGAAGTGGTATGAGCTCCTCTCTCTTCTGCAAGGGGGTTTGTCTGTGTGGGATATGGGGATCAAGTTCAAGTATCTATTTAATTTTTCCTCAGACCTTTTTCTTAATGAAGAGTCTCATGTTCCATTCCTTGATGAAGTACTCCATATTTCTATCTAGTATTCAATTACCCCCTTTATGATTTTGAATTATCTGGAGGTTCAGAAGAAGGTGGAGGTGATCGATAAGATACAACCACAAGGATGTTTATTGTGAGAGGGGATCCAACATGGTTCCTTGAAGAGTAGGGTGTTTAGTGGTAGGTCTTAGGAACTAGAACCTTTGGGGTTTCATCCAATAGATAATTGACCTTAGAAGATTACCTTCTGACCTTTTGGGGACAGTGGTTTTCATATTTTTATAAGGAATTCAAGAAATCATTCGCTATCTGTGGATTTCATGGCCATTTTCAAAACCAGTTCCTAGTTGTTCTTCAAGCTCAGTTTGCTGAGGGTAGTCAAGTTCAATGCCAACCTCATTAAAAATTTATAGAGTCAATTTTACCAATATAGAAAACATGATTATTCCCCATTGAGATGGGATAGATCTAGTAGGTTCCTACTTCAGGTTGATCTTAATGATCAGGGACCCTAACCCAAGTGTGTTTGTGGAGGTGAATATTAGTAGATAGGTATAAGATCTAGTCATAGTCAGTTGAATATAGTAGAGATAGTAGTGTTAGAGGGGACAGAGATCATTTGAGTTACACTTAGTTTGGAATCCACCCTTTTTATGAATTATTTAATTCATAATAATTACACTCCTTTGTTTCACCTACTCTAGTCCATGATCTGGAACTTTATGTAGAGAGGCTTCTCATTCCCCTGGTTTTGACTACGCTGGCCAGAGTCTATTCCATCTTATTTGATGTGTTCTAGGGGTATAGATAGATGATGGAGCCACATAAATCCCATGGGGATATTATTTTGATTCATATGAAGTTGTATAATGTTATTATCAACATTAACTAGTTAAATTTTGTGCGTACTGTTATTTATTACTTCAATAGGAGAGTTGTGTTCTCAGATGTGGATGACTAGTGTGCAGTTTTTGTTACTGAATGGAGTTTTCAAGTGGGATGTAAATGCATGGAACCCATTATTTTTTGATGGATGTGTTTTATATGGATCAATGGATACTAGGTTAGTGGAGGTTCCAAGGGTCATCAAGGATATTTTGGATGTTTTCCCTAAGGAGGTTGTGATGCTACCCCCTTAAAATGATGTTGAGTTTCAGATAGACCTACAGCCCAATGCTTCTCTGATTTTGATGGATACTTATTGGATATAAACCTATAAATTGAAAAATTTGAGGATTCAGATAGAAGATATGATTTATAAGTGTTTCATCTGGATCAGTGTGTCTCCATAGGGGTGCTCCAATGTTATTCCCCTAAAGGAAGATAGTAACCAAGTTATGATTAAGAATCATTAACTTATTGAAAGGATATATGATATTTTTACAAGATGATATAGGTGAGTTGGTTTTCTAAGATCGATCTATGGTTTGGATATCACCAGTTGAGGGTGATAGAGGGTGATATTCCCAAGACTGCCTTCAGATGCAAGTATGGGAACCTCAAGTTTGTGGTCACGTTGTTCAGTGTCACAAATGCACCATATGTGTTTATGGGGATCATGAATTCTTTGTTTTATAAATTCATGGATTAGTTCATAGTCATGTTCCTCACTAAAATCTTGATCTACTAAATGTAAAAGAAAGACCATGCCAATCATATCAGAGTTTTCTTACAGGTTCTTCGACACCACCATCACTATGTAAAGTTGTAAAAGTATAAGTTTTTGACATGATTGGTGAATTTCCTCAGGCATGTTATGTCTTAGATGGGTGTTTCCATAGACTTATTAGAGGTCGAGGTAGTTGTTTCTTGGGCACCACCCAAACGTGTGAATGAGGTCTGTAGTTTCCTTAATCTTGTAGGATATTATCAGAGGTTCATGTAAAATTTATCATGAATTTTTGACTTGTTGATAGATTTTACTATGAAGGACCAGGATTTTATCTAGATTGATTATTTTTAGACAATGTTTGACTAAAAGGGAAAATTATTAGTAATCCAGTGATCCAGTTTTCAGAGGAAGGGGTAATTCTTGAGGTTTTTTTATTCTTCTCATATGGGATTGGGATGTGTGTTGATTAAGCATAAGGAAATGATATATTATAGGTCTAGGTAGTTACACCCCCATAATAATAACTATTTCACCCATTATTTGGAGCTAGGAGTGTTGTGTTTGTGCTAAAGTTGTGGAGATATTACCTTATTAGAGAGAACATTATGGCCTTCATAGATCACAAGAGTTTGAGGTACATATTTTATCAGGATGATTGGAATCTGCAAAAGTATTGGTGGATGGAGTTTCTTCCAGACTATTATTTTGAGATCACTTACACCATGGGAAATGGGAATTTCATGACTGATTCATTGAGAAGTAAGTCACAAAAGGATGTTGTTTGGGAGTCTAGATATGTTTGGAAAGATATGGAGGAGTTGGTATCCTCACACTTATATGTGAGGGTGGATAATGGTGGAGGTTGTTTATTTAATATGAAAATATAATATACTTTGATGAAGTAATTGGAGGAGCCTCAGTGGAGAGACTCGGAGGCAGAGGTGATTCACAGTTGTAATGGCCATGATGATGCTCCGAGTGATGGTCAGAGTATGGTTGGAATCAAATATTGTTTTAAGGGAGGATATTTGTTCCAATATCAATAAGAAAGATATTTCTTTGTGATTTTCATATCTAACCTTTTATGGTACACCTAGGAGTATCCAATATGTACTATGGATTTAGGATGCAGTTATGGTGGGCTGGGATGAAACAAGAAGTGGCAGAGTTTGTGACTTGATGTTTGGTTTTCCAATAGGTAAATTCTAAGAATCATATTATTAGTGATTTATTGTAGCCTTTGGATGTTCCCGAGTAGAAGTAGAATAATGTCTCAATGGATTTAATCACTGGGTTTCCATGATTTTATGGAGTTTGTGATGCCATTTGGGTAATCATGGATCATTTGAAAAAATTGGACCACTTCTTAGCGATCAAGGAGTCGAGCATAGTATATGTTTTAGTGAGGAGGTATATAGATGATGTGGTGTGGTTTCATGGAGTTACAAGGTACATTGTCTTGGATGAAGATTCAAATTTCACCTCATGAGTCTAGAAGGGATTGTAAAATGATTTTGGCACTCATTTTCACCTCAGCACTAATTTCTTTTATAAGATGTATGGGAAAACAAAGAAGACTATCCAGACAATGGTGGGTATGTTACGATCGTGCATATTAGAATTTGGAGAATCACGGGAACATCAATTTTCTTTGGATGAGTTTTCTTATAATAAAAGTTGTCACTCATCCATTATCATGGTCCTGTTTGAGCATTTTTATGGGTGGTAATGTTGTTTTCTATTGTGCAGGGCTGATGTTAGAAAGTTATTAGGTCTTTTCTCCTATGTGGTGTAGAACATGGTAGTGAAGTTCTAGATTGTTCATGAGATGATGAAAGAATCACATGACTAGGAGAAGTCTTATGTTGATCAAAGGAGGAGGCACTTAAAGTTTGATGTTAGAGACAATGCATTCTTGAAGGTTTCCCCTTAACATGGATAGTAGAGGTTTAACAGGAGGATTAATCCCCCATCTTAGTTTATTGGGACTTTTGAGGTGTTGGAATGCGTTAGTGAACTGCCTTTTTTTGTTGGAACCTCCTCAATGACTGTACCAGATCCACAACATCTTCCACATCTCTCAGGTCCATCGGTATCTTTACTATAGATCTCATGTCATTGAATGGGGAGAGTTGTATATTGAGGATGACACAAAATTCATGGAATAAACAGTGGAGATCCAGTAACATCAGAATAAATTTATATGAGTATGGACCATTCATTTAGTTTATGTTTTGTGGAGTCATAGTATCCTGGAGGAGATTACTTGGGAGCATCAGATGCGGATGCATGCCTAATACTTTGAGTTGTTTTGTTCTTATTTTATCTTTCCTTGAATTTTTTTGTATTGATGATGTAATGTCTAAAATCATGTTGGTTATAAAATGTGCATTCCCTTTTTGCGATATGTGATTAAATATTCAAGCATATGAAGAGGGGAAAACATGATCCCAAATCAAGACGCATTATACTTTGACATGATTAAAACTATATGGGCGAGTCAGTGCCAACCAAAAGAGAAAATATCTTAACATGGGAGATGGAATTACTCGATTTTCATGATTGGAGCCTTGGTTTTATGGTGGTTGTGATAATAATTGGCTTGGAACTTATGGGGAATGATATGGTGGTGTGGTTAGTTATGTGTAAGGGAGATGGTTTGTACCTAGTGGGGTGGATGGAAAAGTGATGTGGTTGCATATGATGCCTGGTGGGAATTTCCATTTGGTTGGTGTTGTGTTTTTGTTTGGGATGTAGTGAAATCCTTGAGAGGTATCTCAAGGGATGGTTTTTTATATCTATTCCCCCATTCCATCTAGATTTGTTTTGTGATATCTTGTGTGAAATTTGTTTGATAGGTATCTGATGTAATGGTCCAGACCTTATGAAATGTTACTTTGAGGTAATTTTGGTGATGAAGGCATCCATAGGAGATCCTGAGGAGTTTGGAAGGTGAGAGGAGTATATAGAGTTGGAAAATATATCTAATAGTAGTTCTGTGATATAGAACTTGGGTTGCATTGTAGAGGAGAGGTCATTGTGGCATATGAGGGCCAACCATGACATAGAGGGAGGTTGGAGGAATTTTTTGTTAGGGTTGGTGTCCTGAGAACCAACTGTTTTTGTACTTTGATTACATGAATGTACAATTATTATATATTGTTCATTGTTCTGCATGACTATAATATAATAATGTCCTAGAATATTTGTTGCATCGATAAGGTCCTCGAAGATCCCCGCTATTATGAGAACCTTGAAATGATATAAAAATATTCTTAAATAAAGTTCTATTCTTGGATGACATACTATTATAGGACACATAGTATACAGACCATCATGTGTGAGTACTCGTAAGAAGACGAGACTCTCTCTCATGGAGTTCGCACTTGGTTATCTCCAAGATTGGGGATTATGAGAACAGAACTGCCAGTAGCAATTCCACATGTTTTGGTGTCATCGAACATTTCTATCTACAAGCGTGTGTAATGGTCCTTAGACTGGAATATTATCATTAACTCATGTCATGACTCGCACACTTAGATTTTCTGATAAAAACCGCCATGAAGCCAGTTGGCAGGAAGTAGGGTACGTTGGGTGCATCACGAATGACATGTTGTTAATGGATAAGTCGAGGAAGGATTTGTACCTTCCATATTTATGGAAGTAAATATCTTGGGCCCTTTGATTGAAATAGAACTGTCGAACAAATTCCATGGCCATGGTGTCATGACGAGTTTATTTCTAGAAGTCAAAGAATGATAGATCAAGCATATATGTTTATGAAACTACCATGAAACCTGATTGATGAGATATTGAGACAAAGGGATTAAATTACACAGTAAGAATTCGTATGAGGTGACACATCAATGCAGTGTCAACTTATTTCTCTTGGGTGCCTTGACCCGTTGCTAGACAGTAATCTTGGACTTTAGGCAAGTCCTTCTAATGCCAATGAGAAGAAGTCCTAGAGGGTCACACACTAAGTGTATCCAAGTATCACAAGTAGAATAAAGATTATTCCCCTACATGGTTTAATAATTATTCAAGCAAGCCTAAATCGTTTTAATGATGGAGGAAGAATAAAATGAAAAAAAGATATACACGTCGTGTATTAATGATTACACGCCGTGTAGTTTTCATGGAAAAACAAGTACACACTATGTATTAATGATTACATGTCATATAGTTTTAATTTTGGAAAGGAAATGAAAAACAATTACATGTCATGTATTAATGATTACAAGCTGTTTAGTTTTATGGAAAACAAGTACACTCCGTGTATTAATGATTACACACCGTGTAGTTTTCCAGTCGGGATTTTTAGGATATAACATTGTTTTATTAAATGATATTTATTATAATCAGCATGGGCACATATCAATGAATTAATTATTCGACATGGGGGTTTTCAATAAGATTTAATGAAATAAATAAAATGCGTAACATGTATATTTATTGTCATAACTCTATAACCTCAAACCCGATTATAAATATCCTCACAACCCCAACACTTTTCCTAAGAGAATCGTTGTGTACAACAATTCTGGAAAATTCTCTTAAGACCGAAAGAACTCCATCCTCCAAGAACACTCTCAAGACCGAGATAGATCCACCTCCATCGGATCAAGGCAATCTAAGGTGGACAATGCAAGCAAAGGATTATCCATCCTTGCACATGGATATTCCTTTGGCGACATCCAGAGATACATGGTGCACATGTGGATCACCGCTAGAGGAAGTCTACACTTGGATTCTGTGATGCAATGAAGAATCACCTCAAAACGTGATCAGAAATATCAATGAAGAAGAAACACCATAAAAGGTACTTCTTTTCAATTAATTAAATTAATTATAATCAACCTGTGATGATCTTTCCTTTATGGTTCTGGGACCTTTTCTTTGTCCATTTCTACGATTCGATCTGTGGAGACTGGCGTTTATCTTCGTATTGATCCCAAATTGATCATTGAATGTGACAAAAAGTCAAGTGGGCACATCCACCCATGAGCTTCTGCTGCGCTCGGGACCTTCAAGTGGTATCCAAGGAAGTCACAACGTTGATTATAATTATTTAATTTTCCTTGATAATTTATGCATTCATATATTTGATTCAATTCAAGATAAATCATTCTATAAATCTGAATGAAAGAGATTTGTTCTTCCTCATTAGTTTCTCAATTAACATCATAGAAATGACCTTTTAATTTTAATTTTTTATTAAATTAAAAATTAGGATCTCATCCGGAGGATCTTCTCTTTCTGTCTGTACAACACAAGAATACATGACGTGTAGTGAAAACTACACACTGTGTACTTTGGTTCAATGAACCGGTACTGGTCCGCCAAACCACGCTGTGTGAATTGAGTAAACCTAAGTTTTATTACCCCGTATTGACTAGAAATGAATGGCATGTGGGAACCGAAATACACGAGGTGTATGTTGAATTAAAATGCCGTGTAGTCTGATCCGACCCAGGTGAAACCGTGTACAAGGAGAAGCCGTGTTCCATTCACATGGGATTTACAAGCCGGTAACCACATAACAAGGAAGTAATTGTCGTGTTTGATTAATCTACATGCAGTGTACTCCAAAATTTTCCAAATTACAGAAAACACACCAAAGCCCCCAGCATGTACTTTGGATAAAGGGTGAAAAATACATGGTGTGTAAGCTATATTACATGCGATGTACTTTCCAGAAATTGAATTTCACCAGGTTTCCTCCAAAAGTACAAAGACCTGTACAAGGAATATGGATGAGAAGAATCTCAAGGAAATTTGGAAAGAAATTTAAGATAAATAATTGATTAATTATAAGATCATAATTAATTAAATTCAAGCGCGACTTATCTTAAATGATAGAATGATTAAGATAATTTGAATTCTAAATATGTGTAAATTTCATTGCATGATATGGATAATCATGAGCTAGACCGAATAACCTTTGTATGTGTGTATGGTTTCATTTAAATTTGTTTAATTTAAATTCGTTGACTTACGAGCCTTCTTCCAATAAAATATAAGGCCTACGTGCCCATGATTTCTTTAATGTAAACCTCATGTAATGGAGGATCTCCCAAACCAAAGAAGACGGTTCAAAATATGAAGCTGAGGAAAAACCAAACTAAGTAGATGAAAAGGTGGACAGGTGGGAGCTGTAAAACATGAACCATCGGTTCAAGGTGTTTTTACCTAGGTCAGGTTTAGCTTATCAAACTGCTAGATAAGCTAACCAGTAGAAGCTCATGATCATACCATCTTATTTTATTTTTGTCTGATTGCGTGGTTTATTTATTATGTATGTGTTTTCATGATCACATAATTAATGAAATAAATAAGCATGCAAAGATAGAATAAAATAAAAACTAGACTATGCGTAAACATTATCAGAACATGGTTAATCACTTAAGCAAGCATCACTTAATATTAACAAGAACGTGATAATGAAAAATTATGCATAAAGAATAAAATCCCTTAAATACCATATTAAGTCAGACCAAGCCTTCCGTTACTTGATTAAGGGCAAGACTCAATAAAACTATGTGTTTGACTAACCCTTGTTGGGACACTTACTTTTATAAAGGAATCTATTATGAATGTTTTGGGTTGACTTAAACATTTTACATTAAGAGGAGTATCCCTTACTAGACTTGTTGTAAAATGGAGGCAAGTGTTGAGGAAATCCAAGTCAGGATTTCAGGATTGGGGAGTCCACTCAACAGATCAAGGAACTATAAGCTCATAGTTGGCAAAGACCTTCCTACCTAAATACCTTAAAATAGATTGACCAACCATTTTTGGGGTTACACGAAGGGGAATATGGATCCTTGCAACTATAATGTCAAAGCAACTGGACATTCCAAGTTCAATGGATAGGGCCATTGGGACTTGATAAAATTGTGGGAGACTTAATAAAATTTATTATTTCTCATAAAATGCAATCAAGGAAGTACTGATAAATCTGCTCTTTTAAATTGTAGAATCAATATGAAAATCTCGTCAACCACTTTTTCTCTGCGATCAATTCTGGACAAAGACAATATCCTCACCAACAGTAACTTTCAAGAATTCTTTAGGCACCTTTGGATTATCATATTCCATGAATGAAATTTTTACGTGCTGGAGTCCTCACTTCCTAATTCTCCTGCCCAAGGGGCGAGTGATCAAGATTTCCTGATCTATGATCAAAATTTGAACGATTCACTTAACGTTCAATGTTTGATGCTATCATCAATGTCTAGTGAGCTCATGAAGTCTCATGAAGACATGGATGCCTATAGCATGCTCGAGCACCTCCGTGGTCTATACCAGGAGAGAGCAAGACATGAAAGGTTTGATATCTCCAAGGCTCTATTTTAGAGAAAGCTTGGAGAGGGTGCCCCAGATGACCCTCATGTAGTCAATCTCATTGGCTACATTGAGCGCTTAGAGGTTATAGGGTTTAAACTCCCTAAAGAACTAGGTTCCGATCTCATTCTCGCATCACTCCTACAAAGCTTCTCTAACTTTGTTGTAAACTTCAACATGAAAAACATTGAGAAGTCTCTATCTGATCTTCTTATCCTTATTCACCAAGTGGAAAATGATATGAAGCGTGATAAACCTTCTGTACTTATGGTGAATAAAAGAATAGGGAAGGAAGAGATATTTATGCCCAAATTTTCTTCAAGGCCTTCCAAGAAAAGTGAGATCAAAGGGGAGGCAAGAGAATGTGAGGTTGTTTGTTTCGCATGTGGCAAGAAGGGCCACTGGAAGAAAAACTGCACCCAGCCAAGGAAGCAGGGGGAAGCTTCAAGTGCATTTGTTATCGAATGAAATCTATCTATTTCTACAAATTGGGTATTAGATACTGCTTGTGGCGCTCACATCTGTATCCAAATATAGGAACCAAGTAGATTCAGAAAGATTGACCGAGGTGAGGTGGATCTTTGAGCAGCCAATAGAGCCAGACTCGCTGTTGTAGCTGTTGGAGACTACCACCTCACATTTCCTAGTCAGATGGACTTGGTTTTAAAAGGATGTTATTATGTAACCTCTATAACCAAAAACATTATATCATTATCCAGATTAGATATTGATAGATTCATCTTAAAATTTGAAATGAATGTTGCTACTTTTATAAAGATAACATTTATTTTGGTAGGTCACATTTATATAACGACCTTTATGTGTTATACTACACAAACCAAGTAATGGAAATCAATGACAAAGTTAATTCACATGGCTCATACCACACCCAACTTTGGAATCACCTACTAGGTCATGCCAATGAGAAACATTTGACAAAATTACATCAAGATGGGTATTTAGATTCTTTCGAACTAAAACCACTTGGTGTATGTCATGCGTGTCTACAAGGCAAAATGACCAAAGCCCCATTGGGAAAGGTGAAAGGGCTAAAGAGCTTCTAGAATTAGTTCACACAGATGTGTGTGGACCATTTCAGGTTGAAGAAAGGGGTGGGTTCTTGTACTTCATAACTTTTACTGATGATTTTAGTAGATATGGATATATTTACTTAATGAGGTATAAGTCTGATTCTTTTGATCGATTCAAAGAATACAAGAATGAAGTTGAGAACTATCTTGGGAAGAATATTAAGAAACTTTGCTTAGATAGAGGTGGAGAATATATTAATCCAGACTTCATTGATTTCTTACGGGAGTTTGGGATTCTATCTCAACTCACTCCTCCTTACATGCCTCAGTGGAATGGCGTAAGTGAAAGGAGGAATTGCACCCTGTTGGACATGGTGAGATCAATGATGAGTCATGTGAGTCTTCTATTATCCTTTTGGGGATATTCATTACAAAAAAACAAACATACTAAACCAAGTAACATCTAAATCGATAAATGGTATTCCATATGAATTATGGAGTGGACACAAAGCCATGTTATCAAATTTACATGTATGGGGTTGCGAAGCGTTTGTTAAGGCCTCTTCTGGTAACAAGCTTTCACCCCAAGGCACAAAGTGTATCTTTATATGATATCCCAAGGAAACAATTGGATATTACTTATACAACCCCCAGATAAAAAGGTAACAATGGCAAGACATGCCATATTCCTTGAGAGGGAGCACATCTCCAAAATATATAGTAGGAGTGAGATAGACTTTGATGAAGTTGAGGCTCAAGATACACAGGAGTTGGTACAAGAACAGATTTCACAAATCCCCATGGAAGAAAAATCTATTCTAGAGACACAAGAACTAGGTAGGAGCACGAGAGAGGTGAGAGAATCAAAACGACATGGTTTTCCTATCACCGAGGATGGTGATTCATTATTGGTTGACAATGATGATCCTCTTAACTACAAGGAATCATTTGAAGGCATAGATGCTGCCAAGTGGCAAGAATCCATGAATTCTGAAATGGATTCCATGTACCAAAACCAAGTCTGGATTTTGGTAGATCCTCCATTTTATGTAAATCATGTTGGTAATAAATGGGTATTCAAGAAGAAACTGGACATGGAGGGGAAAGCCAACACTTATAAGGCAAGACTAGTTGTAAAAGGTTTTAGACAGCGTCAAGGAATTGACTATGATTTAACCTTTTCACTGGTTACGATACTGAAATCCATTATAATCCTATTGGCCATTGCTCCTTACCATGACAATGAAATTTGTAAAATGGATGTCAAAACAACATTCCTTAATGGGAACCTCCAGGAAGATGTCTACATGACACAACCTGAAGGGTTTGTGACTCAAAAGGATGCCAATAAGGTATACAAGTTGCAGAAATCCATTTATGGATTAAAGAAAGCATCAAGGTCATGGAACATTCATTTTGATGAATTCGTAACAAAATTTGGCTTTTTTAAGAATGAATGTGATCCTTGTGTCTACTAAAGGTTTAGTAGAAGTGCAGTCGTTTTCCTAATAGTATATGTTGATGACATATTACTAATTGGAAACTAAGTACCTGTCTTACAGTCAATTAAGGCGTGGTTGGATAAATGATTCTCTATGAAATACTTGGGCATGAAAAAATATATTCCTGGGATCAAGATCCATCATGGTAGATCTAAGAGAATGCTGGGCCTAAGTCAAAGTACATACATTGACAAGATATTGAAGAGATTCAGTATGGAACAGTCCAAGAGGGGATTGTTGCCAGTGTCACATGGCATTCATCTTTTCAAGAAAATGTGTCCTCAGACACACGAGGATAGAAAGAAAATGGAAAGGATCCCTTACGCATATGCGATTGGGTCAGTCATGTATGCTATTCCATGTACAAGGCTAGATGTTTCTTACGCATTAAGTGTGGTAGGCGGATATCAAGCTGATCCAGGAGACTGCCATTAGATGGCAGTCAAGACTATCCTTAAGTTTCTGAGGTGTACTAAGGATATGTTCCTATTTTATGGAGGATATGAGGAACTAGTCATCATAGGACATGTAGATTCTAGTTTACAGACTGATCAAGATGACATGAAGTCGTAGACTGGATGCATCTTCAATTTGAATGAAGGTGCAGTGAGCTGGAAGAGCTTGAAGCAAAGTGTGGTCGCAGATTATACAGTGGAGACTGAGTATATTGCAGCTTCTGAGGCAGCTAAAGAAGTAGTATAGATGCGAAGCTTCATCCAAGAGTTGGATATAGTATCTAGTAGTAAATATCCTTTCACACTCTATTGTGATAATACTACAACAGTGAAATTTGCAAAAGAGCCAAGGTCACATCAGTGGACAAAGCACGTACTTAGAAAATATCATCTCTTGAGGGATTTTTCTTAGAGAGGTAAAGTTATAGTGAGTAGTATTTCCACATAAGACAATGTGACAGAACCCTTGAATAAATCATTAACTTTTCAGAAACAGGATCATCATGTGAGGTCTAGTGGACTAAAAGTTGTAGGCAGTTGGCTCTAGTCCAAGTGGGAGTTTGTTAGGGTTTGTGTCCTGAGAACAAACTGTTTTGTACTTTGATTACATGAATGTACACTTATTATATATTGTTCATTATTCTGCATGACTATAATATAATACTTTCCTGGAATATTTGTTGCATTGATAAGTTTATGGGAGATCCCCGCTATGATGAGAACCTTGAAATGATATAACAATATTCTTAAATAAAGTTATATGGTTGGATGACATACTATGATAGGACACATAGTATACAGACCATCATGTGTGAGTACTCATATAAAGATGAGACTCTCTCTCATGGAGTTTTCACTTGGTAATCTCCAAGATGGGGGATTATGAGAACAGACTCGCCAGTAGCAATTCCACATGTTTTGGTGTCATCGTACATTGCTATCTACAAGCATGTGTAATGGTCCTTAGACTGAAATATTATCATTAACTCATGTCATGACTCGTGCACTTAGATTTGCTGACGAAAACCATCATGAAGATAGTTGGCGGGAAGTAGGCTACGTTGGGTGCATCACGAATGACATTTTGTTAATAGATAATTCGAGGAAGGATTTTTCCCCTCTAATATTTATGGAAGAAAATATCTTGGGCCCTTTGATTGAAATAGAACTGTCGAACAAATTCCATGGCCATGGTGTCACGACAAGTTTATTTCTAGAATTCAAAGAATGATAGATCAAGCATATAGGTTTATGAAACTACCATGAAACCTGATTGATGAGATATTGAGACAAAGGGATTAAATTACACAGTAAGAATTCGTATGAGGTGACACATCAATGCAGTGTCAACTTCTTTCTCTTGGGTGCCTTGACCCGTTGCTAGACAGTAATCTTGGACTTTAGGAAAGCTTGCCTAATGCCAATGAGAAATAGGCCTAGAGGGTCACACACTAAGTGTATCCAAGTATCTCAAGTAGAATAAAGATTATTTTTTCACATGGTTTAATAATTATTCAAGGAATCCTAAATTGTTTTAATGATGGAGGAAGAATAAAATGAAAACAAGATATACACACCGTATATTAATGATTACATGCCATGTAGTTTTCATGGGAAAAAAAGTACATGCCATGTATTAATGATTACATTCCGTGTAGTTTTCGTTTTGGAGAGGAAATGAAAAACAAGTACACACCGTGTATTAATGATTACACACAGTGTAGTTTTCCATCAGGATTTTGAGGATATAATATTGTTATATTAAATGATATTTATTATAATCAGTGTGAGCACATGTCAAGGAATTAATTATTCGACATGGGGGTTTTAAATAAGATTTAATGAAATAAATAAAATACGCAACACGTATATTTATAGTCATAAATCTATAACCTCAAACACGATTATAAATATCCTCACAACCCCAACACTTTTCCTAAGAGAATAATTGTGCACAAAAATTCTAGAGAATTCTCTCAAGGCTGAAAGAAATCCATCCTCTAAGAACACTCTCAAGACTGAGAGAGATCCACCTCCATCAGATCAAGGAGATCTAAGGCGGACAATTCAAGCAATGGATTTTCAACACTAGCACCTGGAGATTCCTTTGGCGACGTCTAGAGAAACATGGTGCATGTGTGGGTAACCGGTAGAGGAATTATACACATGGATTCTATGACACAATGATGAATCACCTCGAAACGTGATTAGAAATATCAACGAAGAAGGAATTCCATAAAAGGTACTTCTTATCAATTAAATAAATTAATTATAATCAACCTGTGATGATATTTCCTTTATGGTTTCGAGACCTTTTCTTTGTCTATTTCTGTGATTTGATCCATGGATACTGGCATTTATCATCGTATTTATCCTGGATTGATCATTGAAAATGTCAAAAAACCAAGTGGGCACATCCACCCATGAGCTTCTTCTGCGCCCAGGACCTTTATTTTTTAGGCTTATGCTTATTTAAGGATAGTTGTAGTGTAGAGAGTGGATATGACATAAAGGAGAGTGTTTTTCTATGGGGATATGGCATGGAAACCCTAGATGTGGTGTGTAGTCTTGGGGTTTATTTTTAGTGGTTTTTCCAATTTTGGCACTGTCATTCCTTAGAGAAGGGGTTTTAGCATAACCCTTTTCTCATATGTTAAGGGTATACCACATAGTGGACTTGGCTATACTATTGTGTCACCCTTGTTTTATTGGATTTGTGGTGTGGTAATATTCTTGAATCGCATAATCTAGTTTGACCATCAAGAATGTGGAGTTGTGAGGGGTATTACACTGTAGTTTCTTTGGTTTTTTAAGTAATCATGGCATGGTCCGTGTGGTTGTGTTGTGGTCCTCTATTTTTCATCTTGGGTATAAAAATTAAAATACCCTCAAACTCCCTCACTTCTTATTTGTTTCTCTCATTTCTTGAGTGACCCAAGTGCATCCCAATGATCAATTTTGACCCCTAATTAGTTTCTTTCAACCTCTGATTCACAGGATATATCCATGGGGGTTTTAGTAAGTTTTTCCCTCCATTTTTCTTGTTTTACTCTCTATTAATTATCTAGGAGAGGTTGGTGCCAAGGTAAAATAAATGGTTTTGGTTTTTTTATAAGAAGTGATGTGGGTTGAGGTGTCCAAGGATGGTATATGTATCCTACCTCATTGTATTGTTCAGTGGTGGCATTGATCTTGTTTCAACCTTGCACAATGAATTAGAAAAATCCATTTGAGATAGGGATTCATTAGTTTCTCACCTAGTGTATCATGTGGGATGATTATACTCTTGTTATCTTCTGAGAATATGGTTTCATATTCCTTAAAAAAGATAAATTAATTGGTTTAATAGAAATTGAAGGATAAGGGGAATACATGCGCATGTTTTTCCATTTTGATATTATTGATTGATATTGAGAATTGTATAGGCTAAATGCCCCACTAAAAAACATAGTTGTTTAGGATATTTTCTTGCACTGTAGTTGTGATTAGGGAATACATGTTGTGTGATGGTTGTTGTGACACCACATTGATTAAATGGGTAACCACTTATACTTGGTTAATAAATTGGTTTCACCTAGATATATGGCTTGTGTGAGGAATAATTCACTCACTCAAAAATCATTCAAGAGGGTGCACAAATCATTCACTCACTCAAGAATAACTATTTATTCTGAAAACAAATATGGAAACCAGAGATTCAGGGTGGCCTGTAGTGATTTAGCCTATAAGCATCACCCCTGACAATGAGATTACAATCATGAGGAAGTGAAAATTTGTTATAATAAATAATAAAACTATTCGGAGGGATTTCTTTGCAAACAAGGTTATCAGCTATGAAGTTTCCCTCCATTAGAGTGTGAGAGACCTCCAAGTCATTACTCATGATAGACTTGCACTTTTGACAAAATAGATTAAATACCATGGAATGTTATCTTTGTCATGAATAAAATCCAGAAGGAGTTTTGAATTAGACTCAATTATCACAATACATATGTTGTAAAACTTGCATAGGGAAAGCCCGCTGATAAGGGATCTAGTCTCTACCCTAGTAGAATTTCCTAGTCCATAAAATTCACTAAACTCAATAACCACATACCCTATAAAAAATAATTCATTATTATTTATTTTATCCTAGCCTTTACTTTTAGATTTGGGGGAAGTTAGAGTTGTTACAGATCAAAGGGGTAATTTCATTATGCTATCACTTTTGATATCAAGTTTTTTACTTAAGAGATAAGCCTCCTATTTGAGAATTAAAATTTTAAAACAGAACTTCCCACCAACATTAATCCTTAGAGTCATTTGAAACTTAATTCCAAGCCCTCATGATTTTATTTGTCTTTTTTCATTACAAAGTAGAGAAATTAGTTCCTTTATAAGCTAATGTATAAGGTGCATGTTCTCATGATATGAGCATAACTCTACTTAAATTGTATCATGAGAGATGAGTGAAAATATTCAAAAATAGAGGTAAATCATGATTTAGCATGTTTGATAATAATGAATTAAGGATCTTGAATAGAATAAAGAATAAGTTCCATAATTTTCAAAAGGGGAAGAGTAAAATTCTTGAGTTAATTGCTTCTTCAAAAATTGAGAAATTGAATTTATGTTTTATGTGGAAATTGAAAATTTGATTTGAAATATATAATTATTTAATTTTATTGATTTTGAATTTGAATATTTGTAACATTGGAACCCTCTGAATTTCTTGTTGAGATTTAATGTTTGAGGACAATCATGGTTTAAGTGTGGGGGTATTTGACACATACAGATTTCATGCATACTTTTAAAAGTTTTTTCAATGGTTTTATTATGGTTTTTAATGTAAATGATCATGAATTTCAATGTTTTATCAAATTATAGGTAATTTAAAGTGTAGAATTAAAATTAACTAAAAAGAATAAATTAATTAGGAGTGGAAATTGTGAATTTAATTTCTATATTATGTTAAAAAATTATCTAAGTGTTTATATTTTTCATGTAAAAAAAATGGGGCCCATGCCTAGTAGGCCCTCAACCATTAACCCATATCCACTTATCTCACCCCAAGGGGAAAGCCGACCATGCATGCTGCACGAAGATCCCACATGGGATGGAAAAGGATGTATGGGGGCATTAGACCCATGGGTGAACCATGGGGATTAATTCTACAGGCCATACATAGTTGGGCTAAAGCTCGAGGGAGCTCTAGCTAAAGGTGGTGAAACCCACGAAGTGACAGGAGGAAGGTGTCACTGACACTGGGTGATGCACCGTAGTGGGTGGTAGTCTTCTGTCTATCACACAACTTTATTGTGGTGGGAGCCCTATGGATTTTCTTTTAAAGGAGTGTGCCAACGTATCGATGTTTGGATGCGGGACAAAACTTTTGCAGGTACTATTCACCTTTTAGGGAGAAAAACACATGCTCCCCCTCTCAAACTTTTCCCACACCCCACTCAAACTCCACAACTCCGCCATCTTCACTGATTGTCTACACTATCTACCACTCCAACACCCGAAGAACTCCATGGCTAATGTCTGCAAAGCTATGGTTCAAGTCTTTCATCACTGTTGAAGCACCCAGACTCCATGGATCATCTCCTTCACCCTCACTGACCTCCATTAGCCAATTTATGGATCATCGGGCCACTGATAAGGATAGATGAGGATGAGTCTCCTCTGTCATTTCCATAGTTCAACTACCACACCAGCAAGGAGCATGTCACCACTCAACTCCAATAAGTCCACCAAATCCACTATTGGAAATATTTCCCAAAGATAAATCATAAGCCACCATTGAGGCCAATAGTGGCTCATGAACCACTGTTGAGCCAACAGTGGATTGTGATCCACCCTTGAAGCCAGTAGGGAATCATGAGACACTGTTGAAGCCAACAATGCCTCATGAGCCACTTTTGTAACCAATAGTAGCTCATAAGACTTTGTGGGATCTAATGGTGACTCATGAACCACTATTGAGTCAATGGTGACTTTCAAGTCACCATTGGATGGTTGTTACCGTTAGGTTCACCATTTTTTTTGTTGCCTGAAAACCACCAGACAGCCAACATAAAGCACCAGAGGAGCTCAGTTCAAGCTCACCTTCCACCATTGGAGTTCCATATGTCGCTGCTGCTACAGAGCAATGGAATTTTCTTATATGATGCCCTTAAACCCTATTTGAATTGGTCAACTTATCTGGCCACTGTGAAGGATGGATGAGGATTGATGAAATTTTTGACTATTCTCTATTGTTGCACCCCCAATATCCCACTACTGATCACCACCATGAAGAAAACTCGACTCATTCGGCCACTATGAAGGATAGATGAGAATTTATGAAACTATTTTCAACACTTTCCATGTCACATCCACCAAGTGTTGCTACCATTTGAGCACTGCCACCTTGTCACTACCACATTGCCATGCCTTGCACTCCTCTTTCGTCACATCAAAACTTTCCATGAAGGACTTTCACATGCTTCAGGGAGGGGAAGACTTAATTCTACATCCATAGGGATATTTTAAAGCATCCAAGTGATTTGGGTGTTCCCATATTGACAGCCCGAGTCTCATAGATCTTAAATATTCAAATTTAAATGAAGATATTCCAGCGGAGAGGAAGATCAAAGAGAGATTTGAAGAAACCCGAGGGCATTCCTTACTATCTATAAAAAAAGGAGGAATCACACAGGTGAAAGGTACATATCTAGGACCCCAAAAACATAAAAACATGTTGTTTCTACTAAGACTCTTTTTTACTATATTATTTTATTTTTTCTTTTATTATGTCTTCTTTCTTGTCTGGATCCATTATTTCCTTTTTAATGGAGGGGTAGAACCTTTCTATGATTGGGTGAAGGGGATGTGATCTGTTATAATGCTGGAGTCTTAGTTCTATAAAATTCTTCTATCACTTTTTGATTATTAAAAGGTTTTCAATTTATGAACTCAGAGTTTTAACGGGATGCAGTTGTGTTTTGTTTTGAATCTAGTAATTCTTAAAATTGCCTTGATTAAATAAATTTATTCTCTCTCTTATTGGAATTAGATCATACTGATTGGGTGATCCAGTGTTAGGTAGACAAGTGTTTAGTGATTTCTAAACACTTGGAGAAGAAATGGTGGGCTAATATGTGCATTTGGAGTACTCAATTCCTGATTTGGAATTTCCTAGGTGATCCATGGGAGATCCAATATGCCTTTCACAATTGTAAGGAGAATAGTCCAACCAAGGAAATTGGGAGGAATAATATAATGAAACAACCTTAAAACATTACATAATATTGAATTAATTGGATAATTAACATTGAGGATATTTTCAGGATTAGATTTTTAGAGAATTAGGCAATAAATATTACATTACATCTCAAAAATTACGAAGTAGACACTTCTACTCAGTTTCCATTTTTTCATAAAATAAAAACACTTGAAAAAAAGATTCATGTCTAGTTCCATGTTTAGACATCATGACTTTTTCTAGATCCCATCCTTGACCCTATTTATCTTTAAGTCCTATGAAAAACATTTCAAAAACATGGGATGAGTATAAAAATATTAGTAAGGGTTATAAAATAAAGAAAGAAATCATTAGTACATCAATACATATAAAACATACATATTTTACTTACTTCATGAAATCATAATATTTATGAATAACACATAGTAATCAAAAATCATAAAGGTAACATGTGGCATCTATAACATACTTACATTGTAGCTTTCACAGCTAAGTTGTGAGTTACATACGGAATACACATCACAGTATATTACCTAAATATCTTAGGAGAAACATTATCATTTACCTCCATCACATTACCCAATGCATTATAGATCTATCTCAGGCCCACCCACCCTAGGTTTATCACAAAACCACCCGTATAAGTAAACAATGTCCAAGAACCATAACATATTCACAACACATAAAACAAACATAAAGGAAAGGTAACATTTCCCCATTTCAATCACAATATATCATTTAAATATATTGACATAAAAAATCCATTATCAAAACCATTTTCAGTACTAAAATACATAAAATATTATCTGATATTTATTTTCCATTTAAAAACATTACGACTTGTTAAGGAATCCATATATCAAATAATACTGACGGTGGCAGAAAAGGTCATTGTCACCGTTTACATTATAAGAAAAATTATTTTTTTTTTCGTTTTTTAAAATGCCTAATAGAAAAATATTCCCTTTGAATGAAATTAAAAGTCAAAGTTGTTTATACCCCTTATAAAATAAAGTCATGTATAAAACAAAATATGCCTCAATGAAAGGAGATTATGACGAAGTCCCTTACAAAGATCATTTTGTAAATAAAATAGATCGATTATGTGTATTAACAATAAGTAAACTTAAATAAAGTATAGATATAAGATAGGATATCAAAATTCATTTCTCACATAGTCATACCATGACATAATCAATAAGTAGAAAATTAAACCAAAGAATGGAAATTGGGTTAAGAATTTCCTTTACCTCATGTCCGACTTGAATTGTTTGTTATTTAATATCATGAATAATAAAAAAAAGTTAATTTATACTTGATTAAGAACCCTTTTTAAGTTTATTTTTCCTTTTATATCATTTATTACCATGTTATAAACATTATTTAATCATTTAAGTTAATAATAATCGTTTTGTCGATATTTGGTACTTGAGTCAAAAATGAACTTCTTATAATTACAAGTTGTCCATGTGGTCAAAAGTCCATTATATCAAGAAGGATATTCATGATTTAGGTATCATATATATCATATATATCTAGTATATATATATATTTATAATATTACATAACCTTTGGAGATAATAAAAGAAATGCACCGTTCATGGAGACAGTAAGTTGTGTGTACGCATGAACGCTAATATCATTTAAATTTCATATTTGATGGAATGAAACAATAATTATACATAGTTATATCATAATTACATTATAATATCATATATAATTTCATTAACTCCATCCTTTATACGTTCCCTGTATGGAATGGACAAGTCATATCACTTTGAGTGGGCAGTAGTCCGCACTTCCTCAAATGAAATTATCGTATTTACCCACTATGGAAACCATGAAGGTGTTATATAAATGAAAAATACCTAATCATATAAACAATATAAATATAATATATATCAAAAATAAATACATTTCCATCTTAATGACAACCATAATATGTGGTAGAATAAGATTGAACAATCATCATTTTGTGAGGCAGTAGTTCGCCATCCACAAAAACAGTTTGTTCTTTCCCCATTAGATGGAGGTATGTGTAAGTGTAGTTTGAATCCCTCTCATAAAAAAATCCTAGTATATTGAATATACTGGTGTTTTTATAAAATAAATTAATAAAAAGAGTTTATGTGGTTGGATAAGTAAAATAAAACAAAAGAACTTAAGAGAAGACGTTACCTTTAAATTGGGTAACTCCATTTGGTTTGAACCAAAACGATTTCTTGAAGTGCCTCCTGCCTAAGGTAAGGATTCTAGGAAGAAGAGATAGATCTTGAGAGATTATTTATATAGAGTTTTGATGAGCCAAGGGGCTTGATATGTGTGAGTAATGAGTTAGAGGTGAGGGATTTTTATAAGGGGGGAGGGGCTCTTTAGGAAAGTTTGAAAATATTATTTTATTATATAATGATTTTCGGTTTCTAAAGGTCCAAAACTCGTTAAAGTAATAGATAAGATGAATAATGTTAGAAATAAAATCATACAATAAGAATTGTAAAGTTTTTTGATATTATTTTAATTTTTATAATCTTATTTATTTAAATCATTCATTAATGAGGTAAAAACTGCATCATTATTGTGTCATAAATAATTTTATTTATTTGATTTCTAAAAATTATAAAAAAAATATCATGATGTATAAAATATTTTGAGATTTAAAATTAATATTTATGGTCAGAGAGATAACTTATATAACCCCATATAATAATTTATCTACTAAAAGATATATGTTTATGTCATTTTTGTCTTTACTTTAAATAAATTAATATAAAGTGTCATTATCACTCTCAAGTGGCTCCATGGGGTCCCAAAATCGACCCAAGGATGTCAATGGTCAGACATGTATCATAAAATAGGACTATAACATGTGTTAGGGTAATTTAATATTATTATAATATTATTTTTTTACCCTTATTTACCAGATTTACCCTTTAACCATGGTAAATAAAATATTTATCGAAATAAATATTCATAATGTATAAAAATAAAAGTCATATATTTACACAATTTAGAACTCCTGATTCCAAATATGGAATCCATTTTTCCAAATTCAAAACACATAGGTGGAAGAAATTAATTTAAAATTAATCACTGCTGTAAAAAAAGTGTGTTTTTAAGAAATAATAACTATCAAAAGATTGACACTTGTTTATGTCCAACTTCAAAGTTAAATTACTTGAAGTGAACAAAATTGGATTAAATGGTAAAAAAATAATCTAATTACACTTTAAAACCAATTAAAAATATAATCTAACCATATAAATAAATTACATTAAAAGGCAGTTTTGAATTAAAATATAGTATTTTTCACTATTCATTAAATAATGAACATTATCAGAAAAATAACAAAATTTCATCGAAAGTAAATTTTTATGTCCCGATCATAAAAAGAATATTATTTTTTAAAATAGAATATATAAAAGTGACAAAAACTAGATTTAAAATTGTTTCTCCATCAAAAGGCTATAAATCGACCCTTTAAAGAATATTAGAGTATTTATGCTTAAAATTGGATTCTTTCTTATTTTAAGCCTCTAAAATTTATTTGATAAATGTAAAAACATTTAAAAAACATGTATAATCATATTGTAGTTAGTTTTGTTCATTTCCTTCATTACAACGACTATGTGTTAACTACTATTTAAAATAATAATATTATATTATTATTTTTCTGTATAACTCAACGTTGTGTGCAACATAAGATTTCAAAGCAACCCATTGTTGTGTATCAGGTACGCCATCAAACATAACATCCCCTTTAGAGTAAAAATAATATTTAATTTACAAATATTAATAAACATGAAAATGTTATATTCTTTATTTACCTAAGATGTTACATCCTTACGCCCTTTTGGAAATTTTGTCCACACAATTTTTATTCACTTATCAAATAAGTGGGGGTATTTATCCATCATAGAATTTTCAAATTCTCATGTTGCCTCTTCAACCATATGGTTTTTCCAAAAAACATTTACCTAATGAATTACCTTATTCCACAATTCTTTCTCTATTCAGTCAAGAATTCGGACTGGTTATACCTCATAAGAAATATTCTCTTCCAATTGAACTAACTCTAGGCTCAAAAATGAGATGGATCTGGCATATACTTTATCAAATTTGAAACATGAAAAACATTGTGTACATGGGATAAACTTGGAGGTAAATCCACTTTGTATGCAACTAATCCAACTTTCTCCATGAATTCATAAGGTCCAATGAACCTCAAACTCAACTTTACATTCTTACTAAAACGGATCACACTTTTCCATGGAGAAACTTTGAGAAAGACATAATCACATACCTCAAAAGAAAGATCCTTCCTCTGGTTATCTGTATAACTTTTCTGCCTACTCTAAGCTGTTCTCATGTGCTTCTAAATCAACTGAACTTTTTCTGCCATCTCTTATATCAATTCTGGCCCCATCAACTTCCTTTCACCTACTTCATCCCAAAAAGATGGAGTTTGACACCGCTTCCCATGTAATTCCTCAAATGGAGCCATCTGTATACTAGAATGAAAACTGTTATTATAAGAAAATTCAACCAAAGAAAGATGTTGGTTCCAACTTCCCTATTAATCCATTCAGCAAGCAGGTCACATATCCTCCAAGGTCTGAATTGTTCGTTATGACTGACCATATGATTGAGGATGAAAATATGTACTGAAATTTAATTCAGTACCCAATGACTTCTGGAGGCCTTTCTAAAAGTTAGAAGTAAACTTGGGATCAAGATCAAATACAATAGAGAGGGAAACTCCATGAAACCTAACTATCTCTTAAACATATAATTGAGAAATTTGATCTAGAGATAAAGTATCTAGAATAGGAAGGAAATGAGTAGATTTAGTCAATCGATCAACAATAACCCAGATTGCATTGTTACCTCGATATATCTTTGGTAATCTCACAACGAAGTCCATGGATATATTATCCAATTTACACTCTGGCATCGGTAAAGGCTGAAGCATCCCTTTCAGTAACTGTCTCTCTACTTTAACCTGCTGACAAGTCAAACACTTCATAGTAAAGTCAGAAATATCTCTTTTCATTCCATCCCCTAGTAATACTCCTAAAGATCTTTGTACATCTTAGTACAGCTAGGATGAACTAAAAACGAAGAACTATGAGCTTCACATAATAACTCATTCTTCAATTGTGAATCACAAGGCACACATAATATCTTCCAAAATCTCAAAATGAAATCATTATTAATGTTAAAATCAGTCAACTTACCCTTCTGAACCAACTCTACCTTTTTCTTCAACTCACTGTCTTCCTTATATGCTTGCTTAATTCTGTCTGATAGAGATTATTTCACTTAAACTTGAAACAAAATAGAGGAATTTCATGCACCAACGACTTCTATGACAAAGTTAATCAAATGAAAAACCAAAGGATCTCGTTCCAAACTTAATAAGTTTAATATAGCATTACTTTTTCGACTCAAATCATCAACCACTTTATTTGCTTTTCCCGGATGGTAATGGATCATGCAATCATAATCTTTTATTAATTTCAACCATATCTTTTGTCTCAAGTTTAATTCCTTCTGGGTAAATATATACTTCAAACTTTTATGATCAGTATATATTTCACATTTTACTCCAAATAGATGATGTCTACAAATTTTGAAAGCAAAAACAACAATAGTTAATTCCAAATCATGTGTAGGGTAATTTAACTCATGAGGTTTCAACTGACATGAAGCATAAACAATTACCTGATCATTGTGCATTAGGACACAACCAAGTCCTTTTAACGAAGCATCACTGTAGATAACAAAATCACCATTTCTGCAAGATAGTGACAAAATAGGGGCATTCATCAATCTTCTTTTCAATTCCAGAAAACAATCATCACATTCTTTTATCCAAATGAACTTAACACATTTTTGATTTAACTTAGTCAGTAGGCTAGATAACCGGGAAAAATTTTCAACAAACCTCTGGTAATAACCTGCTAATCCAATAAAACTAAAAATCTTAGTTATATTTGTGGGTTTTTCCATTCTTTATTAACTTTTTTTTTAGCAGGATCAACATTTATTCCATTTTTTGAAACAATGTGACCAAGGAAAGAAATTTATTGTAGCCAAAACTCATACTTTCTGAATTTCCCGTATAGTTTCTTTTATTTTAAGGTTTTCAAGACAACCCTTAAATGACTTTCATGCTCATCTTTACTTTTAGAATAAAAGAAAATATCATCTATAAACATAACCATTATTTATCACATAAATCGACTGAGCCATCACTGCAACAAACTATTCAATTATGATTCCCACCATCTCAGGATACATATTTGGAAGTTCATTTCCTTCTGTATGCCTTCCAATCACAACTGCCATGTTTCCTCTACAGAAAAACATTCTAAACAAAGAAATATCATATGTGAAGAAACATGGTAATCTGTAAATTCTATATCATTTCAATCTTACCATAAATTAATTTATGGACATTAATTTAACAGTATTTTAACTCTTAATGTTGTCTAAACCAACCTATGATACCAACTATAAGGACCTAACCTTAAAAAATTACATAATATTGAATTAAATGGATAAATAACATTGAGGATATTTTCAGTTTTAGTGTTTTAAATAATTAGGCCATAACTATTACATTACATCTCAAAAATTACAAAGTAGACATTTCTACTCATTTTCCATTATTTTATCAAATAAAAACTCTTGAAAAAAGGGTCATGTCTAGTTCCATGTTTTAAATAGTATGACTTTTCCTTGATCCCATCCTTGACCCTATTCATCTTTAAGTCATGTGAAAAACATTTCAAAAACTTGGGATAAGCATAAAAAGCTCAGTAAGGGTTATAAAATAAAGAAAGAAATCATTAGTCCATAAATACATACAAAACATAAACTCTTTTACTTACCTCCTTAAATCATAAGATTTATGAATAACACATAGTAATCAAAAATCATAAAGGTAACTTGTGGCATCCATAACATACTTACGTTGTAGCTTTCACAGCCAAGTAGGGAGTTACATTTGGAATACCCATCATATTATATTCTCTAAATATTTTAGGAGAAACATTATCGTTTAACTGCATCACATTACCCAATGCATTGGAGAGCTATCTCAGGATCACCTGTCCTAGTTTTATCATGGAACCACCCATATATATAAACAATTCCCAAGAACCATAACATATTCACAACACATAAAACAAACATAAAGAAAAGATAACATTTCCACATTTTAATCACAACATATAATTTAAATATATTGATATAAACAATCCATTATCAAAACCATTTTCAATACCAAAATACGTAAAAGATTATATGGTATTTATTATCCTTTTAAAAACATTACGGCTGGTTAAGGAAGCCATAGATCAAATAATACTCACAGCGGTGGAAAATGTCATTGTCACAGCTTACGTTAAAAGAAACATCCATTTTTGTTGTTTAGTAAAATTCCTCGTAGAAAAAGATTCCATTTTAATGAAATGAAAATTCAAAGGTGTTTATACCTCGTATAAAAGAAAGTCATGTATAAAACAAAATATGCCTCAATGAAAGGATATTGAGACGAAGTCCCTTACAATGATCATTTTGTAAATAAAATAGATCAATTATGTGTATTCACTATAAGTAAACATGAATAAAGTATAGATACAATATAGGATAAAAAAATTCAGTTCTCACATAGTCATATCATGACATAATCAAGAAGTAGAAAATTAACCCAAAGAATGGAAATTGGGTTAAGAAGTTCCCTTACCTCTTGTCTGACTTGTCCCATTCGTTCTTTAATCTCCTGAATAATAATCTAATGTTAGTTTCCAGTTTCTTAAGAACCCTTTTCAAGTTTATTATTCCTTTTATATCATTTATTACCATGTTATAAACATTATGTAATCATTTATGTTAATAATGGTCGTTTTGTCGATATTTGGTACTCGAGTCAAAAATGAACTCCTAATAATTACAAGTTGTCCATGTGGTCAAAAGTACATTATCTCCAGAATGATATTCATGATTTAGATATTATATATCATATATATCCAGTATATATGTAACAACTCAAGATTTTATGAGAATTATTCTTTTTAATTTCCTTAATGTCTTGTGTTGTATGCTACACCAAGATTATCTTGCGCTATACGCAACACCGTATTAGCTTGCAGTATACGCAACACTATTCTTGAATCGTGTTACACAAAATTTCAAGAACGATTGATAGAAGTTATTCTACGCAACATTGAGTGTATATATATATATATATTCAATGCATAAATGAAATATGGTTGGATTCTATTATACACAACAACAAACGAATCTTGCACTACACACAACCCTGACTTATTTTGATTTACACGCAATCACGACCTTCCACGATAAACTGTGTTGTACGCAATACCGAGTTTCACTAAATAACGATATGTTATTAAAATATTATATAAACTAGCCGTTATGAATAGTAATACCCACTTTTTTAAATTTTATAAATTTTATCTTTGAAAATTGACTTCATTTTTGGATTCGAAATATCGAAATTAGCCTAGGGTGAAATTTTGGTATTTTTCTGAAAACATTCAATTTTTGATGAATAGTGAAAACACCGAGTTATTGGTTAAAACCGACTTTTTATTTAAATAATAAATTATTTTATTTAAAATTATTTTAGGTAAAAATAGATACATAATAATTATATAAGTTCAATGTAATTCATTGAAGTCATTTTATAATAATTTTAGATATATAAAAATTTTATTGAACTTTTCACCGTCTTTTACCCACCTCCTAGGATCATTTTCAATTGTACATAAAACTTAATTTTACCACTTCTGTGAGTTTAATTTCGAAAATATGAGCGACACGGTTAATATCAAGGAGTAAAATCTGGTTCAATAAGATAAAAATAATTTTTGGTGAATAGTAACTTTTTACTTTTATTTACCATGGTTAAAAGTAAATAGGGTAATTAAGGGTAAAAATGATATTATTATTACCCTAACACATGTCCTAATTCTATTAGATAAGATTAATTCTACCAAAAACAACCATAGGAATAAAATATTACCTTTTAGGTCCACTTGGATTAGATTAGGACTCTTATTATTATTTTATTTAAAGAAGAGTTAAAAGAGTTAAAATCAAAGTTTAATAACTAATTTTTTTTAATATAGGGTTATACATAAGATAAATTCGACTATAAATATTCATTATTAAGATAAAAATATTTCCTACATAATGGTATTTTATTTATAATTTTTAAACATTAAATAATTTAATTTATTTATGACACAATGATGATGTAATAATTACCTTATTAATGAAATATTAACATAATTGATGTTATAAATACCCAAATAAATGTAATTTGAGACTTTTTATGAATTAAACTAATTTTATATGTTAATATGACATGTTAGTATTTATTTAATTAATTTTTTTTGAACTAATCATGCTGTTATTATTTTCACAAAAATCCATTACCAAATAGTGTTTAAATTGACATAAAATAGTTTTTAAAACAAATACTATATTATTAAATGTTATTATATTCATAAAAATATAAGGTTTGAAAAAATGACCTAGATAAGGTTATATATAATAATTATGAACCAATTGGGGTTCTTTTGGCTTGTTATAGTAAGTTTATTAACCATATAGTGTAGGAAAACAAGAGACACGGTAAAAGATAAATTATTTAACTTAGAGTTAAATATAAATGATAAGGTTAAAATAGTAACCTAAACTTTTCTAAAACATATTGGTCGAGATTATTTCAACCCATCCCCACTTTCGAGTCTAAATAAATCAATTTGGAGCTATTATAAACTGAATATGAAATTATTATAAAATAATATTTTAAGTTTTTCCTAAGGTGCCCTTCTCCTCCCTTATAAAAGGGAACCTCCTCCCTCTTCTATTTACATAATTTTGAGCTTTCAAGATCATCCAAACCCTATCAATTTACCTTCTCAACTTCCCTAGAAACATTATAGAGGTTATGGTCTCCTCAAAAGACCAACGCTAGTGCCTTAAGAAGAAGCTTAACAGAGGTGCGTCGAAGAAGAGGTAATCTCTTCTACTGATTCTTTCAAGTATTCTTTCTTCTTAAAATTCTTCTTATATAGTTGTTTCATTATAAAGTAATAACATAAGTATCAATAATATACTGATATGTTATTATAAATATTAAACAACCCCATTTCACCTTCTATCCATCCTATGGAAAAAGAAATCACTGCGCATGCGTACGTACAGAATACCGTCTCCACGCCATGGTGTAATATGTTTTTCCACCACCACCTTACTTGGATGGGTATAATGGTGTAAAGAATAAATATATATAGTTATTATAATATCATACTGATTCTTAGATATTATATCATCCACTCCAATTAAATTCAATAATTATGGGAATGATATCATCGCTCGTGCATACGTACGGATTACCGTCTCCACGACCCGATGAGATTCATTCTCTATGTTAACCATTCAAGAATGATTATAAAGTATATATATTGAATAATAATGAAATATATGACATGATAAAGCTACTGAATTAATTTTTATATATATGTCATCTACTTACTTTCATTCAAGTCAATAAGGAAAGGAAAACATTGTTCATGCGTACGTATGACCTACCGTCTCCATGAACGGCATATTTCATTTCATTTATCTATCTATTATATACATATATACTGAATATATATGATATATAAATAATTATTTACATTCTTGAAGTAAGTAAATTATTATATACGTAATAATAATATCAATAAAAACAACTCTAAACACTTACCATAAATAAAACGTTTTTACCCAAAACGCTGCTTTAACATAGAATTTACAAAAGAACAGGTAACATAAAGTCATAAGTGAACCATCTATGATATCATAAAAATGAATATGATTCTTTAATAAGTCAATGAAATTATTTAAATCATTATACAGGTGGTTCAGATACGTACAAAGCATATCGAACCAAAGGTAAGGGAAAATCTCACAATCTCATTTTTATCCGAGATTGTTTATACTTCAGATTTTACTGGAGAATATTTATCATCCAAATACATGTTTCCTAAATATTTAATATTATTTATATCCTAATACAATTGTTTAAATCCAATTTTACATATTGGTGAATTTTAGTAAAATATATGAGAGGAATCTTTTGTCATTTTTAGTACGAGATACTTTTTGACTTTTCCGGCCAAAGTACGAGAAGAATGTTTTTTTAACTTATACGATATGAAGGGATTTTTATGATTTCATAGAACATTATTTCAATGAAGCTTATATTATAGGGTTTCAAGTTTATTTTTAATTAACTTCTTTTAGTTTAAAATTGTATGACATGTTAAGAAAGGAAAAATGTTTTTGAAGTAGAAATGATATTTTCCTCAAGATTGGAGTTCAAGTGTTTTATCAAAATTATTTTCCATATAAGATAATATAGGGTTATATTTCTATTCCTATTTTACATTGATTTGATTATGTTATGATGTAATTATTTTTCTGAAGTCCTTTTATCTTGTATGGATTATGTTACGATGACATGATGTTTAAGAATGCCATCTTTATTACATGGGTTATGCTATGATGTATGATTTATGATTTTGTGGCACACATAAGAATGGTATCATTATGAGATGGGTGGAAACTATATATACCTCCAATGCATTGGGTAATTATTTATATCTCATGATATAGACATGGCTGGAATGGTAAGTTAATCTGGTTCAGGGATACAAGACTAGAACGAGGAGTGAACTCGATTCAGAAAGGGACTTTGTCCACTAAGATGGTCTTGGCAGCAATGTCTTGGCTACTATGGAAATCATATCATGTGATTAATGGTTTTCCAAAATTAAATGTTTTATTCCCATGATATTTTATCATGATTGATGTTCCTTTATGAACTATGTCTTACGTACTTCCAAGATTTATTTCACAACTCAAGATTTTGATGTGTAATCTTTATGTTCATGTTTTGAAGTTCAAATTTATATGATTTGTTTTATTTTCTCCATGCTTACCCTTACTGAGCATTTGAGATCACCAATTATATGTTTTCTTTTCCCCAGGATATAAAGAGAGGTTATAGGTAAGAAAAATAGGTAAGATCATTATGGGAGATGTTGAAGATCTTTTACCAAGATTAGTAGATTATATTCTGAGTTTCCAAAGACACTAAACCATTACGGTCCTTTGGTGTCTATTTTTTTATGTATTAGGTATTCATCATTGTAATGTAATTTCTATGTACTTCAAGTATGGGTCTCTAAAATATATATGTATTTATAATAGTATATAACATTTTGAGAAAAGAAAAGAAATGTACCATTCATGGAGACGGTAAGTCGTACGTACGCATGAACACTACTTTCATTTCTATTTCACATTTGATGGAATGAAAACATAATTATACATAGGTATATTATAATTCCATTATAATATCATGTATAATTTCATTAACTCCATCCTTTATACATTCCACGTATGGAATTAACGAGTCATATCACTTTGAGGGGGCAATAGTCCGCACTTCCTCAAATGAAATTATCATATTTAGCCAGTATGGAAACCATAAAGGTATTTTATAAATGAAAAATACAGAAGCATAGAAACAATATAAATATAATATATATCACATATAAATACAGTGCCATGTTAATGGCCACCATAAGAGATGGTAGAAGAATATTGAACAATCATTGTTTTGTGAGGCAGTAGTTCGTCGTCTATAGAAACAGTATGTTCTTTACCCATTAGATGGAGGTGTGTGTAAGTGTAGTTAGAATCCTTATCATAACAACATACTAGCATATTTACGATACTGGTTTTGTTATAAAATAAAGGAGTAAAAATATTTTAGGGGTTATATAAGTAAAATAAAACAAATGAATTTAAGAGAAGACGTTACCTTTAAATCGAGTAACTCCCTTTGGTTTGAACCAAAAGGATTTATTGAAGTGCCTTCTGTCTAATATAAGACTTCTAGAAGGAAGAGAAGGATCTTGAGATCTTATTTGGATAGATTTTGTATAATCCAAGGGGCTTGAGAGGAGTGATTAATGGGTTAGAAGTGAGGTTTTTTATAAGGGGGGAGAGGCTCTTTAGGGATGTTTGAAAATGTTATTTTATTATATAATGATTTTCGGTTTCTAAAGGTCCAAAACTCATTAAAGTCTAAGATAATATGACTCATGTTCGAAAAAAAATCATCCAATAATAATTTGACAGGTTTTGAATATTTTTTTAATTTGTATAATCTTATTTTTTAAATCGTTCATTAATGAGGTAAACACTGCATCATTGTTGTGTTATTAATAATTTTATTTATTTTATGTCTAATTTTTTTTAAAAAAATATAATGATATAGGAAATATTTTTAGATTTAAAATTAATATTTATGGTCGAAGAGATAACTTATATAACCCCTTGTAATAATTGATTTGCTTAAAGATATATGTTTATGTCATATTTATATTTACTTTAAATTAATTAATATAAAGTGTCATTATCACTCTCAAGTGGCTCCACTACTAAAAATAATCCCTTTATCAGCACTAAAAATGGCCTTTAATAGCACTAGAAAAGCGCTGTTAAAGCCGGTGAAGATAAGGGGGGGGGGGTGTCTTTTATCAGTTCTTTCGTTTTAGTGCTGATAAAGGACCCTTTTATCAGCGTTTTTTAAAAAGCGCTGATAAAAATTAAAAAAAATAAAAAAAAGTACAAAAAAATAAAAAAAAATTAAAAAAATCATGCCAATCCGTGGGGGATTTATAGCGCTTGATCCCCACTTTTAATAGTGCTTTCCAACCCCTCCAGCACCCCGCACGCACCCCCTCCACCCTTTATCAGCACTAGCCCCCCACATCCACCCCCATGCGCGCGCCTCTGCCTCCAGCAGGTTTTGAACTCGAGACCCCCCCTGCGCGCCTAAACCCTTACAACTACTCTATTTTGATTTGTTTGTTATTTCATGATATCTCTATTTATATATATATAGTTATATTTATTCGTATAGTAATATATATTTACATTAATATATATATATAGTTATATTAATATATATATATTGTTATATTAATATATATATATAGTTATATTAATATATATATATAGTTATATTAATGTATATATAGTTATATTAATATATATATAGTTATATTAATATATATATATATAGTTATATTAATATATATATAGTTATATTAATATATATATATAGCTATATTAATATATATCTCTATTTATATATATATATATAGTTATATTTATTCGTATAGTAATATATATTTATATTAATATATATATATAGTTATATTAATATATCTGTATATAATTATATTAATATATATCTTTATTTATATATATATATTTAGTTATATTTATTCGTATAGTAATATATATTTATATTAATATATATATTGTTATATGAATATATATATTTATAGTGATATTAATATATATATTTATAGTGATATTAATA
Source organism: Viscum album (assembly GCA_963277665.1). Lineage (NCBI taxonomy): Eukaryota > Viridiplantae > Streptophyta > Magnoliopsida > Santalales > Viscaceae > Viscum > Viscum album. The sequence goes on from OY728150.1 coordinate 1,564,773,902, forward strand.
TATATATATATAGTAATATTAATATATATGTAGTTATATTAATGTATTTATATAACTAGATTAATATATATATATATATAGTTATATTAATATATAGTAGTTATATAACATATATTGGTATTTTAAATAAAATGGATATTAGTTATTATTTAGATAAAGCTAATATATTTTATATGTAAATATGTTTAATTATTTATTTTAAAAATTTAATTTTTAGGTGTGAATATATAAAAAATATGTACATATATTAATATATTTGACTATAAATAGCAGTGCATTATCAAAAAAGATAAAATTTCAAATACATAATATCAATATGAATATAATACCGTGGAATAAATTCAGTCCCCACCAAAAAAATCCAATAATACCCCCTTAAACGAGGCTGAAAATCCACAAAATGTTAAAAATTCAGGGTACCCCGACTAAAAACTCAGTTTTGGAGGACTTCTGGGCATCTTTTAGACTCAAAAATCCCTTAACTATGGTTCCCTTAGTCACAACGAGGTAGATATCGTCGAAGGCTTCGATTTGATATGTGGTAGAGCTCAAACGAACACCCAGATCAAAAGTTATGGCCATTTGAAGTTTGAGTTGCGTTTTCAACATATTTTGGATCTTTTTTTAATTTTTTTAATTTTTTTAGTCTTCAAATTGTTATTAAATGACTATTACTCCATAATAATTAGCAAATTATTAATTAAAAATATATTTTTTTAATTTTTTAAGAAGTCATTTTCACTAAATATCTTATATATTAAGTATATTAAGTGTAAATGTATATTTATACTTATCTAAAATATATTTAAAAATTATATATTATATTTATATCAATATAACTATATTAATATATTAATATATTAATATATTTTTTTAATTTTTTTTGAATTCCACCCTTTATCAGCGCTTTTAAAAAAAGTGCTGATAAAGGACCCCGTTTATCAGCGCTACTAAACAAGCGCTGATAAAGGGGGTCCCTTTATCAGCGCTAAAAAAAGCACTGATAAAGGGGAGGGGGGGGGGGGGCGCTGGGAAAAACTGTTTTTGTGGTAGTGCTTTATGGGGTCCCAAAATCGACCGAAGGATGCCCATGATCGGACATGTATCAGACAATAGGATTAGGACACATGTTTGAGAAATTTAGTATTATTATAATATTACTTTTTTACTCTTATTTACCTTATTTACCCTTTAACCATGGTAAATAAAATATTTACCGAAATAAATATTCATAATGTATAAAAATAAAAGTTACCTTTTTAAAAAATTTGGGCCTCTTTATTCCAAATATTTAATCCATTTTTCCAAATTCAAAACATAGAAGAGGCAAAAATTAATTTAAAATTAATTCCCACTGTCAAAATAAGAAGCGTGTTTTTAAGAAATAATAACTATCAAAAGATTGACACTTGTTTATATCCAATTTCAAAGTCAAATTACTTAAAATTACCAAAATTGGATTAAATGGTAAAAAATAATCTAATTACACTTTAAAATCAATTAAAAATATAATCTAACCATATAAATAAATTAGATTAAAAGGCATTTTTGAATTAAAATACAGTATTTTTCACTATTCATTAAAAAATGAACATTATCTAAAAAATACCAAAATTTAATCCAAAGTAAATTTTGATGTCCCGATCTTAAAGAAGAATATTATTTTGTCTAATAGAACATATAAAAGTGAATAAAACTAGATTTAAAAATGATTCACCATCAAAAGGCAGTAAATTGACCCTTTAAAGAATATTAGAGTATTTATGCTTAAAATTGGATTCTTTATTATTTTAAGCCTCTAAAATTTATTGGATAAATGTAAAAATAATTAACCACCATGTATAATCATATTGTAGTTAGTTATATTCATTTCCATCATTACAACGGCTAGGCGTTAACTACCATTTAAAATAATAATATTTTATTATTATTATTTAGTACAACTCAACGTTGTGGCAACGTAAGATTTCAAAAAAAATCCTTTGTTGTGTATCATATACACCATCGAACATATCATCTCCTTTAAAGTAAAATTAATATTTAATTCACAAATATTAATAAATATGAAAATGTTATAATCTTTATTTACCTGGGATGTTACATCTTTACCCCCTTTTGGAAATTGCATCCTTGCAATTTTTATACACTTATCAAATAAGTGGGGGTATTTATCCCTCATATAATTTTTAGATTCCCTCATTGCCTCTTCAACCATATGATTTTTTCACAAAACCTTTAACTAATTAATTACTTTATTCTGCAATACTTTCTCTCTTAGGTCAAGAAACTGGATTGGTTGTTCCTCATAAGAGAGATTCTCTTCCAACTGAACTGCCTCTGGGCTCAAAATATGAGATGGATTTGACATATACTTTCTCAACATTGAAAAATAAAAAACATTATGTACCTGGGATAAAATTGGAGGTAAATCCACTCTGTACATAACTGATCCAACTTTCTTTAGGATTTCATAAGGTCCAATGAACCTCATACTTAGTTTTTCCTTCTTACCAAAATGCAACACACTTTTCCATGGAGAAACTTTGAAAAAGACATGATCACCTACCTCAAAAGAAAGATCCTTCTGTCGGTTATCCGTATAACTTTTCTTCCTTCTCTGAGCTGTTCTCATGTGCTTCTAAATCAACTGAACTTTTTTTGTCATCCCTTATTCCAATTATGGTCCCATAAACTTCCTTTCACCTACTTCATCCCAAAAATCTAGAGTTTGACACTACTTCCCATATAATGACTCAAATGGAGCCATCTGTATACTGGAATGAAAATTTTTATTATAAGAAAATCCGACCAAAGAAAGATGTTGGTCCCAAATTCCTTGGTAATCCATTGAGCAAGAACGTAACATATCCTCCAAGGTCTGAATTGTTTGTTTTGACTGCCCATCTCATTGATAATGAAAAGTTGTACTAAAATTTAATTCAGTACCCAACGACTTCTGAAATCCTTTCCAAAACTTAGAAATAAAACTGGGATCCCGATAAGATACAATGGAGAGGGGAAATCCATGCAACCTGACTATCTATTTAACATACAATCGAGAAAGTTAATCTAGAGATAGAGTATCTCGAATATGAAGGAAATGAGAAGATTTAGTCAATTGATCAACAATAACCCATATTGCATTGTTACCTCGAGATGTCTTTGGTAATCCCACAATGAATACCATGGATATATTTTACCATTTCCACTTTGGCACCGGTAAAGGATGAATCATCCCTTCCGGTAACTACCACTCTGCTTTAATTTGTTGACAAGTCAAACACTTCACAATAAAGTCAGCAATATCTCTATTCATTTCGTCCCACTAGTAATACTCTCAAAGATCTCTGTACATCTTAGTACTACCAAGATGACCTGAAAACGGAGAACTATGAGCTTCACATACCAACTCATTCTTAAACTGTGAATAACAAAACATATATAATCTCTTCCCAAATCTCAAAATATAATCATTATCAATGTTAAAATCATGCAATTTACCATTCTGAACCAACTCTACCTTTTTCTACAACTCATTGTCTTCCTTCTGTGCTTTCTTAATTCTATCTGATAGAGATGATTTCACTGACACCTAAAACAAAACAGAGGAATTTTATGCACCAACAACTTCTATGACAAAGTTCATCAAATCAAAAACCAAAGGATCTCATTCCAAATGTAACAAGGTTAATGTAGCATTACTTTTTCGACTCAAAGAATCAACCACTTTATTTTATTTTCCCGGATGGTAATGCTTTGTGAAATCATAATATTTTATTAATTCCAACCATTTCCTCCATATCATGTTTAATTCATTCTAAGTGAATATTTACTTCAAACATTTCGGATCATTATATATTACACATTCTCCTCCATATAGATAATGCCTCCAAATTTTTAAAGCAAAAACAACAGCAACCAATTCCAAATCATGTGTGGGGTAATTTAACTCATGAGGTTTCAACTGACGTGAAGCATAAGCAATTACCTGATCATTCTATATTAAGACACAACCAAGTCCTTTCAATGAGGCATCACTGTAGATAACAAAATAACCATTTCAAGAAGGTGGTTCCAAAATTGGATCATTCACCAATATTTTTTGCAATTCTTGAAAACAATCATCACATTATTTTGTCCAAATGAACTTAACACCCTTTTGAGTTAACTTAGTCAGTGGGCTAGATAACTGTGAAACATTTTCATCAAACCTCTGATAATAACCCACTAATACAAGAAAAATGTGAATCTCAGTTATATTTGTGGGTCTTGGCCATTCTTAAAAAACTTTTTTTTTACTAGGATCAATAGTTATGCCATATTTTAAAACAATGTGACCAAGGAAAGAAATTTTTTGTAACCAAAACTCACACTTGTTGAATGTTCCATAAAATTTCTTTTCTTTTATGGTTTTCAAGAAAACCCTTAAATGACTTTCATGCTCCTCTTTACTTTTAGAATAAACCAAAATATCATATTTAAACACAACCACCATTTATCACCTGAATAAACTGATCCATCACTGCAAAAAACTATTCAATTCTGATTCCGACCATCACAGGATGTTGATTTGGAAGGTCATTTCCTTCTGTATGCCTTCCCATCACAAATGCCCTATTTCCTCTACGGAAAACCATTCTGAACACAGAAATATCTTAGGCGAAGCAACATGGTAATCTATAAATTCTATATCATTTCAATCTTACCATAAATAAATTTATGGACATTAATTTAATAATATTCTAAATCCTAAAGTTGTCTAAACCGACCTATGATACCAACTATAAGGACCGAAACTTAAAAAATCACATAATATTGAATTAAATGGATAATTCACATTGAGGATCTTTTCAGTTTTTGAGTTTTAGATAATTAGGCCATAACTATTACATTACATCTCAAAAATTACAAAGTAGACACTTCTACTCAGTTTCCATTTTTTTTCATAAAATAAAAACTCTTGAAAAAAAGAGTCATGTCTAGTTCCATTTTTTAGATAGCATGACTTTTCCTTGATCCCATCCTTGCACCTATTTATTTTTAAGTCCTATGAAAAACATTTCAAAAACTTGGGATGAGCATAAAAATCTCAATAAGGGTTATAAAATAAAGAAAGAAATCATTAGTCCATCAATACATACAAAACATAAACTCTTTTACTTACCTCATGAAATAATAAGATTTATGAATAACACATAGTAATCACAAATCATAAAGGTAACTTGTGGAATCTATAACATACTTATGTTGTAGCTTTCACATCTACGCAGGGAGTTACATTTGGAATACCCATCACAATATATTCCCTAAATCTCTTAGGAGAAACATTATCGTTTACCTCCATCACGTTACCCAATGAATTGGAGAGCTATCCTGAGCTCACCCACCCTAGGTTTATCACGAAACTACTCGTATACGTAAACAATAACCAAGAACCATAAAATATTCACAACACATAAATCAAACATAAAGGAAATATAAAATTTACACATTTCAATCACAATATATCATTTAAATATATTGACATAAACAATCCATTATCAAAACCATTTTTAATACCAAAATACATAAAAGATTATATGGTATTTATTTTCATTTTATAAACATTACGGCTTGTTAAGGAAGCCATAGATCAAATAATACTCACGGCGATGGAAAAGGTTGTTGTCACCGCTTACGTTAAAAGAAACATTATTTTTTTGTTGTTTAGTAAAATGCATAATAGAAAAATATTCCCCTTGAATGAAATGAAAATTAAAAATTATTTATAACCCATATAAAAGAAAGTCGTGTACAAAACCAAATATGCCTCAATGAAAGGAGATTGAGACGAAGTCCCTTACAAAGATCATTTTGTAAATAAAATAGATCGATTATGTGTATTCACTGTAAGTAAACATGAATAAAGTATAGATACAATATAGGATATCAAAATTAATTTCTCACATAGTCATAACATGACATATTCAAGAATTAGAAAATTAACCCAAAGAATGGAAATTGGGTTAAGAAGTTTCCTTACCTCGTGTCTGACTTGACCCATTTGTTCTTTAATCTCCTGAATAATAAACTGAAGTTAATTTATAATTTCTTAAAAACCTTTTTCAAGTTTATTATTCCTTTTATATCATTTATTACTATGTTATAAACATTATGTATTCATTTAATTTAATAATGGTCTTTTTGTCGAGATTTAGTACTTGAGTCAAAAATGAACTCCTTATAATTACAAGTTGTCCATGTGGTCAAAATTCCATTAACTTCAGAGTGATATTTATGATTTAGATATCATATATATTATATATATTCAGTATTTTTATCTTTTTATAATAGTACATAACGTTTGGAGATAAGAAAATAAATGCACCGTTCATGGAGATGGTAAGCTGTATGTACGCATGAATGCTACTTTCATTTCTATTTAATATTAAATGGAATGAAAAAGTAATGATAAATAGGTATATTATAAATATAGTATAATATCATATATAATTTCATTAAATACATCCTTTATACATTCCATGTATGGCATGAACGAGTCATATCACTTTGAGGGGGCGGTAGTCCGCACTTCCTCAAATGAAATTATCATATTTACCCACTATGGAAACCATAAAGATATTATATAAATAAAAAATACAGAAGCATAGAAACAATATAAATACAATATATATCACATATAAATACATTTTCATCTTAATATCCACCATAAGTGGAGGTAGAAGAAGATTGAACAATCATCGTTTCGTGAGGCAGTAGTTCGCCATCCACAGAAATAGTATATTCTTTACCCATTAGATGGAGGTGTGTGTAAGTGTAGTACAAATACTTCTCATAAAAACATCATAGTGTATTTAATATATTTTTTTGTTATAAAATAAATTAATAAAAAGAGTTTTGGGGGTTGAAGAAGTAAAATTAAACAAAAGAACTTAAGAGAAGACATTAACTTTAAATCGGGTAACTCACTCTGGTTTGAACCAAAAGGATTTATTGAAGTGCCTCCTGCCTAAGGTAAGACTTCTAGAAGGAAGAGAAGAATATTGAATGATTATTTGGATAGGGGTTGGATGATCCAAGGGGCTTGAGAGGTGTGAGTAATGTGTTAGAGGTGAGAGATTTTATAAGGGGGGCTCTTTAGGAATGTTTGAAAATATTATTTTATTATATAATGACTTTCGGTTTCTAAAGGTCCAAAACTCATTAAAGTCGTAGATAAGACGACTCATGTTCGAAATAAAATCATCCAATAATCATTTTACAGGTTTTGGATATTTGTTTTAATTTTTATAATCTTATTTATTTAAATCAATCAATAACGAGGTAAACACTGCATCATTATTGTGTCATAAATAATTTTATTTATTTGATGTCTAAAAATTATAAAAAAATATCATGAAGTAGGAAATATATTTGGATTTAAAATGAATATTTATGGTCGAAGATATAACTTATATAACCCCATGTAATAATTTATTTACTAAAAGATATATGTTTATGTCATATTTGTCTTTACTTTAAATTAACTAATATAAAGTGTCATTATTACTCTCAAGTGGCTCCATGTGGTCCCAAAATCGACCCAAGTATGCCCATGGTTAGACATGTATTATCCAATAGGATTATCACAATTGTTAGGGTAATTTAATATTATTATAATATTATTTTTTTACCCTTATTTACCATATTTACCCTTTAACCATGGTAAATAAAATATTTACTGAAGTAAATATCCATAATGTCTAAAAATAAAATTTACCTATTTACACAACTTGGACCTCCTGATTCCAAATATAAAATCCATTTTTCCAAATTCAAAACACAGAAATTAAAGAAATTAATTTAAAATTAATTTCTGCTGTCAAAACAAAAAGCGCGTTTTTAAGAAAAAATAACTATCAAAAGATTGACACTTGTTTATGTCCAATTTCAAAGTTAAATTACTTAAAATGTCCAACATTGGATTTAATGGTAAGAAAATAATCTAATTACACTTTAAAACCAATTACAAAGATAATATAACCATATAAATATATTTTATTAAAAGACAGTTTTGAATTAAAATACATTATTTTTTACTATTCATTAAAAAATGAACATTATCAAAAAAATATCAAAATTTCATCCAAAGAAAATTTTGATGTCCCAATCTTAAATAAGAATATTATTTTGTCAAATAGAAAATATTAAAGTGACAAAAACTAGATTTAAAAATGGTTCGCCATCAAAAGGCGGTAAATCGACCCTTTAAAGAATATTAGAGTATTTATGCTTAAAATTGGATTCTTTTTTATTTTAAGTCTCTACAATTTATTGGATAAATGTAAAAACATTTAACAAACATGTATAATCATATTATAGTTAGTTTAGTTCATTCCCGTTATTACAATGTCTATGCGTTAACTACCATTTAAAATAATAATATTATATTATTATTTTTCAGTATGACTCAATGTTGTGTGCAACATAAGATTTCAAAGAAACTCGTTATTGCGTATCGTGTATGCCATTGAACATAACATCCCCTTTGAAGTAAACTTAATATTTAATTCAAAAATATTAATAAATATGAAAATGTTATATTCTTTATTTACCTGAAATGTTACAACTAATCTCACTATTAACCCATTTTTAATCAAGGGTGTAAATGGATAAATGATTATTTATCCATTCATTAAACTAATTAAGCAAAACAAAAGATTAAATTTCAAAAGGTCCATGATGGAATTATACAAGGGAAGTCAAACCTAAAACCCAATCACTCTTCTCTAAATTGATCTTCAAAAACCAAGTCCATTACTGCCTAGTCATTCAAATTATTGATTTTTAATTTACTTTTTTCATTCGTAGCATTTTGATTCAAAATGCCACTATTGGGAGACGACTTGGGTCATACCTAATAATACACCCTTAGGGGGAAACAAATATATTTTTGCACACCCCATGACTGGGTGGTGTCAATGATCTTATGACATTCCATGTGATATACTTTAGTGGGTCAGTTTAAATAATAAGTCTAGACTTGTTATTTCATGAGTCTATTCTTTGCAATTCATATACAACTCTTTGTATGAATTACAAGATTCTACTCACACAAATATTAACTTATCATCACAACTCGTAATACCTGATGATGATCATCCATTAAGAACAACTCAAATTCATGTTTTGAGGGGATAAATATCATATATCTTCATGAAAAATATGATGTCAACCTGAAAAAAATGATAAAGAAGGCCTTTTAAAAAACATGATACATTTTTTATATTCTTAAACTCTTTTCAGAATACTTAGCAAAACCAAATATAAGATCCTTCCTAACATATCATATACGATACAGCTATGAATCAACCGTATACTTGTTTCATTTTTTTGGGTTTTGTTAAACTCATTACATCTCTATGTAATTATTACCACAACTTCATGTGATCACCTGATAAAACTCTCACTACACTCTATAAGGTGTGAATAATCCGAAGAACTTAGATTTTTATTTATTTCTGGATAATACCGCCTTGTAACTAGGTTGATAGAGAACCCTTACATAACCCGTAGGCCTTGAGGTACATGGGCCAATACATGACCCAAATGCCCAAATCAGTGGATCGAAGACCCAAATTGGATGAATAGTTCCTGTGATAGAGTACCTATTACAATACTATTGCAGTAATCTAGAAATATTCCTCCACCGGGATTTGATCCTAGGTTTCATGCAAGATTACAAGGTGTTTTATCCACTTGGCTATCGTCCGACTGCCTAGTAAAATCTTTAGAGAGAAACATATATGAACCAAACTAGTTTGAATAATGGTGAGATTTAGGAAGCATATTTCTAATGTTCAATTCCTTGAACATATTCATACTCCTCAACTCCACAACATCAAATGATATGATGTTCATAAATTTTGTTGTCTACTTATAACTTGATCACTACAAAAAAGGCGATTGTTTGCGTTTATAGCCACATTTTCTTAAAACATGAATAATATGTAATTTAGTCATGTTATAAAATGTGGTTAATTTACATTTAACTTTATCTTTTTATCCGTGTTTTTAAAATGTGGCTATTTCTTATTTTAATCACATTTTTAAACATGACTATGTTAGGTACCAAATTTAAAGTTATTTTTATACCAGATATTTGTTTATTATATATATTATAAATAATATAAATGAATTATATATAGAGATAGAGTATATATAATAGTATATAAAATTGAAAAATAAACGTTATTTATATGAAATTAACACACACACTCGTACAGAAATACATATAAACACACACACTCAAGTTAAAGCATAATTATAATTTACTAAAAATAACTAAATAAACAATCCTTTAACGATAAATATAAATATAGAAATTCATATATGTATATAAATATATATACATGACTATGTATATTTATAATATTATATATACATGTATATATAAACAAACACATTAATATACATATATTTATATATTATAATATGTAAATATATATGTGAATTTTGTGTCCCGCGTCATGGGAATCAGGGGGAAATTAAGGTAGCACATAATGCGAATCCGGGAGATGTGCATGGAGGGATGTGGAAAAACAAATTAGGGATGCGCTTGGATGTGGGAATCAGTGGGGGATGTGGGGGGCAGTGTGGGGGACATGGATCGCAGGAAGAGGTGAAAAAATGAATAAAATGTTTGATTAAAAAAAGGAATTACCTACGTTCCAAATAAGAACGGGTAATTATTTCACCATTTACCAGCATCTCAAATAAACATGGGTAAATTGTGTGAGAAATGAGAGTAATTTACCCCATTTAATTTAACCAAGTTTTTTAAAAATATGGGAAAATAATTTAGTAATATTTACAAACACAATAAAAGTCAAATAAAAATGCCGCTAAACACATTATTTTTGTAGTCAATATTTATAATTTCCTCATCATTATTCTTGGAACCTTTTCCATTAATAAATTTCCTTGAAATCCTCTGGTAACTAATGTAATTATTTATATTAATCTTGTACCAACATACCCTAATCCTTTTAGGGTACAAAGTGACCCCTACTTTGTATTTTTGACTAGAATAATCTATAATTTATGAACTTTGAACTTCTTTTATTCCAAATATAATCCTAATGGACTCTTAGGCACTATACTATCTTAAAAATATGATGATAAAATACAAATACTTATTTATGTTAGGAAATTACACTTATTTTCTTTTTATAGGAACATTTAACAAATAAACCACTTTTCTCATATCATATATGACATTCTATTTGTTTTCATGGTTTTTTTTTCAAAATTGAATACTTTATTACTTAAAATATGTCATTGATGTGTAACAAGAAGACCTTACCATTTTATTTTAATAAACATATGGACAAACACTTTTATCCGGGATATAATATTTTTATCCTTTTCTATTTGTCACTTCTTCTACACATCATGTACCATATGAAGTTTTAGAGTTATACCTTATGTAACATCCTAATTATTACATATATAGATTTTAAATCTTATTAGATGAATATTAATTATATATCATTACAATCCATTCCAAAACCTTAAAAGTTTAGTGTCTTTGAAAACTTAGATACATAAAATGTTGGTACATAAAAGATCTACATCATCTCCCAATATGTTTTTTCACAACTATAACCATATTTATGTATATCATACTTAATTTTTTTTTCATAACCTATTGAAATTGGTGCATGGTTAGGGATAATCATCTATAATAATCAAATGTCCCAATGTTTAGTAGAACATGGGCTATTTAATGATTCGAGGGGGAATAGATAAACCTACAGTTTGGTTCTAAGGTTATGATGGTCTCACATTGATTGTTAATGGTTTGTCAAATAATGTGATGAACTTGTGTAAGGTATGAGTTTTTGGGGATGTATCTCTATATGGTTGAATAATGGATTGTAAGCCACTCAATGAAACTATACGGATTAGAAGTGTGTGTATATTGATTCCCACATTGTTGGAAAATTATTTATTTTACCCTTAGGCCTAATAATTCACCTAATTAATGAGTGGAATTAACAAATTTTCACTATCAACCATTAAAGAGGGTTACCCTCATATATCCCACATTCCACTCAACAAAATACTTTACACGCACTCTCCTCCTTCTCCATTCCCCCATGGGATATCTCCCTTACTTATGAGATAAATCAAATATTATCAATTACATTAAAAGAGTGGTGGAATATCTTCAACCCTATTATCCTCCTCTATTGGATACCAATGATGGGCCTTTTGCAACGACATTAAACCTTGGCTATATACCTATAGCCACGGTTTAATACCATGGCTATATGTCCCCCAATTCCATAAAAAACAAGCACCCCTACCCCCTTCCCCAGCACACCCCCTACACACTGCCCACCCCCAAGCACACCCCATACCCCTGCACACTCCCTGCCCCCTGAACACCCCCTGCCCCCTTCCCCAGCACACCCCTGCCCACTGCACTTACCTCCTTCCCATTGCACACCCCCTTCCCACCCCCTACATATTTCAAAAGAACCCATCACACCCCTACCCCTTCCCCCTACCACTTTTCCCCCTTCCCCCTCCCCCAGAAAACCACCCCTTCCCTCTCACCCTGTCCCCTGCACATCATAAAGAAAATACCTTGTATGGAAATTGTGCTCAATTTACATTATACTAATCATATATACCAACACATTCTCATGTACTTTCATTCAATGTAAATACACATATATAGACTCTCTACATCTCATAAGAAAACCCTCTTTAAAATTCACAAACACATTAAATCCATTTGAAAACACCCATCACACAACTTTCTCATTTCTTCAAACACATTTAAAGGACATAAGAATGAAAATCCATAAGAAATAAAATTGCATTCATTTTAAAAATAACTTTCAAGTCTATACACACCCCAAATTCCTTTGATAACGCATTTTTAACCACACAAACATTTCATATAGTACACTCAGCAAGAAAATACAGCATAATAAAATCATCATATAATGTAAAATCATGGAATCACCTACATAAAGCGTGGAATATTCCGAAATCTGCTGGAAAACAGAAAACCACACCTCCATAATACCTTAATAAGGATTGATTAAACATTAATATTGAATATATTAATGGAAACCCATGTTTAACTTGTGGTATTCCATGAGTTTAACATCCCACAAGGATAGAGGGTCATGATTTAATGTCTTACAGAGATGTAAGACCTGGGTGGATCAAAACACTTATAAAGGTGGATCAGGTAGGTACATCTTTAGGAGGGAGCACCTGGAATGTTTACCTGATAGATGGATCAAAACTCCCAATGAGGTCTGACCCAAGTGTGGTGCATCCCATAAAGGTAAGGTTTCTCATTTTGAAGACTTATTCGGACGCCACTAAGGGAAATACAAGAGGGAAAATAAGCGAAGGTGTACCCCAGTGAGGGGGTCACCATGGTTTACCATTGGTTGGGATTTAACCTCATGGAGGCTTCCAACATACCTTATTTAGAATACAAGGATCAAAACCCATATATTCAAAAGAGGTATGTTATGGGTATTACCCATGGTTAACTTCCCTTCACATTAGGAATACTCTTGGTTGGATGAGTTTGGGTTTTGTGGGGCTTATGCATTGTCAAATTCTCAGGTTCTTCCAAGAGTAGGAATGGGATGAATGGGAAATACATGCTAAGATGGACCATGTGAATGGCGTGATCCTTGTAAAGAGGCATGAGGCACAAAAAAACATGTGGAGCTGTCTATAAACATTATTTATGGTGGCCATGAGGCTTATCAGACTCCCCATACCTTCCATAAACACCTCTAAACATCACGAGGACCAGATTCTACATGATGGTGCATCACAGGGTTGTTTTTTTGATGATGTACTGGTCGTTTGAGCTTGGATTTCATCTCAACTAGCCTTTCACTTTCTTGAATTATCCTCTGACACATATTTTGTTTCCAAAAAATCCCTCAATAATACTGATTATCTCATGCATCTACCTAGAAATAATTGTGCAAGTCAAACAACAACACATGTGCTCAAATACAAGTTCAAACAAATGAGATACAGAAAATGGATTTTGTTGATCCTCAGTGGTTTCTTCATTCACCCCATACGCACTGCACACCATCATGCCTTACTTAAATATTGATTTGTTCAAAGATCAATAATATGAATCTGGGGATAGAAAACATTGAGTAATAAATTAAGATTTCAATACATCAGAGCATTCTCAATTCAACAAAGAAGGTTGGAGGATATTAAATGATCATATATAGATAACATAAGTGGTAGGAATTCACCTTAATCCTATTTGTGTCCAATCTTCCATCAGGTATGTTGCCCATTCGTTTCTAAACACATGTATATCATCTTCTGAATATGAGTTTTTGCGACAGTAATCGTAGTATTGAAAAAATATAAATACACAAAGGATTAATAAATATTTTAAATGAACTCATAATTATTTTCGAAAATACCTCATCAGGGATGCTAGTTTGTTGATGAAATAAGATCTCTTTTATAAATTTACAAACATAATAACCACAGACCTTTCCATTTGTTTGCTTTGGACACTACAGAAACATCGACAATAATAATTAATTTTTTTAATATGTGTTTGGATAGTGCAATGTTATTATATATACCAGGATACTTTTCCAGTTGTAGATCTTATAGGCATTCTCATCCTTATGCCTTGGATTTATTCCATGCATTAGACGATATTGATGCACCTCCCTATCATAACAGAATCCTCATTAAAAGATAACATAAATTATATAACTAGATGTTTAGTTTTAAAATTTTGGATCTAGTGTATTATAAATTAACAAATGCCATCACGTGTGGTTGGTTTGTTGGATATCCATGCGTTGAATCCAGAAAATAAATCTTTGGAGTATCCAAATTGACTGCAATCAGCATCCAATTCTCCCTAAAAATAAAAAAAGGAATAAGTAAAGAAATAAATTAAAATATAGTTGATATGATTAAATTTTAGAGTTTTACCCCTGCATCATTGGTATTAAAAAGAGTCTGTCATCCATAATTTTGTTTTCAAACGATTTGAGCAGGGATAACATTATTTCAGCCTCTTTAATATAATCTATTTTGTCTTTTGAAGATGTGGTGTGAGGACTAACTAGTCCAAATTTTTGTTCATGGGGAAATCCCGTCAATTGTTTTTCATATATACGTCTGCAACAAATTTAAAATTTATTTATTCAAAATTATCAGAGTATATCAGCTTTTGTAAAAACAAATCATGAAAGCTTACCTCATGTATACATTTACAACTGAGGTGCCTATCCATTCATACTTGAGGAGTTCATTTACATTTTCAGCACTAATGAAATCTGATATCTCATCTCCATACATATCTTTTTCGAAATCAACTATGTGAGTACTGCAGTCTTTCAACTTTGTATCCACATGAGCCTGCAATGATATTAACTGTGGATATAGAATAGATGGGGTGAAGGTGCTCTCAGTAGACTGTTTCAATCAGTTGGTTGATCCTTGAGATAGTTTTGAGATGATATTTCATTTCACCCCATAGTCTTTTTCATTCTGTAATAACATTAATCACTTCAGGCCTTTTTTCCTTAAATGTTAAAGGTCCAGCTTGAAAAATAAATTAGAAATGAATACATTTTTGTCGACATGTTTTTTTAAAAGAACTGTCGGCCATGCGATGAATGTTCCAATAGCTTGTTCAACCGTATGAATGTCATCATCATCATTTGGAACAGGTAGCTCGGCACTCGGCTCATTAGCTACGTTAATTGACACTCTAAGATGATCTTTTAGAAGTTGTCTGTTGTGTAGCATGTCGTTTTGCGTATTGAACACCGTTGCCCTCGCTACAAGGCGATAGGTGGGAGTTGATAAATATAAATCACAGTCATTTTCACCCAATGGAATATTAGTACAGGAAAGGTATCAGTGTCTATGTAAATCACATTTCACAGAAAAAAATATTAAAACATTGATTACCTCATCTAAGTCAGGTTTTTTAGGGAAATGGATCACCTCAAAGCTGGTGGGGGGTGGGGCGAGATCGTCACGCACGGGTTGTTGTTGAGTTGTTTATTCTCTTTGCCTCTCCCCCATCAATTTTTCTATCATCTCTCTCTGGTATTGTAATTCTTCTTGAAAAATAGATAATTGTTCTTGCAGCTTTTCCATTTTTTCATTTTGATCCCCCGCTTGTTTTTGTTTTTGAAAATATGTTCGGGGTGTCACCCCAAAACCCGCACCTCTGACGCGACCATACTTTTCTGGCTGCTTCAAGGCTACTAAAAGTATGTCTGCATCTGGTGCGGTTGTTGTTGATTCTTGTGACTATTTCAGATAGAAAATATAGAAAAATAAGTAGTTATTGTAATGTAATAGATATTTAAAGCAACTCAAAATCATATTATATCATACTTACACATGTTTCTTACACTTTTTGTGTGTTATCATCTATCAATGTCCCCTCTTTATTTACACAAGCCTTCTTCCATAGCACATGGAGTGGGATGGATATGGATTTCGATTTCGATTCATCAATATTCATATAAATAGAGAAACATGGTTATGGTGTTTTTTATGTCACATAGTAGTAGAAGGATAGATTTAAAGGACATACCAATTTTTTCTCAAGTTCAGCGTACCTCATCCTTGCTTTACGGTAATGGTACACTGGTTCTGTTGCGCATTTTTTAGCACTCAGTAGCTGTTTCATAAATAAAATATGTCAATCAGAGTGATGAATACAAGCAAACATCAAACAACGTATTACCCCACACAATTTACCTGAAAATTATGCTCCCCACGATGGTTTCTAAATGCATCCCACACTCATTGGGATATCAAGTGTGCGTAAAGAGGAGGTGGGTGCGGCTTGATTTTCCCTTCTGCATCTTTAAGATGATATTTCGTTAAAATTATGTGGAAACCTCTATGAATCCTTCCTGTAACTCTTAATACATATTCCTTGTGCGAGACATCTACTGAAAATGCACTCTACAATGGATGATGAAGAGTAATTCAATGTTTTGGTATTTTATTTTATTTTAATAAATTAAAAAGATGATATCATAATGTTACCGTAATCTCTTCCCACATTAGTGTCTTCATCCCGGTGAAAACATGGTGCCACAACTGTACATCAATTGGCACGCGTTGCCGAGTGATGATTCCAATGTAGCTACTAAAGATGGATATGTTGGGGTTAACATGTTGGCCTCGCTTATTCCATCCCACCTCAAATTTGATGCATTTTGCTTTTGCCTTAAGTATTTTGGCCAACACTATCAAACTACGACGCTCTTGTTTTTTTTTTGCACTTTCAGGGTTTCATTTCCTACCATTTCCTTAGAAGTAGCATCAATATCTTCCCCCGGAGTGCTATCATCGACAATGTGACTAGCAGCAATAGGTTGAGAAACCTATTGTACCTCAGCACTGGGACCAGCAACAACAGGTTGAGAAACCTGTTGTTACTCTGTAGTGGGACCACCAGCATCTGGTTGAGAAACTTGTTGTTGCTCTGCAGTGGGACCACAGGCTGCTGGTTGAGAGACCTTTTGTGCCTCGGGATTGGGCGCATCAGTAGGTGCAGAAGTCATTATCTGCAAAAGTGGTTTAATATTTAATTTAGATTACATAAAAATATAAGCGAACAGATAATAACATAAAGTAACACAATGTATGTTACAATAAACAAATAACCTGATTATTGTACTCTCTTTTTTTTCTTTAAAGGTTGAAGTGATTTTACTCCTATATCAACTATGTAAATTCCTTCATTGTGGTCTCCTCTGACATACAAAATGACATCTACATTTGGACCTCTACGAAATGATTATGAAATCCCTATAAAAGGGTTAACCTTCGTTGAACTTTCATCTGACCCTTTAGTTGTTTTGGTCGATAACAGAACAATTGACCAATTTCGGTTTGCAGGGTCTGAAACATAAAATACTTGTACTGCCTGTGATGCCATTATAAATGGATCATCTTTCTCCCCTTACTGAAATCAAATTTCATGAATCCTAATTCATCTATTTTAACAGCACTCCTGTTATCAACCAACTTGCATTGAAAAATCGGCACTTTGGATTTCGTATAATCCAACTCCCATATTCGTTTGATGATGCCAAAGTATGACATATTCGCATAAATTGGATTTTTTTCCTTAGCATCGGAAACATGCATCGCCTCAACCACAAGTGTAACCCCACTATTCTGCATGGTACTGTCTTTATCATGTTCATTAGTATAGAATGTATAGCCGTTAACTACATAATCATTGTAAGATAATACGCACACACTTGCTCCTTCAGCCAGCAATCAAAGTCGTTCTGAAATTGAGTCTGGATTTTCATTTAACTTCTTAAAAATATGGTCTCGAAACCATCCTATAAACTATCGATTATGTGTATCTGATATCCATTTTTCAGCCATAGAAGGATTCAAATGCCTAAGAATTTCTTTGTGGGTTTGAACATATGGGTCAACATCAAAACTATTATGCAAAACCTAAAGGTGGGCCTACACCTGATTTGTAATATTGATTGTGACAACCTCTCTTCCAAAAAAATTTTCACCCTCAAGCCAATCAGTGTGATGAGATTTTAGTAGGCCAATGATTTCCACACCAGACAGGTATTCGGTACAAAATTCAACAACTTCCTCTACAATATATTGCTCCGCAATACAACCCTCTGGCCGACTTCGGTTTTTGACATACCCTTTCAAAATATTCATATACCGTTCAATGGGGTACATGCATCTATAATTTACAGAACCACATAGTAGAATATCTCTCACCAAATGAACCGTAAAATGAACCATCATATCGAAAAATGTCAGCAGGAAGAACATTTCCAATTCACATAATATGACGGAAATTTCTCTTTCTATAGTTGGAAATTTCACCGGGTCTATAACTTTGATGCATATAGCTTTGAATAAAAAACAGAGCTTCATTAATGTATGGTGGACATTCTTGGAAAAAATGCAACATAAAGCTATAGGAATTAGATCTTTCATCAAAACATGGAAGTCATGTGATTTCAGACCCTTTAATTTTAAATCTCCCATTGACACGATGTTTTTGATATTTGATTAATACCCCTCTGGAACCTTTACATCATTCAAGAAGTTTTAAAACTTATATCTCTACTGCCTGGAAAGAGTGTAAGCAGCAGGAGGAAGAAATGTTCATTTTTCACCCTTCACTAGTGCCAACTCTTTTCGTATTCCCATCTCAACCATGTCCAATCTAGCCTTAATTCCATCCTTTGTTTTTCCGGGTGCATTTAGTAATGTGCTGATGACACTATCACATACATTTTTTTCAACATGCATTACATCAAGAAAATGTCTGACATACAGACAAATCCAGTATGGTAATTAAAAAAACAGATCTCTTTTTCCAACCAGTTTTTGTAAGGTTTTTCGAAAAAGGTTTACCAAAAGTAGTGTCCAAATATTTCACTTTCTCAAACAATTGATCACCTGTTAGTGGATATGGTGCTGTACATTCCTCTGAACTTCCATCGAATGTTGTCGTCCAAGATCGGTACTTATGTCGTTGGGGTAGAAATCTGCGATGTCCTAGAAACGTAGTTTTTGATGAATGTTTCAACCTAATTGACTGTGTACCTTGTTCGTAAATGGGACACCCTTGAGTTCCTTTAATGCTATATCCTAAAAAATTTCCATAAGCAGGAAAGTTATTTATCATCCCGTACAACATGGCTTTCAAAGTGAACTGTTCATTTTTGTAAGCATCATACATCGTAACACCTGAATCCCACAATATTTTCAAATCCTTGATCAATGGGGAAAAATAAACATCAATATCATTTCCTGGTTGTTTTGATCCTAATATAAGCATAGATAACATGATGTATTTTTGTTTCATGCATAACCACGGTGGTAAATTATAATTTACCAACATAACTGGCCATGTACTGTGATTGCTGCTTTGAAAACCAAAAGGATTCACCCCATCTGTAGATAACGCCAGATGAAGGTTTCTTGGCTCATTCCCAAATTCAGGATACTCATGATCAATTCTCTTCCACTGAGGAGAGTCTGTAGGGTGAAGTAGTTTCCCATATTTAATTATTGTATATGCATGCCATGCCAATTGTCCTACAGTCTCCTCACTTCCATATAGGCGTATGAACCTAGGAATGATTGGAAAGTACCATACAACTTTCATAGGACTAGAATCATCTTTTTTGTATCGGGAATCACCACACTTTGGGCATTATTTATGTGATTTGTGGTCCTTACGGAACAATATACAATCATTCAGGAAAGCATGTATTCTTTCATAGATCATACCCATCGATCGTAGCATTCGTTTGGAATCATATGTTCGGCTTGGGAGTTCATTATCTTCTGGGAGCATATCATTTAGGAGAGCAAGTAGTTCTGTAAAACTGGCGTCACTCCACCCGTTGCCTACTTTCAAATTATACAGCTTCAATATGGATGACAATGCTGTATATTTAGTGCAACTAGAATACAATGGAGTTCTGCACAACCATTTAACTTCTCAAACAATTTTGGGCAATCACGAAGTTCATCTCCAACTGTCCTTGTCATTTCCTCAATACAATCTTCATCATCGTTCACATCTGTAATCACACCCTCCATACGATCGTCTTCACTGTTCACGCTTCCAATCAAATCAAATGATCTATAAAATGTTGTGTTCTCTGAGTCACTACCTACATTGGTTTTTCCCCATGTTTATTCCAACATGTATAACTTCGATCTATTCCGTGACAGATCAGGTGTTCTTCCAACTCCCCTGGACTAATTTTTCTTGAATAACAACAGCGTAATCACAGACAAAGGATTTGAGAATCGTCACATGCATGATCTTCTGTAAACTTGATAAAATCTTTCACGCCATCTTCATACTCTTTTGTCAACTGATTGGCATTCATCCATTCTTTATTCATGTTCATAGACTTTATGGGTTCGATCTCGAGAACTTGCCTAATATTATATTTTAATTAATCAAGTATCATTGTTTGGGTTTTATAAAAACAAATCATGGTAAAAATGCCTTTAAACACATGTGATATCCATATACATGGTGTGTACAGTAGGGTGAACATCGTGTATGTATAAGATACCTGATTTAATCTGACATATATCAAATTTATTCCAAGTTAGTCTTACAAAGACCGAATGATGCCTTATAAAATACATGACATGCGAACAAGAGGAAACCAATGAGTAACATGAGAAAAAAGTAATAAATATGATGCTATCTCAATATACTCAAGGTGATGATAAGATGTTGTTCAAGATCAACTATGGGTTGGGAGTACACTAATATTTAATTGAAAAAAACTACTAAAAACTGATCCGGAAAAGGATGAAATATCCTATTCATCAAGTCCCTTAATACAATCAATTCATTAGTTAAACAAAAAATCATCGCTAAAAAATCTTACAGGCCATAACTACTCCTAAAAGCAGTCCATGGTAGGTCCATCGATGTCCAACTCATCTAATGGAATCCTAATGTAAAATCTATCTTGGAGAAGATCATAGAACCTCATAGATGATCAATGTGACTATCAATGCATGGATGAGGATACATATTCATGACTTTCATCAGGTTCAATCTCCAATAGTCCAACAAAAGAATAAATACCAATAAACCATCTATTTTAGATAACTATAAAACCCCATGGTAAAGTACTATGCCATATGAAACCATTATATTCTATATCATCAAATTTTAATTCAAACAACTGGTGCTCTTTTGGTGTTATTTTAGAAATTGTGATAGAAACTGAATTTTCTCCCAAAACTAACTAGATTATAAATTTTATCTCTTTATTAAGAAGTAAATTTTATACCTCATCAGTGAAAACATCCTAAAAATGTACTACCATTGGGGAAAAAGAATCCTACAACATTCTAGAAACATCTACAATATGCCTGACTATTTAAGCCATTAGGGTATAGTAAATATATAATTATAACATGCTATTTAAAATGAAATGTGGAAACCGGAAATCATACAGACTCATGATAAACCCATAATACAAAACATATCACCAAGTATGTCTATCACATATACAAATAAATAAATTAGAAAAAAACATGCTACAAAGAATAAAGGTACCATTAAATACTTACATTGGTCAACTTGTTTTGGAAATTGTTTGTCTTCATCCGTGCCTTGTACTTGCACCCATGAATTTGAAGGTGAGTATGCATACACGATAGTTGACCTTCTTAGAGAAGATTTTCTGGAAGAGTATAAGAGGCATGAATCAATGAAGATCATTAGAGTGTTGGAGCAAATGTGGTTGCTACAAATAATGTGGAAATCGGCTTGTGCAATGCGGCCTATGTTAAAACTTGCAGGTATTGTACTTTATTTTTTTTGGAGGCTTTCAGTGTAAATTCATTTTGGATTGATCATTTCTATTCATTGTCTTTTAGGTTCTTTTGACAGCCGAGGGGAAAGGGTGGGGTCTGCAGACATTGGAGGATATGTCGAAGGGTGATTTTGTGTGTGAATATGTTGGAGAAATGGCCTCTTTTCCCTTCAAGCTCCCCGAACCCCAATAACCATCGAGGTTCGGGGAGATTGGAGGGAAAAGAGGCCATTTGGTTAGATGTTAGATACTATGGAAATGTTGCAAAAATATAGGATGTAATTTCCCATAAAGTCACCCTTCGACATATCCTCCAATGTCTGCAGACCCCACCCTTTCCCCTCAGCTGTCAAAAAAACCTAAAAGACAATGAATAGAAATGATCATTCCAAAATGCATTTACACTGAAACCCTCCAGAAAAAAATAAAGTACAATACCTGCAAGTTGTAACTTAGGACGCGTTGTACAAGCCGATTGCCACATTGTTTGTAGAAACCACATTTGCTCCAACACTCTAATGATATTCATTTCTTCATGTCTCTTATACTCTTCCAGAAACTCTTCTCTAAGAAGGTCAACTATCGTGTACGCATACTCACATTCAAATTCATGGGTGAAAGTAAAAGGCACAGATGAAGATAAACAATAAACAAGTTGACCAACATGCATCATCCTCCACACTCATCACTAATTATGAATCACATACCTAGACATAATCATAATCACATTAAGACCACACTATCTATTATGGAAATCCTTACTGTAATTAGGCTCAAGATATGGTATCATTCCTATATCACATCTATATTCACTATTTGGTCCTCACACACACAATATATAAATAATATACCAAGGGAATACCATCCATGGAACACACATCCCACATTGAGAGCATAAGGAGGAGGAGGATAAGGCGACGAAGCTCATGGCAGCGAGGGTGGAGGCGGCGGCATTAGCAGAGGCGGAGGCAGCGACGACACTGGCTGAGGTGGCGGTGGCAGAGGCGGTGGCGGTCGCGGTAGCGAGGGTGGAAATCGAAAAGGCAGTGGTGGTCACGGTAGCGGGAGCGGGGGCGGAGGCGGCGGCAGAGAAGGAGGAGGACGAGGAGGACGAGTGGAGGAAGGAGGAGGAAGGAGGAGGATGAGGAGGATAAGGAAGAGGAGGACGTGGTCGCGTAGCGCGGGGCCTGGTTTAGCTTCCGCGAGAGCTTGACCGCGTGCAAGCGAGGTGGCCTGTTAGGGTTATTAAATAAAAACCGACAGAACCTTTATCAGCGCTTGTTAAAAGCGCTGATAAAGGTATGTTTTATCAGAACTAAAATAAAAGCGATGATAAAACATTCATTTATCATCGCTTATTTTAGTGCTGATAAATTTAACATTCATCAGTGCTTTTAGATAGCGCTGATAAAGGCATACCCCTTTATCAGCGCTTTCTGTTTAGTGCTGATAAAGGGCAGCACTTCCTTGCCCTGTTTTGTGGTAGTGCAATTTATATATCATAATCACGATTCATGACATAAAACATGACAGTTCATAATACATGAATCATAAAATAATCAATGAACATGATCCATGAGAGCATAACATTGACGTAAGAGTATGTCATAAAAGAGTAGAATAATGTGTGACATAATCATAATCAGATAAATCTTATACCAATACATTCATCTCATGTTAGGCTTGGGATAACCACCTGTGTACCTACATTGGTCATAAGATAACTGCCTATGTACCTACTTTGGGATGGGATAACCTCTAGTGTATCCATGTTGGTCTTGGTCTAACCACCTCTGTACCCTTTGATCTCTTAAAATATTAATCATTATATAGTTCATTGGATGGATATAATGGCTCATCCTATAACATAATTATAATTAATCCATATGTATACCACAAGATCATGAAAAAATTTATCATATCATCATAAAAGACCCAGGATCAAATCCAAGAAGGGGAGAATTCCTAAGGTACTATAGCAGGGTACTGTAGCAGCACTGTAGCATCAGCAGCACTGTAGCAGCGGAGGGACTGTAGCAGGGTACTGTAGCAGCGGCAGTACTATAGCAGATACTGTAGCTGCACGGGTACTGTAGCAGTACTGTTCACCGAGGGGCCCTTTAGGCCGAAAAATGGGCTTTCTAGCCCTGTATGCAGGCCACTTGGCCTTGGGCCTTCGGGCTATGTAATGGGTCACCCTCTACCCAGTCTAAAGAGGTCTTTGCTTTAATAATAAATTAAGGCTTCAACCCCAAACTTTTAAAAAAAAATTACATGAAAAAGAAAACGGGTTTCACCAATATTTCATCATTATAATCATTAACCTTATAGAGAAATAATAATGATGGTATCATAGTATCATGTTCCCAGTGAGGCATTAGTAACATCAAATGACATTATCATTGATAAAAAATAAGCATAAAAGCTCACTGTAATATTTCTAGAGAAAAATAAAATTTTCATTTTGAAATCAATTAATTAAAATCTAAAAATTTGAAAAATATTAAGTGAAGTATTTTATTTGAAAATAACCACGAGAACTTGTAAAGGATTATTTAAAGAAAATATTAGTAATGATTTCAGAAAATCCATTCATGTAGTGTATGTTGAAATAAAAATTTGGTTCACAGCTTTGATAAAAAGTACTTTGTTCAGAAAATGACAAAACAATTCCTTGTAAACCATTTTTATAGAAAGTAAAACAGGGATAAAAACTAATTTAATCAATCATCGAAGAATATTCAAAAATTTATTGAAAACATTTTATAGAAAATATAGACATAGAAGAAAACATTCCCACCTGAATAGAAGAACCTAGTCAATTTTCAATAAAAGCACTCTTTTGGAATTTTGAGTACTTAGAGAGAGGAAAATGAAAGGAAAACTTTTAATTTACAAAAAATCATAGGACAAGAAAATGAATAAGTTTTTTTAGGGATATATCATAGAATTTTATCTTTATAAATTTCAGAATAAACAATCCTAATAAAAATTATATTGTAACATAAAACTCTTACCACTCTAGTAGCTTTTGAATAATGACCCCATGAAAAAACTGACTTTAAATGAAACCATAAATACCATGAATGTAAATAGATTCATGAAGTTACATATAAAAGAGGAATTGAATACATCTCATAAAATAATATAGGTGTATAACATAAATTATTTTCCAAATAAGATAATTTGAGACAATAAACCCTTACCACTTTCGATAACCTTCGAATCAAAACCCCTTGGATGAAATCATTTTAAAAGTAACTTTAAATACCATGAATTAAGAAGGATACATGATATAACATGTCAAACAGATCGTATATTTTCACAAATCACCTTATTCGAGATGAGGTAAGGGATAACAAGATTCCAAGACCTTCTTTCATCACGATGAAGAAGAGATAATGACCCCCGAGTCCCGCATCCAATAGGCCCTTGGGTGGAAACAAACACAAAGGGTATAGAAATCTCATGAAAGTGGGTGCCATTACCATTTTTATATTAAAAAAGTTCAGGATATAAGATGTACCGACCTCAAATAACTCCAAGACAGATGTATATAATGAAAACAAAATCCACCCCACATGCATGTTTAAGTAAAACTGCTAGAAATACAAAGAAAACTCCAAAGTACCAAAATAAAACTAATAAGCGACACAACAAACATCCACAATGTCCAAGATAGTAAGGCCCGACATGGTCTGCATAATCTCCTTGGAAACCTAAAAAAAGTTTTATATATGTATGGTGAGTATACATGTATACTCAGTAGGGAAAAACCAACGTCAGTCATGCACAAGTGGGATAAACATGCTAATGACCCCATGAGGAAACAACAAAAAATCAAAAGCACCAAACAAGGTATACTATCCAGCCTAATATAACTAAGGCATGATCACCAAATAACATAAGTCAAGTATTGTAATATAGTAAGCACGTTGATATTTGGGTACCCTACACCACTTCCCACTGGTTAACTGCTCATCCCTAATGGTGAACGTCCTGATGCTACCATGCTCTTCCACAAGCCCCACTGTCACAACCTGCCCACACACACTAGGGCCACAACCACATCACATCATACCCATAGACACATGGGACACAACCACCACACGTCTCGCCCAAAAACACCTGGACCTCATCCTAAAGACACCTAGGAAACAAACCACCCCTCACACAGCAAATACCATAAATCTGGTATTAAACCTCAATCCATTACAGCCCACCTGATGAATCTTGGGTGATAAATACCTAGAAGAGGGAGTAGGGTAAATTTAGTAACCAACCATCCTTCCTTCCACTGAGATGTTAGGAAAGACACCCTCCCCCATAACAATAGGGGTGTTCAACACATAGTGCTCAACAGGGGTGGGGTGCATATAGAAAACATAAGGAACTAAATGTTTATATATATAGGTAACAAAAACTCAGCCCATACAATGGTATTCCAAACATAAAACCATCCCACTCAAAACCACCTTTTTTGCTACCCCTACATGCATGTACCAGCACGAATGACGGTCACTTGAACGCTGCTTCACTACAAGACCCAACTTGAAACATACCCCTAACCGATTCATTTAAAAAATTATCATTCTGCATTATCAAATCATTATTTTATTTATTATATCCCTACCTAGGAACCGAACAATCACAACATCTTCAACCATTCTGAGAAGGCTAAAAGGCACTAAACACTCCTCATAACAAAATACATAGCAAATAACCCACTTCGTTCTTCATCCCCATTTAACATCCATTCATATTTTGACATTAACAACATCATTCTTAAAAGTTTTTCCACCTAATTCAGCCTCTCACAACCAAAACTGGAAGCCCCTATACACAATAACACAACACTCAGCACACCCATAAACACAAAATTAGGAAACAACCCAAACTTGCAACCCCGCCGCCCAAACACTACCTAGAAGCAGTCCCACTGCACAAAAAGTCCATCCATTCCAAAATCAATAAATATATAAAATTGAGATACCATCACATTGCCAGTACCGCCCCATATACATAGTCACACCTATCAAATAGGGTGAATTTGGATTTGGCCAATTGTTCTTTAAATTCCATATTGATAGGCAAGGGTGATCATACAAAGGTTTTTATACCGATGCATCCATTCCATTTAACCAGGTATACATGATTAATCATATTTATATTTACAAAAAATATTCACAAGGAAACAAAAATAGTTATAAAGCATCACCCATGCACATACAAAGACCACCAATGACCATGATTTTCAGAAACTACATGGCCACAACAGATTACATCATCAACCAATGATAACAAATAAAAAAGGTGATCAACATTAAAATCTCCCTCGTCCCCCATTTATGACTTATCATTATCTTTTTTAAATTTGGTTTCATCCATTCTCACAAGGAGGCATCATTATACCCACTCCGCATGATACAAAATGAAAATAGAGATGAAGGAAAATCCCTACTTGGAACAACATGTGACCAACTATTCTTCCTTGTTCCAAAATAGAGGGGTGCACGAGTAGCAAGAAAACTCCAAGGAAAACTAGATAGGGGGGATACAGTATAAGAACACATCTCATATGGGGATAAATGTTCTACACACACCAAGAGAAATGATAATAGGGGACCTCGGCCTTAGAAAAAGATTGAATCTATATGAACGGAATGAAAAATGTTTTCGAGGCCGTTAAAGTCAGATTGTGGCCAATACCACATGTTTGGATTATTTCAAACCCCCCATAGCGTTAGGATATTAAGATATAATTAATATCCTTTGAAATGCCTTTAGAAACACTCCAACAAGGCTTTAAACTCGATTCATGTCAAATAAAACATAATTAAAGAAAAACTGGAAAAAACTGGGAGAAACTGGGGAAAACTGGAAATTTGGAAAACTGTCAGAAGTGAATAACCATTGGGTATGTCACCAGTGCCACCATTCGGTGATACAAAACTCGGTGAGCCACCATTCGGTGAGCCACCATTTGGTGAGCCACCATTTGGTGAGCCACCCTTTGGTGAGCCACTATTCAGTGGCACTGTTCAGTGAGACACCACTCGGTGAGCCACCGTTTAGTGTCACTATTAGGCGATCCA
Organism: Viscum album; assembly: GCA_963277665.1. Lineage (NCBI taxonomy): Eukaryota > Viridiplantae > Streptophyta > Magnoliopsida > Santalales > Viscaceae > Viscum > Viscum album. The sequence goes on from OY728150.1 coordinate 1,564,802,406, forward strand.
CCATTTGGTGTCATCATACGGTGAGACACCATTCAATGACTTACCATCAAACAAATCATTTATGGGTGACTCACTAGTGTGAGGCACCGTTAATGAGTCACTGGTCCTGACTCACTATTGAAAAAAATGGATTTTGGGAAAACTCTAGAATTAATCCACTATTACCTCCCAGAATAACAAAAACATTAAATTTTCACAAAGGAATGGCCCAGAGGGGTCTGAGTCATTACATAAGAAACCTCTCAAACTATTATCTTCCTCCATAATCAAAAAGTAAACCCAAAAGGAGGAGGGGTCCAAACAATCATCATGTAAGAGAACACTTAATGATAAACCATCTTGCGTTGTTTGAAAGATGGAGTGAAAAAATTTGCATATAAGAACACCTACTTGACATATACTTCCCCAAAAAACCACACAACACTAAAAGTCACACTATCCAAAGACATAGATTAGGGAATTCCTTCCTCCATGCTAAGATACTATCCGCTTTGTGTGGTGCTGACTTGCCCGCATGGGTTTAATCACATCCACATTAATGCGTCTTAATTAGGGATCATGTCCTCCCCTTTCCACATGTCAGGAATCTTTGAAAATTAGAGAATAAGTTAAGGACTCATCTCAAAGAAAAAAAGTTCAAGTAACACATCAAAATAAGGCACACAATCAAAAACTCAAAACAGCTCTGGGTACTAGGCATGCATCTATGCCTCTCGCTCCCAAGTAATCTCTTCCAGGACACCATGCCTACACAACACATGAACCAAGGGAATGGTCCACACATGTATCACCTTCTATCGATGATCCTGGATCTCCACTGGCTGCTCTAAGAATGTTGTTCCATCCTTGATATCAAACTCTCCCCAATCAATGACATGGGAGTCATCATGAAGATATCGATGAAGATGGGATACATGAAAGATGACTAGGATACTCCCCAACTGTGGTGGAAATACCAGCTGATATGCCACCTCACCAACTCATTCCAACACCTCAAAAGGTTTGATAAACCTGGGAGAAAGCTTAATCCCTCTACCAAACCTCTGCTTCCCATGTCAAGGGGAAACCTTCAAAAATACATGGTCCCCATCCTGAAACTCCAAGGGCCTTCTCCTTCAGTTGGAATACGAATTCTTATGGTACTATGATGCCTTCATACTCTCACGGACAAGCTCCACCTTATTTTTCATACTCTACACCATGTCTAGACCAATAACAACCGCCTCCCCCACTTGCATCCAGCATAAGGGTGAATGACACGGTCTTCTGTATAAATCTTTGAACAAAGCCGTGCAAATTGAAGAGTGATAGATATTATTGTAATCAAACTATACCAAGGAAAAATGTTACACCCATGACCCACTAAGGTCTATAACGCACGCCTATAACATGTCCTCCAATGTTTGGATTGTCCTGTCTATTTTTCTATCTTTCTAAGGGTGGAAAGCAGTGCTAAGGCATAACTGAGTGCCAAAGGAATGTTGCACTCCCCTATAGACTCACAATGTAAAACATGTATCTTGATCTGAGAAAATAGATCTTATAACCCCATGCAGCTGCACCACCTCATCCACATACCTCTATGCTAAGGCATCCACTGCACTCGGATCCTTGATTTCTAAAAAGTGAGCCGACTTCGTCAACAAATCCACTACTACCCAAACTGCATCGCATCCTTCCTGAGCCATTGGTAATTCTGTGATGAAATCCATCAATATGTAATCCCACTTCCACTCGAGGAAATCTAAGTGTTGCAATAGAACACTGGGAAAATGGTGCTTAACCTTCACTTACTAGAACACCAAGTAAATTGCCACAAACTCTGTCACTTCCCGCTTTATCTCGGGCGACAAAAAATGTTCCCTTAAGCCTCAGTACATATTGTAAACTCATGGGTGTACCATCAAGGGTGATATATGGAACTCATAGAGTAATCCCTCACAAATCCCCACTGGGACAAACAACTTCCCACAAAACAACATCCGATTCTAACCATCCTCTGACCATCCCTCTAGAGAATTTCCCTGGTCAATGTGATCTTGCATCACTTCTGCCTCTAAGTCTCCCCATTGAGACTCCTCCACCTTTCGCCTCATAGGTGACTATACGATCATCTGATATAGATAACCTTTGACACCATCCATTCCTGTATCTAAGTGCAAGGAATCCAACTCCTCCATTTCTCTCCAAGCATATGTAGATTCTCGAACCACTTCCTTCTACGACTTCCTCCTCAAAGAATCATCCACAACGTTCCCCTTACCTAAGTTATAAGAGATCTCAAAATTATAATCCTAGATAAACTTTATACACCTCCACTGTCGTAAGTTCATATATCACTGGGAAAAGATATACCTCAAGCTCTTATGATTTGTGAAGACCACAAAGTGCTCCCCATTGAGGTAATGATGCCACAACTTAAATGCAAACACAACTATTGAAAGTTTCAGATCATCAGTGGAATAATTACATTCATGGGGATGTTACTACCTAGATACATAAAAGATCACTCCCTATTGATGCATCAATACGCAGCCCAAGCCCAAACGGGAAGAATCGAAGAACACCTCGAATATCACCACTTCCTCTAATAACCTGAGCACTGAATAATTTTTCCTTTAGATAGTTGAAAACTTCTCCACACTACTCAATCTAAACAAAGGCTTGGACCATTCTGGTCAAAGCTGTCAACGGGGCTACTAAACAAGAGAAATCAGGTACGATTATCCAGTAGTAGCCTTCCAAACTGACAAAACTGCAAACCTATACCACATTCTTGGGTGCTTCCCAAGAAAAAACAACCTCGATCTTTGATGGGTCCACTTCTATGCCCTGCTGAGACACCAAATTCCCAAGTAAGTGGACCTCATCTATCCAAAACATTCACTTGGATAGCTTTCTATAGAGTTGGGGGTGATAAAGAATCTCTAGGACAGTCCTGGGATACTCAGTATGCTACTCCCCTGACCTTGAGTAGATCAAAATTTCATATATGAATATGAATATGAACTGATCTAGGACCCCAGAAAAGATAGAGTTCATGATCCCCATGAACACGGCTGGAGCATTTATAACACCAAATGTCATAACTACGAACTCAAAGTACCCATACCTACATCTAAAAGTAGTCTTCAGGATGTAACCCTCCTTCAACCTCAATTGGTGATATCCATACTACAGATCGATCTTGAAAAAACAACATGCTCCCCTCAGCTATTCAAAAATATCATCTATCCTTGGGAGAGGGTAATGGTTCTTGACTATTACATGATCCAACCTCCGATAGTCAATACAAAGCCTAAAAACACCATAATCATTCTTAAAAAACAAGACCAGAGCACCCCATGATGATACACTAGGACAGATAAAGACCTACCTTGTCAAATCATAAATTTGGATCTACAACTCCCGCATCTTATAAGGTGCCATCTGATAAGGATCTATCAAAATCAGAGAAACATAGGGATGCAAGTCTATCCCAAACTCAATGTCACGTCGAGGGGGGGTAGAGTCACAAACTCATCGAGAAACAAGTCCATGAACTCCTCAATAACCCTAGGATTCCCATCCATCTCTCTGTCCATCAATCCAACTAACATCTCAGCTAACAAGGAAAGAACATGTTCCATGTACCAGCTTCCCACCTGACAACTCTTCTCACCAATGAAAGATACACGCCGACCTTTCATGTCTGAAAACAAAAATCTTATCTAGAATAATTATATAATAGTATGCATAAAAAATAACCAATTTATGATAAGGATGATATCTTATGGATTCATCTGTAACAGGAAGACATCCCCACTGGACTGATGTGGCTCCAACATCAGTCTACATCCCCAGAAAACATCAAACAATCTGGTATGACCTCTGACTGGTGTACTCAACACTAGGGGCACATAAAGTCTCTATATGTTCATTACCAAGGAGTGGTCTATAGTGGGTGCAACGAAGAAGTGAAAAGATCCTGAATCAAACAAAGCACAAGAAAGAGTGCTGAACAAACTAATCGTACCTCGAATGATCTCTAGCCCCACTGGAACTACTGCCTTTGTGGCATGAAATTGACCACACCCAACTCCTTTACCCCTCTCCTATCAACCACCTCCCCAACCATTCCCTAGTCATGGTCCCTGAGGAGCACCCTAAGGTCATCCTCCTCCTACACCGTTCGCCCTCAATGGAGCATGGGCCTATTGTCCCTACTACTAGAAAGGCCTAGTTTCCAATTGTTGTTGGACCAGGCACTAAATCTTCCCACCTCCACCATACCGAGCTTAAGTCAGGAACTATCCTTGTAGGTTCCCAAAACCTCCACAAGAAAAACACCTTAGCCCCAGGCCTGTGGGAAAAGGGCAGGGACCAAAGGGCCGGAACTAAAGCTTTTGGGGTCGGCTCCCTGTTGGCTAAAACTTGGAAGGCCCCGATGCCGGAGACTTGCTGCTGAAAACCTTCCCATTTGAATAACTTGGATGACTTCCATCTCACGGCAGACCTACTCACGAGTGCATCCTTTACACTACCTAAAACTTCTCATGAACCTGTAATTATGTCGGTAGGGTGAAGGGAGTAACCTCATACTGAAGGTAAGGGCAAAGTGACTCCACTAAGCACCTCACCCGAGACTCCTCATCTAAAAAGAGATCTGAAAAAAAACAGGTGATCCTTGAACTTGACCTTTAATTACATAACTAAAATACTCCCATGATGGAGGGAGAGTAGATATTTACTCTTATTTTCCTTCATCATGAAGAAAGGAATTTCATCCAGAACTCCTTCTCAAATTCATCCCATGAAACATCTGTCTCCTTCCTCTCCCTGAGGTAAAGCTTCCACCACTGACACACTGCTTACCTCATATGGCTCACCGATAGAGGAACCCATTACTCTATAGGATCCTGGATTAAGCTGAAATTGTTCACCAGATCCTTGATCCAACTCTCCATCACCATTTCTAAGACACTTCCCTTGTACTTTTCTAGAGTCTACCATTGGAAGGCATAAAGTGTCTTCTACCACTAGTCATCCTCCTTTGCTGGATCAACCCTTTGTCGATCAGCCAGATTGGCATGTTGTGCCCCCAATTCCTGAGCCACTCATAGATGATGACTAGGTTCCATAGATAAAAGGTAAATAAAGACCTTCTAAGACTGAGTAGTATGGAATTTATTTAAGGTTCATTTTAACTCATTGCTTTTTTTAATTTCCCAGAAACGCTCAAGACAAACAAGAACACAAGTCATTAAAATGCATGTACCTTTCCTAGGGTTTCTAACCCAAAATTAGTGTAGCCTCACTCAGTTGTTTGGTAAGATCAGATTCCTTAAATTGGATCATAGGGGGACCTAAAATCCCATGTCCTAGTCGGTCTTCCCTATCCTGTGTCATGCACCAAGATCACCTAACACTATTTACTTACCAAACCATTCAATACTCAATGTGCCTAACTCTAATCTCCATCATATCTCTCAACAATCTTCTAGTGATACCATTATATCATGGCCTTACTTCTTCAATATGAGGGAAGGGATAACAAGATGTTGAGACCTTCCTTCATCAAGATGAAGGAGGGATAATGACCCCTGAGTCCCGCCTCTAGTAGGCCCCGATGTGGAGACCAACACCAAGTGTATAGAAATATCACAAAAGTAGGAGGAATTACCCTTTTTATAGTAACCAAGATCAGTAGATAAGATGTTTCAACCTCATAAAACTCCAATACATATGTCTATAAAGAAACCAAAATCCACCCCACATGCATGTTTAAGTAAAAATGTTAGAAATACAAAGAAAACTCCAAAGTAAGTAAAAAAATAAAACTAAGAAGTGATCTAGCAAACATCTCTGATGTCCGAGATACTGAGGTCCGACATGGTCCATGTAATTTACTTGTAAACCTAAAAACAATTTATATTCGTAGGGTGAGCATACAAGTATACTCAGTAGGGAAAAAACAAAGTCACCCGTATATAAGTGGGAGAAACATACCAATGCCCCAATGAGAAATCAGTAGAAACTCAAAAGCACCGAACAAGGTAAACTATCCATCCCAACCTCACCAAGTAACACTCTCTAAATAATTCAATTCAAGTAATTTAATATAATAATCTCATCAATATTTGGGTACCCTACCAACTTTCCACTGGTTAACTTATCATCACTAACGACACACGTCCTGATTCTAGAATGCTCTCCCACCTGCCCCACCGTCACAACTTACCCACACACACCTGGGACACAAACACATCACATATTGACTGTAGAAACCTGGGCCACAACCACCAAACATCTCACCTGAAATACCTAGGCCTCATTCCAAAGAAACTTTTAAAAAAACCACCTCTCACACATCCAATAACATAAATCTGGTATTAAACCTCAAGCCATTATAGCCTGCCCGATGAATCTTGGGTGATAAATTCCTAGGAGAGGGAGTAGGGTAAATTCAATAACCATCCATCAATCCTCTCACTGGGATGTTGGGAAAGAAACCCTTCCCCATAAAAATGGGAGTGTTCGACACATAGTGATCAACACGAGTGGGGTGCATATAGAAAACATAAGGAACTAAAAGTTTATACATACATACAAACATATATATATATATATATATATATATATATAGGTCGAAAACACTCAGCCCATCCTAGGGGATTACAAGCATACAACCAGCCCACTTAAAACCATCTTTACTATAACCCCTATATGAACGTACCACCGTGAATGACGGTCACTTGAACGCTGCTTCACTAAAAGCCCCAACTCAAAACATACCCCTAACCGATTCATTTAACTAATTATAATTCTAAAACATCAAACTATTTATTTATTTATTCCATCCCTACCTAGGTAACTAACAAGCAGAACATTTTCAACCCTTATTAGAAGGCTAAAATCCACTAAACACTCCCTGTAAAAAAACACAAAACAAACAACCCACTTCATTCTTCATCCCCATTTAACACCCATTCATATTTCAATATTAACAAAATCATTCTTCAAAGTTATTCCACCTAATTTATCCTCTCACAGCCAAACTCAAAATCCCTGCTACACAACAACACCACACTCAGTACACCCATAAGCACAAAACCATGAAGCAACCCAAACCTACAACCCCACTACCCAACCACTACCTCGAAGCAGTCCCACTGCACAACAAGTCCATCCAATCCACAATCAATCAATATCTCAAACATAGATACCATCAAACTTCCAGTACCTCCTTGTATACACATTCTCACCTATCAAATATGGTGAATTCATATTTCAACAAATGTTTTTAAATTCCACTTTGACAAGTAGGGGTGATCACATAAGGGTTTTCATATTGGGGAATCCATTCCATTTAACTAGGTATATTTGATTAATTATATTGATATTTACATCAATAGTTATAAAGCATCACCCATGCACAGGCAAAGACCACCAACGACCATGATTTTTAGAAACCACACGACCACAATAGACCACATCATCAAACAATGATAAAAAATAAAACAAGAAATCGACATCAACATCTCCCCAACTACTAATTTATTACTTATCATTGTATTTGATAAATTTTGATTCAAATATTCTCACAAGGAGTCATCATTACACCTCACCTGCACGATAAACAATTAAAAGGGAGATGAAGGAAAATCCCTACTTGAAAAAATAGGTGACCAACAATTCTTCCTTGTGCCAAAATAGGAGGATGCGCAAGTAATAGAGAAACACTAAGTAAAACTAGACAGGGGGGTCACAACACAGGTGCACAAATCATCTAGGAAGAAATGTTCTCTGCGCACCTGGAGGAAAAAGAAGAGATGACCTCGGTTTTAGAAAAAGCCAGATCCTATTCCAACAGAACAAAAAACAGTTTCAAGGACATTAAAGTCAAATAATTTCCAAGAACATGTGGTTGGATTATTTCAAATCCATTAAAGCATTATGATATCAATATATAATTAATATCCTTTGAAATTTCTTTAAAAACACCCAAACTAGGATTTAAACTTGATTCATGTTAAATAAAGCACAATATGAGTGAAAATGGAATTTTTTTGGGAAACTTGTGAAAAATGGAAATTTGGAAAACTATAAGAACATAATCACTATTGGGTGAGTCACATGTGTCACCATTCAGTGAGAAACTGCTCAGTGAGACACTATTTAGTGAGACACCATTCAGTGGACACCTCTCGGTGAGCCGCCATTTGATGAGACACCATTTGGTGAACAACCATTCGGTGAGCCACCATTCATTGTGCCACCCTTTGGTGAGCCACCATTCAATGTCACCATTCATTGAACCACCATTCAATGACTTACCATTTAATGACTCACTACTTGGATACTCACCAGTGTGATGCGCCGTTAGCGAGTCACCGGTCTTGACTCACCGTTGCGAGTCACCATTGGAAAAACTAGATTTTTGGAAGACTCCTGAATTAAGACACTGTTACCTACTAGAACACCCCAAGCACTATACTTTCACAAAGTAATGGCCTGGAGGGGTCTGGTTTTTTACATATATACACCTCATAAACATACATAGGTGCATAACATCAAATATTTCTTAATGAAACAATATTGAGATAAATAACTCTTACCTATTCCATACTTGATTCGTAAGCACTCTAACCTCCTGTATAATAAATTTGATTTATTATAATTATATCATATAAACATTTACATACTTATAATATCATATATGAAAAGCTTATAACATTTATATTCTCAATTATTAACAATTTATTTTTATAATTATCGTTTCTGGGTGATAAATGTTTCATTTTTTCATGTATTTTTTGGTTTTGCGGTTATGATATTTTCACTTTGATCATGGGTAAATAATTTTAATAACGTTAGCAATTTCATAAGTATCATGTTTTATCATTATATTTACTTTTATAACCATTCATATAAAGTGGAGATGAAAATTATTTACATCACTTCGTGGAAATAGTTGCTTGTACGTACACATGAGTCATGTTTCTACTTTTTGATGGATGGAGAAAAAGTAAGAAAAGTAATAATTAAACTTCATAGAATCATTAATATATCATAAATATGATATATATTCATTAAATATATCTTTATTACAATCTATGTAATGATAAAATAAAAAAAAAGTCACATCCCTTCATGGAGGTGGTAGTCCACATGTACGCATGAGTGATGTTATCATATTATAACGAATTGGAAGGTAAAATGTTTGAAAATATATCATAATTAAGGAATAATAATTATTTTATAAATATCATATATAAACATTAAATCCATCATAATAACCAACCATGATGGAAAATGAATCATATCACTACATAGAGGTAGTATTCTACACGTACACACGAGTGATACTTTCATTTCTTATTTGATAGAGAAGAGGTGGGAATTTTTTTTATAATCATAATAAAATATAATTATATTTATGATACTGTAATTATCATGTTTTTATGGATATGTCAGCTTTATATAAATTTTAAGAAGAAATAAAATTTAAAGAGCTTGATTAATATTTATACATCTTCTTTGAGAGACCTCCTTTGGTTTACATTATAAGCCTTGAAAGATTGGTCTTTGTAGAAGAAAAATGGATCTAGTATAAATTGAAGGAATATAATAAGGTTTTGAGATAGGTCTAGGTGGATCTATATGTAATTTCATGAACATTATGACCCATTACTTTGTGGGAATTCTAGTGATGAAGGCATTTGGAGAAGATCCTGAGGAGTTTAGAGGGTGAGAGGAAGAGATAGAGCTGGAAAATATAGATGACAGTAGTCCCACAGTGTAGATATTTATCTGTATTATAGAGGAGTGTTTTATGTGGCATATTAGGTCCAACTGTAGTATAATGGGTGGTTGGAGGTTCTTTTGAGGCTATTTCCTTTTTGAGGGTTGATTTGTCATGGAAAGTGGTTACGACATGGAGGTGAGGGTCTATCCAGGGAGGATTTGATGTGGAGACCCAAAATATATAATGGATATATGGGGTTGATTTTCAATGGTTATTACAATTTTGGAACCACTATTCCATGGATCAAGGGCTGTAGTGTATCCATTTTCTTAGCTATCGAGGGTTTTCAGCATAGTGGCCTTGGCTATGCTGTGGTGTCACCCATGTTTTATTGGATCTGTGTCATGGGGATGGGAATGAATCCTAAAATTTTGTTTGACCATCATAGAGCCCTCCTGGTGAGGGGTGTTTTGGTGCTGTTCTCTCTATTTTTAAGTAGGCTATGATGTGGTCTAGGTGGCAGTGTCGTGGTCCTCTGTTTTTCATCCTAGGTATAAAAATCTAAGGCCCATAAAACTCCATCAATTATTGTTTTTTTCTATCATTTATTAAGTTACCCAAGTGAATTATAAGGAAAAATTTTACCCCTAATTAGTGTCTTTTGACCCTAGCTTTGGAAAATTGATCCATGGTGGTTTTGGTAAGTACCTTCATCACTTTTTCTTATTTTCCTCACTATTTCCTGTCAAGGAAATGTTTTTGACAAGGGTAAACTAGTGGTTTTGGTTTGTTTGATAAGAAGTTATGTCATTTGATGTTTCCTAGTTTGTTATAGGTGCTTTACAACATTTTAGTGTTCAGTGTTGGTGTTTCTCTTATTTCAACCTTGCATAGTGAATCTGAAAGCTCTGTTTGAGGTAGGTATTCCTTCGTTTCTCACCTAGTGTATCATAAAGAATGGATATAATCTTACCATCTATTGGGAAGATGGTTTCATCTGGATTAACAAAGATAAATTAATTAGTTTAATTTATATTTAAGGGGAATGGGAATGTAATCACATATTTTACCATTTTAATATTATTGACAGACATTTTGAATTGTATGAGCTAAATGCCCCATTGAAAATTTTGGTCATTAGGGGTATTTTCTTATATTGTAGTTGTGTTTTTGGAATCCATGTTGTGTTATTTTTGTTATGACATCATCTTGATTAAATTGTTAACCCATTTTACTCAGTTAATACATTAGTTACACCTAGATACATAGCTTGTGTGAGAATACCCTTAAAAGTAAAATGGAATGTGATGAAAGATCCCCTTGAATGAATCTGAAAAATGTTATGTGAATGTGATGTGGAAGTTTTGTGACGTGTTGATGTTATGTGTGTTGTGTTTTGGTCATGCGGTGGGGTGGAGATGGATGGTTGTTGTGATGCGAGGGAGAATGTGATGAGTAGAGTGGCCATGATATGGGGCGATTGTGATGGAAAGGTTTCTGTTGTGATAAGGAAGTGGATGCAGGTATGGGTCTGTACTGATGTGTTGGCTATTTTCATGAGGATGATGAGGATCTTGTGATTAGGCTGTCATGTTATTCTTATTTTGTGTGGTTGGTCTTTTCATAGATTCCTAGGTAGTAATAGAATTAAACAATATTTTCAAAATTGGAATGACATGGGATAGTTTAGTAAATGGGATGGAGTTTGTTATAAAATGAATGAGTAATAATGGGTCATAAAATTAATGGGTTAAATGATTATACTTGGTTGGAAATATAAATATTGAAATTTTCATAAAATGAGGAAGAGAATGAAATGTGAAATGTGGAATTTGGATTATCGTGTGTTGTTATGAATTTTAGTGGTGGCAGTAAAAGTGGTTAATGTTGTGAGTTGGTTGGTAACTTTTTTGTGGACCCATAAGTTGTGATAGTGTGTGGTTATTATATATACATTTATTTCATTTTGATTTTATATAGGAACCCCATTCACATCGATCAATACATTCTAACACCCATATATATATGGGTGGGGGGGGTGTATTTCCCATCATCCTGATGATGAGGATAGATGGATGACTACCCCATCTTTCCCACTCGCTCTTCTAAGAGACGCTGGCATGAAAAATTTGTGATTTCCAAAAGTTAAAAGTGCAATATCAATATATGGTTGTAGTGTGATGACCCTAGTGTCTTCGGGTGAGATATGTTGTGATGTGATATATTATGGTGGGGCCATGCATGGTAGTAAGTGGACATGAGGTTGACATCTTTCATGTTCATGATACCCTACTACTTTGGATATGCGGCTGTGATATGGTGTGATAACCTAGGTGTGTCTAGGAAAGATGTGATGTGACCATTCTATGGGCTAGTGAGATGTGATGTGACTATGCTATAGGGGTGTGGGATGTAATGTGACCATGTTTTGGGGTGGTGTAATGTGATATATAGAATATATGGGAGTAGTGGTTTATACGATGTTGGGGTGTGAGTGTGAAAAATCAGTGGGAAATTGGTGTGGGCTACCCTTTTACCCATATGATTTATACCGCATTATTATACTTTGATGCATTATTTAGAGATAAATCCATGGGGTGGTGAGGATTTTTTATTTTAACCATTTAGGTGCTTTTGGTTTTGATTTTTTCTCATTGGTGTATTAGTATGCTTCTTTCACATGTGCATGTGAGACTTTGGTTTCATACTGAGTATACTTGTATACTCACCCTACATATATAAAACTATTTTCAGTTTTTCAGGAGGATTTCATAGACTATGTTGGATATTATTAGCTCATACTTATCAACTTTTTCTATATCACAACTTTATATTTTCCTTCTGGGAATTTAATTTTGGAAACTTTTATTCATATTTGTTTTATATACATTCATTTTGGGGTGGTTTTGTTTTATTTTATCTTATGTTATTCCATGAAGTTGGTTGATAAATAATATACTATCCCCCAATGCTATATATATTATATAGGGTAGTGCCTCCTATATTGTGATTTATATACCCTATGTTCTATTTTCCAACCCAAGACCTACTAGATGCGGGACTTCGGGGTCATTATCACACTATATTCATTGTGGTATCTTTGGATGGAGGGGGTAATGAAGAGTGGTATCAGAGGCAGATGATTGAGATGTTGTATGGAGTATAGAGTTAGGAACTGTGAGGATATCATGGATTGGTATGTCAAGAGTATTATATCTTGGTGCATGCCTTAAGATAGGGTTATTGGACAAGACATGAGATTTTAATCCCCTATGATTCATTACACAAAATCTGAGCCTATTTAACGACCAAGTGAGGTGGCGCCACTTGTAGGGTAGAGACATAGGAGTGGTAAATGCATCATGAAGACTTGTGTTACAATTTTAATTATGTGGATTTGGTGAATTTAAAATGAATAAAATGAATCTTAATAAAATTACATACTACCATGCATAGTAAATTTTGTTTACCTTTTCAGTTATGGATCTTGGACATCATCCATATGCAGTTTAGGCAGTTGAGGTTTAATACTCTAATCTAGGTTGATCACAGTAGGGATGATCTAGTTGGGGAGGCTGATAATTGGTAGAGGAAATTGTACACTTTTTAGCAGCATGATTTGGGAGATTATGAGGGTTATATTTTTGATGTGGAGAAAAAGAGCTAGTTTGATGAGTATGAGATCACCTTCCGTTTGATCCTTGACTTTGTGGAGTACATGGTACTTTTGGTGGTTTTTTATATGTGAGGAGTTGTGCATTAGTGGTGGTTATTATATCTTGATGAGAGGAAAAAGGTTTATTTTTTGTGGTTTTAATTTTATAAAGAGTTCCGGTCAGAGTTTCTTTCATTGACCATGAATACGGTGAAGATATAGGAGCTCCTCTCTCTTCTGTAGGAGGTTTGTTTGTGCGAAAGCTAGAAGATCATGTTCAAGGATCTATTTCATTTCCCCATACCTTTTCATAGATTATGATTCTTATGTTAGATGTATTGAGGAGGAACTCAATCATTCTATCTAGTATGTAGTTACTCCCTTTATATTTCTTATATATTTTGAGGTTCAAAATAAGGCATTGGTGATCAAGAAGATGTACTCATGAGGAGGTTTACTATGACAGGGGATCCAGAAGGGTTCTTTGAGAAGTAGGGTTGTTAGTGGTAGGTCATGTAACAACCCATTATTGACATACATAGACATTACATTATATTTTCAAAATTCTTAAAACATTACAACAATAGATTCCCAAAGAACATAATAGTCTAGTGCCTTTAAAAACATGGAAACATAAACATAGGTATATTAAAGGGTTACATCATCTCCCACTAGGATCTTTGTAACTATCTCCCTTTTTACACACATCAAACATAATAAAAATATTTATAACATGGGGAAGGAAACATAAAAAAGGGTGAGCTCAAAGTCTTAGTAAGGGTTAACAAGGGATACATGGAAGAATAAACATGATAATAGGGTATAAGAACAAGGTCATGAAAATAAAAGATCATCCATTACATATCACAGATCATAAACAAGAATCATGGCTTACAGATCGGTAGTTCATAAGACATGAATCATAAGTAAATAAAAGACATAATCCATGAAATCATAACATTGGTATAAATCATGGAAATGTGGAAAACACATAATAACATAATATGATTTACCATAGTACACTAGGCGTCGCTGCCAAAACCATATTAGAGGACAAAGTCCTTTATTGAATTGAGTACACCCCCATTCCATCCCTATATTACTAAACCGGGTAAACCCCCATTCTATCCGTATATTACTGAATTGGGTAAATCCTCATTCTAATCCTTTATTACTGAACCGAGTTCATTTCTCATTCCATCCATTTTTATCTCATGAGATATAAATATTTACCCAATGCATTGGAGGGAGATACAGGTCCCACCCATATCATAGTGAAATCATACATACATGTGACACAACATCATAAATAATCATATCATAACCCATGAATTTAAATGGGTATTATAAACATGTAATCATATCATAACCTATGAAAATAGACAATTTTCATAATCATTTCATTATAAACATAACCAGTGAAAAGAAGAAGGTTTCAAAATCATATAACCCATGAAAGAGAAATGTATTACATAAACATATTTACATAAAAGTTAAACCATTGAGAGAAATAATATGAATGTAAACATTGTATCATTTCCCCAAAAATTCATGAGTAACTCCATTGGGGGTAATCTTATATGGAAAATAATTTTGAAGGATCTTTTAAAAACATTTCTTGAGGAAAATATCCTTCTTATTTGAAAAATGATTTTTAAAAACTAAAAAATTTTGAAATCAATTTTCATTTAAAATAAAATTTAAAACTTATAATTGAAGAATTTAAAATATTTTGAAAGTCTTTTTTCCTTTGAAAACTTGTAGTGGAGCTTGAAAACATTTTGAAAACCATTTTTCCATGAAAACTTATAAATGAAGCTCGAAAATGATTTGAAACCCATTTCTTTGAAAATAGATAAAAAAAATATTAAAAATTATCATTTTAAACATGAAAATGAAGCTTCAAATAAATGATCGAGGGTCAATCCATACATGTTTACAAGGTAAAAAGAATATTCCTTTTGCACGGTAAAGAGTTTAGAAATGTGGCTTGACTAGAAATTTAAAAGAAGATTAATTTTTCAAAAACCATTTGGTTTAAAAGGTAAAATAAGCGTAAAAATTTCTTTTAAAGTTCATAAGATAATATTATAATATTCTTGAATATAATTTTGGAAAATATGGTTTTGAAGGAATATAGATTTCTGACCGAAGGGAGGCTGAAGTAAGGCTTTCTTAAAAAACATTTATTAACTATATTATGTACGAAAAAGTGGAAGTAATGGTGCCAATATATTAATAAATCATTAATAAACTGATTATAAGAAAATTCATGAGTTTTCTTGAGATATGTGTCATAATATTTCATCAAAGGAAGCTAACACAAGAAATCTCAAAAAAGTGATGAGATTGTTTTAATAAACTCTTATAAATTGGAATCTTGGGACAATACTCTCCATGTAAGAAAATGAGATTACTTGAAACTTAAAATATCATTAAAATAAGGAAATTCATGATATAAAATGTAAAATTTTATTAAATACACCTTGATAAATAATTTAGGTGCATAACAAAACATGAGTCTCAAAGAAAGCAAATTGAGATAAAACTATTTTACCGATTTGGTAACTTTTGAACCTTAAACCCCATGAACGAAGGATAATAAAATGGGCATGTGTATACACATAAATTAAATTATAATATACAAATAATATATTCATGGGAATTACATACACCTCCCAAATTGAAATAGTGCTGAATAGATCATGTATCTCATGGAAATAAAATGTGACATGATATCCCCATTACCCTGAGTCTTGGCTCTCATTGTACTCATTCAAAAAACCTTTATAATGAATATAGATTTATTTTTAATTTTTTAAAGAACCTTATTTTTACATATAATACCATATATTAATTTATTATGACCTTATATTACCCTCCTATTAACCATCTTATGTTAAGGTTTCACTTCGGATAACATTCACTTTATTCTTCACATGTGTCTTAATTTGTTATATCGTTGGTCATTATAATTATATCATGATTCCATAATATAAAATATTATATAAAAATCATGCATATATATTATATTGGTATTATAATAATCTATATAATATATAAGTATCAAACATAATACACCGTTCATGGAGACGGTAGGCCGTATATACGCATAGACACTATTTATATTTAATTGTTATGTTGAATGAAAGAAATTAAAAGACACACACACACACACACATATGTAAATATATAATTATACAATTATAATTATTATATCATATATATCATATATATTTAGTAAATCTATCTATAATACATTCTATGTAGTGTATGAACGAATCACATTGCTTTGAGGGGGCGGTAGTCCGCACTTCCTCAAACGAAATTATCGTATTAACACAAAATGAATAGTATAAAGATGTTAATTGTAAAATAATTACAGAAGATTAAATAAATAATAAATATTATATATAACATATATAAAAATATTTTCCATCATAATGGCCACCATGAGAGGTGATAAAGGAAAATTGAACAATCTTCGTTTCGTAAGGCGGTAGTACGCCTACATGAAAACAATATGTTCGTTACCCATTAGATGGATGTGTGTGTAAGTGTAGGTAAAATTATTAGCATAAAAATATCATATTATATTTAGGATATTTGTGTTATTATGTTAACATGGAATAAGAATATTTGATGGAGTGAAGAAAGGAAATAAAAGAATGAAGTTTGAGGGAGGGTGTTACCTCTTGATTGGTAACTCCTTTTGGTTTGAGCGAAAAGGATTCCTTGGATTGATTTATGCACAATTGGAGGCTTAAAGGTATAAGGGAGGGATTTTGGGGAGTTAATTGGATAGAATTTGGACGAGCCTAAGGGTATTGAGAGGTGTGATGAAGTGTAAGTGAAGGATGCCTTTTATAATGGAGGAGCGGAATCTCTTGTAATATTTTAAAAGGAACCCCACCCACATTGTTTTTATTGAAAGTGGTTAAATAATGGTTAAATGTAGATAAAAGGGAGTATAGGATAGAAATATGACCAGAAAACGACCTTAGTAAAAGTTTATATGTCGTTTTGGGCCTTATTGTTATGGTTTAGTCCCTTATCATGCTTAATTTAACTTTAATCGTTGAAATAAATTTTTAATTACTTCACTAGTATTTTTGGTCAAAAACTAAGTTGAAATTACTATATATTATAATTTTTTTGATTCCAAAAATGGATTCCATTTTTCCAAATTTTAATCACATAAGTGGAAGAAATTAATTTAAAATTAATCCCTTATTTGGGTTGACAATGCAGGTTTTAAAGTAAAAAAGATCAAAAGTTTACTAAGCTTTTATACCCAATTTAAATGTGAAATTGGTTCCAATTACCTAAATTGGATAAATTCATAAAAATATAATTTAATTGAAATTTTAGATAAAATTAAAATATAATTTAACCTTTTAAAAAAATTATATGAAAAAGTAGTTTTGAGTTAAAATACAGTATTTTTAATAATTCTTTAAAAAAATAAAATCATACAGAAAAATACAAAAAATTTATCCAAATATAATTTTTGTGTTTGTATTAAAAATATAAATTTTATTTTAACATATTAAATCTAAAAAAGTTCCAAAAATTTAATTTAAAATGGGTTCTCCATTAAAAGTAAGTAAAACTACCTTTATAAAAAAATATAGGTTTTTAAGAATATAATTGAGTTTGTTCTTGTATTATGTCTATTGAATCTATTGGATGAATATATATTTTTTAAAAAAAATATATATTATAGATATTACCTTAATATCACTCACTAATTGTAATTAATTTAATTTATTAGGATAAAATAACTTCGTGAGCATAAAAATAGTTTTCAATAAAAATATTCCCTTTATATTTAATTGGTTCATTATAACTAACAAATTAATTTTTTTTAATTTTTATAAACCATAGGTTTTAATAAATTAGTTAGTAAGATTCATAACCACTAAATTAAAATCTAGGTAATGTTTTAATGTAATATTTTAGTAATATATTGTTGTTTGGTAAACCTCAACCATGCGCGTTACACAAGCCATTGAGGAAAGTCATTATTGCAGTTTACACAAGCTATCCTCAATGTTACATGTAGAGAAAGATAAAATTTTTGTTGCATGTAGTTCACGTAATACAATCATAGTTATTTAATATAAAATAAAATATTTTCAATGTTGCGTGAAATAAAAAGTATCAAAAGGATTAAATTAATTCAAAAAAAATAATTCACAAAATCTCAAGGTGTTATATTCTCCCCCCCTTTAAATTAATTTCACACTCAATTTTTTTTGTGTTTTCAAAGGTTTAATACTCAATATTTACTTTCAAAAAAACCCAAATTGTAAAAATGAACACTAAAACTTCCTTTTATAGAGGAAAGTTGAAAACATAGCGGTTACCCAAAGTAACTCATAATGAGATTCCCACATAGGAGAACATAGGTGGGAAGTGAAAATATTGACATGGAAGAGAAATATTACAATCATGGTCTAATGGAGAGTGATAAAGAATAATGTCAAGATAACGTTAACAATAAAAAATAAATAAATATGTGATTACCTAAGGGGCCTAATGATTCATCATAAACATAGGTTTATGAAAACATTTTTTAGTTTTAAGATATTTTTTTTTGAAGTTGAAACATTTTCCTGAAAAGTTATACTTTCCTGATTTCAGGAAAATGATACACTTTTTTCATTCATCCACTTAAACAATTTCTCTAAAAATAAAGGTTAAATTTTCATTCCTAAAGTACTAACATATCATGAGATCCATGATATGACACCCCATTTTTTATTATTTATCATCAAAAAAAAGTAGTTTGAACATACTATCCAATATACATAATTCCTCATATATAGAGATAATAATTAAATCTTAATAACTTTATCTAATGTTTAACTTAAAATTTACATAAATGGTTAACCTTATGACCCTTCTGAAACATGAAAATCCAAACTAGTATAAAGAATGTCAGAAAATTATCTTAACAATGATCACCCATATATCACAAAATAACTCTTGGATATAACATTCCAAACCTGTGAAAAAACTCATTGTATATTCTCTTAAAAAATGGTAATAACCTGAATTATCATAAATATTTTTGGAAAACATGCACGATTTATTATTCAAAAGGTTACTAGAAATATTCTTAATATCTATAAAGTTTAAAACTTTATCCATGATGACATAGACCACTTTTTCAACCAATCCATAATTAGATCGTGTGTAATCAGTACCGTCCAATTTACTTATCCACATCCCACATATATTTGTCCAAACAACACTACCATAACATAAGAAAAAAATTAAGGGTTATATTTCCATTAATCTCATGTTTTACGTGGACATAATATTTCAATTAGATCACTTTTCTATTCCATGAGAACCATTCAACACGTTATTGTAAATCTGTAGTGAAAAACAGAAAATGAACCATCCTTATATATTTCACCATTCATGTAACATAATTATTAAATCCAAATATATAATAACTTTTATTATTCCACTTAATAATTATTCCATTAATAAGGATACCTCATCATATTACACAACAACTCTTTCCTTTTACATTTCATTTACAGTCTCGTCATCATCAATAAGATAACCATTGCATGCACCACAATGATGGTCCACTTCAGGATATTTCTTGTTGGACATTGAGTTACATAATGACCATTTATTACACAGTTAATACACTTAATCTTCAATGATGACTTAGGGAGGCCAATATTATCATCCATTTTGTTAACTGAGATCTTCATTTTTCCCTTGTAGTCACTTACTTTCTGTCCTTCTTTTCCATAGTCAAAACACCTTCTTGTTCATCTAAAACATTCAATTATGTTATTCATTCCACATTTTAGACAAAAATAAAATTGAATCTGTTTTTCCTCCATGGTATCCATTACCCTAACTCTCATAGAACAACTTTCTCTTTCTTGGTGAGTCTAAGAGTTGGTTAAGGGAGGCATTGTTGAACATGTTCCTTGAAAAATGATTAGGCATAATTACAACATCCTTCACTATAGTGATCATCCCACTTGGATTATTATAAAAAAATATTCCATCACATTAAATGTTAATCCAATTCCTGACATCGACTAAAACTATAAGCATAGTGTGAGCATTAATTTTTAAAGAAGAAAACCACATAGTCATGAAATGAATTACTTATTGGATGTCTAAATCACGACACCTTCCTTAATCTAAAACACCATAGGTTTATCCAAGGTTATTCATAGCCAAATTATATTTAAATACTTCATGAAGGTTTGTGAAGAGTTTGTGAATTCCCAAAGAATATCCCCCAAGAGTGTTAAAGAAGGTGTGTAACAAGGCCTGTTTTCATGTACCAGATTACTCTGAGTTAGGACCGTAACATCTCATTGTAGTTATTAATCATAGGCACATCTGATCTAGAGTCACATCCACTTTTATCATCTATATAGAGATGTATTTCTATGAAACTACTCACTATACCCATTACAAAAATTCTAAGATATTTTCCTAAACATCAACTCATCCTTATAATTATCCTTAGAGACATCCCTAGACATATAATTAGAAATATACTTAGGGATAACACTAAAGTTTTCTCATCCTAGTTTCCAAAGGTGAATTAAATGTTCAATCTGATACCAACTGTAACAACAAGGTCTTGACATACATAGACATTACATTACATTTTTAGAATACTTAAAACATTACAATAATAGATGCCCAAAGAATATAACAGTCTAGTGCATTTGGAAACATGGAATCATAAACACAGGTACATAAAAGGGTTACATCATCTCCCACTAGGATATTCCTAACTATCACCCTTCTTACACACATCAAACATAATACAAATCCTCATAAAATAGGGAAGTAAACATAAAAATGG
This sequence comes from Viscum album, assembly GCA_963277665.1. NCBI lineage: Eukaryota > Viridiplantae > Streptophyta > Magnoliopsida > Santalales > Viscaceae > Viscum > Viscum album. The sequence continues at coordinate 1,564,823,649 of OY728150.1, forward strand.
GTGATCTCAAATTCTTAGTAAAGGTAAACAAGGTGACATGTAATCATACACATGGTCATAGCTTATAAGAACGTGGTCATGAAAATAAAAGATAGTCCCCTGTATATCAAAGATCATAAATATGAATGATGGCATAAATATTGGTAATTCATAAGACATGACTCTTAAGTAAATAAAGGACATAAACAATGAAATCATTATATAGGAATAAAACAAGGAAATGTGGAAAACACATAAGCACATAATATGATTTAATATAGTATCCAAGTCATCGCTACCAAGACCATATTAGTGGAAAAAGTCCTTTATTGAGATGGGTACACACCTATTCCAGCCCTGTATTACTGAACTGGGTAAACCCCCATTCAATCCCCATATTTCTAAACTAGATAAACCCCAGTTCCAACCTTGTATTACTGAACCGAGTTCATTTCCCATTCTAGTAATTTCTATCTCATGAGATATAAATATTTAACTAATACATTGGGAGGGAGATATAGGTCCCACCCATATCTTAGTGAAATCAAACATACATGTGCCAAAACATCATAAATAATCATATCATAATTGATTAAATTTAATGGGTATTATAAACAAGTAATCATATCATAACCTGGGAAACTAACAGATTTCATAATCATTTAATTATAAACATAAACCATGAAAAGAATAAATTTTCAAAATTATATAACCCATGAAAGAGAAATGGATTTCATAAAAATATTTCCATAAAAGGTAAACCATTCAGAGAAATAATATTAATGGAAGCATTTTATTATTTCCCCAAAAAGACATGAGTAACTCCAATGAGAGTTATCTTAGATGGGAAATAATTTTGAAAGATATTTTAAAAAAATTTCTTGAGAAAAATATACTTCTTATTTAAAAAATTATTTTAAAACATAAAACATTTTAAAAAATATTTTTATTGAAAAAAAACATGAAAAATTATAAAGGAATCATTCAAAATATTTTAAAATCCCTTTTCCTTTGAAAACATATAGTGGAGCTTGAAAACCTTTTGAAAAAGTTTTTTCTTTGAAAACTTATAAGTGAACATTGAAAATTATTTGAAAACCATTTCTTTGAAAATAGATTAAAAAAAATTCTTAAAAAAAACCTTTTAATCATGAAAATTAATCTTCAATGAAATGAAAATATGTAAATATATACATGTTGTTCAAGGTAAAGAAATATTTTTTTATGGTAAATAGTTTAGAAAAGTGCCTCGACTGAAATATGACAAGAAAATTATTTTTTCAAAAACCCTTTCTGTTTAAAAGGTAAAATAATGGTAAAAATGAATTTTAAAGGTCATAGGATAATATTATAATATTCTATAAACCTTTTTATAAAACATGTTTTTGAAGGAATGTTGATTTCTGACTGAATAGAGGGTAAAGTCTGGCTTTCTTAAAAACTTTTTCTTAACTATATTATATACCAAATAGTAGAATAAATGGTTCTAATATATGAATAAATCATTAATAAAAAAGGTATTATAATGTAAATTAATTTTATTGATATATGGATCATTATATTTTATCAAAGGAATCATAAACATAAACAATCTCAAAAAGGAGATGAGATTGTTTCAATAAACTCTTATAACTTTGTAACATGGGATCATACACTCCATGTAAGAAAAAGAGAATACTAAAAAAAATATCATAAAAATAATTAATTGAATTATATAACATGTACAATGAAAGTATATATATCTCAAAAAATAATTTAGGTGCATAAAAAAACATGAGTCTCAAAGAAGGGAAATTAAGAAAAAACTATTTTACTGATTTGGAATTTTTGAAACTGAAACCCCATGAAATAATGATCATAAATTGGAAATGTGGATACCCGTAAATTTAAGTGTACGACATATATAATAGAATCATTATAAGTACATAAAACACAAAAAAGAAAATAGTGGTGAACATGGCATATATCTCATAGAAATAAAAAGTGAGATTAAATCCCCCTTACCTTGAGTCTTGAATCTCATTGTAGTAATTCAAAACACCTGTATAATAAATATAAATTTTTTATAAATCTTTTATAGAAAAATATTATTATATCTAATACTATATATGTCTTTATTATGATCTTATATTACCTGCATGTTAACCATTCTATATTAAGGTTTCACTTCAGATAACATTCATTTTGTTCTTCGCATGTGTCTAAATTTTTTATATCGTTAATTATTATAATTATATCATGATTACAGAATTTAAAAAAATATATAAATATCATTTATCTATATTATATGTTTATTATAATAATCCATATAATATAGAAGTATCAAACTGAATACACTATTCATGGAGATGGTAATACGTATGTATTCATGAACACTATATCCATTTAATTGTCATGTTGAAAGAAAGAAAATAAAAGACACACATACATATATATATATAATTATTAAATTATCTTCATTATATCATATATATTTATTAAACCCATCAATAATACATTCCATGTAGCGTATGAATGAATCACATCCCTTTGAGGGGGTGGTAGTCCACACTTCCTCAAACGAAATTATCGTATTAACACAAAATGGATAGTATAAATATGCGTGTTGTAAAATAATTACAGAAGCTTAAAGACATAATAAGTATTATATATATAATATATAAACATATTTTACATCATAATTTTTACCATGTTTGACGGTAAAGCAAAATTGTACAATCACATTAGGTTCGGTGGTAGTTCGTCTACACATAAACAGTATGTTCATTACCCCTTAGATGGATGTGTGTGTAAGTGAAGGTATAACTATTAACATAAAATAATAATAGTATATTTAGGATACTACTTTTGTTAAATTATCATGTAATAATAAAATTTTAGGGATTAGAGAAAGGAAATAAAAAATGGAGTATGAGGGAGGGTGTTACCTCTTGATCAGGTAACTTCTTTTGGTCTGAGCCAAAAGGCTTTCTTAGATTTCTTTATGCGCAAGGAGATGCTTCCAAATATAAGGGAGGTATGTTGGAGAGTTAATTGGGTAGATCTTGGATAAACATAAGGGGCTTGAGATGTGCGGGGAAGTGTATGTGAAGGAGGCATTTTATAATGGAGGAGGAGTGGATTCTCTTGTAATATTTTAAAAGAAAGGAACCCAACCATCATTTTTTATTTCATGTGGTTCAATAATGGTTAAAAGTAAATAAAATGGAGTATAGGATCAAAATATGTCCATCCAATGGCCTTAGAAAAAGTTTATAGGTCGTTTTGGGCATTAATGTTATGGTTTAGTCTCTTATTGTGATAAATATAACCTTAATCGTTGTAATTAATTTTTAATTACTTCATTAATATTTTTGGTAAACAACTAAGTTGAACTTATTAGAAATTAGAAATTATTATGATTCTAAATATAGAATCTGTTTTTCCAAATTCGAACCAAATAAGTGGCAGCAATTAATTTAAAATCAATCTTGTACCCTGGTCAACAATGCATGTTTTTAAGTAAAAAATATCAAAAGTTTGCTAAGTTTATACACCAAATTTCAATTTGATATTGGTTCCAGTTACCTAAGTTAGATCAATTGGTAAAAATATAATCTAATTAAAAATTTAAACCAAATTAAAATTTAATTTAACCTTATAAGTAAATTAGATGAAATAGCAGTTTTGAGTTAAAATCTAGTATTTTTAACAATTCTCTGAAAAATGAATCATATAGAAAAATACCAAAAATTTATCCTAATTTTTTTTTAAATTAAAAATATGAATTTTATTTTAACGTTTTAAATCTATAAAATTTCCAAAAATTGAATTTAAAATAGGTTCTCCATTAAAAGTAGGTAAAACCACCTTTATAAAAAATATAGGTTTTTGAGAATAAAATTGAGTTTGTTCATATCTTATGCCTACCAAATATATTGGATTAATATAAAAAATATTTGATTAAATAAATAATATCTATATTACCTTAATATATCTCAATAATTATAATTAATTTAATTTATTAGGATATAACAACTTCATGAGAAAAAAATAGACTATAAAAATATTCCCTTTATATTTAATTGGTTTATTGCAACTAATAAATTCATTTTTATATTTATGTAAACCATAAGTTTTTAAAAATTAACTAGTACTATTCATAACCACTAACATAATGGCCAGGTTAAGTCTTAATATAATATTTTAATAATATATATATTTTTTGATAAACCTTATCCATGCATTTTATGCATGCCATTAAGGAAAGTCATTGTTGCATGTTACACAAGCTATCCTCAGTGTTCTATGTATAGAAATCTAAAATTTATATTATGTGTAGTTCATGTAATCCAAACATAGTGATTTATTATAAAATAAACTATTTTTAGTGTTTTGTTAAATGAAAAACATCAAACATATTAAATTAATTAAAAAAATTATCAAAATCGTGGGGTGTTATAGGTCTCATGTGATAGGACCTTCGTGGTTTCATCCAGCAGAGAGTCGACCTCAGCAGCTTCCCTTCCAAACTTTAGGGACCAATGGTTTTCATATTTTCGTTGGTAATTGCAACCAACATGCTCTATATATGGGGTTCATGGCCATTCCCGAACCAGTGCCCAGTGGTTCTTCAAGATCAGTTTGGCGGGGGTGGTCACGGTTAGAACCAACCTTAGTACAAATATCTAGTGATTCCATTTTAGAAGTAGGGGAAATAGGCTTATTCCCCACTGGGAGGGAATTTCATTTGAAAGGGAATACCTAATGTTATTCCTCATATTCAGGGACCCCAACCTAAGTGTGTTTGTAGAGGTGGATGTTAGCAGAGAGGTAGAGGATCTGAGCATGGTCATTTGATGAAAGTGGAGGGAGTAGCGCTAGAGGGGCTAGAGATTGTTTGAGGTACTCTTAGCTTGGAATCCACCCTTGTTTGTGCAGTGTTTAATTTATAATCTTCACACTTATTTGTTTCACCTACTCTATTCTATGATATGAGACTCAATGTATAGAGGATTATCATGCTACAGGTGTTGAATTCTTCGGTTAGAGGTCAGGACATCTTGTTTGATGTGTTCCGAGGGTGTAGACTAATGATGGGTCCACATCAATACTATGGGGATATGATCTTGATTCATATGAATATTTATTATTTTATTATCAACATTAACTATTTATATTATATGCATACTATTATTAGCTTCTTCTATAGGAGAGTCGTGTTATTGGATGTGGATGACCAACATGAAATTTTAATTGGCGAGCATAGTTGTTAGGTGGGAATTAAATGTGTGGAGCCCCTTATTTCCTTGATGGATGAGTAGTATATTGAATCAATGTATATTGTGACACCCCGAGATTTTATGAGAAATATTATTTTTAATTTCTTTGATATCTTGTGTTGTACTCTACACCAAGATTAGCTTGCACTATACAAAACACCGTATTATCTTGTAGTATACGCAAACACTATTCTTGGCTTGTGTTGTACGTAAAAGGGACCTTCCTCAATAGTGTGTTTTGTAAGCAATACCGAGTTTCACTAAACAACGATATATTGTTCTAATATTATTATGAACTAGCTGTTATGAATAGTATTGACCACATTTTGAATTTTATAACATTATAATTCATTTTAATCATTTTCTAGAACAAGTTATGAGAACAAAATCAGTTTTTCATATAAAGGAAATATTTTTCTAAAAATACAGTTTTGTCGCCTTTTGATGGCGCACCCACTTTAAATATAGTTTTTGACACGTTTATAAGTTCAATTTGACAAAATAAACTTATTAATTTCAATAAGGATATAAAAATTCACTTTGGATAATTTTTTAACATTTTTCTGTTAACTTTCATATTTTTATGAATAGTAAAAATATGCTAAAGTTTAACTAAAAACAACTTTTTTCATTAAGATAATTTATATGGTTAAATTATAATATTGAATAGTTTTAAAGTAAAAATAGAATATATTTTTCCCATTTAATATTATGTATGTTATTATCATTAATTTTATATTGAATTCATTGGTAAAAATATTTCAATCTTTTGCAATGTTTTAACTTTTAAAACCTGTTTTCTCAACAGCGAGATTAATTTTATATTAAATACTGAAACTTCTGTGTATGTAATTTGGAAAAATTGATTCCATATTTGGAATAATTAGGTCCAAATTATTTAAATAGACTACTTTTTATTTTTAGGCATTATGAATAGTAACTAAGGTAAATTTTATTTACTACAGTTAAAGGTAAATCAGCTAATTAAGGGTAAAAATAATATTATAAAATTACCCTAACACTTGTATTAATATAATTGGATGATTATATTTCTTCCTAAAATATTCTTGGGTCGAGATGATATCTATTAGAACCCACTTGTATGTGATTAAGACCTCTAATTTATTTTATTTAAATGAAAGTGAAATATGACTCACTCAAACTTTAATAATTAAATTATTTTTAATATAAGTTTATACAGAATATAAATATGGTTATAAATACTCATTTTAAATCTAAAATATTTTTCTTTATCCTGGTATTTTATTTTTAATTTTTAATAAATATATAATTACCTTAATAGATTATACATTAATGATGCATAAATTATTTATTTAGTGAAAAATCAATAATATAGTTTTTAGTAATCTAATAATACCCATAAAAGGCCCCACAAACCTGACCAAAACTTATTGGTCGTGTAAATATGAACCATAATAATCCAAGGTCTAATTTTTGATCATTTGGAGACTTATAAAAGCGATTATGACACTTATATTATTTTATTTTAAATGATGTCAAAGTTGTAACCTTCATAATTTAATAAACATAACATTTTAAAAGTTGGGTGTTTTAGAAGATAAATTCGACTAAAAGTATTATTATTAAATATATTATATTTATATTCATTATAGTATTTTATTTTAATTTTTTTTTGAATAAATAATTATATTAAATAATTATACAAAAATGTTGTAGTAATTATTTTATTAAGAGAAATATCAAATAAAAGGTTTAAAAAATATTAAAATAAATATTATATTAACTAATTAATATGATACACGAATCTTATAGATTAATATGACATGTTAGGAACCTATTAAATATTATTTTGAATATATTCACTGTGTGTATTTTATTTAAATTCAAATAAATGAATAGTGTCAAAATTTACACTGTTGGTATTTTATAAGAATAACATATTATTAAATTATTTAAAAATAAAATAAATATTTAAAAATTACAAGCTGAAAATTATATTATCTAAAAGGTTATAAAGTATTCAATTATGGGAAATTTACAACATATAAGTATGCATTTATTATAATTTAAAATTTAGAATATTATTACCATAAATAAAATAAAATAGATTAAATAAGGATAAATCAAAATGATAAGGTTTAAAATAAACTTAAAACATATCTAAATTTTAATTTTTGATAATATTACAACCCTATATCATCTCATATTCGAAGTGAGTCATTTTTGGAGGTTTTTAAGTGGGGATTGAATTTATTATAAATTAATATTTTTTTGGTTTCCAAAGGTGCCCCTCTCCTCCTTTATAAAAGAGAACCTCATCCCTCTCCACTTCACACCATTCTTGAGATTTAAATTTAGTCCAATCCCTTCCCATTTTTCTTATCCTCTTCCTTATAAACCTATTAGAGGTCCTGGTCTTCTTCAAAGACCAAATCATGTGCCCTATGAGGAGGTTAAGAGGAGGCGCGTCAAAGAAGAGGTAATATCCTTTACCAATTCTTTCAAACTTAATTCTTCTCCTACATCCTCTATATGAGTTGTTTCATTATTAAGTAATAACACCAGTATCACTTTTATAATGATATGTTATTATTAATATGAAGCAACCATATTCTATCTTCTGTCCATCCTATTAAAAAAATGAAATCACCACGGGTGCGTACGTACAACTTACAGTCTCCACGCAGTGGTGTAATCTTTTATTTCATCACTAACATACTTGGAAGGGTATAAGGATGGAAGAAATACCTATATATGATTATTGTAAAGTGATATTGATTATGAAATACTATACACCATACAATTAAATACAATTCCACAATCATGGGAATGATATCATCGCTCGTGCGTACGTACGGCCTATCATCTCCACGATGTGATGCGACTCACTCTACATGATCTTCATTGAATAATGATTAGATAAATGAATTGAGTGAATAAATATGATATATATTACACTAATACCATTCTGTAAATGATGTATCTATAACCTAAAAATACGAATAAGAATTTATTCTACAAAACAGGCATAAGAACATAAAGCAATGAACACCCTAATAACAAGTAGCAATCAAATATTACTAATAAGAAGATAAGAATATGACCATATATGATATCATAACAATGAATATTATTCCGGAATAATTCAATGAAATTATTTAAATCATTGTATAGGAGGATCAGATATGTACAAAGAATATCAGACCTAAGGTAATGGATAATTATTCCAATCTCATTCTTATATGAGATTGTTTATTCGTAAGTATTTACGGGGGTTATATTTATCATCCATGTCCGTGTTTTATAAAAATGTTTTTATAAAGTGTTTACTATTATTCCATGTATGTTTAAAGTCATGTTTACTCCTTTTTGACTTTTACTATGTAGTGTGGAAGTAATGTTTTTTTTACCATACACGGTACTTTTTGACTTTTCCAGCAAAAGTACGAAAAGAATGTGTTTGTTTAACTTATACGGCATGAATGAATTTTTTTATGGTTTCATAACTCCATATTTCCATGAAGCTTCCTATGAAATATTTCAAGATTATTTTCAAAAAAAATCATTTCTTTTAAAATTTCATGTCATTTTGAAAAAAAAATGATTTTGAAGAAGAAAGGATATTTTCCTCAAGAATTAATTTCAAGCGTTTTATCAAAACTATTTCCCATCTAAGATGAAATTATTTAGTATGATTATGTTTCAAGTATAATGTCTCTATTATTTACATGGTTTGATCTTTCTTATGATGAAATTATATCCATTTGTTTTATATGGATTCTGTTAAGATGGGATGATGTTTATGAAACCCATTTTATTATTTGGGTTATGATGAATGATTTATGATTGTTTTGTGGAACACGTAAGAATGATTTAAATATGAGATGGGTGGGACCTATATCTCTCTCTAATTCATTGGCTAAAGACTTATATCTCATGAGATAAACATGGCTGGAATGGAAAGTAAATATGGTTCAGTAATACAGGGCTGGAACGACAAGTAAACCCAGTTCAGTAATGGACTTTGTCCACTATGATAGTCTTGGCAGTAATTCCTTAGCAACTATGGAAAAAATATCATGTGTTTAATGGTTTTCCACAATTACATGTTTTATTCCCATGATATTTTATCATGATTAATGTTTCTTTATGATCTATGTCTTATGTACTGCAATGTTTTATGTCATTGCTCATGATTTTGATGTTTACATATTATGTTCATGTTTTCACGTTGAAATGTTTATGGATTGTTTTATGTTTTCCATGTTTACCCTTACTGAGCATTTGATATCACCCTTTATATGTTTTCTTTTCCCTAGGATATAAGGAATGGTTTTAGGTAAGAAAACAAAAGGGGAAGATCTTTATGAGAGATGTTGAAGATCTTTTACCATGATTAGAATATTATGTTCTACTTTTCAAAAGACACTAAACTATTACTGTCCTTGGGTGTCTGTTTTTGTTATGTATTAAGTATTCTAAAAAGGTAATGCAATTTCCTTGTACATAAATCTTGGGTCTCTACATATATTGGGTTAGTGGATGTTCCTAGGGTATTCATGGAGTTTTTTTGGATATTTTCCCTAAGGATGTTGTGACGCTACCCCCTCAACATGATGATAAGTTTCAGATAGACCTACAACCCCATGATACTCTAATTTTGATGTATCCTTATTGTATGGAACCATATGATTTGGAAAATTTTATGATTCGAGTAGCATATCTCATGTATAAGGGCTACATCCATCACAGTGTGATTCCATGTGGTGCTCCAGTGTTATTTAACAAGAAGGCGGATGGCAGTATGAGGTTGTGTATAGAATATCGAAGCTTTAACTAGGTGGTGATCAGTAATATTTACCCTCTTAAATGGGAATATGATATTTTTGAAAAGATGATAGGGGATATTTATTTTTCTATGATCAATCTGTGGTTTGTATATCACTAGTCGAGGGTGAAGGATGGTGATGTTCCGATGACTACCTTCAGTTGTAGGTATGGGAACTTCTATTTTCTGGTCATGCCATTTAGTGTAACAAATGCACCAACTTTTTTCATGGGGATCATCTAATTTATGTTTTATGAATTCTTATACCATTTCATATTCATGTTCTTCAAAAAAAATCGTGACCTACTCAAAGTCAAAGGAGGAACATGATGATCATCTCAGAGTTTTCTTAAAGGTTCTTCGACACCACCGACACTATGGAAAGTTGTCTAAGTGTAATTTTTGGACATGAGAGGAAAATTTACTTAGGAATTTGATGTATTATATGGGTGTGTCTATGGACCCTTCAAATCTTTAAGAATTTGTTTCTGGGGAATCACCCAAGAGTGTGAAGGAGTTCTATAGTTTCCTCAGTCTAACATGATATTATCAGAGGTTCATGTATGATTTCCAATGAATTGTGGTCTTGTTGATAGCTTTTACCAATAATGACTATGATTTTATTTGGATTGATCATTTTCAAATAATTTTTGACTACATGAAATGTAAATTTATTAATACTCCGATGCTCTAATTTCTAGAGGAAGGGGTGATGCTTGTGGGTTTTTATCACTTATCATCTGAGATAGGGATGCATATTGATGAATAAGAATGAAGTGATATCTTATAGGTCTAGGTAGTTTCCCCCCCTAAGAATAACTATTTCACCCATGATCTATATCTAGAAGTGGTTATGTTTATGCTGAAGTTGGGCCAATATTACTTTATTAGGGAGAACATTACGGTCTCCACAAATTACAAGATATTGAGGTACATCTTTTCTCAGCACAATATGAATTAGTGTAAGTGTTAGTGGATGAATTTTCTTTAGGTCTATGATTTTTAGATCTTATACACCCCAAGAAAATGGTATCTCATAACCGATGCTTTGAGCACGAAGTCTTGGAAAGATATTTTTTGGGAGTCTAGAGATGTTTGTAAAGGGATTGAGGAGATGGTATCCTTTCACTTAGATGCGAGGGTGGTTAATGGTGGAGGTTACTTATTTTATATGATAGTAAATTCTACTTCGATAAAGTAGGTGGAGGAGTCTAAGTGGAGAGACTTAGAGGTAGAAGTGATTTACGATCGTGTTGGCTGTAGTGATCTCCTAAGGATGGTTAGAGGATGGTATGAATTAGATGTTGTTTTAGGGAAGGATGTTTATTATGGTATTTATGATAAAATATAACTTTGTTAGTTTCATATCAAAACTTTGGTTATACACATGGGAGTATCCAATATGTACTATGGATTGAGGATGCTGTTATGGTGGATCAATATGGAATAAGTGGTGGAAGAGTTTGTGGCTCAGTGTGTTTAGTTTTCAAATAGGTAAAGGATGAGAATTGTGTTCCTGATGGTTTTTTGTATCCTTTAGATGTTCCCAAGTAGATTTTTAATGATGTATCAATAGATTTAATCACTAGTTCTCCCCGATCTTAGGGATTTTATGATTTTGTCTGGGTAATCATGGACGAATTGAAGAAATCAGCCCACTTCTTAGTGATCAAGGAGTAAAGCATAGTTGATGTTTGAATGAGGAGGTATATGAATGAGGTGGTGTGGTTTCATGGAGTTAAAAGGTACATTGTATTTTATCAAGATTAACATTTCACCTTTCAAGTGTAGAGGGTATTATAGGATTCTTTTGGCACTCATTTTCACCTTAGCACTGCTTTCCACCTACAGATAGATGAGCATACAGAGCGAACTATACAAACACTAGTGGATGTGTTGAGATCATGAATTTTATAATTTTGTGGATCTGAGGAACATAAATTTCCCTTTTTTTATTTTTATTATAATAAAATATATCAATCATCCATTGACATGGTCCTTTTTAAGTCTTTTTATGGGTGGTCATTCCATTCTCCGTTGTACATGGCTAATTTTGGAGAGTTATTATATCTCATTCCCGATGTGGTGTATAATATGGTAGAGAAGGTAAATCTTGTTTTTTATAGTATTATAGTTGGACAAGACTAGAATAATTACCATGCTAATCACTGGTGGAGAACCTTAGAGTTTGAGGTTAGAGACCATGTGTTCTTGAATGTTTCCCCATGATGTAGGCAATGATGGTTTAATATAGAGAGTAAGCTCTCATCATGGTTTCTTGGGCCTTTTCAGGTTTTTGAACATGTTGGTGAGTTGTATTATTAGTTGGAACCTCCTCAATGATTAGACGATATCCACTGCATCTTCCACTTCTCTCAGCTCCATCGCTATCTTCACTACGACACCCACATCATTGATTGGGGATTGTTGGATATCGACGATGATGCAACATTCATGGAATGGCTAGTGGAGATCTAGGATCATTAGGATAAAGTGATGTGAGGATGGGACATTCATCTAGTTCATGTTTTGTGGAGGCATGGTGTCTTGGAAGAGAGTACTTGGGAGTATGAGATGTACATGCATGCCCAATACCCAAAGTTGTTTTGAGATTTTTTTTTCTTTCCATGATTTGTTTTTTCTTGATGATGTAATGTTTGAAATCTTGTTGGTTGTAAAATGTAAATTCTATTTTTTTGATATGTGATTAAATATTCAAGCATATAAATATGGAAAAACATGATTCCAAATCAATGCACGTTACACTTTGAAATGTTTTAAACCATGCGGGTGAGTCAGTGCTGCCCAAAGAAGATAATATCATAACATTGGAAATGAAATTACTCTATTTTAATACTTGGGGCCTTGGTTGTGTGTTGGTTGTTGTTATATTTGGATTGGGCCTTTTGGGGGATGAAAAGGTTCTGTGGTTGGTTATGTGTAAGGGATATGGTTTGTACTTAGCAGGGTGGAAGCTAAAGTGGTGCAGTTACATATGACACATGGTGGGTATTTCTGTTTGGTTGGTGTTGTGTTATTGTTTGGGGTGTAGTGAAATACTTGAGATGTATCTTTAGTATTGGTCATTTGGATCTATTTCATCTTTCAATCTAGGTTAGTTTTGAAATATCACATGCGAGAATAGTTTGAGGGGTATCTGATGCAATGGTTCAGACCTTACGAACCATTACTTTGATGGAATTTTGGTGAAAATGCTTCTACAGGAGATCCTGAGAATTTTAGAGGGTGATAAGAGGATAAAAAGATATAAAATATAACTAACAATAGTTCTATGATATAGAACTTTGGTTTTATCATGGAGGGAGGCCACTATGGAATAGGAGGGATGACTACAACATAACATGAGGTTAGAGGTGTTTTTGAGGCTAATGCTTATTTGAGGATAACTATGGTGTAGATATTGGAGACCCCATAGAGGTGAGTGTTTTTATAGGAGGATATGGCATGAATAACCCTGATGTAGTGTGGAGTCCTGGGGTCAGTTTTCAATGGGTTTTTCAATTTTGGAACCGCTATGCAGTGGAGTAGGGTCAACAGCATTTCCCTTTTATCAACTATTGGGGGTATGTGGCATAGTGTCCACCGATGAGCCATGGTGTCACCCATATTTTATAGGATTTATAGTGTGTTAATATTCATTAATACCAAAATTCAATTTGACCATCAGGGTTGTGGTATAGTGAGGGGTGGTGCACTATAGTTCCCTTAGTTTATAAGTAATTGCGACATGGTTTGGGTGGATATGATGTGGTCCTATTTTTATCATCTTGGGTATAAAATAAAAATCCCCTCAAACTACAACACTTATTATTTGTTTCTCTCATTTTATGAGCAAACCAAGTGCGTCCCAAGGATCAATTTCGACCCTGGATTCACAAGATTGATCCATGGGGGTTTTAGTATGTTTTTTCCCAATTTTTATTATTTTCCTCACTATTTGTTGTCAAGGAGAGGTTGGTGCTAAGGGAAAACTATTGGTTTTGGTTTTTTTTATAAGAAGTGATTTGGGTTGATGTGTCTAAGGATGGTAGAGGTTTCCTCCTTCATTGTGGTGTTCGGTGGTGGCATTTCTCTTATTTTAATCTTGCACAATAAATTCAAAAGCTTCATTTAAGATAGGGATTCATTTGTTTCTATCCCAGTCTATCATGTGGGATGGGTATACTCTTTTTATCTCTTAGAAATGTGGTTACATATAGCTTAAAAAAATAAATTAATTATTTTAAGAGTAATTGAAGGGGAAGGGGAATAAAATTACAATTTTTTACATTTTGATATTGTTGTTTGATATTGGGAATTGTATTGGATAAATGGACCACTTAAAATCATGGTTGTTGGGGATCTTTTCTTACGTTGTATTTGTGATTATGGAATCCATGTTGTGTGATTTTTATTGTGAAACTATCTTGATTAAATGGTTAACCACTTATACTTGACTAATAAATTGGTTTCACTTAGATACATGGTTTTTGTGATAATACCCTTAAAAGTAAAGGGAAATGTGATTAAATATCCCCTTGAATGAATTTGAAAAATGTTACATGAATGTGATGTGGATGTGTTATTATATGTTGATGTGATGTGTGTTGTGTTGTGGTAGTGATGTGGGTTGGAGATGGATTATTTTTGTGCTGTGGGGGAGAATGTGATGAGTAGAGTGACCATGCTATGGGGTGTTTGTGATGGAAAGGTGGAAGTTGTGATAAGGAACTGTATGTGGCTGTAATTTTCTGGTGATTTGTTGGATATTGGCATGAGGATGGTGAGGATGTTATTGTTGGGATATTTTGTTTTTCTTGTTTTGTGAGGTTGGATTTGTGTTAGATGCCCAGGTAGTATTGTAATTAAATAATACTATTGAAATTGAAATGGCATGAGCTGGTTTGGTAAATGGGATGGAGCTGGTTATAAATGAATGAGTAAAAATGGGATATAAAATAAATGGGTTAAATGAATGTAATTTTTTGGTAATATGAATCTATAAATTTTCCTAAATTTAGTAATAGAATTAAATGTAAAATCTAGCTTGTTTTGTGGTGTTATGCATTTTAGTGGCGGTAATAAAAGCGGGTAACTAATTTGGTTAGTTCCTTATTTTTGGACCCATAGGATAGGTTTGTGTGTGGATATTATGTATACATTTTATTTTAAGTTGATTTTATATACGCACCCTACCCATGTTGAGTACGACATGATAACACCCATATATATATATATATATATATACATGGTGGTATCTTTACCAACATTCCAGTGTTCACAATGGATGGATAGCTACACCCATTTTACCATTCTCTCTTCTAAGAGATGTTTATATGCATGAGATGTGATGGCCATAAGTCAAAAATGAACCATTGAGATATGGTTTTTGATTGGTGGATGAGGTGTCTTCAAATGGGATGTGTTCTGATGAGATAAATTTTTGTGGGAGTCATGCATGGTAGAAAGTGGGCACATGGTTGATGTCCTTAATGTTCAAGATACCCTAATACTTTGGATATGTGGATGTGATATGGTTTGGTGGCCCATATTTCTAATGGTGAAATGTGATGTGACCATACTATGGGGTGATGAGATGTGATGTGATTATAATGTGGGGCTGTGGAATGTGACATATGGAAGATATGGGAGCACCAGGACATACAACGTTGGGGTGTGAGAGAGGAAAATAAGATGGATAGAGGTGCATGACACTATTTTATCGATATGATTAATACTATATTATTTTTATTTGATGCGTTATTTGGTGAGAAAGCTATGGTGCGGTGGTTATTGGTTAGTTAATCTGCTTAGGTATTGTTGGTTCTGCTGTTTGATCACTGGTGCATTAATATACTTCTAGCACATGTGCATCAGACTTTGGTTCTCCTAATAAGTATAATTTTATATTTACCCTTTGTATATAAAACTATTTTTAGGTTTCTAGGAGGATTATGTGGACCATACTAGACATTAATCTCTTTGACTTTTATACTATTGATGTATGACTGCATTAGTTATTGATTTTGGGTATTTTCTTTTGGATAATTTTATCTGTATCTATTTTATATACATGAATTGTGGGATGGTTTTGGTTTCTTTTATATTATGTCATTACATGGAGTTTATTTATCTCTAATATCCTATCTCCCAATCCTATATATTTTATTGAGGGAAATTCCTCCCATATTGAGATTTATACACCCTCGGTGCTAGTTACCAACCTGAGGTCTACTGGAGGTGGGACTCATGGGTCATTATATCTCTTTCTTTATTTTGGTATATTTAGAGGGAGGGGTTCATGATACTATAAGGCTCAAAATTCATTAATAATATAGGACAATATGTACCCTTTTATAAGTCAGGGGGATGAAAACCATGAAATTACTTATAATATTTAAACAATATATTGCCACTTTCTTCTCTAAGTGGCTCCAAATGGACAAGAATTAAAAAGTAGGATATATAGGGTTGAAATATATAAAAAATAATAATTAGACAATTTTATCTGACAATATTACCCATATCTATTTGTTTAACCCATGATAAACCTATTTTTACATGAACCATGGAAACACATTTTTACTATTTTTACTATTCATTATGACAAAAAATGAAAGTTGCCTCATTATTTTTTTTAAAATTCGTTTTCAAAATATAGAATCTATTTTATAAAATTAAATTTTCATAGTTAAAAAAATTTAATTTTAAAAGAAGTGTAGAAAACACAATGAAAACTTGTTTGTTGAGAAATGCATTTTTAAGCATAAAACTATGTTTACTCTCACCCCTTGCCTAGAAATTACCATTAGCTGAATGTGAATTTTTTTTAGAATATATAATCTAAAAATTTCATTATCATAATTAATCAATTTAATCTCCTGGAAATTCCATGTAATTGTTTTAAATTAAATGGGATTATTTTGAGACCAGACGCTTTAATAACACCTGATTCTGACGCCCGGTGTGCCCGGAATATAATTTTGAACTTTTTTTAATTTCATTTAAGTACAATTGTGAATGATTTTTTCTAAATTTTAAACTGGTGCTCGGATCAAAAATATCAGGGCATCGTTGAACTTAGACTAGTGGGATTCACCTAGAATGAACTTAACTTCCACTGGAAAGGGTTTATCGGAAAAGTTAATTTTTAGACATTTCAGAAAAAATTAAAATAACTTAAAAAGTCATTTTATTTGTTTTTCCCAACCGTTGGGAAGTGTAATGACGTCGTTGCGGTGTAGCGACAAAGCGACTATGAGTTCTATTAAATGAAACTCATTAATGGATCGTAAACATGTAGCGTAACGACATATTAAATGAAGCATAAAAGATATGCTATTTCATATATGAAACAACGTAACGATGAAGCATAACAGAAATTATGTGACATGTTTTCTTTTAATGGGTTAACACATTGGATTAATTAAGATCAAAGGGAAGAATTTCTCTGATGAACCTATGACGAGAATTCTCTCCAATGAAGAATGATGAACGCTGGAGAATCACCAGTGAAATTGACGCACCTCAAAAAATGGGATTAGAGAACGTTGAATGAAAACAAAACTTGAATCCTTGTGGAATGATTGCTTCAATGATGAACTCCAATGAGGTAGGGGTTGCGTTTGTTTTAATTTTCCCTTTCCCCATTCTTCGTTATAAAACAATGAGCGTGGATCAACCCACGAAAAGGTTGATCCACAGATCACTCGTTCTTTTGGGAGGGTACCTTTTTCTTGGGATTTGTGTATAGGGAATGATTAATTGTGATAAAAAATCAAAACATTATCCCATATTTCTAAACCTCTAATGTGGAGGGAGCAGGCCAACATGAACAAGGCTCGTGCCCCTCCGCCTTGTGAGTTTTTGTGCATTCTTCATGGCTGCATCTTAGAAATTGCGTTAAGGAAGATTTGAGGCCATCGAAGGGAATATTGAATCCCCAGAAGTCTGTAGGTGCAAGTAGCGTGAAGAAAGGACCACCGGGGAATACCCGGTGGTCCGCAGAAGTATCCACCAGAACGCCGTCGGTAATGGGTAGGTGGCGGTGTACCACGACAGCGGACCGCGGAGTTGTGGCAGGAGCTGTTGGTAGCAGGCCGGTGGATGGAGGACAGGGGATGAGGCCCTCATCCATGTCAGTGGAGTGCACTGCAGTGCTAGGTTCTAGCACACGGTCCCTCAACCGCATGCAGGTTGAAGGTGCAGTCGGTAATGATCGACCGTGTGGTGCACAAGAAGGATGCCATTGGGGTGTCCGGCTAGAGGGTGGGCGTGACCCATGTCCAAATGGGTTGGGCCGGGTCATACCTGGGCTAGATCTGGGTTGGGTCGGTGGATCCTGGGTTGGGTTGGTGGACCCCGGGCCATGTTTGGTCGGGTCAGTCTGACCGAACCCAAACCTGACCGACCCCTTTTTATAAAAACAACTATAACTTTTAAACCGAGCGTTCAATTGATGATCCATTTGTGGATTTGGAACCATTGCAATGAGGTGGTTCTTTTAGAATACTCTATGAGGCATTAATGTAAGTTTTAATACGATTAATGTATTTAGGAGAAGTTTCTCCCCGAATTAAGCGCACAACGTGTGGAGATCCTATGACTGAGTGAGACCTGAAGACTGCTGAAAATAGACCTTGTGTAGATTAGCTACAATGACCTAGTGGAAAGCAGCTCTGTGTGACCTGATAGGCCCACAGTGGGTAGCGATCCTGTGTGGTTTAGTAGACCCATGATACTCATCAATAAGAAGTACCTCAGTACGATGGCCAAAGTGGGAAGAGACTCTGTGTGACCAGGCAGACACATGGTGGGGATCAGAACTGTGTGACCCATCATACCCATAGTACTTATTAGGGATGAGTTCCATATTAGTTCTAGGCTAGTGGGAAGTGGCTCTATGTAACCCAATAGAATCATGGTGGGGAGAAGTTCTATGTGACCCAACATACCCATGGTATTAATCAGGGAGGAGTACCCCAGTAGCCCAAGGTGTTCAGTGATATGACTGATTATCTTATTTTCCTACTCTATATTATACCTGGTGTGAGTTGTCTTGCTTCGTGATCAAGCTTCATGATCATGTTTCATGGTTTTCTTGCGCATTACATTGTGGTATTTCCTTATTGGTTTGGGATCCCTACTAAGTATTTTGTTACTCACCCCTGAATGGGATTTGCCCAGATGTGTTGTGTCTAGTGCATATGACCGACAAATTGGTGGAGGACATGGTTCCCCTAGACCAAGTGGTACCCAGTGAGATCAGGTAGGCGAGATGTGCTTCAATATATTCCATCAGCTGCTCTATAATTACCCATCAGGTGGGGTTTTTAGCAGACTACTTTCCATCGATCTTGTACTTTCTCTTATTGCAGTTCTATTTTTTTGAGTTTGTATTCTAGACCAATTACTTTCAGTTATAACTTTACACCCAATGATATTTTAGTAGTATGCATTTCCTCTTTTCCAGTTATCTTGGGATGTGGTTGTATGTGTGTGTATACAGGTACTCATGAAAATGATTCCCACTTGTAGGTTGACGCCTTCGGTGCTAGTTTCCAACCCCTGCCTTTCAGGAGGTGGGCTTGGGAGAGTCACGAAATAGGCCCCAGGGGATGGGTCATGAAAAATTTTCATCATAGGTGGCCAGTTCTACCTCAAAGTCTAGGGGTCTGTTGTTTTGTTTTTGAGTTACAATGTTAAATGTTTCGAGTTTGACTTTCAGATTCGGTGAGTCCAATGTTAGTGCGTCAACCGACGTATCCTTACACTAGGACCTTGAATTCTACTTTTCGACTCTATAGATAAAAACACTAGTTGTATTCATCATATAGGAATTGTATGTTTCCTCATGTTCTTCTTAAATTAAATTCACCTCACCAGGTATAATCTATTGACCATGGTACATCTTGATCTATATCAGGATTCCTCCACATAGACAACCATCTAGGATTTTGATGCATGACCGTGAGGACAACCCCCCTAGCGGTGAGGCGTCAGTTTAGGGACCAGTTCTAGTGATGGCCCCACTGGGTGGCATACTAGAGTTTTCACCACCCTTTGATTGATAGTTACTACTGGCGTTACAAGTAAAGGATGCACGTAGGCTCAGTTCCTTTAATGAGTTCCATAGATAGAGACCTCCCAGGTTCAAGGGATTGATTGATCTTAAGGTCACTAAGGACTGGCTGGAGGCAGTGACGCGAGTCTTCCTCTTAGTGAGGATGCCACTCAACCATATGGAAATCTTATATACGATTCTTCTTCAAGGATTGATAGGGATATGGTGGAGCCTAACAATTCAGACTCATAATGAGGCAACCCTCTCCTGGGTTGACTTCGAAAAACTTTTCTCGGAGGAGTTCATCCTCGTAACCTTGCACTTAGTGCACATATATATGATTCTTCACCTACATCAGAGAATCATGTCAGTGTTTTAGTACCCTGTGAGGTTCAAATACTTCCCTATACTCTATAGATATGGTGTGGGAGCCTTTATTTAGGTCCCATACCTTTGAGTAGGGACTCATATGGGAGATCAGGGCGTCAATGATTTCTCTCAGCATCCTCACTCAGGCTGGAGTGCTAGAGAGAGATGTAATATTAGAGAACTTCCTCATAGAGTAGGCACTGATGGTGGGAGGTACCACTGGAAAAAGGAAGCAGAGTCTTCAGAAGTGAGCAGCAGCCAACAGGCGCGGGGACCCATGAGGGTCAGATATTTAAGGGGACAACCCATAGACTTAGGGTCGATAGTGCAGGGCTCCCAGAGTAGAGGGAGTCCACAGGAATCCAAGCTGTGTTTCACATGTGTCATGTAGAGACACATGGGTTGTGATAGCCCGACCCGCCAAACATACGGTTGAGGGACTGTTGAAGCAGAGGCATAGGTTCGAGCAAGGAGGTCCACAGGGTGGTAGACGTGGCAGGGGATCTAGACGAGCAGTAGGCGGTGGGTGGCAGTTCAAGTTACTACCTTCACTACCCCTAGGTGGTCCACCACGACCTCCAGGAGTAGGTGGACAAGGCATGCTCAGCTTCAAGCGGTGGTGGCCTATGACCACTGTGCTCTAGAGATGATTAGAGGTACGATATGTGTATTATGCACCTTAGCTGCAGATCTTATAAACATATGTGTCGATCACTCTTTTCATTCCACGTACCTCGTTCGAGTCTTGAAGATTTGATGGAGTCATTAGATAAATCCTTACTATTAGAGACTCCTACGGGAGGGGATTCGATGATTCCACCTTGGTTCTGGCAATGTGATATTACTCTTGGAGGTGATATGTAATAATCCAGTTCTTTTTTTATGGTACATGTCTTATTTTTTCCTTTTCTTTTTATGTTTTTTGAGAGAAAAGGGGGAAACTTGGGTAGTGTTGGAAATTTACAGGTAACAAGATGTGTACTCCCAAGTACACGTCATATGTATGTTTGGCATGTACTGACTGCCTGCTGACTTAGTACATTCCGTGTTGTGACTATGTAAAAATAATCTACTACACGACATGTAGTGTTCTTTAACACACTATGTATTTTACTTTCCACATACCGAATGAATACTAGTCGTGTTTTGAATCGTGTGATGCGTCTAAGCCATGTGATAACCTAAAAAACTATGTAAGTTGGAGTAAAAAAAAGATATTACACATCATATAGTCCTTAATACATATCATGTAATTTTATTTTTATTCATTTGTATGGGAGAGAATCACGTCTCATTTCCAAAAACATCTTCTTTTTCCTTTTTTCGGAATATGACTCTCTAGGAGGCCGAGAACATTTCTTCTGCTAGATTGTTCATCTGACATCCATTCTTCAATATGTTGATGGCTGCAGGATCACAATAGGAAGGCTAAACCCACACACCCTATTCAGTTATTTTTCCTTCATCTCACACTTTGTGGTTTCCATCCAAGCATAATTTCAATAATTAGATAGAAATATAGATCTACGAATATTGGCTTCGAATTAGAGATCAATATCAGATGTGCCTACATCTACGAGTCTAGGGTAGGTTGTGTATACCTTGTTTTTTTGTTTTCGTGGTCATTTAGGGGATGAATATTTTTAGCGCAACATTGGGTATTGAGAAATACCCATGTTTATTTATATTTAATTGATTGTGCACCTTATGGGATGCCATTGGGAATTCCCTTACCTTGTTATGCTTGAGATATGATGGGTTAGAGGTCATTTCTCACTTGGGGCATTTATCCTGAGGGTACCAAAATGATTATAATTTATTTTTTTGATTAAAATAATGAGTTTAAACTGTTTAAGAATGATTAAGTTATTAGAGGCTCTCATGACCTTAATGCTGGTATGAGACATCACATGGCCTGCACAATTCTACTATTTAAATTGTTTTTCCTATTTAAAGTGATTATTTTGAAATATATATGGGATGATTGATATTTCATATGCTAGAACCTTTGGTTTGTGTTGGGAAAGAACCAGATATTCTTGAGTTATTTTGATCACAGGTTGGGATTAGTCCAAATTATATGGGTGGTTTGACCACAGGATTGAGAGTCATGGACGTCGAATTGAGGAAATGTCACTATCAGGTTGGGCATGTCCCGTGTTACTTGGATGAAAAATCCCTCAGATCCAGAGTGACATGGTTTTAGGGGAATGAGGTGCCAGCGGGTTTGTGTCATGGATTCTAAATTTTCTAATTATTGCTCACCTATTGTTTGGGTTGTGTGCACACAGGTAGTCTATGTGATGAGGTGGTTTTGACTGCTTGTGTAGGAAGAGACCCATGTAGTTGTGGTTAGGTGATTATGGTTGGGGGTGACTTTCGTGGAAGCCACGTGAAAGGTGAAGATCCTTCAGATTGTTTGGGTGTGACTTCGGGATGTCAGTACTTGAGACACGAGGTGTCAAGGGTCCATGGGACCAGGTTACTATTTCTTGGACGTGCCTCTGAGACGTTGGTACTTGAGACACGAGGTGTTAGGGGTCAATGGGACCAAGTTACTGTTACTTGGGTGTTCCTATGAGATATCAGTACTTGAGACATGAGGTGTCAGGAGGCACATGGTGCTGGGTAACTATTTCTTTGGCGTGCCTTCAGGACATCAGTACTTGATACACGTAGTGTTAGGAGGCACATGGTGCTGGGTTACGTGACTGGGATTCCGTCATTGGCCGAAGCAGTTGAAACTTTTTGGTGGATGCTGAGCACCATTTGAGTTTTTATTTGTTTAGGCGTCATGTTTTTTACTTTCCTTATAAATTAATGCCAACTTAAACACTCATACTAGGTATGCACTATTGGGTGGTATCCAATTAAGATTCATCTCACACCCTACACGGGCCCTTTGGGACGTGTGTAGACTTTATGGATTTATGTGTAGGAAATAGATCAGCTTCCAGAGCTGTATCATAGTAGCTATTTCATAGAGATGGTATAGACCTTGAGGGAATGTCTAGATGGAGTTTACTTTTTTTTTTATTTCTTTCCTATATCAACATGCTTACATTATTTCATAGCTACTATTGGTTATCCATGGGTACCATTATTTATTGACATTTATGACCAACTGTATATTCATGCTTGGTTTGTTTAGTAGTTACAAGTGATTTTCTGCATGTTGTTCTTTTTACTTTTGATTTCACTTGATTATATATTTATTCTTCTATTTTTCTTTCTTTGGATATGCTTCCTATATGCGGGTATGGTTCGAGTCTGCTGAGTTTTTATTACAACTGAATATTTTATTATTTTTCTTATACCAGTACCATATTTTCCTCCAAGAGTGTATAGGCTCCCCACTATAACTTTTTACACCCTCAATGCTAGTCGGAAGCCTTTGGAATTTAGAGAGGTACGCCTAAGGTCAGTAACACCCAACCTGTTTGGGTGGCTGTTTAGGTCAGGATTTTACAAAGTGGTATCAAAAGTAGGTTGTTATTTACTAGGATTTAGTAGAATCTTTTACTGACTACTAATGAGATCGAGACTACTTTTTATTTCTGCTACTTTACTATTTGAGATATGGTAGACTGGAGAAAGGTTGTTATTGGAACTAGGTTTCTAGCTTGTTCTTGGGTTCCTGCAGCCCCAGGTATGAGGGATGGACCATGTTACCATGGGAGGGAATTTCTATTTTTATTTTTCTCAAATTACTGTTTATATTATTTCCACCTTAATGGGTTACTTGGTGTTTGATATTATTGGTTGTGATATGTGATCCTTGAACCGGTGCGGTATGGGAGAGTTGTACCTTGGACCAGTATGGAAAGGAGTGATTGTATGGATTTTTATAGGCACCTTTTAAGGGTATTTCAATTTTATAACTGCACATATACTTTGTGAAGTAATAATACCACGTTAATAATATCAATTTCCACGCTATAGATGCTTTTGAAATGTGAAAGGTGAAATTCCTTATAGAATTTCTTTTTTATTGCAATGTAGTATGCCATGATTTGAATTATATAAAATTTCATATGGAATGAGATTTGGGCATAGATCGTATAAGAGTAGAAAGATACTATCACTGAGGTGATGTTGATCATCAGGATTGGGTGTCCTGGATATCGGATTAAGGAAGTGTAGTTGTCAAGATTAGGTGACTTGGTCATCAGTTTGAGGCAATGATGGTTTTCAAGATGAGAATTTCCCAAGGAAATTTTGATATTTGGCTCTGTTGAGGGTGGGTAAGGAGTCCATGAGGCCAAGATGCTATGTGGAATGGTTGCAGTGGGGGGATAGTAAGGGTAGTTGTTATGCGGAGCCTCTTTAATGTTTTCCTTATCTGTATTATATATATATTGTTGTATATGTTAAATGTATGACCATTTATGGTATTCAACATGTTCCTTCTATATGGATTGATGGAACGTCAGGTGGGTGATGGTACACTGTCGCAGGAGCATGATCTGGTTAAGACACCCGAGGGACAGGCAGAGCATGAGCCTCAAGTATAGGCTCAGGGACATGATCAAGTTTAGGATCCAGTACAGGTCGAGCTGTAGCCAGGTTTAGCAGTGTTCAGGATGTGTCTTGATGAGAATCTCGGATCTAGTATAGTACGTGTCTTGCAGGGGATTTATAGAGGCACGTAGGGTACAGATCCCTTGATGGCATATCTGACACGAGATTTCCAGTTGTAGCACCCACCACTTTTTCATGGTGAGGGTGGTCCACATGTTGTTGGAAACTGGGTAGAGAGCATACATATGATCTTTGAGAAACTTGAGACACCTCCAGGGCATAGGGTCATGTTGGAAATGTACATGCTGAGAGGACCATCAAATAATTGGTGGAATGTGTTGGTTCAGTCTCGTAGACATGAATGACTGGCATGGATGGACTTCGAGGATAGGTTTGTTGAGCACTTTTTCTTGGAGATGCTGAGGGCAGAGAGATCTTGGGAGTTCTTGAGCCTAAAAAAGGGTGACATTTCGGACATGGACTATGCATCTACCTTTACTAATATATCTCATTTTGTACCAGGTATGGTAAGCGATGACACCTCAAG
Source organism: Viscum album (assembly GCA_963277665.1). NCBI lineage: Eukaryota > Viridiplantae > Streptophyta > Magnoliopsida > Santalales > Viscaceae > Viscum > Viscum album. The sequence continues at coordinate 1,564,849,199 of OY728150.1, forward strand.
GGTGATTCACTTTCAAGATGGATTATGACATGCCATTATAGTGCAGATAAACATCTTCAGGTTAGAATCATTCTCAGAGGTAGTGAATCAGGCACTCATATCCGAGGGAAACTTGACGGACCAATCCTATTTGATCTAGTCAACAACTTCAGGTGATGGTTCATATAGCAAGAAGCGAGGTTGGGATGAGTTCCAGTAGGGAATTCAGGCCAATGACCCAGCTTGACCGCCTCATGGAAGTTAATCAGTGATCTTCTTTTAGTGTGTGTCACGACCCCCTCCCACCAAAGATTCCCCTCCTGAGCTGGCAATGGTGAAAGGGAGATAATGACCCCCTGAGTCCTGCCTCCAGTAGGCCCTAGAGTGGAGACTAGCACCAAGGGTATGAGTTTTTACAAATATGGGATGCATCACCCTTTTTATTATTATTTAAGATCGGGAAATAGAATAAGTCAAACACAAAAAGAAAAAGAAACAAGTAAATAAACCCAAACCAATCCCACATGCATGTTTAAATAGTTCTGAAACAAAGTACAAGTACGAGAAATCTCAAAAGTACAATACCAAAAGAAACAAGAGTACAACAAACTGCAAAAAATCCAACTGTCCCGAATAGTAGGGTCCCACACGGCCCTAGTAGTCCTCCTGGAAACCTAAAAGTAAATGTAGGGTGAGAATACAAGTATACTCAGTAAGGAAACCAAAAGTTCTCATGCACAAGTGGGGAGACACCCTAATGTCCCATGAGAACAACAGAAGAAACCAAAACCTATCAAGGAATTATATCCACCAACCTCACCATCCACGCTCACCAAAACACAAAACAACAGGTAGTAGTATATAAGAACAAGAGTATTGGGTACCCCACACCATTTCCCCCTACTATTTAGCTTCTCTTCCTAACAGCGAATGTCCTGAAGCTACCACACTCTTCCTGCTCGTACACACCTGGGCCTCACAACCACACATCCCGCCCGCACACACCTGGGCCTCACAGCCACATATCCCACCCGCACACACCTAGGCCTCACAGCCACATATCCTGCCCACACACACCTGGGCCTCACATCCACATATCCCTCCCACACACACCTGGGCATCACAACCACATATCCTTCCCACCCACACCTGGGCCTCATCCCGAAGATTATTGGGAAAAAGTAAACCTGCCCAAAGAGTCTTGGGCGAAAACCACCCCAATCGAAACCTACCTGAAGAGTCTTAGGTGTAAGGTTGCCTCAAGCCATCACAACCTATTGAATAAGGAGCAGTAAGGAGCTAGTAACTAATGGGAAAACACCCTCTCCCATGAAATGAGAGTGTTTGGAACTAAGTGCTCAACATGGGTGGGGTGCGACAAAACACAAGGATACAAATATATATATGTATACCAAACACACAGCAGAACCTATGGCTTCTAAACAGAGAAACTGAGCATGTGCCTCGACACTGCTACTACGAAGCATGCATAAAACAAACAACCCCAACCCCATTTGGGTTTTCATGTTTCAACAGAATTAGTTTATTAGTTCCTTAACTAATGGGAAATTATTCACAACCAACCATATCAATCGTTCTTAAAACCTATCCCTACCATCCTCAAATCAGGTTAGGAAAACACAAGAAACACAAACAAGTACCTTATTATTTACCAACCAACCCCATTAATCATTATTCCCATTCCATTACCATGCCCCACCATTCATTAACTCTTCCACTTTTATTTATTATTCACAACCAATAGTTCGTTCACATTCAAACCCATCCCTGCAGCCCCACTGCAAACTACCATAACCACAAACACACTGAAACCCATACATCATCATCCCTTGATACCATTTATCGCAGCCCCACTAACCTTCACCATCATAGCATTCACACCAACCGACAACCAATCCAACCGCATCCCCGCTGCTCACCTGATCTACAACAACCCACAAAACACCCCCTTTACATAAATAAACCCTAACCAGCACCCACATGTTTATTATTTCAGTTTTTTTCAACTGGGGTGATCACACAAGGGTTCTTGTTATTCATTTAATCTGCAAACTTTACGTGATTAACCAATTCCCACATTCTACAAAGTTTCCATCCCTAACCGATCTAGAAAGATACAACAGCAATTAATTGCTCAAGCAAAGGCCCCCAACGACTGTGATTTTCAGTAGGCATAATCCTATTCAATTCACAATATAACAATAAGATAAACAAAGATAAACATAACAACTTCCCCATCACTATTCTCTAAGCCAGTTAATATCTTCATTAAACTGGTTCAACTATGTCTCGTGAAAGCAAGAGGACACCCATCCCGCATGATGCACAATTTAGAGAGACGAAGGTAAGATCCCTACCTTAATAGGTTCTGATCACAACGCTCCCCCAGATCAGCTTTAGAAGACGTCTGTCGGCGCCCTTCGCTTATGGAAAAACCCAGAAAAACCTCCTTGGGTGGAATATGGGAAGTAAAGGCTGAGGGGAATCAACAGATCCAAGCTCAGAAGTTCTTCCTCGTTGTTACGATCTCGTGGCTACTGACAGATCATAAATCGGAGCTCGGACAAAGAAGTTATGGAAGAAAAGAGCCTTGGAGTCTTTTGTGAGAGCTCTGCTCGAAGGAATGTGGAGGAGAGGGATGCTTTGAGAAGGAGGAGAGTCACCCCTCATTTTATAGGCGAGAAAACTAAATTACACGACAGGTACTTTATAGTACACGGTGTTTACTCGGTTATTTCACATGGTCGCCACGCGGCTTCCATCACGGCATTCAACGCGGCACGCAGTCATTGACTGGTCAACACACGGTTTGAAGGTAACACAAATGCAGGGAGACACTACACGGTGTGTAGTATGATATACATGGAGTGCACTCATTTATTTCACACGGCAATGATACAACTTCAACACAGTACACGACTGTTGACTGGTCAACAAATGGTTTGAGGGTAACCTGTACGCGGGGAGACACTACACGGCATGTAGGATGGGATACATAGTGTGTACTCTATTATTTCACATGACAAGGACACGACTTCAACATGGGGTATACTCGGCGAGGTGGTACATGGCGTGTATTCACACTACACGACGTGTAGTTACAAAATTCTAAAAAGTGTGGGAAAAGTCCATTTTATCATCCAGAACACTTCATGACCTTCTTTTCGACAAAGGAATGGGCCGGAGAGGTCTGGGCCATTACATCAGATTCCTCTTAAAACATTATCATCCCCGAGAATTGAAAATCCAACATAGAGGAACTCAACAAGATACCTCTTAGGGCTCTCGTTATAACAGGAACCCATCCAACAACCCTAATCATATGTGTTATGAATTCCTTCTCCTAGGTCGAGATATTATCCGCTTTAGGCGGCACTGACTCGCCTGCATGGATTTAATCGCATCCTCATTAACGAGTCTCGATTAAGAATTGGGTCTTCCCACTTCCATACATTTGGATTTTTCAACTTGCACTACCCCCAACACCGTACAAGAAACACACTAGCCGAACACGTGGTTTGGGGAAATTCCTTATCTTATGTCGAGATATTATCTGCTTTAGGTAGCACTGACACACCCGCATGGGTTCAATCGCATCCGCATTAATGCGTCTCAATTAAGGATCAGGTTTTTCCCTTTCCCCACACATCCAGACGTGTTACACACTTCAAGAGAACAAGGAAACAAAAAGTCTCACAACCGACAATCCAAGCATTCCATATATCAATGATACAGAGCATAACATCAAATCAAAGATCAGAAGAACAAAGGAAAACACAATTCAAAACAACTCTGGGTATTGAGCGTGCATCTATGCCTCCTGCTCCCAAGTTCTCTCCTCGAGGTCGCCATGCCTCCACAACACACGAACCAAGGCGATGGTTCATCCACGAAGCACGTTCTCTTTAAGATCCCCAATTTTGACTGGTCGTTCCTCGAAGGTCCCGTCGTCTCCCATATCTAACTCTCCCTAGTCTATAATGTGAGAGTCATCGTGTAAGTACCGACGAAGCTGGGAGACGTGGAAGACTTCATGAACCTTCTCTAACTGAGGTGGCATGGCTAGCTGAAATGCCACCTTGCCAACTCACCTCATCACCTCAAAAGGTTTGATGAACCTAGGGGAGAGATTACTCCCTTTCCCAACCCTCTGCTCCCCCTGACGAGGGGAAACCTTCAAGAACACATGATCCCCCACCTTGAAATTCAAGGGCCTACTCCGGTGATCAGCATAAGACTTCTGTTGGTCTTGATCCGCTTTCATCCTCTCACACACAAGATGGACTTTCTCTCTGGTGCTTTGTACCACCTCTGGCCCAAGAGTGTTGTACCTCTCGAACCCCTCGAGGTTTGATTTTCATGATCACAATCACCCTCTTATGTTTCTAACATTGTGTTTTAAGTGTTTGTGTTGATAGGCATTTGATTGCCAAGAAGTTGACCAAGGAAGAGGCAGAAATGGACTGAAATTCAGTCCACCGGCCGACCGGTGGCTTCACCACCGGCCAGCCGGTGGCACCCAGACTCAAGGGGTAGCTACTGCCACCGGTCGACCTGTGGCACCCAGCACAAATAGTGAGACCTACTGTCTTTCCACCGGCCAGCCGGTGGCTCCTCCACCGGTCGACCGGTGGGGCCTGGACCAACCTCCTTCTCAACATCCAAGGCACCGGCCAACCGGTGGCCCATCCACCGGTCAGCCGGTGGAGCCAAGTCTCGAAATCTCCCAATTTCCTCAAGCACCGGCCAGCCGGTGGGCCTGCACCGGCCAGCCGGTGGACACAGTCAAACTAGCCGTTGGGCTGTTGACCAGCCTGTCCACTTGGCTCCCAACGGCTCTTTTAGCCTCTCCAACGGCTCCGAAGCCTCCCCAAGGGTTTCATGCCTATAAATAAAGGCCAAGGAAGCCCCGAACATCTACCGGAACTATACGGAAGCCCACGGACACGTTGTTCATCATTTGGCGTACCTCCGGCGACTTCCTTCAAAGGAACCTCAATAGCTCCAACAACTTCCACATCCAAGGAGCTCCACTCAAGAAGCTTGGGAGTGCACGTCTTCAACTCCATTCAACCTTTGGCGCCCAAGTCTTCCCAATCACGGTTTTTCTTGTATATTTTATTTTGAGCTTAAAATTGGGTTTGTGCTTACAAACCCCAAACTTTTCTCATCCCCTCTTTCTTTGGGTTCTCACACCACCACTAAGGTGTGAAGAGGTTTTCTCAAGCTTTTCCTTTAAAAGGCTTGTGTCTCGGTGAGCTAGTCTTCACCCGTAAAAAGACTAGTGGGTTATTGCTTAACCATTAAAAGCATTGGGTTCTTGCTTAACCAATAAAAGCAAGCTGTAATAGGTCCTAGTGCTACCTCAAAGCCTAGTGGGTTTCTTGCTAAAACCATTGAAAAGCAAGCGGTAGGAATCTCTCAACGGTTGAGTTGGGAGCGGAGACGTAGGCCGGGTTTTGGCCGAACTCCGTTATCAATTTTGTGTGTCTTGCCTCTTTATTTCCGCTGCATTCCTTACTTTGATTTTAATTTGTTAATCTTTTTTAAAAGGCAATTCACCCCCCCTCTTGCCATCATTCCCTCCTTGGGGTATTCTTCCGACCCAACATTTGGTATCAGAGGACGTATTTGAATAATTCCCTAAACCGGTTTCAAATTAAAGATCCTATTTTTTTGATGGCTTCTACCGCTTCTTCCTCTCAATCCCCCGAAGGACATTCTTTGGATCGTGCTCCATTCTTTGATGGAGCCGATTATACTTTTTGGAAAACCCGCATGTCAACTTTTCTTAAAAGCATTAGCTATCCTATTTATAAAATTGTTATGCAAGGATTTTCCCTCTCCTCTCCCGATGAGTCTAAATGGACCCCCAATGACATTGCTTTTTTTGAGCTTGATGGGAAAGCCATGAACGCTCTTCATTGTGGTCTTGACCGTAATGTTTTTAATTGTATTTCTTCTTGCACTACTTCTTACGATCTTTGGAAATTTTTAGAACTAACCTATGAAGGTACTAGCGAGACTCAAAATCAAGAACCCGCTCAAAATCTAGAACCCGCTCAAAAGCAAGAACCCGATGCAAAATCCGTACCCGCTTGCCCACTTCACAAGAAAAGGGCCAAGAAAAAGAAGGGAAAGAAGAAGGCTTCAAAGGCATCTTGGAGTGATAGCTCCTCCTTCTCCTCCTTCTCCTCAAGCGACCAAGGTAAAAAATGCTTAATGGCAAATCATGAGGTATCATCTTCCGACTCTTCTTCCCCGTCTTCTAGTTCTTCTAATTCTTTCAATCATTTGTCATATGAAGAACTCCAACACGTTAGAGATCAATTAGAAAATGGTTTTCATGAACTTTCTTCAAAATTTGTCGCTTTGAAAAAGAATTTCAAAAAACTCTCCTCTGAAAAAGAACAACTTCTCAAAGAGAAGGAGGAGTTGACCCTTAAAATCCAAAACCTCCCGGATATTGATTCCATGGAATCAACCATCAAGGACCTTAGAGAATCCTTAGCCAAGTTCACCCAAGGTGAACAAAATTTTTCCAAACTCTTAGGTTCTCAACGAGTATCTAGAACCACCAATGGACTTGGCTACACCAATATAGCTTCCTCCTCCCATGCACCAACTGTTTTTGTAAGGGGGAGCTCTAGTTTTAAATTTTGTAACTATTGCAAAAAACCCGGGCACATGATATATGAATGTAATTGCAAAAACGCCCGGTATGGTAGGCCCAAATCGATTTTTTATTCGGATGAATTCTATATGAGAAGACCCGCTACAAGGCAAGTGTGGATTGAAAAATCCCTCTTAGCGAGTCTCTCCGGGCCTAAAATTGTCTCTTTTCAAAATCCCTCTCCCCGATGATTCATTGTTTTTATTTAGAGGGAGTTAGGATCTTTTAGCCTTGTTGTGTATTCAAATTTTTCAAACTCAACTCTTGGTTTCAATTCTTTCAATTCAAAATTTTCTATTAAATTTTCATTTCTAAATTTCCAACAGTTGGTATCGAATTCTTTTTCATTTCAAAACTTTCAATTCAAACTGTTATTCAATTTTCAATTCTAATTTCATTTGGTTTCAAATTTAAAATTTCAATTGATTTTTGATTCAAAACTTTCAATTCAAAATTTGATTCAAATTTTCATTTAATTTCCAAAATTTCAATTGATTTTCAAATCTCAATTTTTTTTTTCAAATCTTGATTTTCAATGTTTCCCTCAATCAAGTTTTATGCCCCACGCTATTTTGATAATCACAAAGGGGGAGAATTTTCTTGATTGATTGGGGGAGAATGGGAGAATCCTTTTTCATCATGCTTTGCATTTCCTTTTAATTTCATTTTTACTTTAATTGTTTTGGTGATTGTGATCATCAAAATAGGGGGAGATTGTTGTACCTCTCGAACCCCTCGAGGTTTGATTTTCATGATCACAATCACCCTCTTATGTTTCTAACATTGTGTTTTAAGTGTTTGTGTTGATAGGCATTTGATTGCCAAGAAGTTGACCAAGGAAGAGGCAGAAATGGACTGAAATTCAGTCCACCGGCCGACCGGTGGCTTCACCACCGGCCAGCCGGTGGCACCCAGACTCAAGGGGTAGCTACTGCCTCCCCACCGGTCGACCGGTGGCTCTGCCACCGGTCGACCTGTGGCACCCAGCACAAATAGTGAGACCTACTGTCTTTCCACCGGCCAGCCGGTGGCTCCTCCACCGGTCGACCGGTGGGGCCTGGACCAACCTCCTTCTCAACATCCAAGGCACCGGCCAACCGGTGGCCCATCCACCGGTCAGCCGGTGGAGCCAAGTCTCGAAATCTCCCAATTTCCTCAAGCACCGGCCAGCCGGTGGGCCTGCACCGGCCAGCCGGTGGACACAGTCAAACTAGCCGTTGGGCTGTTGACCAGCCTGTCCACTTGGCTCCCAACGGCTCTTTTAGCCTCTCCAACGGCTCCGAAGCCTCCCCAAGGGTTTCATGCCTATAAATAAAGGCCAAGGAAGCCCCGAACATCTACCGGAACTATACGGAAGCCCACGGACACGTTGTTCATCATTTGGCGTACCTCCGGCGACTTCCTTCAAAGGAACCTCAATAGCTCCAACAACTTCCACATCCAAGGAGCTCCACTCAAGAAGCTTGGGAGTGCACGTCTTCAACTCCATTCAACCTTTGGCGCCCAAGTCTTCCCAATCACGGTTTTTCTTGTATATTTTATTTTGAGCTTAAAATTGGGTTTGTGCTTACAAACCCCAAACTTTTCTCATCCCCTCTTTCTTTGGGTTCTCACACCACCACTAAGGTGTGAAGAGGTTTTCTCAAGCTTTTCCTTTAAAAGGCTTGTGTCTCGGTGAGCTAGTCTTCACCCGTAAAAAGACTAGTGGGTTATTGCTTAACCATTAAAAGCATTGGGTTCTTGCTTAACCAATAAAAGCAAGCTGTAATAGGTCCTAGTGCTACCTCAAAGCCTAGTGGGTTTCTTGCTAAAACCATTGAAAAGCAAGCGGTAGGAATCTCTCAACGGTTGAGTTGGGAGCGGAGACGTAGGCCGGGTTTTGGCCGAACTCCGTTATCAATTTTGTGTGTCTTGCCTCTTTATTTCCGCTGCATTCCTTACTTTGATTTTAATTTGTTAATCTTTTTTAAAAGGCAATTCACCCCCCCTCTTGCCATCATTCCCTCCTTGGGGTATTCTTCCGACCCAACATTTGGTATCAGAGGACGTATTTGAATAATTCCCTAAACCGGTTTCAAATTAAAGATCCTATTTTTTTGATGGCTTCTACCGCTTCTTCCTCTCAATCCCCCGAAGGACATTCTTTGGATCGTGCTCCATTCTTTGATGGAGCCGATTATACTTTTTGGAAAACCCGCATGTCAACTTTTCTTAAAAGCATTAGCTATCCTATTTATAAAATTGTTATGCAAGGATTTTCCCTCTCCTCTCCCGATGAGTCTAAATGGACCCCCAATGACATTGCTTTTTTTGAGCTTGATGGGAAAGCCATGAACGCTCTTCATTGTGGTCTTGACCGTAATGTTTTTAATTGTATTTCTTCTTGCACTACTTCTTACGATCTTTGGAAATTTTTAGAACTAACCTATGAAGGTACTAGCGAGACTCAAAATCAAGAACCCGCTCAAAATCTAGAACCCGCTCAAAAGCAAGAACCCGATGCAAAATCCGTACCCGCTTGCCCACTTCACAAGAAAAGGGCCAAGAAAAAGAAGGGAAAGAAGAAGGCTTCAAAGGCATCTTGGAGTGATAGCTCCTCCTTCTCCTCCTTCTCCTCAAGCGACCAAGGTAAAAAATGCTTAATGGCAAATCATGAGGTATCATCTTCCGACTCTTCTTCCCCGTCTTCTAGTTCTTCTAATTCTTTCAATCATTTGTCATATGAAGAACTCCAACACGTTAGAGATCAATTAGAAAATGGTTTTCATGAACTTTCTTCAAAATTTGTCGCTTTGAAAAAGAATTTCAAAAAACTCTCCTCTGAAAAAGAACAACTTCTCAAAGAGAAGGAGGAGTTGACCCTTAAAATCCAAAACCTCCCGGATATTGATTCCATGGAATCAACCATCAAGGACCTTAGAGAATCCTTAGCCAAGTTCACCCAAGGTGAACAAAATTTGTCCAAACTCTTAGGTTCTCAACGAGTATCTAGAACCACCAATGGACTTGGCTACACCAATATAGCTTCCTCCTCCCATGCACCAACTGTTTTTGTAAGGGGGAGCTCTAGTTTTAAATTTTGTAACTATTGCAAAAAACCCGGGCACATGATATATGAATGTAATTGCAAAAACGCCCGGTATGGTAGGCCCAAATCGATTTTTTATTCGGATGAATTCTATAGGAGAAGACCCGCTACAAGGCAAGTGTGGATTGAAAAATCCCTCTTAGCGAGTCTCTCCGGGCCTAAAATTGTCTCTTTTCAAAATCCCTCTCCCCGATGATTCATTGTTTTTATTTAGAGGGAGTTAGGATCTTTTAGCCTTGTTGTGTATTCAAATTTTTCAAACTCAACTCTTGGTTTCAATTCTTTCAATTCAAAATTTTCTATTAAATTTTCATTTCTAAATTTCCAACAGTTGGTATCGAATTCTTTTTCATTTCAAAACTTTCAATTCAAACTGTTATTCAATTTTCAATTCTAATTTCATTTGGTTTCAAATTTAAAATTTCAATTGATTTTTGATTCAAAACTTTCAATTCAAAATTTGATTCAAATTTTCATTTAATTTCCAAAATTTCAATTGATTTTCAAATCTCAATTTTTTTTTTCAAATCTTGATTTTCAATGTTTCCCTCAATCAAGTTTTATGCCCCACGCTATTTTGATAATCACAAAGGGGGAGAATTTTCTTGATTGATTGGGGGAGAATGGGAGAATCCTTTTTCATCATGCTTTGCATTTCCTTTTAATTTCATTTTTACTTTAATTGTTTTGGTGATTGTGATCATCAAAATAGGGGGAGATTGTTGTACCTCTCGAACCCCTCGAGGTTTGATTTTCATGATCACAATCACCCTCTTATGTTTCTAACATTGTGTTTTAAGTGTTTGTGTTGATAGGCATTTGATTGCCAAGAAGTTGACCAAGGAAGAGGCAGAAATGGACTGAAATTCAGTCCACCGGCCGACCGGTGGCTTCACCACCGGCCAGCCGGTGGCACCCAGACTCAAGGGGTAGCTACTGCCTCCCCACCGGTCGACCGGTGGCTCTGCCACCGGTCGACCTGTGGCACCCAGCACAAATAGTGAGACCTACTGTCTTTCCACCGGCCAGCCGGTGGCTCCTCCACCGGTCGACCGGTGGGGCCTGGACCAACCTCCTTCTCAACATCCAAGGCACCGGCCAACCGGTGGCCCATCCACCGGTCAGCCGGTGGAGCCAAGTCTCGAAATCTCCCAATTTCCTCAAGCACCGGCCAGCCGGTGGGCCTGCACCGGCCAGCCGGTGGACACAGTCAAACTAGCCGTTGGGCTGTTGACCAGCCTGTCCACTTGGCTCCCAACGGCTCTTTTAGCCTCTCCAACGGCTCCGAAGCCTCCCCAAGGGTTTCATGCCTATAAATAAAGGCCAAGGAAGCCCCGAACATCTACCGGAACTATACGGAAGCCCACGGACACGTTGTTCATCATTTGGCGTACCTCCGGCGACTTCCTTCAAAGGAACCTCAATAGCTCCAACAACTTCCACATCCAAGGAGCTCCACTCAAGAAGCTTGGGAGTGCACGTCTTCAACTCCATTCAACCTTTGGCGCCCAAGTCTTCCCAATCACGGTTTTTCTTGTATATTTTATTTTGAGCTTAAAATTGGGTTTGTGCTTACAAACCCCAAACTTTTCTCATCCCCTCTTTCTTTGGGTTCTCACACCACCACTAAGGTGTGAAGAGGTTTTCTCAAGCTTTTCCTTTAAAAGGCTTGTGTCTCGGTGAGCTAGTCTTCACCCGTAAAAAGACTAGTGGGTTATTGCTTAACCATTAAAAGTATTGGGTTCTTGCTTAACCAATAAAAGCAAGCTGTAATAGGTCCTAGTGCTACCTCAAAGCCTAGTGGGTTTCTTGCTAAAACCATTGAAAAGCAAGCGGTAGGAATCTCTCAACGGTTGAGTTGGGAGCGGAGACGTAGGCCGGGTTTTGGCCGAACTCCGTTATCAATTTTGTGTGTCTTGCCTCTTTATTTCCGCTGCATTCCTTACTTTGATTTTAATTTGTTAATCTTTTTTAAAAGGCAATTCACCCCCCCTCTTGCCATCATTCCCTCCTTGGGGTATTCTTCCGACCCAACATTTGGTATCAGAGGACGTATTTGAATAATTCCCTAAACCGGTTTCAAATTAAAGATCCTATTTTTTTGATGGCTTCTACCGCTTCTTCCTCTCAATCCCCCGAAGGACATTCTTTGGATCGTGCTCCATTCTTTGATGGAGCCGATTATACTTTTTGGAAAACCCGCATGTCAACTTTTCTTAAAAGCATTAGCTATCCTATTTATAAAATTGTTATGCAAGGATTTTCCCTCTCCTCTCCCGATGAGTCTAAATGGACCCCCAATGACATTGCTTTTTTTGAGCTTGATGGGAAAGCCATGAACGCTCTTCATTGTGGTCTTGACCGTAATGTTTTTAATTGTATTTCTTCTTGCACTACTTCTTACGATCTTTGGAAATTTTTAGAACTAACCTATGAAGGTACTAGCGAGACTCAAAATCAAGAACCCGCTCAAAATCTAGAACCCGCTCAAAAGCAAGAACCCGATGCAAAATCCGTACCCGCTTGCCCACTTCACAAGAAAAGGGCCAAGAAAAAGAAGGGAAAGAAGAAGGCTTCAAAGGCATCTTGGAGTGATAGCTCCTCCTTCTCCTCCTTCTCCTCAAGCGACCAAGGTAAAAAATGCTTAATGGCAAATCATGAGGTATCATCTTCCGACTCTTCTTCCCCGTCTTCTAGTTCTTCTAATTCTTTCAATCATTTGTCATATGAAGAACTCCAACACGTTAGAGATCAATTAGAAAATGGTTTTCATGAACTTTCTTCAAAATTTGTCGCTTTGAAAAAGAATTTCAAAAAACTCTCCTCTGAAAAAGAACAACTTCTCAAAGAGAAGGAGGAGTTGACCCTTAAAATCCAAAACCTCCCGGATATTGATTCCATGGAATCAACCATCAAGGACCTTAGAGAATCCTTAGCCAAGTTCACCCAAGGTGAACAAAATTTGTCCAAACTCTTAGGTTCTCAACGAGTATCTAGAACCACCAATGGACTTGGCTACACCAATATAGCTTCCTCCTCCCATGCACCAACTGTTTTTGTAAGGGGGAGCTCTAGTTTTAAATTTTGTAACTATTGCAAAAAACCCGGGCACATGATATATGAATGTAATTGCAAAAACGCCCGGTATGGTAGGCCCAAATCGATTTTTTATTCGGATGAATTCTATAGGAGAAGACCCGCTACAAGGCAAGTGTGGATTGAAAAATCCCTCTTAGCGAGTCTCTCCGGGCCTAAAATTGTCTCTTTTCAAAATCCCTCTCCCCGATGATTCATTGTTTTTATTTAGAGGGAGTTAGGATCTTTTAGCCTTGTTGTGTATTCAAATTTTTCAAACTCAACTCTTGGTTTCAATTCTTTCAATTCAAAATTTTCTATTAAATTTTCATTTCTAAATTTCCAACAGTTGGTATCGAATTCTTTTTCATTTCAAAACTTTCAATTCAAACTGTTATTCAATTTTCAATTCTAATTTCATTTGGTTTCAAATTTAAAATTTCAATTGATTTTTGATTCAAAACTTTCAATTCAAAATTTGATTCAAATTTTCATTTAATTTCCAAAATTTCAATTGATTTTCAAATCTCAATTTTTTTTTTCAAATCTTGATTTTCAATGTTTCCCTCAATCAAGTTTTATGCCCCACGCTATTTTGATAATCACAAAGGGGGAGAATTTTCTTGATTGATTGGGGGAGAATGGGAGAATCCTTTTTCATCATGCTTTGCATTTCCTTTTAATTTCATTTTTACTTTAATTGTTTTGGTGATTGTGATCATCAAAATAGGGGGAGATTGTTGTACCTCTCGAACCCCTCGAGGTTTGATTTTCATGATCACAATCACCCTCTTATGTTTCTAACATTGTGTTTTAAGTGTTTGTGTTGATAGGCATTTGATTGCCAAGAAGTTGACCAAGGAAGAGGCAGAAATGGACTGAAATTCAGTCCACCGGCCGACCGGTGGCTTCACCACCGGCCAGCCGGTGGCACCCAGACTCAAGGGGTAGCTACTGCCTCCCCACCGGTCGACCGGTGGCTCTGCCACCGGTCGACCTGTGGCACCCAGCACAAATAGTGAGACCTACTGTCTTTCCACCGGCCAGCCGGTGGCTCCTCCACCGGTCGACCGATGGGGCCTGGACCAACCTCCTTCTCAACATCCAAGGCACCGGCCAACCGGTGGCCCATCCACCGGTCAGCCGGTGGAGCCAAGTCTCGAAATCTCCCAATTTCCTCAAGCACCGGCCAGCCGATGGGCCTGCACCGTCCAGCCGGTGGACACAGTCAAACTAGCCGTTGGGCTGTTGACCAGCCTGTCCACTTGGCTCCCAACGGCTCTTTTAGCCTCTCCAACGGCTCCGAAGCCTCCCCAAGGGTTTCATGCCTATAAATAAAGGCCAAGGAAGCCCCGAACATCTACCGGAACTATACGGAAGCCCACGGACACGTTGTTCATCATTTGGCGTACCTCCGGCGACTTCCTTCAAAGGAACCTCAATAGCTCCAACAACTTCCACATCCAAGGAGCTCCACTCAAGAAGCTTGGGAGTGCACGTCTTCAACTCCATTCAACCTTTGGCGCCCAAGTCTTCCCAATCATGGTTTTTCTTGTATATTTTATTTTGAGCTTAAAATTGGGTTTGTGCTTACAAACCCCAAACTTTTCTCATCCCCTCTTTCTTTGGGTTCTCACACCACCACTAAGGTGTGAAGAGGTTTTCTCAAGCTTTTCCTTTAAAAGGCTTGTGTCTCGGTGAGCTAGTCTTCACCCGTAAAAAGACTAGTGGGTTATTGCTTAACCATTAAAAGCATTGGGTTCTTGCTTAACCAATAAAAGCAAGCTGTAATAGGTCCTAGTGCTACCTCAAAGCCTAGTGGGTTTCTTGCTAAAACCATTGAAAAGCAAGCGGTAGGAATCTCTCAACGGTTGAGTTGGGAGCGGAGACGTAGGCCGGGTTTTGGCCGAACTCCGTTATCAATTTTGTGTGTCTTGCCTCTTTATTTCCGCTGCATTCCTTACTTTGATTTTAATTTGTTAATCTTTTTTAAAAGGCAATTCACCCCCCTCTTGCCATCATTCCCTCCTTGGGGTATTCTTCCGACCCAACATTTGGTATCAGAGGACGTATTTGAATAATTCCCTAAACCGGTTTCAAATTAAAGATCCTATTTTTTTGATGGCTTCTACCGCTTCTTCCTCTCAATCCCCCGAAGGACATTCTTTGGATCGTGCTCCATTCTTTGATGGAGCCGATTATACTTTTTGGAAAACCCGCATGTCAACTTTTCTTAAAAGCATTAGCTATCCTATTTATAAAATTGTTATGCAAGGATTTTCCCTCTCCTCTCCCGATGAGTCTAAATGGACCCCCAATGACATTGCTTTTTTTGAGCTTGATGGGAAAGCCATGAACGCTCTTCATTGTGGTCTTGACCGTAATGTTTTTAATTGTATTTCTTCTTGCACTACTTCTTACGATCTTTGGAAATTTTTAGAACTAACCTATGAAGGTACTAGCGAGACTCAAAATCAAGAACCCGCTCAAAATCTAGAACCCGCTCAAAAGCAAGAACCCGATGCAAAATCCGTACCCGCTTGCCCACTTCACAAGAAAAGGGCCAAGAAAAAGAAGGGAAAGAAGAAGGCTTCAAAGGCATCTTGGAGTGATAGCTCCTCCTTCTCCTCCTTCTCCTCAAGCGACCAAGGTAAAAAATGCTTAATGGCAAATCATGAGGTATCATCTTCCGACTCTTCTTCCCCGTCTTCTAGTTCTTCTAATTCTTTCAATCATTTGTCATATGAAGAACTCCAACACGTTAGAGATCAATTAGAAAATGGTTTTCATGAACTTTCTTCAAAATTTGTCGCTTTGAAAAAGAATTTCAAAAAACTCTCCTCTGAAAAAGAACAACTTCTCAAAGAGAAGGAGGAGTTGACCCTTAAAATCCAAAACCTCCCGGATATTGATTCCATGGAATCAACCATCAAGGACCTTAGAGAATCCTTAGCCAAGTTCACCCAAGGTGAACAAAATTTGTCCAAACTCTTAGGTTCTCAACGAGTATCTAGAACCACCAATGGACTTGGCTACACCAATATAGCTTCCTCCTCCCATGCACCAACTGTTTTTGTAAGGGGGAGCTCTAGTTTTAAATTTTGTAACTATTGCAAAAAACCCGGGCACATGATATATGAATGTAATTGCAAAAACGCCCGGTATGGTAGGCCCAAATCGATTTTTTATTCGGATGAATTCTATAGGAGAAGACCCGCTACAAGGCAAGTGTGGATTGAAAAATCCCTCTTAGCGAGTCTCTCCGGGCCTAAAATTGTCTCTTTTCAAAATCCCTCTCCCCGATGATTCATTGTTTTTATTTAGAGGGAGTTAGGATCTTTTAGCCTTGTTGTGTATTCAAATTTTTCAAACTCAACTCTTGGTTTCAATTCTTTCAATTCAAAATTTTCTATTAAATTTTCATTTCTAAATTTCCAACAGTTGGTATCGAATTCTTTTTCATTTCAAAACTTTCAATTCAAACTGTTATTCAATTTTCAATTCTAATTTCATTTGGTTTCAAATTTAAAATTTCAATTGATTTTTGATTCAAAACTTTCAATTCAAAATTTGATTCAAATTTTCATTTAATTTCCAAAATTTCAATTGATTTTCAAATCTCAATTTTTTTTTTCAAATCTTGATTTTCAATGTTTCCCTCAATCAAGTTTTATGCCCCACGCTATTTTGATAATCACAAAGGGGGAGAATTTTCTTGATTGATTGGGGGAGAATGGGAGAATCCTTTTTCATCATGCTTTGCATTTCCTTTTAATTTCATTTTTACTTTAATTGTTTTGGTGATTGTGATCATCAAAATAGGGGGAGATTGTTGTACCTCTCGAACCCCTCGAGGTTTGATTTTCATGATCACAATCACCCTCTTATGTTTCTAACATTGTGTTTTAAGTGTTTGTGTTGATAGGCATTTGATTGCCAAGAAGTTGACCAAGGAAGAGGCAGAAATGGACTGAAATTCAGTCCACCGGCCGACCGGTGGCTTCACCACCGGCCAGCCGGTGGCACCCAGACTCAAGGGGTAGCTACTGCCTCCCCACCGGTCGACCGGTGGCTCTGCCACCGGTCGACCTGTGGCACCCAGCACAAATAGTGAGACCTACTGTCTTTCCACCGGCCAGCCGGTGGCTCCTCCACCGGTCGACCGGTGGGGCCTGGACCAACCTCCTTCTCAACATCCAAGGCACCGGCCAACCGGTGGCCCATCCACTGGTCAGCCGGTGGAGCCAAGTCTCGAAATCTCCCAATTTCCTCAAGCACCGGCCAGCCGGTGGGCCTGCACCGGCCAGCCGGTGGACACAGTCAAACTAGCCGTTGGGCTGTTGACCAGCCTGTCCACTTGGCTCCCAACGGCTCTTTTAGCCTCTCCAACGGCTCCGAAGCCTCCCCAAGGGTTTCATGCCTATAAATAAAGGCCAAGGAAGCCCCGAACATCTACCGGAACTATACGGAAGCCCACGGACACGTTGTTCATCATTTGGCGTACCTCCGGCGACTTCCTTCAAAGGAACCTCAATAGCTCCAACAACTTCCACATCCAAGGAGCTCCACTCAAGAAGCTTGGGAGTGCACGTCTTCAACTCCATTCAACCTTTGGCGCCCAAGTCTTCCCAATCACGGTTTTTCTTGTATATTTTATTTTGAGCTTAAAATTGGGTTTGTGCTTACAAACCCCAAACTTTTCTCATCCCCTCTTTCTTTGGGTTCTCACACCACCACTAAGGTGTGAAGAGGTTTTCTCAAGCTTTTCCTTTAAAAGGCTTGTGTCTCGGTGAGCTAGTCTTCACCCGTAAAAAGACTAGTGGGTTATTGCTTAACCATTAAAAGCATTGGGTTCTTGCTTAACCAATAAAAGCAAGCTGTAATAGGTCCTAGTGCTACCTCAAAGCCTAGTGGGTTTCTTGCTAAAACCATTGAAAAGCAAGCGGTAGGAATCTCTCAACGGTTGAGTTGGGAGCGGAGACGTAGGCCGGGTTTTGGCCGAACTCCGTTATCAATTTTGTGTGTCTTGCCTCTTTATTTCCGCTGCATTCCTTACTTTGATTTTAATTTGTTAATCTTTTTTAAAAGGCAATTCACCCCCCCTCTTGCCATCATTCCCTCCTTGGGGTATTCTTCCGACCCAACATTTGGTATCAGAGGACGTATTTGAATAATTCCCTAAACCGGTTTCAAATTAAAGATCCTATTTTTTTGATGGCTTCTACCGCTTCTTCCTCTCAATCCCCCGAAGGACATTCTTTGGATCGTGCTCCATTCTTTGATGGAGCCGATTATACTTTTTGGAAAACCCGCATGTCAACTTTTCTTAAAAGCATTAGCTATCCTATTTATAAAATTGTTATGCAAGGATTTTCCCTCTCCTCTCCCGATGAGTCTAAATGGACCCCCAATGACATTGCTTTTTTTGAGCTTGATGGGAAAGCCATGAACGCTCTTCATTGTGGTCTTGACCGTAATGTTTTTAATTGTATTTCTTCTTGCACTACTTCTTACGATCTTTGGAAATTTTTAGAACTAACCTATGAAGGTACTAGCGAGACTCAAAATCAAGAACCCGCTCAAAATCTAGAACCCGCTCAAAAGCAAGAACCCGATGCAAAATCCGTACCCGCTTGCCCACTTCACAAGAAAAGGGCCAAGAAAAAGAAGGGAAAGAAGAAGGCTTCAAAGGCATCTTGGAGTGATAGCTCCTCCTTCTCCTCCTTCTCCTCAAGCGACCAAGGTAAAAAATGCTTAATGGCAAATCATGAGGTATCATCTTCCGACTCTTCTTCCCCGTCTTCTAGTTCTTCTAATTCTTTCAATCATTTGTCATATGAAGAACTCCAACACGTTAGAGATCAATTAGAAAATGGTTTTCATGAACTTTCTTCAAAATTTGTCGCTTTGAAAAAGAATTTCAAAAAACTCTCCTCTGAAAAAGAACAACTTCTCAAAGAGAAGGAGGAGTTGACCCTTAAAATCCAAAACCTCCCGGATATTGATTCCATGGAATCAACCATCAAGGACCTTAGAGAATCCTTAGCCAAGTTCACCCAAGGTGAACAAAATTTGTCCAAACTCTTAGGTTCTCAACGAGTATCTAGAACCACCAATGGACTTGGCTACACCAATATAGCTTCCTCCTCCCATGCACCAACTGT
The DNA here is from genome assembly GCA_963277665.1 of Viscum album. Lineage (NCBI taxonomy): Eukaryota > Viridiplantae > Streptophyta > Magnoliopsida > Santalales > Viscaceae > Viscum > Viscum album. The sequence continues at coordinate 1,564,868,199 of OY728150.1, forward strand.
TTTTGTAAGGGGGAGCTCTAGTTTTAAATTTTGTAACTATTGCAAAAAACCCGGGCACATGATATATGAATGTAATTGCAAAAACGCCCGGTATGGTAGGCCCAAATCGATTTTTTATTCGGATGAATTCTATAGGAGAAGACCCGCTACAAGGCAAGTGTGGATTGAAAAATCCCTCTTAGCGAGTCTCTCCGGGCCTAAAATTGTCTCTTTTCAAAATCCCTCTCCCCGATGATTCATTGTTTTTATTTAGAGGGAGTTAGGATCTTTTAGCCTTGTTGTGTATTCAAATTTTTCAAACTCAACTCTTGGTTTCAATTCTTTCAATTCAAAATTTTCTATTAAATTTTCATTTCTAAATTTCCAACAGTTGGTATCGAATTCTTTTTCATTTCAAAACTTTCAATTCAAACTGTTATTCAATTTTCAATTCTAATTTCATTTGGTTTCAAATTTAAAATTTCAATTGATTTTTGATTCAAAACTTTCAATTCAAAATTTGATTCAAATTTTCATTTAATTTCCAAAATTTCAATTGATTTTCAAATCTCAATTTTTTTTTTCAAATCTTGATTTTCAATGTTTCCCTCAATCAAGTTTTATGCCCCACGCTATTTTGATAATCACAAAGGGGGAGAATTTTCTTGATTGATTGGGGGAGAATGGGAGAATCCTTTTTCATCATGCTTTGCATTTCCTTTTAATTTCATTTTTACTTTAATTGTTTTGGTGATTGTGATCATCAAAATAGGGGGAGATTGTTGTACCTCTCGAACCCCTCGAGGTTTGATTTTCATGATCACAATCACCCTCTTATGTTTCTAACATTGTGTTTTAAGTGTTTGTGTTGATAGGCATTTGATTGCCAAGAAGTTGACCAAGGAAGAGGCAGAAATGGACTGAAATTCAGTCCACCGGCCGACCGGTGGCTTCACCACCGGCCAGCCGGTGGCACCCAGACTCAAGGGGTAGCTACTGCCTCCCCACCGGTCGACCGGTGGCTCTGCCACCGGTCGACCTGTGGCACCCAGCACAAATAGTGAGACCTACTGTCTTTCCACCGGCCAGCCGGTGGCTCCTCCACCGGTCGACCGGTGGGGCCTGGACCAACCTCCTTCTCAACATCCAAGGCACCGGCCAACCGGTGGCCCATCCACCGGTCAGCCGGTGGAGCCAAGTCTCGAAATCTCCCAATTTCCTCAAGCACCGGCCAGCCGGTGGGCCTGCACCGGCCAGCCGGTGGACACAGTCAAACTAGCCGTTGGGCTGTTGACCAGCCTGTCCACTTGGCTCCCAACGGCTCTTTTAGCCTCTCCAACGGCTCCGAAGCCTCCCCAAGGGTTTCATGCCTATAAATAAAGGCCAAGGAAGCCCCGAACATCTACCGGAACTATACGGAAGCCCACGGACACGTTGTTCATCATTTGGCGTACCTCCGGCGACTTCCTTCAAAGGAACCTCAATAGCTCCAACAACTTCCACATCCAAGGAGCTCCACTCAAGAAGCTTGGGAGTGCACGTCTTCAACTCCATTCAACCTTTGGCGCCCAAGTCTTCCCAATCACGGTTTTTCTTGTATATTTTATTTTGAGCTTAAAATTGGGTTTGTGCTTACAAACCCCAAACTTTTCTCATCCCCTCTTTCTTTGGGTTCTCACACCACCACTAAGGTGTGAAGAGGTTTTCTCAAGCTTTTCCTTTAAAAGGCTTGTGTCTCGGTGAGCTAGTCTTCACCCGTAAAAAGACTAGTGGGTTATTGCTTAACCATTAAAAGCATTGGGTTCTTGCTTAACCAATAAAAGCAAGCTGTAATAGGTCCTAGTGCTACCTCAAAGCCTAGTGGGTTTCTTGCTAAAACCATTGAAAAGCAAGCGGTAGGAATCTCTCAACGGTTGAGTTGGGAGCGGAGACGTAGGCCGGGTTTTGGCCGAACTCCGTTATCAATTTTGTGTGTCTTGCCTCTTTATTTCCGCTGCATTCCTTACTTTGATTTTAATTTGTTAATCTTTTTTAAAAGGCAATTCACCCCCCCTCTTGCCATCATTCCCTCCTTGGGGTATTCTTCCGACCCAACAAAGAGCACCTGTCTCACCAACCTCTGCCCAACAAATGGGTGAACGACATGATCTTCCATACAAAGCCTCAAACGGTGCCATGTAAATAGTAGAGTGGAAGTTGTTGTTGTAGGAAAACTATACTAAAGGAAAGTGTCGCACCCATGATCCTTAGAAATCCAGAACGCATGCTCGCAACATGTCCTCTAACATCTGGATAGTCTGCTCTATCTGCCCATCGGTCTGGGGGTGGAAAGCAGTGCTAAGGTGTAGATGGGTTCCAAAAGCATGTTGTAACCCCCTACAGACTCGTGAGGTAAACCGAGTATCCCGATCTGAGATGATAGTCTTCGGAACTCCAGGAAAACTCACCACCTCATCTACGTACCTCTGTGCTAAGGTACTCACCGGGCCCGACTCCTTAATTGCTAAGAAGTGAGCTGATCTCGTCAATCGATCCACCACTACACAGATAGCATCATAACCACCCTGAGCTCTGGGTAGTCCTGTGACGAAGTCCATTGATATTTCATCCCATTTCCACTCGGGGACATCTAAAGGATGCAACAAACCACTGGGAACACGATGTTCATCCTTTACTTGCCAATACACTAGGCACTTAGCCACAAACTCTGCCACTGCCTGTTTTACCCCAGGCCACCAAAACTGTTCCCTTGGGCCTCGATACATTTTTCAAACTCTTGGATGTACCTCCAAGGATGAGCTATGGAACTCACAAAGAACTCCCTCATGCATTGCCTCCGTAACAGACAACCCTCCATGAAAAAGCATCTGATTTTGGCTGTCCTATGACCATCCTTCTGGAGCGTTTCCCTAATCGATATGATCCCACATCACTTCTACCTCAGAGTCTCCCCACCGAGACTCTTACACCTGCTGCAACAAGGTGGACTGCACTATCATCTGAATCAAACAGTCTCTAACATCCTCTACCCTTGCATCCAAGTGCAAGGCAGTCAACTCTCCCATTGCTCTCCAAGAATCAGCGGATTCCCGAACCACTTCCTTATGCGACTTCCTGCTCAGTGCATCATCCACAACCCTTCCCTTACCTTCAGTGTAAGAGATCTCGAAGTCATATTCTTGGAGAAAATCAACCCATCTCCGCTGTCGTAAGTTCAGGTCACACTGGGAGAAGATATAATGTAAGCTCTTGTGATCTGAGAAGACCACAAAGCGCTCCCCAAAGAGGTAATGTCTCCACAATTTCAGTGTGAACACTATTGATACAGGCTCTAGGTCATGGGTGTCATAGTTTTTCTTGTGAGGGCGCAACTACCTAGACCCATAACAGATCACACCCTTCTTCTGCATCAGTACGCACCCCAAACCAAGTCCAGAAGCATCAAAAAACACCTCATACAATAACCCTTCCTCTAGAAACCTAAGTACGGGAGCACTAACCAACTTCTCCTTCAGGTATTCGAAATATTTCTGGCACTACTCACTCCATAGGAAGACCAGGTTATTCCTAGTCAAAGCTGTCAATGAAGTAGAAACTCGAGATAAGTCTGAAATGAACCTCCGATAATAAACTGCCAACCCCAGTAAACTACAAACTTCTACCACGCTCTTGAGTTCCTCCCAAGAAACAACTTCCTCCACCTTCGACGGGTCCACTTACACTCCATGATGAGACACTACGTGCCCAAGGAAGTGTACTTATTGTGTCAAGAACTTACACTTCGACAATTTCCCATAAAGATGGTGGTGTCGAAGGGCTTCCAAGACTACCCTATGATGCTCAACATGCTCCTCCTCTGATCTCGAGTAGATCAGGATGTCATAGATAAACACAAAGATGAACCGGTCCAGAAACTCTCGGAAGACAAGGTTCATAAGTCCCATGAACATAGTTGGTGCATTCGTAACTCGAAACGGCATCACTACAAACTCGAAGTGCGCATACCTGCACCTGAAAGTTATCTTCGAGATGTCACTTCCCTTTACCCTCAGCTGATGATATCTAAATCTTAGATCAATCTTAGAAAACCAACCTGCTCCGCTCAGCTGGTCGAAGAGATCATCTATCCTTGGAAGGGGGTAATGGTTCTTGACCGTTACCTGATTCAACCTTCGATAGTCTATGCATAGCATGAGACCACCATTTGCATTTTTCATGAAAAAAACTGGAGCACCCTATGGCGACATGATGGGTCGAACAAAGCCCTTCTCCATCAGATCGTCAATCTGAATCCGAAACTCCCACAACTCCGAAGGTGCCATCCGATAAGGGGTCATTGAAATCAGACAGGCACCAGGAGGTAAGTCTATCCCGAAGTCAACGTCACGTTGGGGGGGGGGGGGGTAGAGTCACAACCTCCTCAGGAAAAACATCAAGGAACTCCCCAACAACCTCTAGGACATCCATCATCTCCATATCTACTGAAACCACTGATAACCCACCTAAAAAGGAAAGGATAGGCTTCACATGTCAGCTTCCCACCTGATAGCTCCTCTCGACAACAAAAGATACACGCTGCCCATCCACATTAGAGAACACGACCCTTCTTCGGAAGCAGTCGATAATGGAAATAACAAAAAACAACCAGTCGATGCCTAGGATGACATCATATGGCTGCATTTGTAGAAGAAGAAGGTCCCCACTAGATCGATGCGGTCCCAATGTCAGCCCACATCTTCAGAAAACACAAGATACACTGGTCTGGCCTCCAACTGGTGTACTCATCACCAGGGGTATGAAAAGTCTCTCTACATCTAGACCCAAAGCATGGGCTAGACCGGGTGCAGAAAAGGAGTGAGAAGCTCCTGAATCGAACAAAGCAGAAATGAGAGTACTGAACAAACAAATCATACCTCGCACCACCTCTGGTCCTGCCGGAGCTTCCAACTCTACTGCATGCAACTGTCCACACCTAGATCCTTTACCTCTCTGATGTCGTCCACCTCCCCGATCACACCCTGATCGAGGTCCCTGAGGAGCACCCTGAGGTCAGCCTCCTCCTGTAAAGTTTTTTGTCAGAGGAGTAGGGTCCTGCTGCTACTGGAAGGGTCTCGTTGGAAACTGGTGCTACTGAGGCAAGCACTGAACCTGCCCACCTCCACCTAACTGAGATCGGGTCGGGCATCGACTCTGAATGTGGCTAAAACCTCCACAAGAGAAACACTTCGGTCCTGGGCTCTTGAAAAAGGGATGAGGACCTGAATATCTGAACTGGAACTGTTGGGGACAGCTCCCTACTGGCCTGAATCTGGAAGGTCATGTCGCAGGAGACCTGCTGCTGACTTCCTTCCCCTTCGACGAACCCGGCTGGATCCCCTCTCATGGTGAACCTCCCTGCGAGTGCATCCTCTCTACAACCTCTGCCTTCTTCTGTACTACCAAGTACGTCGGAAGGGTAAAGGGGGTGATAGCATACTGGAACGAAGGACAAAGCGCTTCCTCAAAATGTATCACCCGAGACTCATCATCTAGAAAGAGATCCAGAGTAAAGTGTAGGAGATCCTTGAACTTGATCCTCAATTCTCATACTGACATACTCTGATGCTGGAGGGAGAGTAACTCTGACCTCTTCTCTTCCTTGATCATAGAATAAAGGAATTACTCTCGAAATTTCTTCTCAAAGTCATCCCATGGAACCTCTGCCTTTGACCTCTCCCCAAGGTAGAGCGTTCACCACTGACGTGCCGCACCTCTCAGGTGACTGACTGCTGGGAAACCTAGTACTCCCTCGGAGCACGAATCAAAGTAAAAGCGATCCCTATCCCATCATTCCACCCATCCGTCTCCATATCCGAAGTACTACCCTCGTACTTATTGAGGGTTTGTCGCTGGAAAGAACGGAGAGTCTTCTGCCACTGGCCATCTTCCTCCTCTCTGTCAATCCTCAACTGATCGACTGCCTGAATCTGCTAGGCCTCGGCTGTTTGAGTCACCTGGGGACGACGTCCAGGTGCCATAGTAGTATGATAAACAAAGATTTCCTATTCCCAAGTAGTAAGGAAAATTTCTCAGGGTTTTATTTTATCATTTCTTTTTCAATTCCTTTCCCAAAACACCCAAATCAAGTAAAACAAAAACATGATGATGCATGTACCTTCCCTAGGGTCTCTACCCTGCAATCAATGTAGTCTCACTTGGTTGTTAGGTAGGCTCAGAGTCCTTGCATCGGATCACGGGGGGGCCCTAAAATCCTGTGTCCTAGCCGGTCTTCCCTGGCCTATGTCATGCACCAAGATCAGCCAACCCTGTTGCCCTACCATCCCATGCAATCCTCACTATGACTAACTCCAGTCTCTCTCCTATCTCTCAACCATCAACTCTGATACCATTCTGTCATGAACCCCTCCCACCAAAGATGCCCCTCCTGAGCTGGAAATGGTGAAAGAGAGATAATGACCCCCAAGTCCCGCCTTCAGTAGGCCCCGGAGTGGCGACTAGCACCATGGGTATTAGTTTTTACAAATATGGGATGCATTACCCTTTTTTATTATTATTTAAGATCGAGAAATAGGATGAGTCAAACACCAAAAGAAAAAGGAACAAGTAAATAAACCCAAACCAACCCCACATGCATGTTTAAACAGTTCTGAAACAAAGTACAAGTACAAGAAAGCTCAAAAGTGCAATACCAAAAGAAACAAGAGTACAAAAAACTACAACAACTCCAACTGTCCTGACTATTAGGTTCCCTCACGGCCTTAGAAGTCCTCTTGGAAACTTGAAAGTAAACGTAGGGTGAGCATACAAGTATACTCAGTAAGGAAAACTAAAGCTCTCGTGCACAAGTGGGGAGACATCCTAATGTCTCGTGAGAACAACATAAGAAACCAAACCCTGTCAGAGAATTCTATCCACCCAACCTCACCATCCATGTTCACCAAAACACAAAACAATGGGTAGTAGTATATAAGAACAAGAGTATTGGGTACCCCGCACCATTTCCCCCCATTAGTTAGATGCTCTTCCTAACAGAGAACGTTCTGACCCTACCACACTATTCCTGCCCGAACACACTTGGGCCTCACAACCACACATCCTGCCCGTACACACCTAGGCCTCACAACCACATATCCTGCCCACACACATCTAGGCCTCACAGCCACATATCCCGCTTGCACACACCTGGGCCTCACAACCACATATCCCGCCCGCACACACCTGGGCCTCATCCTGAAGATTCTTGGGAAAAAGTAAACCTACACAAAGCGTATTAGGATAAAAACACCCCAATAGAAACCTACCTGAAGATTCTTAGGTGTAAGTTCTCCTCAAGCCATCACATCCTATGGAAGAAGGAGCGGGAAGGAGCTAGTAACTAAGGGGAAAACACCCTCTCCCATGAAATGGGAGTGTTCGGCACTAAGTTCTCAACATGGGTGGGCTGTGACAAAACACAAAGATACAGATATATATATGTATACCAAACACACATCCCAACCTATGGCCTCTAAATAGAGAAACTGAGCACGTGCCTCGGTACTGCTACTACAAATCATGCATACAAAAAACAACCCCAACCCCATTTGGGTTTTCATGTTTCAACAGAATTATTTTATTAGTTCCTTAACTACTGGGAAATTATCCACAACCAACCATATCAATAATTTGTAAAATATATCCCTGCCATCCATAAATCAAGTTAGGAAAACACAAGCAACAAAAACAAGTCCCTTCTAATTAACCAACCAATCCCATTGATCATTATTCCTATTCCATTACCATACCCCACCATTCATTAACTCTTCCAATTTTATTTATTATTCACTACCCATAGTTCTTTCACATTCAAACCCATCCCTACAGCCTCGCTGCCAACTACCATAACCACAAACACACCGAAACGCGTACATCATCATCCCTTGATACCATTTATCACAGCCCCACTTCCCATCACCAACATAGCATTCCCTCCAACCCACAACTAAGCCAACCACAACCCCGCTTCTCACCCAATCCACAAAAACCCAGAAAACACCCCTTTCACTTAAATAAACCCTAAACAACACCCACATGTTTATTATTTTAGTTTTGTTCAATCAGGGTGTTCACACAAGGGTTCCAGTTATTCATTTAATCAGCCGACTTTACGTGATTAGCCAATTCCGACATTCCAAAAAATTTCCATCCATTAACATTCTAGAAAGATAGGGTAGAAATTAATTTCACAAGCAAAGGCCACCAATGACCATGATTTTTAGTAGGCACAAGCCTATTCAATTCACAATATAACAACAGGATAAACAAAGATAAACATAAAAACTTCCCCATCCCCATTCTTTAAGCCAGTTATTATCTTCATTAAACTGGTTCAAATATGTCTCTTGAAAGAAAGAGGAAAACCATACCGCATGATGCACAATTTAGAGAGACGAAGGTAATATCCCTACCTCATCAAGTTCTGATCACAACTCTCCGCAGATCAACTTTAGAAGACGTCTGTTGGCACCCTTCGCTTCTGAAAAAACCTGGAAAAACAACCTCGGGTGGAAGCTAGGAAGGAAAGGCCAAGGGGAAGAAACAGATCCAAGCTTAGAAGTTCCGCCTCGTCGTTACGATCTCGTGGCCACTGACAGAACATAAATCCGAGCTCAGACGAAGAAGTTATGGAAGAAAAGATTCTTGGAGTCTCTTGGGAGAGCTCTGCTCGAAGGAATGGGGAGGAGAGGGATTCTTTGAAAAGGAGGAGAGGCCCCCCTCCTTTTATTGGAGAGAAAACTAAAGTACATGTAGTGTACTTTATAGTACATGGCGTGTACTCGACCATTTCACACGGTCGCCAAGCGACTTCCAACATGGCATTCATCGTGGAACACAGTCATTGGCTGGTCAACACACGGTTTGAAGGTAACGCGTACACGAGGAGACACTACACGACGTGTATTATGGGCTACATAGTGTGTAATCATTTATTTTACATGGCAAGGAAACGACTTCAACACAGCACACGGCCGTTGACTAGTCAACACACAGTTTGAGGGTAACGCGTACGCCAGGAGACACTACACGATGTATAGGATGGGCTACACAGAGTGTACTCATTTATTTCACACATAAAGGACACGACTTCAACACAGGGTATACCTAGTGAGGTGGTACATGGAGCGTACTCACACTACATGGTGTGTAGTTACAAAATTCTGAAAAGTGTGGGAAAAGTCCATTTTAACCTCCAGAACACATCATGACCTTCTTTTCGAAAAAGGAATGGTCCGGAGAGGTTTGGGCCATTATAGTGTGGGTAGCTAGGGAATGTCAAAACTCCATGTGATAGGCCCCCAAAGGAATTCTAGGCATGAGGATAGGTCCAAAATCTGGAGAGGTTTTGCAGACAACCTTCTCAGACACTCGACAGGCAGGGACCAAGACAGACTGTGGCATCCGAGGTTAGATCTGGATCGGTACCAGGTAATGGTAGCGAAGGTTCATATAATTGTGGAGGACGTGGAAAAGATAGTGGGACCCAGTCATGGGGTCAGTGGCCTATGACTGGTGCAACTGTAGGGAGAACAGACTTTAGGTAGTCTTACATTAGGCTTGGTGCACGCTGTGGAAGCTGCCAAAGGCTGAGCAGGATGGTGAGCCGATTATGGTCAGAGGTATGCTGAGGTCATGCCCATGATTTTATTTTTTTCTATTTGTCATGGAATATTAAGGCATGTCCATTTTTAGTGCATGAGTTTCAATGATTTATGTGGACCGACTAGATGATGGTCAGTGGGATTGGAACCATTTTGGGTGTGTTATTATATATATATATATATATATATATATATGAATGAGGTGATGAGGCATCAGGGAATCATTTGATGTGGGATATTTTAGGTGCCTTTGGAACCAAGGCATCATGGATGTAGGTTACTTGAGGTGCCTTGGAAATCAGGGCATCGATGATGCGGTTGTGATTGAGCTGCAATGAACTGGGTTGTTTTGATCATCCATGGGATGTAGGACCTCGTTGTTCCATGGGTACCATGGGCTTAAGACAGGCGCCGATACTATGTGGAATGTGATTGGGTGTCATGAATGACACAGTATCACTAGATAAGGTGCATGAGTGACGACGCATCATGGGAGGACCTTGGGTTCGGGTAATAGGTTGATGGACCTTGATTGATTTGAGTTTTAGGCCAGAGTTGTTCTGGAATCTTTTGTCACCACTATTAGAAGGGAAATTCAGGATAAATTTCTTTAAGGGGGGAAGTTTGTAAGAACCTAGTTCTTTTTTTTTGATTAACAGGTCTTCTTTTTTCGTTTTCTTTTTACATTTTTTTGAGAAAAAGGGGAAAAACTGGGCAGTTCTGGAAATTTTTAGGTTGCACACTGTGTACTCCCAAGTACACACTGTGTGTATGTTAGGCATGTAATGACCACATAATAACATAGTAAATTCCATGGGGTGACTATGTAAATATAATCTAATACATGGCATGTATTGTTCCTTAACACGTTGTGTATTTTAATTTTTGCGTAGTGACTGAATCATAGCTGTGTGTTAACCCGTGTGATGCATCTAATCCATTTGATGACTTGGAAACCCACGTATGTTGAGTTTGGACAAGTTACTACATGGAATGTATTCCTTAAAAAATGTTGTGTACTTTTATTTTTATTCATTTATATGGGAGAGCGTCACGTCTCGTTTCCGAAAACATCTTCTTCTTCCCCTTTTTCAGACCGTGGCGCTCTGAGAGGATGAGAACGTTTGTTCTCTTAGATTCTTCATTTGATGTCCATTATTTAATCTATCATTGCCTATGGGATTGCATTAGTAATTATAACCCTACACACCCTATTCCGTTCTTGTTCCTTTGTCTCACACGCTGTAGTTTCCATTCAAGCAGAATTGCCAGAATTCGATGGAAATGTAGATCTATGAATATCGGCTTCGAATTAAAGCTTGATATTAGACATGCCTATGTATACGAATCTAATTTAGGTGGTGCATAACCTGTTCTGGGTTTTTGTGGTCATTTATGGGTTGAATCTTTTTAGCACAATGTCAGATATTAAGCGAGACCCATGTTTCCTTATATTGAATTGACCGTATACCTTATGGGATACCATTGGGCATTCCCTTACCTTTTTATGCTTAAGAGAGGCTAGGTTTGAGGCCGTTTATAACTTGGTAAATTTTGGATGAGGGTGCCGAAATGGTTATAATTGATTTGTTTTGATTAAACTATTGAGTTTAAACTGTTTGAGCATGATTAAGTTATTAGAGAATTTCAAGACCTCAATGCTGGTATGGTACAAAATATGGCTAGTGCAATTCAACTTTTTAAATTGTTTTTCCTATTTAAAGTTATTCTTTTGATATATATATATGTGATTATTGACATTACTTATGCTAGAATCTTTGGGTTGTGTTGGGAAAGACCCAGATATTCTTGAGTGATGTTGATCACAGGTTGGGCTTGGCCCAGATTATTTGGGTGGTTTGACCATGGTATTGGGCATCATGAATGTCAGATTGAGGCAGTGTGACTGTCAATTTGGGAATGGACTAGGTTACTTGGATGTCAAGGACATAGTATTCAGAGCAACATGGTCGCAGGGGAACGTGGTGCCAGAGGGGTTGTGGCCTAGTTTCTAAATTTGGTGATTACCGCTCACCCATTGTTTGGGTCATGTGCACAGAGGTAGACTCTGTGATGAGGTGGTTTTGACTGCTCATGTGGGTAGAGGACCCCGTAGTTATGATTAGGTGATTATGGTTGGGGGTGATTTTCATGGAATACACGTGAAAGGTAATGAGCTTTCAGATTGTTTGGGAGTACATTTAGGATGTCGGTACATGAGACACAAGGTGTCAAGGGTCCATGGGACCATGTTACTATTTCCTGGGCATGCCTCTGGGACATTGGTACTTGAGAAATGAGGTGTCAGGAGTCCATGGGGCTAGGTTACTATTACTTGGGTTGTCCTATGGGATGTCGGTACTTGAGACACGAGGTTTTAGGAGGAACATGGTTCCAGATTAATATTTCTTGGGCATGCCTTCAGGACGTTGGTAATTGAGTCATGCGGTTTTAAGAGGCACATGGTTCCAGGTTACATGACTAATATTTCAGCATTGGTCGAAGCAGGTGACACTCCTTAGTGGACAATGAGCACAATTGGAGTTTGTATTTGTTTAGGGATCATGATGTTTACTTTACTTATGAATTTATGTCTGCTTAAACACTCATACTAGGTATGTACCATTGGGTGGTATCCAACTGAGATTCATCTCACACCCTACAAGGGCCCTTCAAGATGCATATAGACTTTATGGATTTACGTGAAGGAAATAGATTTTCTTTAAGAGATGGATCACAGTATCTGTTGCATGGAGATGGTATGGACCTTGAGGTAATTCTTAACTAGAGTTTACTTTGTTTTGATTTATTTACAATATCAACAAGATTAATTTATTTCATAGCTACTGTTTCTTATCCATGGGAACCATTGTTTATTGACATGTATGAATTGCAATGGATGCATGCCTGGTTTGTTTAGTAGTTATAAGTGATGTTCTGTACGCTGTTATTTTTTACTTTCTACTACACTTGTTTATATATTGCTTCTGATATTTTTCTACTTTTGGATATGTTTTTGCTATGCGGGTCTGGTTCAAGTCTGCTAAGTCTTTATTACCACTGCATGTTTTATTATTATGCTCAGAAGCATACCTTATTTTCATCTGAGAGGGTATAGACTCCCCACTATACCTTTTTACACCCTCACTGCTAGTCAGTAGCCTTTTTCGTTTTGGGAGGTGTGCCTAAGGTCAGTAACACCCCACCCATTTAGCACTGTTTGGGTGGCTGTTTGAGTTGGGACATTACATGAGAGCTTCGACTGGGATCTCCTAGTAGCTGTGTCAAGGACTTACGATGTCATCTTGGGCATGGACTGTTTATCTATAGTTCATGCTCATATCAGCTGTATTAGCTGTAGAGTGTGGTGTGTCTGCAAAGATGAGACCAGGTTTTCCTTCACCAGCGAGAAGGGAACTCTTGCATCATAGGATTTAATTTCTTAGAGGAGGGTGTAGCCTATTAATCACTAGTTGACTAGAATGTCCCTTGGTGTAGTGGATGAGAGGAGTCCAAGTTATCTTGTAGTGGTGGGTTAATATAATGACATCTTTCCTAAGGATGTTTTGGGACTACCTTCTTATAGGTAGGTAGACTACTGCATCGACCTATACCCTAGGATGACAGCGATATCCGCACCAACATATGAGATGGCTCCCATGGAGCTTCATGAGTTTTGGGTATATCTGGAGGACTTACTTGATAAGGGATTCGTGAGCTCCATCATTTCACCATGGGCATCCCTATTATTGTTTTCTAAGAAGGAAGACGGGAGCCTGAGGATATGCATGGACTTCCAGTGCCTTAACTAGGTGAACATGTAGAAAAAATATCCACTATCGAGAATTGATTACATATTTGACCAGTTGAAGGCAGCGAGGTGGTTCTCAAAGATAGACCTCAGGTTAGGCTATCACCAGCTTCAGTTATGGGATGGGGATGTACCAAAGACAACCTTCAGATGTTGGTATGGCCACTACGAGTTCTTGGTGATGCCCTTTCACATGACCAATTCCTCAGAACTGTTTATGAGACTCATGAATGGGATCTTCTAGCCTTACCTTGATCATTTCGTGGTGGCCTTCATTGATGACATCTTGGTGTACTCGACATCATAAGTGGAGCGTGCTACACACTTGTGGATAGTCCTATATACACATTGAGAGCAACAGCTTTATAGAAAGCTCTCGACATGATAGTTATGGATTTAGGAGGTCCACTTTCTAAGACACGTCATCTCAAAGGCTGGAGTTGGAGTGGATCCGGTGAAGATAGTGACAGTTTTTTCTTAGGATCCACCCAGGAGCGTGAATGAGGTTCATAGTTTCTTGGTTTTGGCCATATACTACCAAAGATTCATACCTGACTTTTCCAGAGTAACAACACCCTTATCGGCTTTGACATGGAAGTTTAAGCCCTTCATGTGGATAAAAAAGTGCCATTAGAGTTTCCAGGAGCTAAAACATAGACTAATAAGTGCCTCTATCAAGAGACTACAAGAGGAGGGTGATAGGTTTGTAGTTTTCTGTGATGCATTAGGGACCATAATGGGTTGTTTCCTGATGTAGGAGTGAGCGGTGATCACCTATGGCTCACCACAGTTGAGGTCAGATAAATAGAACTACACAACTACACGAACCATGAACCAAAGTTAGTAGCATTGGTATTTTCTTTGAAGATGTGGCGACACTACTTGATGGGTGAACGACTTACCATCTACTCCAACCATAAGAGTCTTAGGTATATCTTCTAATAGGAGGACTTGAACTTTATACAATGGGGATTTATAGAGTTCCTCCAATACTATGACTTTGAGATAGTCTATACTCCTTGGAAGTTGAACATGGTGGAATACGTGCTCAGTAGGACGTCTGGTTTATAACTACTGAGTGAGGCAAAAAAGTAGCTAGCTATGATGAAGTAATCCTTCATGGATTATGATGGATAATCTTACATTTAGTTAATTACTATCAATCCTACACTATTACAGTGATTTTGGGAGGCACAACTTGTGGATGTTGACTGCGAGGCCCAACATGATCAGTTATCCTCAGGTCATGCACCTGATTAATTTTCTATAGATTGGGAGCACATCATTCTTTTCAGAGGATGCACGGTTTTACCAGTGATGTTATGGGAGGAGGTGTTGAGGGATTTCCATACATCCCCATTGGAGGTATATCTTGGTGTGGAAAAGATGTACCAGGACCTCCAACATCTGTACTGGTGGCCTGGGATGAAGGAAGTGTTGGAAAAGTTTGTTTCACTATGCTTTACTTGTCAATAAGTAAAGGATGAGCATCAGGTTCCAGAAATATTGGAACAACCACTTGAGGTACCAGAGTGGAAATTGGATGGTTTATCGATGGCCTTCAGGACATGGTTACCACGCACGTTCGGGGGCCATGATTCTATCTGGGTGATCATTGACCGACTCACCAAGTCATCTCACTTCCTACCCATCTGGGAGTAGGAATCAGTAGAGGGATTGGGATGCCTCTACATCCAAGAGATAGTGCAGCTGCATGGGGTGCCTTCAACGATTGTCTCATAGCGTGATGCTCAGTTTACATCCTAGCCGTGGAAGGGATTACATGAGGTATTAGAGAACCAACTATACTTGAGCATAACCTTTCACCCTCATACAGTTGGTTAGAAGTAGAAGACTATATAGACCAAGGAGGACATGCTTCATTCTTGTGTCCTTGATTTTGATCACAGTTGGGAGGACCACCTGCCACTGGTGGAGTTTTCATACAACAACATATATCACTCCACTATTGGAATGTCACTATTTGAGCCTTTTACGGGTGGCCATGCAGATCACTTATACATTGGAAAAACCCAGAGGAGTCAACACTCATGGGTCTAGAGTTGGTACGGGCTACCACTAAGAAGGTGAATATCATCCAGGAGCAGATGATGACTACACAAAGTAGGCAAAAAATCTTATGCTTATAGGAGATATAGGCCCTTGGAGTTTGAGGATTAAGACCATGTTTTCCTTAGTGTATCACCCAGACGGGGATTGTAGAGATTTGGCTGGGGTGGCAAGTTATATCCAAGGTTCATCAGACCTATCTAGATTCTAAGCAGAGTAGGCGAGGTGGCACACCACCTTTCTCTACGCCCACATATGCACTGGGTGCACAATGTTTTCCACATGTCATAGATGAGGATGTAAGTGCATGATCCATCACACGTCATCTACTAGGGAGAGTTTTAATTTAATGATGGTGTGACATTTTCAGAGTTCCGAGTGGAGATAGAGGATCAAAAAGAGTGTGTAATTCATGGATAGTCAATTCCTCTAGTGTGAATTCAGTGGCAGTACATGATCCTCTAGGTGAGCACATGGGTGTGGGAGGCTTAGATTCGTGCTCAGTACCCCCATTTGTTTGTTTAGCTTTGTAGTGGCTTACAGGGACATGAAACCATAAAGGTGGGGGTAATGTAATGTCCCAGAAATTCCATGTTTTTTTAAATTATATGGGATTATTTTAAGACCATACACTTTGATAGAAACTTATTCTGAGGTTTGGTGATCCCGAAATATAATTTCGAACTTTTTTTAAGTTCATTTAAGTAAATGTATGAATGGGGTTTTCAAAATTTTAAACCGATGATCAGATCAATAATATGAGGGCACTGTTGAACTCAAAAATGATAAGATTAACCTATAATGGACTGAACATAAACTGACAAGGGATGACCGAAAAAGTTAATTTTCATACTTCTTGGAAAATAATAAAATAACTTAAAAAGTCATTTTATTTGTTTTTCACAAATGCTGGGCGATGTCATGGCGACGGTGTGGTGTAGAGACAATGCGACGATGAGTTACATTAAATGAATCTCATTAATGGCTCGTAAATGTGCAACATAATGACACATTAAATGAAGTATAACAGATACATTGTTTCTTAAATGAAAAAGAATAATGACACGACAAAGCAACATAACAGAAATGTTGCGACATGTTTTCTTTTAATGGGTTATCACATTGGAGAAATCAGGATAAAAGGGTGGAATTTATTTGAAGAACCTATGGTGATGATTCTATCCAGTGATGAGTAATGAACGCCGATGAATCACCAGTGACATCAATGAACCTCAAAGAATGGGATTAGAGAATGTCAAATACCAACAAAACTTGAATCCCTATAGACGTATCACTTTAAAGGCAAACTCCAATGAGGTAGGGGTTTTCTTTGTTTTAATTTCCCTTTTTTTCATTCATCATTTTAAAATGACGAACATAGATAAACCCATGAACATGTTGATCTGTGGATCATTTATTCTAGCAGGAGGGTGCCTTTTTCTTGGGATTCATGTATCGAGATTGATAATTTATGACTGAACTTTAAACCATTAACTCATGTTTCTAAGACTCTAATGGGGAGGGAGTGGGATGTAACGAACAAGGCCCGATCCCCTCCTCCTGGTGCATTTTTTGGTGTTCTTCATGGCCGCTTCTTCAAAATCGCAGTAAGGAGAATTTGAGGCCATCGTAGGGAAGATGGAATCCTCTGTATACTATAGGCACAAGAGGTGAAAATAACAGACCACCGAAGTGGACCGAGTGGTATGTGGCAGAAGCCATGGTTAGGTGGCGGTGCACCATGATGGTGCACTGAATGGAGCGCCGTGGAGGTGTGGTAGGAGCCACTGACAGTAGACCAGTGGCTGGCAGATTGGGGATGCAGCCCTTGAACATGTCAGTGGAGCATGCAGTGTATGGAGCCATGACGTTGGGTTTAGGCACACAATCCCTAAACCGTGTACAGGTTGAAGTATTGGCTGGTAATGGCCTACCACATGGCGCACAAACTAGACACTATCAAGGTGTCCAAGGGGGAGATAATCGGCCCACACAACGGGTGGGGAAGAGGGTGGGCTGAACTCGCCCAACGGGCTAGACCTGCGGCCCAAGGAGCTGGGCTGGCTTGGACCCAGGCCGGATCTAGTTTGGGTCGACAGCTCAGGTTAGGTTGGTCTGTCCAGGTCAGACTAGACCCATACCCAAGCATCCCCTTTTCAGTAAAAATCTATAACTTTCAAACTGGGCGTCAGATTGATGAGCCATTTGCAGCATGGGAACCCTTGAGATGAGGTGGTTCTTTTGAAGTAATCTAAAGAGGATTTCATGGAAGTTGGAATATGATGAATGGATTGAGGAGCGGTTTCTACTAGAATCAAGCACACTATGTGCGGAGATCCTATGGATGGCTGAGACCTAAAGACTACTAATAAGAGACCCATTGTGGATAAGCTATGATAGCCCAATGGAAAGAGGCTCTGTGTGACCTGGAAGGCCCATGGTGGGGAGTGGCTCTCTGTAACCTGGCAGACCCATGGTACTCACCGGGAAGTAGTACCTCAGTATGATGACCAAAGTGGGAAGCAAATCTGTGTGACCTGATATACCCACGTTGGGGACCAAATATGTGTAACCCAGCATACCCACGATACTCATCAAGGATGAGTACCACAATAGTCCTAGGCTAATGGAAAGTGGATCTGTGTGACCCGACATGCCCATGGTGGTGAGAGGCTCTGTGTGACCCAACATACCCTCGATACTAATCAGAGAGGAGTCCCCCAGCAGCCCATGGTGTTCAATGATATGACTGATGGTCTTACTTTCCTACTCTAGATTACAACTGGTGTGATCTATCTTGATTTGTGATTGAGATTTTTGATCATGCTTCATGGTTTTCTTGTGGATTTCTTTTCAGTCTTTCATTATTGGTTTGTGCTCCCTACTGAGTATTTTATTACTCACCCCCTACACGAGCTTCAGCTGCACGTGTTGTGTCTGGTGCAGATGACTGATGACCGGGTGGAGGACTTAGTGGCCTAGGACTAGGTGGTTCCCAGTGAGATCAGGTTGGTAGGACGTGCTTCTCTGGATTTTGAAAGCTACTCTATACTTACCCATCAGGTGGGGTTTTCATCAGATGACTTGCCATCGATCTTGTACTTGATCTTTTTTTAGTTGTTTTTTTGGGTTTGTATTCTGGACCATTTACTTTTAGTTGTACCTTTACACTTAGTGTTCGTTTAGTAGTATGAGTGTTCTTTTTCTAGTTTTCTTAGGACGTGGTTGTATGTGCATGCGTATAGGTACTCAGGAAAATTCCTCTCACTTGCAGATTGACACATTCGGTGCTAGTCGCCGACCTCTGGCATTCAGAAGGCGGGGCTTGAGGGAGTCACAACATGAGTCCCGAGGGACGGGTCATGACATCAATTATGATGAATTTAATTTATTATGATAAAAACACATTGTGCATATAAAAATAGTTTTTAGAAATGTTCTTTTAAGACAAAAAATGAACTTATAACAATGTTATGTATAATATTAATTACTATGTAATCAATTAAGTTATTTATAATTAAAGTAACATTATTTTACTTTAATATCAAATAAAAAACATAATTTCTCTGTAATATTAATTGATTTAATGAAAATAAATTATATTTTTAAAAAAATTGAAGTTTTCTCTATTCACTTAAAAATAATTCTTTTAAAAAATTCCCAAAAATCTCCCATCAAGTATATTGAATCCACAAATTTTTTCTCTTGGTAATTGAAGGTTCAACATTTCAAAACAAATTTGTTGAAAACCGACAACTTACAAAGGGATTATAAAACTTCCTTGGAAAAGTGGAAGTATGAAACATAAAGGTTACCTAAAATAACACATAATGAGGTTCTTAGAAAAGTATAACATCAATGGGATGTAAAAATATGGACATGGAGGAGAAATATAAATTCCGAAAAACAATATAGAGTAATGTTAAAAAAATTAATGAGAAAGTCCACGACCACAAAACCATAAATCATTGAGGGGTGAAAATAACCATAAATTATATAGAAATAATTATAAAAGGAAAACATTTTCATTTTAAAAATCCATTTTTTGAGAGTTGAAGAATTATTTTACTATGCAATACAATAAAATAAACTTACTTGGTTTCTCTAAATCTATAAATGTAATTTAATCCTTTGATTTTTTTTCAATTATTTTTGAACTCTTTTCATCCCATATTTACATGATGAATGAAATCTATGAATTTTTCATGCTTGAATTACTAAATTACACTTCTAATAGATCATAATATTTATAAAAGGAAAGATATTCCTTCTATATTTATTTAGTTATTAAAACTAAAAATACTTAGTATATACTACAATGTATAATATGAATAAACTATCATTTGTAAGATTATTCTCAATGATTTCAATAATTATACCCAAAGATCTACTAAATTATTTCCACAAAAATTTATCTTCCATAACTCCTCAAAGAATGATTAACTGGTATTAAAACCCCAAAATTTTCAAGAAAAGCTCACAAAATTCTGAAAATAAAATTTACTGTTATATGTAAACAACATAATGCATCTCATAGTATCACATACCAAACACATGAATACCTTGATCATATATTCTCTAAAAACATTCTAATAATCTGAATCACCATAAAACTTCAATTAAAACATAAATGCTTCCAAAAATTTACTATATCCTTATTGTTAAAATAAAATCACTGACCTAATATTTTTCATAAATTAAAAAAAGAAATAAACTTCATTAAAGATAACATAAATCACTTTCTCATCAAATAACTAATCAATTTCTTGGTCACCAATACCATCTAATATACTTTATTAATATTAATCACTATTTTATCCAAAATAAACATTAATATCTAAACATCAGGCACATATTAAGTGTTATCTACCCATCATTATTGTGTTTTCCAAAAATATCCCCTTTGAATGGGAATCAAGATCTATACAATAGATGTGTTTTCCATTAAAAGTTTGTATTTATCCTCACACTGATAAAAAATCACAGGCTGGTTTAAAATATAAAATATGATTTACCATAATCATAAATTGATATGGTATTTATACAAATAAATCCAAAAAATTCCAAAAGTAACATCAAATTCAAATAGATGAAGAATAATAAAATTTATAGAGATAATATACCCATATAATTAAATCAGAGAAGAATCATAGACTTGATTTGTGATCATCATACCATTAGGAGTTTTCACTGTTAATTAAATATATAATAATTGAGGTAGTGATGTTATAAACTTAAAAAATTATTTAGATATAAAATAATGGGTAGGACCAAAATCAAATGAGACATTAATAGTTCTAGAGTGGATAGAAAGTGTAAATGTTATCACTTCATTCTCATAACCCACACTAGAAATAGTGATTTCATGAGATTTACCTTTGTCTCTAGGCTTAATAGGTTTCTGAAATTGATTATATTCATTATCCCTCATATTCAAGCATTGGATAGTCTAATACCCATACTCCTTGTATTTGAAACACTATTGTATGGGTGGTGAATTTTGTTGAGATTTATCTCCATTCACATCATTAGATAACTTCTTCCCATAACATCGGCATTCGATTACCTAATGACATTCCTTTCTATATTTAAATCATTGATCATTCCACTTAATAAAATTTCCTCAATGTTTATTTAAAGTCATTTGGTATAAAGGAAGACTCATATGCTTTCGTCTAAGGTTTTTATTATTACAATTTCCTTTGACTTCCATCTTTATTATCTTATCAAAACCCTGAGGTTGATGGGTGAATCCAATATATTTCTCTACCTTGATAACACATCAAATTATTTCTTCATATGTTTTGAAGTACCTTATGGGTAACACCCTTTAGAGACAAGGTTTTAAGATATTAAAGAATCAATAAATCTTACTTTCAGGTTGGATGATAATACAAGAAGTGTACCTTGAATGTTTTGTAAATTTTTTCTTATATGTAATAATAGATTCACCTTATAACTTAACACATGGAATTCCTTCTCTATTTTCATGTGAATAATACAAGGGATGTACTTGTTGAAAGATAAAATTTTAAACTCATCCTACTCTATAGAGTCAATTTATTACCATTTCCCCATGTTATTGATCAGATTGAACCATTGATCTTCTTCACCTTCCAAATGATAAACAACTATAATTACTTTTTCATTATTTGAAAACCGGAGAATGGAAAATATATTTCCTGTTGTACTGATCCATTAATTAGTAGTTAGTGGATCAAAATACCCATTAAAATAAGGTATATGTTTCCTCATGAAGGACTAAATAGAACATTTTTATCTATTTTTCCCATTTAGAATATCAACATGATTCATGGATTTATAATGTTATGTAAACCTAACAATGAGATTTTTCATTATAGTTCCCATAAAATTTAGTTAATCAAGAGGGAAACTGTTGAACTTTCCATAAAATTTGACATTAGCATGGTTTCTTTGAAATCTATCCATTATCTAAAATAAAAAATCATAGCGAGTAATAATAATCACAGTGGAAAACCATATAATCAATAAAAATCATTAATATGATATCCAAATCATGACACATTAGGTTTAACATAGGCCATAATCTGTTATCAACTATTTAAATAATTCATAATGTTTTATAAAGAAAACAAGAATTTTCCAAAGAATATCCCATAAGAGTGTCTATCCAAACTCACAGTCTTAGGAAAACTCATCATGCAATTAAGAAGATCGAGTTAATACTCAATCTGCCACTTTACAAGTTGTTATACATAGGTGAATTTGTGCCACAATCACATCCACTTTGCAGTATCAAGACAAGGATGTATTTGATGGGAAAATTACAATCCTTTCTTTACAATAACTAATAAAGTTCTCCTATAATAGGACATATCCTGAGGGTTCTTAGTAATGTTTTCTCATCATAGTTTCCATAAATAACTACACCCTTCTATGATTCCAACTATAGTGAACCAAAAATTACTTGAATAAAAACTATATCATATTAGATGAATGTTCATTAAACTTTATTATGATCCATGCTATAACCATAATGGTTTAGTATATTTGAAAACATAGATACATAGAAAACTAGTGTAAAAACGTTCTACACCATATCCTACTAATTGTTTCACAACTAGAACCCTTCTTAGGAATATCATACTTACAACCATTTTTCATATAGTAGGGAAAAGTATACATAATTAGGGGTGATATCAGATGATAATTAAGGGTAAAAAAGGGATATATAAATGATCATTTAAGAATAACATGAGCATAATTGTATAATAACACGAGCTTAACATTTTAAAACCATATCTGGTAATTAATAGATCATAATTTTGAGTCATGGGATAAATATTTCCAGTTCATAAGATATTAATCATAATGGAATAAAAGAACATGATTCATGAAATCAAAACATTTTAATAAGACCATCTCATAAAAGAGTGGCATAGAGTGTGGAATATAAATAAAAATAATAATATTATACAATGAAATTAATCTCATATTAGGCTTAGGATAACTACTTGTGTACCTAATTTGGGTTTGGGAGAACCTCCTATGTAACCTATTTTGGTCTTGGTACAACCTCATGTATACCTGTTTATAGATTTTGATAACCTCTTTTGCACCCTTGTTGGGATGGGGATAACCACCAGTATACCGTTTTTAATAATAAAGAATTAATCTTTACCCAATGAATTGTAGTTATATAATGGAACCACCTATAATATAATTATAATCCATCCCTATGTATACCAAAATATAATAAAAAAATTTCATTTCATCATAGCCTAACACATGAAAAGAAAAAGGGTTTCATTAATTTTTCATCAATATAATCATAAACCTTATTGAGAAATAATAAAGACGGTATCATAAGAACGTATCCCTAATGAAGGATAAGTAACATTAAAGGATATTATAATTAATTAAAAATTATTTTAAAATATCCTTATAATATTTCTTGAGGAAAATACACTTTTCATTTTGAAATAAATTATTTTAAATCTAAAAATTTATAAAATATTAGGGGAAACAATTTCATTGTAAAGAACCATGGAAACATTTAAAGGAAGATTCAAAGAACATATTATTCATGGTGGTGGTAAAATCATTTAATGTGGAGTAAGTTAAAACAAATATTCCATTCACACCTTTGGTAAAAGTACCTTTTTCATAAAATGATAAGAAGTTTTCTTTTAATCCTTTTTATAGAAAATAAACATGGGTAAGAATGAATTTAATTAATAATTGGAGAATAATAAAATCATTTATGATTTTTTTACATAAAACATTCACAATAACAGTAATGACTCAGCCTTATTACATAAATAATCTTGAATTTAGTCAAGAAAACAATTCCTTTTTTATTGAGGATATTTTCAAGTTTATAGATTTAGAGAATTAGGACAATACGTTCATAACATTACACATTATTATAGAGTGAATTACATAGAAATAGTTTCCATTTTTTTCAAAATATAAAACATTAAAATTTAAAAAAAGACTCCTTGACAATTATTCAACATTTAACATGGCTTACTTCATTTTCTTACCCATAAATTAACTTATGAACATCATTTAAAAACTTGGGATGAGAACAAAAGCTCAGTAAGGGATGGGAAATAAGGAAAGATCACATTAGTCAATGAATTCTCGTAATGTATGAAATCATTTTCAAAAGACATTCCTGTCACCCATATATACTTAATTTGTGTAACATGATATTTACACAAGATCCAAACAAAACACGAGAACATAAATATAATCATAAAGGTATCTTGTGGTATTACTTACATAATCTTGTAACCATTCTTGGGTACCTTATTATTTGTAACCCTTATGACTACCTTACTTTGTGTAACCATCGTAGTTACACTTGGAATAACCATACGGGCGACCTCCAACTTACTAATACACAATGAATTAGAGGGATATATAGGTCCCACCATTCATCATAAATAATTCTCCAGAACCAAAACATAATCATACAATACGAATAATTCAATAAAAACATTGCTTTGGAATTTCATAAAACCGAATTTAAAAAGAGGATTTTTAAAGAAAATCCATTTATAAATATCATTCAATTGAATAGAGACATAATAGAGTGGATTGAGTTTGTATATATACTATAAATAAAAATAATAAAACATATTATAAACATAACCCGTAACAAAAACAATTTAAATAGTACATAAATAATAAAGTAGAAGGTTAGCCCAAAGAATGGAAATCGGGTTTAGAATTCTCTTACCTCGGGTCTATCTTACTTAAAACTTGTTCAAAATTCCTGTACAATGGTTAAAAGAGTGTTATTAGTAGTTTGAAAAAAAATTTCATGTTTATAACATCTTATATTATAATTTCATATCATCATTTCACCCTTTAATTGTTAGTATTTTTCTTCTTGCACTGTTTTTGGGTGAGTTTTTAACATGATTTCCATGATTGGTTCATGGTGGATGTTCTTGTTGATTGGAAGTGAAATTCCAGAATTGGAATAGAAAGGTATTTACATATTTAAAGTACCATAATATATAACATTTATCATTTTGATGTTTAATATGAAGATGATTCATAAGTTAAAACATTAATGATGTTTGTTTTGATCATTTTAGTGGTTCTTTGATAATAACGACCTCATTTCATTTTATAAATTAAAAAAATGTGTTAAAATAATTAAAAAACCATGATTGAGCTATAATACATATATTATAACCTAGTTCAACCATATAAATGGTTTAATGACATGACTTGAAAGAATTAATGGAAGTTGAAATCACATCGTCCACGATGTCGGTAATTTGACACATCACAGAAAATGTTTTTTATTCCTTAAATAAGTGGGAGGTTAGAAGAATAATGGTGAGTAATTTTCCATAAACATGATAAAATCCAGAATATACAAGATTTTTGGAGATTTTATGCCTATTGGGTAAGGAGATATGAAGAAAGAATCATGAAGGAACTCAAAATAAATGAAAAAGTGAGAAATCTTTTACAAAACTTCAGTAGCCTAACGGCTATGGAACATGGTTTTAGAAAATATTAAAAAGATAGGGGAAAAGGTTCACCCATCAAAAAATTAATCATAATATATATTAGATCAAGAATAATAAGAAAATAAGAACATGGTATAGAAACTTGAAAGTTATACCACAAAAAAGAGAACTTGAAAGGAAAAAAGAAAGAAATTGGGAATTTTATTACCTTGTAGTGTAACCCTCATAACTTGAAGGATGGGACCTTGGGGGCTTGAGAAAACCTTGGTAGGACTACTATGAAGTTAATGAGGCTAGATCTTAATTGAGGGAGAATTGGGAATGAATTCAATGAAGGGAAGAGTTGGTATTTATAGGAAAAGTGAGGGATTATTTTAATAATTTTCAAGGGATGCCACAAGAGTGGTATTTACAAAACCATGGGCTTGCCCATGGTATTTTTACATGGTATAAGCCACTTGGGACACCTCATATATTAGTTAACTATACACAAGTCAACCAGATTTATGACATCTTTATTATATCATTAATGATGTCATTAACACACAAAAACTTAAAACTGTATTTTTTTACTATCCACCAAAAAAATCAATTATTTCAGAAAAATTATCAAAATTCACCCGAACCATTTATTGATTTGTAGAGTTCAAAAATAAAGTCCATTTTTTAAAATCATTTTCTAAATATTGTTAATTTAATTTTTAAATAAAAGAATACTTAATTCAAAAATTAACAATTCTAATTCTGTAACTACTTCTATATCACAATGAAAAATTAACCAAGATGTTATTATCTTAAAGACTTAAGAAAATAAAATAATAATAAAATTTACTATTCATTAGCGTCATATTACTACTCATTTTACTATTCATAACGGTAAGTTAATATTCACGAAAAAAACAAGTTGGTTCCAATAGACTCGAAATAACATATTGATCACAATTATAGATGATAATTTCTTGAAATTATAAACATAGAAGTGGAAAAATTATGTTTAAAGGATAGTTATAAATATCTACTTAAAAAAAAGTTCCTTGAAATTCTATTTATTTTTAGAAAAACTTGAGGTGTTACATTATCCCCACCTTCTTGAAATTGCGTCCTTGAAATTTTACTTACTTATTAAAAAAATGAGGGTATTTTTCCCTCATAGGATTTCCAGACTCTCATGTTGCTTTTTCAACCATGTGGGTTCTCCACAAAAACTTTACCTGGTGGATTACTTTATTCCGAAATACCTGTTCCCTTCGATCAGGAATCTGAACCGGTTCCTCTTCATAAGAAAGGTTCTCTTCCAACTAAACTACTTCTGGGCTCAAGAAATGTGATGAATCTGGCACATACTTTCTCAACATTGAAACATGAAAAACATTGTGTACCTGAAACAAACTCGGAGGCAAAGCTACACGGTATAAAACTGTTCCAACTTTCTCCAAGATTTCAAAAGGACCAATGAACCATGGACTTAGCTTACATTTCTTACCGAAACACATCAGACTTTTACAAGGAGAGATTTTAAGGAAAACATGATCATTTACCTCGAAAGATAAGTCTTTCCTTCTATTATCTACATAACTTTTATGCCTACTCTAAGATGTCCTCATGTGCTACTGGATTATCCTCACTTTCTCAGTCACTTCTTCTACAAATTCTAGCCCCATCATCTTTCTTTCACCGACATCATCCCAAAACGCTAGAGTCTGACACCGCTTCCCATACAAGGCCTCAAAAGGTGCCATCTAAAAATTGGAATGAAAACTATTATTATAAGAAAAAGCAACTAATGAAAGATATTGATCCCAACTTCCCCGATAGTACATTGAACAAGCTCGAAGCATATCCTCCAACATTTGAATCGTTCGTTATGAATGGTCATCTGATTGAGGATGAAAAGCTGTACTAAAATTTAACTCTGTGCCCAACGACTTCTGAAGTCCCTTCCAAAAGTTAGAAGTGAACCTGAGATCTCGGTCTGATACAATGGAATGAGAAACTCCATGTAACCTGATAATCTCTTTGAGGTACAATTGAGAAATATGATCCAAATTCATTGTATCTCGAATAGAAAGAAAATGTGTAGACTTTGTTAGCCGATCAACAATAATCCAAATCACATTTTTACCTCGAGAATTCATTGGTAGTTCCATTACAAAGTCTATGGATACATTCTCCCATTTCCACTCTGGAACTGGAAAAGGATAAAGCATCCCCTTCTGTAACTGCCACTCTTCTTTAACCTATTGACACATCAAACATTTCATGCTAAAATCAACAATATCTCTTTTCATTCCATCCCACCAATAATACTCCCAATGGTCTCTGTACATCTTAGTACTTCCAGGATGAACAGAAAATGGGGAACTATGAGCTTCGCACAACAAATATTTCTTCAACTGAGAATCACTTGGCACACACAACCTTTTTCCAAATCTTAAAATACAATCTTTTTCAAGGTTAAATTCTGGAAACTTACCCATTTTAACCAAATCTACCTTTTTCTATAGCTCACGGTCTTCCTTCTGCGCTTACTTAATTCTGTCTGACAATGAAGACTGCACTGAAACCTGAAACAAAACAGAGGTATTCCCTACACCAACAACTTATAAGAAAAAATTTACCAAATCATTAATCAAGGGATCATGTTCCAAACGTAACATGGTTAATGATGCATGATGTTTCTGACTTAAGGCATCTGATACTTTTTTTGATTTTCTAAGATGGTAATTGATCATGCAGTCATAATCCTTTATCATTTCAAGCCATCTTATTTGCCTCATGTTTAATTCTTTCTGAGTGAATATATAATTCATACTTTTATGGTCAGTATATATTTGGCATTTGGTTACTTAAAATGATGTCCAAATTTTGCAAAGCAAAAACCAAAATTGCAAATTCCAAATCATGTGTGGGACAATTTAACTCATGAGTTTTAAGTGGTCTCAAAGAATAGGAAATTACGTGATCATTCTGCATCAAAACACAACCAAGTCCCTTCAAAGAAGCATCATTGTAGCTGACAAACTCACTATTTTGGGAAGGTAAGGCCTAAACTAGAGCATTCACCAATCTCTTCTTCAGTTCCTGAAAACAAACATCACATTCCTATGTCCAGAAAAATTTAATCCCTTTCCGTGTTAACTTAGTTATCAGGCTAGATAACCGTGAAAAGTTCTTAACAAACCATCTTTAATAACCTACTAACCCAAGAAAACTATGAATCTTTGTAACATTTTTGGGTCTTGTCCATTCATCAACTACTTTTGTTTTGGCCGGATCAACTGTTATTCCATCCTTATTTACAATGTGCCCAAGAAAAGAAAACTGTTGCAACCAAAAATCACACTTGCTGAATTTTCCATACAGTTTCTTTTCTTTTAATGTCTGCAAAACAACCCTTAGATATTTTTCATGCTCCTATTCATTTTTAGAAAATACCACAATCTCACCAATAAATACAACCAAAAACTTATCCAAGAACTCATGAAATACTCTATTCATAAGATTCATGAATATAATAGGTGAATTAGTTAATCCAAATGGCATAAAAAAATTCATAATGCTTATATCTAGTATGAAAGGCTAATTTCAGGATTTCATTGTACTTCACCTTCACCTGATGGTATCTAGATCTCAAGTCAGTCTTGGAAAAGTACTGGGCTCCCTGGAGCTGATCAAACAAGTCATCAATATGAGGAAAAGGATACTTGTTTTTAATAGTGATGTTATTAAAAGCTCTATAATCAATGAAAAGTTTCATGGAACCATCATTATTTTCAACAAAAAATAGGGACTCCCCTTGGTGAAGTGCTAGGATGAGTGGATCCTTTGTCAAGAAAATCATGCAACTGATTTTTCAATTCTAGAAGTTCTATTAGAGCCATACGATATGGTGGTTTTGAAATTGTCTTAGCATTAGGAACTAAGTCAATTGTGAATTCGACTTCTCGATCAGGTATGACATCAGGCAACTCATCAGAAAAAACATCATGGTACTCATTTACCACTGGCACATCATTAATTTGAATAGTTCCCGTGTTTTCAACAATATGATAAAGATAACTTTCATTTCCATCTTTAAATAGTTTCTTATCTTTCTGATATGTTATCAATTGTATGGGTTCATTCTTGTATACAAACTGAAACTCTTTCTGAAAAAAAAACATATTTATCTCTACAGTCAATCTTAGCATGATAACCAGAAATAAATTCCATTCCAAGAATAACATTAAACTCGACTAAGGGTAAAACAAAAAGGTTTATAGGTAAAGTATTTCCACAAACCACAATAGAAATATTCTTATAATTCCTCTTTGCTATAACATTTCCCCCTGGTGTTTTAACAACAATTTCAGGTCTCATTTTTTGAGGTGATATTTCCAATTTACCAGAAAATTTCTTAGATATGAAGGAATGTGTAGACCCTATATCAAACTAAACTTTAGCAAAATCTAAGTGAACAAACAAAGTGCCTAATACAACTTCGTTAGATGGCCCAACATCTGCTGACGTAGTCACAAAGGATTTTACTACACCTTTCTGCTTGTAGTCTGGCTTCTTTGCATCATTCAGATCTGTCTTTGGGAAGGAATTTGCATAATGACCCATTTCACCACATTTAAAACACTTTATAGTTTTCTTATCAGTATTAGTCTTTTGATCATTTTCGTTACAATATCAGGCCATATGTCCAAACATACCACATTTAAATCACTTCCCAGTTTTACTAAGACATTCCCCAGGGTGCTTCTTGCCACACTTTTCACAAATTGGAAATTAGATTTTCTTTCCATTATATTTCTTTGGTTGATTCTTACCCATTGCTTGACAAAAATACCTCTTCTTCTCTTTGTTTCAAAAATTCACGTGATCATCAGTAAACTCCATCTCTACCATGTCAGCACATCGGACAAGTTTCTCATAACTTTTGACTTCACGGGAGGCCAATGCCATGCGATACCTTGGCTTCAATCCTGAGTAAAAGTGGTTGATTTTTTTATCAAGATACAAAATAAGATTTGGAGCATACCTCGCTAGTTGGGTGAAGTTCACTTCATACACAACCACTGAATCTTCCTCGTTCTGTTTCAATTGAATGAATTGATTCTCTATTCTAAGTCGCACCACCTAAGGAAAATATTTTTCAAGGAAAAGACTTTTAAATTCATCCCACTCTAAGGCATAAAAATACTCTCTACCACTGATATTCCTTATCATTTACCACCACTGACCAGCTTCCCCTCCAAATCGATAAATGGAAAGACTTATCTTTTGATTGTCTGACCATCCCATAACATCGAATATCTTTTCAAGGGATTTGATCCATCCTTTAGCTGCTACTGGGTCAGAAGATCCATTGAATGTAGGAGGATGTTGTCTCATAAAATGTTCCACTACTTTCATGTTCCGTTGTGGTACACTATTGGTTCTCTTGCAGGGATTCCACCACCATTTATTGCCTGCGTTAGCTGAGCCATTAATTTCAAAAACTACTCAGTTCCAATACCTACCATTCTAGGCTGTAGTTCTGAAAGGATGTCATTATTTCAGTTCCTATCCTCTTCAGCATCCCTCTTCCTTCTGCGTACAACCATTCTGAACAAACATACCTCATATGAAGCAACATGATAATATTTAAGTGCTAAAACATTTCAAATAGAGTGAAAATCATTTATGGTATTCTATTAACATTACCCTAACCCCAAAATCTATCTAAACCATCCTATGATACCAACTATAAGGACTCGACCTTATTACGTACATAATCTTGAATTTAGTAAAGAAAACACTTACTTTTTTTTATTGAGGATATTTTAATGTTTAGAGCTTTAGATAATAAGGAAAATAAATTCATAAAATTACACAATATTACAGAGTGAATATCATAAAAATATATTCTTTTTTTCAAAATTTAAAACATTAAAACTTAAAACAAGACTCCTTGAAAATTCTTCAACATTTAACATGGATTCTTTCATTGTCTTACCCATCTATTAACCTATGAAAAAAATTTAAAAAATTGTTATGAACACAAAAGCTCAGTAAGGGATGGGAAAGAAGGAAAAATAACATTAGTCCATGAATACTCATAATGTATGAAAGCATTTTCAAAAGACATTATTTTCACAAATATATACTTAATTTGTGTAACATTAGATTTAAAAAAGATCCAAAAAAATGAGAACATAAATATAATCATAAAGGTATCTTGGGGCATTACTTACATAATCTTGTACCCATTCTTGGCTACCTTATAATTTGTAACCCTCACGACTACCTTACTTTGTGTAACCATTGCAGTTACACTTGGAGTAACCGTACAACCGACCTCCAACATACTCATACCCAATTAATTGGAGGAAGATATAGATCCCACCCTTCATCATAAATAATTACCAAGAACCAAAACATAATCATAGAACATGAATAATTCCATAAAAACATTGCTTTTGAATTTCGTAAAACCGAATTTAGAAAGAGG
The DNA here is from genome assembly GCA_963277665.1 of Viscum album. Classification (NCBI taxonomy): domain Eukaryota; kingdom Viridiplantae; phylum Streptophyta; class Magnoliopsida; order Santalales; family Viscaceae; genus Viscum; species Viscum album. The sequence goes on from OY728150.1 coordinate 1,564,900,152, forward strand.
ATTTTTAAAGAAAAGCCCTTTATAAATATCATTCAATTGAATAGAGACTTAATAGAGTGGATGGAGTTTGTATATATACTATAAATACACATAATAAAACATAATATAAACAGAACCCATCACAAAAACAATTTAAATAGCACATAAATATTGAAGTAGAAGGTTAACCCAAAGAATGGAAATTGGGTTAAGAATTCCCTTACCTCAGGTATGTCTTACTTAAGACTTGTTTAAAATTCCTGTATAATGGTTAAAAAGTGTTATTAGTAGTTTATAGAAACATTTTAATGTTTATAACATCTTATACTATCATTTAATGACATCATTTTACCCTTTAATTGTTCGTATTTTCCTCCTTGCACTGTTTTTGGGTGAGTTTTTAACATTATTTACATGATTGGTTCATGGTGGATGTTCTTGTTGATTGGAAGTGAAATTCCATAATTTTAATGGAAAGGTATTTAAATATTTCCAGTATGATAATTTTTACCATTTATCATTTTGATGTTTAATATGAAGATGATTCATAAGTTAAAACATTAATGATGGTTGTTTTGATCATTTTAGTGGTTCTTTGATAATAACGACCTCATTTCATTTTATAAATTAAAACCATGTGTTAAAAGAATTACAGAACCATGTATGAGATATAATACATATATTATAACCCAGTTCAACCATATAAATGGTTTCATGACCAGACATGAAATAATTAAGGGAAATTGAAATCACATCGTCCACGATGTCGGTAATTTGACACATCACGGATAATGTTTTTTATTCCTTAAATAAGTGGGAGAGGAGAAGAATAATGATGAGTAATTTTCCATAAACATGATAAAATACATAATATACATGATTTTTATAGATTTCATTCCTCTTGGGTAAGGAGATATGGAGAAAGAATGAGGAAGGAACTCAAAATAAAAGAAAAAGTGAGAAATCTCTTACAATGATTCGACAGCCTAACGACTACAGAACATGGTTTTAGAAAATATTAAAAAGAGAGGGGAAAAGGGTCACCCATCAAAAAATGACTCATAATATAGAGTAGATCAAGAATAGGAAAAAAATAAGAACATGGTATGGGAACCTGAAAGTTATACAACATAAAACAGAACTTGAAAGGAAAAAGAAAGAAATTGATAATTTTCTTACCTTGTAGTGTAACCCTTAGAACTTGAAGCTTGGGACCTTGGGGCCTTGAGAAAACATTGGGAGGAATAATATGAAGTTAAGGAGGCTTTATATTCATTGAGGGAGAATTGTTAATGAATTCAATTAAGGGAAGAGTTGGCATTTATAGGAAAACTGAGGGATTATTTTAATAATTTTCAAAGGACACCTCATTAGTGTTATTTTCAAAAACATGGGCTTGCCCATGGTATTTACCCATGGTATAAGCCACTTGGGACACGTCACATATTATTTAACTATACACAAGTCGACCAGATTTTTTACATCATTATTATATCCTTAATGATGTCATTAACACAGAGAAACTAAAAACTGTATTTTTTTACTATTCACCGAAAAATCAATTGTTTCAGAAAAATTCCCAAAATTCACCCTAATAATTTATTGATGCGAAGAATTCAAAAATGAAGTAAAATTTTGGAAAATAATTTTCTAAATATTATTAATTTAAATTTTAAATAAAATAATACTTAATTCAAACTTTAACAATTCTAATTCTGTAACTACTTCTATATCACAATGAAAAATTAACAAAGATGTTATTATCTTAAAGCATTAAGAAAATAAAATAATAATAAAATTTACTATTCATTAGGGTCATATTAATATTCATATTACTATTCATAAGGGTAAGTTAATATTCACCAAAAAACAAGTTTTTTCCAACAGACTCCAAATAACATACTGAGCACAATTATAGATGACAATTTCTTGAAATTCAAAACATAGAAGTGGAAAAATTATGATTAAAGTATAGTTATAAATATCTCCTTTAAGAAAATTTCCATGCATTTCTAATTATTTTTAGAAAAACATGGGGTGTTAAAATAAAAAAAATTACAAACCAAATATAAAAATAAAATTTGTTTTCTTTAAAAATATGATTTCAGACTTGTGATAACAGAGAGAGAGAGGAAAATGAATGTAGAAATCGAGATTTCTAAAAATAACCATAGGAGAATAAAATTCATATATTTTATGATATATATAACATATAATTTCCTCTTCTTAAATCTATCTATAAATAATCTTGGTAAAAATTAGATTGTAATGTAAAACCCTTACCATGTTGGTAGCTTTTGAATCTTGACCCCCATAAAAATGAATTATAATAAAAATTTAAATAATATTAATATAAATATATTAATGATATAACATATAAAATGTAAATTAGATAAATTTCAAAAAATAATATAGGTTTATAACATAACATATGACCCAAAGAAGATAAATTGAGATGATAAACACTTACCCCTTTAGGCGACTTTCAAATCGAAACCACATTGATGAAATTATTTGAATTATGACATTAATTAACATTAATTAATAATAATACATGATATATCATGCCAAATGGTAATTATATACACCTCATAAACATAAATAGGTGAATAACATCAAACATGTCTCAATAAAACAATATTAAGATGAAAAATACTTACCTTAGCTAAGATTTGATTCATAAGTACTCTAAACCCCATTATAAATAATTATATTTATTATAATTATATAATATAAACTTTTAAATACTTATAATATCTAATATTATAAACTTATAGCATTTAAACACCCATTTATTAATAATTTTATACTAAAATTCTGTTTTCCCGGTGAAAAATGTTTCATTTTTCATGTATGTTTTGGTTTGACAGTTATGATCCTTGAAATTTGATGATGGTTACATCATCTAAAATTTTTTAGTCAGGTAATATATATCATATATAATCATTATATTCAATTTTATTACCATTAATATAAACTGGTGATGAAAAATTAATTATATCATTTCATGGAGATGGTATTGTGTACGCATACACGAGCGAGGTTTCCATTTTTTGATGGATGAAAAAATTAAGTTAATTAATAATTAACCTATAAAAAACCATTATTATATAATAAATATCATATATATTCATTAAATATATCCTTTATAACATCCATGTAAATATTATATGAAAAATGAATCACATCGCTTCCTAGAGGTGGTAGTCCACACGTATGTACATTCGACGTTATCATATTCCTAAAAACGAGGAGGTAAGAAGGTTGATATGATATTATAATTATATAAGAATAATTATTTATTTAAAATAATTTATAAATATTAAATCCATAATAATAACCAAATATGAGAGATAATTATGGAAAATGAATCTTATCTTTATGTGGAGGCCGTAGTCCACACGTACTCACGAGCGATACTCTCATTTCCCATTTGATAGAGAAGAGGTGGGAAATGGTTGTACCATAATATTAATAACATATCAGTATATTTATTATAATAATATAAATTTTTATATATATATATATATATATCAGGTTTATATTAAGTTTAAGAAGAAATAAAATTGATAGGGTTTGGTTATGATTTATACCTATTCTTTAAGAGACCTCCTTTGGCTCACACCTTAAGGCTTGAAATATTAGTCTTATGCAAAGAGAATGGGATCTAGGATGAAGGGAGGGAATCTAGGAATTTTTTTAGTGGGTATTTGATGATATATAAGGATAAAAATATATTAATAAGGGAATATACGAGGTTCCCTTTTATAAGTTAGGGAGATGACACATAAGGAATTACTTACAAAATTTAAAAAATATAATGCTGCTTTCTTATGAAATTTGAACCAAATGGACATTAATTAGAAGGTAGGATGATATAGGGTATAAATTTATATAAAAAATAATAATAATACAAGTTTAATTGGAAATATTTACCTTATCTCTAGGTTTAACCCCATAGTAAACCCATTTTACCCTTATCCACAACAACAAACTTTTATTGTTTTTAATATTCATTATGACCAAGAATGAATGTTTAAAAATATTAAAATTTATAAATTATGATTCCAAATGTGTAATAAATTTTATAAAATTAAATTTATATCAGTTTCAAAATATAATTTTAAAACAAGTATGAAAACACAGGGAAAAATCATTTTTAGAAAAATTCATTTTTAATCATAAAATCGAGTTTTCTCTAACTTATTATATAGAAATTACTATTATATGAATGTAAAAATATTTAATAGAATATTTAATCTAAAAACATAATCAAAATTATTAATAAATTATTATTAATATAATTTATTATGATAAAAATACAATGCAAACATAAAATCAATTTTTAGAAAAATGCATTTTAAGCCCAAAAATGAACTTATAAAAAAAGTATAATGATGATTCCTATGTAATAAATAAGATTATTTATAATTAAATAATAATTATATGTATTTAATATAAAATTAAAAATATAATGATAATTTTAAATTACTTTATTTATTGAAAATAAATTATAGTTTATTAAAAATTAGTATTTTTCACTATTCAGTTAAAATTTTTTTTTTATAAAAATACAAAAAATTAAACCTAAGATAATATTGAGATGTTGATTTAAAAAATTATATTTATTTCCTTAAATAAATTTTCTAAAAAAATATAAATTAATTAAAATATCTTAACAAATATTGCAATAAAAACCATTTTTGAAGAAAAAATATATTTTTTATAAGGTGGTTATGCATATTAATACCACCACTTTAATGAATAGGTTATAATGTATAATTATTTGTTTTAATCTATGAGTTTTATTTAAATAAATATATCAAACACTTAAAATTTATTTAAATAAAAATATATTCTAAAATCTTTAGGTGTTACACTATGATGACTGCATTGTACCCTATAAAGTGCGTAAGGTTCCTCCCTATTCTAATTTTTTCATCTAGTAAAAAATTTCTAGACTTCTATAAATATTAGAAGTAATTTTTAAATTCACTTAATGGTTTTATTAGTTACTCCATATCAAATAAAATAATTATCCAAACATTACTTCTTGACCATGTACAATAGTGTGTATATTTAGGTCTTTATGGATGTAATATTTATTTCTTGAACTAGATTATATTCTTGAATAAACATTAATTAATTGAATATTATAACTCCTAAAATAGTTTAAAACCATGAAAATTCACCAAATAATGTAGACATAACTTCCAAAAAATCAATAATTTTCAACGACATGAAGATCAATACATCATCCAAAACACATGTTCAGGGATGCTACTTGAATCTATCTTGAAAAGATATTTAAGATAGTATTATAAAATTCTCTAACATATTTTCCCATAAATTCATGGAAAATAAGATCAATTAATTCAGACACATAGAGGTTGCTTCTTCTATTACCAAAAACTAAATTTATTGACAATGAATACAATCCATTAATTTTTCACTTCAATATTTACCCCACCAAATAGGTGGATAAAATCATTTATGTAATATACCATCATTAATTTAAGGGATTTGAGCATTGGTTTCCAGCACATGAAAGTGGTCATGTGTTACCGATAATGCATGTCCCTTGAGACCTCAAAATCATTTAAAAACTTTCAAATTATTATTTGTAGCCATAAATGAATCAACCCATTAATTCATATACATAGGTAAACCATGTTAGAGATGTGGTGGTATCCATGCACCCATATCATAATCCAATTATATGACATGATAGAGGAATCACATGCCTTATATGATATCAGGATATTATAATCTACAATATATCACATGTATATTATAGGATATGACTCAGAGTATATCATACAATATGATATAACCATTTTAGTTCATTTTGAAAAATATGTTATTCATTAAATATATAACAAATTTATTTCTTTTCATTACTATTTCTAAATAAATCAATGTATAGGTTTTATTATTATAATCTATTTTTAGGAATTACAACATTGAATACCAAAAACCGACTGAAATGGAGATTTTTCATTTTGTAGGATCGAGAATAAATATTTATATTTTATAGTGAAATTCTGAATATAAATTCTACTATTTCTTGATGAGTGGTTTGAGTATATTATTTCAAATTAAATTTCACTAAATATGAGAGTTTAAGTTGAGTAAAGAACCAAGATTTTAGTACAATGTGATGAAATGTTATGTTTATTTATCCCTCACATTTGATAATTTTTGGGGACAGTAATTACAATATTATTGTTAAATCCAAAAATCAAGGGATAAAAGAAAAAATTCATTAATCACATGGAACTAAAATCTTGTATTCTTAGTTTGATAACCATGTTGTCTCAAATATTTGGAGAGATTTTTTTTTTCAATTATGGGTTTAAAATGATCTTCAAGAAATGGATGGTGTACATCTAAAATTTCACAAAATAACCTTGATAACTCATGGTAGATTTGAGTATATACATCTATTTTTACATTTTCTTGTATTTATGTTCATTATTTTAATGTAAATATTACTCTTATTTCTATTTTTCTCTATTTTTTATAAAACAAATACAATTTTACTATATAATAATTAAGGATAAGGGATTGTTAAATTATATATATATATATATATATATATATAATTTTAGGTTTATTTATTAATATTTTCTTCTATATCGGTTGATAATTTCTTAGAAAAAGTGTTCTTCAATCCATTTTTTTAAATACATTTTCAATTTAATGCACATATTTGTACAATTAATGCTTTAAATTTGGTTATGTTTTTTATTCTATTTTATTTTTATTCTGTATTTTTAAAATATAGGTAGTGTTCTAAATATTTTTATTTTAAAAAATAATTATTTTTCATTCTGGTTAGTTAAATAACGGATGTCAAAAATAATCTATTACATTTGTTACAAAAATGAACTATGGGATATAGTATTTTCTAAGTTAGATATTTCCATAACTAACATGGAAAGTTAATTAATCCAATAAAAATTCAGATATTTTCTATATATTTTTATATTGGTTTAATGTTAAAAATATATTTTCAACATTACTTTCTTTGGTGTTATTTAATAATCGATATTAAAAGTTAAATAACTAAACATTTAAATCCCCTTTTTTACACTAGTGAATGTTATTAAAAGGTAGGTGGAGTGAAAAAATCATTATCAATTTATTTTCTAGGTTCCTTGAATAATGGATAAAGTCTGATATGGTGTACCAACTAATTATAGATTATATAAGAAGTGTTGGTAATGGTGTGTAATTCATTGATATATATATATCTGTGTGTGTGTGTGTCAAATTAGATTATGGGTTATTTTTTCATGGGAATTTTATTTAATATGTCCAGGTGGTACTTATCCCTCTTGGTATATCCCTTGAGGATATTTAGTAAATTAATTTAGGATTTCCAAGCCTTACTCGAGGAAGGTGAGGTTGGTTTCCATAGAATCAGGGCTAGCACATGGATCCAACAGAAAGGTAAATTTTTTATTTTATTCTCAATGATTATAAAATAGATTGATCATTGTTTTTATATAATTAGTTTCAAACATTATGTTTCTACTACTTACACTTGAAATTATGATGGTTAGTTGGGGTTAGGTGGAGACCACCAACAACATATTTTATACTTAATCCTTACACATATTCCTAGGGATACATGTGGATCCTTTTATATATGATCCATGTAAGGGAAATTCCCTAGAACATAACAAACAATATAGTCTTGGAGATTGGATACATAATAGACTTTGGATCTAGAGGTGGTTAATTCATGTGGAGATAGACTTGTTCAGTTTTAACCTTTTAGGATATTATATATATATGGATCTATATTGTGGTCCCATATTATATATGTTTTTCTTTCATGTCATCCTCATTGTGACCAAATATATTTTTTGTAAAATATTATATATATATATGTTTATGGTTACCCAATGTATTTTAAAATTGTTTATTTTTACGTTTATTTATTTATATATAATACTAATGGGAAATAATATACTATTTGTTACTTACTCCATCAACACTTTTTTCAGCCAATGTTTATCAAGAAATATGCCCAAGGTATTATTGTGATTTTTCCTAGAGTAGGTGATCTAAACTGACACTAGTATAATAAATATTAAAACATTATTTATTTTATAACTAATGTAAAAAAAACTTTAAGTTTTTGACGTCGATTATTTAATATAAAATGTCAAAAAATAGTTTTTCACTTCTGTAATTAAGTAACCAACTTGAAAAATATATTTTTTGAAATATTGGTAACTCGTCATTTTATTTTTTTTCATTTTTCTAACATGACTCCATTTTCTCTCACTAACTGAACCCTAACACCTCTTTCTTCAATCTACTTAACTCAAGTCTCCTTTAGCTACCCTCAACAACCACTGAACAACACCTTCATGCACTCTATGCCCTCTTTTGACCCTGTGTTATCCTTTTCCTCTTAGGTATTTTAATTTCTTTATAAATATACGATATCTATGTGTATTAATCTATGGAATAACAGTACTAAACTGTGAATGATTATTATCATTTTCATATTTTTATTTTATATAATGTTTAATTATTGTGTGATTTTTATTTTATTTTTACCAAGTCTTTAATTTTTTTTGACTTTTGGAGTATTTTTGTATGTTATATTCTGTAATCCATTTATGTATTATAATTTAGAATCTTTATTTCTTAGATTAATATTTTTTGAACCGTTTTATCTTATAAATGATGATATATTTCATAATATTTATATAACCTATATATAATCTTTGTATAATATGTGTTTTACCACCTACATTTATAAATAATAAATGTTTTATTATGTGTACACATGTTATAATTTCTGTAAAACCTATGCTTTATAATATGATATCCCTTTATAATAATAACTATTTTTTGTTTTATGAAATTATTTTCATGTACTATTTCCCATAAGTATTTCATACATAATAACAATTTCAATGTAAAAAATATAGTTTCCCTAAATTATATTATATTTTATGAAATGATTATTTATTTTTATTCATTTATTCACATCAATAAATAAATATTTTATTTGTTATTACCATGTGTGCATTAAATATATTATGTAATCAATGTATATAACTAATTAAAAATAATATAGTTATTATTTATTATATATTTTTGTATTTTATTATTATTGTTGTTATTTTTAAGTAAATTATTATTTTTTATTGTTATTTATAAAATTATAATTGAATTGAAATTTCAAAATTAAGAATCTGATAATTAATACATGAAATTTGATATAGATGATAATCAATCACAATTGGATTACTACATGGTGAACAAGTGATGAATATGAAGAAAGGGTAGATTCTTTTTTAGAAATTGTGAAAAGAAATGTTCCAAATAATGACATTTTTTCTATCCATGCTTGAAATGTTCAAATTTAATAATGTTTCAAAGTATATAATTTAAATATCTTTTAATTTTCTATCATTTCAATCTAAGTTACAGTCCTTCAAATTTGAATGGTGAAATTAAGAAGAATTGAATATTTAATAATGATGGATATTTTTAAAATTAAATCTCCAATAAAATTGAATAAATGAATAATTATATGTAAGTTGAGGAAGCTGTGAAAATACCTTTGATTGGTCATTTATATGGTAATATAAAAAATATTTTTTCTAGGTTATATGAAATTCAGTTATTTAATAATAGTGTTATGTTTGGAGAAATTGAAATCTAGGAATGGATGGAGTGGCATGTGTTTTAAATAATTTTTACTATTAAATGACATAATTCATGAAGATATTGATCATCTATATTCAAATAATAATTTATAGAAAATATTAATACCAAATGGATTGGGGTATATGAAGATACATGCCATCACCAATGTCTGTGTATTATACATGAAGAAATACAAAGGTCTTTAAGAGTGTACTAAATGTGGGACATCATTATATAATCTGAATTTTTTTTATAATTTGTTAAATATATTATATAAAGTACATATAATCATGCTAATTAAATTTAGTATCATTCTGTAATTACTCATATAAAATGTTTACTTTCAAATTAAAATGGTAAAAAAAGTTTAAGAGGGAATGGAAATGAGAGAATATATGATAGAAAATTATTCCATCCAGATGATTGGTTATAAGAAAAGAAAAATGATAAAAAATCTTGTTTATTCAGAAATCAAGTTAGAAGTCTCAGAATTTCACTTTTCAAAGATGTAATGAATCTATATCATAACCTTGGTAGAAACATAGTTCATAGAACGTTTTTATAAATTTACAAATTATCTCTTGAATTTTATATGAAAAAAATATATCTGTTTGAAATTAATAATTTCATCACCAAAACAACCTGAAATCAAAATTGATGTTTACTTGTCATCATTAATTTTTTATTTGCAACTCTTATTGGATGAATTTATCAGAGTCTATAGTTCTTATAAAAATTAATATTTTCAATTGCATGGAATACTAATGTTCACTATAAAATGCATCCTAGAATTTGGTTTTTTTGGATACTATGTTATTGGGGGATATATCATTCCAATTATTGAATAAGGGGCTTCATTTTTTCAACTACAACATGGGAGGAAAACAATGTACATGGTTCATCAAAATTTTTTATCTCTGGATCAATCTTATTAAAGATTTCAAAAGGTATTTGATAGATCACAAGAATTTGATATTGATCCAATCCCTTTATATTTTGATTAATTTTTTGATAGGGTGAACAAAATTGATGTCATAATTTTAAGAAGACAACAATATTTTAATAACAGAAATAGAAGGAAGAAATGATCAATATTTTTTTATCTTCTATATTGGAGATATAATGAGATTAAACATATCATTATTGTGATATATGTTGGCAAGAATATTTTTGATATTTTAACTAGAATATTATTTTATATTGAAGGTAAGATAAAAGATTATTTAAATAAAATATTAGATTTACTTTCAATGAGAATACATTTGGAGTTTTCTCCCAATCCTAAGGTAAATTAAAATAATTTCCTTTGGCTCTTAATACATTTTTCAAGAGGGAGAAAATAATTTTTTGTTAGTGCCTCCAAGGCATCAAATTTCTTAAGGCTTATTCTTTAAATTTTTAAAAAATTATCACTGAAATATTTGGAGTTAATAGGAATGAAATATCATTATTGTTATTTTATGATAAATAATTATTACCAATTTCATTTTGTGTAATAATACCCATTTGTATCACATTTTATATCATCAAGGTGTTTTATTTTTTTAATTCCATTTGTAAAAAAGTAACGTATCTGAATTCATTGAACCATTTATAGAGGGATTCAATCTATATATTTTTTAATTGGAAATGTACTTTATACTATCTTTTTTGATATCATTTAATATTTAATGTTTCATTAATATTATAAATAAAGATTTATAGTCTTGTATATATGGGTTGGATATATCCTTTTGAAATTTATTTAATGTTATTGAAGTGTATGTTAGGAATTTATATCAACTAGAATCTTCCATCATTCAGATATATATTTCTAAGGGTGTGGTGTAGTTATGAACATACTAATTATTTATAGTGGAGCACATTATATTTTATAAATCTCACATTCAGTGAGTTAATTTTTTGGGAAAGGGGATCCTTGGCTTGAAAAAAAAATTATTAAATGGTAAAAAAATAAATTAGAAGAATTTATATGTCCTGAATAACATAAAAAACACTCAAACATATATAACATCATATATTAAAGCGTTAAAATGTAATTATAAAAATAAGAAAGATATATTGGTATTGAATGAGAATTTTTTCGTAAGATTTAAAGAGACAATTTACGGTAAATCAAATGCATAAAAAACATCAAGATGGTTAGTTAGAATCCCAAGTTTTATTGTGATAAATTTTTTTGATTATAAAATTAAGGTATATACATTTTATACCAAATATCAAAACAATAGAAGTTTAGTTAAAAATAAAATTTCATTGGTTTTTACTGAAGTAATGCATTTTTTGAGTGAAAAGGAAAAAAAAATTATATCCATGTCAAATGAATATTATGGAGTTATTAAAAAAATATTATATATTGATTAAATGAAATGGTGTGTTCCTATGTTCAACTATAAATGGGTTTTTCGTAAAAAAATTGTTGAATATGATGAATTTTGTAAGAAAATAATAAATATAAATATATTGAAATATACTAATGACCCTTTTATCATGGAAACACATACATATTTATTTTCTATATGCTTGATCCATTAAATGTAAAGTGTTCTATCATTTTTAAGAAAAAATTTATTTAGGTGATGGTAAAATTTATAAAGATGATGAATTATGTGATATCCCAAGTTCTAGAGAAAAATAACCAGAGGATATTTATAACCATTTCATAGACATGGTTTGTGATATATAAAATAGTCATAAATAAGGAATATGAGAAAACAATACTTAAGTAATCTTTTATTATTATAGAAAATATATATTTATTTCTTGTTTATATTTTCAAATTTTAAAAAAATTTAGATATAGTTATTCTAATTATATTTTTAATTTAAGTCTCATATTTTAACAAATATGATAAATTTTTTGTTTAATTTAGTTTATGTTTTTGTAACATTTTTCAATTATTCAATTTTATAAGTAACTGTTGGATTTATAAAATTTTCTACTGAAATTTTGTTTTCTTCTATTTAGGTCATTTCACATTTCATAAATGTTATCAATATTTGTTAGAATTTTTGTTAACTAATATAATTAATAAAATAATTTTTTTTTTAGTATCATTTTCTTATTTTTATTCAAATTTATCTGAAATAGTTGGATTTATATAATATTTTATAGTTTTGTTTTATTCTTTCTAATAATTTCATATCCTAAAAATTTTTTAAACATTTTTTTTGAAATTTGTGTTAAATTCCTTAATGAATACGGGGAAAAGTGTTTAGTTTTGTTTATTTCTGATTTTTGGATCATTTTCCATTTTAATTTAATTATATATATATAATAGTTGGAGTTCGATAATTTTTTAGTTATTATTTCTTAATTTTATTTTTAATATAATGTTAGATCATATAGACAAGTCACCTTGATCTTTTAGGGAGGTAACTATACATAATATTTCTAACAAGTCTCCTCATTCCACTATATATGATCCTTTTAAATCTATTTGGAAAGGGAAGGATTCCAGGGTTAGTAAAAACAATAGATTTTTTATTAAATTATCAGTTACTCATATCTAGGACCATATAATATTTATCATGTTTTATAGTAATTGTAATTCTAGAGGTAAAAATTTTATTTTTTTGAAGTTTTATTTATATTAAAGATTTTGAAAAATTAAGCATTTTGATTTTTCTGATTTGATAAGTGTCAATAAGAAAAAACCAGTTTAGCTCAGGGAATAAATTGTTATAGTCTCATTTATTATTATTTTATTTATCTTGAGTTCTTTTATTAATATAGGTTATTTTTTTTCATTTTCATCAAATTAAATGTGATTTAATTAACAAAAAATAAGACATGAGGAAATGATTATCTTTTTTTATTAGGGAATGGAGGTATTTTAAACAAATCATAATTTTGGATTTCATTTTTGGTGTAATACAAAATAAAAATCCATTTTATTTTTTTTATATCATGAAACATGTAATAAGTTTATTGAAATTATATGGAATGAATCATTTATGGTATGTGAAATGGTAAATTTTTATGTTTTTAAATAATAACTAATAATGATCACATTAATATTTTTTCCCTTAGTTAACAATAATTAAGGAGAACTCATTAGGATATCTAATAAAAAATGTATCACCTCATACTTTATCAGATGGGGGGTAAATATTATTGAAAGAAAAAATAATGGTTGGAAATTGGGAGTAATGTCTTCAAGATCCATAGATATTTCACCTCCTTCCCCCTAACCATACATCAAAAAATGGAAAAGGGACTAGATGACCAAAAAGGGAATATATCTTATAGAATACTCAAAATATGTAGACGATAATATTGTAAGAAGTTATTTAAGTTATGAAAGACATTTTCAAACTCTTTATATTTTGTAATTCACTAATAAGTTTTTCAAATATCTTATTGGAAGCACATGAGGGGAAGAAAAGAAAAAGGACATTCATAATTGAGAAGTGGGAGTTTTTTTGGATACTACAATAGGAAATATTCAATAACCAGGTATAGTATAAGTATTAAAGGATTGTGTATTAGTTAAAAAATTATTTAGTCATTATAAAAAATTTTGATGGAGGATTTATATAAAAAAATATAATATTTAAAAGATAAAGTCTAAGAGATGAGTGAGATGATGGAGGAGAGGATTAGATCATTTGTAAAGTCTATGTTTATGAACATTCATATATAGTTTTAGGCTATATATCCACCTCAAAATTTATCACTATATCCAACTGATCTATATCCTCCTACATATCCCACTCCTATACCTCCTCATCCATAGTCTCTCATTTACTATAAGTTATATTTTGAGGATCCCCAATATCATATTGTATCATATTGTAACATACTATATAATATATTATATTGGGGATACACTACATCATAAAAATAAAGGGATGTATTAGCTTAAGGTAAAACTAAAAGATATTATATATGTATTAGATAAAGTGCCATTATCTAGATTTGAGGTTTCTATAGTTGGAAAAAGTGTACAATATTTTTTACTTTGTCTATATTGACTTGAATAGAAACCTACCACTAAGGTATGCATAGATAATATGATTTATTTAATATTTTTGTTAATTATATTTTAATATTTTATCATATATTTATATTACAGGAAAAAATTATAGGTAAATATATGCTGTATAGAAATAAAAAAAATGTTGAGGCCCCTTCGACTTCATATACAACTTAATTTAAAGGAATTTATAAATTATTAAGATATGAAATTATGTTATTGAATTTTTATGATATTTCGATGAGTATTTAAATATATGGGCATCATATTATTATTATGATTTTTAAGAGAGATATCTTGGATATTATAATAGTAGAAATTCTAGGCATCAAAACGATTAAAATATTTTCACTGTAAATCAAATATTATATTACTTTTAATTATAATAATTTGATCAAACTCAATACATAGGTTTTTTTATTAGGAATATTAATATGTTTTTTATTTTTTATGATAAAACATTTGTTTATTGATCATTATACCCATAATTTATTTCTCTAATAATTAAGAAAAAGGATAGAGATAAAGTAATATATATTTCTGAATGATTTCAGAATGATACAATTTAGTGTTGAATGTTTCCTTATCTTTATTGGCCTGAAACATATATTTAGTAATTTTTTATTTTTATTAATTAAATAACCATTCACACTATACTTTTGTTTATTAGTGGCTATTTTATGTTCTGTTTTTTTTCTGAAGAAAAGACAGCTAACTAGTTATGCTCAATCCATAGTGACGTGTGGGAAAACATTAAATAATTATTAGAGGCATAAGTTTGATTATTTTAAAACTAATATACTATAATATATTTTTCTTTTAATCCATAACTTCCAAACCAAGAATGGGTGTATTATAACTGGTCAATAACAAAATGGAATACAAATATTAAATAGGTTTTCAAAAAAGGTGACTTCATTTATAATTACTATAATTTAATAGATACTCAAAATGTTATTTTAAATTGAAAAATTATTTTTTAATTGAAATTACATAATCAATAAAGGGTAATAGAATGTGGATATGGTGTTTTGAGATTTATGTTTTAAATAATTACAACTGGAGGAGTTACAAAATTTGACAAGGTTATATTTTATTATTATCGTTTATTTTATTTATCTTATAATTATATTGATAATACATATTGAATAATTTCATTTTAATTTTTATCATTTTAGTAACCATCACCAGAATTATGGAAGAAAGATAAATCATTTACCGGGATCATGGGTGGATTATTTTACATGTTTGAATCATTATTAGTTTATAACTACTTTTAATATAGATTTTAAATATTAAATTTGAAATTGTAAAGTTGTTGTAATTTGAAAAATGTTTTAATGTAAATATTTTTTATATAATTGTATCATGCTGATATTTTATGTTATTTATATTAGTTTTTTCTATATTATTGGTTCAATAAAGTGTATTTTTAAAATATTTTTTTTTAAAATTCATCTTTTACCTTGTTTATTTTATAACAGTCATAAAAAGGAAACTAATTTAACATTTTCTGAGTGTTATCTACTTTGTTTTTATCATAACTGATGAAAAATATTGTCTTTTTTACATCTATTAAAATAAAAAATGTAATAAATATTTACAACATTTCTTACAATTATTTCACAGATTAAAAAAAATTAAAATTAAAAACTAAATGATACAGAAGACCCTTTTCTATGTAATTGTATGTCACTATAAAATGGCATCATGCTCAGATTTTAACAATAATTTATTTATTCATTATATTTATTGATTTAATTTGGATATGAAAATGATATATAAAAGTTAAAATTGTCAATATTCAAGAGGTAAGATATAAATTTTCATATCTAGCATAATTATGGTGGATTCATGAATTTATAGGGAAGTTCATATTTGTTTTCTTTTTGTATTTCTTGATTTACACTTATTCAATTAGACCCCCATTTATTATTGATTGAAACTTATAGGAAACCATGGAATTTGGTTCTATTTTATGATTATATAGTTGACTATTTAAATCCATTCAAGATTTAACTCAACTGAAACCAAATAATGAAAAAATACTGAATTTTTAATTATTAACAATGATGTATAGATTAAAGTAAACCATAAAGTGATTGATATGGGTAATAAATAAACTATTTTATCATTCTTTATTTGGATATTTTAATATTATTCCTATAATAAAAACATTAGAATTTTTGATTCATTATTTAATCCATATAAGAAGGTGATTAATGGAAATAAAATAAAGAGGGGTAGGGGTTTAGGCTAACTATTTTCAATCTTAAATTAATATAAAACATTACTTATTTGATCAATAAATTTAATGTGATAATTTAATTAATTATAGGATTTGGAATCCTTTGAAAAACCATTGGTTATTCAGGAGGAGGTATATAAGTACGCTCCACCTTCAAATCAAACTATTGAGTCTTATTTTCTTATGATATTGGATTGTCTATTATGTGGAGTAGGATAGACATTTCCACAACTAGATGTTCCCACTGTAGATGTTATACGAGATTTTTAGTTATAGCATACCCAAACCTTTAGTGGTGATATTGGATTATAAGAAGTGATATAATGGATTGAATAGATCCACCACATCTTCAAAATAATCAAAATGCATATGAAAAAAGGGTTTGATTGGTACCTTTAATATTCAAAGAAGTTGCTTATCATTGGCGGGATGTTATGATATAAGAAAAAAACAAGGTGTTGAGTTGGAATGGATTATAAGATTTTTTAGGAGTAGTTTTATACCTATAATATTGATTTTATTATGATTTATGAATTTATAGAGTT
Organism: Viscum album; assembly: GCA_963277665.1. NCBI lineage: Eukaryota > Viridiplantae > Streptophyta > Magnoliopsida > Santalales > Viscaceae > Viscum > Viscum album. The sequence goes on from OY728150.1 coordinate 1,564,917,580, forward strand.
AAAGTAAATATGAATGACATTTATGGAGTACAATTCCACATTTGCTGATTTTCTTAATGTTTCATTTTAATTGGGTATATATAAATATTCCAAGGATGAGCACTTTGATATGGGACTTTAAGAGACCATACTTTCTCAAGTTAATTCCTTCAATATTTTAACATTTTAAGGTTTTATGGATGCTTATAACGATTTTGTTTTATTTTAAGTGAATTTAGGGAGTTAATGGTTTATCTTTTGGGAGATGAATGTGCAGGGTATCATCTAGTGGATAACTAATGTTGTGTAAGAGATGATTTATATTGTATCTTGATATATTAATATGTGTGGAAGTACTCTAATTCCTCTTATTTCTAGGAGACTTTATGTATAATGCTATCAATGGGTGCTCATTAGACTCACTATGATTAATTTTAACATAGAGGCAAAGTAGTGTCACATACAATGATAATGTAGTCATATCAAAAGGTTTTGTCTGGATTGACTTTCCAATAGATTTGTTGAAAGATCCCCCTAGACTCAAGTATATTATATCCAGTCTTGTGGTTAGTCAATGGAAGAAATCCAGTCACCCTCAGGCAGAACTGTTCATGGAAATAGGTGAGTTGAGTGGATTTAAGAGTTAATGATACCTTCTTTTTTGTAGATATCATAGTCTTAGAGTTTTTATAAGAGAATAGTCATGATTTTTTATTTGATTAAAATTTATAACAATGTTTCTAGAAGAATGATAGAATTTTTTTTTAATTATACTATAGAAGTTATCAAATATCTGAAAGAAATCATCTTCCTTGAATGATATTAAAAAAACAATCTAATATACCAGAACAATTAAAAGGACCTAAAATTCTCATTAAATGATTTGGATATTGGAATTTAGTTTGAAATAATTATTCCTTACAATGTAAACGTAGAATATAGTAGTTGGGTTAGTTATAAAATCAAAAAATCCTCATCTAACTACATATCATTATTGGAAAGTATTTTTCATCCACCACTAAGGCCAAATTTTCCTGATAGGCACACAGTGGGATACTCATCACCTTTCTCATCCACCAAATTCATCATGTTATTATATAAGGACCCATCCTTAAAAATTACACTACAAAGGACCTTTTACCAGTCTAGGTTCTAGAGAGTTAGACACAAGCTTACAATTTATCAAAGTTGCAGAATAATTAAACAAACCCAATCCAAACATTGCTTCCACATGCATAAAAACAATACCATCCAACTTTGGACTTCCAAGTAGCTTGTGAAAAACAAATTAAACAAGGGGTGAGCATTGGAAATGCCCAGTAATGTGTTTTAAAACAAGACCATTAAAAAATAATTTCTCTTTAAAACTTTTCATTAAAACATACACTTTAAATTATGCAGTTAACATTTCTAATAACACGTCAACGTCATTTTATTGAGAGAATCTAAAACAGCTTTAAGGTTAAACTCATGCTCAAAATTAATAAATTTATTTAAGGGTTATAAATAAAATGAATTATATTTTATGCACACACTTGAATATAAATGTTTGAAGTTCCATCTATAAGTTAGATAAATACCATACTTAATCATTCTATGTCATTCCAGAGGTGAGGAAAAAAATTACACATGGAATAATATTTATTCATAATTACACATAAAACAATTTAATTTATCATTATGGTTTGGAAACTAAATATTAACCCTTCTTTACAAATTAATTTCTATACAAGTATATATTTAAATATAAAACCTTAACCTATATGCACTAGGAAATATAAAAATTATTAATACTAGTTCATAAGTGTATGATCATTAGCCATGAATATTTTACTAGTTGAATAATCACATGTGCTTTCACTTAATAGAATAATTATGAGGGAATTCATAATGCAACACATCATAATTTTTTTTCATGTCCTCATGCTATGACCATACATAACCATTTTGTCAAGGCCTCATTTTAAGACCATATATAACCATTTTGTCAAGGCCTCTTTCCAAGACCTAGTTTATCACATGAGACCTACTGATGCATCGAGAGGCTATAACAATCCTCACCCATCACATAATAAGTCCTATGAATTCATCGTAAGTCTAATAAAAGTATGTATTTAAATCAAATTGTACCATACCACCGCGATTTTTTTAAATATTAATCATAGATGAAAATAAATTCATTGATAAATTATTGAGGTATATATTCATTAAATAATACAATGTTTCCCATACCACTTTGAAAAGTTTAATTCCTAATAAATCTAATATCATAAAAAGATTAATCCCATACTCAAAATAATTGGATTTATTTATATCCCAGTAATAAAATGAGTAATGAAATAAATAAAAATTTAAAAAAAAAAAGAAAATATAGTTTTTTCATCTCAAAACAATCTTTTTTAATAAATAAATATGTTTTTTACATAAAATTATAAATAAAACATTTTGATTCTTGAAGAAATACATATTCTTGATAATCTCAGAATATTTATTTGAAACCATGAGTTTATTATGAATAAAATATGTGTCAAAGTTACTCTTGACGCATGTCTATGATTGTATGCAAATGCATCATCCTTAAGTTTTAAAATAATATGAAAAACATGTTATGTGATTTTTTTTAAAAATATGATGTTAATTATATTAACATATCCATAAAAATTATATCCTTCGTATATATATATACATTTATATACCTACCATGAGTTTAATTTTTAAAATAACAGAACTTAATGTTTCCCATATATATATATATATATGACAAGGTATTTATAATACTCTTGTCTGCAGAATAAATTTATATTTAAGGAAAACATTGATAAATAAAAATATCAGTATTTATCAAAAGATAGAACATAGATTTATACCCTTAAAAATAACAATTTTTATAAGAACATAAATGAATTTGAGTTATATATATATATATAAATAGACCTTAATCTCTCACACATTGATATTTATTTATAAATGTTTAAGTATAAACTTTCATGGAATCTCATTTATTAGACTTGCGCAACCAAATCTCTCGATAGATGAACATTGTATAATTACATGAAAGATTGATTTTCAACCATGCACTTAAAACACATCTTCTATAAACATCCATTTTAGGGTTGTTATGTTAAATTTAAAATTAATACAATGCTTATACATATAAAATTTACAAATAAACATATTAATTAAATCATTTCAATTATGTGCTTATTCATCGTGGAAGTAAACCTTTAAATTTAATTTGATATCATGATTACGAATTCAAGGTATGTTGTTGTTCATAATCACATGGCCATGATTATATGCATATGCAATGACCTTATTGTTAATAAAACATGATGACATGTCATGAATTTTTTTTTGAGAAACATGATGATAACATTATAAACAATTACAAACGTGTCAAAAATGATGCCATGATTTAATTTTATAAAAAACCTATTCTCATTGACATAAATAATCATAAATGAATCATTTATGATTAGTTATGTTCTTAAATAAATTATTGTTAATGTATGAATAAATTATATACACAGATGATATGTGTTCGAATAAATTGTTACACACACATGTTTTTACCCATCATTTATTGTATAAAAATAAAGTTGAATGAGTTTATTATACAAGGAAACTTAGATAAATAAAGATATCAATGTTTAACAATGATAAAAACATGAACTATTAAAGGAATATAAGATAAGTTGATAGGGTAAATTAAACTCTTTCAAAATAAAATTTGACATAAACAACTCTTAATTGAATTTTTTTGTAACAAAAAAAATATATTCATTCACATTATATAATTTAATGAATAAATAGTAGTGAAAATTTTATATATGTATGTATATGCTTGGAAAAATTATATAATCATATATGTAAATTAATTTAATTACATAATGTAATTTAAAAAACCAAAATCTGGAAATAAATTAAGACTTCCCTAGAATTGTAGTGGAGAAGAGAAAAACTATTTTATTATAATTATTTGAGAAAAAGAATAATAGTTTCCCTTGTGCAAACTTAAATTATAACTAGAAAATAATTCATTATAATTGAAATATGAACACTAAAAGTAAAATCCCCCTCATAAATAATACATAAGTTGTATAAAAGTAAATAAATGATTTAATCCCTTACACAAAACTATGAAATTAAAAAAAAAATTTGGAATGAATAAACAAAATAAACCTTACCTTCAAAAAATTGAACCAATATCAAATATGACCAAGTCTAGGAGTCTCTAAAAGGATAGTAGAGTGTAGATAGAGACATAATAGGGCTCAATGAATCCCCTTCATTGGGGGTCTTTGGTTTATAAAACTGATAATTTTATATTTTATATTTATCATTTTAAAGATACAAATATTTATTTTTAATCCAATTTAGAAGATATTTAAATACATGTGGTTCAGAAGAATTTCTTACAGGGAAAGCGGAAATTGATAGTATATTTGCTGCAAGTTGGAAATTCAACTAGAGAATAAAAATTTGACAACATCAAAATGGATAAAGTCATTCATCAATTTCAATTATACAACACTTAAATGGGATAATATTGAATTGAATACCATATTCAATCCATACTATATAATCTGAATCAAAGGTCTCAAAACAAAAGCTTACACAAAAAATATTTTACAATAAGACTATAATACAGGTATGTCTTTGTAAAATCAGATTCGACAAAAATAATATTTATATATGAACAAAACCAGAATTGGAACCTGATCGACAAAGAATAGGGATATTGACAAATAAAAATGATGTGAAAAAAAATTAATCAGACATCGTCATATGGTTTAGAAAAAACCATCTAAAAAGGAAGACATGAACCCTCCTCAGTAGGTTGAATAAGATCCAAACCTCTGGATTTGGATATCCATGCTTCAAAAACCTTGACCACAATCGATGCATTGACCACCACACGACTTCGGTCGGACCATCGCCAACAGCCCCACCTTGTTATTCCCTCAACGACATGACCCTTCTACCGACCTCAACTCTTCTGGATTGGAGCGATGGATCCTAACCATGATACTTAGAGAGCTCGACTCCTACCCTCACCTGTGCATGCCTCAACCCAAACGGACAACCCCCAAACCCGAAATGTGATTCTCCCCCCTCCTTAACCACATTTCCTCTTCTATTTTTTATTTCATTTTTATTATATATATAATTTTTATTTAATAGATTTTAAATTAATGTTATAATAATATTATAAGTTAAATTTTTACATTAAAAAGTTATAAAATAATTTTATAAACTAATAAAATTATATAAAATAATATTTATTTTATTAATAAAATTATTGAAAACATTATATTTGTATAATAAGAAATTTTATTATGAATATTCAATATTCATTTTCTAAATTATACTATTTTAATATTTTAATAGATTGAAAATATGAATTATACATTTTTTTGACTTACAATAGATTAATCTAATGCTACATAAAATATTTTACATTTTCAATATTGCAACATATAATAATTTAAAACAATAAATTTAAATGTCATGTATAATATCAACATCTAATTAAAATAATATTATAATTATATATTAGTATCAATTTTATATTATATTCATAATTTTATATAATTAAAAACTAGTATATATATATATATAATATTTTGAAAATAAAAAACAAATTAACTATATTCATATATTAATATAATAACAATTTTGATAAAAATAAATTATATTTAATAAAAATAGTCACAATATTATATAAATAAAGTAAAATAATATTTTCTTTTAGAATAAATTTTAAAACCGTAATTTTAAACAAATAAAAAAATTAATTTCAATTATTGTTTTGAAGACTGTCCTCTTAAAAATGTTTAAATTATAAATATATCCATTTAATGAAATATTTTTATAATAAAAGTAAGTTTGGAATTTTTGGGATGTTACATTATTCCCCCATTAACAGAATTTCATCCTTTTAATTTGTTTTTTCAGACTAAAAACAAATCTAAATTTCCTTCTTCAGAATTAAGAAACACTAGGATCGCTGAACTCTAAACTCTGTCACTTAGACGACAACATCTAATCTACAAAGTTAACTAGACCATGACTTTGGTAAAAATTATTAGGACCCAAAATTAAGCATTACACAACATAAGACCTTTTATCATTCTAGGTTCTGGAGAGTTATACACAAGCTTACAGTTTATCAGAGTTGCAAAAAAAATTAAACAAACAAAATCAAAACTACTATTCTGCACATGTAAAAATGATGGCATCTAACTTTGGACTTCTAAGTGTCCTATGAAAAAAATAATTTTAAAAAAGGGGTGAGAATTGGAAATTCCTAGTAATGGGTTTTAAAACAAAACCATTAAGAAATAATTTCTTTTTAAAACTTTTCTTTAAAACACACACTTTAAATCATGTAATTAACATTTCTAATAACATGTCATCATCATTTTCTTGAGAGAATCTGAAACAAATTTTAGGTTAAACTCATGATCAAAATTTATAAACTTTTTTAGGGGTTATAAATAAAATACATTATAAGTTATGCACGCATATGACAAAAATTCATGAAGTGACACCTATAAGTTAGATAAAGACCATACTTGATCATTATATGTCATGCCACAGGTGAATATAAAAATTTACACATGTAATAATATTTATTCAGAATTACACACAAAACGATGTAATTTATCATTATGGTTTTGAAATTAAATATTAATACTTCTTTATAAATGAATATCTATACAAGTATATATTTAAATATAAAACTTTAACTCATGTGAACTTGGAAATATAAAACCTTTTAATACTGGTTCATAAGTGTATGATCATTTTCCATGGATATTTTACTAGTTAAATAATCAAATGGAATTTCACTTACTAGAATCATTATGAGGGAATGCATAATGCAGGACATCATAATTTTTTTTTCAAGGAATCAGGCAAAGACTATACATAACCATTTTGTCAAGGCCTCATACCAAGACCGTACATAACCATTTTTTCATGGCCTCCTACCAAGACCTAGCTTGTCTCATGTGACCCACCTATGGATGAAGAGGTTATATCGTGCCTCAACCATAACATAATAAGTCCTATTAATTCCTCATATGTCTAATAAAAGTATGTAATTTAATCAAAGTGTCCCATACAAATTTGATTTATTAAAATCATAATCAAAGATGAATTTAAATTCATTGATAAATTTTTGAGGTATATATTCTTTAAAAAATCCAATGTGTCCCACACCACTTTGAAAAGTTTAATTCATAATCCAAATAATATCATAAAAAGATTAATCCCATACTCGAAATAATTGTCTTTATTTGTAGCCTGTCAATAAAATAAGTAATGAAATAAATGTACATTTTATCAAAAATTCATATATAGTTATTCCTTCTTAAAATAAGCTTTTAGAATAAATAAATATTTTTTCAAAAAAAAAATTATAAAAAAAATTCAATTATTTAAGAAATTAGTATTATTGATAATCTTTGAGAATTTATTTGAAACCATGAGTTTATTATGAATGAAAGATGTGTCAATGTTATGCTTCACGCATGACTATGACTGTATGTAGATGTGAAATCCTTAAGTTTTAAAATAACACAAGGACATGTTATGACCATTTTTTTTAAATATGACGTTAAGTATTATAACATGTTAATAAATATTATATCTTAGAATCCTACACACACACACATAGATATATATATATATATATATCTACTATGAGTTTAAGTTTTAAAATAAAAGAAATAAATTTTACCAACATATAAATAAATAAATATATATATACATACATTTATATTACATCGTATTTATATTACTATAGTCCGTTGAATAAATTCATATTTAATGAAAAATTTGATAAAAAAATATCCATATTTAACAAAAATTTAGAACATAGCTTGATATCCTTAAAAATAAAAATTTTCATAATAATTTAAATGAATTGAAGAATATATATATATAAATAAATATTAATCATTGAGACACTTATATTTATTTATAAATGTGTAAGTATAAAGTTTCATGGAAACTCACTTATTAGACTTTTAAAACGAAATATCTTGATACATTCACATTGTATAATTACATGAAAGATCAATTGTCAACCATACACATAAACACTTCATCCATAAATATCTATTTTGAGGGTTGTTCTGATAAATGTAAAATTAATACAACGTTTATGCATATAATTTTTTTATATAAACATCTTAATTAAATCATTTCAATTATGTGATTATTCATCGCATAATTAAACCTTAAAATTTAATTTTAAATGGTGATTATGAATGTAGGGTATGTCATTATGCATAATCGCATGGCCATGATTATAGGCACATGCAATGAACTTAGTGTTAATAAAATGCATTGACATGTCACACAATTTTTTTTTAAAACATAATGATAAAAGTAGAAACAATTACAAGCATGAAAAAAATGATTCCATGATTTCATTTTTTGAAAAAACTATTCTCGTTAATATAAATAATCATCAATGATTCATTTTTGATTAGTTATGTACTTAAATAAAATCTTATAAATGTCAGAATAAATTATATACACATAGGACATGTGTATGTTTAATTATTACATATACATGTATGTACCCATAGTGTATTGTACAAAAATAAATCCGAATGAGTTCATTATATAAAAAATCATTGATAAATAAATATATCTGTGTTTAACAAGAATAAAAACATAAAATTTATACAGTAATATAAGATAAGTTGATGGGGTAAATTAAACACTTGAAAAATAAAATTTTACATAAACAACTCTTAATTGAATTTGTTATTAACACAAAATATATATTCTTTCACATTACATAATTGAATGGATCAAGAGTAGAGAAAATATTATATATGTATATATATGATTGAAAAAATATTATACACATATATGTAAATTAAAGAAATTATATAATGGAATTTAGAGAACCAAAATATGGACATAAGTTAAGACTTGCCTTGAATTATAGTGGAGAATAGAAGCATAATTTTATTTTAAGTATTTGAAAACAAAACTGAATAATTTACCTTACGCAAACATAAATTATAACAGGGAAATAATTCTTTATAATTGAAATATGAACACTAAATATATAATCTCCCGTACTAATAATACATAAGTTGTATAAAAGTAAATAAATAAATTGATCACTTACAAAAAACTATGAAATTAGAAGCATAATTTTGGAATGAATAAAAAAATAACCCTTACCTTCAAAGAATTAAACCAATATCAATCTTCCCAAGTCTTGGACTCATTAGAAGGAGAGGAGAGTGTAGAGATATACATGACAATGCTCAAAGAATCCCCTTAATTGGGAGTCTAAGGTTTATAAATCCGATAATTTTATATTTTATTTTTATCATTTTAAAGCTACATATATGTATTTTAATCAAATTTAAAAGGGATTTACACAGACATGGTTCATAAGACTTTCTTTCAAAGCAAGATCAACTTGATAATATATTTGCTTCAAGTTGGAAATTCAACTAGAGAATAAAAATTTAACGACATCAAAAAGGAAAAAGTCATTCATCAATGGTAATTATAAAACACTAAAATGTGACAAAATTGAATTGAATACCATATCTAAAACATACTTCATAATCTGAATCAAAGGTCTCAAAATAACGACATATAGAAAAATAATTTTCCAATAAGACTATAATATTGCGATGTGTATGTAAAATCAAATTGCACACAAATAATAGTAATATATGAACAAAACCAGAACAAAAACCCAATAGAAAAATATTAGGGAAACTGACAAAGAAAAATGACAAGGAAAACAAAGTTAATCTGACATCGACACACAGCTCAGACAAAAACACCTAAAAAGGAAGACAAGAACCTACCTTGGTAGGTTTAAGAAGATCTGAACCTCCAGATCTATATATCCATGCTTCGGAAACCCTAACCACAACCGATGCTCGGACCACCACATGACCTTGATCAGACCGTTGCCGGTGACCACACCTCATTCGTTTCTCACCGACATGACCCTTTTGCATGACCCTGACTCCTCTAGTTTGAAGTGATGCTTCCCGGCCATGTGACATGGATCCCTCGACTCCTACCCTCACCTACACACGCCTTGACTTGAACGGACGACCCCCAAACCCTATACACGATTCTCCCCCTCCTTAACCACATTTCCCCTTCTCTTATTTTATTTCATTATTATTATATATGTAATTTTTATTTAATAAACCGTGTAAAAAAATTATCATAATATTATAAGTTTAATTTCTACATTAAAAATTTATAAAATAATTTTATAACCTAATAATATTTTATATAAAAATAATATTAATTTTATTAATAAATTTATTGAAATCATTATATTTGTATAATAAGACATTTTATTATGAATATTTAATATTTATTTTCTAATTTATACTATTTTAAAATTTAATAGTTTGAAAATATTAATAATACATCTTTTTGAGTTAAATTATATTAAACTAACGATACTTAAAATATTTGAAAGTTTCAATATTAAAACATATAATAATTTAAAAGAATAAATTTAAATGTCTTGTATAATCTTAATATACAATTAAAATAAAATTACAATTCTATATTAGTATTAATTTTATACTATATTGATAATTTTATATAATTCTAAACTAGTATATATATATATATATATCATATTTTGAAAATAAAAAACAAATTAACTATTGATATATTTTAATATAATAACAATTTTGATAACAATAAATTATATTTAATATAAATAGTTAAAATATTATTTAAATAAAGTAAAATAATATTTAATTTTAGAATAAATTTGAAAAATGTTATTTTAAAAAAATAAAATAATTAATTTCAATTATTTTTTTAAAAACAATCCTCTTAAAAATTATTAAATTATAAATAAATCCATTTAATAAAATATTTTTATAATAAAACTAAGTTTAGAATTTCTGGGATGTTACATTATTCCCCCTTATTAGAATTGTGTCCTCACAATTCGTTTTGTCAGACTAAAAATAGTTCTGAATTTTCATCTTTAGAATTAAGTAACACTAGGACCACTGACCTCTAAACTCTATCACTTATACAAAAACATCTAATATTTAAATTTAACAAGACCATACCTCTTATACCAATTATAAAGACCCAACCTTAAACATTACACAATAGAGGACCTTTTACCAGTCTAGGTTCGGGTGAGTTAGAAACAAGCTTACATTTTATTAGAGTTGTAAAAAAATAAACAAACAAAATCCAAACTTCAGTTCTGTTCATGTAAAAATGATGGCATCCAACATTGAACTTCCATGTGACCTGTGAAAAAAATATTTTTAAATAAGGGGCTAACATTTGAATTGTCCAGTAAGGGGTTTTAACATAAGACCATTAATAAATGATTTCTCTTTAAAACCATTATTTCAAAAATAGATTTTAAATCTCATAATTAACATTTCTCATAACATGTCATCATCATTTTCTTAAGAGAATATAAAAGATCTTTTAGTTTAAACTCAGGATCAAAATTTCTAACCTTATTTATAGGTTATAAATAAAATTATTTATAAGTTATGCATGCACTTGAACAGAAAGGCATGAAGTTCTACCTATAAGTAAGAAAAAGACCATACTTAATAATTCTATGACATGATAGAGGTGCGGAAAAAATTTACACATATAATAATACTTATTTATAATTACACATAAAACTATGTCATTTTTTATTATGGTTTGGAAACTAAATATTAATCCTTCTTTACAAATGAAGTTCTATACAAGTATATATTTAAATATAAAACTTTAACACATTAGAAATATAAAACTGATTAATACTGGTTCATAAGAGTCTGATAATTAGCCATGGATATTTTACTAGTTCAACAATCACATGGAATTTCCCATACTAGAATCATTAAGAGGGAATGTATAATGCAGGACAACATAAACATTTTTTCAAGGCCTCAGGCCAAGACCATACATAACAATTTTGTCAAGGCCTCATGCCGAGACCATACATAACCATTTTGTAAAAGCCTCGTTCCAAGAATTAGTTTGTCTCATGAGATCTACTGAAGCATCAAGATGATATATTGGGCCTCATTCATCACATAATAAGTCATATTCTATCCTCATATGTCTAATAAAAGCTTGTATTTAAATTAAATTTTCCCATACCTCTTGGATTTATTTAAATCTTTATCATAGATGAAAATAAATTCATTGATAGATTATTGAGGTATATATTCCTTAAACAATCCAATGTGTCCTATACCACATTGAAAATATTAATTCCTAATCCATATAATATTATAAAAAGATTAATCTCATACTAGAAATAATTTTATTTTTTTGTATCCCATCAATATAATGATTAATGAAAAAATGTACATTTAATCAAAAATAAAAATATAGTTTTGTCTTATCAAAAAAATATTTTAAAATAAATAAATATGTTTTTTCACATAAAATTATAAATAAAATATTTCAATTCTTGAATAATTCCATATTCTTGATAATCTAAAAAATTTTATTTGAAACCATAAGTTTATTATGAAGGAAAGATGTGTTAATGTTACGCTTGATGATTGAATATGATTGTATGCAGATGTGATATTCTTAAGTTTTAAAATAACATAACAACATGTTATGTGTTGTTCCTGATGCATTTGTCGGGGTGCACGCATCCTTTTTTCAAGATGTTTTCTCCATGATTGAAATGGGATGAAGGAATATAGGTTTCTCCTTTCATGGATTCCTCCTCGGAACTCATCACCTAGTCTGGGTCCCCCTTAAATATTAAGTCTTTGTTTATGAATCTCGTTCTCGGTGCCATATCTTTGTAAACGTCGGTTAATTATCCTACTTCCTTCAGGACATTCCATGGGGTTTTGACAAGGTAGAAACCTTTGGTCAGAGTAGATAACAACATCAGGAATATCGGGGAATCTCTGGATTCATAGACATTGGGGAACCTGTATTCTTCCTCATAAGAGGGAATCTCAAGGGCACCAAACATGAGGCATCCCACATCCGTCATGGGGTATCTTATTCTAGAGGCATGTCTCTGAGGTTTTCCTCAGCTTCCCATGTTTAACATGGGGTAGGCCACGAGTTTAATGTCTTGTGGAGAGGGTTTCAAAAAAGAAGGATCTTATGAGGTTTTCCTCAGGTATATCATGTTTAACACGAGGTAGGCTGTGAGTTTAACATCTTGCGGAGACGATTACACCAAAGGCGTGTCTTCTGAGGTTTTCCTCAGGCATCTCATGTTTAACACGAGGTAGGATGCAAGTTTAGTGTCTCCTGGAGAATGTATGAAGGTGATCAGATCATCCCTTAGAGATAGATCATATTGGTACATCCCTAGGAGGGGGCGCTATGAGTGTTTACCATGTGGATGGATCCGAACACTCAATAAGAGTAGACCTAGGATGGTGTTCCCCATAAAGGGAAGATGTCACATCATGAAGGCTGATCTGGACACCACTGAGGGTGGATCAGGGAGTGTGCACCCCATAATGGGGGAACACCAAGGTTTACCATTGGCTGGGATTGAGCCTCATGAAGATTTCCTATGTATCCTGTGTAGACAACAGGGATCAAAACCCACGTAGTTTGAAGGGGTAATGAATTGGGGTGTACACAAAGGACAATGACCTGGAGACACTAGGGCTTATGTGTGGACAATGGCCCAACGCAATAGGGATACTCTTGGGTGGATGGTTATGGATGTTGTAGGGCTTATGCATGGTTAGCTTCCTGGGTGTCGCAAGGAGGAGCGTTGGGATGAATTTCATGATCTCACCGAGACGTGGAAGCCTAGGTAGGAATCATGATGGATGATGGAGAGTTGAATGAAGTAGATGGGAAATGAGATGGAACCAACGTGCGGACGAAAGTGATGTTGTGCTTGAGCCTTGAATAGACTTCCTAAATTTCCACTTGGCAGAGAATCAAAGTCCGCATAGTTCGGTGGGACGATGGGACACCTGAGGAGGCAGCTTGTGAGAATGGACACATGGATGGGATCTAGAGGAAATAGAACCTCTAGGTTGGGGAATGATCCTCCTGAAACACCTAGGATTGAGGGATAGATCATGATGATACATGAGTGATGGGATTGAACCTCATGGAGGCTTCCTACGTATCTTGCCTTGGCAAAGATCAAAGTCCACGTAGTTCAGGATGGAAGCACAGAATCGGGGTGTGCACAGAGGACAATGACCCGATGATATGTTGGGGATTACGCATGGTTATCAGCCCAAGTGTTGTTCTGACTCCATTATGGCACACCAGAAATATGGGTCCCAATAGAGGGGGACGATGACGGCATATCACTAGGTTGGTGTTGAAATTCGCTTACCGCTAGAAGGGGCCACAATGACTTACCACTAGAAGTGGTCACAACGTCTTACCACTAAATATAGGTCAAAACGGATTACCACTAGATAGAGGTCACAACAGATTACTTTTGGATAGAGGTCACAACATCTTACTGCTGGATAGAGGACAGTTTAGTGTCATGCGAGACAAAAGGGGCGTATAGTTTAACGCCATGCTGGATGGGGGTGGACCGACGTGAAGTGGTCAGGACCGATGGGTGTTGGGATTTAACCACAGGGAGGATTCTTATGTACCTTTTCATGGAAAGGATCAAAAACCACATAGTTTAGAAGAGGTGTTGGTGAACTGCCATGAAGTGGTCAGGACCAATGAGTGTTGGGCTTGAACTTCAGGGAGGCTTCCTACGTACCTCGTCTTGGTAAGGATCAAAGTCCACATAGTTTGGGAGGAGTGGGATCCAATGTGAAGTGGGGTCAAAACCAATGGATGGTGGGATTGAACATCATAGAAGCTTCCTAGGTACCTTGCCTTGGCAAGGTTCAAAGTCCACATAGTTCGGGAGGAGTGGGAACCGACGTGAAGGGGGGTCATAACCAATGGATGGTGGGATTGAACCATAGAGAGGCTTCCTACGTACCTTGCCTTGGAAAGGGACAAATACCACGTAGTTCATAAGGAGTGGGAACCAACATGAAGGGGGGTCAGAACCAATGGATGATGGGCTTAAACCTCAAAGAGTCTTCCTACGTACCTTTCATTGGTAAGGATCAAAGACCACATAGTTCAGGAGTGGGAACCGACGTGAATGGGGGTTGGAACCAATGGTTGGTGGGCTTTAACCTCATGGAGGCTTCCTACATACCTTTCCTTGGAAAGGATCAAATAACACATAGTTCAAAAGGAGTGTTTTTGGTGTTTACACTCTAGGATTCTCAAAGAGGATTCCATAGTAAATGATTACTACTCTAAGACCTAGTGAGTCGTGCTCATTGTGAGACACAAGAGGTGGTAAGGACTTGACAATCAGAGCGTAAAGGTGCATCCATGAAGGGTGGTGAATGGGGATTAAGTAAGGAAGCTTCCTGAGTGCTGATAAGGAGAGGCAATAGTGGATGGGGTTTACGTATGGATGCAACCCATGTGCCACTATGGAGCGACAATGGTGAATGAGTCTTCGGCATGGAAGCTGCCCGAGTGCTGCTATGAAGTGGAAATTGTGCACGAGTCTTACACATGGAAACTTCCCGTGTGCCACTATAGAGTGGCAATATTGAATGGATATTATGCAAGAAAGCTACCCGGGTGCTGCTATAGAGTGATAATGGTGAGTGGGGCTTTCGCAAAGTAACTGCCCGGGTGCCACTATGGAGCGACAATGGTGAGTGGGGATTACAAAAGGAAACTCCCCATGTTTCTTCCTCATGTTTGTCCATATGGGAATCCCAACCCACTGGTGGGTTGAGGTCATCATCTATGCGCTAGTGCACAAGAGGGATAATGCCAAGGCCATTGGAATCAGTATGAACAAAGGGAGATGAAAAGTGTAAATCACATGCCCGATATTCGGAATGCTGTGAGGGTGGCATGATGATGGAGGATAACTATTGAACATGTTCAAAACATAGCGTCCATATCATGTTATCCTGAAATGGGGACAAACAAATGTGGTTCGACTACTGAACGAGTTCGAAACACCAAAACTGACTCGAAGTGTCATCCAAGGTCTCTCAGGGCATTTTCCCAATATGGTAGGTGAGCCTATGCGGCATGGGACTAGGCCATTAGGGGGTCCCTTTAGACATGGAAGAGGACGGAGATATGAATGAAGTATACACAAATCGTGATGTGGAGTGTTGGAATGTTTAAATGGATTACAATGCTCTTGAAATTATGCCCTTGTAATCATGGCATAAGGTCTGTTATTCTTTTCACATAAGACATCTCTTATTTGGAGTAAGAGGTATCCTATTATTGAATGATAGGTTATGATGTAGTTTATAGTCATGTAGAGAGGAATGTTTGAATCTTATGCTTGGAGCATAAGGCATCTCTTATTTTGAACAAGAGGCATTCTATTATTGAATAATAGAGAATACTATAGTTTATAGTCATGTAGATAGGACTGTTGGCATCTTATGCTTGGAGCATAAGGCATCTCTTGTTTGAAGTAAAAGGCATCCTATATTTTTTATATAGGGAGTACTATAGTTTAGAGTCATGTAGAAAGGGCTATTAGGCATAAAGTTCCTACAAATGAATGGTGTTGGGACTTACACAAGAGCATCCCTTTATAGTTCAACTTGGTATATGAGTTAGGTGATGAGGTTTGAATGAGTTAATTGAGGAATGGTTCAAATCGATATACTCAGAAAGAGACTCTCAAATCACTAAATGGGAAATGAACCAAGAGGAATATGTTGACTCATGGTGTTTCATGTAGTGCATAGGAGTATCTCAAATCATGGTATTCCATAGGTGGAAGGTGGATGCGCATAAGGGCACAATGAAAAATACCGGTGTCCCAGATTGAAAAATTCACGGTGTGAATGTCCATTTTTCATGGGGGTCAGTGCCAGGCTACAGTCCTGGCCCGGGTGCAACCCCCGTATAATGGAACGGAGGGCGTGAAGGTAGAAACTTCATAAATGGTAGGTCTTCACGAAGTAGCTTCATGAAGGAAAGGTGCTCGCGGAGCATGGGGTATCGCGAAGAAGCTTCTCGAAGGAAAGGTGCTTGCTGAGCATGGGCTCACAGAGAAAAGTGTCTTGTGGAGTAAAGTGTCTCATGGAGCAAAGTGTCTCCGGGAGCTAAGCGTTTCGCGAAGCAAAGAGGCTCAGGGAGAAAAGCGTCTCCCAGAGCAAAGGGGCTCACAGAGTAGAGGCTCTCATGGAGAAAAGCCTCTCGTATAGAAAAGACTATCACAGAGCCCTTTGCAAAGGTAATTACTTCACAGTGCATAGGAGCTCCGTGAAATGGGAGATCATCCACCCAAGTTGCAGCGTGACCATCCCTATGGAGGGGGTTGAGCAGGGTATTGATAGGCGATAGAGGCCGGCGAAGCACACCGCAAAGCACAAACTCACTCTATAGAGAAAATCACACTCCATAGCTTGAGGGAGTTCTCTCAAGTTTCTCACAATCACAGAGCTAACCATCATCGAGCTTCACGACGGTCATGGAGGCTCCAGTCATGTTCCCTCATGTTCATCATAACCGCGGATCCCGCGGTCATCGAGCTTTGCGATGCTCGTGGAGGCTCCGGTAAAGTTCCCTCAAGTTCATCGTAACCATAGAGCTGACCTTCATCGAGCTTTTCGGTGCTCATGAAGGCTCTAGTCAAATTCCCTCGCTCCGCGATCATGGAGGGTGGTTCTCGAATGGGCTCCACAAAATATTTTTCCATCCCAACTTAAAATTTTCATAACTCTTAATCCGTAACTCTATTCGGGCCCTAAAACCTACCAAACTGAAGCTTGAGAAATGGGCTACGATCTTGGATAATGTATTGAATAATTTGGAATATTTTGGAGATGCGTTTTCTGGTGGAAACATGTGCATTTTTTTAAAATATGACATTAAGTATTATAACATGTCAATAAATATCATATCCTATATATATATACATATATATACCATGAGTTTAATTTTTAAAATAAAATAACTTAATGTTTACCATATATAAATATATATATATATACACACATTTATATGACATGGTATTTATAATACTCTATCCCGCGGAATAAATTCATATTTAATCATATACTTGATAAATAAAAATATTCATATTTTACAAAAGTTAGAACATAGCTTGATACCCTAAAAAATAACAATTTTCATAAGAACGTAAATGAATTCGAGTGTATGTATATATATTGAAACAAACATCAATCTCCCATGCAATTATATTTATTTATAAATTTGTAAGTATAAACTTTCATGTAAACTCACTTATTAGACTTTCACAACCAAATCTCTTGATACATGAACAATGTATAATTACAAGAAAGATCAATTCTCAACTAGGAACTTAAAAACTTATTCCATAAACATCAATTTTGAGGGTTGTCCTGATAATTTTAAAATTAATACAATTATTTTTCATTTAAAATTTATATATAAACATCTTAATTAGATCATTTTTATTATGTGCTTATTCATCATGGAATTAAACCATGATTTTTTTTGAAATCATGATTATGAAAGAAAGGTATGTTGTTTTGCATAATCTCATGGCCTTGATTATATATAGATGTAATGACCTTAGTGTAAATAAAACATGATGACATGTCATGTACATTTTTTTTCAGAAAGATAACGATAAATTTATAAACAATTAAAAACGTGACAAAAATAATGCAAGGATATTATTTTATTAAAAAACTTTTCTATTAATATAAATAATCATCAATGATTCATTTATGATTAGTTATGTAATTAAATAAATTCTTATAAATGTATGAATAAATTATATACACATATTATTTGTGTCTAAATAAAGTTTTACATATATATGTATGTACCCACCATGTATTGTATAACAATAAAGATTAGTGAGTTCATTCTGAAAAAAAACTTTGATAAATAAATATATATGTGTTTAACAAGAATTAAAACATAAACATTATAAAATAATATAATATAAGTTGATAGGGTAAATAAAACTATTGCAAAATAAAAATTTACATAAACAACTATTAATTTATTTTTTTCATAACAAAATATACACATTAATTCACATTAAATAATTTAATGAATCAAGAGTAGAAAAAATATTATATATGTTTGTATATGATTGAAAAAATATTATACACATATATTTAAATTAATGTAATTCCATAATTGAATTTAAATAACCAAAATCTGGAAATAAATTTAGGCTTCCCTTGAATTTCAGTGGAGAAGAGAAGCATAATTGTATTGCAAGTATTTAAAAAAATAGAACAGTTTCCCTTGTGCAAACTTAAATTATAACTAGAAAATAATTCTTTATAATTTAAATATGAAAAATAAATATATAATATCCCATACTAATAATACCTAAGTTGTATAGGGGCGAATAAATGAATTGATCCCTTATAGAAAACTACGAAATTAAAACAAAAATTTTGGAATGAATGAATAAAATAAACCTTACCTTCAAAGAATTGAACCAATATCAAATCAGCACAAGTATTGGACTCACTAGAAGGATAGAAGAGTACATTGAGAGACATGATAGTTCTTAAGGACTCCCCTTCATTGGGAGTCTAAGGTTTATAAATATGATATGTTTTTATTTTATATTTATCATTCTACAACTACATATATTTATTTTTAAAAAAATTTAGAAGAGATATAAATCCACATGGTTCATAAGACATTCTTGTAGAGAAAGCTCAAAATGATAGTATATTAGTTGGGAAAAAAATCCATCACAGTAACATTGTAGCATTTTTGGGGTGGTTGTGTTTATTGACAAAGCATGTTTTCATGGGGAATTTTCAAGTTCCATAGATGTTGACAATCCATGTTGACAAAGAACCATGAAAAATTAATGGAAGTTATGGAGGTGGTACAAAAGAATAGATAAAAGATGGCGTCATTTTCTAGTGTTTTCCAAATTTTTGGGGTCCAAAATTTGAGATATGGTGTGGATTTCCATGAAGATATCATCAAAATATGGAAAAGGCATGGGTTTCACGAAGATGGACTTCATGAATTGTTTTTCAAAAAGATGTGAATAATTTTGATGGTGAGATCTGAGATTATGATGATATTTTTGAACAATATAGTTAAAGATCATTTTGAGGAAGCATTACATTAACACCACAAAGGAATTGACGGAATGCTCCATAATTATAATGACCACTGCGATTAGAAAATTTCCATGTTTCTTTACGATATAGAGATAATTTTAGAGGAAATTCTAGAGCTTTTTGATTTGAGGTGGTGTAGTGATGAATTTTCATGGAATTTTCTTGAGTTGGTGGAATTGCCTATAAAAGGCCTTGACCCCCTTGAGAAGAGTGGTGAGCTTTTCAAGGAAAATTGTAACTCTCGAATTGAAAAGGAAGTTCGTGGAGGCAGTGTGCTCCATGAAAGGTAAAAGCTTCGCGGTGACTAATCTAGCTCTGTGAAAGAGGTGTGTTTCATTTTGGCTTAGTGATATTTGTGAAGTAAGTTTATTTGTGACGACTTGAGCTCTACGATGGCGTATTCTCTGCAAAGGTGTTTTCTTTGTTAAGAAGCAGGGACTTCGCAAAGGCTTGTTTGAGATTTGAGAAATTGGGAGCTTCACAAAGTGAAGATATTTGCGAAGGTATTTCAAAAGGTTGTTACCCAGTGATTAGTGGAAAATGGTTATTCATCAGTGGATGAAATTTTTACTTCAATAGAGCATCTACATATAGTGAAGGATGCACTCATTATAGTTAATGAATTGACCAAAAAGTCTTTAAATTGTGATTGGATCTTATAAAGATGCTATGAGCTCACTTTTGTTGAGAGAGCAGTGAGTTCTCAAATTGTGAATGGTTGTAATATTTGAGTGATAGTGAGTCTATTTCAAACTTTTAAATAGTAGTGCGCTTATAGTGTTTTTGGTACATCAGTACATCACTGGTGTATTCTCCTTGGACATAGCCCTATGAGGTTGAACCAAGTAAAATTGTTGTGTCCTGTCCATGCTTTAATATTTGTTCATAATCTGCAATGGGAAGGAGAGAGAAGAGAGTTTTGTCTAACAATGAAACTAGATCAACATGGTAGTTTTTTAATCTTTCATAACTTGATTCACCCACCCTCTCAAGGTATCTATCCAAGTGGACCTAACAAATGGAATCCGAGAAAAATTTTGATATCAGTGTTTCTCTCTCTAATGGAGGTCATCAATCATAAAAGAATTCCGATATTTGATGGGAAAAATTTTCATATATGGAAGAATTAGATGCAACACTACTTCCTATCTTTGGGAATGGATGTGTTTACAATAGAAATGAATGGTATAGCTACTGATATTAATAGTGGTGCATTATCTGAAGTTGAGGGAAGAGAATTGGATGTTGATGCTATAGGAAACAATGCTTTTGGGTGAGCCCTATCCAATGATATCTATATGAAGGAGATTTCATGAAAAACATCACATGCCACGTGGGAAAAACTTTCAAACATATATGAAGGAGATTCAAAGGTCATAGAAGAAAATATGCAAGTGTTGTGGAACAAGTATAGAGATCTGATAATGAACCTAAACGAATATGTTAATGAATTATTTGATAGGGAAAATGTTGTAGTGGAAGACATGCAAGGTATTAGTGAAGTCATTAAAGACCTAAATATGTTGAAGTGAATCCTAAGGAAACTTCCACCTTGGTTCAATCCAAAGGTTTTATAATTGGAAGACAAGGATCTGAAAGAGGTAACACTGGATAACTTGCATAGTACCCTTATAGCATATGAAATATGAAGTGATGATAATGATGCCATGGAAAAGAGGAAATCCAAATAGGTGGCATTCAAAGCCATGAAGAATCTCACTATTTAAGATTCTTAGGAAATACAAAAGACAAATGAGGTGATTTCATTACTTTACTCAAATCTTCAAAGAGGAAAAGGAAAATTTAAAGGGAAACTTCCTCTTTCCTACTTTAGATGTGGAAAGTTTGATCATCTTGTGGATAGGTTCACCAAAATGTTCCAAGAATATGATGATGTCTATGAAGTTGAAATTCCAAATAAGAAGTCTTTAGCCTGTGTGAATGGAAAAAAATGGTTCAAGAGATTTTTTTAAGAAGAAGTATATTATTTCACAAGAATGTGATAGTTCAGATGAGTCTGAGTTTGTGGAGGTTGAAGAGCTACAAAACTGCAAAGATCGTGGAGAAAATGCTATCATGGCAGTTATTGGCAGTAATTAGAAAAAGGAAGAAACCTACATTGATTAAGAAGAAGAAGTTGAAGTAAGAGTTGATATGAAAGCTGAGTTAGAGGCTACTCTTGAATAGATATATGTTTGGAGATCCAAAAATAAATAAATCCAACAAATTATTTCATAAAGCCAAACTCTACATGTAGACACAATATGAAGTGAATTATGATTTAATGGATTAAATTTTTAAACTCAAGTCATCAACACCATAGGAATCATAATCGATTAGTGCGTATAAAATAAAGGTTGAAGAACATTAAAGGGAGATCAATGGCTTGAATAACACAATGGAAGATCAAATCATTTTTACTGATGAACTTGAAGGAGAAGTTTTTGGATTGTGAAAAAAGTTTAAGGATCAAGAAAAAATCCTGACTCCTATTATGACATCAGGAAAAAAGATCACTCAAAAAACTAAAAATCTGAAAATAGAGCATAGTGATTCTATAGAAAGGAAGCATCAATTATGTTCAGACGCTAATGTTGATGTAGGGCTTGACCCAAAACAAAAATCATTAAAAATTGAAGTCAGATCGCAAACAATCATCCTAAGATTGTATGTATATTTGGGTAAGAAGAAGAATTCAAAGATTCAAATAACCCAAGGGAGACCCAGTGGTGTAGAAGTGATGCATAAAAATGCACCCTATATTAGGTGATAATGCTGTGGAAATATGGGACACTAAGAAATTTTGTGTTCCATAGATAAGAGGTACATAAGATACCAAGAGAAATAGTAAAATCCAAACAGATCTAAATACTCTAGAATATCTTTCATGGGATATTGTTTTTGGTGTGGAGGATTTGTACATATGGATAGATATTGTATATAGACCATGCAATGGAATGCTCCCAATGAGAACCAAACTTTTCGCAAGCAGCAGATCAATATACCTTTAGGTGAGTTGAAATTGTGGAATAGATTTGGAGTCTTAAAAGATGAAGCTGATCCATAATACTCTGAGAAAGGTAAAAATTCTAAATCCATTCCGAGTGTGAAGACAAAAATATCGGTCAAGAAGTAAAGAGCTGAGAAGGTAGTGGTTGTTTAAATTTCCGACAGAGTATCATACCGTTTTGGTGTATGAATCCGTGACAGTGGATGCACATCCCACATGATAGGTAATAATGATCTTATTACATGAATAAAATATGATAATTAAGGAGTTTTAATGTTTGAAAATTCTGAAGTCCTGAAGATTATTGGCTCGGGAAAGGCCAAGTTTTAGGGGAAAATGAGATGTGATGATGTCTCAGTAGTCAAAGTTCTGAGTCACAATTTTCTTAGAATGATTCAGCTATGTGACTCAGGTAATTCTATAATATTTACTAATAAAATGTTAATTTTCAAAGGAAGAGATGGTATAATGGGTCTTCAAGGAAAAATAACCAAGAGAAATATCTACTTGTTAAGTGCAGAAGAAGATATATGGTTTCTGTCTAGAGAGGAAGAAAAAAATATGTGGCCTAAATGACTTGGTCATCTATGACAACCATCCCTAGAATATCTGGTAAAGTGTAAAGTAGAAAGATACCTCCCCAATATATCACGTGATCATACACATACGTGCGATGCCTGTCAACAAGGGAAGATCATTAGAAAAACGTACAAAGGAAAGGAAAAGAAGTCCACAAGAGTGAATGAATTGGTGAATGCTGTTGTCCATGGACCTATCTCAAAAAGATCCATTGACAGGAAGAGCTATTACGTTCATTTCATTTATTACTATTGCATAATGGCATGGGTATATGTCATTTCCAATAAGTCCGATGTGTTCAGTTTCTTAAAACAATATTGTAGGGAATCAAAAAGGATGATTGGGAAAAAAATTCTAAAGTTTCCTACTGATAATGGTACGGAATTCACAAATATTCAAGTGGAATAATATCTCAATAAAAATGGCATAAGACATCCAGTTTCTTTAGTAAGAACTCCTTAACAAAATGGAGTGGTTGAAAGGAAAAATTGGATCATCAACAACATGGCAGAACAATGCTTATTGAAAAAGACATTCTATAAAATTTTTAGAAGGAAGCAATATTTACATCAGTCTAAAATTATAACAAGGCTCTGTTATGTTTGAAGGAAGGAAATACTCTGTATGAGATGTGGTATGGAAATAATACAATGATGAAGTACTTTCAAATATATGTCAGTTCTTTATAATCGACAAAGAAAAAAACAGGAAACTTGAGTCACGTAGAAATGATGTAATATTCCTTGGCTACTCAGGGAAAATAAAAGAATATAAATTCTTTAATAAAAGGCTAGGAAAAGTAGTTTAGAGCAATGATATCACTATTTTGGAAAATGAAGAGAATATTAAATAGCACAATGAACAATTTACCAAAAAAAGTGAGGAGGAAGAAAGCAACGTAGGGGGGATTAGAAGTGGCAGATGTTGATTCAGAAGAAGATGCAAATGATGAACAAGAAGAAGTCAATTCTATATCTTCGAATAATTAAAGGTGTCAAGCTAACCTTGACAGGAAGAATATAATCGGTGATCAGTTAGCTCTTGTTCTGAAAATAATAATAAAATCATGACAACATACATCTTTCCTATATTAGGTAGGGCCTAACTGTTTTTCTGAAGCAGCTAAATATTAAAACTGGGTTTAGGCACAGAATGAAGAGCTAGAACAGATTGAGAAGAATCAGACTTGGGAGATTGTTTCGAGGACAATAAATAAGAATGTCATCAGGACTAAACAGGGTTCTCACAACATGATGAATGAATATGAAATAGTGATTCAGAAAAAGAATGACTAGTGTGAAAAGGATACTCCCAAATAGATGGTATTGATGTCGATGAGACATTTTCACTGATTTCAAGGCTAGAGACAATCAGATTATTCCATGCCATTGCATTGCAATGGAAGGTCAAAGTGTACCAAATGGATGTCAAATCTGTATTTATGAATTGGGTTTTGTAGGAGGAAGTTTATATTGAGAAACCAAATGATTTTCTTATTCATGAAGATGAGAAAAAAGTTTTTCCGTTGAAGAAAGCGCTATATGGGCTATAACAAGCACCAAGAGTGTGGTACTTGCAGCTTGATCAATATTTGAAGAATCTTGGTTTTTAGTATAGTGGCATTGATTAAAATATCTATTTCAAAAACGATAGTAATCAAAGGATGATGGTGTTGGTTTATGTCAATGACATAATATTTGGTGGATCAGATGAAGCTCAATGCAGATAGTTTTCTGAATTCATGAAAAGTGAGTTCTAAATATCAATGATTGGAAAGCTAACATTTTCCTTGGTTTACAGGTGACATAAGGAAGGAATGAAACTTTCATATATCAATCCAAATATTTCAAAGAGGTTCTAGGAATATTTTGAATGGAAAATTACAAGGGGTTTAAAAATCCAGTTTCTACCAAGATGAAATTATCAAAAGTTGATAATGGAAAGGTAGTTAATATCACAAAATAGAGGTAGATTATTGGAAGTTTACTGTACCTGATAGAGACAAGACCTGATTTTGTTTTCTCCATATTCCAAGCAGAGAAATATCAAAGAAATCCCAAGGAAATCTGTATGATTAAAGTGAAAATAATAATTCGGTATATCAAATGAACTGTGGATTTCAGTTTGATGTATAATGATAAATCTCATCCAGAGTTGTTGGGATATACGAATGCAGATTGGTCCAGTTCAACATATTACATAGAACTAACATCAGGATGTGATTTTTATCCTGTTGGACTATGTATTTCTTGGATAAACAAGAAGAAAGATTGCATTTCATTGAGAATCATAGAAGCTGAGTATATTGCAACCAACCAAGAATGTACATAGTTATTATGGATGAAGTAGAATCTTGATGATATGAGAGTTGAAGTGAAGTCTTTGATTAGATTCCAGTGTGATAACTCAAGTGCTAAATATCTCAGAAAAAATCCCATCCATCACTTGAGGACAAATCACATTGAGATAAAATATCATTTTATCAAGGAGAAGTTTTAGAAGGGAATCATGAAGTTGGAGTATGTTCCTACATAACTATAGGTTGTAGAAATTCATAAAAAGACCTTACCCAAGGGATCTTCTGAGAGGCATCGACTAGATTTGGGAGTTCAGCTAACTCCCTGCACTTGAAAAAGTGTGGATGTGGGCCCCCTATCCTCGAGGTATGATGTGTTTTTCCCTAATGTGATGATCTGTCTTCTCTACTATATTGAAGGCCACAAAAGAGTAACCTTTGGGTTCATTGACAAAGGGGGAGAAAGAGAGACTCTTTAAGGGGGAGTAACTATGGATTAATAATGAAGAAAATTTCTTAACCAAATACATGAGGAGAATATGACAGGTGGAGTAGTGATATAGGGGGAGTAACAAGATAGGGGGAGTTAGAGTATTAAATTAGACGATGCTTGAAGTGATCAATCAAAGATTAGATATCACAACAGCTGAGGTTATTGATGAAATTAGTTTATCGGTATTGGTATGGTATCAACAATTGGTGTCAGGAATGAAGTAATTCATTGATGAACTTTTCATACTACTGTTGTTTCTTATGCCAAGCATTGCTCATGTGGGCTTAGAGTATGTGTTGATTAAATCTTTGTTCACTATCTGAATCGCAAAAGGTGAATTATGGTAGAAGATGGAAGGATATTTAGTGATTTATCAAAGTGAATAGAATATTTTTGATAAGAGTTTCCAATAAAACCAAATGGGGATATTATTGGGAAAAAATCCCTTAAGGTAACATTGGAGCATTTTTGGGTTGGTTGTGTTGGTTGAAAAAGTAGGTTTTCATGGTGAATTGTCAAGTTCCATAGACTTTGATGACAATCCATGTTAAAAAAAACCATTAAAAAGGAATTGAAGATATGGAGGTGGTTCAAAAGAACATATACAATATGGTGCTGTTTTCTAGTGTTTGCCAAATTTTTGGGGTCCAAAATTTGAGATTCGGTGAGCATCACAAAAAGTGGATTTCCATGAAGATCTCAAAAAAATATGGAAAAGGCATGAGTTTCACGAATATCAGCTCCATGAATTGTATTTAACAAATACATGAAGAATGTTGACAGTGAGCTCTATGATCACGATGGGCTTCATGAACAACATAGTTGAAGAGCATTGTGAGGGAATATTTCGGCGGTACCACAAAGGAATTGACGGAACACTCTGTGGTGATGACGAGCTCTGTAATTTAAAAATTTTTATGGTGCTTTGTGATATAGAGATAATTTCAAAGGAAATTTCGGAGCATTGTGATTTGAGATGATGTGGTGATGACTTTTTGTGGAAGGTTCTTAGGTTGGGGGAATCACTTATAAACATTCCTTGAACCCCCTGACAAGAGTATAGAGTTTTTTCATGAAAAATTTGTAGCTCTCGAATCAAAAATGAATTTCGCGGAGACAGTGTGCTTTGCAAAAGGTAGAATCATTTCATATGCTAATCTAGAACCATGAAAGAGGTGTGTTCCGCATTGGATTAGTGGTCTTTGATAAGGATGTTGCTTTTTAATGACATGATCTCTATGATGGCCTAATCTATACAAATTTTTGTGCTTTATGAAGAAGCAGGGACTTCATGAAGGATTTTTCGAACTTTGTAAAACTAGGAGCTTTGCGAAGTAGGGAGACTTGCAAAGGTATTTCCAAAGGTTGTTTCCCAGTGATCTTTGTAAAAGGGATATTCATCGGTGGATAAAATTTGGACTTTAATAGAGCATCTATACATAGTTAAGGATGCACTCATTAGAGATAATGAAAGGACTAAAAAGCCTTTAACTGTGATTAGATCCTCTGAAGAAATAGTGAGCTCACTTCAATTAAGAGATCAATGAGTTCTCAAATTTTTAATGGTTGTTAACAAGGAGGGACAATGATCCCACTTCGAAAATATAAATAGAAGTGTTCTTATAGTGGATTTGGTACATCGGTACATCGTTGGTGTATTCTCCTTGGATGTAGCCAAGTGAGGGTGAACCAATTTAAATTTATGTGTCTTGTGCATGCTTTAATATTTTCACATACTCTACAACAGGAAGGAGAGAGAAGAGAGTTTTTTATAACAATGAAACAAGATCAAAAGGGAAGTTTTTTTAATACTTCTTACCCTAATTAACCCCCCATCACAAAGTATCTAGCCTAGTGGACCTAACAATTGTTATCAGAACGAAAGGTTGATATCAGTGTTTCTCTCTCAAATGGAGGTCATCAATAATAAAGGGATTCTAATCTTTGATGGAAACAATTTTTAGGTATAGATGAATTAGATACTACACTACTTCCGATAATTTAGAATGGATGTGTTTACAACAACAATTCATGGTATAACTGCCAATATTAATAGTGGGGCATTATCAAAATTTGAGCGAAGAGAATTAGATACTGATGCCAAGGGAATTAATGATTTAGGCAGATACCTATCCAATTATATATATATATATATATTTATATATGAAGGCAATGTCATGAAAAACATCACATTCCATGTGAGAAAAACTTTTTAACATATATGAAGGAGATTCAAAGGTGAGAGAAGAAAAGCTACAAGTGTTGTGGAACAAGTATGAAGATCTGAGAATGAACCCAGATGAGTCTGTTGATACATTCTTTGACAGGGTAAATTCTATAGTGGAATACATGCAAGGTCTTGGTGAAGTCCTTGAATACATAAAGATTGTGAAGCACATCCTAAGGAAGCTTCCACCTTTCTTCAATCCAATGGTTTCAGTATTGGAAGACAAGGATCTAAAAGTGATGACACTAGACAACTTGCATAGTTCCCTTGTAGGATATGAAATGAAAAATGATGATAATGATGCTATGGAAAGGAAAAATCCAAAGAGGTGGCATTCAAATACATGAAGAATCTCACTATTGAATATTATTAGGAAGAAGAAGAGATAGATGAGGTGATATCACTCCTTTCCTAAAATATTAAAAGAGGAAAAGGAAAATTTAAATGGAAACTTCCACTTTCCTGCTTTAGATATTGAAAGGTTGGTCATCCTGCAGCTAGGTGCCCCAATAAGATCCAAGAATATGATGATGTTGATGAAGCCGAAATTCCCAAGAAGAAGTCTTCAGCATATGTGAAAGGCAAGAAATGGTTTAAGAGAAATTTCATTAAGAAGAGGAAACTTCTTCCACAATAATGTAATAGTTCCGATGAGTCTGAGGTTGATGAGATAGAAAACTGCAAATATCGTGGAGAAACTTCTATCATGGCAGTTGTTGGTAGTACTCAGAAAAGGGAAGAAACTGACATTTATTAAGAAGAAGAAGTTGAAGGAAGAGTTGATATGCAAGCTAAGTTAGAGGGTTTTCTTGAAGAGGTTTATGTTTAGAGATAAAAAAAAGAAATTTAACAAAGTTGTTCCTGATAACAAAATATATATGTAGTAGCAAGAAGAAGATAAGTCTGAGTTAATGGAATAAATTGAGAAATTCAAGTCATCAACACCAGAGGACTCATAATTGGTTAGTGAGTATAAAATCAAGGTTAAAGAATAGAAAAGTGAATTTGATGGCTTGAATACCACAGTAGCAGATCAAATCAAGCACACAAAAGAACTTCAAGTACAATTTGTCAGTTTTCCAGAAAATGGTTAAGGATCAAGAAAACTATAGACTCCTATTGTGCCATTAGTAAAGAAGATCACTCAGAAAATCGATAAGTTGAATGTTTATCATAGTGGTTCCATAGAAACGAAGTAGCAATTATGTTTAGGTGTTAAGGATGATGTGGTGCTTGAATGAAAAAATATATGTGAAAATTGGAGTCAGACCGCAAACAACCATTTTGATATTGAAGGTGGATTTAGGTATGAAGGAGAATATGAAGATTTAGATAACCCAAGGGAGACCTAGTGGTGAAGAAGTGATTTGTAGGAATGAACCCTATACTAGGTGCTATTGATGTGGAATTATGTGACACTAACAAAAAATGTGTTTTATATTTAATAGGTATAGAAGAACACACGAGAAAAAGTAGAAGCCATATAGGGCTTGATACTCTAGAATATATATTGTGGAACATTGTTTTTGGTGTGGAGGATTTGGACATATGGACGTATACTATACATTGTCAATGGAGAGGAATATGCCAAAGAAATACTCAAATTTTTGTAAGCAATAGATCAATAAACTTATAGGTGAGTTGAAAATGCAGAACATATTTTATATCTTGAAATATGATGATATTCCATCATAGTCTGAGAATGATGAATATTATCAATATATTCTGAGTGTGAAGACAATAATATGGGTTAAGAAGAAAAGAAATGAGAAGGTAGTGGTTACTGAAATTTCCCTTAAAGTATCAGATGGTTCTGGTGTATGGATCTTTGACATCTTCTACACATCCATCATGATTGGTAATAAGGATCTTGTTACAAGAATAAAATATGACAAAGAAGGAGTTGTTACGTTTGGAAAATATGAAGGTCTTAAGATTATTAGCTTGGAAAAGTCCTTGTTTGGAGGAAAATAAATGAGATATGCGGATGTCTTAGTAGTAGAAGGTCTTTGTCACAATTCGCTTAGTGTGAGTCAGCTATGTGACTCAAGGAATTCTATAAGATTTACTAATAAAGTACATTTCATCAAAGGAAGAGATGGTGTAGTGGTTATTCATGGAAAAAGAAAAAAATGTAAATCTCTACCTGGTAAGTGGAGAAGAGGATATGTTATTTCTGTTCAGAGAGGAATAAGATGAGTTGTGGCATAAATTAATTGGTCATCTATGCCAACAATCCCTAGAAGATCTAGTAAAGTGTGAAGTAGCAAGAGACCTCCCTAGTCTATCACGTGATCATACACATACATATGATTCCTGTCAACAATGAAAGACCTTCAGAAATACATAAAACGAAAAGGAAAATAAGTCAACAAGTGTGCTTGAATTGGAAAATGCTGATGTCTGTGGACCTATCTTACCATGATCCATTGACGATAAGAGGTATTATGTTATTTTCATTGATTACTATAGCATAATGGCATGGGTATTTTTCATTTCCCATAAGTACAATGTGTTCAGTTTCCTAAAACAGTATTGGAGGGAATCAACAAGGATGATTGGGCATAAAATTCTAACATTTCATATTGATAATGGTATGAAATTCAAAAATATTCAAGTGGAATACTATCTCGGGAAACACGGGATAAGATATCAAGTTTCTTCAGTAAAAACTCCTCAATAGAATGGAGTAGTTGAAAGGAGAAATTAGATCATCAACAACATGAACTGAAAAATTCTTATTGAAAAAGACCTACCAAAGAAATTTTAGAAGTAGTATTGATATTAGTCTACATTTATTACAGGGCTATGTTATGTCCGAAGGAAGGAAAGATTCTGTATGAGATGTTTTATGGAAAGAATCCAACAATGAGGTATGTTCTAATATATGGAAGTGATTTAAACTCAACAAATAAAAAAAATAGAAAATTTGAGTCACACAGAGATGATGGAATATTCCATGGCTACTCAGGAAAAAGAAAAGAATTTAAATTCTTTAATAAAAGGTTGGGAAAATTAGTTGATAGAAATGATGTCACTATTGTGGAAAATGAAGAGAATATTCAACATCACAATAAACAATTTCCTGATGAAAGTGATGAGGAGGAAAGAAACCTAAGGGGACCAGAAGTGGAATATGCTAATTAAGAAGAAGATACAGATGATGAACAAGAAGAAGTCAAGTATATATCTTCAAAGAAGCCAAGGAGTCGAGCTGAAATTGACAAGAAAAATATAATTGGCGATTAGTTAGATCCAGTTCCGACAAGAAGAATGAAATCACTATAGAATGAATCTTCTGTATCTCAGGTAGATCTTAAATGTTTTTTGATTCATTTGAAGATAAAAACTGGGTTTAGGAAATAAATGGAGAGCTAGACTAGATTTAGAAGAATCAGACTTGGGATATTGTTTCGAGGCCAATAGATAAGAAAGTCATCGGAACTAAATGGTTTTTTATAACAAGATGAATGAATATGGGGCTTCGATTCAAAACAAATAACGACTGATGTGAAAAGGATACTCCCAGATAATGGGTGTTGATTTTGATGAGATATTTTCACCTATTAAAAGGATGGAGACAATCATATTATTCATAGCTATTGTAGTGCAAGAAAAGTTCAATATGTTCTAGATGGATGTCAAATATACATTTTGGAATAGGGTTCTAGAGGAGGATGTTTACATTGAGTATCCATATTTTTTTTCTCATTCATGAAGATGAGAAAAAAGTTATTCTGTTGAAGAAAGATCAATATGGGCTAAAACAGGCAGCAAGAGCATGGTACTCAAGGATTGATCAATATTTTAAGAATTTTGGTTTTCAATGTGGTTGTGTTGATTACAATATCTATTTAAAAAATGATAGTAATATAAGGATTATGGTTTTGGTTTATGTCGATTTCATAATATTTGGTGGATCAGATGAAGCTTAATGTAGATAATTTTCTGACTTCTTGAAAAGTGAGTTCGAAATGTCAATGATTGGAGAGCTGACGTTTTTCCTTGGTTTATAGGTGACACAAGGAAGGAATGGTACTTTCATATCTCAATAAAAATATAAAAAGGGGGTTCTAGGAAGATTTGGTATATAAAATCCCAACGGGATACTGAATTTGATTGATACTTGGATGAAATTACCAAAAGATGATGTTGGGAAGGCATTTAATATCACAAAATACATGAAAATTATTGAAAGTTTACTATACTTGATAGTGAAAATACCTAATATTTCTTTTTCACATGCTAAGAAGTGACATATCAATGTAGTCTTAAGGAAAGAAACATGCTTACAGTGAAAACAATACTTCATTATATTAAAGGAACTGTGGATTTTTGTGTGATGTATAATGAAAACTCTTAGCCAAAGATGTTGGGATATATAGAGATGTAGATTGGGCGGCATCAATAGATGATAGAAAATCAACATCAGGAGGTGCTTTATATCTTTTTGGATTGTGCATTTATTTGATAAACCAGATGCAAGATTGCATTTCATTGAGCACCTCAAAAGATGTGTATATTGAGTCCACTCAAGTAGGAACACAATTATTGTGGATGAACCAACAACTTGATGATATGGCAGTTGAAGTGAAGTCTCTGATCAGAATCTAGTGCGATAACTCAAGTACTATAAATCCTAAAAAAATCCCATCCATCACTCAAGGGCAAATCACATTGAGATAAAGTATCATTTTATCAAGGATAAGGTTGAGCATAGAATTGGGAATTTGAAGTATGTGCCTACAGAACTACATGTTGCATACATTTTGAATAAGTCCTTACCCAAGGATGTTTTTGAGAGACATCGACTTGATCTGGATGTTCAGTCAACTCTCTACAATTGAAAAAGTGTGGATGTGGGACCCTCCTCTCCCTAAGGTATGGTGTGTTTTTCCTTAATTTGATGATCTATCTTCTCTACTCAATTTCATACTACAAAGGAGAGACATTTGGGTTCTTTGAAAAATGTGGAGAAAGAGTGACTTCATAAGGGGGAGAAACTATGGCTAAAGAAGGGATAAAATGTCTTAATCAAAGACATGAGGAGAAGCTGACAGGTGGAGCACTGGGATTGGAGGAGTAACAAGATATGGGGAGTTAGAGTATCAAATAAGACTATGCTTGAAGTGATCGATTAAATATTAAATATCACAACAGCTGATATTTGTAGTGAAATTAGTTTATTGGTATTTTTATGGTTTCAACAATTGGGGTCAGGAATGAAGTTATTCATTGATGAAATTTTCATACTACTCTTATTTCTCATGCTAATCATTGCTGATGTGGGCATAGAGTATTTGTTGGGTAAATATTTAGTCGTTATCTAAATCGCAAAAGGTGAATGATGGTAGAGGATGGAAGATGCTTCAGTGATGTATCAAAGTGTAGAGAATCGTTATGAGACCAGTTGTCAATAAACCCCAATGGAGGGATTATTGGGGAAAAATCCCTCAAGGTAACATTGCATCATTTTTGGGTTGGTTGTGTTTGTTGACAAAGTAGCTTTTCATGGTGAATTCTCAAGTTTTGTATATTTTTTTGACAATCCATGTTGACAATGAACTATGAAAAGGGAATGGAAGATTTGCAGGTGTTACAAAATAATTGATAAAATGTGGCATAATTTTCTAGTGTTTTCCAAATTTTTGGGGTCCAAAATTTGATATTTTGTGAGCATTGAAAATAATTGGATTTCCTGGAAGATCTCACCAAAATATAGAAAATTCATGAGTTTACCAAAGATGGGATTCATGAACTGTATTTCACAATGGCATGAAGAATGTTGATGGTGAGATATGTGATTACGATGAGCTTCACGAACAGTAGATGAGAAGATAATTATGAGGGAACATTGCGGCGACAACACAAAGGAATTAAAATAATGATCTGCAATTACGATGAGCTCTATGATCCAAAAAGTTTCGTGGTTCTTTGCGATATAGAGAGAATTTCAACATAAATTTTTAATCTTTTCAATTTGAGATAACAGGGTGCTGACTTTGTGTGGAAGGTTCTAGAGTCGGTGGAACTTCCTATAAATATGCCTCGTCCTTATTGATAAGAGTAGAGATATTTTCAAGAAAAATCTGTAGCTCTTGAATCGCAATGAAGGTTTACAGAGGCTGTGTGTGCTTCGTGAAAGTTAGGAGCTTCGTAGCAGCTAATATATCTTCGCAAAAGAGGTGTGTTCCATGTTGGCTCAGTGAGATTCTTAAAGGATGTCTCTTTGCAACAGTTTGATCTATGTGATGGACTAATCTCTATGAAGGTGTGTGCTTTGTGAAAGAGCAGGGGCTTTATGAAGTCTTGTTTGAGATTTGTCAAATCATGAGCTTCAAGAATTAGAGATCTTTGTGAAGGTATTTTCAAATGTTGTTGCCTAGTGATCATTGGAAAAGTGGTATTCATTAGTGGATGGAATTTTTTCTTCAATATATCATCTACATAAAGTGAAGTATTCACTCATTAGAGATAATTAAAGTACCCACAGGTCTTTAAATTGTGATTGGATTTTTGGGAGAAGTAGTGAGCTCACTTCATTTGAGGGAGCTGTGAGTTCTCAAATTGTGAATGGTTGTAAACCTGGAGGGATAGTGAGTCTGCTTCAAACTTGTAAATAACAGTGTGCTTATAGTTAATTTGTGACATTAGTACATCATCGATGTATGCTCCTTGGACGTAGCCCAATGAGGGTGAACCAAGTAAAATTGTTGTGTCCCGTGTGTGATTTAATATTTGTTCATACTCTACAATGGGAAAGAGAGAGAAGAGAGTTTTGTCTAACAATAAAACAAGATCAAAGGGTTAGTTATTTTAATCTGTCATACCCTGATTCACCTTTATATCAGGGTATCTAGCCTAGTTGATCTAACAATATTTTATGCAAGTTAAAAATTCAAAAACAGAATAAAAATTTGACAACATCAAAATGGGAAAAGTCGTTCATCAATGGTAATTAGAAAGCACCTAAATGGGAAAAAATTTAATTGAATACCATATCCAAGCCATACATCAGAATCTAAATCAAAGGTCTCAAAACAATGACATACACAAAAATAATTTTCCAATAAGACTATAAGATAGTGATGTGTTTTTAAAATCAGATTTGGCTCAAATAATAGTTACATATGAACAAAAATAGTTTAGGAACCCGATCGAAAAAAAGCAGGGATATTGATGAAGAAAAATTAAGTGCAAAACAAAGTTAATCTGATATCAAAACACATTTTAGAAAAAAAACACCTAAAAAGGAAGATGAGAACCCTACCTTGGTATGTTGAAGAAGATTCGATCCTCCAGATTTGGATACTAATGATTTATAAACCTTAACCGCAACCAACACTTAGACCACCACACGACTTCAGTCAGACTATCACCAGTGGCCTCACCTCGTTTTCCCCTCACCAGTGCAACCCTCCTACACAACCCTGACTCCTATGGTCCGAAGTAATGCATCCGAACCACACAACATGAAGACTTCAACTCCTACCTTCACCAGTGCATGCATCGATCCAAACGAACGACCCCCAAACCCTATATGTGATTATCCCCCCTCCTAAACCAAATTTCCTTATTTCATTATTATTATATATTTAATTTTTATTTAATAAACATTAAATAAAAGTTATAATAATATTATATGTTTAATTTCTACATTAAAAAGTTATAAAATAATTTTATAACCTAATAATATTTTATATAAAAATAATATTCTTTTTATTAATACATTTTTTAAAAACATTATATTTTTATAATAAGACATTTTATTATGAATATTCAATATTCACTTTATAATTTATATTATTTTAAAAATTTAATAGATTGAAATTATTAATAATATTTTTTTTACAAACATTAGATTAAACTAACACATCTTAAAATATTTGACATTTTCTATATTACAATATGAAATAATTTAAAATAATAATTTTAAATGTTTTGAATAATATCAATATATAATAGAAATAAAATTATTATTCTATATTAGTATTAATTTTATAATATAATAATAATTTTATGTCATTTAAAACTAGTAGACACACACACACACATATGCTTTTTTTTAAAATAAAAAAGAAAATAACTATATTCTTATATTAATATAATAAATTTTTTGATAAAAATAAATTCTATTTAAAAAAAATACTTAAAATATTCTCTAAATAAAGTAAAATAATAATTACTTTTAGAATAAATTTGAAAACTGTAATTTTTAATAAATAAAAAAAATTATTTTCAATTATTTTTTAAAGAAAATCCTTTTAAAAATGTTTAAATTGTAAATAAATCCATTTAATAAAATATTTTTATAATAAAACTAAGTTTAGAATTTCTATGATGTTACACATCATGCCTTGAAAAGCTATCCGTATTATATTCATTAAAATTTCCAACCCAAACTAAAAATTTACATGTGATGTGATAATGGACATCATGAAGGATGCATAATTTGGTTCTATAGGGGACCATAACTAATTTTTTTCTTTAATACCTAGCCTCTTTATAAGAGTAAACCCAATTTAAAAGGTACCACCTTTTAGATCCATAGAGCACACTTCTGGGCATCTCACAATCATGGTTCTAAACACATTTTTTACCTAGAAATTGAATCCAATAGACATGATTCAAAATTGTCACAAAATATTCTATTCTATATCCACATAATATTTTATCACCTATTTCGAAAAGGGGTTTTGGGATATGGTGGATTGGATTATGTGATAAATCCATGAAAGATTGGGGGATTACATTATTTTTTAATCTCTTATTGACTTTCTTGAGACGACGCTCAAGATGGAGAAGTAAATGACTAATAATCATCCTAATGAATCCATTAATCTACAGAGTATCAGGTGATTCACATAAATTAATTGATACCCCATAAATGGGGTAGTCCATTTTCTACCTTTAAGGGATCTTTTTAGAGCACTTTAATGAAGATTATGTCTTGACCATCCATGATAAAAGGTACAATGTGTTCTTAATTTTATGTTTGCATGTTGTTTCGGCTTCAATTCATGGTTGATCATGGAATTTGTGTTTTTTAATTTCTTATGATGCATTGAATGAGTGTCGTTTGATCCTTAGAAACTTATTAGTGATGTGGGTGAGGGTTCTTCCACTTCAAGATGTAATATTTTTGTAGCATATACTATTATATGGGATATATTTTACATAATATATTATTATTCCATTATTTATGAGAAATTCGTACCTCACTTGGGATTGAGGGTAGATGTATCTTTTTTTTCTTATGCTTATTTATACTCTATCAGAGAAACAATTAGAGTTGAAGTGAAAATTCCCATCATATGTTATTATGGTCAACATCTATGGACATTTTGTTAATTTCTTTATTACTGAAATGAAAATCTATTTTGTCATTCTAGGTATCAAATAAATGACATAGTTTTAAGAGAATATTTATTGTCACATGTGGAAAGTATATTTATCTTATATAGATATCATCCAACTAAAATTTATTAGAGAGTAGTATTTTAAAATAGGTTGATTTGGTCCAGATCTGGGATCGATTGGATCTATCACCTCATATATTGTGAGTTTTATGCTTAGAGAAGTTGAAGCTACGTGAAGGATATTATTTATTTTTATAGTATATATTTATCCAAAATATTTTCCTAGATCACCACTTAAATTTATAATTCCTAATTGAGTTATTAACTTGAATGAAGACTATTTAATTTTTACATTATAAAAAAGGTCCCAATAGAGTTGATAGATTTGGAAATTTAGCACAAGGAGGATGAATCCGATGGATTAATCAAGTCAAGTACTTCCTTATAGGCTTCACATGTTATGTTTGTCAATAAGGTTGATTTTTTTTTCAATTATGTTTAGACCAAGAAATTTTGAGTTAGGTAACCATAAACAATCATTATTTATTTTCTCTGATTGATGATTTATTTCATCAGTTGAAAGAAGATAAATGGTTCTCAAATATTAACCTATGATTTTTTTACAATCAAATATAGGTGATAATAGATGATATAAAAATGATAATATTTTATATCTAATATATTCAATTTGAATACTTTTTTCATTTTATTGGATTGATGAATACACCTATTACTGACATCAAATCTCAAGCTATAATATACTAACCCTAGCTAAGCAATAAGCTACCTAAATTGGCCCGATATAAGATCCGAAGCACATTATTAGTTGCCACGAGTTACAAAAAAAATACCATGGTATCATCCAGAGAAATGTGGGGATAATTTGACCCTCAACATACATATGATATGATAAAAACAATAAAAGTACCACATTAAATATCCATAATACATCATATGAAAAAAGAAAAACAAACCATAAAGCCTACATCCAAAAAAATTATAACAAGGTCTAGAGAAAATAGTAAAAACTAATAGGAAATATGAACATACCACAAATAGATCCAACCAAATTGGTTTAATATAACCATATAACCAAGGGGGACAGTCTCTAGAGAATCATGTAGGGGATTGTTTGAGATAATGTGATATTAAAAGGATATTTGAGGTTAAATAGTGTTAGGTAATCAAGGTAATTCTCCATTTTAATAAGTTTAGATCGGGTCACATGGTAAGGATTCATGGTTGGGTAAACCATGTGATAAACATGTAGTATACACCATCCATTGAAAATCTAGTTACATGGTTTCTTGGGAATAGCTGTACGGTTTGTCAAACTGTGGGGAAAACCTCTTAACCTAAGACCAATATTTGTAAAATTTTGCTAAAAACTCCCATTGTTAAAAAAACTATTTCTAAACAATGAAAATCACCACTAGAACCAATAGATCCATATTTCATAGATACTACATGGTTACTAATAATTATTCACCTAAATTATATGATTGGTATATTTTCCCTAAAACTCCAAATTTTAAACCCCAACTCCAAAAAGACTATGGAACCTAAATAGAGATGAGCCATACTAAAAATTAAAATAATCATGACCCATAAGGCATCAAAATTATACACACCATGAATGTTTCTATCCAAAAAATCCCTAGGTTCACGAAATCAAAAAGAGATAAGTCCATTAATGTATCATCAAGTCCTAACACTCCCATATCTCATGACTTTCCCTAATACACTTCCATCTGTCTCAAACCCAATGATATCATCTTTCAATGTAGTGACTTATACTATTAGTACACTATCTAAACATGCCTTTGAATCACAAAGGTCATGGGTTTAATTTCAACATCCTCTCACTTGGTCACATGGGATATATTTAGATAATAATTCTTCATTTGGTAAACATGAAACACAACACAGATAAATGTAAAATGAGTAGATAAGTCTAATCAATAATCCACCTTCCCATGTTAAAATGTGTTGACATAGTGAGATGCTAACTTACCCAACATATTCAAAAATCAATGTCCCATATAAGGTGAAACTCCCTAATCCCAGAATCCCAAAGTCGGTGCATTATTATGTATCATTGGAATGATCACAAAAGATTAAGTCTTGAAAGACCGATTAGTTTACTAGCCTTGGAAGTACTTGATACATTTATAAGGTTTACATTAAATAATAAAATGGAAAACTACAACAACATTGTTTCCATAGACAACACTGAGATCCCATAGAATATCTTTATAGGTTAGTCATAATATACTTCTTCAAATCCTGGGAAAATAAAACATAGAAATGGGTGAGCTCAGATGCTCAGTAAGGATAAGAATATAGTGGAAACTTTCATAAATATGCATAAACATTTAAGGCAATGTATAAGACTAAAACAAAAGCCTTTTCAACATAAACTTCATCATAATATGGAAAATATAAATCAAAATAATTCCATTTACCTACTCACAGGGATATTCTACTGTTCGAATAATCACATGAAATATGAATATCCACTTTCATAATGATGGAATGCATAATTCCAAACTTCATAACCACATAGTCAAGGCCTTGTTCCAAGACTACAAATAAGATTTTATCTAGGCCTTATGCCAAGACACTAATTAGTCTCATGAGACCTACCGATGCATCAAGGAGCTATAGTGGGCTCCAACCATAACTTACTAAGTCCAATGCATTCCTCATATGAAAGGGTTTAAACATAACATAAACATTCGTATTGAAACTAGCATACGAAACGTCAATACTTTATCAATCAACCATAAATGGTATGAAAATAACACATCCATAGTCAAACATATCAAAAAACCTTAAATATAATATGAAAGTTTTATATCATAATAAATAAACTTCAAATAAACTTAAAATACATCAATTAATGTTGAAATAGATGAAATAAAACCTTTTTTAGAGAAATATCTCTTTATATTTTGAAATCATTTAAAAGTCATATAATTATAAAATAAAACATCTATTTTTGAAAATATTTATATAAGATTGTAAGTGAAGATTCAATGATTTTATAACTACAGAAAATAGCCTCACCCACAGTATAAGTTAAAAAAACATTCTTACCTTAATTTTGTTGAAAAGGTCATAAGGTACCTTGTTTGGAAAATGAAAGAAAGATTCCTGTCAACCCATTTATAAAATGTAAAACAAGGGTATAAATTAATTTAACCCATAGTCTAGTAAATAGTACAATTGTTTTGGAATACATTTGTATAAAGCATGGATGTGGATGATAAAGAGGTCCGAGTAGATACTTATGTAAAAACAACCTCCGATAATAAAGAGATTGTGAAATTAACCCTTACCTTGTACATTTCCTTGGTCGAGGGTAGGTTAAAATCTTCTATAATGGTGAAATAATTGTTATTAAATTATAAAATTACCATATACATTAATATGATATCATATATGATCTTCCAATATTGATTTGTTAATGATATTTTAGTAGTATCATCGTTTCAGTTGTTAACTGATTCGTTTTCCTTTATATGATTAGTTACGTAATCCATGATTGTTTTGGATATAGTGTATTTGATTCATATCCAGAATGATATTATGTTCATTAAATATTATTTTTAATCATCACATGAAAATTATTCTCATATTATTATGATGGGTGAATGAATCTCATCATGTTCATGGAGAAGATAATCCGTACGTACGCATGACCAAAAATATCATTCTTTTTTAATTAAAATCATAAGTAAATGGATGGTATATAATATATACAGAATAATTAACATCTTATATATATTATTTACATCAATTATACATAATTATTATACCCATCCTAATAGTAATTTATTGAATAACAACTACACCACGACGTGGATACGGTAAGCCGTACGTACGCATGTATGGTGACATGTTATTCATAGTATGGATAACATAATGAATATGGTTGTACAATTTTTATAATAAAATCACAGTATATAGAATATTCTGGAGTTATTATGGAAACAACAATGAAAGAGGAAGTGGAAGAAGAAAATAACTTAAAAGAGGTGGTGAGATATTTACATCTTCTTCGGGTAATTCCTTTTGATTTGATAAAAAGGGCTCCTAAGGTTAGCTTTATTACTAAAGGAAGGCCTCTATGATGAAGGTAGGACAGTTGAGAGGGTATTTGGGCAGGTTTTGGCCGAACAAAATGGCTTTGAAGGTGTGAATTAGAGAGAATGGGATGTTCCCTTTTATAATAGGGGTGATGGGCACCTTTGGAAAATATTGAAATATTGTTTTATAATAAAATAATTATCGGTTTATAATGGCTAAAAAATGAATTATTTAAGGTCTAAGGTGTGTATGGGTTGAAAACAACTCATCCAACAGTTTTTAGACAGGTTTGGGTCACCATATTAACCTTATATTTTAGATTTAACTCTTAGTTAAATAGTTTGACATTTACCATGTCTCTTTGTATTTTTATATTATATGGTTAATAAACATAATATAAACATCAAATAGAACCCCAATTAGTTAAATAATAACATATATAATATTATTTAATCCCTTTTTCTGAACCTTAGATTTTTAGGAATAGAATACCAATTAATAATATAATATTTGTTTTAAGAACAGTTTTATGTCAATTTTGACACTATTTGGTATTTTGTTTTTTCTAAATTTATAACAGCATTTTTACTACAAAAAAATTCATTTAATTGACCCTAACATGTCATATTAGCCTAGAAAATTAGATTAGTTTATAAAAAGTCTCAAATTACATTTATTTGTGTATTTATAATATCAGATATTTTAATATATCATTAATAAGGTAATTACTCCATCTTCATTGTTTCATAAATAAATTAAATTATTTAATGTGTAAAAATTTTAAATAAAATTTCATTATGTATTAAATATATTTATCTTTATAATTAATATTTATAGTCCAATTTATCTTATGTATAACTCTATATTAAAAATGGTTTAGTTATTAAACTTTTATTTCAACACTTTTAACTCTTCTTTGAATTAAATATTAATAAATATCCTAATCTAATCCATGTTGACCTAAAGGATCATATCTTATTTCTAATGTTGTTTTTGGTTCAATAAAATTTATCCAATAGAATTAGGATATGTGTTAGGGTAATTATAATATCATTTTTACCATTGATTACCCTATTTAGTTTTAATCGGGTAAATAAAAGTCAAAAGTTACTATTCACCAAAAAATATTTTCATCTCATTGAACCACATTTTACTTACTGATATAAACCGTGTCTCTCGAATTTTTGTAATTCAACTCACAGAAGAGGTAAAATTATGTTTTATGTAAATTTTCAAATGCTCCTAGGAGGTGGGTAAAAGACGGTAAAAAGTTCAATGAAATTTTTACATATATCTAAAATTATTATAATGTGACTCCAATTAATTACATTGAACATATATAGGTATTATGTATCTATTATGAACTAAAATAACTTTAAATAAAATAAATAATTATTTAAATAAAAATTTGGTTTTAAACTATAACTTAGTGTTTTTCACTATTCATCAAAAATTGAAATTTTCAGAAAAATACCAAAAATTAACCCTAAGATAATTTGAATATTTCGAGTCCAAAAATGAAGTCCATTTTCAAAGATAAAATTTATAAACTTTCGAAAAGTGGGAATTACTATTCATAACGACTAGTTTGATTGGTTGGGGTGTGTTAGAACTCAAAGTTACGTACATCACACGCTATTGTATTATTCAAAGAGAAGCGTACTATGGAAGCTTGGGGTGTTACATTCTCCCCTCCTTCAAATAATTTCATCTGAAAATTTCTAGAATATTACTGCATAAAAAGACTCAGGTGGTTCTTCAACATAAGTTCCTTGGATTCCCACGTTGCATCTTCCATCTTATGGTTTCTCCATAGAACTTTTTCCAAACGAGTCGTCTGGTTTCTCAGAACTTTTTCTCTTAAATCAAGGACCTTGACATGATCTTCACAATAAGACAGATCGAGTTCCAATTCTAATTTCTCATAGGTGAGTACATGCATTGGGTCAGCCATTTATTTTCTCAACAGTGATACGTGGAACACATCGTGAACTTTGGAGAGACTTGGTGGCATTTCTAAATGGTAAGCTACAACCCCAATTCATTCTATAATTTCAAAAGGTCCAATGTACCTGAGACTTAAATTTACCTTCTTACCAAAACATATAACACCCTTCCATGGATATACCTTCAAGAAAATAGGATCTCCTACCTGAAATTCCAAATCCTTCCTTCGGTTATCGGCATAGCTCTTTTGCCTACTTTGAGATGCTTTGATGTGGGTTTGGATTACCTTCACATTTTACATGGTTTCCTCCATAAGTTCTAGGCCTACGAGTTTTCTTCACCAACATAATCCAAACGAGTTGGTGTGCATCATCTCTTTCCATACAACGCTTTATATGGTGCCACCTGAATACTTGAATGGATGCTATTGTTATAGGAAAATTCTACCCAAGGTAAA
Source organism: Viscum album (assembly GCA_963277665.1). NCBI lineage: Eukaryota > Viridiplantae > Streptophyta > Magnoliopsida > Santalales > Viscaceae > Viscum > Viscum album. The sequence continues at coordinate 1,564,962,139 of OY728150.1, forward strand.
TATTGATCCCACATACCTTGAAATTCAAGTGAGCATGATCTCAACGTGTATTCTAAGGTTTGAATAGTCTATTCTAATTTTCCATCAGTTTGGGGTGGTAGGCAGTGCTCAAAAAAATTTCAGTATCCAGGGATTTCTGAAGACTTTTCCAGAATCTTGATGTAAAACATATATCAAGATCAGAAACAATCGATAGGGGTACTCCATAATGTCTCACAACTTTATTAATATATAGTCTTTCTAGATGTTCAAGTTTTAAATCTTCTCTTATAGTAATAAAATGTCATGACTTAGTAAGACAATCAACAATGACCCATATTTCATCATTCCTTCTAGAATTATTTGGTAGTCCCATTAAAAAGTCCATAGTAATATTATCAAATTTCCACTCAGTCATGGGAAGAGGTTTCATGACTCCTCCAGGCTATTTCCTTCTAGATTTCACTTGTTGACAAACCGTACATCTTGACACAAAATAAAGAATCTTTATCTTCATGTTGTCCCACCAATAATGTTCCTTCAAATATCTATACATCTTAGTGCTACCAAGGTGTATAGAGAATTTGGAACTATGAGAATCATCCAACAATTCCCTTTTTATATCTGGTATATCGGGAACACAAATTCTCTTCTCAAATTTTAAAATTCCATCTTCATAAACAAAGTCACTTAATCTCCGATCATTCACAGCTTTAATCTTCTTTTGAAACAATTCATCATCAGTCTGAGAAATATTTATCCTTTCTAGTAAAGATGGTTTGGAAACCATTTGGAAAAGTTTTGATGTTCCACCTTCCATGGTTATCCCCATGTCCAACTTTACTAGATCCGTGTATATAGGATCCTTTTCAACTCTCATCTTTTTCAAAATTCTATGATCCTTTCTTTTGAAAGCATCTTCCACCTTATTTTCCTTACCCAGGTGGTAGTGTATGATGAAATAATAATCCTTGAGTAGTTCAATCCATCTACTTTGACTCATATTGAGTTCTTTCTGTGAGAAAATATACTTCAAACTCTTGTGATCGGTATATATCTCACATTTCCCACCATAGAGATAATGTATCCATATCATCAAAGAAAAGATTATAGCTTCTAACTCAAGATCTTGAGTAAGATAGTTTTTCTCATGAATTTTTAGCTATTGTGATTCATAGGCAATAACCCTGTCATTCTGCATTAGGACACAACCAAGTACTTTCTTTGATGCATCACTATAAATAACGAACCCATCATTCCCCGATGGTAGAGTCAAGATAGGAGCATTGACTAATCTTATATTCAATTATTCAAAACATTCTTCACACTCTTTTTTCCAAACAAATTTAATCCCTTTACGTGTGAGCTTCATTAATGGGTTATCCAATTGGGAAAAATTCTGGACAAAACGCTGATAATAAACTGATAAACCAATAAAACTGTGTACCTTAGTTATACTTGTTGGTGCTGGCCATTCTTGGATTGCCTTGGTCTTAGAAGGATCAATAAAGATTCTATCCATAGCGACAATATGGCCATGAAAATAAATCTCCTAAAGCCAAAATTGACACTTGTTAAACTTCCCATATAATTCATGACTTCTAATAGTCTTTACAATAATGCTCAAGTGATTTTCATGATCTTCGTAGCTTTTGGAGTATACCAAAATATCGTAAATAAATACCACTAAAAATTCATCAAGATATTCCTTACAAACTCTATTCATTAGATCCATGAAGACAAAGGGTGCATTAGTCAATCCAAAAGGCATTACTGTAAACTCATAATTCTTGTACCTGGTTCGAAATGTTATTTTCGGAATCTCTTCATTCTTCACACACATCTGATGATATCCATATCGAAGGTCAATATTTTAAAAATATTGATCTCTATAAAGTTGGTCGAATAAAGAATCAATGAGTGGTATGTGATACTTTTTCTTTATTTTTATAACATTGATCTCCCTGTAGTCAATGCACAAACTCATAGATCCATCTTTTTTCTGAACAAAAAGAACAGGGGATCCCCATCGAGAAACACTAGGGAGAATAAATCCATTATTAATTAATACCTATAGTTGTTTCTTTAGTTCCACTAAATCCACAGTGGCCACTCTATAAGGGATATTCTATATGGGACTTGAACCAGTAATAAATCAATGGAAAACTCAATTTCCCATTCTGGAGGATGCCCAGGTAAATCCTCTGGAAACACATCAACATATTCTTGCACAATAGGTACGTCCTCTATTTGAACATTCCTCTCCTCACCCAAAATTATTTCATTCTCTTCCTCCCTAATAATTGAATTTAGTTGAGCTACTAAGGGTGGATCTAGATAAGAATTAGGTGGTGATGTTATTTCCATAAAGATAAGGTACTCCTTATCATCGTCGAGAATTGTAACCTCCTTCTTCTTACAATAAATTTTCACATCATGGTCCGAAAGCCAATCCATACCAAGGATTATATCAAATTCAATCATGGGTATGACGATGAGATCTTCAGATAAAGAAAATTTATATACCCTAATGGGAATTGATTCACAAAACGTTATTGCAATGATACTTCCCTTAGGTTTTTTTACTGACAACTCCCTTGCTAAGTAAAATTAAAAATATCTAATTTTCTTATCAAACTGGGATGATATGAAACAATGCGATGATCTATAATCAAATAAAGAATTGGCTAAACTTGAATAAACAATTAAATTACATGCCACTACATCTTTCGAAGCTTCAACCTCAGCAGTAGTGATAAAATAAGTTTGGACTTGATCCCTTGGTCTTTTCTGAGGTAATTTCCCCTTACGCTTAGGACATTCATTTACATAATGTACCCTTTCTCTAAAATTGTATCATTCGAAATTAATAGCCTCTTTCCTCTGCTTGCAATCATGAGCTTGGTGGCCTTTTCACCACACTTGTAACAGACTCCCATTTTCTTTCAGACAAGTTCTAGAGTGTTTCTTTCCATATTTACTGCAAGATAGATATTCAAGTTTTCCATTCTTCCCCTTATTTCTATTTCCAGAGTGTTTAGCAGATCTCTACTTCTTTTTCTTTGCTTTAAATTCATAAGTCTTAGAGAATTCCTTTTCTGTCTTGATAGCACATGAGACAATATCACCGTACGATGAGAGGGATTATGAGACTAATGCTCGATGGATAAATGGTTTTAAACCATCAAATAAATGATCAATATTATATCTTGGGTTTAATATATAATTTGTATCATGACTTTATACCCTTGTAAAGTTAGCCTCGTATTTTGTGACATTCTCATCATCCTTTTGTTTCAGACTCAAGAATTTCCTTTCCATATCTGCTCGATGGTCATGAGGAAAATATTTTTCTAAGAAAATATCTTTAAACTACCTCCATTCCATATTTGATACTTCGCCATCTGCCTTTGTGTTTTGAATCAATGACCACCATTGATTTGCAACTCCCATGAGGCGATAAACTTCCATGACAACCTTTTACCTTTCGCTACTCCCCAAAGCATGAAATATTTTCTCTAAGGAACTTATCCATTGCTCAGATACCAATGTATTTTTACTCCCATTGAATGTTGGTGGTTGTTGCCTCCTGAAGTGGTCTAACATTGATCCTCCAAGTTGTGGATCAGGGTGATCCATACGAGTAAGGTTATTATTAATAACCTAAGTGAGCAGTCCTAGTACGGTGATAAGCTGATCAAAACCAGTTGCTTCACCATATCCTCTATAATTATCTTGAGTAGGATGGAAATACCTACACGGAGTATGTGTATTGATACAATTTCCATTCCTTCCACTAAGCGCCATTTCTAAACAACGGAATACACTAGATTAGTTTATGAATCACAATACATAATTCCAAACATATAACATACTTAACATAAATTGAACATTTTATGGATATAATCCATAATAATAAAACAAATTCCTTGAGGAGGTATATACTCCTAAATCCTTCATAATGGGTTGTAAAGAAAATGTGGATTATCATAATCATATCCCCGAGGAGTGTTGTAACCATGAGTGCAGCAAGGCCCGTTGTCGTGCACTGGTTCCCATTCGAGTCTAGCACAAAGTGGTGTTTTCGGGTTTAACCCCTAGGTACATCTGCGCCAGATATGCATCTACCTTATTGTATCTAGACAAGGATGTATTGCTTGGAAAAGTCACAAAATTTCTACAGTACCAAAATTCTAGGAAGTTCTTCTATACTAATCCTTAAAGTCTATCTTAGGAAAATGTGCTCTAATCAGAGTTTTTCTAAATATAGTTTCGAAGGCTTGTACTAAAATTCCTCTAATACCAACTGTAACGCCCCAAACCCAGAATCCCAGAGTTGGTGCATTATTATGTATCATTTGCATGATAAAAAAAAATCAAGTCTCAAAAGACCGATTAGTTTAGTAGACTTGGAAGTAGTAGATACATTCATAAGGTTTAAATTATATCATAAAATGGAAAACTACAACAACATTGTTTCCATATATAACACTGAGATCCCATAGACTATCCGTAGAGGTCAGTCATAATATACTTCTTTGCATCCTAGATAAAATAAAACATAGAAACGGGTGAGCTCAGATGCTCAGTAAGGATAACAATATAGCAAAAAATTTCATAAATAATCATAAACATTTAAGGAAATGTATAAAACAAAAAAATCCTTTTCAACATATAATTCATCATAATATGGAAAATATAAATCAAAATTATTCCATTTACTTACTCACATATATATTCTACTAGTCAAATAATAAAATGCAAGATCAATAGCCACTTTCATAATGATGGAATGCATAATGCCAGACTTCATAACCACGTAGTAGAGGCCTTATGCCTAGACTACAAATAATATTTTGTCAAGGCCATGTGTGAAGACACTAGTTTGTCTCATGAGACTTACTGATGTATTGAGGAGCTATAACGAGCTCCACCTGTCACTTACTAATTCCAATGCATTCCCCATATGAAAAGGTTTAAACATAACATAATCATTCGTATTAAAACTAGCATACGAAATGTCAAGAATTTATCCACAAACAATGAATGGTATAAAAATAACACATCCATAGTCAAGCATATCACAAAACCTTCAATATAATATGGAAGCTTTTTATCATAATAAATAAACTTCAAATAAACTTAAAATACATCAAAGGATGTTGACATAGATGAAATCATAACCTTTTTAGAGAAATATCTCTTTCTATTTTGAAATAATTTATAAGTCATATAATTATAAATGAAAACATTTATTTTGAAAATATTCATATAATCTTGTATGGGAAGCTTTGGCGATGTTATAACGATAGAAAATAGCCGCACCCGCCATATAAGTTAAAAATAACATTCTTACCTTAATTTTTTCGAAAGGTCATAAGGTACCTTGTATGGAAAATGACGGAAATATTCCATTCAACACATTTATTAAAAGTCAAACAAGGGTATAAATGTCTTTAACCCATAGTCTAGTAAATAGTATAAATGTTTTGGAATAAATTTTTAATAAACATGGATGTGGATGATAAAGAGGTCCCAGTAGAAACTTATATAAAAACAACCTCGAATAATAAAGAGATTGTGAAATTAACCCTTACCTTATACTTTTCCTTGGTCGAAGGTAGGTTAACCTCCTATATAATGGTGAAATAATTTTTATTAAATTATACAATAACCATATACATTAATATGATATCATATACGATCTTCCAATATTGGTTTGTTAATGATATTTTAGTAGTATCATCGTTTCGGTTGTTAACAGATTTATTTTCCTTTATATGCTTAGTTATGTAAGCCATGATTGTTATGGATAGAGTGTATTTGATTCATATCCAGAATGATATTATGTTCTTTAAAAATTATTTTTAATCATCACATGAAAATTATTCTGGAATGATTACGATGAGGAATGAATCTAATTGCGTTCGTGGAGATGATAATCCGTACGTACGCAGGAGCGACAATATCATTCTTTTGTAATTAAAATAAAGATTAAATGGATGGTATATCATATATACAGAATCATTAACATGTTATATATATTATTTACATCAATTATACATCATTATTATCCCCATCCAAATAATAATGTATTGAATAACAACTTTACCACGACGTGGAGACAGTAAGCCGTATGTACGCACGTATGGTGACATGTTATTCACAGGATGGATAACATAATGAATATGGTTGTAACATTTGTATAATAACATCACAGTATATAGAATATTCTATAGTTATTATGGAAACAACAAAGAAAGAGGATGTGGAAGAAGAAAATAACTTGAAAGAGGTGGTGAGATATTTACCTCTTCTTCGGGTTCTTCCTTTTTATTTGATCAAAATGGCTCCGTAGGTTGGATTTAGGACTAAAGTAAGGACTCTAGGATGAAGGTAGGACAGTTGAGAGGGTATTTGGGTTGGGTTTGTCCGAACCAAATGGCTTTGAAGGTGTCAATTAGAGATAAGGGGAAGTGCCCTTTTATAAGAGGGGTGAGGTGCACCTTAAGAAAATAGTGAAATATTATTTTATAATAAAATCATGTTCGATTTATAATGGATCCAAAATTAATTATTTAAAGTCTAAGGTGGGGATGGATCTAAAACCACTCAACCAATAGGTTTTAGACAGGTTTGGGTCACTATATTAACCTTTATCTTTTAGATTTAACTCTTAGTTAAATAGTTTGACATTTTCCATGTCTCTTTGTATTTTTATATTATATGGTTAATAAAATTTCTATAAACTTCCAAGAGAACCCAAAGTGGTTCATTAATGCCATATATAACAGTATTTAATCCCTTTGGATGAACCTTATATTTTTAGGAATAGAATACCAATTATTAATATAATATGTTTTTTAAAAACTCTTTTATGTCAAATTTGACACTTTTTGGTATTTTGTTTTTTCTAAATTTATAACAGCATTATTATTTCAAGAAAAATTCATTTTATAGACCCTAAAGATTAATATTAACCTATAAAATTAATGGAATTCATAAAAAGTCTCAAATTACATTTATTTTGTTATTTATAATATCAAATATTTTAATATTTCATTAATAAGTTAATTACTGCATCATCATTGTGTCATAAATAAATTTAATTATTTAATGAAAAAAATTATAAATAAAATACCATTATATAGAAAATCTTTTTAGATTTCTAATTAACATTTATAGTCTAATTTATCTTATGTATAACTCTATATTAAAAATGGTTTAATTATTAAACTTTGATTTAAACACTTTTAACTCTTCTTTGAATTAAATAATAATAAATGTCCTAATCTAATCCCAGTGGACATAGAAGATCATATTTTATTTCTAAGGTTATTTTTGGCCAAATAAAACATATCCAATTGAATTAGGACATGTGTTAGGGTAATTATAATATTATTTTTACATTTTATTACCCTATTTACTTTTAACCCCGGTAAATAAAAGTCAAAAGTTACTATTCACCAAAAATTATTTTCATCACATTGAACCCCATTTTACTTATTGATATCAACTATGTCTCTTGGATTTTCTAAATTCAACTCACAAAATCTGTAAAATTATGTTTTCTGTAAATTTGCAAATGCTCCTAGGAGGTGAGTAAAAGACTGTAAAAAGTTCAATGAAATTTTTATATATATCTAAAATTATTATAAACTGACTCCAATGAATTACATTGAACTTATATAGGTATTATGTATTTCTTTTGACCTAAAATAAATTTAAATAAAATAAATAATTATTTAAATAAATAATTGGTTTTAAACAATAACTTAGTGTTTTTCACTATTCATAAAAAAATGAATGTTTTTAGAAAAATACCAAAAATTCACCCTATGGTAATTTTAATATTCTGAATCCAAAAACGAAGTCCATTTTGAATGATAAATTTTATAAAATTTCAAAAAGTGGGTATTACTATTCATAACGGCTAGTTTGATTGGTTGTGGTGTGTTAGAACTCGAAGTTGCATACAACACACGCTGTTGTATTATTCAATGAGAAGCGTCCCGTGGAAGCTTAGGGTGTTACATAAAGTGAAAAATTTAGGAATACATTATCAATTACCTCAAATTACAATGGATTATGATGACGAACAATATATCTTTTTTGGTGACTTTGAGCTATCGTTAACCTACTCTTAATAATTTTCACAATATCTGTTATCTACTGAATGATACTCAGTCTAATCAAGGAAAATTCTCCAATCGATTCCCAAAAAAGAGGCAATCTATAATGCCTCCCGTAAAATTACTCAAACGGATACATCCATATTGAAGCTATATAACTATTTTTATATTACAATTTTACAAAGAAAATAATTTTCTCCATTAAACCACTAAAGTCATGCACACATGACTGAAGAATGTATTCAAGAATCTGGATAGTTTTCTCAGTCTGTCTATCCAAATAGGGATGATAAACTATGCTCAAATTCAATTTAGAATACATCATTACCTATAATTCTCTCTAAATATGGGATGTCAAGAGAGGAACCCTATCTGAAATAACAGTCAACGAACATTATAGATTCTAAAAATCTCCTACATTTATAAGTTACTAATATCCTCTAACTTCATTGACTCCTTAATTGACAGGAAGTTTTATAATTTCACGAGTCAATTAATAATAACCTATAACACATCCTTAACATAAGGAGTATAAGGTTTACTAATCACGAATTCCTTGTCTATCTCATCCCATTTACATACTGGAATTGTTAGGAGTTGAAATAAGCCAGTAGGACTCACATGTTTTGACTTAATTCTATGACATGTATGGCATTGAGACACAAAATCTTCAATTGATCATATCATTCCTAGACACTTGTACTGACATATCAAGTCTTGATACATTATAGAATCTCTAAGGTGGACAAACCAATTAGATAGTTTTATATTATCCATCAGTTCCAGTCTTAGGTCCTCCAGAATAACCATTCTACCTTGGGAGCACAAAACTCCATCACGAGACTAAGATCACTAACCCGATGTCTCCCCATCAGAAAGAGTTATTCTAAATCACTGACACTACACATCATAATCTAATCCAAGTAGAATCTAATCATCCATAGATGGACTATTTTTTACACAAGATATGAATACTTTTTTTTCGGATGTCCCTTCATCTGAGAACATATTAAATAATAATCCCATCAAGTAACACTCTACCATTGATTCCTTCATTGTACGAGTCAGTAATTTTATACTCAAAGAGTCCACAGACTTGTTTCCTTTTCCAAGTTGTATGAAATATAAACAATCAAAGATATAAAGTTATTCCACCAAATATATCTATCTTAAGTTATGATCCCTCTAATTAAATATATACTTCAGGATTTTATGGTATGTACACATCATAAAATCTTCCCAATAGAGGTAGTGGTGCCCGATCTTAAGAGAATACATCAATACTGCCAAATCAAGACCACAAATAATTTAGTTCTTCTCATGAGGGCATTATTAATGAGATTCATATGCTACCACATGTCTTATCTACATTATAGCACAACCCAAACCCATACTCGAGGAATCATAGTATAAATCATTTAAAAAATACAGATTAGGATGCTTCAAGACTGGAGATGAACTCAATATCACTTTAAAATCCTAAAAATATCTCCTAAACTAGTCACTCTAAACAAGTTGCCCAACCTTACGATTTAAATATGTCCTAAGAGATGCAATCTTGGAGAAGTCCTAAAAAAGTGCATATAATAACCAAATTATCCAAAGAAAATATGGATATTAAATACATTTATAGGCTACTCCAAAGGCATCAAAACCCAAATCTTCTCCAGACCCACTAAGAAAACCTTATAATAAATCACATGGCCTATAAATTTCACCTCTTGAATCCAATACTTAAATTTTTATAACTTCCCATATAGAATATGTTCTTTTAATATTCAAAGGGTGATATTCAAATTCCCAACATGTTCAAGTTCCAATATAGAATAAATAGAGATATACTATAAAAATATAATGAAACAATACAAGAACTAATAGAATATTCAATTCATAAAAACCTAATCATCATAGGACTATTAGTAAGCACAAATGACATGACTAAATACTCATAATGATCATACATTCTTTTGAACACTGTGCTAGGAATATCTTCCACTCGAACCCTTAGTTGTTAGTACCCCAATATCATATCAATTTTTTAAAACCAATGATATCCCTTAATATGATCGAAAATTTCATCAATCCTAGGCAAGAGATATTTTTTCTTAACTATTTTATAGTTGAGTTTTTTTAATGAAAAAAAATTCATAGAATCCAATTTGATTCTTTTCAAAGAGAACTGGAGATGCCCAAGGTGAAACACTAGGATGACAAAATACCTCAACTTTAAGATCCTCATGTTGTACATTTAATTATTTCAATTTAGCAAGTTCTATATTGTATGAAGGTATATAAATGGTCTGTATCACAAGGAGGAAGTCTATTGTAAAATAAACTTTCCAATGAGGTAGAAACCCAGAGAAATCATCTATAAAAACACTAGTACACTCATTCAACACCACAAGAAGAGGGAAAATAAGTCACATAATAAAAAAATTAAAATCATCTCTGATAAATAATATTGGAACTAGGGACAACAGTTCCTAGTCTCTAAGATTTGGGATTCAAATCACCTTGAAAGACATGAGAGAATCCATCAGAAGAATGAATTTAGACCCGAGAATGATAAAAATTGAGTTGGGACTTATATATAACTATCCGGTAAATTCAAATGATGATATTAATGATTTATTGATCAATAACTGAAAAATTCCACACTATTTTATGTCTAATAATCATAATTTGATGATCGGGACATCTAAAACCCTACTCCATCTTCTTTCCCAAAGGAGTGGAAAGAGTCATCATGGAAGGTATATGATCCGAAAAAACCCAATACATCAATGAGTTTAGATGATATAAATAATGAGTTACACAAGTATCAATTAATTCATAAGCATATAATATGAAACAAACATTGTACCTCTCATTGTAGTTAGTCTCTAAATCCTTTGGTGCACACTCCATTGTATACAAATGTCTAAATTCATTATTCGATTTCTTTTCAACCTTATCATCTCCCTTAGAAATAGGTTAGGATCCCAACCCTTTTTCCTCATCAGATATAAATTCTGTTCCCTCTGTGATGGTGTATCTAGCTCTACTTCCCTAGGATACTCTCTTATAGAAATAATGAAGATGACCAAATTTCCCACAATCATAACACACCTTGGGTGTTACCATAAAATCATGTTTTAGGTGTCCCTTTTTACCACATTGATAATTTACAAACAATACATACACAGAAATCTATTGTAAACTCCTACCACTACCTCAGTACTAGTCACCCTGCTTTTCCTGCAAATAGTAAATGAGCTCTAGCCACTTCCTACTATAATTGATTCTCTAAAGTGTTTTTCCTTCCCATATATATCTACCTCATCAATAGCTTCCTTATCTAAAATATTTGTGATGGTGAGTAGGTACATAATAATAAATATATACAAAATATCTCTCCTTGAACCAATTTCACACATCCCCGCCTTAAGGTAGTCATTAGAAACAAGCTCTGGAGACAGGTTACCTGGCCCATCAAATAGAGTACCATACACCATAAAAGAACAATATCCTTGATCTGTAATAGTGAAATCTCTTTCCCTCACCACTATCAGTGTCTTAGGATAGAAATTTTGGTTGAAGGATTTCTTGAAAGTTATCTAGGTGAGATATCCATGCAACATGGATTGAAAAATAGATTCCAACAACTTACTTTATAACCCATCATGTATATAAGCTACAAAACTAAATTTGGAGTCTTCTAGAGTTTTTAGGAATTAGAAAGACCTATCAATAATCTTGATCCATTATTTTTATTCCTAAGGTAACTTGTAACCATGAAAGGTAGATAAATGATTCTTAGTGAATTATAAAGTATGTTCCACCTTTCATTTTAGTTCAATATTGTTGAATTTCATAATAGAATGAATCATTCAGACTATGGTTTCCCTCAAAACTGATTCAACTGAAGGAATCACCTATGGGTCTTGCACTATAGATTCCCCTCTATCATTTGGAGATGTTCTATTGAAGGATACATGTTCTTATAAAATAAAGAGGATGTAAAACCCATTAGAATATAATTTTATTCTTATATCACAAATCGAATTTAGGGAACTGAATCCAAAAGTATAAAATTAGAAATAAGGTTACAAGAAAACCCTATACTTCTTATGGTATCTTGAGGTTCTTCATGAATGTGATCTGGATAGGCACACTCTCAAAATACCTCTTGGATCCCAATAGTCCTACTTGTAGTATATAAACAACCCAAAACACAATAGGGTGATATAAAATAATGGGTATAGGCTTTAAAAATAACTCAAGCCTTTGATACAAATTTGTATTTGACCATCCTAGATTAAACTAAAATTTCAATTGAATCGGTCCATAACAAGGCCTAAATCATGTTCCTGATCATAATAGGTTGTAAGAAAGAACCATGGTTTTATACAAGGAAACATGGGAATTATTTTCCCCTCAAAAAATATATAACAATATAAAAAATCAAGATTATCAAAAAAATATCCAAAATACATCATATGTAAAAACAATAAAACCATAAAGGTATCATCTAATAATTGGATAAAATAGTCTATATAAAGGAGGAAAAACTGAGAGGATATTTAGACATACCTTGAATATAACCACCAAAATTGACCAATGATCATCAAGGAATCATGGGGGAGTGTTTTATAGAGTACCATGGAGGGTATGGCTTGAGATAATGATGGATTACGAGGAGATTGTTGGTTAAATTGAGTGAGTGAATCAAGGTAATTTTCCATTTTAAGAAGTTTGGATTGGATCGTATGGTTAGTAATTATGGTTAAACAAATAATGTTCTAACAATGAATTATCCAAAATCATTTGAAAACCATGTTACATGGTTTCATTGGAATATCCAAATGGTTTTAAAAACTATGCGTCAACCACTTGATCCAAATCCAATATCTAGACAGTTTTCAAGGAAACATGAATAGTTAGAAAAATCATTTCCAAATCATGAAAATCACCATTGAAACCAAGAAATCCACATCATATGGTTGGTTCATGATTACTACTAACTATACACCTAAACTGTGGAACTATACTATTTTCCATGAAACTCTAAATGTCCACCCCCAACTCTGGAAAGTCTATAGAACCTAAAAAGAGAAGAACCAAGCTCAAAATTAAATAAAACTATGACCTGAAGGGTTTCTCACATGAGTATCATTATAGGGATATATATATTGTGTTTAAAACATTAATAGTGGACATTATTTTTTAAAATATTTTAAAAATTATCCTTTTGGATTCACAAGGTTATATTCCTTGGGTGTGTGTTATCAAAGGTTAGAATCACTATAGATCTAGAAAAGGTAAATGAGATGTTATCTTGGGATATTCCTAATAATGTTTTAAGATTTATAGATTATTTGGACTTTATGAATACTATGGTCATTTTATTTAATAATTATATGATATATTTTCTTCTATGAATACATAGATAAATAAATTGGTTTTTTATTCAGTTTGATCAATGTGAGGTAGCTTTCCAAGAAATAAAAAATAACTTACTACTACTCTTATCTTGATCTTTCCGAAATTAGGTAAAAGGATTATGATATATTGTTATGTATCTATACTGGATCATGGATATATCATTATTTGGGAGAATCATATGGTAGCCTATAATTATTTAAAACATTACCCACAAGAAAAGAATTATCGGATCCCTGATTTGGAATTGGCTGATGTAGTTAATGAATTAAAATACCAATGACAATATCTATTTGGAGAATGATTTATAGTTTATACTAATCATATTGTATTCAAGAATATATATTTTTTTATTACTTAAGTTTAAGGAAATAATAATGGGTTGAATGCTTATAATTTTTTTATTTTGAACTGTCAGATTCCATTAGAGGAAGAAATGTTGTTTCAAATTCCCTAAGCTGAAAACCCAACCTCAAATAATGAAGGAGTATAAATAAGCATGTAAATTGTTGTAATTACTAGATTATAATCACTTAGATACCACAAAGTATCAAATATGGAATAATTTTATATCATATTAATCTTATATCATCTATTTTGGAGTGATTAAGGGATTGGTTCATCCCAGATCATGACTACATCATAATTTGAGAGAGATTTGATTGTGGGGAGATCCTGTTAGAATAGTGGAGTGATTAGAAATAAGTTGTATTAATATGTTATATCAATTTTGGATGTTTTTTGGGTTATATAATATAAAATATAAACTTATTTTGTTGTGTTATATCATTTTAGGTCTTTTCATAATCATTTTTATAAATATGAACTTTAATGATCAATTCTAGACATTATTTGATACAATTGATTAAATTATTTTGAGATTATATTTTTACACTTGAATACATTTTTTTGATATGGTGTCATATAAATTATATTATAAAACTTAAATTTTCATTTTTTCAATATTTTAAAAAATATTTTCTATATATTTTTATGAAATTATTGATTTAATTATATATATATGTTTCATATTTAAATAAAATTTTTAATAAATTGTGTATGATAATAAAATTTAAATTATTCATTTTATATATTCACATATATTAATATTAACTTAAACAAATATACCCTAAATTAATACTAACCTAATTATGGATATAAAATAAAAACATAAATCATTTCATTAACATTAATTATGTAATTCATATTTTAATACTAATTTTTTTTTTCAAGTGGGATATATATTTTATTTATTAATAACAATGTTCCCAAGTATGAATTGTATTTGTTATCAATGTATCACTATGTGTTTAGTGAGGAAGATAATGATTCTTGGAGGATTTTTTTGGACACATCCTCAAGATCATTTCTCTCAGTTGGAGAACAATTATTAAAGTATATATGATATGTATTGAGTGATGTTTGAGGTAAGAACTATTCTTATATCATTAAATTTTTTTGAAGATTGAGACAATCCCATGCATTATTTTATTTTTACACTAAGAGATACGTGATTTACACAAAAAAAATATTAGTTTTACATAAATAAAATTTGAAAAATATTTTTTTATGATGGGACTTCATATGTTATTAAATGGAGGGATTTGATAAAATTTGATAACACTTATTATGAGGTTAGATAAAAAATAGGGCAAACATGGATAGTCGTGGGAACTATATAACCACAAGTAGGATCCAATTTAACCACATCTAGCTAACCATGACAACATGGTGGGTCATGAAGGAGGCATTACCTATACATGGGAAGACATGGGTGTATGATGGGAATGCATGGATTGCATAAGAGGTTGAGGGTTCACACAGCGTGTCACACACTAGTGAGAGGAGTTTTTGAGTGTATCTAGGAACTAACCCCAGTGCCCTATCCAAGAAATTTATATAGGGATGGGCATTATTAATCACTATAAGCTTGAATTTATGATCAATGTGGGGTGGCCAATTTTATGGGGGATATTACTCCACCTAAAACACATATGCATATAACAAGGGAACACCACTTGTAAATCCAAATTATTCCATTCACATCACATACATTTTCTTGTTAGTTTCTAGGCCCCAATAATGGTTGGATCATCCATGTGTAATGCATGATTGATTAATCGGTTGTAAGAATGATCGTTCGAGGGACCATGAGGGATGAAACTACCAGAAGAACAAATGAGACCAACCATTTGATGAACTCCTGAATGACCACACTCCTAGAGCTACCACACATACAAAGTGGAGTGACCACATGAGTAACTAAGAAGCTTTACTATTGATGAAGTTAGCACATGTACAAACCTCAAGTTACCATAAGAAAAAGTCCAAGTTACCGCCCATATATAGATACCACACATACAAGAAAGAGTGGACATAAGAAGAATTATGATTCATCAGGGTATATTAAGATACTACATGTACAAACCTCAAGTGATCTCAAGATAAAGTCCATGCTATTGGATGTCCATAGCTATCACATTTACAATGAACCTCGACCACAAGAGTCATGTCATTATAGATTCATCTACCCCAAGAACAGAGTATGATCAACCATGAATAAACACCTACCATATAAAGGGAGGTCTATCTACTATGATATACCAAGCTAAAAAATAAAGGGATATCATTAAGCGCAAGCATATACACAATAGATGGATCTACCAGATGTAAAATTTGAACCTCTCATAAGATTGGACCTACTGCATGATGTGTTTGTTGTGGAAATAGGAAAGAATAGTACCTGAATTGATGTTCAAATGAATTTATTAAGATACTATGTATAAGAAATAATATTTTGTGACATGTTAAATCAATATATGAATTCAGTTTCATTTATATGCATTTGAATGGAGTCATAAAAGTAATGTCACATCATCTTGGTCAACATCATATCGAACCAGTTGAAGTGTTGAAATTCATGAATGACGCAACTACAATGACCAAGTGAGTATTTCATGAATGAGATCCCATAATCAATCAACATGCATGAATCTTGAGGCAGTGTAATTATATTCTTTATATGAGTTTAATAGTGCTTAAGGAATCTAAGTGATGCTATTTTCATGAAGAAAATAGAAGATTAAATAAAGTCATTTGAAAAGGAAAGTGAGGTTATTTTTTTACTTTTTGAGAAAATGAGAGACAATTCATTCTGTTAATTAAATGAGGATTCATGAAGATGTAATGAATCTATGATTTTAGGAACTCCATCCATGTGAATTTACGCCACATGGAATATAATGCATGAACTTGAATACATGCTATTATTGAATAATTCGGATATTGCAGAGGAGATGAGAATATGAATAATTATATATCCCATGGAAGAAATAATTATGAGTATCCAGAATATTTCAATGAAGATAATTACACATATTTTATTGAGGTTTTAATGATAATTCAAATTGGAGAAATATCATCCAGAAATGAATAAGAATACCACTTATTAAAAACCATTTTACGAGAATTCATATTGAGAATAAGAATAAAATTATTTATGATATTGTTATTATAAATATAAAAATATATCTTTCGATGATGAAAAATTTATTATTATTTTAATATATTGATAATTCTAAGAGAACCCAATATTCTAAAGTATCAAATAAAATAGGTGATTCAAAGCTTGGAGTCCTGAAAGGTTATTTTCTCAAGTATTAAAAGAGTAAAAAGGACTAGATAATTTCAAATATACTTTTAAAACACAGATATTATTATGAGATATGTTTTTTTCTTTGATGTCTTCTGTGGTACGCTACACTAAGATAAGCTTGCACAATACACAAAATCAACTTAGATTGTGACATATGCAATGATATGCTTGGCTTATGTTACACACAATTTCAAGTTATTTTGATATAATTAATTTCACTCAAGTCCAATTATAATTTAACAACTAAATATTATTATGTTACCTTATAACCTAGTCATTATAATGGTGAGTGTGAACAATATTAACTTTCTTTGAAAAAAAATTATATAAAAATAAATGAGTTTATAAAATAATAAAATCACTCTTGTTGGATTTTATTAATGAAATATATTTTTAATATGTTCAATATAATGTTTAAAATTCATATTATATGTTTTATAGACATGATATAAGAACAAATTCAATTATTCAGATAAAAGAAGTAATTTTTAGAAAAATGCAGTTTTGCCGCATTTTGATGGCACACACATTTTAAATATAATTTTTGAAATTATTTCATATTAAATTTTAAAAAACAAAAAATTTATTTGGATGTGGGATATAAAAATTTACTTTGTATTAATTTTTTATATTTTTCTGATAACTTTCATGTTTTGTGGAATAGTAAAAATACACTAAATTTTAATTGAAAACAAGTTTTCTCATCAAAATAATTTACAGAGTTAAATTATATTATTAATTTTTTTAAAGTATAAATAGAATATATTTTTATCATTTAATATAATTTATGTCATTGGAAATAATTTTACATTAAATTTTGTTGTAAAAAAATTTCAATCTTTTGTAATGTTTTAACTTTTAAAACCCATTCTTCATTCCAAAAACAGGATTAATTTTAAATTAATTACTGAAAATTATTTGTTTTAAATTTTTAAAAATTGATTCCATATTTTAAATAATTAACTAAATATTATTTAAATATCAATATTCTATTTTTAGGAAGAATGGATATTAACTTCGATAATTTTTTTAATAAGGTAAAAAGGTAAATCGTGTAATTAAGGGTAAATATAATATTAAAAAATTACCTTAACACTTATCCTAAAGTGATTGGATGAGTTATTTTCAAACTAAACAATCATTGGGTCTAAATGATACCCTTTTTAATCCACTTGGATGAGATTGGAACATTAAATATATTTTATTTAAAGAAGATTTACAAATGCCTTACTTAAATTTTAATAACAAAATAACTTTTAATATAAGATTATGTAGAAGATAAATTTTATTAAATATAATATTTTAAATATAAAGTTTTTCTATTTATCATGGTAATTTATTTGTAAATTTTAGTAAATAAATAATTATATTATGGATTATATATTGATGATTTAAAAATTATTTAATTGATGAAAAATCAATAAACTATTTTTTGAAATTATAATAACCATTAAAAGACACAAAAACATGGCCACATATTATTTTTAATGTTTAAATCGACAAAAATCATCGAATTGTCGAGTTACTAACCATTTGGTGCCTTATAGAAGAGATTATGACACCTATATTATTTTATTTAAAGTGATGTTAAACTTATCATATTCACGTTTTAATAAGTACAACATTTTTAATGATGGATTTTCCAGAAGATATATTCATCTATAAATATTATACTAAAATATATTATATTTACCCTCCTCATAGTAATTTATTTTTAATTTTTATTCAAAATCAAGTGTGTTAAATAATTACATACAACTGATTTTAAAATTATTTTATTAATTCAAACATCAAATTAATGATATTAAAAATATTAAAATAAATATAATTTATGATAATTAATATATAAAATAAATTTAATATATTACCATGACCCCATAGGGATATAATAAAATATATTTTTAGTAAAATATCTTATTTTTATGTTTTTAAAAATCCAAGAATTGAATATTGTGAAAATTAACATTATTGTTGTTTTGTCAAAATAATTTTTTATTAAATTATTTAAAAATTATAAAACATATTAAAAAATATATAATAAATATTATATGTTCTATAATGTTCTAAATTAATTATTTATGATTTAATTTACATCAAATAAGTAAATATTTCACCATTTTAATATTGAAATATTTGTAACCCTAGTTAAAATGAAATAGAATAACTAAGTGATAAATTAAATGATAAGGTTTAAATGGGAATAAAAACATGTATAAAATGTTTTAGTTGATGAAATTACATTCTTATCTCATACCATATTATAAATTATGAAATTTGGTAGGTTTTTGGATGTAGTTTTTGTTTATTATAAATTAATAATTTTGGAGATTCTAAAAGTGCCCCTCACCTCAATTATAAAAGGGCACCTCCTACCTCACCTATTCAGTTAAATTTGATCCTTCAAGCTCATAAATACCATGGAATTTTATTTCTTAAACTTCCCTAATAACATTATATAAGTTGATTTCTTCTTCAAATACCAACTACAGTGCTTTACGAGGAGATTTATAGGGAGCATATCGAAGAACATGCAATCTCCTCTACCGATTCTTTAAAACTATTTCTTCTTCTACTTTCTATTTAGAAGTTTTTTTAAATTAAAAAGTAATAAATCCTGTATAAATTATATTATGATATTTTATTATGGTTATGTAACAAAAATATTCTTCCTTCTATCCATCCTATGAAAAACAAAATCACCACGCGTGTGTACATACAACTTACCATCTCCACACCGTCGTGTAATCTATTTTTCACCAACATATTACTTGTGTGGATATAGTAATAGAAATAATATTTATATATTATTATTATAACCTGATATGTATTCTAGAATAAAATATATACCATCATCTTCCATACCATTTCACAATTATGGGTATGATATCATTGCTCGTGCGTACGTACGACTTACCGTCACCACGACGCGATGTGATTCATTATACATGAACTTAATTAAATAATGATTATATAGGTGAATTTAATGAATAATTATGATATATATTATACTAATATCATTATTTAAATTATATAACTATATTATAATAAGAGGAACTTATCCGAAAAAACATGTGTAAGAAAATAAAGAAGTTAATACCCGATGGATGAGTAATAATGTTTATAAAAAATGGATGATAATATGATCATATATGATGACTATGATTCCGAAATAAGTTAATGGAATAATTTAAATCATTATACTAGAGGTTCATATACATACAAAGGATATCAGACCTAAGGTAATGGATAATTTCTCAATTTCATTATTATCCAATATTGTTTGTAAGTAAGTATTTACTTGGGTATATTTATCATCCCTGTCCATGTCTCCAAATTATGTTTTCCAAAATATTCCCCTAATGTTTTTTAGAATAAATTTTATCCGTTGGGAAAATTTTATTAAATGGTATAAAAGTAATCTTTTTTTTGATACGAGGTACTTTTTGACTTTTCCAGAAAAATTACGAGGAAAATGTTTTTTTAACTTAAACGATAGGAACAAATTTTTACATTTTCACAACGCATTATTTCCATGAATCTTCCTTTACATGATTTCATGTTTATTTTTAAATAAATTATTTTCTTTTAAAATAACATGGCATTTTCAGAAAATAAAACCTTTTTGAAGAAGAAAAGATATTTTTCCTCAAGAATTAATTTCAAGTGTTATATCAAAATTGTTTACCATTTAAGTGGAATTATTTAATAAGGTTATGTTTCGAGTATATTATCCTTATTTTTCCTATATTTCGATTGTGTTTATGATGGAATGATATTAATGAAATTCATTTGTTTTACATTGATTATGTTATGGTGTTTAAGGGAACCTATTTTATTTCTTCAGGTATGATGAATGATTTATGTTATTATGGAACATGTAATAATGGTTTCATTATGAGATGGGTGGGTCATATATCTCTCTAAAAATCATTGGAAAATATTTGTATCTCATGTGATAGACCTGAATACAATGGAAATTATATATGTTTTAGTAATAAAGGGCTGGAATGGAAAGCAAATCTGGTTAATTAATGGACTTTTTCCACTATGATAGTCTTTGAAATGATCCTTAGCTAATATAGAAATGATTTTATATGATTATGTGTTTTCCACTATTTCATGTTTTATGCAAATGATATTTTCTCATTTATCTTATTACTTTTTGATTTATTCCTTATAAAATAACAAAATTTATTCTAGGACTCTTAATTTTGATATATGTTATACATGGTATGATTTTCAAAAGTTATATTCATATTTTCACATTCTTATGTTCATGTTTTGTTTTTTTACCCTTACTAAGCATCTGATCACACCCTTTCTTATGTTTCCACTCCCTAGGTTATAAAGTAATATTTTAAGTAGGAGTATTAAAGGTGAAAATCTTTATGAGATATATTGAATATCTTTCATAAGTTATAATAATGTATAACAAGTTTCCAAAGGAACTAATCTATTAAGGTCCTTGGGCATGTGTTTGTAAAATGTATTGAATATTCATCTTAAAAGATGTAATATTCATGTACATCATGCTTGGGTTATTATAGTTGGTATCAGATGAAATGTTTAGTCAAACTTTGTAAACTAGGATATACAAACTTTAGTGAGATACCTTGAGATATTTATATGGATATGAAATGTTATATCCCAAAGGATAAGTATAAGTATAGGTTACAATCCTATAATTATTTTAATAGTGATAGAAAACCTAGGAGTAAACCAAATCTGTTATAAATTTAAAATACCTTCCCCTGATTATGTGGTTTTCCTATATTATTAATGATACTCACATTTTATGTCAGTTTTAGTTGATGGATGAAACCCAAATAAACCACATTAGTACTGGATCTGTTGGGAAATTCAATGCTTTTCCTCCAAATAAACCTAATATTATTGAAGCTAGAATACATAATCTTGTTTCCATGAATCCTTCTAGTCTTCCAAATGAACAAAATGGGAAACAACATTCTCTTGAATCTTTTTTAAGGAATCTCCAACCTTCCTTTTCATAAGTTGGACACTTATCGCTTAGATGGTAAAGAGAATCTATGGAAGAACTTTATCAAGAATATGATTCAACAAGATAAAATTGAATCAATAGATTTTGATGAGTTAAAGAACTTATTTTTTAGTATGTTCATTCCTTGTATTCTTCTTATAAAAAGGGAGATCGAAGCTACCAATTTATCTAATGGTTATGATAAGAAAATAAGGATAGAGTGAAAAAGGAATTATAAAAACTATGGAGAAAAGAATATTAGATTTTCTTTATGCTCAAAGTGTAGAAGTCTATATGGAGGAAATTTTCTTAAGGGTACTAATTATTTTTTTAAGTGTGGTAAAGATTGTTATCGGGAATTTTACTGCCAAAATAATGGGAATAAATTGAAAGATCTAAAGAGTGAACCTACAACACGTCAGTGTTCCAAGTTCAAGTAAAATGGGTATTATGCTAACGAGTTCAAAAATTCAATGGTTAATGATCATAAACGACATCAAAAATATCTTAAGGAAAAAAGACAATGGAAAGTCACACATGATCACTTTTGGTAATGTGGCATATGATAATGAGGATTTCGAATGATTGAGTGTCAATTATAATTTAATAATAATGTTTTGGAAATATATTTTTGGTTTTATGTAATAATGAAACATCTATGTATTGGTTAAATATTGTTTTCCATAAGGATTTAAGATCATATTCTAAATGGCACTGGTAAACATGAATAGTGATTGAGGTTATAAGTTGATGTTTTTGGAAAAGACATGATTAAGGGAAGGATAAACCTTAATATAATAATGATGATGAGATAATGATATTTCTATAATGATATGTTGGATATGAATAAGAAAATTTAATGGCAATGATTTACTTAGAACTGATTAAGGATTATTGAAAAGTGGTTTATGCTATCATTGATGAAGTTTATAGTTTTTTGGACATAATAATTAGGAAACATGCATGTTTTCCATAAGGATTTATGGTAAAGATAATACACGAATAAGGTATTCACATGTTTTGAATTTGACATCCCAAAACTACCTTATGAGATATAAGAGTTAAATATTAAGCCAATTTAGTTCACCTCTTTTTATAGTTTTGAATTTTTAGCTTTGAGTAGGATTATAAGGTTATAAATCAGATGAATTTTGTTAAAATAAATTATTATCTCACCATAGGTGGAATTATGCATATTTGATAACTTTATCTAACCCTTCTTTATGATAAAGTCATATAGAATGACCTATCATTCTATTTATGGATCACATGATCTGCTAACAATTCATAAATTTAAAATTCTACTTCATTTCTTTGAATAAGAGATGAAGTGGAAATAATTAAAGGAAGATCCATTGGTGATATTGTACTAAAATCAAGAAAGTATTTATTCTTATGTTCTTTGACTTTTGGGAAAGGATCTTGAAAAACAAAACATTTATCCTAGTACCTTCTTATATGATGAATCAGATATTCCCTTAGATTATCATATATTTATGGATATGGGATTGTTAAATTTTTTATAACCATGTTCTCTATCCCTCTCAATAAGAACTTGATAGTTATATTTCTCTTCCATATCCATGTTTTCACTTCACACCTATGCTCTCTTATGTGGAAACCCAATGATGAGTTACTCTGGGTAACTATTATGTTTCTAACTTTCCTTTTTGGAAACAAAGTTTAATATTCCTTTTTATGATGTGGGTTTCTATGAAAGACGCTTTGAAGTATTAAACCATTTATAAAAATGATGAATTTCAATGGAAAGATTAATTTTAATGCAGGTATAACGTAAAACCCTAAGATTTTTATGAGATATTTTTTTGGATGTATTGTGTTGTATGCTACACCAAGATAAGCTTCTGCAATACACAAAAAAGACTTAGCATGCTGTATACACAATGCTATGATTTTATTGTGACACAAACAATTTCAAGTTATTTTTTATAGAACTCATTTCCCACAAGACTGAGTATAAGTGAACAAATAAATATTATTATGTTAACTTATAACCTAGTCATTGTAATGGCAAGTATGAATAATATTGACGTTCTTCAA
Source organism: Viscum album (assembly GCA_963277665.1). Taxonomy (NCBI): domain Eukaryota; kingdom Viridiplantae; phylum Streptophyta; class Magnoliopsida; order Santalales; family Viscaceae; genus Viscum; species Viscum album. Next base: position 1,564,986,386 of record OY728150.1, read on the forward strand.
AAAAACTATTTAAATGCAAATAAGTGAGTTTATAACATAATAAAACCACTCTTGATGGATTTTATCAATTAAATAGTTGTTTAATATATTCAATCTAATGTTTTAAATTTATCATATATGTTTTCTAGACATGATATAAGAACATATTCAATTTTTGAGATAAAAGAAGTAATTTTTTAAAAAATAATGTTTTGTCACCTTTTGATGGCACACCCTTTTTAAATATAGTTTTTGAAAATTTTATATATTAAATTTAAAAAAATAAACATGTTATTTTTATGTAGGATATAAAAATTTTCTTTGGATGAATTTTTTATTTTTTTCTAATAACATTCAAGTTCTAATGAATTGTAAAAATATAATAAATTTTAATTGGAAACAACTTTTTTCATCAAAAAAATTTATATGTATAAATTATTTTATTGAATGGTTTAAAAGTATAAATAGAATATTTTTTTATCATACAATATAATTTATGTCATTGGTATTAATTTTACATTTAATTTTGATGTAAAAACATTTCAATCTCTTACAATGTTTTGAATTTTAAAACTAGTTTTTCATTCCAATAACGAGATTAATTTTAAATTAATTTCAACAACTTATGTGTTATTAATTTTAAAAAATGGATTCCATATTTGGAATCAGTAGAAACAAGTTATGTAAATATCATTCTTTTATCTTTAGGCATTATGAATTGTTAGGTCAACTAGGTTGAATACCCTAAGAGGGGAGGTGAATCAGTGTATGATAGATTAAAACTTTCTCCCGTTCAGATATTTTTTCTTTTTAAAAAAAAACTCAATTATCACATACTCCCATAGAAAAATATATATAAATATGAAATCATGCATAGGGTACAACAATTTTTACTTGGTTCACCCTCACTAGGCGACGTCCAAGGAAAATACAACGATGATGTGCTGATGTACCAATTTCACTAAGGATCAAAGACAATAATGAGTACAATGTTCGAGATAGTTCTTCTATACCTATGATCACTAAACTTACAAGGTTCAGGGTATGTTCCCTAAACTCCCAAGGGTCTCTCCCTATACCTCTTTCTCTGGATCACATCTGGTGGAAATGGTCATCGTCTTCCTCTTCCTTCACATATTGCTCTTAGAAAGGAATCCACTCATAGTTTATCGACTTGTAGGTCAAACATAGTTTATGGACATGTAGGTCCCATATTTTTCATGGATTCCTACATCCTCAACTATTGGAAGATGCTCCGTTGAAGTTCTTTTTTCACCCACAGATGAATTCCACCTTCATAAGTACTACTACGTCCCCAAAATTCCTTTCACAAACTGATTTGAAGATTTTTCAAGATTCCTTGTACACATTTCAAACCACCTTACTCTCTTACGTTATGAGTAATGGATTTGGTACACATAACACCTCCTCCACATACTGCTACCACTATTGTGAGCCACCCTTTGTCTACACACTACCTCTGCCTTCGCGATCGCGTACCACTACCACGTATTGATTCCGGGAACCTCCTATGTGAAACCCCTCCTGTCTGTGAACTGTTCTTTGTTTGCAGACTATCTTTTCTTCTGCTTACCATATCTCTCCCTCGACACACCGCTTGCAGAATTATACCTCTCACGTACCAAAGATTCATCCTCCGTGTATCGACACAACTCCTTCTACGTACCAGACTTCCTTCTCCACGCACATGACTTCCTTTACGGGTTAAGAATTCCCGCAAACACCTTCAACACGAACCACTTTCATACTTTTCTGAATTCCTAGAGAAAAATATCTTCTCTAATGATGTTCAATCTATAGATTAATCGAAGGTATTAGCAATTATTATATAGGAAAACATATCTACAAAAATTGCTAACCTAATATTTACTAAATCTTCAATCCATCATTCACCGCTTACAGATATTTAAGCTGTTGCGAACTGCAAGCCATCCAAGAACCGTTTTTCACACGTTCTCTATGTACCACCTTTGATCTTACATAGTCGATCTCCTACACCAAATTCAACCAATCAGTGTATCGAATCACCTTCCACGACAAAACATTTTCAGTTTTGCAAACCGCTCTGGCGTACCATTCCTATCGCTCCACGTATTGTTCTCAGAACATGGTACATGGTACATGATTTATATTAAATGGTTTTAGAACTTTTCTATTTTTCTTCGATTTTCTTCATACCGTTCCCTCATATTAATAAATCCTTCCTTTTCCAACATCGAACTCTCGATTTTCAGGCCCAAATATTTGGCAAACATTGGGAAACTATGACACCTTAAAAACCTATCTTTGGCAAACACCAACCAAACTCTTTTGCGGTCATCTTCCTTTGTCAAAAAAAAACACACCCAAAAAATGCCAAGAGGATACCTTGAGGGATTTTTCCCAAAATGAATATTAACTTCAGTAATTTTTATGAATGTGGTAAAAAGGTAAATCAGGTAATTATGGGTAAATATAATATTATAAAATTACCTCAATACTTTTTCTAATGTCATTGGATGAGTGATTTTATACCTAAACCATTATAGGGTTGAAATGATTCCCATTGAAAGACACATGTATGGTATTGGTATGTTTAATATATTTTATTTAAAGAAAAGTAAAATATGTCTTAATCAAATTTTAATAAATGAATAATTTTTATTATAGAATTATGCAGAATATAAACTTGATTAAAAATACTCATTTGAAAGATAAAATTTTTCTATTTATCATGGTAATTTATTTTTAGATTTTTGTAAATAAATAATTACTTTAATTTTTATATATTGATGATGCATAAATTATTTAATTCGTGAAAAATAAATAAACTAAATTTTATTAAAATTATAGTAACCATTTAAAGACACAAACACATTAACAAATATTATTGGTCAATTATATCTCAACCAAAATCATCCAAGGGTTGAGTTATTGACCATTTAGTGCCTTATAGAAGATATTGTGACACATATATTATTTTATTTAATGTTATGTTAAACTTGTCACATTCATGTTTTAATAAGAATAACATTTTAATGTTGTATTTTCCATAATATATATTCAACTAAAAATATTCTTCTGAAATATCATATAATTATCTTCATCATAGTAATTTTTTTTAAATTTTTATTCATCAAATACTTTTATTGAATAATTATGCATAATTGATGTTGAAATTATTTTATTAATGGAAATATCAACTTAATGTTTTTAAAAATATTAAAATAAATATAATTTGGGATAATTAATATATATATATATAATGAATTTTTTAAATCACCTTTACCTCATATGGATATAAAAAAATGTTTTTTTCAAGGTTAGCATCTTATCTTGATATTTTTTAAAATCCAAGAATTTGATATTGTCAAAATTGGAATTATTATTATTTTGTCAAAATAATGTTTTATTAAATTATTTTAAAATAACAAAACATTTTTAGAACTATTTAATAAATATTATATGGTCTAAAATGTTATAAATTATTTATTTATTATTTAATTCAGACAAAATAAGTAAATATTGCACCCTTTGAATATTGAAATATTTGTTACCCTATTTTAAATGAAGTAGAATAACTAAGAGATACATTAAATGATAAGGTTTAAATGGATGGAAAATCTTTTATAAAATTTATTTTTTTATGAGATTAGAATCTTATATTATCTCATCTTCAAAATTAGAAAATTTTGGAGGTTTTTGGATGTGGTTTTAGTTTAATATAAATTTATACTTTTAGAGATTCTCAAAGTTCCCCTCACCTCAATTATAAAAGGGAACCTCCCCCATTGCCTATTTACTTCACTTTGAGCCTTCAGGATTGGACAACCCCTGACTATTTCCTTTCTAAACTTCCCTAGTTACATTATATAGGTTTTTTTATTCTTCATAGAACAAATATAGTACATTACGAGGAGATTTAGATGGATCCCATCGAAGAGAAGGTAATATTCTCTACTGATTCTTTCAAATTATGTCTTCATCTACTTCATCTTCATGAATTGTTTCCATTATAAAGTAATAAATATAGTATAAATTATCTGAACATATTTTATCATGGTTATTGATATTTATCTTTCTATCCTTCTTATAAAAAACAAAATCACCACACATGCGTACGTAGGGCTTACCGTCTCCATGTCGGGGTGTAATATGTTTTTCAACAACATATTAGTTGGATGTATAAAATTATGAAAATAATATCTATATATCATTATTATAACATTATATAGATTCTGGAACAAAATATATACCATCTACTTCCATACCATTACAATATTATGGGAATGATATCGTTACTTGTGTGTTTGTACGACCTACTGTCTCCACAATGTAATGCGATTCATTCTACATGATATTAATTATACAATGATTATAAAAATTCACTTAATTAATAAATATAATATATATTATACTAATATCATTATTTAAATTTTATAAATATAACCTAAGAAGAGAACTTATCCAAAAAAACATACGTAAGAAAATGAAGAAGTTAATACCCAATGGATGAGTAATAATGTAACTAACAAATGGATGATAATATGATCATATATTATGAATATGATTCTATAATAAGTCAATGGAATCATTTAAATAATTATACAGGTGGTTTGGATGCATACAAAGGATATCAGACCTACGTTAAGGGATAATTTTTCAATTTCATTATTATTAGAGATTGTTTATACGTAAGTATTTATTGTGGTATATTTATCATACAAGTCCATGTTTCCAAATTTTTTATTCTAACACATTCCTCTACAATGTTTTAGTGTAAATATTAACCATTTGTAAAATTTTATTAAATTGTATGAAAGTAATATTTTTTCATTTTTTATATGAGGTACTTTTGACTTTTTTAGAAAAAGTACGAGGAGAATGTTTTTTTAACTTATATGATATGAATAGATTTTTACATTTTCAGAAAACCTTATTTCCACGAAGGTTAATTTACCTGATTTCAAGTTTGTTGTCAAATAAATTCCCTTATTATAAAATTACATGTCATTTTTAGAAGAGAAAACTTTTTTTCAAGAAAAAGTATATTTTCCTCAAGAATAAATTTTGAGTGTTATATCAAAAATTTTTACCATCTAAGATGGAATTATTTAATAAGGTTATGTTTCAAGTATAATATCCCTTTGGTTCCTATATTTTTATTGTGTTTATTTTTTAATGCTATTTATGAAATCAATTTGTTTTTCATGGATTATGTTATGGTGTTTGAAGAAACCCATTTTATTCCTTAGGTTATGATGAACAATTTATGTTATTGTGAAACATGTAAGAATTATTTCATTATGGGATGAGAAGAACCTATATATCCCTTTAATTCATTAGGTAAAGATTTATATCCCATGAGATAGACATGACTAGAATGGAAAGTAAATTTGGTTCGGTAATACAGGGCTGGAATCGAAAGAAAACCCAATTCAATAATGTACTTTTTCCACTATGATGGTCTTGGAAATGAGTCTTGGGTAATATGGAAATGATTTTCTATGCCTATGTATTTTCCACAATTTCATGTTTTATGCCAATGCAATTTTATCATAGTTCTTGTTCCTTTATTATTTATTCCTTATGAAATACCAAGATTTATTTCATGACTCATATTTTTGAAATATGTTTTACATTGTTTAATTTTCAAAAGTTTTGTTCATGTCTTCACATTATTATGTTCATGTTTTTTTTACCCTTACTAAGAATCTGAGCTCTCCCTTTCTTATCTTTCCACTCCCCAGGTTCAAAAAACAAAAGATTTAATTCAGAGTACTAAAGGGGAAGATATTTAGGGGAGATGTTGAAGTTCTTTCACAAGTTAGAAAAATTTAATTCATGTTTGAAAAGGCACTAAACTATTATGGTCCTTGGGAATGCATTTTCAAAATGTAATGAATATTCCTAAAAAATATTTAACATTCATGTACATCATGCTTGGATTGTTATAATAATGTGAAAAAATTTTGTGAAAAAAAAACATATTCCAAGGGGCTTTTGAAGATCTTGAAGGGGAACATTAGGAAGGCTGATCCTATAAGCCTATGGAGGAGGATCATCTATAGTAGAAGATAATGTTGTAATTGGATCATTACTAATAAGAAAAAGGATATTTTAAATGTGGTGTATAGATAGTTACTGAAAATGATTGATTATATGGTGTATAACCATATGAGTAAGAGGGAGACAATTGGGGTGTGTAACCAACTATGTTAGAAGAGTTTTTGGATAGGGATCAAAAAATAGATCAAATAGAATATTTACTACTAGGGTGTATAAAAAATTTCTTCTTTATTCATTGCAATTGATGAGAATATTATAGTGGATAATCCATGTTGGGTCATCTAACTAATATGGAAAAGAGTACGTCCTAGTACCATACCTTATAAATACATTGTACTGATCTCTCTCATATTTCTATTGCACATGAGGTGAGTTGTGATATACTATTGAGTGAATAAAGAACCTTAACAGGTTCAATAGGTTAAATTAAAATTAAAGATAATTCGTAAATGGATACACTTATTCACCCCATAAGTGGTTAACTATAATGGGTATCTAAAAGTGGTATCAGAGAGACTTCCAATAAAGATATAAAAAGTATCAAGGATGGAAAAAAGAACGTCTTTGATCATCATGAATGCACTATCTTCCAATATGTCTGATAATTATTTCACATAGATCATTACCCTTATTTTAGGAAATTCAAAAAAATTAAAGATAAATTTGAAATAATATAATTACCAATGTAATGGAATTGTAATAGAAACAAATTCCTTAACATAAATTTTCTAATTTAGAATTTGGTGAGGAGAAAGAACAAAGTTGTTTCATCCTTTTCAAGTATCCATGTTTGTAGTGGAACCAACCTCCTTTCATATAATGAGAAAAATAAAAATAAAAATGATTTTGAAAATAAAGAAGAAACATTTGTTTATTAAAGTGATAAGAATAAGAAGAAAGTAGCTAACTTGAGAAAATGGTGAGTGAACTTAAATAAAAGTTGGATTAAAAGAAATAAGAGCTATCTAAGTTAAAAACAATATATCATTCAGAAAAATATATTTAAATTTATTTATGTAAAATAAAAAAATTCTTGACAAAAAAAACATGCTAAATAGTTAATCTAATTAGTAAATAGAACGAAATAAATCTAATAGTCAGGTAAAATATTATCTTAATAAAAAATTATATTTTTTATTCCAAACTTTGCAGGGTTCAAAAATAATTCTAAACCCACTTTTAACATAAATAAAATTTGGAGGGATTATTCCCTATCAATGGGAGGGGATAACAATCTAAAGAGATCAACACCCCCTAGAAAAAAGAAGGCATTTTTTTAGTAGTACATCAACAAAAAAATATGTAATCAACTTGAAAATTCAAAACAACAATGTTTATATTGTTTTTTTGAAGGTATTTACACAAATACATTGATTACTAGAATTATAGGTCACTAAAATAGAAGAAACATGAACCTAATGCAGTTTTTAGTAATAAAATTAGAACAAAAACGGATGAGTATTTATTTATAAGAGGTGACTTAAATTTTCTTAATAAGGTATTGTAAGCACAAGGAAATAAAATTTTCTTGAAAATTGAGATGGTGAAAAAAAAACTCCCCATGAAGATTAAATTAATGGCAATAAAATATGTTCACAATCTATAAAGTTTTTAAAAAATTAAGAGAGGACACCCAAATAGATCTTGGAAATAAGGATACATGAAGGATGAGAGAAAGCTCTCACCTTGAATTTTTCTTTTAAGGAAAAAATAGAACCTTTATTGTTCTATATTACCTTTTTTATATTAAGCTAAAATAATTGGAATTGAAGGAAATTTGTGGTTTTCACCAATATAAAATAATTAATTTAAGTTTTTATAGAGTATCTTTCTTATAAATTTTCCATCAAGTTAGGTAATTTACCTTAATTTTGCTGATTTTATGGGCTATATATGGGTTTTATGCCACTGGGTTTCCAAGGCTTGTAAGGGTTTCCTATCAACCCTATTTTAACATGGGGATTATCTAGAAATAAATAAAAATATATATTTCTTTTAGTTTATTACATGAAAGAGGAAGTGGAATCATCCCTTGAGGGGGATATTACATGTGTGGAAGTTGTAATTCTATTATTTCTTATAAATCTATAATTTTTTATATATTGAAAAAAACCCCTGATAGTTAATGTATGATAATAAAAATTACAATCCTTGTTCATGACTATATGAAAGGAATATATGAAGGGGGAGTGTTGGTAGGAATATTTTTCAGATAAATGGGTTTTTTGTCTTACACTTTTACTTTTTAATGTCTTTTGTTTTTTGTGTGTAATAGTACATGATAATCTATTTTATGCAGTCCCTATTTGGAGAAAAAAGATATCTTTGAGCATGATTTATCATTCATGGTCAGATATGGATAACATAGACAACCTTGGTTGTATTTATCTTGTTTTTTAAACAAGGATATACTATAAAGACTTATACTAAAAAAATAAAGGATATTTTATATGACAACCGTGTGGTATAATTCTTCTATCAAAACAAGGAGGAAGATAATGAGCATATTTAAAGGTATAGAAAGTGATGATAATACCCTTACATTGGCCTTTGAATTTATTTAAAATAATAAAGAGAATAAATAATCATATAAGCACACATATTGACAATAAGTAATAATATTTTTAAGAAATTCAAAGGGGGAGATTGAAGTTCTCATGTTAAAATTGAATTTATTGTCAATGTATCAATACATCTTTAGTGAACCTGATGACGATTCTTAGAGTATTATTATGGAAATATCCTCAATATTATTCCTACTTATTGGATAACTATTCTTAAAGTCTATATAACATGTAATAAGTCATGTTTTAGGAAAAACCCATGTTTACATCATGAAGAAACATTAAATATTACGAGAACGCCATGCATATTTTTATTATTTCACGTAGAAATATGAGAAATCCAGGAAAAAAAATATTTTTTCAGGTTGAATATTTGAAAAATATTTTTTTGAGGAGGTTTCATATATTATTCAAAGGAGGAACTCGAGAAAATTAGTTTCACTTCTTATGGGGTTAGTAAAAAATTGGCTAACCATAATCAACCATGAGAATGAGATCTCTACAAGTAGAATCCACATTAACCACACATAGGCAACTATGAAAAAATTTTGGGGCGTGGAGAAGTCATTTTATATGAATGGGAAGGTAGAGGTGCATATAGGGTGTACATAGCACACACAAGAGGTTGATGGTGCATTTAGGGAAGTGTGAACCACTAATAGGAGTGTGTGAGCGTATTCATGAGCTGACCTTGGTGATACAACTGAGTGGATTATGTGGGGTTGGGTATTATTAAGCACTAAATATTTGAAGAAAATATTGATGTGGGAGGACCATTTATACAAGGAAAATTACTTCTCCATATAAAAATACACATATAATTCTAAAAAATTACATGTAAAGTTGAATAGAATTCTTTTCATTACATACAACATGTTAATCCTTAGTTACTCAGAATGGCCTGAAGGCCCTCATTTGTTATTATTTTTTGATAATACACCTTTCAAGGGGTGAGGTAGAACCCTTACAAGGCTCGAAGTCTAAGAGACAATTACATGACCCGTAGGTCTTAGAGGGAATCACCCAGACAAGACAACTTGGAACTGATCCTCCCCAGCATATGTCATGACATCAGCACTACACCTTCAAAGGGATGGTCGGCTAGCTATCCTATGCAAAGCTGCACATGCCCAGTACCGATGGCAAAGTCATACCCTCTCATTATTCTAATTCCAATTATCCCTTCTCTAGTGAATGTGCCTACCCTAAATCCTCATCTAAATCCTTTTCCCTTGTAGTCTGACTGGTACATCTACGTTTCATGTTTCCCAAAGGCCTTGGGGTTGCCCTAAGGTCTTAAGGTTGCCCGAACGCCTTTAGAATCAGCTGGACTGAAGGCCTTGGGTGTCCCAAAATCCTTACAGGACCGGACGACTAAAATGGTGGCCTAAAGGCCCAGATAAATGAATAGTTCCAGCTACTACAGTACTGAACAATGTCTGCTATAGTACTGAACAGTGCCTACTATAGTACTGCTACAATAACTGCTACAGTAAATACTACAGTACCTGCTGCAGTACTGTTATAGTACTGATGAATCAAATGTATGTATGATCCTTCGAGTGACCGTGATGGATGAAACTACGGCATAAAAAAATGAGACCTACCACACGATGAAATCCTAACCAACTAAATGCCTTGATCTACTACTTGTATGAATTAGATTGACTAGATGAATAATTTTGAGTCTTTATGGTAGATGAATCTACCAAGAATAATAATCATGAGGTACCACAAGATTCATTCTAAGATACCACGCATCTAGAGATGTCGTAAGTACCAAGAAAAGAGTCTACATGAAGACATGTGAGTCTTCACGGTAGAGAAATCAATCACACATATAAACCATGACCTATCACAAGTTGAATTCCAAGACACCGTACATCTAGATCTACTACACGTATAATGTGAATTGAATACAAGATCCTCATCACAGAAGATGTACCTACCAAAATAACATGGGATGAATGGTCATGAGGAGGAACATATTACATGAAGAGCACTTGATCTACAACAAGATACCAAGCTAACACATGAAGGGATTTCATAAAATGCATGTACAAGCATGATAGATGGGTTTACCACACAAAAAACTATAAACTACAACAAGATTCAACATTCAGCATGATTTTTTTTTCACAAAAATTAAAAAACTATGTATCCAAAATGAATTTCAAATTCATTTATTGAGAGAGTTTGTACTATACATAAGATATCATGACATTTGAAATAAAAACATGTATACAGTTCCACTTGGATACATGTGAATTGAGCCGTAAAGGGAATGCCCAATCATTTCGTTTAAAAATTAGCTCAAAATAGTTTAAGTGATAAAATGATTTCATTTTGTGAGTAAAATGATCATGTTAGTCTAGAATGGATGAGTCTACATGATGAATTGACCTTTCATGAATATTTAAGGAATTTATGTTTTTATTGTTGATAAGGTTTTTGATTCTTGATGAAGAAATGTGAAGTTATTATGCATGAATTAAATAGCATATTAAATGTGGTCATTCAAAAAGGAAAGTGATGTTATTTATTTAATGCATGAGATAATGAGAGATAAATTATTTAGGTTATTAAATCATAATTCATGCATGATTTGGGGTACTACAGTTGCATGAATTCATGAAATAGGGAATTTATCTAATGGTACATACATACATGTTATTATTGAATTGATATTTACATTATGGATGGTATGAGAAGGATAATATTTATATATCAATAGAAATAATGTAGAATGAGTCTCCAATAGATTTAAATAAATATAAGGACTCTAATTTTATTGAGGTTTTAATGAGAATTCAAACTTGAGAAATTACTCAAGATTGAATAAGAATATTATATGTCAACCAAGATTTGAAGAGAATTCATATTTTAAATATGAATAAAATTATTTATGATATTATTATTATTATAAATATAAAAATATATCTACAGGTGATGAGAAAATGTATTAGTATTTGCACGCATTGATAGTTCTAAGATAAACCGATACACTAATGTATCAAAAAAATAATGAAAACCAAAGAAAGAAGTCCCCAAAGAATACTTTCTCAAGTATTTGAAGAATGAGATAAACCAGATCATCCTGGATAAAGTATGATGGATTTTCAAGAAAAAATACCTATTCCATGTGGTTATTGAAGATATTGAAGGCGTGCACAAGTAAGCCTGATCCTATAAGTTAATGGATGAGGATCATCCAAAGAAGAAGATATTGTAGTTACTAGATCTACAGTAATAAAAACAAGTATCTTGTAACTAGGGTGTACATAAAATTACTAAAATGAATTGAATATGGTGTGTATAAATAGTCAAGGAAGATAAGTAAAATTAGGGTGTATAACCAACTGAGGTAGAAGAGTTGGTGGTTGTGTTGTAAAAGCATGATCAACTACTATGGTGTATAACTAGTTGCTACCTAATCCATTGTAATTGATGATAATATTATAGTGTAGAATTCATGTTTGGTTGTCTAACCAACATGGTAAGAAGTTGGTCTTAGTAGTGAACCGTGTAAATAATATTTTCTGATCACTTTCTCTATAATATTGAACATGAGGCGTGGTGTGTGATATTATTGATTAGATCAAGTACCTTAAGAAGTTCAAGAGGTTGAATTTAAGTTAAAAATTATTCACAAAACAAACCAATGATTCACCCCCTCTATGTGGTCAACTGGCCTAGGTCTCTAAAAATACATTAATTTATATATTAATTAATTATTCCTGTATTTACTTTTTAAATAATTATATATATATATGTATTTATTATAATAAAATTATAATATTTAAGTCAATTAAATTATTTATTTTGTAAACATTACAACACTAATTATGATTTAAGTAGTATATATTAAATTATTTCATATGTTTGGTATATTTTTAAATTTTTATTACTCTTTATTCTAAAAGTTTTATTTATTATAATAATAAGGGGTTTCATATACATAGGTAGTAAAATTTTCATTACCATATAAAATTAAATGATTGAATCACTACTTAAAATTAAACTCAAGGTATTTAGAAATTTTTTATTTACAATGAAAAATAAAATAAAATTATGAAAATAGGGTATTTTGTAAATTATTTCCCAACGTAGGGTATTTGTTTTGAAGGAGGGCATGCCTCATATAAGAAAAATCCTTTCGTTGAATTTTCTAATTTTTTTAAAAAAATTATCTTATTATGTTTTTTTAAATATATATAAATAAATTAAACAAAATTGTAAAGTTTTTTAATAGTTTTTATGAGAAATTACATTCATTAAAGTATTCTGAAAATATTACACTAAAAAAATATTATCCAAGCATCACATTTATAAGGGAGTAGTCTTGATATCCATTCGATATTTTCAATGTGGGAAATAGGTTCCCCTATGCAAGCATATTAGAATAAAAATATTATATTATTAATAAAATAATAGTAATTTTAAATTCTTTAATTATTAATATGATTAAAATTATTTAAAAATTAAATTAAATATAATTAATTATAATAATGTAATTTTAGTTTGGGGATTTACATGAGTGGTAAATACTCCCCATAATCCATTATGAAACCTAGGTTCAAATTTAGGCAAAAATGATTTTTTGTGGTACTGTAACACTGTAACAACATGGGTACTATTGTAGGGTACAAAAAAATGATACTATTCACATGATCTTGGATTTTGAGCCAATTATTTGGGCCTTGGACCCCAACTATTTTGGTCCTTCCATTTGACTTTAGAGTATTTGGGAATATAATCCTTTAGGACATCATACAAGTGTTGAGATTAGGTATTTGAGAAATATAAGATTGGTGGACAGAGTAGTAGTAGTAGTAGTCACAAGTGGAGATAACTAAAATAAGATAGGGAGGGACGAGGCAAAAATGCCATTGAAAAGAGGTAATGTATATCCATACATTAGGAAAGAACTGGATAAGATGCCACATCGATGGGGGATAATCACAAAAAATCGAAGGGGAGCCTGGGGGAGTTATTGAAGTATAGGATTTACAACTCTTGGCATTAGGAACATCGTAAAAATACAAGGCCTATGTGTCTGTAGGCTTTTAGGTTATGTATTCTATACCTCAGTCCATGTAAGGTTACCTTCTCAACCCAATAAAAAATCGTTCATCTAATAAAAAAAATTCAAAAGGCCTTTAGGCCAAAGGAAAAAATAATGAAATTGATATTATATTTTTTAAACTAATCAACACTTAATTAATATTTTAAATAATATTATATTTATTAAAATAATTGAATATTTAATAATTATAAATAATAATTTTTTATTTAATTATAATTAATTATAATAATGTAATTACCAAATAAAGAATTACATAATAATTAATTTTTATTATTATTTATTAACAATTACTAATAATTTAATAATAAAAAATTAAATTTATAATATATTAAAAATTTTACTAATAATGAATTATTATGCAGTACAGTTGGAGGATTGTCTAAGAAATAATGTCACATTGTAATTTTGCATCTAACCAGAGTTCAAATCCTAAAACACTTCTTTGTATAGTTTCCCTGCCAGGGTTCACTATGAAACAGTAATTGGATGAGGTAGCAACATGGACTCAAGCATTCCTCGCCATATTCCAGAGGCTATTGAAAAGCAGTGATGGCCCATGAAGTTACTGTAGGGAGACTATTCCCTCATTACAAGATTATGCAATATAGAATTAATTAATTGCACTATAATCTGACCAAACGTAAATAAATAAACCAAGGCCTAAATTAGGTAGAATATAAACACATAAACCATGCTATAATCAAATGCATTGTATTCCATTCAAAGAGTCAAACATGTGAAAAGGTCATATGTACAAGTACAGAATAATCAAAATAATAAAAAGGGACAAAAATTGAAAGACACCACAAGAGGTATGAAAACTATATTAATTTCTAACTCCAAAGCTTCATCTAATCCCATATCAAGAATCTCTCATTGGGTGTTTTCCCATATGTAGACCTACATCCATGATGTTTTCGGGGGTACTAATTGGGGGCCCAAGAAAGGTATGAGTATGAATTGGTAGGCCACCAGGATTGATCTCTAAAATCATATCTATTTTGAGCCAATATAGTGCATGCTGATTTATTCCACATAATACATGAGAAAACCATGTGAATAAATAGAATAAAATACCATCCATCCTCAAGAAATGCAGTGACACCTGAGATGAACATACCAACATCGATTTGTGTCGTATGTGTCTAAGTTGGTAATATTGACCATGACATCTGTATTCAGATCATAGAATCTGTGCGATCATCCTATAATTCACAAGCATCATGTATCATATAGAATCCACATTATCATCTTAACATTTCCAAGCATCAGGTATCATGTGGAATCCAAGGAGATCATCATTGTATTCCCAAATCATGTACTATATCGAATCCAAGGAGCTCATCCTAGAATTATAACTTATTTATCATCATATATCATATGAAATCCAAGGATGTCATCCCAATATTACAAACAATTTAATATCTTATGTCAGATAAAATCCAATGATATTACCCCCATAGTCACACTTATTTAGAAACATGTATCATCTGAAATGCAAGGAGATCTTCAAAGAAACAGTTATCTAAAATCCAAGGGGTTAAAAAAAAACCCTATATACCCTACATTTGTACTCAAGGTTAACTATAAAGTATCTAAAAACCATAAAGGGACCCCTTTTTTAGAAACCAAACATTACATAATCCACGATCACCCAAGTTGATGGAAATATTCCCAATTTAAAATCAACACTAGTTGATTCATGGTCATTAAAGGGTTCAAGCATTAATTTGGGAAAAAAACTACTCATATTTGGTTTTTATTTTAGAATCATGAAGAATATGTGAGAAAAAATACATGTGATATACTATAAAATGGTAAGACATTATGAGATGGCTTAAATAATACCTACCTTATATTAGTAGACTTAAAATTTCTGAGAACCAGCCTTTGTTTTGAGTTGAAATGAGTGAAAACAATATAATAGATAAAATGTAAAAAAATAGGTTTTATTAGTTTTAAGTGTAAATAACTCTTAGGTAAGAGAATAACTTCAAAAAAGGAAGAAATATGTGGTATAGGTTTACCTAGACCCTTTAATCTCCTCAAATGAAAGGAGAAATAGATGAGGAATAAGGGATATGTACCATGGATGAGGGAGAGGAGAAGGAGAGATCAATTAGTGGTTATTGTGTATGAGAAGGGGGAGAAATTGGGGTAATGTTTAATGATATAAAGGGGTGAAAAAACACTTCCCAATAAAAAATATATCCAGGACCTACTGGCTAGATGATGAGACCAACATGATAATGAGATTATTAGAAGGACATCAGTTAACTGGTGGGAGTGTACCAACATAATAAATCCCAATATCATGCTCTTATTCCTCATGAACACACTTGAGACCCCTATAATCCCCTTTAACGCTTTATTAAGTGTGGAAAAAATGAGTTTCATAAAAATTAAAGGGTTTTATATCTCAATGAATGGGTGTGGTATTACAATATACCCACTATAAAGTATTTCATCCACAAGATATATTATCACACATTGATGGCCTCCTTAGTGAACAATTATGGACACAGATCCCACATGTCCAAATCTAACTCCTAGTTTTCCCCCTGAACGTGCCTATTATTCCATTACATGTAGACTAGAGGAAACTATTTTCTATATAGTGTCTTCTTGCTATGATCCACATTACAAACTAGATGCTCCCAAAGAGATGTATCAACCTCTACATCAATATCATCAACATCAATATCATGAGATAGATCAGGAAACATATTTTAAGCTAATAAATGTGAAATAGGTTTTGAATGGAATTGAAATTATGTGTAATACCCAGTTGGTACATCACTGGGACATCCCTCTCCACAATTCTAAACAACCCCATAAACCTGGGTGATAAATTTCTCTACCTCCAAAAATTATAGTGTACCAATCTGGGAAACACACATAAGAAAACTAGGACACTTATCTCAAACTAAGGAGGTTGGATATGTTGATCCACAAAATACTTCTGCCTACTCTATGTAGTCACCATTCACTTCTAGATTAGATAAATATGATCTACTATCTGCTGTATGAGACATGGACCCATCATCACAACATCACCGACCTTTACCCAGTATAAGGATCAATGAAACGGTCTCCTATAAAAATACTGATAAGTCTCTATATTAATTATCTCATGATAGTTTTTGTTATAGGTTAATTCTACCAAGGTCAAGTGATTTACCCAAGAACCACCAAATTCAAGGAAAAATACCCTCAACATGTCCTCAAGAATCTATATATTCTATTCAGACTTCTTGTTATTCTTGTGATGGTAGGTAGTTCTCATAATAACCTGCTTACATAGTGCCTTTTGTAACCCTTTCTCGAAGTGATATGTGAAATGGACATCTCTTTCTGAGATAATGATATAAGGAACTCCATGAGAACACAAAATATCATGTAAAATAATATTCCATAGGTCATCCAATGAGAAGGTATCCCGAGTAGATAATAAATGATTAACCTTATTCAAGTGATCCATAACCATCCACATGAAGTCTTAGCCAAGGGGTATCCCTTAAAATATGACCAAAAATTCCATATTAATGTCATCACACTTCCACTCAAGAATGGGAAATGAATGTAGAAGGAAAAAAGGTTGTTGGTGCTCAACCTTCACCTATTGACAGGTAGAGTAGATAGTGATAAAACCTATTATCACCTTTATTCATGTACATTAATAATATCATCACAAATCACAATACATTTTCTTTTTACTAGGGTGTACCATAAACTTATAAGAATGATAATCCCTCATTAACTCTTCTCCCTTAACTATAGGAACCAAGACATGCTCATGAATGTAAAGAATTTCATCCTCATAAAAAAACTATTTGAGTGGCATATTCCCTCTATAAATAGTATCCCTTAGATCCAAGAACTCTGGATCATATATTTTCATCATTATAATCTGATTAATAAGTGACGTAACAGTAGTTAATAATGTGATATATTCTCAACCTTGATTCCCCAACACACATTAATACATCTCAACAAATAGATCCATCAACTACCATTCACTACTAAACTGCCAAACAACCTGAGCCTGATCCTTCCTTATTAAAGTATCAACAACCATGTTTCCCTTCCCATTGGTATAATACAACTCAAAATAAAAATATTTTGGGTATTTAAACAAACTTTAATAATGAAGGTTCAAATACCATTGTGAGAATATATAGTTCAAGATTTTATGATCTGTATAAAATATGAACCTCTTACCTAATAGGTAATGTTACTAGACTCTCAGTGAATCTACTAATACAAACTAATCAAGGTCATGTATAGGATAGTTATGATCATGTAGCATCAACTATCATGACCCATAAGATACAAGATGACCTACCAACATTAAAACTACTCAAAAGTCAATCCATGATGCACCATAATATATGGAGTACTCTATACTAGGCTCATGTAGGGTCAGGATTGATTCTATAGTCATATTATTTTCTATAACTAGTAAAACGCACCATCAAAAGTGTCAGAACACACAAAATTCACCCCCTTTTTAGTTAGTTCAATCAAAGGCACTACAAGATGAGAGAATTACTGAATAAATCTCTTGTAGTATCCTACAAAACCTAGGAAGATATGTATTTAAAAAATATTCTTGGGTTTCCCCCAAGAAACCATGACTCTAAATTTCATTGGGTCAATAGATACACCAACCATAGAGATAACATGCCCCAATAAATGAAATTGGTCTATATATAACCAGCACTAAGAGAGTTTGGAATAATGTTTATGCTCTGTTAGTGTTCCTAATACTATCTATAATTTATGAGTGTGTTCCTTAATTGTGTTAGATTACCTAACAATATCATAAAAAAACCATAAAAATTACAAATATAGGTGAAATTCATAATTATTTAGTTCGATAAATATATATGGAACATTTTTCAACCTGAATGGTATAACTAGGTACTCATATGGACCATATCTTCTTATGAAATATATATAAATAACATCCAATAATCACTCAACTAGTTATATCCTAATCTCAAATAAACATTGGAAAATACCCCAGAACCACTTAACTAATCCAATAAATCATAAAAATGAGGAAGTGGATATCGATTCGTAGTCTTAATTTTATTCAACTTCCAATAATAATTAAAAAAAACAAGGAACCATCTTCATTTTTTTTTTCAAAAAGTCTAAAATCCCCAAGGGGAGGTGTTAAACAAAATAAAACAATTGGATTCCAGGTCCTATAGTTGATTATTATGTTCCAACACCTCCGTATGTTCTATCTTGAATGGTGAAATGGAATCATGCTCTATACCCAAATATGATCTATCGTGAACTTGATCCCCCTCTTAGTTGGTAACCCCCCAAATTCCTCTCATAAAACATCACAAAATTGATACCACATATGATGAAAACAACCCACTGATTAGTGGGACTATGCTGTAGCACATGAAACTGGATTGATTGGTAGCTCTATGATCCATCATGACCCCCTTCCCAACATCACATTTCTGCTGTTTCTTTTTCATACCTTTTACTCCACTACCCCCAAATCACCTTGACCAACCAATTGAGCTCCAACTACCAGACTACTACAACATTAATGATCCAAACCCAAAACCCTAAATTGGTTTGAATTTCCGATCACATCAGTCCTATTTCATGATCCTGAAAAACCTCTAAAGGTGACCCATCCTTATACATGATCAACATTTCATTGGTACTCAGTCACACTAAGGCTAAATATATACCCACCCACCAAACTAATGAACCTTTATTAAACATATGATTGTTTCACTTTGTCCACTTTTTCCCTAAAGAGGTCCCTCATAATGGTTCTTTTGGATACCATAAGACCCAATAATGGTCCCTTCAGAAGATGGATTCCCTGATATGTTTTCCTCACTCAGGATCTGTTTAGTAATAAGATCCTGGTTTTCCATTGAAAAAATTGTAAATCTAGAAGACATTCACTTGAATTGTATTACATAACTCAAGCCATCCTAAAACTACATTTCTAAAGGTACCTCATCCTCTATTGTTGAAGGGTAGATGCACTAGATGTCTATAAAGTGGTAAACATACTCCAATAATGACATAATACCTTGCTTAATATGCATGAACTGCCTATACATTTTGACCCTTAGGGTCTTTAAAAAGAAATAATCAAAGAAGAGGGTATTAAAGTCCCACCATGGCATGCCGATGTACTTCTCCACCCAGTCTGAAATTTCACATTATTTTATTAATGATCCCAATGTCCTATAAACTTATAACCTCACCTACCTATCCCAAGGGGTCTCTAGATGGTCAAAGATACTCTGAACGGACACAACCCAAAAATATGCTTCTTGGGGGATACCTTCCTCCATAGAATTCAGTGGATACAAGAGTTAAAATTCCTTGAACAACACAAATATAAAAGGAAAAGTGTGAGGATCCTCCCTCTCCATCACCTTTACTCTCACAATAAACACCCTCAAAGCTGACCATATGCAACCACACCAAGCTGCATAGAATGATTTGGTATGACACCCTCAGGGGCATGCTCATCCCCACCCTCCATTCACTCAATTGGGTCCCTATGTTAACACATTCCACTAAAATTATAGACACACATATTAGATCAATAACATAATAATTCTTGATCTAATAATATAAGTAATACAGTATGAGGCATAACAGTTTATTATTATATACACCTCACTTCATAAAACATCTATAACCCAAGAAATTTTCCAAGCCCCATTTATCCATACCAAGGTCAAGTCAAAAAATAATATTCATTTAATTTTATCCATTTAATATTTTCATTATTATTAATTTAGTTTAATAATTTTATATATTTCATATCAAAGGTGTAGTTATAGGGAGTGTAAATATCAAGTTATAAAGGAAAAATATTTATAATTTGTGATTGGTACTTCATTTAACTATCACCAAATAATCATTTAAAGCATTTAATGTATTTAAAGTAAAACTTTTACCCATAAAAAAATTGGTCAAATAAATGCCTCTATGAAATTATATGAAAAACCATATAAAATGAAGCATAATATTTTAATAACCAACCAAGGTACCATTATTGTATAAATGATGTTATATATGGATATGAATGTCGTAAATTCCTACGTTCCTAAATGATGCAT
This sequence comes from Viscum album, assembly GCA_963277665.1. NCBI lineage: Eukaryota > Viridiplantae > Streptophyta > Magnoliopsida > Santalales > Viscaceae > Viscum > Viscum album. The sequence goes on from OY728150.1 coordinate 1,565,007,205, forward strand.
GAATACATGCCTATTTCCATACAAGTCTTAGAGTTAAAATCCCATAAATCAATAATATCACACCTAAGTATAGAACTCAAGGGGGGATATCAATGAATTGTAAAATCACAAATCAAAAGAAACAATTATTATTCCTTATGACTTATATTTCCCCTATATATGGGTTATCTACTCTCAAGGATAATCTAATTACCGTTCCTTGAAGCATCCTATTCTCATGTCTACAAATAGAAAGTAGTAATTTAAATAAAAATACATATGATAGAAATCTTTATAATCCCAACCTTAGTTTACGATGAATAGTAACTGGATTGGGTAGAATATAGCCTCAAGTGTGGCTCCTCAAAAGCTAGAGGATACAAAAAAATAGTGAGGTCCTGTGAGGTTTCTGTGGGTAACTATGGTCTCATTACTATAGTGTAAAAATGAATGGAAATAATAGAATTATCATTCATCCAGAAATAATTAAATAAATAAAGGTATAATTCAGTTAGAAGATAAACATATAACCCATATAAAAAAAATTATTATACACTCGTAGGTGATTGAAACATTTTATAAGGTCATATTTACAAGTTGAAATTAATCATAATAAAAAAGGGAAAGAAAACTGTATGACACCCCAGTAGGTATGAGTACTAACCTAATCCCTAACTATAAATCTCCATCCCATCCCATATCAAAAATCTTCCATAGGATGCTTTCCCTTGTTTATACCTACATATATGAAGTCTAATTGGGAACTAATCAGTATCCGAAGGAGGGTGTGAGTATGACTCAGTAGTCCAAATCCAATGGTGTCTAAAAGTATATCTTATTTGAGATAATATAGTGCATGTTTATGTGTTCCGTATAATAAATGTGAAAATCATGTGAATAAATAAAATAAAATAACCTTAATCCTCAAGCTATTTAGTGACACCCAAGTCGAAAATGCCTTTTGAGGATAGTGACATATATCTCTGAGGATGTCACAACGACTGTTCCAACTATATTCACCACTTGGGATCTATATGATTATCTTGGAATTCCGAAGAATAATCTATCATATAGAATCTAGGTGCTCTTCCTAGTTTTCCCAAGCATCATGTATCATGTGTAATCCTAGGATCTTATCCCTATATTCCCAAATCATGTACCATATGAAACATAAGGATCTCATCATAGTATTCACACTTATTTAGAATCATATATCATGCAGAATCTATGGATCTCATCTTAACATTCCCAATCATTTAACATCATGTATCCCATGAAATCCAAGGATTTCAGTCCAACATTCACACTTATTTGGAATAACGTATCATAAAAAACCCAATGTATTCATCTAGGAATTCCCACTTATTTAAAACATCCAACATGTAACCCTTTATTCCACTTAATTATCAGTAGGACCAAGTTCAAAGCTAAGAAAATTTTCATTATTTTTAATTTAAAAGTAAACTCATTTAATTATAAAATGAGAAGGGATCCCAGTCATCCCATTCATGAATTTAATTTATCAATGGTTATGACAATTTAGTCATTTAAAACATTTACATGGGGATTTTATGTTAACTAAAATCAAAGAGGTGCTGAAAAACATCATAAGAACCCTTAAATTTTATTCAAGGTCAATTATCATGTCCATGACACCCCTTGCGGTCCCCAATAATAGAAACAAACTTTATATAAGACCTTATCACCCTAAGGGGTGGTTAAAGTCTCAATTTAAAATCAAAACCATTTGATTCATGGTATTTAATGGTTTTAAGCATTAATTTTGTTAATAAAATAATTAAATTTTATTTCTAGGTTTGACAAATGAAAAACTAGCATGATGAAGTGCATGTCATATATTATAAATAGTGAATATTCATGGGATAGCTTGAAGAACACAAACCTTAGGTTTTTATACTACCAACTGTAGATTATTGGGTTTTGATTTGACTAGAAATGAGAGAAAATAAGATAGTAGAAAACATTATTGAAAATACGGTGTATTATCCTAAATTAGAGAGAATTGTAAGGTAAATAAGAACTTGTGGAAATAAAGTAAAAAGAGTCATTGCATTACCTAGATCCTTTAATTAAATAAAACAGAATGAGATATAGATGAGGCATAAGGGAAATAAACCGTAGATGAAGGAGAGAATAAAGGGTGATGAACAAGGGGCTATTGCGTATGACAAGGACATCATCAAGCTAGGGGAGTTGTTCCAGCTAACTAGTGGGACTGTAGAAGCATGTTGTAATCCCAACATATGCTCCCATGCCTCCCAAAGACACTAATGACCCCCCTCAAACCCACTTGAACACTTTATTAAGGTAAAAATATTAAGTTTCAACAAAAAAGTTTTCATTACTTGATGGAGTGGAGGGAATTACACTTTAGGGGGATTTATAGTCTATTTATGTAAAAAACGAGGTTCACAGTAGTATTAGGAAAGTGGTTCTAGTTAATGATATTGGTGTGGTAGACACATGTAATGAACAAATATCTATTGATAATATTTATTCATTGAATAAATGTCAATTTTATAATATTACATAAATAAACTAATAAATTAATTATTTCAATACAAAATATTATTACATTAATCATAAATAAAACCAATTAAAATTCCAAACATTACAAATAGACATAAAATATAAAATAGAAAAGCTAAAATTAGAAATATGAATCCCCATATTATCTAGAAATATCACCCCCACTGCCAACAATATAAAAAAGAAAAAATATATTAGTAAACTAGACAATATTAAAGAAAATGGAAATATATAACCTTTAGAGTAATTGGTTGAATAATGAATTAAGGAATTTATATGTATTTATAGGAGGTAATGTGATTTTTGGAATAGTAACCTAACAATTGGGAATTGTAACTTGTCCACGAAGAATAGTAACATGATTGTTGGAATAGATATTTCACCTCAAAATAATAAATTATGATATAAATAATATTTATCATGATTACATTAATTAAATAAAATTTTTATAATTCCAAGAAACACATATCATGATTAAAAAAACTCAAAGAAAATATAAGCACATTTTTAATTAATTGTATTGTAAATTATTTTGTTAAAGTAATGATTTTTATATTAAAAATTACAATTACATATTTTATAAATCTATTTTGATAAAATTAATATCATTTTTGAAATATTCATTTCAAAATTATCCAAGGGTTATTTTTTTGGTAATTTTCTGAAATACTTCAATTTTTAGGTGAATAGTGAAAATATAATTTTCACATAACCAATGTATCTCAAATTACATCATTCATGATGTAATAATGAAATAATAATTTATAGAACTTTATTTTTGGATAATGCATATTTAGTTTCATAAATGGTTTGTTAAAATACAATAAACTCAATTTTCAAACCAAAAAACAGCTTTCCAAAACCTAAAGTCAAAAGTGATTCTTTAAAATATCAATTTCTATTTTTTCCACTGTCCATTTTAATAAATTAAATAATTAGAAGTATAAATGGGATTTAAAGTCTTAAACACATTATATTATGTTAATATATGATTTATAATGTCATAAATTCATTATTACAAGTGTTACACTTGATATAATATTTTATTCAAAAAATAATAAACTTCTTAAATATAATTAACCTCACTACATTCCCCTGAAAACCAATCCTACCACCCATTACAAAGATTATGTTCTTAAAAAATATTCCCTACAAACCTGCACAGAATAATTAGGGACATTCTAGAGCAATCCAATTCTAATCACCAAGGATTTTGTCGTTTAACAGAAGCTACACTAAGGATTAAGTGAGTTCTGATCCCCTCATCTGTCATTTTTATTTCATGTTCCTGTTCTATTTTTTCACCAACTATTTAAAAAAAACCTTAAAATAATTAATTATAAATTAATTTAACAATATATTCATGATTTTAACCTATTTTAAGTATCATAATACTATATATATTTTAATCTTATCATTCCCACTCCCCCGATAATGTCTCGTCAAAGGTCGGTTAACCAGCTATAAAGACATTGCCATATCAACACACATAACAATCATCATGGGTGGATATTATAAACTGCATATATAAATTATAAATATGTAATTATATTAATTATAATATTCTATAATTAACTATAGTAATGTATAAATTATATTTATGAAAATAGAGAAATCAAAACGAAATGCGATATTTTTTTAAAGATAAACATGATATTAAAATGAATCAATTTCCTCCAAAAAATTAGTAAATATAATACAATTATTATAATTGATAAATAGTTGTAAAAATTACTATAAAAACTTTTGGAATATAATTTTAATAAATCTAATTTTATTATTTAGGCGGCGAAAAAACTGCAAAATAAATTGTGAATTGAAGTAAAGGGATTCTCAAACTCAATTCCTTTCTTTGGGTTATTCTCTATTCCATGTTATGAAAGTTCATATTATGTTATTCAAATGTTATTTAAATTTTACTTTAGCAATATACATGTTCCTAACATGTCAAAATGTTTTCTAAGAAAAACCATTTTTAGCCAATTTTAATTTCCAAAACATCGTATTTTACTCCTCTTGAAATACTTCTTTCCCCACTCAATAATAATTATGTATTATGTATAATATTTAACTTATTTATTTGGTATCCAAAAATTTTATTCATGAATGAATTATTTATGAAATAATTATGAAACCCATTATCTTCCTTGGGGTTATTTCATGACTATGATTGTTATATTTTCTATATGGAATGCATGATTATGTAAATATTATGATGTGAGGGGTGGTCCCAAAATTATATGGATCTCTAATTAATTGGGTAATATAATGTATCTCATGAGATAATGTAAAATATTAATGAACATTATGGTAGATTTCTCCACAATTAATATGTTATGATTATTCAAATATGTTATGCATGAACATTATTCTAGCTTTGTTCACAACTTTGTGTGGTATTTGATCACTAAGCCATGATGTTTCATTTTTATCCACTACCACATTCCTTGTATTTATCACATGTTTCCTCACTATGATTATGATGATCCTATTCTTATGATTTTATGTTGATGATTATGCTCACCCTGGTTATATTGATTCAAGTTTCTAATTTATCCTCTTACCAGGATTTTAGCTCACCCATATCATTTATGTATATCATTAGGTGATTATTTGTTCTAAGAAGAATGCGAATGCCACTAAGAAGATAGAGAAGAAGTAATTAAATAACGTTTATGTTTTATTATAAAAAAGTTTTTCATAAACCTAATTTTTTCATGTCAATAAACCTTTGGATCATGGATTTTTAATGATATTATGTTTTTTATATTTAAAATGATGAATTAGTCATGTAAGAAAAAGTAGGGTCACTATAGTTGGTATTAGATAACGGTTTGGGTAATTTGGGAATTGGGATTAGAAAACATTAGTGGAAACCCTTGGGATAAGACTAAATATATGTAGTCATCAAATTATATTTATTTTAGAAAATTGATAAACATAAGGATCCCATAAGAGATTCCTTCAGATTTAATTACAAAAAATAATAAATTATTTATTCATGAGTTGTTGACTTATGTTTTGTTCAAACCTTTTCTTTTTTAGAAAATGGTGGGAACTAGGATAAACTAGGCCAAAAATCTATGTGAGAGATAAATCAAAGATTTTCTGAATGAAACCCCCAATGTCATGGGAGTTAGAGTTAAAATATTTATGATGATGCTTACCCAGCTATCTTAGGCTATGAATAATAACTTGAATCATGTGGAACGTTCATCTTCACAAAAAAATGGATCAATTAGACATAGATTCCTTTGTACGAAAATGACCACTAACATTTTTCGAATCTTTTGATCCAATTTTCAAATAACACTAAGATAAATCAATAGAGAAGATATTTTCTATGATCCATTGTTCCAAGATGGAGAAGTTTACTCTTTTGGTTTATCTTTTAGATGGATTAGACGATCAATGGTGGGTGTTGGTAAATAACACCAAGCCAAAGGATGAAATATAATATATGGAGTGGGATGAATATAATAGAATATTTCATACCATGTATTTACCTTGAACTATTTTCAAAAATATATAAGGATAATCCATTGAGTTTATACCAAAGGAAGGTGAATATACCACTGATTATGAGGAAAACTTCACAAGGATTTCTCAATACACCTTGAGTTTTTTTATAAACAACGATAATATAATAGATAGATTCTTTTGTGGTTTAAAACCACACCTTTAGAAGGATCTAGCTATCCATGACTTTAGTATTTATGAATAATTTGTTCTATGTGATCACAGAGTAGATTTGGAGTTTGGAGAATGATCCCATGGTTATGGAGATAATAAGAGAAGAATGGTGTATCAAACTAGTGGGTCAAATGAAAAAGGTTAAAATAGGATAGACCTACCCACAGGTCTAAAATTTGATAAGAGGCATAATAGGAACTATCTCTAAGTGATGGGGAAATACTTCCAGTCTTGGAAACAAGGCCACCAAGCTCATGAATATCAAAGATACATAAAGAAGATGACCAACATGATGGATTAAAAGAGGGAACCTATTAATGAACCATCTATGGTTCAATGCTTGAACTACAGAGATAAAGGGTACTATGAATGCCAGTGCACTAAAACTAAAGTCTTGGAGGTTAATTAGTATCAACATCCACCAAATCCAAAGCAGTAAGGGAAAGATTTTACCATAACTACCGAAGAAGTGGAGAAAGAAAACGAATTCATATATGGTACACTTACAATTCAATTGGGAATGAAAAAAGTATTATTTGATTTTAATTGTACACATTCCTTTATATCCTACAAGTTTTATATAACTATTAAATAGAAGCCCTGATACCTTGAGGTAGACATATCCATAAAAACACCTAGTGGTGCAATTATTGCAACCCATGTGTTGGAATCTTATCCTGTAAGCATCTGTAGGAAGATTCCTCCAATGAATCTCATAATAAATCCCTGGGTGGAATTCAATGCCATACTATGAATGGATTGGCTGTCATTAAATAGAGCACACTTAAAATTCCATGAAATGGAAATGTCCTTTAATATTCCAAACTTTCTAATTATCATTTTCAAATGAAAGGAAGATCATGGATATCCTTTGGAAAATCCCTCAATGGTATGGGTGTTGATACCCTTTGAAGAAGCATACCTTTCCCAAATGGTTGAGTAAAATTAAGGTATAAACCTAGAGGAAATTCCTATAATAAGGGAATACATTGATGTATTTCCCAAATATTTTCCTAAGATTCCCTAAAATCGTGAGGTAGAGTTCTCAATAGAGCTATAACCGAAGCCACTCCCATATCAAAATTCCCCTATAGGATGTACCCAATCAAACTGAAGGAGTTAAATAAGTAGCCACAAGAGCTTTTGGGAAAAGGTTTCATACACCCCAGTGTTTCACCATATGGTGCACCAGTTCTCTTTCTCAAGAATAAGGATAGATCAATGTGGATGTGTATTAATTATAGGGATATCAATAATATCACTATAAAGAAAAAGTATCCTCTTCTAAGGATTGATGAATTGTTCGACTACATACAGGGAGATCAATATTTCACAAATGTGGAGATTTATTATAGATATCATCAAATGAAGGTGAAGAAGGAAGATATTCATATGACTGCTTTCCGTACAAGGTATGGGAAATATGATTTCATTGTGACACCCTTTGGACTTACTAATGCCCCTGTAATCTTCATTTATTGGATGAATAGATTCTTTAGATACTACCATAAAGAAATTAAGGTAGTTTTTTTAGATGATATTCTCATTTACTCTAAGAGAAAGGTGGAATATGAAGAGATTATAAGGACTATTTTAGATACATTAAAGAAAGATAAAATGTATTCAAAGTTAAGTAAGTGTGACTTTTGGATACAATAATTCATATTCTTGGGGAATGTGATCACAAGTGGGGGAAGTTATGGGGACCCTTAAAAACCAAGGCAACTGATAAATGGACTAGACCCACTAGTGTCATAGAAGTACATAGTTTTATTATCTTAGAAGGGTACTACTAATGTTTTGTGATAAATTTATCATGATTGACTAGCCCTATAACTAAGTTATCATGAAAAGGGGTAAAGTATGAAAGGTTATAAGAATGTTAGAAAATATTTAAGGAATTAAGAATAGGCTATTCACTTCACATGTAATCACAGGTACCAACACGAAGATATGGTTTTGTGATATAAAGTGATGCTTCAACGAAAGGATTGGGTTGTGTACTCATGCGGAATAATAAAGTGATATCATATTCCTCACGATGGTTGAAGATCCATGAGAAGAACTACCTGATGCATGATATGGATTTAGAAGAAATAATCTTTTCTCTAGAGATTTGACGACACTATCTATATGGTGAAAAGTGTGACATATATTCTAATCACAATATTCTATTGTATATATTGAAACAGACGGATTTGAACGTGAGTCATAGAATATAGTTAAATCTAATTAAGGACTATGATTTATCTATTCCCTACCATTAGGGAAAGACGAATAAGGTAAGTGATCCACATAGTAGATAAGAACCTACTACTATATCCATGACGTAGATTATGAAATACCCTATCATCATTGATATTCAAAGGATAGATTTGGAAATTATAACGGTAGGGAATTTATGTTACCTTTACCAAATGATTTTCTAACCATCTATCCAAGATAAGATCAAATAGACACAAAGGGATGATTCAGAGCAAAAAAAAATTCGGTGAATTCAAAAAAAGGAACAAAATATATATGAGATATATATTTATGATGATGGTGTGATTAATTTTTGAATTAGGATTTGTGTTCCTTTATCACATGAGATAAAGAAGGAGCTATTGGATAATAAACATAGATCATCCTTCTCTATCTGTCTTGGAAGTACCATGATGTATCATGATCTTTCAGAAATCTTCTTTGATACAACACAAAGAATGGGATTGATGAGCACATGTTAGGGTGTTTAGTATGTCAGAAAGTTAAATCAAAGTGAAATTTTTTTAAAGTGATGATACAAATATTTATTATACCCACATGTAAATGGGATAATGACACTATGCAATTCGTCACTGGTCTCCCAAAAATATCGAATGAAAAAAATGTGATATCAGTTGTGGTAGACCAACTCACCTAGAATTCCCAATTTATCACTATTTGGGAATTTTTATTACTTAATAAACCTACAAAGATATATTTGAAGGAAGTAGTTAGGTTTCATGGGGTTCCACTTTCGATCATCTATCATCATGATCCAAGTTTCACCTCTATGTTTTGAATAATTCTTCAACAAGATTTGATTACTGAATTTAATTTCAACATGACCTATAACCCCTAAACTAATGACCAATATAAAAGGAATATTCATATGGTTGTAGACATACTAAGAGCCTACTCATGGGAATTTAAATGATGATGGGGTCAAAATCTCCCATTGGTTGAGTTTTTATATAAAAATAGCTTCCATTTCAGTATTCAAATGGATCCATATGAAGCTCTACAAGGGAAGTGATGTATAACTACAAGTTGTTGGGATGAAGTTTGGGAATGGAAGATACTTCGACATGATAATTTACAAGAAATGATAGATAATTTTCAAGCCATACAATAACATATAAAAGCTTCTCAGAGTCCGAAAAAGAGCTATGCTGAAAACTATTTAGGGGAATTGGATTTTGAAGTTGGAGACAAAGTTTTTCTTTAAATATCATAATCAAAGAGAGTCATGCAGTTTGAAAATAAAGGGAAGTATTTCTCAAGGTACATTATACACTTTTAGATCCTTGATCACATATGAGAAGTGGCCTATCGAATTTCACTTCCACTAAGTATGGCTCAAGTTATTGACATGTTCCATATATCACTCCTGGGGAAGTATATACCTGATCCCTCAGATGTACTAAACTCATATGTGGTAAAGTTGGAGAATTACCTCTAATATGAAGAGATGTTGGTTAAAATCTTGGACCATAGAGACAAAGTTCTACACAATAAGAAAAATAAACTTTTTAAGTGTTGTAGAGGAACTATAAGTATGAATAGGTGACTTGGAAAATATAGGAAACAATAAAATAGAAGAACCCTCTTCAATTCTCAACTGAGAATATGAGTTGAAATTATAGGGATATAATTTCTAAAGGGGGAAGAATATAATGACACAATGTTTATTAGTAATATTTTATTCATGAATAAATGTGTGTTGTATCATGTTATATAAATAAACCAACAAAGACATTATTTCATTACTAAATATTTTTATATTAATCAGCAATAAAATCAATTAAAATTAAAAAAATTACTACTAGAAAAAAATATAAAATAGAAAAACTAAAATGGGAAAATATCAATCAATCAAAGCTACTAGAATCATTTTACCCACTACCAACACTAAAGAAAAGAAACAAAATATTAGTAAACTAGAAAACATTAGTGAAAATGGAAATATAAAAACGTGAGGTGAATTGGTTTAATAATGAGTGATGTTTTGTAGAGGTATTTAAAGGAGGTAACGTGACCATTATAATAGTTACCTGACCATTAGGAATAGTAACCTGAGAAATGGGAATAGTAACCCGACTGTTGGGAATAGTAACCTGACAATTGAAATAGTTATTTCACCTCAAAATGATAAATTATGATATGAATAATATTTATCGTGATTAATTTAAGTAAATATAAATTTTATTAAGCCAAAAAATAAATATCATGATTAAAATAACTCAAAGAAAATATAAGCACATTTTTAATAAACCTTATTTTAAAGTATTTCATAAAAGTAATAATTTTTATATTAAAAATTAAAATTAACTATTTTAGGAATTTATTTGGACAAAATGAATATCAATTTATAAATTATTACATTTAAATTATCCAAGGGTTATTTTTTTGGTAATTTAATGAAATAATTCAATTTTCTGGTGAATATTAGAAATATATTGTTTCACATAACTGGTGTATCTATAATTACATAATTAGTGATGTAATAATGGAACAATTATTTCTATAACTTTAAGTTCATCCATGTTATATTTAATTTCATAAATGGTTCATTAAAATATAGTGAAATCAATTTCCAAACCTAAAAGGAACTTTTCAAAACCTAAAGTCAATAGTGAGTGCTTAAAATATCAAATTCTCTTTCTTTCTAATTTCCTTTTTAAAGAATTATTGAATTACAATTACAATGTGTATTTAAATTCTTAAAACAATTATATTATATTAATATATGATTTATAATTTCAAAAATTCACTATTACATATTTTCCCTTAGATATAATATTTCATTCAATATATTATTTTAAAAATACCCCTCTCTTTAAGTATAAATAAACCCTCTACAACCCCTTGGAAAACCACTACTCCCACAATTAACAGACCCTAATACCATGCCAAATCCCCCCTTTAAATCCCCTTAGAATACTTAGGGAAATTTTTTATCAATACAACTCCAATCACAAAGGATTTATAGTGTTGTATATGATAAGCAACAAGGAGGATTATGTATGTTCTGATCCCCTCCTCTATATTTTTTATTTCTTCTTCCTCTTATCTTTGTTTTTTTCCACCAACTATTTCAAAAAATAATAATAAATTATCCATCAATTTAATGTTATATTAATGATTTTAACCTACTGGAAGGATCATACTACTATATAAATTTAAAACTTCTCATTCTATCTCCCATGACAATGTCTCGTTAAAGGTCGGTTAACCACCTATGGAGACATTTCCATGTACACACACTTAACCATCATCATGGATGAATATTTTAAACTATATTAAAAAATATAAACATGTAATTATATTCATTATAATCTTATATAATTATATATAATAATGTATAAATTACATTTAAAAAAATAGAGAAATCAAAGCAAGACAATATGTTTTTTAAGAAAAAATAACATCAAATCACTTAAATTTCATCAATAGAAATTAAGAAATACAATATAATGATTATAATTGATAAATAGTTATGTAAATTTCTATAAAATACTTATGTATAAATATTTCAATAAATCTATGTTTATTATTCCAGATGTGGACAAATGATGAAATAAAACAAGAATTAAGGTAAGGGAATTCTTGAATCCAATTCTCTTCTTTGGGTTATTATCTATTACAAGGTATGAATGTTCATATCATGTTATTAAAATTTACTTTACCTTTTCCTTCAAATATATACATGTTCACACTATTTCAAAATGTTTTCTAAGAAAAAACTTTTTTAGGCGAGTTCAAGTTCCAAAACATAATATTTTACTCATCTTAAAATACTTTTTCCCACTCAAGAATAATGATGTAAAATATAAAATATTTTTCTTATTGATTTGGGGAAAAAAAGTTTCTTCAAGAATGAATGATTTATAAAATCCTTATGAAACCCATTATCATCCTTGGGTTTATTTCATGACGTGATTGTTATACGTTTCATGTGGCATGAATGATTATGTAAATATAATGATGTGACAGGTGGTATTGAAATTATATATCCCTCTAATGCATTGGTTAATGTGATGTATCTCATGAGATAATGTAAAATATGTATAAATATGATGCTATATTTTTTTCACAATTATGATGTTATGATTATAAACATATGTTATACATGAACAAAATTCTATCTTTGTTCATAACTATGTAGGGTATTTGACAACTGAGAGATGATGTTTCATTTTTATGCATTCCCACATTCCCAACATTTATCATATGTTTCCATCATGATGTTGATTATGATCCTATGATTATGATTTGATTATGATGATTATTCTCACCCATGTTATTTTGATTCATGTTCCTTATTCATCCACTGACTATTTTTTTTCTCACCCCTTACATTGATGTATATCCTCAGGTGATTACTTGTACTAAGGAGAATGCGATGACCACTAAGAAGATAGTGAAGAAATAATTAGATAATATGTATGTTTTATTATGTAAAAGTTTTATATAATCCTATTTTTCTCTAGACACTGAAGTTTTGGATCATGGATTTGTAATGTTTTAATGTTGTTTATCTTTAAAATGATGCAATAGTAATGTAAGAAAAATCAAGGTTGCTATAACACACAACATGAGTTTTTACGCCATAATGGAGGGTCCTTCGAGCCATCAAATGTGAGGATTTCACTCTATAAAATGTGTAATATGCTAGTTATGGAGTGGGGCAACCCTTGGAGGGCGGTGTGGCTCGTCATTGCTGGCCAAGTGGTGTGTGAGTTATTTCCTTTGCTTTAACATCTAATACCTTAATAAATTATAAGAGAGTAATTAATAATATAATAAATATGGTATTTGAAAACAAATAGTAATATTTAACAATTGACTCCCATAATAATTTTTTTATAATAATATCATTTTTAATAATAAATAACATTTTATTTATTAATTATTAATAATAATAAATAATAATGTTAAATAATCAACTCAGTAAATAATAAAAATAAAAATTAATTGTATATAAATTAATAGTATAGTTATTAATATAGTTAAAAATTAATATATTTAATTATGTATTAAAATAATGAATAAATATAATTGTTTAATTTAATAATATAATTAACAATAATTAATAAATTAATTTAGGATTTAACTATTAAAGTAATTTATAATACCTAATTATAATATAATTAATAATGTAGTCAATAATATATTGAAAAGTAATTAGTTATTAAATTAATAATATAATAAATATATAGTTAAAAATATCTATATTTGAAAATGGATTATTTTAAAAAATAATGTATTTAATAATGAATAATAGTAATATAATTAACAATATAATTAAAAATAGTTAACATTGTGATCTATGTTATAATTATTAATGTGATTTATAAAAATTAATAATAATATAATTATTAATGTAAATAATAATGTAAATAATAATATAATTTAAAACAATTACTAATAAAATTACAAATAAAAAATATAATAATAATTATTAATATAAATATTAACAATTAATTAAACAATTAATAAACATTTATAATATTTTTTTATTAGTAATCTAATTAATATTTTAATTAAAAATACATAATAATAATTATAGAGGCTATAAAAATGTAATAATTTATGTATTTAACAATACATAATAATAATATAATTAAAATGTAATTAATTTTAATTAATCATTATGTTCAAAACATATCATGGGAAAAAATATAGTATAAATGCAATATTTTAAAACCACATTGTTTTGTGTTGTTTAAATTAATTTTTGTTTACAATTTTTATGGAATTCTTCTTATTTTTAATTATTATTTATGTAATCAATCATTGTTTTAAATTTTATTTAGAGTGAATCTCTACATTATATTTTATAATGTCTAAAATTCACATACTTGAAACAAAATAATGTTTCCAAAAAGTGACTTTGAATGATTATAAAATATAAACCATAAATACAACATAATTAATTTTTTAAATACTGACTAAAAATATAAATAATAGTTCAAAATAATAATAAATTCTTAAAAATTACATATTATGAAAATATAAATAACATAAAACATTTTTCCTTCAAAATATCTATTTCATACGTTAAAAAAATTTCAATTTATTGATATATTAATGATGTTATTTTTGTAAATTTTTATGATATTATTTTTGGTTTCAATTTTTTATATGTTAATTAAATGTTTAATATTTTCCATCTAATTTATTAAGTAATTTACAATACCAAATTAAATTATATTTTTTAATGTAATTAATAATATAATTAGTAATTAATTTTATTATTAGTTAAATTTAATTATTTTTTAGTAAAAAATTATTTACATTATTATTAATAATTAATATTTTAATTGTTCTATCGCTGATCAGGGTTGGCTTAGTGGTTCCGTGTAAGGCAGCCACTTCCTATAAATGTAATTATCTTAGGTTCGAGTCCTGCCCTACTCGAATTTAGCTGGGGGCATGTGGCACAAAGGTGGTGGGTTATTCCTAAAATAAACATGGTCTGGTGCCCACCTATACCTCATTACCCATATAACATGTTTCACCTTGCTAATAGATTACTGTGTTGAACCATTGGTGATCAGAATGTTACCCCGTGAGATACTGCCATCTCAGCTGACAACGGGTCATCCTGGCTGGGGCTTCTTCAGATGACCTCTTCTTGGGGAGGGGGTTTCTGGGTGTGGAGGGTTTGAAAAGGAAACTCCCAAAGATTCCCTTTAAAGAGGGAGGGATAATATTGTAATTATCTCATAAGTTTTTAACCTAGTAGTTACATGTTTTAGGGATCTTGGGAGGTCCTAGGATCGAATCTCTCTAAGTATTTTGTCAGTGTTGGTATATTATCTTTGTATTTACCACCTCACAAAACCAATTAAAATAATTATTATTTTAATTATTATAAATATTTAAAAATATATTTAATATTTATTAATAATTTAATTAATAATATTTAATAATAATAACAACACTAATTTTTTTAATGTTCGGTGCTGAAACCATATTTTTATTATTAAATAAAATACCTTTTTTTGACTGGGTAGAGGGAGACCCATACATATCCTGAAGGCTCATTGCCAAGTGGCCTGATTACAAGGCTTGAAAGCCCATTTTTTGGCTCAAAGGGCCCTTCAGTTTATAGTAATACAACAGTACCCGGGATGCTACAGCACCGTCGCCACAACAGTTCCTACTACAGTGCCACCACCACTATAGTGTCACCACTTCTACAGTCGTCAATTCTATAGTACTTCTACAGTGCCCTGCTACAGTACTGCTGTAGTACCCAGAAATTTGTCACTACCCTGATTTGATCTCAGGACTTTTTGATGCCAAACAGGAGCCTTTACGACTTGGGTACAAGCTCGTTGGAAATAATAACACTAATAAATATTAATAGCGCAATTAATTATCAATTATTAATATAATTGATAAAAATTAAGAAAAATGAGTAATTATTAAAATTAATATAATTAATAATTATCAATAACCTAATTAATTACAAATTAATAATATGAATAATAAATATTCAATAAAAAATTATTAATAATAAAATAAATAATTATTAACTAATCTAAAACAGCTTATATGATGAGTATAGAAAAACAAACTAATGATTCCATTAGTAAAAAAGTTTAATGAGTAAGGGGTTTACATACAAAGAGTAAAAAACTCTATAATCGGACAAAGGATGGATAAGAGATCCCTACTAGGAGACATTAACATCTTAATTTATTTATAATTTTGAGATCTTCCTCCACCATTCTTAGAAGTTCCCCGAACTCTCAGGTAGAAACCTCTCCTCCAAGATTTGGGGTTTTCCATGAATTTTCACCATGAGGTGAAAGCATTGATAGAAAAAATGTCCACATCACTTTTTCTCAAGGTTATCATCTCGGGCCTCTCATGATGCCTCTTTGAAACCCTCAGGGGTCTTTTTATTTTTCCTACAACCTTTATAGAATCCACTATCTAATTTTTAACTGTATCTAAACAATCCACTTCTTGGTCAGAGCTGTATAATTTCAAATTTCTATAAGAAGAAGCAACAACACTACTAGGTGTGTTATATACAGTATGTTGTGTAATTACTATTACATTATCCCTTGAAGTAGAATAATTAGTAAGAGAAATATACCTACCATGTACTTCCATTACTTATATTTTACTATTGTAGAAATAATCCCCCTCAATTAATGTTCCTATTTTATTCCCCAGGTTATAATCTCTTACATTACTAGGTTCTTTAAAATTTTGATGAGATTTATCTACCACATCCATGTCTATTATAAGGTGTAGTTCCTAACCTATTTTATGAGACCCTCCAACATTATCCAACTCACCCACCCCCTTTGCACATTTTTTCAAGGCATCAATATTGAAATAAAGACCATTCTTAAAATACTATGCATTTACTCCCTAAACACTGAATTCAATGATCGGAAATTTAACAGAACCAAACTTATAAGAATATGGATTCATGTCCTCTTGTCCATATGTTATTGGGACAGAAGAGTCCCAAGTGATTTTCTTGAAGTAATACTTCAATAAAAAATCCCCCTAATTTTAAATAAAGGCAAACATTCTAGTTTTATCACCCTTATCCAGTACTGAAATCCACCTCCTGTTATTTGATGGACTAATAATAGACATATGTGAGTGAAACTCATAAGTAAGATTCAAAGGTTTTACAGTTAAATTCATATCCCTTGAGTCTAATTCCTAAACTTGTAGCCACTAAATAGATTTGAAAACCTATTTTTATCAGTAATCCCTTGAGTCATCATAGGCTTTAGTTGAGTATAAGATACAGAGCTTACCTCCTGCACCTTTACCCTTTTCTAGTAGACCCATGACCATAAAAATAAAACCAATCCCACTGTAGTTATAAATAAATAATGTACACAAATTTATATGATTTTTCATATACGTGATCCATGATGACCAATTTTGAATGAATTTGAAAGTTTTTCCCATCTTCATACAAGTATTGATAATAAAAAAACCTTGTTTTTAACCCTAGTTTGAGTCAATAATATCATGAAGCTTCCCTCTACCATAAATAGTCTATTTTTTAGTTTGAACCACCAAAGAGGGATTAAATCCCTTTTTAGTACCATATGGATTTGAAGTACCACCCATATTTGGATACTCATTTAATTCATGAGCCAATATTTTTTAATTATCAGTGAAGTGACCTTTCATTATATAAAAACTACACATAGTTCTTCCATGAAATTTATCATAATTATATCCTATATTACTAAAACCCTTTCAAAACTTTGGAAATTTTATATTCTACTAGTTAATAAAATATAATCTCATCAGTATATAAGAAAATATATTTGATAAAAGGGAAATATTGATTAGGTGCCCCAAGAAGTCTTGTAAAATGAAAAAATATTTCCTTTTATTTTCTTTTTCCACATTAATTGGAACTCTAACTGTAGTGAAAATCTCTAAAAAAAATTAATAGTACCAAATAAACTAACATAATTCCTACATTATAATCCAAATTTGGTTGAATGAGTTCTTTATAA
Source organism: Viscum album (assembly GCA_963277665.1). Taxonomy (NCBI): domain Eukaryota; kingdom Viridiplantae; phylum Streptophyta; class Magnoliopsida; order Santalales; family Viscaceae; genus Viscum; species Viscum album. The sequence continues at coordinate 1,565,025,186 of OY728150.1, forward strand.
TAAAAGGGTTAAAATGTAGATCCTAATCTTAAATTTTATGCATTTACAGCTCTAAATTAATGAATCTATAAATCAAAAACCTGTATTTCAATGTCATTGAAGTGAAAAAATGTGAAATGATCCCTTTCTTATGAATTTTATTCAGCATTAATAAAATTTATAATAATTTAGGAGTCTATTGCTAAGATCTACTGCCTTGATTAAATATCTATACCATGTAAATAAATGTGAGAAATAATAGAGCACTTACATTCATTATACATATATAAAAGAATACCATGATATGATTCAACAAATGTCATATCCCATTTTATTATAATATTATGAGATGATGAATCTCCTTGTATCTCTTTTAAGGTTTACTTACTTAGAGGATAAACTAGAACATGTGAAGTTTCTATCTTGTGAAATTATAATTTCCCCTTTATTTTTTATTATTTCTATAAAACTATTTTTATTATAAATTATTTTTATATATCCTATTAATGTTTTATGTTTTATTTATATTTAATCTAAAATTTATATTTTAAAACATTTCAATGTTTCTTACTGGAATTCTTTTTGGGGTAGAAATGTTAGGTTTCAAAATTGCACTATTTTGTGTCATTTAATTTTTTTTGGTGTCTATTATTTTTATTAAATTATTTTTTTATTTTATAGTCAATGATTCCAATTTTTTATATATTTTATTTGTATTTTATATTTTAGAGGCTTTCAAATTCACATACTATAATGTTCTCTAGAGTGCATTTTTTTGTTTTGAGACAAATGTTTTTGTTCCATTTAATTTTTTCTAATTATTTTTAATTTTTTAATTTTTAATTATTTTGTAGGTATTTATTAAAATTTTTAAATTTCATTTAGAATGTATTTATAATTTATAATTTATAGTATTTTGAATTCACATACTTTAAAATTAATAATTCTTCAGTTAGGTGAATTTGAAATCATATATAATGTAAATTATAAATCCAATCTATATAAAATTTCAAACATTGATTTTTCACATAATAAAAAATAATAAAAATAATTTTATGAAAATAATAAACATAAACAATTTAAATAACATTAAAAAAATTTGTTTCAAAACTTATTATTTTTACTATAAAAAAAAATTCTAGTGGGATTTTTTGAATACTTATAAAATATTATGTATAAACACAATCTAAGTGAAATTTAAATTAAAAATGGACCAGTGACATACAAAATAATTTATAATTAAAATAATTTTATAAAAATAATAAACAAAAAATAATTTCTATAACATAAAAAAATGTTGTTTAAAAAATGTAAACTCTATACTTTAATTTAATTATTATATTTATCATGTTTTTTTGAATGAGTGATCATATATTATTAATTTCATTATTAATTATATTGTTATAGTGTAGTATTAAATGCATACATGATTAGATAATTTATTCAAATTTTAATTATTATTATCATTTTAATCAAACTTTTAATTATGTTACTATTAATATTTTTTATGTATAGGGGATACATGTTAGTATCTATCACATATATAGGGAAGGTAACATGGTGGAACATGTTATCTTGGAGAAAAAAGTCAAAGAATACATTTCATACCAATATTTCATTCCTTGTAAAGAGGGATGAGGCTAGACCCACTAGGGTTTCTAAGTGTTTTTATTTTTTTGTGGTTTGAAATCCCATCTACCTAATAAAGCGTTGTTATTATGAAAAAAAGGGGCTCTATCTAGAGTAATACATAATATTAAAAATTATATGACGTAATGGGATCAGAATAATATATTAGTTCAATGTAAAGGGGGTGCAGTGTGGAATAACACATGCACTTCCTAGTGGGTGGAGTCAATAGAAGGATGGGTTCACCGACACCTATCAACAAACCATCCATCCTCATAGATTTATGATTTGTTTATAAGGGGTGCCTTACCATATGATTATCTACCTAGTGGGGATAGTCTGGAGGTGTGAAATGGTTAATATATTGTATGGTGAGGCACCAAAAAGGTTTCACTATGTGGGAAACTTGAAAGAGATATGGGTGTGTTAAGACCTATCACCCATTAATCTTCCCACAAAGTTTTCCAAAATGGGATGGAGGAGTTCCCTACCACTGTGTGTCATAGGTAAACATGATGAAAAAATTCTTAATGGGGGGCATTAAAATAGAAAAAAATATGAGATGAATATTTATAGCAATCAACATAACTTAAGAATAGTGTCATGACATGACTTAAGCGACTCATTTGGGACTTTAGGTTATCCTATTTAGGTTATTTCTTTATAATTTTTTCTACTATTGAATTGAATACAAAATATGAGGGTATCAATATTTTTATATTGAATTTAGGAACTCAAAGAAGTCAATACTTGGATCTTGAATTTAATCTCTTAAAAGTGAGGAATTAAATTACTCCAGTTTTGATTAGAATACAAGTTCTAAGATGATTTTTCTGGATACCAAAGATCCTTCAGGACAATGACTATATGTTTTGGGTATCCATTAATATGTAAAATGATAAAAAAGGGATAGTTATGATCCCATTGCAAAAATATTATTGGAACTTGACCTTAAATCTCCTCAAACTAGATCTATAATTTAAATTATTGGTGCTCATCGATTTGAATTGGTGATTGAGAATGGTAAGGTGCCTAAATTTTTTTAAAGTATTCTATTACATTGGTCAAAATGTGGATCACTTTTTCAAAAGGATGGTCTGTATAAAATGTGATTTCAAATGTCACAAGTCTGATAGGTATAGAATGTATCTAAATAATGAGGAAGCTTCTGCACTTTTGGTTCAAGATATTATAATCATAATCCCTTACCCCCAAAGTATACCCCTCCTAGGATGGAAATGATATAAGGGATATGGTAACTACCCAATCCTTACCTCCAGTAGCCCCTAGGTTGGAAACTATCACCGAGAGTATACTAAATTTAGAAATGGGTGGCATTACCTTCTAAGAGAAAATCTACAAGAGAGAGTTAAGATAAATAAACCTTTCAAAAACTACTAAGAAGTATAAAATAGAGTCTTAGAGAATACATATAATTCTATACAATATTATAAAAATTTAAAGGATAATACCAAAAATGTAAATATAGAAGAAACTATGAAGCCTAAATAGCTCCAAAAAAACCACAAGAAAGTAATATCCATCCCAATCTCCAAACAACTCCTACTGACCTAAATAAAATTTATATAAACTTGGGGTGAGAATAAAAGTATACTAAGTAGGATCCTAATTGGAGACTCTTGAAAAAATATGAAGAAATCATGATAAATCACAATGGAAAGCAATGAAACTAACTCATTTCGTAAACATGTATACCAAGTTTCCAGCCTCACTGTGGATAAATATCACCATGTATATCATACAATAGAGGATTTATAAAGTTAATATTTTAATTATATTTCATATTTGTTTAAATTATTTAATCCCTAACAATTATTAAATTTGAGGTTATTTTCATTCATTTATTTTTTTGGTAAATTTTTACCTTAATTATAAAAATTGCATGATTTTGTAAATTTAGAAATTTTATAGAGCTTCTATATTTCATGAATATATCCCATAATTATGATAAAAATTGGGTGATTCTTTTTTTTACGATTTATTTATTCATGGTATTCAAGTCTGTCTTATGGTCCCATAACCAATTAAAAAACCATGGGCCAAAAAAATCAATCAAGTGGAGAAATATTTTTGGCATGGAGAATGGACCCCACCTTATTAAATTAGGAATATCTAATTATACCTACATTTAAAATATCATATTATATCTTTTTTTTATGGAATACTATAATGGGATGGTTCAAATTAAGTTTTATAAATTAAATATTTCATTAAGACATCTTTTGAGTGATTCCAAGTGGAGTGGGTGAAATAGTGCTTAGAATCTAGAAGAAGTTAAAATCATTTTTACAGACAAATATTACTTTACAGTAGTCAAAATTATTTTATATTTTGAAGGAATATATCCAAATTTATTATGAACATATTTTAAGAAGATACCTCTCTGAGTTTTGGATGTCTGGTGGTAAGAACCGAAGAAAACATTTGGTGGATAGATTCTGTAGGACCAAAATTTCTGTTCTTTATTTTATCAATTTTATTATTCATAGTTTTATAATTAATTATTATTCCCACTTATTAAAAATTTCCTTTACCATGGTGGGGTAAAATTTGGTGTGATTGTTCAAGAAGATTTTTTTCCATTTTTTAATTAATTATTTCTTTCACTTAATGTTTTAGGATCCTTTTCTCTCCTCTGTGAAATCAGTTTCAATTTCTTATAATGATTTTTTATCATGTAAGATTATATTTGATTTTGGATTATATTGTTTTTATTTATTGGGTAAATGATCAATATCTCCCTCCACTATGTTCTAGTTTATATACAATGTAATTGAACAATGTTTAGTGGTGAAGTACTCAATGATCGCTGATACGTGTGTGAGGAGTTGTGAACATTATTAATGGATTGTTATAAAAAAACCCAATTGGGAATTGTCTTAGTGAATTGGGGGTATTTTATAAAACTATATTATACATTGTAAGGAGAGTATAAAAATCTACAATTTTAGTAAGGTTTATTCTCACCTTTATTATTTGACCAAGGGAGTGAGAATTAGTGATTGTTGATTCTCAGTTTTGTCGACCTAGCAGAAGAGAACTGGATAAGTTGAACTATGATAGAATTACTATTAGAGAACCAAAACTGACCTAATTAGAATCTCATATAATATTTTTAAATCACTTGTTTTATAAAATCTATCTGAATATTTTTTAATAATTTTTCACTATTTAGTTTTGTTCTTATCTTTTCAAATTCATACAATTTCAAAAATAACCTCACTTATTTCTCTAATTTTAAGGTGACATATTTATTGTTGTGTGATCCTATCAGGAGAAAACACAGGTTAATTATTAAGCTATATTTTAACATAGAAAATAATTGTTTTTTCCACATCCCACGATAGGAACATGTCAAAACATGGCGCCATTGCTGGGGAGGAAGTTCCAACATTTGTTTTTATCTTATATTGCCTAACAAGAAGTATAATCACTAAAACATCCCCCATAAGTACTAAAATTGAAATAATCTTGTTGAATTGACTTAGAAACCTTAATTTGAAATCTGAATTTGAGGCTATTTCTCTTGAATACTTAAGTGAAACTTCAAGTGTTCACTCTGAGCCTATCCTCATGGCTTGAAATAAAAAACAAACAATTTGAGACCTCTATGCCCCATAATTTCTTAATAAAAAAAATCAAGCTGCTATGATAGTGTTAAAAAATAATTTTGAGATGAAACCTAAAATGATTATATTACTACCAAAATTTAATGGCTTGGTAAATGAATACCCAAACAAACTTATTAAAGAGTTCATGTATTTCTGCTCTATTTTCTGATCCCGAGGAGTAGTTGAGGAGCAGGTAAAGTGGAAGACATTCCCACTATCGTTAGACGGAGCTACCAAAGAATGGTTGTATTACCTACATCCTGGAGATGTGAATTATTGGAATTACTTGTTAAGATGATTCATGAAAATATTTTTCACCACATCCATAAGCACTTCCATCAGAAAGGAAATCTATGCCATTAGATAGTCCTATAGTGAAACTTCTTATGAGTATTGGAAAATATTGTAAAAGCAATGTGCCAGCTGCTCACATCATGAAATTAAGAGCATAAATTTCTTGTCTAATTTTATCAAGGCTTACTATAAAATTATATAAACCTTCTAGATTCATCATATAAAGGTTCATTGATTAACAAGCCACCTGAAGAAGCCAAGGGATTTATTGAGAAAGTTTCTCAAACCGCGCAGAAATTTGTACAATAGTTACTGGAATAAGAGGTATTGATGTTGTAATAACTTCTCATCTATAACCATTATTAGAAACTAGGATTGAATATATAACTAGTTCGATGAAATAGATGTCCTTGAAACAAGTGGGTGACCAGCAATTACTGGGCAAGGTATGTGGTTTATGCTCAACACCTGATAATTTCACTGACCAATGTGCTAAAACATGGGGAATGAAAATTTATGTAGCGGACTTTCAGTTGAAGAATTTTCCAAAAAATAAAGGATTTAGAGACACTAAACATGTCCAATATGGATTTTGAAATTATTATAATCAAGCTAGACCCCGATACCAAAATCAGTTCCAAAACCAACATCCATTCCAGAATCAATTGCAGAACCAACCACCATTTCAACAAAAGAAATATTACAACCAGCCTTATTACCATTAATAACCCACTTTCCAAAGACCATATGAACATCCATCCTACAGTGCACAACCTCCAATTCAAAACCAACAACAAAAATTTGAGTTTGAGGAGATGAAAGACACATTTAATGATTTTCCCACAAGTTTGAAAGTCTTATGGGATTTCTAACCAAAAACCTTGGAAAAATAAACTAACAAATAATAAAAAACCCAATAATAATGTCAATATAATAAAAATAATAAGTATAAAGGAACTTCCACCACCATCATCCCATTAACCTAAAACATGACCACTTGAGTTGATGGATAATGATGTTGTAAATTCTGAAAATTCTGTGAAAATGCACCTTGAAAAATATAAGAAATGGGAGGAGGAGAAAAAGGATATACAAAGGAAAAAGATACAAGAAACAAAATTTTTAAGGTAAAAAAGGGAGAATAAAAACTTATAACCACCATTTCTATTAAGGATGGTTGAATCAAAGAAGTTTTAGGAAGAATAACTTCAAAAAAACAAATCTAGACAGCTTCTAGAAAGTGGTAATCAATCTACCCCTTTCAGAGAACTCAAAAAAATTACAAATTATGATAAATTTTTTAAGGTTATTTTCACAAAGAAGATGTTACATAATGGTGATTAGAGGATGAACTTGGGAAGAAGTGTCTCAACTCTTATCACACCACAGTTTCGAACTAAATGTCAGATGCAGGGATATTTTACATTCCATACACCATTGGTTCTTTAAATTTATATAAGGATTTTTGTGATCTAGGTGATTCAGTTAATGTATTTCCTTACTCAGTATACACTTATTTTTATATGGGTGACTTTAATCCCACAAGAGTGTTGGTCCATCTTGCAAAAAGATCTATAGTTTTCCAATTAAGAGTTTTGGAGGATATCCTTGTGAATGTCAAAGATATCTTATTCCCAGCTGACTTTTATGTGATAAATAGGGAAGATGATAGGATCCCGTCACAATCACCCATAATATTTGGGATACCTTTCTGAAATATGGACAAAAACATCATCAATGTACATTAAGGGAACCTCATCATGGATTTTGGAGATAGCACAGTCCACTTCAATATTTTTTAAACCATGAGAAACCCATCAGATGATCACCCCCTATTTTTACTCTCCCATGAATTTGGTACTGAACCCATTGAATAATAAGGTATGATATATTAATTCTTATCCTTAGGAGAGACTTCATCCATTTAAAATATCATTAAACATATGTATTCCCAAGCAACTGTAGATTCTGATTTTATGTGGAAGGAAGAGGTAAAATATAATTTATTTGATGATTTGTTAAATGATGAAGATGATGATAAGATTTATTTTGTGTAGGATGTCCAACCTTCATAAGTGAGGAACCTCCACTTAATTTCATCCTTTAAGAATCCCCCTGATTTAGAATTAAAATTACTCCCCACTGATTTAAAATATTTTTACCTTATGGATGGAGAGAAATTACCAGGGATAATTTCTAATAATTTTTCTAAATCCCTAGAAAAATCTTTGATTGTGATTTTAAGAGATAATATCCATGTAGTTAGGTGGAGCTTAGGTGATATCCGAGGAATGAACCCCAAAATATACTCACATAGAATTATTCTAGAAGGATATTCTTATACGGTCAGAAAACCCCAAAGGAGGTTGAACCCCACCCTAATATAGGTTTTGAAGAAGGAGATTGAGAATATCTTGGATGTTGGCATTATCTAAACCATATCGTATTCACAATGGGTTACCCCCATCCATGTAGTTAAAAAAATACTAGATAACCATTATGAGAAATGAGAAGAATGAATAAATCCCTATGAGAATTCAGAATAGTTGGAGAGTGTTCATAGATTTTAGGATGTTTGACCAGGTCACTCGAAAAGATCATTTCCCAATCCCCTTGATTGACCATATGTTAGAGAGATTTGAAGGTATAACTCATTATTGAATTTTGGATGGTTTTTTGGGTTATTTATAGGTACCTATTGCTCTTGAGGATTAAGTGAAAACTGAATTTACTTGTCCCTTTGGTACCTTTTCATAAAATATTATGCCATTTGGATTGTGTAACATTACAAGTACATTTCATAGGGGTATAGTAAGTATTTTTTCTTGATCTCATTTAAGGTTTCTTGGAGGTTTTCTTGAATGATTTCAATGTTTTTGGAAATTATTTTGACCATTGTTTGAAAAATCTTGTAAAAGTTTTGAAAACATGCTTAAAAAAGAATCTTGTTTTGAATTTTGAAAAGTGTCATTTCTTTTTTTAGAGATGAATTTTCCTTGTGAATGTAATTTCTGAAAAGGGAATACAATTTGATAAATCAAAAATTAAGGTGATAAATTCTTTACCTTACCCTACTTGTGTAAAGCATGTTAGATCATTTTTAGGGCATGTAGGATTCTACAAGAGGTTTATCAAAATTTCAGTAATATTTATCTCCCTATATCTAGATTAAGTTTGAAATATGATGTTTTTTATTTCAATGGTACATTTAGGGAAGCCTTTGATTAGTCAAAGAGGAGACTAGTTACACCAGGAGTAATGCAGCCACCAAATTGGGAAGAACCATTATATTCTCTTTTTGATGCTTCAAACCAATCAATTAGAGTAGTTCTTTCTCAGAGAATTGAGGGAAGGCCAAAATTTATTAATAATTCCTTGAGAATCTTATATTTAGCTTAATTTAACTATAAAACAACATAAGGATAGTTTTTAGTAGTTGTCTTTTATTTAGAAATATTTTGGTCATATCTACATAAAACTAAAGTCATTGTGTTTTCTGATCATGTAGCTCTTTGGTACTTAATGAAGAAGGTAGAAGCTAAAATGAGGTTAAGAAGATGGATTCTACAAGTACTGGAGTTCAACATAGAAATAAAATATATGAAGAGATCTGAGAACCAAGTGGTTGATCACTTAAGTAGACTACCTAATACCATTGAAGTAGAAATTATAGACAGAGAACCATTTAATGAGAACCTTCTAGGAGAGAAATTGTACTTTATTGATGGATAAGTGGCTTGGTATTCTAAGATGGTAAATTATATGATAAAATATTACATCCTATATCATTTCAATTCTCACCAAATTCACAAACTGAAATCTTAATCTAGACATTTCATCTTGGATGATCCATTTCTTTAAAATATTTTCAATGACCAAGTGATAATAAGATGCTTGGCTAAAATTGAAATCGATTCTATGTTTATGTTTTATCACAATTTATCTTATGGATTCCACTTTGGGCCTCAAAGTACAATAAGGAAGGTTTTATAATCTTTACTTTTTGGGCCCACCCTTTTTAACGATTCTCCTTAATATTGCAAAAGTCGTAAAAAATGATAGTTTTTTGGAAACATTTAAAAGAGATAAGAAATACCCCAACAACCACTTAATTTTGGTGAGATATTTGAAGTCTGGGGAATATATATTATCTGACCTTTCGCAATTTCATTTGGAAATTATAATATCTCTCTTGTAGTTTATTATGTATCCAAATGTGTGGAAGAAAAAGACACCAGGACTGAAGATGCTAAAGTTGTTTGTGATTTTTTTACAACTAAAATATTTTGTAGGTTTCGAGTTCCTAGATCCATCATCAGTGATCAAATACTCACTTTTGTAATAGTATAATTGAGGTTTTACTGAAGAATTAGTTGGTGAATCATAAAACATCAACTCTATATCATCCACATACTAATGGGAAAGCTGAAGTGTCCAACATAGAAATCAAATGAATTTTGGAAAAGAATGATAATCCAAATAGGAAAGATTAGTTCCAAAGGTTATAAGATACATCATGGGATTATATAACAAACTATAAAAACCCAATTATAATGAGTCCATACAGGTTGATTTATGGGAAAATTTGTCATCCATTAGTGGAATTGGAGCGTAAGTCATATTGGGTTGTGAGAAAGATGAATTTGGATCTTGAAAGTAATAAAAAATAAGGAATATTTTAGTTGTAGGAGCTTGAAGAAATTATTAGGGAATATTTTGAAAATTTCATGATTTATAAATAGAGAACAATAGTGGATCATGATTATTCTATCCAATTGAAAGACATCCATCCTGTATACATAGTGTTGTTATTCAACTCAAGACTCAATATGATTCCAAGTAAACTTCATTACTGGTGGAAAGATCCATTTATTATTACCCATGTATATCATTTTGATAATATATAGATTGAAAATAATGGAATACATGATCCATTCATTTTTAATGGACACAGGCTAAAATCATTCCATGGGACTATTCCATCAAATATAGTGGAGGAGATCACACTCCTCCAACCTATTTATCAATAAAATGCACCAAGTCGTACCTCTCCTTTACAAATTTTTTCTTGACGTGATTCATTTTTCAAATCTTATTACATGTTAAATCCATTTTAATGTATTTTGTACACAACATTATTTAAGTATGACATAGGGAACCTTTATAGTTTAATATTTTCTGTTGTTGTTTGTTTTCCGATTTTCAAAAAATCAAATTGCGTGTTTTTCAAAATTTATGTGTTTCTATTTCAAATTTTGTGTGTTTTTGAAACCTTTGAGAATAAATGATTATTATTTACATTTTTGAAACCCATATCCATGAGTGAAACAATTTATTCCATGAAACTAAGGTTAAATGAATTATGAAGATGACTTTGTTTCAAGTTCAAATTTTTTATAATTTCATGAAAAGTACTCTAATTTTTTAATCCCATACCACATATCACTATCTATATCTTTGAAATCAATTTCTTGTGATTCTTATGAACTATTGTTTTTATATTATTTACATTCAACTCACTTATTTAGGGAACAAAATCATGATTGATTTTACCGGATTATGATTTATTCCTATCAAAACTTAAGGGTTTTAGGTACTTGTGTTTTAAATGATTGAGACATTTATTTGGTTTTAAATCAACCTTTTAAATAAAATACTTATTTATAATGTACTTCAATGAAAATTTAATCCTTTATCCCTTAGAATTCATGAACAACATGTTAGTTCAACCACATTAAAAACCAATTTTCCCTATCCAACCTCCTCTTGAAGTGAAATTGCATGATCTATTTGAACTTATGTTTGGGGGAAGTTGACTTTTGTTGTGCTACCACATTTGGGTATACGTTCAATGGAAAATAAAATGTTAACGAGATGATTTCTCTACTAAAATAATTATTTTGTTGAAATCTGTTCCTTTTCTAGAGGTTTCATTATAAAAGAAGTTGTTCCTTTCTGGAGATTCCTTTGGTGAAAGAAATATATTCCTATCTGGAGCTTTGAACAAAAATTATGTTTGATAGTATTGACATTTTTTCTTCTAAAATTATTAATGGTGTGAATGTTCCTTGATTTTTCATGATTATGGAGCTTATTTACTGCTAAGGGGAGTGAGGCGGATACTGTACTTGAGTGAAAATTAGAATCTTGCAATATTTGTTTCAAAAGGGACCAACCCTCCTCATTTGACCTTATAATTTATTTAACAGATTAATCTTGACAATATAAAGCCAAAGAACAATTTGTAACTTCTTTATGATACAAATATCTCTTTGACTCACATTAGGTGGAGATATAAGAATTTATCAAGCCTGTGGTGACCCTTGTATGAGTTTGGATGAGAAAGACATTGCTGAAAAAATTGACATTTTTGTGATGATTTAAAATGAATGTAAGTTAAGTGTTTTGTGAGAATTTGGGGAGAAATGAAGAGGATATATAATGAATGATTTGAAATGAATAACTTGAAATATTGGTTTTTGAGGAGGCAAGATATATTTTGTTTCTTATTGTCAAATTAGTAGATCTCATGGGCTTGTGCTTTGAATTTGCATTGATTCGATTTCTGATGATGACTTGTCTAGGTTTCCAAGTGCTATGTGTGGGGGAATTGATAAAGTTAATATTATTATTATTTTTCAAGTGTGTTTAAATGATTTAATCCTTGAAAATTATTAAATTTGTTGTGATTTTCATTAATTTAGCATTTTTGGTAAACTTTGAGCTTAATTTTGAAAATTGATTAATTCTATAAATTTTACAATTTTATGAATATTTTATATATCTTGCATATATTTTATAATTACAATAAAAAATGGGGGATTAATTTTTTAGGATTTATTTTTTTGTGGGATTCAAATTTTTCTTCTAGGCCCATAACCAATTCTAAATATAATGGCCCAGAAAAATAAATCCAGTGGAGAAATATTTTTGGCATGCAGAATGGATCCCACCTTATTAAATTAAGCACATATTTTTATAGTAACCTTTAAATGATTGATTCTATCTCATTTCTACAGAGGAATCTAAAGGTATAGTTCAAATTAAATTTCATAAATTATTTATCTCATTAAATAATATTTTGAACGAGTCCAAGTGGGGTAGGTGAAATAGTGTTTTGAGGCCAGAATAATTTTAACTCATTATTGCGGGCATGTATTCCTTTACACATATCCAAATTATTTTAATTTTATAGTGTATATAGCCATAATTTGATTTATTTTTATCAAAACTGAAGGGTTTTATGTACTAATGTTTTAAATTTTTGAGACATTTATTTGGTTTTAAATCCCCCTTTTCAATAAAATCCTTTTTTATAATGGACTTATTTTAACATTTAATCCTTGTTACATTAGAATCCATGAAAAACCTATTAGGTTAGCAACATTACAAGACATTATTCCCAATCCAAATTTCTCTTGAAGTGAAATATCATGATCTTGTTGAACTTATGTTTGGGGTAAGCTGTCTTGTGTTATGATACCACATTTGGAGATACTTTGGATGGAAAATAAAACATTGAAGATATGTTTTTTCTCCTAAATAAATCATTTTTTTGAAAATTTTTCCTTTTCTAGAGCTTCCATGATAAAAGAATTTGTTTCTCTCCGGAGCTTCCAATAGAGAGAGAAAGTTGTGCCTATCTGGAGATTTCAGTAAAAATTAGGTTTGAGAAGATTGAAATTTTTGCTGCTGAAATGATGAATGGTGAAACATTTAATTGAGTGTTCATGATGATTGAGATTATTTTATACTAATGAGAGTAAGGATTATACCATACTTGAGTGGAAATTAAAATCATTTAATTTTACTTCAAAAAGTGCCAAACCCTCCTTATTTTGACTCATAAATTCATTAACATCTAAATCATACCAATCGAAAGCCATAGAACAACCATGTAAGTTCCTCATGATAAAAATATATCCTTGGCTCACATCTGGTTGATATTTAGGAATTTATCAATCATATGGTGACCCTTGTATGATTTTGGATGTGAAATAAAATTCTGAAGAAAATTTACATTTATGTGATGAGTGAAAATGAATGTAAGGTAAGTGTTTTGTGTGAATCAGAAAATAAATGAAGAGAAAATATATTGAATGATATGAAATAAAGAACATTAAATAATTTTTTTTCAGGATTAGTAATATACTGTGTTTCCTGTTTTGAAATTGGTAGATCTCATGGGCATGTGTTTTGTATTTGCATTGATTCAATTTTGATGACAACTTTTCCAAAATTCAGTGTATTAAGTGTTGGGGAATTGATAGAGTTAATATTTTCATTATTTTTATGTGTGTTTCAATGATTTAATCCCTACCAATTATTAAATTTGAGGCTATTTTCATTAATTTAGTGTTTTTGGAAAAAGTTTAGCTTAATTGTGAAAGTTGATTAATCTTGTAAATTTAACACTTTTATAGAGCTTATGTATTTTATGAATATATTTTACAATTACAATTCAAATTGGTTGATTATTTTTTTAGTATTTATTTTTTCATGGTAGTCAAATATGTCTTCTTGTCCCATCACCAATTCGAAACACAATGGACGAGAAAAATCAATCAAGTGGAGAAATATTTCTAGCCTGTAGAATTGACCCCACATTATTAAATTAGGCATATCCCATTATACCTACCTTTAAATGAGATGATTCCAGCTGGTTTCTATATAGGACACTAATGGTATGGTTTAAATTAAATTTCATAAATTAAGGAGCTAATTAAGGAATCTTTTGAGCGAGTCGAAGTGGGGTGGATGAAATAGTGTTTGGCTGCCAGAAGAAGTTAAAATCATTATTGTGGGCATATCTTATTTTACACCTGTCCAAATTCTTTTAAATTTTGATGGTATACAGATAGAATTTGATTTATTCCTATTAAAACTTAATGATTTGAGGTACTTGTGTTTTAAATTATTGAGGCATTTATTTTGTTTTAAATCCCCCTATTCAATAAAATCCTTTTTTATAATGACCTTCCTTAAAATTTTAATCCTTATAGGCCTTAAAATCTAGGAACAACCTGTTATGTTAGCCACATTACATCCCAATTTTCCATATCCAAGCTTCTCTTAAAGTGAAATTTCATGATCTAGTTGAACTTAGGTTTGGGGGAATCTATCTTGGTCATGCCACCACATTTGGAGATACTTTGGGTTGAAAATCAAATTTTGAAGAGTTGATTTTTCTAGAAAAAAAATAATTTTGTTGAAATCTATGAATCTTCTAGATATTTCATGATAAAATAATTTGTTCCTTTCTAAAACATCCAATGGAGAAAGAATGTTATGCATATCTGGAGCTTTCAAGAAAAATTGTGTTTTTGAAGATTGACATTTTTGAACCTAAAATGATGAATAGTTTGAAATTTCCTTCATTTTTTATGATTACGTAGCTTATTTGTTTCTAAGGGGAGTGAGCAGGATACCATACTTGAGTGAAAATTAGAATCTTTCATTTTTTCTTAAGAAAGAGCCAAACCCTCCTCATCGGGCCTCAAAATTTCTCTAACATATAAATCCTACCAACCAAAATACAAAGAAAACCCTAGATATTCCTCATGATAAGGATATGTCCTAGACTCACATAGGTTGGAGATGTATTAATTTTTCAAGCCTATGGTAACCCTTTTATGTGTTTTGATGATAAATAAATTGTTGAAAAAATTGGCATTTATGCGATTAGTGAAAATGAATGTTAGGAAACTATTTTGTGTGAATGGGAGGAGAAATGAAGAGGAAATATATTGACTTATATGAAATTAATAACTTGAAATATTTGTTTTTTAAGAGGCATGATATATTTTGTTTCTTGTTTTTAAATTGGTAGATCACACGGGCATGTGTTTTGAATTTTCATTGATTCAATTTTGATGTTGACTTGTCTAGGAGTCTAAGTGCTATGTGTGGGGGAATTGATATAGTTAATATTTTAATTATTTTTTGTGTGTTTTTCAATTATTTAATTCCTTCCAATTATTAAATTTGAGTTGATTTTCATTAATTTAGCATTTTTGGTAAATTTTGGGCTTAATTCTAAAAATTTCTTAATTCTATAAATTTAACATTTTTATGGATCTTCTATATTTAATGGATATATTTTATAATTATGATCCAAATTGAAAGATTATTTTTTTAGGAATTATTTTTTTGTGGCCTTATACTTTTACTTCTAGGTCCATGACCAATTCGAAACACAATGTCTTATAAAAATCAATCAAGTGGAGAAATATTTGTAGCCTATAGAATGTACCCCACCTTATTAAATTAGTAATATATCCTTATAACAAACCTTAAAGGATCTTATTCTAGTTGGTTTCTATATATAACTCTACAGTGTGAGGGGGTAGTTTAAACTAAATTTTAAAAATTAATGATTTCATAAAGGCATCTTTTGAGTGAGTCCAAGTGGAGTGGGTGAAACATTGTTTTGTGTCTAGAAGAAGTAAAACTAATTATTGACAGCATATACTCCTTTTAATCAGTCCAAATTCTTTGTAATTTTGAAGGTCAATAAACAAATTCATTAGAAACATCTTTTAATAATATACCTTTTGAATTTTTTGACGTCTGGTGGGAAGAAAAGAAACAAAATTTCTGTAGACTGATTCTGAAGGAGAAAAATTTATTTTCTTTATTTTCTATCTTTTATTATTCTTAGTTTTGTAATTAATTATTCTTTCCCCTAATTAAAAAATAACCTTACCATGCTGGGGTAAACTTATATGTAATTTTGGAAGGATTTTTTCCCTTTTTTAATTCATGAGTTCTCTCACTTAATGTTTTAAGATCCTTTTATCTCTTCCACGAAATCACATTCAATTTCTTATAACAATTTTTATGATCATGAATGATTGTTTTTTAGTTTATATTATATATTATTATTAACTTGGGTCAATTATCAATATGTCACTCTACTAGGTATGTTTGATATACGATGGAATAAACCAAATCCTAGTGGTTAAGTACTCAGTGATTACCGGTATGCGTGTGGGGAGTAGTGAACATTCTTGATTATATGGGATAAAAACCCTATTGGGAATTGCCTATGTCGATTGAGGGTGTCCACTTAAAATCTATCACACATTTTCAGGAGATTATACCAATATGACATTTTAGTGTGGTTTCTTCTCACCATTTTTAATTTACCAATGGAGTGAAAAGAAGAGTTTTGTGGATTCTCACTTTTATGCGCTTGATAGAAGAGAATTGGATTTGGTGAACTATGATAGAATTAAAATTGTAGAACCAAACATAACATACTCACCATATCATATAATAGTTTTAAATCACTTGTTTTGTCAACTTGATCTTAATACCTTTCTTAATTATTTTCCTTTGTTTAGTTTATTTCTTGTATTTTCAAAATCAAAAAATTTCAAAAAAACCTCACTGATTTCTCTAATTTTAAGGAGAAAACATAATTTTTGTGTGGTCCTATATGGAAACAACATAGGTTAATTTCTATAATACATTTTAACTTAGTAAATAATTGTATTTTCTATACCACATAGTAGGAATGTGTCAAAACTTGGCGTCGTTGCGAGGGAGGTAGTGTAAACATTTGTTTTTATCATATATTGTGTGACTAGTAGTAAAAACCCAGACCCTTCACTATAGATATGGAAATTGAAATACCCTTTTAGAATAGAAATATAAACATTAATTTTAAATGTGAATTTTAGGAAATTTATCTTGAAGACTCCAATGAAACTTCAAGTGTTTGCTCTAATCTTATCATCATTACTGGAAATCAAAAACAAACACTTAGATACCTCGATGCACCAAAATTCCTTAATCAAAAAAATCAACTTGTTATTCCATTGTTACAGAATTATTTTTGAGATGAAACCTAAAATTATTCTATTACACCCAAAATTTAATGGTTTGGCAGGTGATGGCCCAAACAATCTAATTAAAGAGTTCATGCATGTGTGCTCTACTTTCAGTCCCTGAAGAGTAGTTGAGGTGCAGGTAAACTGGAAGGAATTCCCATTTTCATTGGGAGGAGTTTTCAAATAATGGTTTTATGTCCTAAAACATAGATATGTAATTTATTATAATTAATTGGTAATAAGATTCATGAAAATATTCTTTCCCACCTCTAGAAGCACTGCCATCAGAAAGGAAATCTATGCCACTAGACAATCAACTAGGGAAACTCTTTAAGAGTGTTGGGAATGATTTAAAAAGCATTGTGTTGGCTTCCCACATCATGTAATTGAAGGCCATGAATTTATTTTCCTACTTTATGAAGGAATAATTGAAAATTATAGAAACCTTATGGATGCATCATCTTGAGGCTCAATGATTGTCAAGTCACCAGAAGAAGCCAAGGAATTGATTGAGAAAATTTCTCAGAACTCATAATTTTTTTGAAAAAGAGGTACTGGAATAAGAGTTATTCATGAGGTAAGAACTTCTCATCCATTACCATTATTAGAAACTATAATTGAAAAGATAACTAGTTTTGTAAGATATATTTCCTTGAAACAAGTGGGTGACCAAATAGAACCGGCTAAGTTATGTGGTTTATGTTCATCACCTGATCATTTCACTAACTAGTGTGCCCAAATACAAGGAATGGAAAGTTTCAAATAATCCGTTAAGACGAGGTATTTTCAACAAAATCATGGATGGAGAGATCTTAATCAAGTCTAATATGAATTTGGAAATTAGCAGAATCAAGCTAGACCCCGTACCTATATAAGTCCCAAAACCAACCCCCTTTCTAGAATCAATTCCAGAACCCAATACAATTTCAATAGAATAAATATTATAACCTACATCCTTACTAATAAACACCCTCTTCCCAAATACCCTATTAGCATACATCCACCAGTGCACAACCTCCAATTCAAAACCAATAGAAAAAATATGAGTTTGAGGGGCTAAAAGATAGAGTTAAATATTTGTACAACAAATTTGAATGTGTCATGGACTTACTAACCAAAAACCCATGAAAACTCAAATCCAAAACAATCCCAAACCCAAAAAAGAATGTAATAATAGTAACAAAAATAATTTTAAAAGAACTCCCACCACCACCATCCCATAAACCTGAAACAATACCACTTGAATTAAGGGAGAATGAATTTTTAAATTCGGAAACTTTTGTGAAAATGCACCATGAATAAGATAACAAATAGAAGGAGGAAAAGGATATTCCAAGGAATAGGATAGAAGAAACAAAATTTAAAAGGGCATGTAAATAATAATGACTTACCACACCATTTACATCCAGGATGATTGAATCAAAGAGGTTAAAGGTAAAAGCGCTTCAAAAAGAAATTCCGAACATCATCCAAAAAATGGAAATCAATATAACCCTTCTTGAAGCACTCAAAAAAATTTACTAAGTATGATAAATTTCTGAAGGATATTTGCACAAAGAATAGAAGACTTCAAGGGAATGAGAGGATCATATTAAGAAGTAATGTCTCAGCCCTTATCACACCACAGTTTTCAACCAAATGTTAAGATCTAGGGATATTTTACATTCAATGCAACATGATTTATTTAAATTTATATAATTATTTGTGTGATATAGATGATTCCATTAATGTATTGATTCACTTAGTATACACTTATTCACATATGGGAGACTTGAATCCCACAAGATTGGTGGTCCATCTTGCAAACATATCCATAGTTTTCCCAACAAAAGTTTTGGAGGATGTCGTTGTGAAATTCCAAGATCTCTTATTCTCAGTTGAATTCTATGTGCTAAATATGGAATATGATAGGATCCCATAACAATCACCCATAAATTTGGGGATACCTTTCTTAAATATGGAAATAACAGTCCTAAATGTCCATGAAGAGACCCTCACCATGGAGTTTGGAGATTACACTATCCAATTTAATTTTTTTAATCCACGATGCACCCTTCAGATGATCACAACATTTTTTCACTCTCCCATGAAATTGGTACTAAACCCTTTGATGAATCTGGTGTGTGCCATGAATTATTATCTTTAGGAGAGACATCATCCATGGAAAATAACATTAAATAGGTAGATTCCCAAAATGATAGAGATTTTGATTTTATGTGTGAGGAAGAGGTAAAATATAATTTCATTGATGATTTGTTAAATGATGAAGAAGATGATATGATTTCATGTGTGCAAGATCTCTAAACAATGGAAGTAGAAAACCTCCAATGAATTTATCACTAGAACAACCCTATATATTGGAGTTAAAACCACCCCCACTGATCTAAAATATGTTTACCTTTTAAAGGGAGATAAATTACCAGTAATAATTGCTAATAATTTATCTTAAACCAAAGAACAATCTTTTATTGAGATTTTGAGAGATAATTTTCATGAAATTTGTTGGAGCTTAGGTGATATCCCATGAATCAACCCAAAAATATGCTCATATAGGATTATTCTTGAGGGAGATTCAAAACATATCACAGAACACCAAAAGTGGTTGAACCCCACCCTAATAAAGGTTGTGAAGAAAGAGATTGAGAAGCTCTTGGATGATAGGATCATCTATCCCATCTCAGATTCACAATATATTATCTCTGTCTATGTAGTTCAAACAAAACTATCATAACCATTGTGAGGAATAATAATAATGAATCAATCCTTATGAGAATTCAGAATAGTTATAGAGTGTGCATATAATTCAATAATTTGAATTAGGTCACTCAAAAATATCATTTACCCATCACCTTCATTGACCAAATGTAATATATATTATTATAGATAACTCATTATTGATTTTTTATGGATTTTCAGGTTATTTCCAGGTACCTATTCTCCCTGAGGAGTAAGAGAATACTACCTTTACTTGTCCTTTCATCACTTTTTCATACAAAGTATACCATTTGAATCTTTAAAAACTCTAGGTACATTTCATAGGTGTATGGTGAGTATTTTTTCTGATCACATTGAAGATTTATTAGAGGTTTTATGGGATGATTTCAATGTTTTGGGAAATTATTTTGAGCATTGTATGAAAAATATAGAAAAAGTTTTGAAAACATGCATGGAAAAGAATATTGTTTTGAATTTTTAAATGTTTCATTTCATTATTAAGAGAGGAATTTTACTTACGAATTTAATTTTTAAAAAGGGCATAGAAGTTGATAAATCAAAAATCTAAGTGATACATTCTTTTCCTTACCTAACTTGTGTGAAGCATGTCAGATAATTTTTAGGACCTAGAGGATTTTATAAGAGTTTTATCAAAGATTTCAATAATATTTTTATCCCTATACCTAGATTACCTTTGAAATATAATTATTTTTATTTCATTGGTGCTTGTAGGTAATCCTTTTATGAGTTGAAGAGGATATTGACTACACCACCAGTAATGTAGCAACTAAATTGGGAAGAACCATTCAAGCTACTTTGTGATGCTTCATACCAAGAAGTTGGAGCAATCCTTTCTCATAAAATTGGGAGTGGGCCACAAGTGATTACTTATGCCTTAATAACCTATGATACTACAAAATTAAACTATAAAACAACAAAAAATAGTTTTTACCAGTTTTTTTTCTTTTGAAATAATTAGATCATATCTACTTGGAACAAAAGTCACTGTGTTTTTTGATCATGCCTCTTTTCGGTACTTGATGAAGAAGGAAAAAAGCTAAATCGATGTTAGTGAGATGAATGTTACTACCACAAGAGTTCAACATAGAATTTAAAGATAATAATGGATCTGAGAACCAAGTGGCTGATCACTTAAGTAGACTAACCAACAGCACTGAAGCTAAAATTCCTAACAGAGAACCACTTAATTACCACCTTCCAAGAGAGCAGTTGTAGTTGATTGATGGAGAAGTAATTTGGTATTATTATATGGTAAATTATTTGTTAACATATCAGGTACCAACTCATTTAAATTCTCACCAAATTCACAAACTAAAAGATGAATCAAGATATTTAATCATGGAATATCCATTTCATTGGATGGTTTACAATGACCAAGTGATAAGAAGACCTTTACCTAAAATTGAAATTGATTATATGTTTATGTTTTGTCACACATTAGCTATTAGAGGAAACTTTGGACCTCAAAGGATAGCAATGAAGGTTTTAGAATATGGAATTTATTATCCCACCCTTTTTAATGATGCTCATGAATATTGAAAAAGGTGTGAAAAATGTCAGTTTTTTGGAAACATTTCAAAGAGAAAAAAATAACCCAACTACCACTTAATTTTTGTTAGATATTTAAAGAATGGGGAATATATTTAATGGGACCTTTAATAATGTCATTTGGAAATTATTATATCTTTCTTTTAGTTGATTATGTTACCAAACGGGTGGAAGAAAAATCCACCCGGAATGACGATTCTAAATTTGATTGTGATTTTTTTAGGGCTAACTTATTTTGTACCTTTGGAGTTCCCATAACCATAACCAGCGATCAAGGGAATCACTTTTATAATACGAGGATGAAGGATTTTCTGAAGAAGTATGGGGTGCATGATAAAACAATAACTCCATATCATCAACAGACCAATGGGAAAGATAAAGTATCCAATAGGGAAATCAGAGGATTTTTGGAAAAGACTGTTAATTCAAATAGGAAAGATTGGACAGAAAGGTTGGAAGATGAATTACGAGATTACATTATATCCTACAAAACCCCAATTTTAATGAGTCCATATAGGTTTATTTATAGGAAAATTTGTCATCTTCCAGTGGAATTAGAGTATAAGGCATATTGGGATATAGGAAATGTGAATTTGTATCTTAAAACTGCTATAAAAGAGAGAAAATGTTAGTTTTAGAAGCTGGAAGAAATTAGAAGGGACGCTTTTGAAAATTCCAGGATTTACAAATAGAGAACAAGTGTGTCTCATGATAATATAATCTAATCTAAAGACTTCTATCTTAGAGATATAGTGTTGTTATTCAACTCAAGACTCAATCTGATGCTATGTAAGCTACATTTTAGGAGGGAATGTCCATATACAGTTACTCATGTATATACTTTTAGTGTTGTTCATATTATGAAGGATGGAGTGCATGATCTATTTCCTATTAATGGACATTGGCTGAATTAATTATATTGAACCATTCCATTATATATAGTGGAGGAGATCACACTCCTCCAACCAGTTAATCAATAAAAATCCACCACATCGTACCTCTTATTTACACTTTCTTGATTTCATTGATTCATTTTTCAAATCCTATTACATGTTAAATCCATTTTAATTCACTGTATAAACAATATAATTTAAGTGTGTGGGAAGTGACCTTTAATGATTAGGATTTTTTGTTTTTTTTTCTTATTTTCAAAAAAAAAAGTTATTTTTTTAAAATTTTGCGTGTTTTTGAAAATTTTGAGAAGAAATGATTGCCTTTTAAATTTTTGAAACTCATATCCCTGAGAGGAAAAAATTTGTTCCATGAAAATCAATATAAATGAATACTGAAAATGAATTTGTTTCAAGTTCAAATATTTGGAAATATCATGGAAGTACTATGATTTTTAGATCCCATGCCACATATCACTATATATATCTTTGAAATCAATTTCTTGAGAGGCTTCTAAACCGTTGTTTTCATATTCTTTACATTCACATCACTTCTTGAGATAACCAAATCATGATTTTTTTAACTAGAATTTCATTATTTTCCTATCAAAATTTAAGGGTTTCTGGTAGTTTTGTTTTAAATGATTGAAGCATTTATTTGGGTTTAATGACCTATTTTCAGTAAAATCCTTTTTTATAATGTCCTTACATGAACATTTAATCCTTGTATCCCTTATAAATCATGAACAACTTGTTAGTTTAGACACATTACAAGCCAATTTTACCTATCAAACCTCCTCTTAAATTGAAATTTCATGATCAAGTTGAACTTAAGTTGGGAGGAAACTATCATGTGTTGTGATACCATATATAGAGATACTTTAGGTAGAAAATAAATTTTTTAAGAGATATTTTTTCTACTAAAAGTTTTTTTTATTGAAATATTTTCCCTCTCTAGAGCTTTCATGATAAAAGAAGCTATTCCATTTTGGAGCTTCCAATGGAGAAATAAATATGTTCCTATCTTGAGCTTTCAAAAAATATTATGTTTGAGAAGATTGAATTTTTTGTTACTAAAATGATGAATGGTGTAAAAGTTATTTGATTTTTCATGATGATGGATCTTATTTTCTACTAAGGAGACTAAAGAGAATACTGTACTTGATTGAAAATTAGAATCTTTAAATTTTCATTCAAAAATATCCAAATGCTCCTCATTTGTCCTCAATATTTATTTAACATATAAATACTACCAAACTAAAGATACCGAACATCCTTGTAAAGTCCCATAGATAAACATGACCTTGACTCACTTTGGGTGGAGATTTAGGAATTTATCAAGAAATGGTGAACCTTTTATGAGTTTGAATGGGAAAGAAATTTCTAAAAAAAATCGACATTTATGTGGTTAGTGAAAATGTATGTTAGGAAAGTGTCTTGTGTGCATGTGAGGAGAAATGAATAGGAAATATATTGAATCATCTGAAATTAAGAACTAGAAATAATGGTTTTTTAGGAGTCATGATATATTTTGTTTCTTATTTTCAAATTGGTAGATCTTAGGGGCATGTGTTTTGAATTTTCATTGATTTAATTTTGAGGCTAACCTTCCCATGAGTCAAAGTGCTATGTGTTGGGTGATTGATAGAGTTAATATTTTCATTATTTTTCATGTGTTTTTTAATGATTTAATCCCTTCCAATTATTAAATTTGAAGTTATTTTCATTAATTTAGTGTTTTTGGTAAATTTTGAGCTGAAATATGAAAGTTGATTAATTATGTAGATTTAATATTTTTTAGAGCTTCTTTATTTCATACATATATTTTAAAATTATGATCCAAATTGGGTAATTATATTTTTTTGGATTTTCTTGTTCATGGGATTCAAATTTGTCTTCTAGTCTCATAACCAATTTAAAAGAAAATGGCCCAAAAAAAATCAATCCTGTAAAGGAATATTTATGGCTTACAGAATGGAGCCCACATTATTAAATTAGTCAGATATCTCTATATCAAACTATATATGATATGATTACAACTGGTTTTCATTGAGGAATCTTAAGAGACAGTTCAAATTAAAATTCATAAATTAAGGATCTCATTAAGACATTTTTTAAGTGAGTCCAAGTATGGTTGGTGAAAGAGTTTTTGGAGGCCAGAAGAAGTTAAACTCATTATAGCATCCATGACATCCTTTACATATTTCCAAATTATTTTCAATTTGGAGGTTTGGTATCCATAATTTGATTCATTCCTATCAAAACGTAAGGATTTTAGGTACTTGTGTGTTAAATGATTAAGGAATTTATTTGGGTTAAAAGACCCGTTATCCATAAAATAATTTTTTATAATGGCCTTCCTTGAACCATTAATCCTTTTAGTCCTTAGAATCAATGAATAACCTGTTAGGTTAGCCACATTACCATACACTTTTCTATATCCAACCTTCTCTAGAAGTTAAATTGCATGATCTAGTTGAAATTAAGTTTAGGGGAAGTTGTCTTGTGTTGTGATATCACATTTGGAGATAATTTGGGTGGAAAATAAAAATTTGAAGCGATGATTTATTTTGTTGAATTTTGTGCCTTTTTTGGAGTTTTCATGATAAAAGAATCTATTCCTTTCTTGAGATTCTAATAGAGAAAGAAAGATGTGCCTATCTGAAGCTTTCAAGAATAATAATGTTTGAGAGGATTGACATTTTTTATGATGAAATGATGAATGATGTATAATTTTCTTGTTTTTTCATGATTATGGGGCTTATTATCTTCTAAGAGGAGTGAGTAGGATTACATACTTGAATGAAAATTTGAATCTCCCAATTTTACATCAAAAGGAGCCAAACCCTCCTCATTCGGACATAGAATTTATTTAACATCTAAATCCTATCAACCAAAAGTGACATAACAACCTTTTAATGTACTCAGGATAAACATATTTATTTAACTCACATAAAGTTTAGATTCATGAATTTATCAAGACTATGAAGACCTTTGTATGAGTCTGGATGAGAAATACATTGCTGAAAAAAATGATATTTATGTGATGAGTGAAAATTAATGTTAGCTAAGTGTTTTATGTGAATTTAAGGAGAAATGAATAGAAAATATATTGAATGATATGAAATTAAGAACATGAAATAATTTTTTTCTAGGAGGAATGATATATTTTGTTTCTTGTATTCAAATTAGTAGATCTCATGGGTAAGTGTTTTGAATTTTCATTTATTCCATTTTTATACAGACTTGTTCAGGGGTCCAAGTGAAAAGTGTGTGGAAATTTATAGAGTTAATATTTTCATTACATTTCATGTGTCTTTAAATGTTTTAATCCCTTAAAATTATTAAATTTGATGCTATTTTCATTGATTTAGTGTTTTTGGTAAATGTAGATCTTAATTGTGAAAATTTCTTAATTCTAAAAATTTAACAGTTTTATCGAGATTCTATATTTCATTCATATATTTAACAATTATGATCCAAATTGGGGATTCTTTTATAGGATTTATATGTTCATGGGTTTCAAATTTCTCTTCTAGTCCCATAACCAATTTGAAATACAATGACCTAGTAAAATCAATCAAGTGGAGAAATATTTTTAGACTACAAAATAGAACCCACCTTATTAAATAAGGCATATCTTATTATACCAATATTTTAATGATCTAATTCTAGATGTTTTCTAAATTGAACTCTAAATTTATAGTTCAAATAAAATTTTTTAAATTAAGGATCGTTTTAGGATATCTTTTGATCTGGTCCTAGTGGAGTGGATGAAACAATTTTTAGAGGATAGAAGAAGTTAAACTCAGTATTGTGAATATATATTTACTTAAAAATCACAAAATTATTTTAAATTTTTACGGTCGATATCCAAATTCATGAAAAACATCTCTTAATAAGAGACCTATATGAGTTTCAGTTTTCTATTGGGAAGATAAGTAGCAAACTTTTGGAAGACAGATTCTGGAGGAGAAAAAGTTTTGTTTTTTGTTTTCTATCTTTTATTCTTTTTAGTTTGGTAATGAATTATTCTTCCACGTTATTCAAAAATACCCATACCACAGTGACATAAACATCTATGTGATTAGGTAAAGATATTTGTTCCCTTATGTAATTATTTATTTCTTGTACTTAATGTTTTAAGATCCTTTTCTCTCTTCTATGAAATCAGTTTTAATTTCTTATAATAGTTTTAATTATCATTTTATATTGTATTATATTTTATATTATATTGTTTTTATTTCTTGGGTAAATGATTAATATCTCCCTCCACTAGGTTATAGTTTTTATTTGATGTAATAGACCAAATATTAGTGTTGTAGTACTTGGTGATCGTGGGCACATGTGTGAGTAGTAGTGAACATTCTTGATTGTTTGGGATAAAAAAACCTGATTGGCAATTTCCTAAGTAAATTGGGGGTATTTTCTATAACTCTATTGCTCATTTGAAGGAGAGTTTACCAATATAATATTTTATTAAGGTTTATTCTCACCATTATTATTTGACCAAGGGAGTGAGAAGAAGAGATTGGGGATTCACACTTTTATCGACTTAGCAGAAGAGAATTGGATAAGTTGAACTATGATAGAATTAAAATTAGAGTAACAAACCTGAAATAATACCCATATCATATAATAGTTTTAAATCACTTGTGTTATCAAATTTATATTAACATTATTCTTAACTATTCTCCTTTGTTTAGTTTCTTTCCTATATTTTCAAAATCAAACAATTTGAAAAA
The DNA here is from genome assembly GCA_963277665.1 of Viscum album. Classification (NCBI taxonomy): domain Eukaryota; kingdom Viridiplantae; phylum Streptophyta; class Magnoliopsida; order Santalales; family Viscaceae; genus Viscum; species Viscum album. The sequence continues at coordinate 1,565,052,473 of OY728150.1, forward strand.
CAACCTCACTTGTTTCTCTAATTTTATGACGACAACTTAATTTTTGTGTTCAACTATTTGGAGAAAACCTAGGTTAATTACTATAATATATTTTAACTTAGTAAATAATTGTTTTTACAGTCCCCATGATAGGAACATGTCATATATATAATATAGTAATGTAGAAAAAGGGGTAAACCACTCCCACTTCCCCACAAGTTTGTTGTTTTTCCCCAACAGAGCATGTTTTGATCAATCTCTCTCTAAAATAAGTTAGAAAATAGACACTTGGGATAAGTATCAAAAAATAAAAATTAGTAATTAAATTATCACATCATCCCATATTGAACCATTATACAGTAACTAGGTAGTTTTCTAGATCTACCACATCCCATAAGATGTGCATTTTACATCAGGTATTATACCTCAAGCCATCACATCACGTACACCAAGTAAGGTACATGAAGACATCACAACCTATACACATAATTCCTAAAATAATCCATTTTAATACTATATCTAAGATACATTTGTTTAAAATGACTTCAAGACATCACATCTCTCTATACATATACAGGGGAAAACTAACCATCATGCATACCAGCACATAATACTACCAGGAGACGAGAGTAGGGAGAGAGGTGGTAGTAAACCATCCATCCTCCCACTAAAATATTATGTAAAACACTGACCCTAGAGTCCACTGGGTATTAGTCATCCTAAAAAACTTGGGCGGCGCAGCGTATGAAATTTTAGAATATACAGGATATAATATAGTAGAGAACAAAACTATGGGAATAACATTGTATTATACTCAACTATAGCTAACGACAATCAGTCTCCTGACTACGACTACTAAGACAAGATATCCTATATAAAAACAAGCATTTAAAGAGGTTCATTAATTAACTCTTTCATTTTTATCTTTTACTTTATGTAATTTTATTCATTAAGCACTAATTAACCATCAACAATATTATTCCTAAAATCCAAGTCCATTCCCTCTAATCATAATCCAAGCTATGTCCCCAGATCTTCAAGAGTGACATATCAGTTGTATTTCAACAACACCAACCCAATGGGTTAAGTCATTTATCAGAAATTATTAACATCATTCCGTAATCAATTTAATTTTGGAAAATATCCTAAAGTGCCATCAATAGATGCAACCAAACACATATAGCTATCTCAAGTAGCATGGAAAGGAATATAGATTAGCAAGAAAACTGACCATTGGATATTAAATATATTAATACCAAGAAATCATCTAGTTTTATTGCATTGATGGGTAATTAAATCTTCAACCTATTCCATCATCAGTGGTTCTATCCCCAACACCCTCATACATATCTTGATTCATGTCCCCATCATATGAATTAACTACTACAATATCATATGGTCCTCCTCTCCCCATATCAAATAATCCATACCATGCTTAGTTATCCTAGGATCATATCATGTAGTAAGGCTCACATTTAGAGAACATCACAAGGAATCCAGAAAACAAGAACAATATATAGTAAAATATAGGCCCTAAAATCAAGGAATTCAGCCATCATATACTATTGAGCTCTCATGGATACCAACATAAGGAATTAGTCCATTATAAGAAAAATATCACTCCAAGATTTGAAGATTTATCTTTTTAAAATAAATCATTTTTATTCTACACCAAATCAACTCATTCATTATTAATAGGTTCCAACTACAGGAAACCAAAGTCATCAAGCTATAATAAGCTATCTAATTTTTAACATGATCATAGAATTAATTCCAGTTTCAAAAAACATAGATAATTATAATTCACATTTATTATGATTTTTATTATCATCAAGAGAAAAATCATTATCATAGTATAAAACATCAATAATATTTAGATTATTTACCCAATTATTATTTAATCTAATTCATTATTATTATATTAGTTTTATTTCATTTAAAAGATCCAAACCATGCTAAAATTTCCATTGAATTTAAATAAATTTAAAAGCGATAAATCCCCTACCTCTAATGTGTCAATGTTATTCACACGTGAATAGATCAATATTTCAGATCCCAATCACCTATCCCACAAAATGACTACATCGCTCAATGTATTATATTCCACAATAACTAAAATACTATATATGAACATAAATAGAAACCAACATTGCATGGAACCAAAATTGAGGGAGGAACCAAACTAAAAAAATATAAAAGAATAGGAATAATGTACATTGGATCACCATAGTTCAAAGATAGAAGGATATGATTGATCCCATTAAAGGGATCCTAATAACCGTAGAAACCCCTCACTAGATTCTTGGTGCTTGGGAGAATGTGTAGGTTTTGGAGAAGTTAAGAGGCACAGAACGTTACAAAATGAACAACCCATGGGTCATTTGTAGTGTAAATAATTAATTTACATCATAAATGTATTTAATTTTACGTTTCATTGAAAATAGGTCACCTCAATCATTTTGAATCATAACCGAATTATGTCATATAATCATGGTTAATGAAATAAATTCCATGGTATGTATAACACAAGCTTTAACCCACTTATGATGTAAACCCCAATTATTTCATAAACACATACTTACGTAGTATGTTATCCTAGATTTTAGATTTTAGTAGCAAGAAACATCAAAAACCCCATTCAGACTCCTTTTAGAAGCAAGGGATTTGGAAATAGGAAAATGGTGGGAATACATAGATTTGGGTCCTCACATCAGATACCTCCCAAATCATTTTCTTCCTTGACAATAAAAAACCAAACTAAAGAAGAAGCAAAAGGGTTAACTAAATATATGACCAACAAGATACCTCTTAAGAATCTCTCAATCACAAGAGCTCAATAACCTCATCAGAGGAATAAATCAAAAAACCACACAACCTTTAATACTATCTCTTAAACAATATCCTATGGGAGATACCTTCCAAACAAGAGAAAGGCCACAATAACAACAAAGAAAACCACCACATAAACCAGAAACATTTTAACTTCAACTAAAAAAGTTACAATAAGAGAAGTGATAAAAACAACTCTAGTTAATGGGTGTGTATTTTCAAATCAAGTTGTTAGGTACTCTCATACATGCTACAATGCCACAATAGGACACAAACTAATGTAATAACATTCCTACACAACACCTTCTCCTAGTGGTCTTGAATATCCACAGGCTACTCCTCAAATCTCGTGTTATCATCAACATTGATGTCATCTTAATCGATGATATGGGAGTCATCATGAAGTTAATAATGGAGCTAAAACAGATGGAAAATATTATGTATCCAAATAATCTCTGAGGGAAGTGATCTATGATATTCCATAGCTCCAACATGAGCCAACCCCTCCAAAGGCCCAACAAATGAGGGTGAGATCTTACACTTACAATTGAACGTTCTATTACCTTGATGGGAAGTGACCTTCAGGAACACGTCATCTCCAACATAGAATTATGAAGGTCTCTTTGTTTGATTCGAATAGGATTTCTGATGATCCTTGTCTACTTACATCCTCTTATGTATCACTTGAACCATCTCTATCATGTTCTTTACTAGATTTGTCCTTGGAATTACTAACTCTCCGACCCTTGTACAACACAGTGGAGAATAGAAATGTTAGATAGATAAAAGTTCAAATTGTTCCATACCACTGATTTAGTGAAAACTATTATTGTAATAAAACTCAAAAAATGTAGTTTTCACATAAATGAACCTACAAATTCCAATACACAGGAATACAACATGTATTCAAGATTTTGGATAGTCTGATCCACTTGACCATCTATCCAGGGATAAAAATACGTGCCGAGGCATAACTGAGAGACACGATTATTTCAGAGACCTATCCACAACATGTATGTAAAATTAGTACCTCAATTAAGGATGATCATACTTTGGATTCAATGGAGTATCAAAGCATTCTTCTAGATACATCCTCAATAAAATATCCACTGATCTTGACTATATGATCATTATAAACATGGATGTTTCTATTAAACAATACCCCATCACCCATATAAAATAGTAACATCTCTGATATCGAGGTAAATTGGTAATGAAGACCATTAAGTTGTCCTACCACTTCCATTGGGGAACATTTAATGTCTATAGAAAATCACCAAGAACATAGTGATCATTCTTCACCTTCTAGAAAACCAAATATCGAGGCACAAACTCTTGAACTATATGCTTTAAAAAGGCCATCAAAATTGACCTCTCAGATCTTGGTACATCATCATCACATTAGGATATATCTCCATGGGTGAGCTATGGAACTCAAATAGAACTATCTCAAAAATCATAAAAGGGATAAAAATCCTCCCTTAATTTTTTTGGTGTTTCCCATCCTTAAGAAAACTATAAAAGGAATTGAAAAAGAAAACAACGTCTCTCTAAAACTCCACTTCAGAATCCCCTAGCTAGGACTCCACCACCTGGTAAACTAAAGAAGAGTGTACTATCATTTTGAAAATAAAACATCTACATTTAACCTCTCCCATATCCAGATGCATCCTTGGAATCTCATCCATCACCCTCTATGAATTTCCAGATTCACGCATGGCATCACTATTTGACTTATTTCTCAATGCATTAACTAAAAAATTTCCATTTCTTGCTGCTTATGAAATATAAAAAACTTAATACTGAAATAATTCTATCCACCATCAATGTCATAAGTTTAATTAATTCTTGGAGAAGAAATATCTTAGAATATTATGATTAGTAAAAACCCCAAACAAACTTATCGATGATATAATGTTTCCACAACTACAAGGAAAAACACAACTTCCACCAACTCAAGATCATGGGTGGAATATTTATATTCATGTGGACATAACTGAAAAGAACTATAGTAAACAACCAATATCTACAACATTAGAACACATCCCAACCCAAGACACAAATCACAACAAAAAACCCCAAACTAAACTCCCTCTATTGGAAGAAAAGGAATTGGGGAACTAGAAATCTTCTCATTGAGGTACTAAAAATATTCCTCACACTGGTTAGAATATAAGAATGCCCAATATTTTTGGTTCAATGTTTTAATTAGTGTCTCAAACTAAGATAAATGTTTTATGATCCTCATGTAATGTAATGTAAGACCAAGGAAAATTCTTACCTTTGGAACACTCTTGGGGGAGGCCCAAGAAAAAACTACCTCTTTCTTCAATGTGTCCACAACTAATCCTTGTGGGGACATGAAATTACCCAATAAAAAAACACCATGATCACCAAAATCACACATAAATGAATTCCCAAATAGATAATGATTATTAACTACCGATATATAACACAGTTTCTCTACATGATTCTCCTCAAACATAGAGTTCACAATAATTTCATTGATTAAAACCACCATGAACTTATCCAGGAACATCTTGACCACTGTATTCATCAAACCCATAAACATGGATGGATCATCCATTACAACAAATGAAATCACAATAAAATCATAATCCCCCTGAAAAAAGGAATGTATTCTTCAGAATATCCACATACTTCACACATATTTAATGATATCCTATCCTCAAATTAATTTTCCAGAAACAACTTAATTCTTATATCTAATAAAATAAATCATCGATCCATGGAAGATGATAACACTTATGTAGTATCACTTATTTCAATAGATGATAATCGATAAAAATCCACAAACATCCATCATCCTTATTTATGAACAAAATTGGTGCACCCCTAGGAGACACACTGAGTTGAATAAAACCTTGCTAAAATATATCATCAAGATGTACTCACAGTTCCCACAACTTATAAGGTTCCATCCTATACTGCGACATTGAGATAAGAGAAATTCCTAGGTATAGTTCTATCCCAAACTTTCTCTCTTATAAATTGGGTAATGCTACAACCTATACTAGAAATACATTCGGTAACTCTTCCACAACCATGGGAGACACATTTGGATGAACCTCTGACAAACATAGCATCAACTCGGCCATCAAGGATGACAAGATAATAACAAGAATATGAACCATACGAGGTTCAAACTCACCAAATAATACTACAAGATATCCATCATCATAAAAAAAATAAAAACTTTCACATAATGAAATACACAATAGTCTACACTGAATATAACTAATCTATGTCAAGGATGATTTCATATGATTATATCTTTAAACATTGGAAGTTTTCTAAAGAGTGATGCTATCCCAACACTAGATCATAGTCTCTACGTACTTTATATTGGTAATTTCAATCTCCAACTAGAATAGTCAATGATAAGGTCACTAGAAGCCTCTCTACATCAAGTCCCAAAGCATGGACAAGGTTAGGGGATATAAGTAGTGCATCTCCCAAGAATCAAACGAATCATGCACCCATGCATCAAAAAAATAAAATGGTACCTTTCATGATGTTTGTATTTCATAGAACTAGAAATAAAAAAGTATAAATCTATCCATGAAAAACCTTATCACCTCTCAAAATCAACTGAATCATGTCTCCATGACCACACTCTACTCTCTAAGTATGAGGATCATCTCGAGGTTGTCCTCTGATTGAACTGTATCCTCTCTACTGATCCCAAAATGGAACACTCTTCTTCTACTTCCATAGTAGAAACTACCATAAAAAGGACTTTTATATAGAACTCCTATCACAAAATGACTTCTCATAATGATTTGAAACTCTCACACATGATAACCTTGACCTCAATAAGAAAAACATGCGTATTATCCCATGGAAAATGTCAAAAAGATTCCAACCCTGATGAAATGTTATGATGAGGGATGGGAATTCCCCCCAAGTGACCGAAATTTCTTATGTAAAAGAAAATGGGAACCCAAAACCATAGCTTTTATTTATGAGGAATCCTAATGACCCTTATCTTGGGATGATTCGATTCTAGCCAACATCTTCTTAACAACCTTTTCTTTTTTCTATTACCTCAATATATTCCAACAACATGAGAGGTGGGACCAAGGACTGGATATTTGGATGAAATACTTACTTTAAATACCTTTATATAGCATCCTCATTTGAAAATAGTTCTGAAGCATAACACAAAAGGGTCCTGAAATAGATCCCAAACTATTGCAAGCAGGAACTCCCCAACTGAATAGTAAGAAGATCCATGAGAATTTCCACCTTTTTGGTCAGATAAAGAAAATATACTTATAATTGTTCTTTGAATATATAACATGAGGCCACTAAATCCTTACAATACCCAAGGAATAAGAACCACCAATTTCTCATTTCCCCACACAAAATTGTCACAAAATACCCAATGCTCCTTCCAAGAACAGATCAAACTAAAAATTATCTCAACCTCCTATAAAAAATCATCCATGAATGAATCTGAAATAGATCCATAATAATTATAAAGAATTTATAATTGAAACACTTTAATTTCTCTCTTATCATCAACATCATCTCGGTGGTGATCTGCTGGCACATCCTCCTGAATATCTTTAGTGGGATCCTGATGAGGACATCGACCTAGAACCACGCCTATAAAAAGATAAAAATATAAAAGCTACTAAACCTATAATATGGAATAATTAATAATAATTTTATTTCATTTAAGGTTTAACCTATCCTAAGGTACACCCTATGTAAACATAGATGAAAATATAAATGATGAAAGTTTATTTCCTTGGTATCTACCATGAAATGATATCACTTCTTTAAGCAGACTCAGTAAAATTAAAGGTCTATGTATTAGATCATAGGGGTCCATAAATACCTATGTATTAGATAGTATCCTATGGTTAAATTTATTAACAAACAATTATGACACTATTTACTTACTAACCCATAAAATCTCACCTTTACCTAACTCAAAATTCCATCCTTTCCCTCAACCTGAATATTTTATACCACAGTATCACGACCCCCTCCCACCAAATAGTAATCCTCTGAGGTTAGATATGAGATAATGGATATGGTGAATTTCCAATTCCCACATACATTAGGCCCTAGGTTGGTGAATATCACTAATGGTATTAATAATCTACAAATGGGAGGTGTTAACCTCTAAGAGAACATGCCAAAGAGAGAGTTAAGAAAAGTATACCAGTCAAATCATTCTCATAAATATAAAAGAGATCCCAAGTTCATAAATTTAATGTCATACAATACTAAAAAAACTCAAATGATAAATACCAGTACCAAAAAGGCAATAAAAAACAACTATGAAACCTAAACATCTCTTATAAAACTAAAATCTAGTAATATCTAGCCCGATCTTCAACATAATCCTACTGACCTGAAAAAAATTTATACATACATTGGTTGAGAATAATAATATACTTAGTAGGATCCTCCTTAGATCTTCCTATGAAAAAGATAAATAAATCATGCTGAAGCACAGTGAACTATAGTGAAACTGACTCGTCACCTAAATAGGTATACTAAGTTCCAATCCTCCATATGGATAAATCTAAAAAATTATCTCATATAAGAGAACATATAATATAATAAAAAAACATGGGTATCCCACCCATGCATCCCCGTTATTTTTTTGTTCTTCCCTATCATCGCATGTCTTGAACCATATCTCTCCAAAATAATCAAGACTATAAACACCTTAGCTAATTTCCACAACCTACACCTCATGCATCACAACATCACATCATATCATATCACATTTTCATATAGTAACCACTTAGTTTTCAAAAGACACCACAACCCATATGATTTGAATTATACATCAAGTATTATACCACAAGACATCAAATCCCATACATCGAGTAAGACACCTCAAACCATCATGACCTATATACTACATACCTAATATTATCCGTCTGGATACTATATATATATATAAACATGCATGAAATAACCCAAATCCATCACATCACTTTACACACATATATTGGAAAGCTGACCACCATGCATACCAACACATAATACTACCATGAGAAGAGAGCGGGGTAAGAGGAAGTAGTCAGCCATCCATCCTCCAACCAATATGTTAGTAAAAACACTCTCCCAGAGTCCATTGGGTATTAGTCACCCTAACTAACCAGGGTAGGGTAGTGTATGAAATCATAGAATATACATGATATAATATATCTCACAACCATAATATCGGAATAATATAGTCTTATAATCAATTGAAACTAACATAATTTATACTCACAATTTCCCCTACTAATACTAGATATAATATAATCCAAAAAGAATTTAAATAGAAATATTAATTACTTATTTCCTTTTTATCATTCATGTTATGTTAATTAATTCATTAATTATTAATTATCAATAAATATTATTATTCAACAAATCCAAGTCTATTCCCTCAATACAGAATTGAAACTGAGTCCATGATTCCTCATAAGTAACATATGATTATCTTTGTACTAACACAAACACTATGAGTTAAGTCATTTACTAAAAATTGTTAACATCATTACATAATCCATTTACTCTAGGAAAACTTCCAAAGATACAATAAATAGATGAAACCAAACACATCCATCTCTTTCAAGTAGTGTGGAAATGAATAGAGATAAGCAAGAATCCCAACAATAGACTATCAAATAGATTCATATAAAAAAAGAATCCAACTTTATCACAATGATAGGTAATCCAAGCTTTAAACCATACCATCATCTCTGGTGCCATCCCCAACACCCTCATGCATATACCAATTCATCTCACCATTGGAGGCACTAACTACTACCATATCATTTGGTCCTCCCCACCCTATATAATATCATCCATCACAGGTTCATATCACATAGAAATGATTGCATCCATAACACATCACAAGTTATCAAGAAAATTAGAAAATTCCATAGGGAAATCTATGCCCTAAAATCAAGACATTCAAACTTCACATACAAATAATTTTGCATTTTTCCCTATATAAGGAGTTTGACATTTATAATAAAAAATGAATGCATAGACACAAATATTTATCTTTAAAAAAACTAGTTTTATTCCATCTTGAATTAACCAATTCATTATTCACAATTTCCAACTACATACAACCTAAAACATCAACCAATAACAATAAATAAAATGTTTAACATGCTCTTAGCATCAATTCCAGTTACATAAAACTTAGATAAGTGTTGTTATCATTTAGAATGATTTTTTTATCATCAACAATAATTAACATGATTTATTTTTTAAGTAATCCAATTATCTCATGGAATAACCAACTTTAATTACAAATGTAGTTAGAATCAATTTTATTACAATTAAATTATATGAATCATTTGATCAAAAATATTATTCTTCTTTAATTCTTTATCCAATTAATCAATTATTTCCAGGGTTATTTTCATTACCATTTTTATCAATTTTAACAAGCTTAACTAAGTATAAAAATATTCTAAATGTTCATATCATAGATATAACACTACGTAGAAAATCAAGAGGAAAATCTTTATCACGATATAAAATATCAAAAATCTTGTTATAGATATAAATTATCCAATAGTTTGGTTCAATATTATTACATAAATTCCATTTTTATAATAGTGGATAATCCATGCAAATTTTTTGAATACACATACATGAATAGAGAAGCAAAAAATCTCTTACCTCAAAGGTATCAACGTTCTCTACACAAGAACATATCAATGTTGTAGATCCCAATCTCCTCTCCCACATGAAGATAACAACCCTTTAGGGACTCCACACCATAAAAAACCAAAAAACTCCATCAAAACACATAGAGGAAACACTATCACTTGAAAAGAAAATGACTTGAGAAACTAGATTGAAAACCCATAAAAGAAGAGGTAGAAAATACATTGTATTTTGGAGGATGAAAGAATGAAGGTTAGGATAAATTCTATTTTAAGGGATATAGTTGGCCTAATAAACCCCTCACTGGATTACTAGAGCTTTGGGGGAATAGATAGGGTTTGTCCGATGCTTAATGATACTTCAGGATATAAAATGAACCTCTTGGGTAACATTTATGAAGTAAATAATTAATTTACATTGATTTTGTTTTTCAAATTTTAAGTTTATTAAAAAGGAAAGTCGCCTAAACCATTTCAACAAATTAATGTTTTTTGTTGTAAACTCATGGTTTATAACATAAAGTCCATGGTCTATATAAAATAATTCATAAACCACTTATGCTTGAAATCTAACTTATGCCGTAAGCTAATACTTACGTCTTAAGTTCTCCCTACTTATAGAGTTTTTCAGTCAGACACCTCTGTATACCCAATAAACCTCCATATAACACCATGGGATTTTAAAACATGAAAATGGTAGTAATATAGAGATATGGGACCTTATATAAAATAACTCTAAAAACATTCTCATCCTAGTGAATCCGAAACTAAAACTGGAGAAGAAATCAAAGGGTCTTCCAAAAAGATAGCTCGTGAGATACCTATCAACAATCTCACTTTCATAGGAGCTCAAAAAACTCATAAAATTAATAAAAAAACACTATGACACCACAAAAACCAACTGAGAAGCACTCTCTTGGGATAAATACCTCTCAAATGAATGAAATTATATAAAAACAACAAGGGAAACCTCATCATAAACTAGAATGTGTTCAACATTCACAACTAGAGTTAAAACATGAGAAGAGATAAACAAAAAAACATAGGGTAATGAGTGAGTATCGATTAATCACATTTACAGTTACTCTGCCCCATGCCACCGTATAACCACAACACATAGACCAAGGTAATAGAACCCCCATGAAAAACCTTCTCTTGGTGGTATTGGATCTCCGTAGTCCACTCATTGAAGGTCACATCATCATCAAAATTGATCTCTCACTAATTGATGATGTGAAAGTCATCATGAAGGTAGTGATAGAGCTGTAACACATGAAAAAAATCATGTATCCCACTTATATATGGGGGAATTTCTACATGATTCTCCATAGATCTAACACAATCAAACACCTCAAAATCCCCAAAAAAATTAGGGAGTGTTCTTACTCCTACATCCAATCCTTTACTTCATATGTCATGAAGTCGCCTTTAGGAACACATGACTGCCAACATCGAACTATAGAAACCACTTCCAATGATCAGAATGATATTTATTATGATATTTCACCACATCAATCCTCCTGAATATCACTTGAACCATCTTTTTCATGATATTATCTATATTTGGCCAAAAATTACTAAATCTTATACCCTAATATTGAAAAATAGAGAATATAAAGGCTGCCCATACAAAACATTAAATGGTTCCATACCAATAGGGGAGTGAAAACTATTACTGTAACAAAACTAAACCAAATGTAGGTGCCTCATCCATGAACCTCCAAAATCTAGGAAACAAGGAAGAAACACGTTTTCAAGGGTCTAGAGAGTCTACTATATCTGACTGTCTATCTATAGATAGATACAATTTCTAAGGTATAACCTAGAGAAAAAATCATACTAGAGACCTCTCTACACCGTAGAGGTAAAAAGAAGATTTTGATCCAAGATGATCATCCATGGGACTCCATGGAGTCTCACCACTTCCTTTAGATACTACATAAACAAAACCTCCACTGATATCGACTCTCTAATCACTATAAAGTGGGATTATTTCATCAAATAATCCAATATCACCCATATAAAATTGCAACTTCCCTAATCTATAGGAAAAATAGTGATGAAGTACATTGATATTTACTACCACTTCCATGGGGGAACATCCAATGACTAGGGAAAACCACCAGGAATATGGTGCTTGGACTTTAGCTTCTTGGAAAATAATAATCAAGACATAAACTTTGCAACTACATAGTTCATCACATGCCACAAAAACCGACCACTCAGAGATCAGCACATCTTCATCATGTCAGGATATACCTCCAAGGGTAATCTATAGAACTCATAGAGAACTATATGACACATCATCAAAAGGATGAAAATCCTACCCTACATCAACACTCAATGTTTCCCATCGCCAAAAAAACAATTAGGGGAATCTATAAAGACAACTCGGTCTCGCTAAACCTCCACCTTAGAATCCACTAGTAGGGACTCCACCACCTACTACACCAAAGTTGACTACACTGTATTCTAAAAAAGATAACTTTTGCCTCCAAACTCTCCCATATCTAGATTCATCACTGGGATCTCTTCCATAAATCTCCAGGAATCTATAGATTCATGCATGGAAACACTATATGACTATTAGATTAGCGTATCAGCTAAAACATTTCCCTTGTTAGGTGTATAGAAAATCTAAAAGTTATAATCATTTAAGAATTATATCCACTATTTCTATCAAAATTTTATTTCATTCTAGGGGAATACATACCTGAAACTTTTATGATCAATAAAAACCACAAAATTATCTTTGATGATATAATGATTCCATAACTTTAATGAAAATACAACTTCCCCCAACTTGAGATCATGGGAGGAATAGTTATGCTCATGGGGAAATAACTATCGAAGATCATAATAAAGAACTGATCTCTATTGCATCAGAATGAAAACCAAAACAAGATTTAAAGCATCATTGGAAACCTCAAATTGAACTCCCCTTGTAGGCTAGGAAGGAACTGGAGCATAGACCAACTCCTTCTTTGGCTGCCCAAAATCTTCTCGGCACTGGTGAATCCACAAGAAAACCTAATCCTTTTAGTCCAATGATATCACATGAATCACAACCCAAGAGTAATCAACTATGATTCTTTTGTAATATCATGCAAGACCAATGAATCTTCTTACCTATAAAATAGTCTTGGGGGAGGCCCATGAAACAACTTCCTATATATTAAGGGGTCCACATATAATTCCTAACGACACATAACATTCCCTATGAAATGAACATTATGAGCCAAAAATCACTCTTCAACAACTTCCCAAATAGCTACTATTGATGATGAACTCCCAAAATAGCATATGGATGCTCTATATTCCCCTCCTCATAAATAGAGTAGATGAGGTTTTCATCAATGAAAACCACCATGAACATATCTAGGAAATATATGAACACTACATTCATAAATCCCATGAACACATATGGAGACTTTATCACACCGACCCATAACATAATGAACTCATAATTCCCATGATGAAAATGGAATGTAGTCTTCAGAATATCCTCATACTTCACACACACCTGATGATATCCTAACCAAAAATTGATTTTTGAGAAACAACTTTCTCCTTTTAAATAATCAAATAAATCATTAATCCATGGAAGAGGATGTCAGTTCTATGATATAACCTGGTTCAAGAAATGATAATCGATACAAAGCTATAAAATTCCTTTAACTTTCTTCATGAAAAAATTGGATTAGCCAAAAAAACGTTTCTGGAACCAATCATTATTCTATATTCACAACAATAGAAACTCCTAAGGTTCCATCCTTTGCCATTCCATAGAGATAAGAGAAGGACCATAATTTATCTCTATCCCAAACTTGATATCCCATCAAGGGGTTAATGGTACAACCTATTATGGAAACAAATCAGGGTACTCATATACAATCCTAGAAAACACCATTGACTGAGAATTTGAAAAACTCTATATCAACTTTTCCATCAATGATTATAAGGCTGAAACACACATATAATCCATTCAGGGTTCTTTCTCACCATTTTATACTACTAGATATCCATCAACATCATAGAACAATACGAGTCTCCTAAATAATCCACTATATTCTATAGTGAGTATAACACAAGTTGATGATGATGTCATATTGATGTATCTATAAACATTGGAAGTCTCCAAAAAGCAGTGATTCCCTAGAACTAGCTAATTGTCTCTAAAAACTTCCTACAAGCTATCTCAACATCTAATTGGAATAGTCAATGAAAAGGGAACTAGAATCCTTTCTAACTCAAGTCCCAAATCATGGACTAGGGAAGGTGATAAAAGGAGTATGTTTCTATATTATCAAACAAAACATTCACCCATGTAGAAAATAAATAAAGGGCACCTCACATGATGTATAGATCTCCTTGAACTAGAAAATATAATGAATAAAGCTTTCCATGACCTACCCCATGACCTCTCTGACCTTGCTGATGACCACCAACAAGGAAGAACTCTACTCTCCATAGATAAGGAGTATCTCAAGGCTGTTTTATATCTACCCCATCTTCTCTATGCTGATCCGAAACTAGAAAACCCTACAACTACTACCTCAGTTGAAACTACCTCAATATAAGAACTTTAAGTGGAACTCCTGGTGCACAGAGACTTCTCATAAAGGTTGGACAATAACTACAATAATAACCTCACAATAAATAATAAAAATAAACATATGATCCCTTGTAAAAGGTCTGAGATCCACCACTCTAGGAGAAATGAGATAATGAGGGCTGAGACCAACCCCCCATCTGATCAAAAACTTTTCTATCCTAGAAATTGGGAACCATAGAACACAGATATATTTTATGAAGAATCCTGAAGAATCCATTATTATGATGATCTGGTTCTATAAAACATCCTCTCAATGATCACTAATCTTTTCAACACCTCAAGATATGTAAACAATATGAACAGGGTAACCTAGTGCTAGAAATTTGGATTCAAATATTTCTTGAAATGCCTCTACCTAGCTTCCTCTTCTAGTAACAAGTCTGAAGTACATTAAAGAAGGGTGATAAAATTTTTCCCAAACTCTATAATGTTGTAACTCCCATACTAAAGTGTATGAAACTTCTAGAGACTAGAAACCGTTATGGTTGAATAAATGAACTGTGCTTGGAATTGGTCATTGAACTTCTAGAATGATACCACGAGCTCCTCATGATCCATAAAGAAGAAGATCCACTACTACCTGTTTACCCCATGTAACATTGTTACAACCAAAAAATATCAGTGATCTTTCCAAGTATAGATTGAAATGAAAGGGATCACAACCTAATCTAACCCATATTTTATTACTAAATTTGAAACGAAACTCTCATAGTTTTGTATACTTTGGTGATGAAAATATTGAAGCATCATCCTCCATGCATTTTCATCATCGACCTCCACTCTCTAGTAATCTACTGGCACATCTTACTGAACATCTTCAGCACGAACCTAATAAGGGTGTCAACCTAGATCCATGATTACAAAAAGAATAAATGGTTTGATGCCCTAAACCTTTAATATGTAATACATAACATTAATTAATTAATTAATTACATTATTTAATTTATGGTTTTACCTATCCCAAGGTCTACCCATATCAAACATAGGCACAAAGAAAAATGATGCATGTTACTTTCCATGGTTTCTTCCCTACAACTATTATCACATTGATTAGTAGATTAAGTAAGCTTAAAGGTCTATGTATCAGATCCCAGGGGGTCCTAAATACTAGTATCTCATCTAGTATCTTGTTTTTATATTTCTTACTAAACTTATCTAACATTTTTCCCATACCAACCTCTACAATATCACCTATACCTAACTCCAAAATCCAACCTATATCTCAACCCAAATCTTTGATACCATTATTTCATGAACCCTCTCAAAAAGATTAACCGTCCAAGTTTGGTAATGAGAGTAGATAGATGGTTTATTTCTCTATCTCACCTCCAGTAGGCCCCAAGTAAGTGATTTAGACTGAGGGTATAATAAATATACAAATGGGAGGAATTACCCTCAAAGAGAACATAAAAAATAGGGAGATAATATAGATAAACCATTGAAAACCTTCTCTTACATATCAAATATATCCCAAGTGTGTACATGTAATGTCATATAGTTCTAGAAAAACTAAAAGGAAAATTTCAAGTACCCAAGAGGTAAAGATGATCGTAACCAAAATACCTAAACAAATCATGTAAAACCATGAACTGGTAATATCCATCCCTATCTCCAACCTACCCCTGAAAAATTGGAAAAACATTATATATACATGGGGTGAGAATAACAATATACTCAATAAGTTCCTCCATAGAGCCTCTTAGAAAAAAGATAAAGAAATCATGCTAAATCACAATAAACAATAGTTAGACTAACTTTTTAACTAAACATGTATACTAAGTTCCCAACCTCACCATGTCTTACTCTCAATAAGTATCACATAAAAATAGTATATCCTATAGTAAATAAATATCAAGGTTACCCCGCTTTTACTTCCCCAATAGTTTTCCATTCTTCCCCAACATCATGTTAGAGTTTGTTTTTTAGGACCAACTAATTGTACATTGATTTCATTTATATTATATTTATTGAATATTAATTAAAAATATTATTACATATTGTTCATTATTCTGTAAGGATTTAATTTAATATTTTCCTAGAGTATTTATCACATTGGTAAGGTCATAGGAGTTTCCCACTAAGATGATAACCCTTAAGTGCTATAATTATATTCTTATTATTGTTACATGGTTGGATAATATAATACGATGGGACACATTGTATTTATAACATTAGGTGTGAGTACTAATAAGAGTATGAGGCTTCTTCTCATGAATTTCACACTTGGAAATCTCAAAGATTGTAGATTATGAGAAAAATCATGCTAGTATGAATTCCACAAGTTTTTGTATCATCAGATTTTCTGATCCGTGAGTGTGTGTAATGGTCCTTATACATTAAGATTATCTTTACTACATGTCATGAATTGTGTACTTAGATTTACAAAAAAACCATCACTCCATATATTATTTGGAAGTAGGTTACATTTGGAGAATCCTAATTGACATGTCATTAATGGATAATACAAGGAAGTATTGGACCCTTCTATATTTATAGGAGTTTATGTATCTGCCCTTTGAATTTAATATAACTATCACCTAAATTCCATGGCCATGGTGAAATGATGTGTTTTTTTCAGATAGTCAAAGAAAGATGTATCAACTATATAGGTTGATGGGACCATTGTGAAACCTGCTTGATGTGATATTGTGAAAATGGATTATATTACACTATGATCATTCATATGTGGTTTTCATCATTGCAACATTATGTTCCTTATCCTAGGTTCCATGACCCATTCCTTGATAGTAATATTGGACATTAAGAAAGCCTATCTAATTCCAATTAGAAAGAATCCAATATTTTCATAGACTAAGTGGTTCTATTGATCATGATTAACAATGATTTTAAATTAATTTATGAAATAAATATTATTCTCAATAGTGAGGGATAATTTTATTCAAGTTATACTGAGAGAAAAAATTAAATAAATATTTTTTCATTGTCATGTGAATAAAAATAAATTATTTTATTTTATTTAATATTTAATAAATATTTATTTCATCATATGTGAATGAAATATTTATTTATGAATAGAAAATTTATTCAGTTATTCAATAAATATCATGGAGTTTGAATGTAACAAGAACAAATCTGGTGATAGGTAATCATTTACAATATGATAAATATTACTTATCAGTTGCACAAGATGGTTAATGACACAAAATAATAACATCATTATTTTATTTCTTGGAATGAGTTATTTAAATTTATTATATTATTTAATGGACTACATGCAATTAAATAATAATTTTATCCAAAGGTATAACTCTACAAATAGACAGTTATGCCTATTGTGTAGAGTATTAGAATCCCAAATTGAGAATAGAGAATTGTTTTTCATAATTAATTCTATATCAACTCCTCCTTATTTATACCTCTCGATAATGAGAAATGAAAGAGATGTTTCTTTAATATTTAATAATGAGTGATCAAGAATTAAAAACAAAATCCATTCACCCTTTACGAGCACCCAAAGATCAGGTGGGTTTTCTCGGATATCATTAGAGTGCATTTGGATCGCCTATAAAGGGATTATATATTTAGATCCACACAATGTAATTAAATAAATCTAAAATGTTTATTTTAGATGATCACCATTCATCAATGAAGAAATTTACTAAGCCCACGTATCTATTTATTTGGATATTAAATAAATTAATTATAATTTTTATTTTCATGATCCTCACTCATGGTTTCAAAAAATGATTATTAAAATAAATTTGAATATATCCCCCACTACTTCATGCTTCCTCTATGATTGTGGCCAAAAAAATGTATCAGATTAGTCAGATTTAAATGTATAATTATTTATTTTATTGTTGATTTAGGTACAATTGGGGTTAGATTTTCATTTCATATTGTTCATTCTTTAATAAAATTTGAATTAATAGATTCGACATATTAATCATGTCCATTCAAGTGTTTTCATTATCTTAAATTTCTAAGAACATATGAATAATTATGATAGATAACAAAGGGAACTTATGAATTTTGGTTGGTAAGATAGGGTTACACAACATGTACTTATAAGTACACGTTGTGTACCCTAGTGAACTGCATCTAGATACATCGAGGGATACACGACACACAGAAAAAATATTTATATGCATTGTACATCGTGTGTTGACCGGCTAGTGTGTCACGCAAGTTATCAGATTACATAACATGTATTGGTGTACACTGCATGTAGTGTACACGGGTTATCGGCATAAATCACACAATTCATGTTGTCATTTTACATGGCCAAAACCACATGAGACTGAAAAACATGAGAATTTACGATATACATGAAATGTATGCAGTGTAAACTGTTCTTAGTTCATCAATTCTTGCATCCAAAACACACACCGATGACTCATAGAGAAAATGTACACAAAATTCAAAAAGATTCATGGTGTGTAAATGGCATGTACACTCCACGTAGTACTCTGAGACACACGATGAATACCTTGGTGTGCATCTCGGATACACGATGTGCATGATATGTATTTCATCAATTACCACATCAAAAGAACACAGTGAGTGAATTTTTGAGAAAACATACACATGTGTAAAAGATATACATGGAATGTAACATACTTTTACACCCCATATAGTCTATTGAGACACATGTTGAAAACCCAGGTGTGCATCCTTGAAAAACAAAAAGTGGAGATTACAATATGTAGTTTTTCTGTACACGTCATGCAGTCTGGCCGAGGAACAACTCCAAACCCATGCATGTACCCTAAATACTCAACAATAGAGATACACAATGTTTATCTGGATGTACACTCTATTTAGTCTCCAGTTAATAGAAAAAACTAAAAATTACATTATATTGGAATATTGGAGAATTAAAACAATATTTTATGGATTGGATCACCATTGTGTGTTTGAAATATTAATAATTATTTTAAGGAATTTTAAATTCTAAATTAATTTATTATAATAAAAATGTCATTATGGGTTCTTCTGTTTAATTAACATGAATCCCATAAAAGATGGGAATCTTTAAATATGTTTAGATGATAATTAAGATTAAAGGGAATCAATTAATTCATTAATTAATTAATATAAGCACATTCATCTTAATAAATAATGAACAAATAAATAAATTAATGTTAACCAGTTAGTTTTTTCATATTCATTGCTTGTATGACTGTTCATGAGATTACAAAAGACA
Source organism: Viscum album (assembly GCA_963277665.1). Taxonomy (NCBI): domain Eukaryota; kingdom Viridiplantae; phylum Streptophyta; class Magnoliopsida; order Santalales; family Viscaceae; genus Viscum; species Viscum album. Next base: position 1,565,072,727 of record OY728150.1, read on the forward strand.
CGTGTATGTGTGGGATGTTTTAATATTATTTATTTCATGAGTTCAAAGTTATTTAATATTAAATTAAATGATGGACTGCAAGTCATCCCTCCCTCTACTATTATTTAGGATCTTGATGTACAAGTATATTTATGTAATAATCTTTAACCAAACCATTAGTTCCCATCATCTGTGTGTGAGTCATAAATACATGTAATTAATGGAGTATCCCATGGAGTATAGAGGCAGTTCAAGATAGAACCATTATGATTCCAACATAGGTGATACACATGTGGACATGTAGAATGTTGTAACTCATGACAATACTGGAGATAATAGTTATTTCCCCTAGGTAAAGGGTTGATTTAATGTCCTCTTATTAAATAAATCATTGGATAAAGATAATGAAAAATTAATTTAATTAATTATTTAGTTATGTCTATAAAATTATCTATTTCATGGATGTAAGACCATGATCACATAAATAAATGAATTAATATGAAAATATGAAAATTAAATAAATAGATTATGCATAAATATTTCATCGAACACAGTTAATTAGTTATGTATCATACAATTAATATTAATAATCCATGTAAAGGATAAAAAATGGCAAAATTTATTCATAATAAATTAAAATCCCTCAATTATTTATTTAGATATACTTGGAATTCCATTACTTGATTAAGAATGAAACTCAATAGAACTAAGTGTTTGAGAAACCAATATTGGGGAATTTTCTTTTATATGAGGAGTTATTATGAAGGTTTTGGGTTGAATTAAATATTTTATTTTAAGAGGAATATCCCTTGATAGACATGGTGTTATTTAGAAGAAAGTGTTGAGGAAATCCAAGTGAATATTTAAAGATAGGGGAGTTAAGTTGACAAATCACAATGCTTCAATCATGTAGTTGGAAAATATCAGGCTACATAAATACCTTCATGTAGCTTAAACAACCCTTGTTGGGGTTATGTCATGGGTAATATGTATCTTTTACACTATAATTTCCAGCAACTAGACATTCCACGTTGAATTGTGATGGCTATTGCGACTTGAATAAATAATGGGATACTTAGAAAAATCAATTATTTTTTATACATATCCCAATTTGTAATCAGGAAAAGTATTAATAATATTATCTTTTATTTATATAATAAAATGGATATATAATCATCCAAATTATCCCTATGATCAATATTGGATGAAGATAACCTCTTAAATGTCAATAACATCTAGTAATGGTACAGATACCTTTGGGTTGCGCTATGAATGAATGGAAATCATATGTGGTAGAATCCTCATTTTCGGATCCCTATACTAAAGTGGAAAGTGATGAATAGTTCCTAGCCTATGGGAAACATATGAATGATGTGTTCAGTGTTCAATGTTAAATGTTTTATTCTTTCATCTATATCCAGTGAAGTCATTAAGTATCAGAAAAACATAGATGTGTATATCATGTGTGAGCACCTCCATGATCTTTACAAGGGGAGAGATAGAAAGTAATGGTTTGATATTTACTTGTCATTATTTTAGAGAATGATTGGAGATGGTTCCTAGTTGGGACACAATAATTCTTGATCAATGGATAAATTGAGTGCTTATAGGTTTTAGGGTTTAAAATCATTGAAAAACTGGGAACTGATCTCATTCTGGCATCAGTCTCTAAAATATTCTTCAAATTTCTTATTAATTTTAATATAAAAAATATTGATAAGTCTCGGCCAGATCTTCGTGAACCCCATCTTCAATTAGATAAGGTTATGAAGTGTGAAAAACCATCATCCCTTTTGGTGAAAAAATCGAAAGGTAAAAGAAAGAGATTATGCCCAAATATTCTTCACGCCCTTCCTAGTAGAAGAAGATCAAGGGGTAAATATGGGAATAAGATGTTTTTTGTTTCACATGGGTTAAGAAGGTCCAACGGAAAAAAACTACATCCATCCAAATAAGCACGGGGAAACTTCATGTGTGTTTTCATTCGAGTGAAATTTATATTTTTTCCGAATTTGGTATTAGATACAAAGTTTGGTGCTCACATATGTAATGAAATATATGAACCATGTAGATTCATAAGGATAGATTGATGGGAGGTAGACATAAAATAATCCAGTGGAGCTAAACTTATTTCTATAGCTATCAGGGAATACCACCTCACATTGATGACCTAAATGATATTTGTTTTGAAAGTTTGTTATTATGTTCTATCTGTTACCAAAAAAAATATTTCTATATCTTGACTTGATATTGATGGATTTATTTTCAAATTTGGGAATAAATGTTGTTTATTTTATAAAAATATAATTTTTCCTAGAAAGGAACATTTAAATAATGGTATTGATGTGTTGACTTACATGAACCAACTAATAGAAATCGATAAAAAGATACTTCACATGAATCGTACCACACTCAACTTTCCATCACCAGATATGTCATGTAAGTGAAAAACATTTGGCTAAATTATGTCAAGATGGGTATTTATATTCTTTTGAAGTAAAACCACTTAGTGTATGTCACACAAGTTTATAAGTAAAATTAACTAAATTCCCATTTAGTGTGAATGGTGGAAGGGATAAAGTGATTCTTAAATTATTAGATACTAATGTGTGTGGAACATTTAATATTGAAGGACGGGGAGGATACTAATAATTCATAATTTTTACCGATGATTTTTGTAGATATGGATATGTATACTTAATGAGGTATGAGTCGGATTCTTTTGATAAATTAAAGGAATATAATATTGTATTTGATAACTAGCTTGGTAAGATGATTAAGAAAATCTACTCAGACCGTGGTGGGGAATATCTGAATCAAGAATTCATTGATTACATATGGTAGTTTGGGATCCTATCACAACTCACTACTCCTTACATTACTGAGTGTAATGGTGTAAGATAAAGGATTAACCACATCTATTTGGACATAATGAGATCAATGATGAGTTATGTGAGTCTTATATTATCCTTTTGGGGATACACATTACAAACAATAACACATATACTAAACCAAGTACCAAGTAAATCAATAAATGGTATTTCTTATGAATTTTGGAGATGAAAGAAAACCATGTTATCAAATTAACACATGTGAGGAAGAAAAGAATTTGTTAAGGACTCTCCAGGTTACAAAATTGAACCCTAAGGCATAAAGTGTGCCTTTATAGGATTCCCTAATGAAATAAGGGTATATTATCTATATGACCCATAATAAATGTTTATCGAGTAAAGAAAATCCATATTATTTAAGAGGGATAACATATATAAAAGATATAGTGGGAAAACGATAGAATTCTATGAATTCTAGACTCAAGTAATACAAGCGTTGCTACATGAATAGATTTCACAAATACCCATGGAAAAAAGAAACTTTTCAAGAGACACAAGTATTGTTTAGCAAAATAAGAGATGTTAAAGAACTAGAATGTTATGATTATCTATTCACCAAATATGGTGATTCATCATTAGTTGAAAATAATGATCCTCTAAGTTACAATAAAGCAGTAAGTGGAACAAATGTTTCTAAGTGGGAGGAGAATTTAGTAACTATAAGGCGTTACTAATTTCTAAAGGGTTTAAATATTTTCAAGGAATTAACTTCAATGATAAATTTTCCCTAGTTGAAATGATGAAGTCCATTAGATCTTTACTTTCCATTATGGCCTTCCATGATTTTACGATTTGGAGAAGGTATTCCAAAATATATTTCCTTAATGGGTATCTTTAGGAAGATGTCTATTTGACACAAATTGAAGTGTTTATGAGTTCAAAGGATTCCAATAAGGTATAAAGTTGTATTGTTCCATTTATGGTATAAATCACACATCTAGGTCATGTATCATTCATTTTTATGTGGCTATAATTGAATTTGATTTTACAAAGAATGAATGTGATATGTTTGTCTATAAATGGTTTAGTGGGAGTGAGGATATTTTATTAATAGTATATATTGATGAAATATTAATCATTAGAAAAGAAATACTAGTGTTACGATCTGTTAAAAAAATGTTGAATAAATTATATTCTATGAATGACTTGGGTGTGGTAGCATATATTATTGGAATGAAGATACATCATGAAAGATCCAAGAGGCTGCTCAACATAATTCAAAGTACATAAATTAGCAACATATTGAAGAGATTCAATATGAAAAAATTGAAGTGTGGATTGTTTCCATCATCACATGACATTCATATTTCTAGGAAAATGAATCCTTAGACATATGAGGAACAAAAAAATGAAATGGATTCAATACACATAAATGATTGGGTTAGTAATGTATGTTATGGTATGTAATAATATAGATCTTTCCTATGTATTGAGCGAGGTAGATAGATATCAAGTTGATCCAGGTTACCTCTACTGGATGGAAGTAAAGAATATCCTTAAGTATATGAGGCATACTAATCATATGTTTCTTTTATATAGAGGATATAAGGAACTAGTCATCATAGGATATTAATATGCTAGTTTCCAAACTGATTTAGATGACATGAAGTCACAAATGGGATACATATTCACTTTGAATGGAGGTGGTGTGAGATGGAAGATCTCAAAGTAGGACATGGTCAAAGATTCTATAGTAAAGTTTGAGTATATTGCATCTTATAAGGCATCTAAGGAAGTAGTATGGATGCAAAACTTCATCCAATATCTTGATGTGGTACCTAGAACTAAAGATCCTACCACAATATGTTATGATAATACTATAGTGGTTTCTCTCGCAAAATATCCATGACCACATCAGCACATGAAGAACATACTTAAAAAGTATTATCTATTGAGTGTTTTTTTTCATAGATATGAGGTTTAAATGAGTAGTATTTCCATAGATGACATCATGCTGGACCACTTGAATAAATACTTGACTAATTAGAAACATGATTATCATGTTAGTTCTAGCGGATTAAAGTCACAGTAAATTGTATTTATTTTAAGTGGGAGTTTTTAGATTTTGTGTCATAGGACCAAATAATTTTATTTTAATTACATGTATATTTAATTTAGTGAATATTAATTAAACATATTATTACATATTGTTATTTTTTTACATAGATTAAATGTAATATTTTCCTAGGGTATTTGTTTCATTAATATGGTCACAACAATTTTCAACCGTGATGAGATCTTTGAAGTACTATGAAAATATTCTAAATTAGTTTCAAGGTTTGATAACATAATATGATGGGAAACATAGTATTTAGACCTTCTAGTATTAGTACTCAAAAATGGATGACACTTATTCTCATGAAGTTTAAACATGGTAATCTCCAATACCAGAGACTATAAGAACAAGACTACCAGTAAAAATTCTGCATGTTTCTGTGATATCATATATTACTATCTGTGAGCAAGTGTAATGATTATTGGAATTTAATATTATCATTAATACATTTCCCGAATGATAAAATTAGGTTTATTAACAAAACCCTACATGCCATATGTATGTCAGAAGTAAGGTAAATTGGGTGTGTGAAGATTGACATGTCATTAATGGATAATTCAAGTAAGGATATATCCCTTCTATATTTATGGGAGTTTATGTATAAACCATTTTAATGGAATATACTCATCGCCTAAATTCTATGGCCATAGTGTAACAATGTATTTGTTTCAGATATTCAAACAAAGGAATATCAAACACATAGGTTGATTACATCATCATGAAACCTGCATAATGAGATATTGTGACAATGGGATTATATTCCATCATAAGCATTTGTATGTGGTCTTCATCATTGGGATAATAAATTCTTTCACATGGGTGCTCTGACCCATTTCTAGACAGAAACCTTGTACTTTAGGCAATCCCCCAAAATTCCATTGAGAAATAATCCTAGAGGGTCACAAACTAAGTGTTTAAATTGATCTCAATTAAATTATATTTGAATTTAATTAATGGAATAAATATTATTATCAAGACCGAGGAATAATTTTATTCATGTTATATGGATATTAGAAAATAATATATTTATTTTTTCTATGACATGTAAAGAAATATATATGTATTTATTAATATTTAAAAAATATTCATTTTCTATCATGTGAATGAAATATTTATTTATGGGACAAAATTTTTATTTGGGTATTCGATAAATATCTAGGAGTTCCAATAGACCATGGTTGTGTTTGGTGATAAATAATTATTTACAAGACGATAAATATTATTTATCAGTTAAGTAATATAGAACACACCAAAAAATATTAATATTACGATTTTTTATGTGGTATGGGTTATTTAAGGTTATTATATTTTGTAATGGCCTATATAAAATTAAATAATCATTTTATCCTAAATCCTAGCTCTATAAATAAATGGTTATATCTATTATTTATAGTATTTGAATCCAAAATTAGAAATAAATAATTGATTCAAATAATGAATTCTCTGTCGACTCCTTCTCTCTCCCTCTCTTGAATGAGAAACATATGCGATATTTCTTCAAGACCAAGGAACAAGAAATCAAGAAAAAACACTAGTCATTAAATTCCTTATTTTAGAACCCCATGGTCTAGTGGGGTTGCTCAGATATTATTGGAGAATGTGTAGATCACCACTAGATGGATTCTATCCTTGGACCCTTACAATGTAATTATGGAAATTAGAAAGGGTCTTTCAGATGATTCACACTCTTCAATGGAGAAAGTTCCAAAGCCCTGTTTTTAATTTCTTTAAATATTAAATAAATTAATTATAAATTTTATATTCAAGATCATCACTCATGGTTTTGTGCAATTATTATTAAAATAAATTTTATTATATTTTCCACAACCGCACACTTCTATTGTTCCCAGAACCAATAAGTGGTATTAGAGTGGTCACATTTAAATTTATGATAATTATTTTTTTGATTTTTGACTAATGAAAAATTGTGGTTAGATTTTAATTTCATATTTTTCATTCTTTAATTTGATTTTAATTATATTGATTCAATATATTAATCATGTTCATTTATGTTTTTTAATTTTCTTAATGTTTTAAGAAAAAATGAATAATGATCAGAGATTCCATCAGGAACTGCCAAATTATAGCTGGTAAGATAGGGTTACACGATGTGTACTTGAAAGTACATTCCATGTACCCTAGTGAACTACACCTGGATGTATAAAGGGATACATGGTGTATCAAAAAGTAATTACACATGGTTTAAACAATGTGATGACTTTCTAGGGTGGAAAAGAAGTTGTCGAATTACATGTAATTTATCGATGTACACACTCTGCAGTCTACATGGCTTAGTGGCATAAATCGCGTAATTCGTGTGGTCATTATACATGGTAAAACCACATAATAATGAAAACCTAGATCATTTATTATATATATGATATGTATGTGGTTTAAATGAGCTTAATTTAATCAATCCCCAAATCTAAATAACACATTGAGCAACTTTTCAAGAAAACTGAAACACAACTCAAAGTGATACCCGACATGTAACTAGCATGTACACACTGTGGACAACGAACTACTGCCTCACGAAATGATGATTGTTCAAATATCTTCAACATCATCTCATGGTGGCCATTATGATGGAAATATATTTATATATGATATATATTATGTTTATGTTTTCTCTATAATTCTATTTTTTTACATACATACCTTTATGCTTTCCAATATGTGTAAGAACAATAATTCTATTTGAGGAAGTGTGGACTACCGCCCATCAAGGTGACATGACCCTTTCATTCCATATGTGGAACATATAAAGGATGGAATTAATGAATTTATATATGATATTATAATGTAATTGTAATATACCTTTGTATCATTATGTTTTCATTCCATTAAATATGAAATAGAAATAAAAGTAGCGTTCATGCATATATACGGCTTACCGTCTCCATGAACGATGAATTTCATTTATTATATCCAATTGTTATATACTATTATAAATACATATATATACTGTATATATATGATATATACAATATCTGAATCATGAATATCATTATAGAGATAATGGACTTTTGACCACATGAACAACTTGTAATTATAAGAAGTTCTTTTTTGAATCAAGTACCAAATATCGACAAAACGACCATAATTAAATTAAATGATTGAATAATGTTTATTTCATGGTAATAAGTGATATAAATGAGTAATAAACTTTAAAAAGGTTCTTAAAGAAGTATAAATTCAATTTATTTTATTATTCATGAGATTGAAGAACGAACGAGTCAAGTCAGACAAAAGGTAAGGGGTTTCTTATCTCACTTTTAATTCCTTGAGATTTCCATTGTTTGCCACTTATTTATTAGATGTTGTCTACTTTTTACAGCCATTTGATATATATTATCATGATTCTATTTATATTCAAGGTATTATATGATTAATTTGGTGGTTATTAACTTTTTTTTCATACGACTCGATTGATTAGAACGTGGTAAGGGGTTTCTCAACTCACTTTTAATTCCGTGAGATTTACATTGTTCGCCACTTATTCATTGCATGTGGTGTATTGTGTACTACCATTTGTTATAAATTATCATAATTCTTTTAATATTTACGGTATTTATTAATTAATTTGGTGGTTATTAACATTTGGTCATATAAATCAATTTATTACCACGTGGTGAGGGGTTTTCATCTCTCTTTTTAATCTCATGAGATTAATGCTATGTTTTACACTATTTCTTTTTGTGTGGTGTATGTGCTGCCAATTATTGTAATCTTTGTGTAATATAATTTAATTAATAAGAACTTACTTAATCATTGTATGATTTTTTTCATTTGGTGTATGTTTAGTAAGTTACCAAATCGGTAATGGAACTTTTTAACCCCATTTCAATTTGTTGGGTTAATCTTCTAATTCATAATTATATCATGCTATTATTATGTGTGGAATAACTGTTTATTTAATTATGTTTTAATTTACACTCCCCTTTATGTGTATATAAATTTCATACACATAATCACTCCATCTATAAATTCTTAGGTCATTGATATGAACTTGATAAGGGTAATCTTAACTCAATTTCCATTCATTGAGTTAAACATCCAATTCATCGGTTTTATTTTAAAAAGAAGATGTGTGAATGTCATCTGATTGATTTACACTGAATTTCCAATCATATTGAGTGTAATTATATTTTTTACACATTATTATGTAATTTATTTATGCTTAATCTAATTATATAGTTTTTATAAAGGATTTCCTCTCAATTTACATTCCATTGAGACTTCATTTTTCTTATGTACCAATTCACTTTTATATGGTGTTAATACTGTCCTTTGGTATATAATATCATTAATTCCTTTATTTTAATTATATTATAAAGTTTTGATTAATTTTATTCCTCAATTATTTTCATTCAAGCATCTCTCATTTAGTTAGGAACTATTTAACTAAAATATCATTTTAAATGTTTTAAAGATTTATTCTTTTAAATATTTCTCATTAATATCCTTGTTTTAAAAATGGTTTTAAGGATTTCTTTATATGGACATGAATTTATTGAAATTATTTTTTTTTCAAATGATTCAAATGGGTATGGGACACTTTGATTCAAAAATCAGTTTTTTAAATGTTTTAAATGGTTTTGAATTTTTTTGATAAAGCATTGATTATGTCAATATCATGAAATGATATATTGTGATTTCAATGTGTAAATGTTATCTTTACTTTATGATTTTTATGTGTTATGAATATGTTATGGTTATTGGGCATTTTTTATGTATACATATGGTTCTGTGATAAACCTAGGGCGGGTGATCTTGAGATAGTGCACCAAATGTATTGGGTAACATGACAAAGGTAAACTTGAATTTTTACCTAAGAGATTTAAGTAATATACTGTGATGAGTATTCCAATGTAACTCCCAACATTACTGTGATATCTACAATGTAAGTATGATATGGATGCCATAATATACCTTTATGATTAATGATTTCTGTGTGTTATTCATAAATATTATGATTTTATAAGGTATGTTATGATTGAAAAGTATGGATTAATTGATTTTTATTTAATGATGGGATAATATTTTCCTTCCTTAATTTATATCCCTTACTGATATTTTTGCGCTTATCCAATGTTTTTGAAGTTTTTTCGATAGGACTTAAAGATGAATAGGGTAAATGATGGGATCAAGGAAAAGTCATGCTGTCTAAAACATAGAACTAAACATGTTTCTTTTTAAGTGTTTTTGTTTTATGAAAAAAATGATACTGAGTAGTAGTGTCTACATATGATATTCAAGTGGTTATGTAATAGTTATGGACAAATTCTCAAAAACTCTAAACCTAAAAAGATCATCAATGTCAATTCTTGACATAATTCATGATTATGTAATGTTTATGGTTAGGTCCTTATAGTTGGTATCAGAGGTCAGTTTAGATAACTTTAGGGATTAAGAGTCTTAGTTAAATAGAGGATTAGTCCCTATTTATATTATTTCAGTTAAATCCTTGATTTATACCTTTTCCAAATCAAGTAAATTCAGTTACAAATGGAAGGAGGAGGATCTCAAACAACATTTGTATCTCTTCCTGATGACATGATTGCAATAATTATTGCAAAGTCATGCTCAGATGACTGTGAAACATTTTCTAGAATACAAATCACTTGAAAGAAGTTGTTTGAGATATCAAACACCTCCATTATACCTAGATATCATCATGTATCATGGGTTTTATTTAATCAAATCATTTTTTCACAATATTCTTATATTTACAAGAAATTTAAATATTATCAAGGAATTTTTAAATATTTTTCCTTATCTCAAGATTTTGAAGAATATTATGATTTTGAAAAAGGAGATTATGAAGGAGACCCTTACGCAACCTATTTATATTTTCTTTTACAATATAGTCTCTGAGAACATACTTATGGTATTTTAAAAGGAACATTAATTGAATGTTTCAACTCAAATTCGGTCTGAATATTTTACAAAAATCATGTTTTGTCAGATGATTTGAAATTATATGTAATACATGATTGTTTTTTGAAACTATTTTTCTACAAGAACCCATATGACCCAAGTTGTACAATGTGTATTTGGATGAATGGAGCAAATTATTTTGAAGGATCTCTAAATAATTATTGCAATGCATGGACCTTTCTACCTACGTGAACAAGATAATGATGAATCCATATGGACACCATGATGAAGGTATGTAGTTATTTATATTAGTAATAGTTTTATTTTATCATATGGAGGTTAAATAATAAAAAAGGACAATATATATAAGGCTTCATGAATTTTAAGGTTAAGGTCTTAATATATTCAGATGAAAATGAATGGTATAAGAAAACGTTTGAGGTTAAAACATGTCAGGGTTATTTTTGAGTTTTATAAAAAAAGGACAACTCATAAGATGGGTGACAAGCCATTGCTTCGGGAAAGGCCATAGGAATCGAACCCACAACTGAAGGGCGACAAGGGCGCATCTCCTACCACTAGAATATGAAGTCCTTGGTTAGTATGAATTAATAGATTTTTATTTAAACAATTTTATGGATCAAGAATATGTTTATTTTGGGAACTTATGTTTTATCAAATGGATATCCCTAAGATAGGAAAATGAGTTGGCAATTATGTGATAAAGGTTATTTTGGAAGATGTTATCTCTTTTGGGGAGCATTATATGCTTAAATAAAAGAGTATACTATGGGATCTCATTTGTGGAGTAATGGTTGAAATTTTATTTTTGAAGATTCTATGTTTTTATTGTGGACATATGGAGATTTGGGTTATTTATGAAAATGATTAACCTACCATACAGAATATGTGATTAGGTTAATTACCCTTTATTATGAGACTTTAAGAGTATTCGATGTTATTTAGAGATAAATGTTAAGATTTATCATGGGAGACTATGTGATAAAATTATTCTAAGTTTTGGGTTTCTATCTTACTATGGATTATATGGAATAATTTTAAAAACAATTGTGTATTCAATGGTCTTTGTTGAAATTTGGGTACTGTTTGTTGAATTTTGGAGATTAAGAGAAGTATTTCTTTTTCTAAAGGATTATCCTTTTTGGGGATTATCAGATCTTGTACTATCCATTTTGGTTTTGGTTGATGTCTAAAGACAGGGGAAATATATAGTTCATCTTTTGTGGATTATTTGATACTATATAAGTTGATTCTAGAACTTTTAATGAGACCAATTTAGTTTGAATACTCATCGTTTGGAGAAAATATGAGTTTGTGGTAGAAATTTAGTTAAGTATGCAAGTCTACATGACAATTAAGTATGTTTACTTATGTTTTTAGTTAAGCTCAAAAATAAATTCCTCAACTCTATGAAAAGTAACTTAAAACAAAAATGTTTTATATTAGATTTTACTATTGGGGAATCAAATATAGTTTAACCCATCACAAGTTTGTGATTTTCTGGTGGTTAACTTTCTCCTAATTTTGTTTTCTACTGCTCTTTATCAGAACTTGATGGTTGGTTTTCTCCTCCATATCTATGTTTTCATGGAATCATAGTATCTGTTGTGTTGGGTAACACTTGTAATTATCTTCTTTTATATTAAAGTTATAATTTTATTAACTCTTTTTCCGATGTGGGACTTTCAATGAAGTTTCCGAGCCCAATTTTAAAATCGTGAGGACGCAATTCCCAAAAGGGGGGAATGATGTAACATTCTAGGTAAATAAAGAATAGGGAATTTTCATATTTATTAATATTTTTGAATTAATTATTAATTTTACTTTAAATTGGATGATATGCTTGATGTAATACCTGATACAAAACAACGAGTTTCTTTGAAATCTTATGTTGCACACAATGTTGAGTTATACTGAAAAATATTAATATAATATTATTATTTTATATGATAGTTAAAGCATAGAAATTGTAATGATGAGAATGAACAGAACTAAGTAAATAATTCTTTTACATGTTTGTTAAATGTTTTTCCTTTTATCTAATAAATTTTAGATTCTTAAAATAAGAGAGAGTGTGATTTTAAGCAAAAATACTCTAATTTTTCTTAAAAGGTCATTTTATCTCCTTTTGATGGAGAACCCTTTTTAAATCTAGTTTTTGTAAATTTTATACACTCTTTTTTAAAAAATAATATTATTTTTTATAATTGGGACATCAAAATTTACTTTGGATGAAATTTTGGTATTTTTCTAATAATGTTCATTTTTTAAAAAAACAGTGAAAAGTATGGTATTTTAATTCAAAGTTGCCTTTTAATCTAATTTATTTATATGGTTATATTATCTTTTTAATTGGTTTTAAACTGTAGTTTTACTATGTTTTTACCATTTAATATAATTTTGATCTTTGGAAGTAATTTTACATTGAAATTAGACATAAACAAGTGTTAATCTTTTGATAGTTATTATTTCTTAAAAACGCATTTTTTGTTTTGACAACGAGAATTAATATTAAATTAATTACTTACACTTATATGTGTTGAATATGAAAAAATGGATTCCATATTTTTAATCATGAGGTTCAAATTGTGTAAATAGGTAACTTTTAGTTTTAGACATTATGAATATTTACTTCAGTAAATATTTTATTTACCATGGTTAAAGGCTAAATCGGGTAAATAAGGGTAAACAATATTATTATAATAATATTAAATTTACCCTAACATGGTCCTAATACTATTTTTTGATAAATTTCCGACCATTATAATCCTTTGGTCTATTTTGGGACCCCATTGAGCCACTTAAAAGTGATAATGACACTTTATATTAATTAATTTAAAGTAAAGACAAAAATGACATAAACATATATCTTTTAGTAAATAAATTTTTACATGCTATTATATAAGTTACATCTTGGACTATAAATATTCATTTTATATATAAAAATATTTCCTACATCATGGTATATGTTATATATTTTTTAGACATCAAATAAATAAAACTATTTATGACATAGTAACGTTGCTGTGTTTACCTCATTAATGGATGATTAAAATAAATAAGATTATAAAAATTAAAACAATATAAAAAACATATCTAATTCTTATTGGATGATTATATTTATAACATGAGTCATCTTATCTAGGACTTTAATGAGTTTGAGACCTTTAGAAACCAAAAATTATTATATAATAAAATAATATTTTCAAACATTCCAAAAGGGACCCTCCCCCCTATAAAAAGCCATCACCTATAACCCATTACTAACACCTCTCAAGACCGTTGGATAATCTAAAATATGCCCAATTAATTTCCCAAAATACCCCTCTTCTAACTAGAAGCTTTAATTTATGCATAAGTCATTTACATAAATCCTTTTCGTTCAAACCAAAGGGAGTTACTAGTTTTAAAGGTAACATCTACTCTAAAGTTATTTTCTTTTATTTTACTTTTAAACCCCCTAATATATTTTTATTCCTTTCCTTTATACAAAAAACAATATATTAAATATACCAGGTTGTTTGTATGAGATGTATTCTAACTACACATACACACACCTCCATATAATGGATATGAACATACTATTTCTGTGGACGGCGAACTACTGCCTCACCAAATGATGATGGTTCAAATATCTCCAACCGCCTCTAATTGTGGAAATTATGATGGTAATGTATATATATATAATATATATTATGTTTATGTTTTCTCTATTCTTCTATGTTTTTATTTACAAACATACCTTTATGCTTTCCAATATGTGTAAACATGATAATTTCATTTGAGGAAGTGTGTACTACCGCCCCCTCAAGGTGATATGACTCATTCATACCATATGTGGAACATATAAAGGATGGAATTAATGAAATTATATATTATTTTATACTGTAATTATAATAAACCAATGTATCAATATGTTTTCATTCCATTAAATATGAAATAGAAATGAAAGTAGTGTTCATGTGTACGTACGACTTACCGTCTCCAGGAATGGTGCATTTCATTTCTTACCTCCAAATTTCAAGTACCATTATAAATAAATATATATATACAAGATATATATGATATATAAATCATTAATATCATTATGAAGATAATTCAATTCTGACCACATGAACAACTTGTAATTATAAGAAATTCATTTTCGACTCAAGTACCAAATATTGACAAAATGGCCATTATTAAATTAAATGATTGAATAATGTTTATAACATGGTAATAAGTGGTATAAAAGGAATAATAAAATTTAAAAAGGTTCTTAAGAAATTGTAAATTAACTTTAGTTTTTTATTCAGGATATTAAAGAACGGACATGTCATGTTGGACACGAGGTAAGAGGTTTCTTATCTCACTTTTAATTCCATGAGATTTCCATTGTTCCCCACTTATTTATTGCATGTGGTGTATTATGTACTTCAATTTGATATATATTATCATGATACTATTTTTATTTATGGTATTATATGATTCATTTTGTGGTTATTAACTTATGGTCATACGTCTTGATTGATTACAACGTGGAAAGGGGTTTCTTATCACACTTTAAATTATGTGAGATTTCCATTGTTCGCCACTTATTTATTGCATGTGGTGTATTGTGTACTGCAACTTGATATATATTATCATGATTATATTTATATTCATTTTATTATATGATTAATTTTTTGGTTATTAGCTTGTGGTCATACGACTCGATTTATTACAACGTGGTTAGGAGTTTTCATCTCATTTTTTATTCCCATGATATTCATGCTATGTTTGACACTATTTCATTTTGTGTGGTGTATGTACTACCCATGATTATTTTCTTTGTGTAATATAATTTATTTTATGGGTATTAACATCTTCATTGTATGATCATTTTTTAATTTGGTGAATGTTTCGTAAGTTACCAAATTAGTAAGGGAACTTTTTAAACCAATTTCCATTCCTTGGGTTAATATTCTAATTCTTAATTATGTCATGCTATGATTATGTGTGGAATAACTATTTATTTATTTATGCTATAATTTCCACTCCCCTTTGTGTGTATATACTTTTGATACACATAATAAATCCATTGATAAATTATTATGTCACTGATATGAACTTGATAAGGGTATTCTTAACTCAATTTCCATTCCCTGAGTTATATATCCAAGTCACTGGTTTTGATTTAAAAAGATCATGTGTGAATGCCCTCTGATTTATTTATACTAAATAGTCAATTATATTGTGTGTATTTATATTTTTCACACATTATTATTTAATTTATTTATCCTTAATCTAAAGATATAGTTTTTATAAAGGATTTCTTCTCAATTTACATTCCATTGAGACTTCATTGTTGTTATGCACAAATTCACTTTTATATGGTGTTAATACTATCCTTTGGAATATTATAACAAGAATACCTTAATTTTCATGATATTATAATGTTTTGATTAATTTTATTCCTCAATTATTTGTATTCAAGCGTCTCTCATTTGGTTGGGAACTCTTTAACAAAAATATAGTTTTAAATATTTTAAATATTTATTCTTATAAATCATTCTCATTAATGTCCTTGTTTTAAAAATGGTTTTAAGGATTTATTTTTATGTACATGAATGCTTGAAAATTAAAATTTCTTCCAAATGCTTCAAAGTGTTATGGGACACATTGATTCAAAAATCTCTTTATTAAATGTTTTAAATGGTTTCGAAAATGGTTTGATAAAGCATTTATTATGTAAATATCTTGAAATGATATATTCTGATTTCAATATGGAAATGTTATCTTTCCTTTTTGATTATTTTATGTTTTTTGAATATGTTATGGTTATTGGGAATTGTTTACGTATACAGGTGGTTCTGTGATAAGCCTAGGGTGGGTGAGCCCGAGATATCTCTCCAATGCATTAGGTAACGTGACGAAGGTAAATGTGAATGTTTCTCCTAAGAGATTTAGGGAATATTCTATGATAGGGATTCCAACATAACTCCATACATAGCTGTGATAGCTTCAATGTAAGTATGATATGAATTCCATAAGTTACCTTTATGATTTCTGATTTCCTTTTGTTATTCATAAAACTTATGATTTCAAACGGTTTGTTATGATTGAAAAGTATGGACTCATTGATTTGTATTTATTGATGGAATAATGTTTTCCTTCCTTATTTTATAACCCTTACTGACCTTTTTATCCTCATCCCATGTTTTTGAAATGTGTTCCACATGAAATAAAGATGAATAAGGTCAAGGATGGGTTCAAGGAAAATTCATGATGTCTAAAACATAGAATGAGACATGTTTCTTTTTAAGTTTATTTATTTTATGAAAAAAATGGATACTGAGTAGTAGTGTCTACATGTAATATTGAAGTTGTTATGTAATAGTTATGGACTAATTCTCTGAAACTCTATACATGAAAAGATCCAAAATATGAATTATTGACATAATTGAAGATTATGTAATGTTTAAGGCTTGTTCCTTATACTTTCTATTTCATATACAGAAAGAAGGACCAGTATAAAAAAACTTCACCTAGCCAAAGAATCATGGGTAAGCTTCAGGTGCATTTTTTATCATATGCAATTTATTTATTTCTAAAAATGGGGTTTAGATAAAACTTGTGGTGATCACATATGTATTCAAATATATTAACCATGTAGATTTAGAAACATTGACCAAGGGGAGGTAGATATATTAGTAGACAATGGATCTAAACATGTTGTTGTAGCTATCAGGGACTACCACCACACATTACTAACCAGAATAACCTTGGGTTTGAAAGGTTGTCATTGTTTTTCATCTGTTACCAAAAACATTATTACTATTTAAAAACATGATATTTATTGGTTTATTTTCAAATATGGGAATAAATTTCACTTATTTTATAAATATTAAAATTTTATGGTAATTTACATTTAAATAAAGGCCTTTTTTTATTATATTACATGAACCAAGTAATGGAAATTGATAACAAAGTTACTTCACATGAATCATACCACACTGAAAATTTCCATTACTAGATGGGTCATGTAAATAAAAATCATTTGACTAAATTACATAAACATGTATATTAATATTCTTTTGAACTAAAATCAATTGGTGTATATAATATTGGTTTACAACGTAAAATTACCATATCCCCATTTAGTGGGTAATGTGACAGGGCTAAAGAGATTTGTGAATTAGTTTATACAGATGTGTGTGAACCAATTACTATTTAGTCAAGCGGTGGGTACTCATACTTCATAACATTTACAAACCATTTTAGTAGATATGGATATGTATACTTAATGAATTATAAGAAATATTATGTTGAGAAATTCAAGTAATATAAGAATGAAGTTGAGAGACAACTTGGTATGAATATTAAGAGACTCTACTTAGACCATGGAGGGTAATATCTTAATCAAGGTTTCATTGATTACTTATGGGAGTTTGGGATCCTATCCCAACTCAATCCTCCTTTCTTGCCTCAATGTAATGGTGTAAGTGAAACGATGAACCACACCTTTTTGGACATGGTAAAATCAATGACGAGCCATGAAAGTATTCAATTATCCTTTTAGGGATGCCTGTAACAAAAATTAACACATATACTAAACCAAATATTAACTAAATAGATAAATTGTATTCTATATGAATTTTACAATGGGAGTAAAATCATGTTATCAAATTTTCACATGTAGGGAAGTGAAGCGATTGTTACATCGTATTTACATGACAAAATTACACCCTAAGGCACAAAATTTACCTTTATAGGATACCATAAAAAAGGGCATGTTTCCTACATGACCCTTCATAAAAAAGGTTATAGTGTAAATAAATTCCATATTTCTTGAGAGGGATCACATTTTATAATATATAGGTGGAGTAAGATAGACTTCAATGAAGTCAAGGGTAAAGTCACAGAAGATTTGGCATAGGAAAAGATTCTAAAAGCACTCTTGAAGAATAAACTATTCTAGAGACACAAGTACCATGTAGGCTTACAAGAAATGTTAGATAGCTATAATATTTTAGTTTTCTAGTCACTAATGATGGAGACTCATTATTAGTTTATAACAATGATCGTATAACCAATAAAAAAGTAGTAAGTGGCATAGATGTTTCCTTGTGGGATAAATCCATGAATTTTGAACTGGACTCCATGTACCAAAACCGAGTATTTATTTTCGTAGGGCCTCTAGTAGATTTAAATCCTATTGGTTTCAAATGGGTATTCAAGTAGAAACTAGACATAGAATAAAAATTCAGTAAATATAAAACATGACTGGAAGAAAAAAGGTTTAAATAGTGTCAGGGAATTGACTACAATGAAACATTTTCACCAGTTTTAATGTCGAAATCCATCAAAATTCTATATTCCATTATAGGCTTACATGATTAGAAGATTTGGAAAATTTATTTTAAAACATATTTCCTTATCTGTAACATTCAAGAAGATATCTATATGACGCAACCCTATGATTTTGTGACTCCAAAAGGATACAAAAAAATTATGAAATTTTAAAAGATCAATTTATGGATTAAACAAAGCATATAGGTTATGGAACATTTTTTTAGGTGTCCATAATATAATTTGGATTCATAAAGAAAGAATGTGAACCATGTGTCTATAAACTATTTAGTGGGAGTGAAGTCATTTTATTAATAATATATGTTGATGATATATTACTCATTGGAAATGAAATAATAGTATTGCAGTATATTAAGGTATGGTTGGATAAATGACTCTCTATGGAGGGCATGGGAGAAACAATATATATTCTTGGGATCAATATTCATTATGATAGATCTAATAGGTCACTGGGACTAATTTAAAGTAACCACATTGAAAAGATACAAAATAGATTCAGTATAGAACAATCTAAGAGGTGATCATTTCCATTATCACATGGAATTCATTTTTCTAAGGAATTTTTTCATCAGATGCCCGAGGAAAGAAACATATTGTAATGGATTCCATACACATCAGTGGTTGGGTCAATAATGTATGAATGCTATGTAATAAGCTAGACGTTTCTTATATATTGAGTTCGGTAGATAGATATAAAGATGATCAAAGTGACAAACATTGGATGATATTCAAGACTATCATTAAGTATCCAAGGTGTACTAAGGATATGTTCTTGGCCTAGGGTGGAGATGAGGAACTATACATAATAGGATATGTAGATTCTAGTTTCCCAATTGATCAATATGAAATGAAGTCACAAATGGGATACATTATCCAACAACTTGACATAGCTACGGATGAAGTATGTATGCACAAAATCATCCAAAATCTTGATGTGGTACCTAGATGTAAAAATATTATCACAATATATTATGATAATATTATAATGGTGACTCTCAAAAAAGATCTGAGGTCACATTAGTGGATGAAGAACATAATTGAGAAGTATCATCTCTTGATGGATTTTCTCAGAAAGGTGATGTTGTAGTGGATAGTATTTCCATGGAAGAAAATGCGAGAGAAACCTTGATTAAAACCTTGACTCAGCAGAAAAATGAGTATCTTGTAAGGTCTAATGGATTAAAAAACATTGGATGTTAGATCTAGTCTAAGTCGGTGTTTTTTAGAGTTTTTATCCTAGGACCAACTGATTCTACTTTGATTACATGTATATTAAATGTATTGGATATTTATTAAATATATCATAACATATTGTTCGTTGTTCTTAATGGATTTAATGTAGTATAATGTGAGATTATTTTTTACATTAATTATGTCATAGGAGTTCCACACTATGATGAGAACCTTGAAGTGCTATGACAATATTCTTAATATAGATATATGATTTGATAGTGTACAATGATGAGATACATAGTATTTATACCATTAGGTGAGAGTAATCATTAATATATGATGCTTCTTCTACATTGGTTTTCACTTGGTAGTATCCAAGATGGGAGATTATGAGAACAATCCGACCAGCAGGAATTCTGAATGTTCTAGTGTCATATGATATTCCAATATGTGATCATGTGTAATGGTCCTTATACTTTAGGTTATTCATTAATACATTTTCTGACTCACTCATTTTGATTTTCTGAGAAAACCCATCATGTTATATGTTGGTGGGAAGTAGGGTATGTTGGGTGAATCACGATTGATATGTTATTAATGGATAGTTCGAGGAAGGATTTGTACCTTCTACGTAACAACCCAAACTTTTATTAATGAAAATTTATCTTGATCTAATTATATGTCTTATTATGTAAAATGGTTATATAAAACATATGAACTTACTTGGTCTTATGTTTTTGGATTCTAAAATACCATTATTAATTGTTACCATTGCTAATATAGTTGTTGAACAGTGATCACATGATTAATATAAATATAGGGATTTAACAAAACAAATTTACTCAGAAAAAGGAAGCGATGGAATCATCCAGTAGAATTGCTCCATAAAGCCCATTTGTTAAAGCTCAGAAAGGATGTAGTTTCACTTGGATTCTCTCTTGACCAATCATAATCTGAGCTTCTATAGGTAAATCTTGGACAGAACCTCCTATGAGAGAAGTGGAAGTTAATAGAGATTACCGCCCGAGTGATGTTATGTAAGCCACCCCAAGAGTCTGTCACCATCGCTCACCTTACCCTTAGGTCTTATGCGAGTGTTATGAGGGTTTATGTAACAAGACCCTAGCACTATGATTATGTGCATTATTTTCGTATAGAATAAAGAATATATATTCATTTTATTTTGTTAATGGGTTTTAAGGCACAAATAGTACTTTTAGTTAATATTAAATTAAGAAACATATTTTGATGAATTAATCAATTTTTTGAATTAAATAATATTTTAATAAAATATTACTAAATTATTTTCATTAAATATAAATGATCATATAATTTTTATGAATAAAATTATAATTGTTATTAATGGTTGAGAGCTATTTTTTTCAAAACCAATGAATTTTTGATAAATGTTGGTTTTTATTTTAAAAGTAAAAATTCAAAAATTTAGAAAATTATTTATATACAATGAATATTATTTTTGGATTCAGGACATCATAATTATCTAATAGTGATTTTTTCAAAATTTTCTGAGACAATCGAGTTTTTGGGTATAAATTAATTACCGTTTAAATATATATTGTGTTTTATGACATCCTAATGAGAAAATAGTGATGTAATAAAATTCCATAAAAGGGATATTAATCCAATATATGTTTCACCTATAAAATAATGTGATTTTATAATTGTTTTATTAATTTTACAAATGCCTTAGTGGACCCTCCAAGACTTATAAAACATTTTGACTTTATAAAATGATTTCCTTGAGACCGTGAATCACCTTCACATATGAAAGAATAGTATTTTAATAATTTCGTCCATTTTACTTATATAAATATACTTTCTACTCCACTTTATCAAAAACCAGGGGCCAAAATCAGGGGATGGTTTGTGGTTTTGATTAGTTTAATGTGTAGTGTCCAAAACCTAAATAATAAAGAATCCCTTATCCTTTACTATATAAACCCACTCAATATCCCATTCCAATTGACTCAAACCATTTTTATATCAACCAACTCCTGACCTAAACTCTCTATAATCCTCCAAAGGCACCCCAATATCCCAAGAATCCTCTCTCAAGCCTCTCCCAAGCCTTTGGGACCACACTTCCAAGTAAGGGATTTCTTCCTTTCTCATTTTGACCAACTTTATTTATGTTTTTATACCATTATAATTTCAATTAAATATTTTGGGGTATGATTTACCACCTCATATATGCTGCCCTAATTATTTTTGAATTATGAGATACCCCTTTCTCTTTCATTAATTTCTCCCATGTACACCCGTTACCATGCCGAAATTTCGTAAGGGATTCTTCTCTCCTCATTTACATTTCAAGAAATTATTTTATATTATGCATCTAAATTACATTTCATATGTTGGGAGATGTATCTATATTAATCCTTACTATATATTAAATGTACATAAGATGAGATATACATTTATATCTCATCATCCATTTTTATTAATTCTTATTTCACACTGTTATGCTGCCGAAATTGCCCCATGATTTTTCAAGCCAATGTCAATGTGTAGTGAATACCAAAACCATTTCTCTGTCAAGGGTATTAACCTATATGCACATTAACTTAATGATTATAGAGTTTAATGTATATATTCTATATTCCTTTATCGTGGAATAAATTATGATGTTGAATGATTTCAGGTTTTATGATCCATGTGGCACACATATGCATGAAATGAAATGTTTATTAAGGGTGTACCCTGATAGTAGTCAAATGCATTAGGTAAAGTTTAGTATCATGATATATAAAGTGAAATGAGGGTTTAATAATTCTAATTTAAGTGAAACGAGTGTTTACTAATGCTAAATCATGTTTAATGAGGGTGTACTCATGCTCCATGTGTAATGATCCTTGTATCATGAAAATATCATGTTAAATGTTGTTGCCACATTTCTATATTATGATAATCATGCTATATCACGCCTTTATGTTCATTTTACTCTTGTCCTCCATAAGTATTCATATTTCCTAACATGTACTATATTCTTCATGTCATGCCTTGTTTACTGCCTTACTGGGATTTATAGCTCACCATTTTCTTATGTATGTCCACAGGTTATCCCATGCATCGATAAGTACAAAGGAATATTGTGGTCATGTAAAAGAAATTTTCAATAAAGATGTTGTGTTTTATGTTTTAATTTTTTATATAATGTTATTAATTTCCCAATACACTAGACCTATTTATCATCATAGTTGTATTAAGTTTAAGTTTATGTAATAAATCATGTTTAAATGTGTAATAAAGAGCAGATGTGTTATAGTTGGTATCAATGGTAGGTTTAGTTATTATTGGGGTTAGTATTATAAAACCCTAGTTAATGCCTTAAGGATAAGAATAAGTATAATAAAAAAATACCTAATTTTTTTTGAGTATATAGTAAGTGTTTTATCAACAAAATATATCCCTTTCTTGATACGAACAAGTAGAGGTGGCTCTTCCAGAGATGTATCTAGAGGTAAAACCCAAATGCACTGCTTTGAGCGAGAATTGAATGGAAACTGTTGCAAAATAACAAGAATTTATACACTCTTGGTTATGAAACTCCTAGGGTATATTCATGTTTAACTTTATAAGATTAGTATGAACCATTATTAAAGGATAAAAAATCCCATAAGAATATACGTTAGTAGATAGATCATTAATAACATAGATTGATGACTATGAATTCATAACCTATGGAAATAAATGTAATTTATAAGTTATCCTTTTTATATTGGATTCCCCTTTGTGTGTTACCCCTAACTTGCCCTTTATTCTAGACAGTGGATAGTAATAGGACTCAGGCTAACAACTGATGCAAAGATTAATGCGATGACTGTTCTAATGAGATGCCCAATACAATGGGAGCGGAAATCTCCGACTTTGTCATGATAATCTCAGTTAACTTATGTTTGGAATATAAAAATGGGTCAAGAGGAACGTTTAACCCCCCA
Source organism: Viscum album (assembly GCA_963277665.1). Lineage (NCBI taxonomy): Eukaryota > Viridiplantae > Streptophyta > Magnoliopsida > Santalales > Viscaceae > Viscum > Viscum album. The sequence continues at coordinate 1,565,097,017 of OY728150.1, forward strand.
CCCCCAAGAAATAACAAGCCGAAATCAAGAGGTTCTTGAGATAAAGGACTCCTACTTTTATTGGATCATCTGATCCCTCAATCGTCGAAAAATCGGTCAATTCCATTGAAAAGTTATTCTCCATCATTAAATGTTATAAAAAAGAGAAGTTACTTCTAGATTCATATTATAGGGAGAGTGAATCGGATCAATAGTGGACATTGATTAAAAATACAAAGCATTAGGAAATGGTCAAGGTGTTGGAATGAAAGTATTTCCAAAAAACGTGTTTTGATAAATATTTCCAATGAACCCCAGGACTTAATATAGAAATGGACTTCCTTTCCCTAAAGAAAGAATATGATGAATCCTTCAAATAGTATGATGAAAAACTCACAAGTATTTCATGATATGCCTCTGGCTTTTTTGTTACCCCCAAATGCAAGGTTGAACTCTTCTTTGGTGGGATAAAACCTAGCATACCATAATCTCTAATGATCCGTAAATTCGATAGCTATGAGGAAATTGTCCAATGTGCCCTCAAAGTTGAAATGGAGATTGTATAATCTTTGGGGTATCATTGGGAGAAGAAGAGGAAAGTATAATTGAATTTTGGTGGTCCGATGGATAAATCCAACGGTGCTATGAAATTCCAGCACCCCACTTTCCAAAGGTGCGGGAAAAAGCACCACAAAAATTTAATGAAGGGGACGAGGAAATGCATTAGGTGTGGAAGAGAAGGGCACCAAACCATTAACTTTTGGAATGAAAAAATGAATACTGCGGAAGAGAAAAGGAACGCTCCGTTCGGCCCTAAACACACTGTTCATAATTTCAACTAAAATTACCATGGCACTTTACAAAATAGTTCCCTAAGACAACGGTTTTTAGATTCAACCAAAAACATCCAAGGAAGCAAGGAGAGATTTTTACATCACTACTACCCCAGCGAAGTGAAACAATGAAGTGGTTACAAGTACTCTAGTTATTCATTAAATAATAGAGAATTTCATTTTGGATTCTGGTTTTACACATTCTTTTATATCCTAAAAGTTTAGTAGAAAGATCCCAACACCACCAAAAATCAATGAACTAAAGATGTCAGTGAGAATGGAAAATGGGGAAATTATTGCATCCCATGAATATAACTCCTCCCCTATCACAATATATGGATTGAAATTCACAAAAAACCTCATCATACTCCCTCTCGTGGAATTTGATGCAAATCTTGGCATGTATTGGATTTCCCTATATATACACAACATAAATTTCAATGAGAGGTAAATCACTCTCCATATGGGAAATCAACCCCCGATTCTGTAAAAGTGTAAGGAGGAGGATGAATCTTCTTTAGCACCATATTCTAAATTGTGGATATTAATTCCCTATGATAACAAGTATCTTTCTCAGATGACTGAGTCTATGGAAGAAACCATCCTTGAAGAAATTCCTATTGTGAATGAATTCGCTAAAGTGTTTCCCAAGGAATTTCCTTGTCTTCCTCCTATAATTGATGTCGAGTTCTCAGTTGATTTTATAAATAGGGATTTAACAATATCCGAGACTCCATAGAGAATGATTTTTTGGAGCTTGAGGAGCTAAAGACACAACTAAGGGAGAATCTGGATAAAGTGTCTATACACTAAAGTGCTTCACCATGGGGTGAACCAGTCCTCTTTATCAAGAAAAATGATGGGTCAATGCGCCTTTGTATTGATTATCATGAGCTCAAAAAAATCACGATAAAGAACAAGTGTCCTCTACCTGAATTGATGACTTTTTCAATCATCTATGTGGAGCATAAAACTTCTCTAAGGTGGATTTGCGGTTTGGATATTACCAAGTAAAGGTGAATAAGTAGGATATCCTCAAGACTGCTTTTCGTACAATCTACGAGATCTATGAATTCATATTAATTCCTTTAAGACTCACTAATTATCTATAAATTCTCATGGACTTGATTAATAGAGTCTTTAGAGACTACCTCGACAAACATTTGGTAGTCTTTATAGATGATATTCTAATATAGTCTAAAACTATGGAGGAGCATGAGTAGCATCCAAGCACTGTACTAGAGACCTTGTGAATGGAGAAGCTCTATAAAAAGTACAAAATTTGTGTGTTTTGGTTGATTGAAGTCTTATTATTTGGTCATATAATCAGAAGTAATGAGATATCCTTGGATCCCTCCAAAACAACTACAATTGAGGGATAGAAGAGGCCAACATCGTTGACAGATATCCATGGCTTCCTGGGGTTAGCTGGATATTATCGATGATTTGTGAGAAATTTATCAAGATTGTAAAACGCTATTACCAACCTAACTCGGATGGGAGTGAAGTTTTTCTAGAGTGATGAATAAAAAGATAACTTCATGGAGTTAAAAATAATGCATATCACTATGTTCGTGCTCACACTACCCACAATTGGATAACTTTTGGTGTTATTTAGTGATGCTTCGAAGAAGGGCCTGGGCTTTATGTTGATGCAAAATGAAAATTCATAGCCTATGATTCAAGGAAATTGAATGTTAATGAGAAAAAATATCTAACTCATGATCTTCAGTTGTTTTTAGAAATATTCACTTTGAAAATTTGGCGGAATTACCACTTTTTGTAGAAGTGTGAAATATATGCAGATCACAAAAGCATCAAGTATATATTAACTTTTAAATAGTTGACCAAGCACCAAATAAGATGGTTAGAGCTGATCAAAGACTATGACTTCTCAATCCATTACCACCCTAGGAAAGCAAACAAGGTTGGAGATGCTCTACATAGAAAGGACCCAAAAATTCTATCATTTATGAGGACTTAAAAGGATCTAATCTTCTTATATTTGATGAATATAGACATGGAAATCATAAATAATGGAACATTATCATCACTTCCACAAATTATTGTTCAACCATCTCTTTTGGAAATGTTAAAGGATGCTCAAAAGGATGATGTGGGAATTTAAAAGAAAGTGTAAACTATCAGAAAAGGGAAATCCTTCGAGTTCAATGTTAATGAAGAAGGAATTGTGTGATTTGGGTTGAGACTATGTGTTCCATCAATTCCAAAGTTAGAGAAATAAGTTTTTCATGATGCACATAATTTGAATTTATCTATTCAACTAGGAAACACAAAGATGTATCGAGATCTACGAGAGATTTATTGATGGGATACCCTGAATAAAGAGGTCCATGGCTATACATCAAAGTGCCTGGTATGTTAGAAAGTGAAGGTTGAGAGGTGGAAGTCTAAGGGGATGATGCAACCTTTACCCATACCAATATGGAAATAGGAAAACATCACTATAGACTTTGTCACCAGTATTTCAAAGACATCCAAAGGAAACAATGCTATCTGGGTTGTTGTGGATCATATTATAAAGACTGCACACTTCATTGCAATTCGTGAGGATTTATCATTGGATAAACTGGCACATATATACATCAGAGAAGTGGTGAGGCTGCTTGGAGTACCACTATCAATTATATCTGATCGAGATCCAAGATTCACCTCTATGTTCTGTAAGAGTCTCTAATATGATCTGAATACTGAGATAAACTTCAGTATGGTTTATCATCCTCAAAATGATGGCCAATTTTATCGGACTATCCAAACAATTGAGGACATGTTGAGAGCATTCTTAATGGACTTCAAAGGAGGATGTGATCAATATCTTCCTCTGGTTGAGTTTTCTTACAATAAAAGTTTCCACTCAAGAATCCAAATGGATCCTTATGAATCCATTTCTGGGAAGAGGTGAAAAATACCAACATGATGTGATGAAGTTGGGGAGTGAAAACTCCAAGGTCTAGAAATGGTTAAAGAAATGTTGGAGAAGGTTAAGACCATCCATCATCACATTAAAGCTTCCCATATTCAAAAAAAAGGTCTATGTGGACAATTGTTGACAAGACTTAGAGTTTTATATTAGAGACAAGGTATTCCTCCACATATCACCATAGAAGATAGTTATGAGTTTTAATAAGAAGTTAAAACTTTTTCCAAGGTACATCGACCCTTTTGAGATCCTTGACTGCGTTGGAGGAGTGGAATATCGACTAGCACTCCCACCAATCCTATCTCAAGTACATGATGTATTCCATGTATCACTCTTGAGGAAGTTCATACCTGACCCATCACATGTACTCAATCTAGAGGTGGTACCATCAGATAATGAACTATTCTATAAATACAATACAATGACGATCTTAGATTGTGTGGAAAAAGTTCTATGAAATAAAATAACGCGCCTCGTCAAGGTGTTGTGGAGAAACCACAAGTTTGAAGAAGAAACATGGGAATCGAAGGATGTGATGAAGCAGAGTTACCCTCATCTATTTTAGTGTGGGAAAAGGAAATTTCAAGGGTGAAATTTCTTAATGTGGGAAGATTGTAACGACACAAAATTATATTAATGAAAATTCTTCTTGATCTAATTAAGTGTATTATTATGAAAAATATTTATAAAAAACATATACACATCCTTGGTTTTATGTTTTTGGATTTTAAAATACCATTTAGAATTGTCATCATTGATCATATATCCTTTGAACAGTGTTCACATGATTAGTATAAATATAGGGATTTAACAAATCCAATTTACTAAGACAAAGGAAGCGATGGCCTCATCATGTAGAATTGATCCATAAAAATCTCATTTTTCAGAGCTCTAAATGTAGGTAGCTTCCCTGGGCTTCACTTTTGACCAAGCCCAAATTGAGATTCAACACGTTAATATTGAAAATAATTGACTATTGGATAAGTAGAAGTTAATTTAGATTACCACCTGAGTAATATTATCTGATCCACCCAAAGATTCTGTAACCATTTCACACCTTACCCTTAGTTTTTATGTGGTTATTATAAGGGGTTATGTAACAAGTCTCCATCACTATGATTATGTGCATTATTTTTTATATAATAACGAATATAAATTAATTTTATTTTGTAAATGGTTTTTAAATCACAAATAGTATTTTTAGTTAATATTCAATGAAGAAATATATTTAGATGAATTAAATGATTTTTTAGTTAAATAATATTTTAATAAAATATTAATGAATTAATTTTTATTAAATATAAATGATCATATTATTTTTATGAATACAATTGTAATTTTTATTATGATTTGAAAGGTATTTTTTTCAAAACGAATGAATTTTTAATAAATATTGGTTTTTATTACAAAAAGAAAAATTAAAAAATTTATAAAATTATTTATAAAAAATTAATATTATTTTTGGATTCAGGACATCGAAATTATCTAATGGTTATGTTTTCACATTTTTTTTAGATAATCAAATTTTTGGGAAAAAATTAAGTACCGTTTAAATATATAATGTGTTGTATGACATCATAATGGTCCAATAGCAATGTAATAAAATACCATAAAAGGTAAATTAGTACAATATTTGTTTTACATTTAAAATAATGTGATTTTAGATTTGTTTTATTATTTTTACAATGCCTTAGTGGACCATCCAAGACATATAAAACATTTTAATTTTTTAAAATGATTTCATTGAGAGTGTGACTCACCTCCACATAAGCAGACCAAATATTTTAATAAGTAAGGCCATTGAACATATAAAATAATTTTTTTTACTCCAATTTGGGAAAAAACTTGGTCAAAAACCCCAGGATGGTTTTTGGTTTTGATTAGTTTAATGTGTAGTGTCCAAAACCTAAATAATAAAGAATTCCTTCTCATTTCGTATATAAACCCACTAAATCTCCCATTCCTCTTTACTAAAACCATTTGGATCTAAATAAAACCCTGAAATAAACTCTCTATAATCCTCCAAAGTTACCTCAAGATACCAAGAAGCCTCTCTCAAGCATTTACCAAGCCTTTGGGATCACACTTCCAAGTAATGGATTACTTTCTTTCTCCTTTTTATCCATGTTTCTTTATATTGTTATACCATTTTAATTTTAATAAAAAATGTTGAGTTATGATTTTTCACCCCCCTATACTTCACTCATTATGTTTTAATGATGATATACCCCTTTATCTCTAATTAATTCTTCCCATATACACCTGTTACCATGCTGAAATTCCATAAGGGATTTCTCTCCCCTCATTTACATTTCATGAAATTATTTTATATTATGCATATATATTACATTACATATGTTGGGACATGTATCAATATAAACCCCTTACTATCTATTTTATGTACATATGATGAGATACCCCTTTTCTGTCTCATCAAACATATTTATGAATTCCTATGTCACACCATTATGCTATCAAAATTTCAATGCGGTTTTCCAAGCTAAAGTCTTTGTGTACTGAATACCATGACCATTTATTTATGAAGGGTATTCACCTTTATAAACATTTACTTATTGATTATATAGTTTAATGTATGTATTAAAAATTACTTTATCATGTAATAAATGATGATGTTGAATGATTCCATGTTGTATGATCCATGTGGCACGCATATGCATGAAATGAAATGTTTATAAAGGGTGCACCCTGATATCTCCTCAATGCATTGGGTAAAATTTGGCATCATGATAAATCAAGCTCAATGACGTTTTAATCAAGATAATTCATGTTCAATGAGGGTTTACTCATGATAAATCATGTGCACTGAGACTTTACTCATGATTCATGTGGAATGAGCATTTTCTCATGCTAATACCATGTTAAATGTTGTTAGCACATTTCCATGGTATGATAATAAAGCTATATAATGAATTTATATTCATGTTTATATTGTGATCCATTGATATTGATATTTACTAACATGTACTATATTATTTATGTTATGCCTTGTTTACTCCCTTACTAGGATTTATAGCTCACCTTTTTCTTATGTATTTCCTCCAGTTATCCCATGAAAAGCTAAGTATGAAGGAATGTTGTGGTCATGTAAAAGAAGTTTTGAATAAATATTTTGTGTTTTATGTTCTAAGTTGTTATATAATATTCCTAATTTCTGAATACACTATACCTCTTGATCCTCATAGTTGTATTAAGTTCATGTTTATGTAATAAATCAGGTTTAAGTGAGTAATAAAGAGTGGGGTTGTTATATTCCATCCTCATGGGTGTTGATGTCTCAACCGTTTTATTGGAATATATATATCTCCTAAATTCCATGTCCATGGTGTACCGACGTATTTATTTTAGATAGTCAATGAAATATGTATCCAGCATATAGGTTGATGAAACCATCGTGTAACCTTCTTGGTGAGATATTGCGACAAAGGCATTATATTACATAGTGAGAATTCATATATGTTTTTCATCATTAAGACATTAATTTATTTCCCTTGGGTTCCTTGTACCAATTTCTTGATAGTAATTTTGGACTTTAAAAAATCTCACCTAATGCCAATGAGAAATAATCCTATAGGGTCACACATTAAGTGTTTCAGTTGATATAAAATAAATTATTTTATGTTTACTTAATGGAATAAATTTTATTCTCAATACGAGGGGATAATTTCATTCAAGTTATATTGATCGCATAAATTAAATAAATTTTTATTTACCAGCACATGAATAAAAATATATATCTATTTATTTTATTGAATATTTAATAAATATTTATTTACTAGAATGTGAATGAAATATTTATTTATGTATTAAATATTTTTCTTGGCATTTGATAAATATCGATGAGGTTTAATAGACCATGACCATATCCGGAGATAAATAATTATTTACAAACTGGTAATTATTATTTTTTAGTTGCGGAAGATAGAGTGCACCAAATAACAACAACAACAACAATAACAACAAAAACAAAAATAATAATAATAATTCATTATTTGGAATGGGTTATATAAAGTTATAATATTATTTTATTGATGACATTAAATTAAATAATCATTTAAACCTAATGCTTAGCTCAATAAATAGATGGTTATGTCTATTATTTAGAGTTTTGAATCCAAAAATAGGAATAGTGAATTATTGTGCATAATGAATTATCTCTCAACCCCTATTTATCAATCCCTCTCATGAACGAGAAATGTAAGAGATATTTCATCAATATTGAATAATGTGAAATCACGAAAAAAAAGGAAAGTCATTTGATTCCCCATGCTAGCACACAGTGATCAAGTAGTGTTTCTCAAAGATCATTGGAGAACATGTGGAACACCTATGGGGGGATAATATCCATGGATCATCACAATTAAATTAAGGAAATTTGAAAGGGTATTTTTTGATTATCAACATTCATCAACGAAGAAATAACTTATGCCAAGGTATTTATTTCTTCAGATAATTAATAAATTAATTAAAAATTAATTACAAATGTGACATGGAATATCCTCGATCATGGTTTTGGGAAATGATTATTAAATAAAATTTTAAAATATATCCTACCACCACACACTTCCGATATTCCCATAACCAATAAATCACACACATCGATCCATCTCTATCCTAAATAAGCTTTCCTAAAGACACATGGGATAAGTTTAACAATATGCACCTCATGAATCACATCATCATATCATCCAATATCACAACATTATATAGTAACCAAGATGTTTTTGAGATCCACCACAGCTTGTATGATGTGTATCATATATCAGATATTATTTATCAAGCCATCACAACTCATACATTGAGTAAGGTACCTCAATCCATCACAACCTATACTTATAATGTAGGTTCTGGGCATAGTGGAAGCGCGTTGGTGGGTGTACCCAACTTTAATTTTTTTGTTAATGATGATTTATCTGAGATATTCCACTATAATAAAATGCCAGATCTTTGGAATAGAATGAATAATGAAAGAAAATAACAGAGTCCGGAAACCATAGAGAGGGTCATCATATGTTGGTTATAATTAATTTATTTAAAATAAAAGAATTACCTTGATGGAATTATCTCTGTGTTGATGCTTCCAGTCACAATCCGATGTGATCCATCATTAAATCATAGAATATAAGTGTATTATTCCTCTATCGGTGAAGCACACATGCTCCACGTATCCATAGAAGTCTTCAAAGGGATCTCTAAGTACAAGAATGGAAGAGCCTTCACTTGCGAGGTCCACCTTCGATCACCTTGATCTGGTGGAGAAGGATCTCTCTCTCTCGTATCTTGAGAGAATTCTAGGAAGAAAAGAATTATCTCTTGCCCTGAGAGCTTTCTCTAGATCGGTTGTGCAAACCCCTCAAAATGACTAGGCTAATGATAATTATATAATTGGGATTTTAATTACTCAGAATAAAAAAATTAATCAATTACCTGAAAGAATTTATTCATCTCATTTAATTTATAGGAATACCCCATGTATAATAATAATAGTTGACTATTATTATTACTTAACATGTACTGAGTTAATTACACATAATAAATTTTAATTAAATAAATAATATTATTTCTCATAAATTCTCAGAAAAAATACATGGTGTGTATATTAATATACACGACATATACTTTTGTTTTTTCATTCTATTTATTTCCTCCCCCAAATTTATTAGTCCTTGAATAATGGATATTTATTTCTCAGATAAATATCACTACTTTACTCACTAATAAATATATTATTTCTCACATAATATATTCTATCAAATAACTAGTGTCAAAATAGATGTGATTAGGCATCGTTTAATGACTATTAAACCACAATCATGAATAATATTTATTCAACTTGTTAAATTAATATTTAACTGAGATACTTGGACACACTTAGTCTGTGACCCTCTAGGCCTATTCTCTTTGGCATTAGGCGTAGCCTACATAAAGTCCATGGTTAGAGTCTAGAAACACGCCAAGGCAACCAGAGAGAGATAATTTGACACCGCAATGACGTTTCACCTCCTACGAATGTTTACCTTGTAATGTAATCCCTTTAACTCGATATCTCGAATCAAGTGGGTTTCATGCTCTTTCCATCAACCCATGTGTTTGATTATTCTTTCATTGACTTCCTAGAATTTAACTTTCCCATTCCTTTCCATGGCCATGTATTTATTTAGGCTATATCAATTCCATCAAAGGTCCTGAAATATCGACTTCTTTTATGAACATAAGGGAAAAATCCTTTCTCGCATTATCTATTAATTCAATATTACACGTGACTCACCCAACATGTCCTACCTCGCTACGAACTATGTTTCATCGTAGTTTGCTTCAATACATCTAAGTGCATGAGTTTTAATACCTGCTAATAATAATCTTAATGTCTTAGGACCAATACACACGTCCACAAATATGAACATCCAATGACACTATGAAATGTGGATTTTATACTGGCGGGTCTTTGTTCTCATAATATCCTCCTAGATATTACCAAGGGATCACACCATGAGAAGGTGCCTCATAGTTTTATGTGTCCCCACCCCTAATGGATTGTATTATTTTTTCCCTCAAATAACATCATCCGATCATAGAACATATATTCAAGTACAGTGTTATGGCACTTTTGGGTTCTCATCATAGTAGGGATCCACAATGAACCTTTAATGCCATATCTATCCTTAGGACATTATCACATGAATTTTCATGCATAAAAACTATCAAGATGTGATAAAGTATTTATTAATGAATCATGTACAATGTTGTTGGTTCTAGGCCATCAACTACAACAGACTCCCACTTGGACTAGAACCAACTACTAACAACCTTTAACCCACTAGCTCTCACATTATATTCATGATTCTACTGATATAGGCCTTTAGTCAGGGGGTATACAACATTCTATTTCATGGGAACTCTTCTAACTGCAACTTCACCCCTTTGGTAGAAATCCCTCAGGAGGTGGTACTTCCAGAGTATGTTCTTTGTTCGTTGATGTGACCTTGGTTCTTTCCAATGGGCCACCATTTTAGTATTATCAAAATATAATGTGATAGGATATTTACTGTTGGGAACCAAATCAAGCTCCTGGATAGAGTTATGAATTCATATGGATTCCTTGTCTATATCATATGCCTCTATATATTCAGACTCCACTTTAGAATCGACAACAACTAGTTTCTTTGAACTCTTCCAGCTCACAGCTCCTCCATTGAGACAGAAAACATATCTAGATTGCGAATTCAAATAGTTATGATCTATTGGGAAACTAACATCAGTATACCCTCTAATGACAAGCTCCTCGTCTCCCCCATACACCAGGATGATATCCTTATTTCTTCTTAGATACTCAAGGATAGTCTTAAAAATAGTCTAGTGTTTTTCTTCTTGATCTTCTTGATATAAATCAATCATTCATAGCGCATAAGAAACATCAATCCTAGTACATAACATGTCATACATTATGGATCCTATATCCAAATCATATGGGAACACAGTCTTTCTATATTTATCTTATTGTTTCTGAGGACACATTTTCTTAGAAATATGTTTTCCATGCGACAGTAGAACCAATCCAATCTTGGATTGTTCCATACTAAATCTCTTTAGTATCTAGTCAATGAATGTACCCTTAGTTAGTCCAAGAAGCCTCTTGGATCTATCACGAATTATCTTGATCCCTAGAATATAGGTTTCTTCACCCAAGTCCTTCATGGGGAAACACATGTTCAACTAGTCCCCAACTGACTGTAAGACTTGTACATCATTTCTGATAAGTAATATGTCATCAAAATATACTAATAGGATTAAAAATAAATTTCCATTAAACTACTTTTAAACACATGGGTAACATTAATTATTAATGAAACCAAATTCCTTTATGGCTTCATCAAATCGAACGTTCCATGATCTGGATAGTTGATTTAATCCATAAATGGATTTCTGCAACTTGCAAACCCATTTGGATTATCTTGGTGTCACAAACGCTTTTGGTTGTGTCATATAGACCTCTTCCTGGAGGTTCCCATTAAGGAATGGTATTTTGACATCCATCTTCCAAATCTTATAGTCATGGTAAGATACTATGGAAAGTATGATTCTTATGGATTTAAACATGGAAAATGGAGGTAAGGTTTTATCACAGTCAATTCCTTGACACTGTATGAATCCTTTAGCCACTAGCCTTGCCTTATAGGTGTTAACTTGACCTTCCATGTCTAGTTTTCTCTTGAATACCCATTTGCATCCCTCATACTTTACATAAATTGGATCATCGACCAGAACCCAAACTTGGTTCTGATACATGGAATCCATCTCTGAATTCAAATCCTTTATCCATCTTTCATATTCTGAGATTTTTAATTCTTCATTATAGGATAGAGGTTCATCATTTTCCAACAATAATTATTCACCATTATTGGTGACTAGGAAATCTAATCTCATTGGTTCTATTACCTATCTTGGGCTCCTATGCAGTACTTGTGTTTCTGGAACCTCTTCCACAGGGACCTATGTAAAATTTTCCTCTACCAACTCCTGTGTATCTTGAGCATCAGCTCCGTCGAAGTCAATATTTCTCCCACTATCCTTTTTGCGAATGTTATCCCTCCCAAGAAAGTCAACTTATCTGGAAACATTCACTTTGTTGTCTGAAGGGTTATATATGTAATATCCTTTTATTTCCTTGGGATATCCTATAAAGATATACCTCGTGCCCTGGGGTGTTATTCTGTTTCCGGATATGTCCTTAACAAATTATTCGCATCCCCATACATGTGTGTACGAAAAAATGGGTTTCTTTCCATTACATAACTCAGAGGGAACTCTATTTTTCACCTTATTTGGTACTCGATTTACTATGTATGTTGTAGTCTGTAATACAGTTTTCCAAAAGGATAGTGGAATATTTTCATGACTCATCATCGACCTCACCATGAAAAACAAGGTGCAGTTCCTCCTTTCACTAACACTATACCACTATGGTGTAGAAGGAGAAGTGAGCTGAGATAGAATCCTAAACACCCGTAGAAGATCGATTAACTATTGGTTCAGATATTTTCCACCTCAATCGGATCTAAGCTTCTTTTTCTTCTTACCAAGATGATTCTCTACTTCATTCTTGAATTTCATAAATTTCTCTAATGCTTATGACTTATACCTCATTAAGTAGACATATAAAAATCTAATCAAATCATCATTAAAAGTAATAAAGTAAGAATATCCACCTCTAACTTCTACTAGGAATGGTCCACACACATCCGTGTGGACCAATCCTACATGCTCTGTGGCCCTTTCACCCTATCCACTGAAATGAATCTTCGTCATTTTACCTTGTAAACAAGCATGACATCTATCAAGTGGTTTTAGCTCAGTGGAGTCTAAATAACCATCTTGGCATAGTTTTTTCAAGTTCTTCTCAATTACATGACCGATACAGTGATGCCACAACTTTGTGATATATGAGTCATGTGATTTTGTTTCATTTTTGATTTCCAACACTTGGTTTTTATAATTTAATATATACAAACCATTATTTAAATTCACATTACCATAAAATAAGTTGTTCTTATAAAATAATCAACCCTTATTTCCAAACATGAAAATAAATCCATCCATATCCAAACATAATACAAAAATTATGTTTTTGGTAACACTAGGAACATAATAACAGTTATGTAAAACCAAAATCATCTTAGTTGAAAATGATAGGTGGTAATCGCTAATGGCTAATGCAGTCAGCCTCATTCCATCGACAGCTCAAAGATCCACCTATCCTCTGAAAATCATTCTAAATCTACTTGGTTCTTTTATTTGAATATAGATATGATCCCCAAAAGCTATATCTAATACCCAATGTGTAGAAATGTAACGATTAATCTTGATAATGAATGCATCGTTAGTGTCCCCACTCATCTGGGTGTAGTTACTCTTCCAGTGGCCTTGCTTTCCACATGTAAAACATACCACTTCCTATTCCTTTCTTTGCCTATGGACACAAAATTTCTTAGAGGGATGGTTCTCGGGGGATTCAGAATGTTTATTAGTCCCTGGAAGCTTTGTCTTGTCCTTCCTTTTCTTATTCACCATAAAGACTGTGGGTTTTTTTCAAAACCCATGTCCTTATCTACCGAGATAATTAAGGGTAGAAGATCTGATACACTCTTCTCATTGTTGCTCATGCTATAGTTGACAATATAGCTAGATATGGTATTTGGTAGTGATGATAGGATTAGATCTATACATAACTCATCTGGGTACATAATCCCTAATATGTACATAAATTTAATATAGCCAATAATCTTGAATACATGAGGCTCAGCTGGTGCAGACACTCCAATCTTAGTTGTAAAAAAAGCATTGGAGATCTCATATCTCTCCTGTCTCACCTTCTCTGGGTATAGATCATTATGGTGAGACATCATGCTATACATGCCCATGTTTTCATGTTGCTTCAAGAGATCATTAGATATGGCTGATAACATGAAAAATTGGAAATCTGTGGCATCATCCATATGTTTCATATAGATAGATAGTTCCTCACCACTGGCCTCTTTTCCAGGAACAAATGGAACAAGCTCTTCTAGCACATACAATTTCCTCTTGTGGAAAAGGATTGAGCATAAATGCCTCTTCCATTCCTAGAAGTTGGTGCCAGTGAGAAGATTTTCCTTATCGATTATGGTTCATAATGATATGTTTGAAGTAATTTTTCTTTCCATTTCTATAAATTATGATAAGAAAATGTTTAGTACTTTATCATGATAAAATTGAGACAAATAAATAAATTAATACTTATTAGTCTCCCAATATTTTATCGAAATCAAATATCCCTGACCCCTGATTTCATAATATTCTGTTGCCTAAATATTCTAGTGTAAAGGATCCATGTTTCCATTCTCATTACCCCAACTAGGGTTAGTTAAGCAACTTGAAGGGTATTTGGTAGGAATTTTAAATTCCAATTTCATTAACTCACAGCTCCTTGATCTGCTGAGTGGACTTCCCAATCCTGAAACCCTTTTATTTTGGATTTCCTCAACCTTTTCCTCTTGGTCACACCAAGTCCTTCTACTGAAGTCAAACCTTGATGTGAACCAAGTTAATTCAATCTAAAACCTAGAATTAGAATTCCGTGATAACTGAAAGCACCCGAACTAGGGCTGGTAAAGAAATTTGAACTATGGTTTGATTCTAACAATGATTATGGAAGGCTATACCGAATTAATATTTCTTTGATGGATTTTATCCTTATACATAAATTTCCATTTTATTATATTTGATTTAATACTTGTTAATATTAAGTGGGATATACTTAAGTGATCAACCATCTACAGGATAATATTTATGCATAATCTGGTCTTATTTTAGTTCCATCTTGCTTGCCTGTTTAATTCGTTAATTATGTGATTTTAACAACACACCCATAATAAATAAACCTTGCTACTAATAAAAATAAAATAAATGGTATGATCATGAGCTTGTTCCATTGATTAGTTTATATAGTGGTTGATAAAATATACCAAGACGTAAGGGAGAAACACCTTGAACATTTTGGGTTTGTGTTTACAACTTCTCACCTGTCCACCTTTGTATCTCTTTGGATTGGTTTCACCTTGGATCTTAACTTGAGACACCTCCACTAGCTTGGGAGCTCCATCCATTACATATGCTTTTATCTCACATGCAAGTGAGGGGTAAAACATGGTTTTACATAAAGGAAACCTTGGGAATTCATGCCCTACATATTAATGAGAATAAGGATCACATGAAAAAAATTTAATTTAAGTAAATAATTTAAAAGAAACCATTCACATACAGAGGTCTCGGTCTAGCTCATGATCATCCATACATGCAACAATATTTACATACAAATAAAACTATCATTCAATTAACTAATTGTTCTTATTTAAGATAAATAAAGCTTGAATCAATTAATTATCTTTAATTAATTAATCCTTTTATATTAATCTGTTTTCTGAATTTCCTTGAGATTCTCGTCATAATTTTAAACAATTAAATTCATTTAAAATTATTTTTGTTTGTAACTTGTACCTTGGAGGGAACCCAATGAATTCCGGTTCATAACTACCCAATAAGTAGAAATAAACATTACACATATGTTAAATTAAACACACATACAGATATATATGTATATAATACCAATAACATGTTGTGACTTAGCTTTACACCGGAAATATGGTACACGTCTTAAGGGGTTGTATAATATAATAAATTTTTTTAATAAATTTGCATAATTTGGATGAGTACATGGCATTTAGTTCTGACTACACGACATGTAATTTTGTTCACTGTCCCTCCGAAGTACACGCCCAATGACATGGTGTGTAGATGTACTTCGAAAATCTTCAGAGTACAAGGAATATTTGGTGGGACACATGCTGTGTAGTATCCGTGTTACATGGTTTCTAGCCGGGAAAGCCGTGTATGGGGTACACGGTCCAACCCTAACCTAAAGGGACTACATGTTGTGTTCAGAGGGACACATAGTGTGTAATCCAAAAACCATGTGCCACCTTTTCCTGGTCAACACACAGAGTCTTAAATACTTAGATAGGATCCAATGACATGGTCTGGTTCGACAGACCGTTCTGGTGCATGGAACCTACACTACATGGCATGTACTGGTGGATACTTTCTCTATATTCTAGTGTTGTATGACCAGGAAGCCTTGGAACCTCCGTATGATATCCTCTATTTTATTTCAATCAAAATTAAAAGAAAAGATCATTTCTTTATGGTGAACGAGAAACAAAAGAGGAGGAATAGATCTCGAGATTCAAATTTAAAGAACAACCAACATAAATTGAAACAACTAAATTATTAAATGTGTAAATCACCAATGAAAATAATAATAATTATAATCAATGATAGGACCCCTCTGATACCACATGTAGGTTCTGGGCGTAGTGAAATCACATTGGTGGGTGTACCCAACTTTAATTTTTTTTCCGTTAACGACATTAAATTCTAGATCAGTCATGATAATAAAATGCCAGATATTCGGAATAGAACGAAGAATGAAAGAAAAAAAAGGGAGTCCTAGAACCATAGAGAGGATCATCATATGTTGGTTATAATTAATTAAATTAAAAGACAAGAATTACCTTGATGTAATTCTCTCTCCGTTGATGTTTCCTGTCACGATCTGATGTGATTCATCATTTCATCGTAGAATCTAAGTGTAGGATTCCTCTATCGATGATCCAAACATTCTCCATGTATCTCTAGGCATCACTGGAGGGATCTCTTGGTTCTATCATAGAAGAGCCTTTGCTTGTGATGTCGGCCTTCAATCACCTTGATCTGGTTGAGAAGGATCTCTCTCTCATAGCTTGGGAGAGCTCTTGGAAGAAAATAATTCTCTCTTGGCTGGAGAGCTTTCTCTAGATCTGTTGTGCACACCCCTCAAAATTTCTTGGATAATGAGAATTATAAAATTGGTATTTTAATTACATATAATAATAAAATGAATTAATTACCCGAAATCAATTATTCATTTCATTTAATTCTTTGTAATACCCCATGTCTAATATTAATAATTGACTATTATTATTACTTGACATGCACCTAGAGAATTAAAAATAATATTTTTTAGTTAAATAAATAATATTATATCTCATAAATTCAAAGAAAAAATACACAGTGTGTAAATTAATATACACGGGATGTACTTTTTCTATTCTCATTATTTCCTCCACCACATTTATTAGACCTTGGATAATTTCTATTTGTTTCTCAAATAAATATCAATACATTACTCTCTAATAAATATATTATTTCACACAAAAATTTATTCTCTCAAATAACTAGTGTTGAAATAAATGCGATGAGACATCCTTCAATAATTATAAGACCACAATTGGGAATAATATTTATTCAACTTCCTAAATTAATATTTAACTGAGATACTTGGACAAAATTAGTGTGTGACCCTCTAGGCCTCTTTCTTAGTGGAATTTGTAAAAACCTACCTAAATTCCAATGTTAGTGTTTAGAAAAATTCCAAGGTTCCCATAGGGAAAGAAGTTAATGCCACAATGACGTATCACATACTACAAACGCTTACCGTGTAATGTAATCCCTTTGTCTTAATATCTGGAATTAAGCGGGTTGCATACTTTTTCCATCAACCCATGTGTTTGATTATTCTTTCTTTGACTTCCCAGAATTGAACCTTCCAATTATTAACCATAGAAATGGATTTATTTAGGATATATCAATTCCATCAAAGGGCATGAAATATCTACTTCCATTATGGAACATAAGGGAAAATTCCTTTCTCTCATTATCTATTAATGTTGTATTACTCGTGACACACCAAACATATCCTACCTTACTGCGAACAGTGTTTCATCATAGTTTTTTTAATACATCGGAGTTTTCAAGTTGTAATACCCATTAAGAATAATCTTAAAGTCTAAGGACCAATACACATGTATGCAGATAGGAACATACAATGACACTATGAAATCTGGATTTCCTACTTGCAGGTCTCACTCTCATAATATCCTCCGGGATATTACCAAGGGTGCACAACATGGGAAGGTGCCTTAATGTTTTATGAGTCCTCACCCCTAATAACCTATATTATCCGTGTCCCTCAAATAACATCATTCAGCCATATAACATATATTCAAGAATAGTGTTATGGCACTTTCAGGTTCACATCCCAGCAGGGATCCGCTATGACCCTTTAAGGAAACATCTATCCTTAGGACATTATCACATGAATTGTCACGCCAAAGAACTATCATGATGTGGTAAGGCATTTATTAATGAATAAAGTACAAATTTGTTGGTTCTGGGCAACCAAATCCAACAGATAATACCTATAATAATCAATTTTAATACGATATTTTGCGATACATATGTGTGAAATAACCACAATCAATCCCATCTCTCTAGACATATATTGGAAGACTAACCAACATTCATGCCAACACATAATACAACCATGAGATGAAATGGGGGCCATAGGGGTTAGTTAGCCATCCATCCTCCCACTAGGATGTTGAGAAAAACACCCTCCCAAAGTTCACTAGGTTTTAGTAGCCCTAACTAATAAGGATGGGATTGTGTATGAAATCATAGAATATATAGTATATAACATATCTCATAACCACACTATATGAAAAACCTAGTCCTAGACTCAACTATAGCTAACATCACCTAGATTTCTAACTGACACTACTAATACGAGATATCATATAAGTACCCAAGAATTTAAAGAGATACATTATTTACTTATTTCATTTTAATAATTTACATTATGTTAATTAATTTATTAACCGTTAATTAACCTTAAAAACTATTATTCAACAAATCCATTTCCATTACCACTAGTCATAATCCAAACTGTGTCCACATTTCCTCAAAAGTAACATATCATTTACATTCTATAAAAAACAACCCATGGTTTACGTGATTTATTTAACATTATTAACATAGTTCCATAACCACAATACTCGAGGAAAATATCTTATGCTACCATCAAGAGATGAAAACAAACCCATATAGTTGCCTTAAGAAGTGGTGAAAGGAATATAGGTAAACAAGAACCAACCCACTAGAAATTAAATAGATTCCTATCAAGTAAGTATATATCTTTATCATAGTGATGGGTAAGACCAATTTCAACCTATTCCATCATCTTTAGTTTCATCCTTTCTACCATCATACTTATCCTAATGCATCTCAAAATCACAGGCATTAACTTCTATTAGATCATCTAGGCTTCCCTGCCCCATATCAAATAAACCATCACAAGATCATCCATCCTAGGCCCATATCACAAAGTTATGATTTTATCCCAATCATTTCACAAGGTAGTAAGAAAACAAGAAAATCTTATAGAGCAATCTAGGCCCCAAAAGAAAGGCATTCAACATTTACATATAGGGGAGCTCTCATGGATCCTAACACAAGGAATTCAACCTTTATTGTATAAATGGAAATCTCGACTCTACAGATTAATATTTTTAAATAAATTAATTTCTATTCTCTCTTGGATTTATAAATTCATTATTCCTAGGTTCCATCTGTGGGAAACCTAAGGAATGAAGATATAATAATCTATCAAAAGATTAACATGAACTTAGAATCAATTCTAGTTTCAAAAAACATAGTTAAGTATCATTCTCATTTAACATGCCTTTTTATTTTCATTAATAATAATTAACATGATTCATGATCTTTAAAAAATCCCATTATCTCATGGAATAACTAACATCAATTACACATGTAATTTGCATCAATTTGATTACAATAAAATTATAAGAAACAAAAGATTAAAAAAATTCCTCTTATTTTTTTCTCAGTACAATTAATCAATTAATTATAACTCAATATTAATTACCATTTTTACCAATTTCAACAAGCTATACCAAGAATAAAAAAGCTAAAAATTCTATAATAGATAACATAGTATCTAGAAAATCTTGAGTCAGACCATTTTCATGATATAAAACAACGTCAATCATGTGATTTCTATCCAATTATTTATTATCCCAGTTCAAAATTATTATGTTAATTCTATTTCCTTCCAATGGGAAAAAGCATGATAAATTTATGATTTCATTTAAATTAATACAGGATTAATGACCCCCCTACCTAAAAGGCATCAAAATTATTCACATGAGAATATATCTACATTTCGGATCCTGATAACCTCTCCCAGAGGAAGAATAAATACCTATAAGGATGTTGTGTAATAAGAAACTAAGATATTACACATGAACATGTAGAGGAACTTACATATCATGGTGAAATAGTGGGAGGAACAAAAAATATAAAATATAAAATAATAGTTAGAATGTACCAAGGATAAATGTGTATCAAAGAGGAAAGGCCCGGATCGGTCCCCTTTGAAGGGCTCTAGAAGGCCTTGGAAACTTGTCACTTTCCACCTAGAGATTTGGAGGATGGGGTAGAGTTTTGGTGAATCCATGTTTCACAACACATTATAAAACATGCCACCCATGGTATATTTATGGTGTACATAATTTCTTTACATCACAAATGTGTTTAGTTTTAAGTTTCATTGAAAAACATGTTGCCCCACCCATTTTAACTCATAATTGATTTAAGTTATAAAACCCCAGTTTAAGACATAAATTCCACAAACCTTATAATAAAATATATAAACCACTTATGCAGTAAACATCACTTACATTTAAAACCCATACATACATCATAGTTTCTCCCTGCTTA
The DNA here is from genome assembly GCA_963277665.1 of Viscum album. Classification (NCBI taxonomy): domain Eukaryota; kingdom Viridiplantae; phylum Streptophyta; class Magnoliopsida; order Santalales; family Viscaceae; genus Viscum; species Viscum album. The sequence continues at coordinate 1,565,117,999 of OY728150.1, forward strand.
AATATTTTAGAATCATACAACTCGGTAGCCCCACTAAGCCTCTTCGAAGCTCCAAAGGCTTTAAAAACATTCAATGGTCTGGACTACATGGATTCAGGTCCTTTCAGTTACTAGCCTGATTTTTCCATATTAGGTGAAATATGGAAGATATCAACTTCATTTAGATAAGGTATTGATCTCAATGGGATTTAATTAAATCAAAATAATCACTCATAATGAATCTAATAAAGAGGAACAAATTGGATTCCATCATTTATGAGTTAGTTTGGTTTTTGAGGAATAAGGTAAGAGGGGTTATGAAGCTCACATTTAGATGGTGAATTATAGGATTAATATAAACCTTTCCAAGATCTATGATTTTCTCTATGTTAATATTCCATCAAATGCATTTTATCTTCTCAACATATTTATAACAATGTTTATGATGATGAAGATAGTGTAATCAAAGATACCATCATATTAGTTTCTTTAGGATCCCTATTAGATAAAGTAACGAACCTTTGATATTATTATCTTATTCATGATGATAAAATAGTTTATAAAATACTATCTTAGAGTTATTTATATCATGTATTTAAAACTAAAAATGGATAGGGTCTGAAAGTGGATGATTTTTCTTCCTTTATAAGTTACAATGATGTGGACCCTATTGATTTTAATGTTGGGGAGTTTTTTTAGCTAGGGAGATAGTAAATGAAAAATTATTATTGATTCTTGTTCTCTAGTATAGTTGGGTAAAAGGTTGTATTTTAGATTTACTAGTCCTGTGCCTATTCCAAACAATGCTCTGATGGTTTCAAATAGGCCATTGGTTTACAGAGATGCAGTAATAAATGTGGTTTAGGTAAATGACTCTTCTTTGGTTCCTATGTTGGTTTCTGGACTTGGTACTCCTCTTATCAAAGTTTTTATTGATCAATGGAATACATGTTTAATTGTCCCTAATACTAAAACCTACATAGTTAGGAATGGAATCACATTTGATGGTAGTGTTCGAGATACTTTAAAGGCAGGCTCAAATTCACTGGTGATCAATAAGGGATGACATGTTAAGTAGTTCCAAAGTCAAGCTAACAGGATTGATGAACATGTTAGGGGATATGACATGGAGCATTTTAATGGTGATGAGTATTGATCCCTTTAAACATTATGCTACTAGTGACCCAATTTATCAATGATTGGAGCTAGAATCTATTAAAAATGTGGTATTAGCAGTTTAAAGCTTGCAATAGGGGAGTCTAATGGCTCAAAAGCAGGACTACATTCATTGTTCTAGATCAATTGAGGTAGTATTGAGAACAATAGTTGGTGTGGTTTCTTTTTTGTTGTATTTTACATTATTCAAAGGATTTTCATGATAGGGGATATGAAAAAAGGGGTTTTAATACCCATGTTTATTATGATACTCTAGGAAGATCCCCAATTAATAATTTTCTAAAAAAAACAATGGAATTTGAAGTTGATATGAAATCTAGGATTAGATTTTTTGTTTCTACATTTAACTCTTTTATTTTTCTTGTTGCTGTTATTGATGGTAGAGAGTTGTTTTTAGATTAGTTGAGAAAGAAACATTACATTATTACTCTTAAATTTTTTATCGAGACCAATAATGACAAGAATGAAGAGGCATTAAACTTTTTCATACTAGAAACCAATGATGGTATTGTAAAGGAAGAACCTGAGAAGTTGAGGAATATTCTATTTGAGAAGGATGACCCTCCTATTGAGAGTTTCTATAATAGTAAATTTAGAGACCCTATTTCTCTGACCCCTCTTGTTTAAGGGTCTAACTGGAAGGGGGGATAATATTTTTATTCTGAGTTTTTTGTGCTTGATTCTTTAAGTGAGGATCACATCTTGATAAAATCAAGAGATATTAGGATTTATCAAATGTATTAGGTTAATAATTAAAGGAATTATAAATAAGTGGAGATATATTTCATTTATAAAACGTCTACATATAAAGAACATGAGCCTTAGAGGATTGAAAACTAATAGGGGAGAGGTCAACATCAGTAAGGTAGAGGTAATCCTTATGGTCATGTTGGACTATTTTCCCATAAAATATGTGGTAAATATCACGATACTAATTTTTAATCATATTTATTTCTTCTTGGTGTCTTTAATATAGTGTATCTATTTTTTTCTTTATAAGGACAATTTGTATCATGTATGAGCCCATCCCCCCTATCACATTGTTTTTTTATTTTCCTCAAATAAAATGGAAGGGCCTTTTTGATCTATCCTATCATGTTTCAAAAAAAATTATTATTTCAATTATTAATTATTATCAACAAAGGTATTTTTATAATTTTTTTAATAATGGTTTCAATTATTAAATATTACCAATTATTCTCAAATTTCATATTAACTATATTATCAATTACCCTATTATAATACATTGAATGTAATTTATTCATGATCTTTGTGGTTTTATGATAATGAAACAATAAGCAAAACCACGTAAAAATAGGGACAGGATAAAACCCCTCCAAGAGTTTACCCACTCAACAACTAGATCATTATAATTTTACTAGCTTGGAGGACCAACATTTGATGAACCAAACAGACCAAATTCCTATACCAAAGGCCATGATTAGAATGGATTGAAGGCTCAACCATCTGGGGTATAAGTTGCCCCTTTTTGTTCTTCTCCCAAAGGCCCTTATGTAGTGTGTCACTATCGGTGTCAAAATATTCATCAGTTATTAATTATTATTAATTATTTTATAAATAATTAATATTAATTACATTATTATAATTGTTTATAATTAATTACATAAATTTTTTATAAATTTAAAATATTTAATTATTTTAATAAATATAATATTTATTACATTATTAATTAATTTCTTGACTTGTTTTAAGAATACCCAATTAATTAAATTATTATAATTTATTATATTTACTTAAATAGTTAAATGATATTAATTAAATTGTTAATTAAATAATTTATTAATATTTTGATATCAATAATCAAATATTGATATTTTATTTTACTGTAAAGGTGGATTTTGAATCTCACTTTTAAAATTTGAAATGGATGGAAAAGACCACTTCCTTATAAAAGGGAGGCTTTGATGGTGTTTTTAAGGTTCAATATTTTCAAAATCTTTTAATGGATGCAACACTGAATAAAAAAATTAAATATATTTTTTAATTTGTGTGTATGTGTGTATATATATATAAACAAAACAAAAATAAATATAGAAAAAAGAATGCATTGTTGTAGACCGTACCCACCCTTCCCCACAAAAACTACAATAGAATGGGTAAAAATTTATCATATTCACTATTTCATAATTTTCACTTTTTATTATATAATAAAATCTTCCAAGATAACACCATATCAATGATGTATATGTCCATGATTAAAATAGAAAGATGATTAGTTCATAATATGTGTCACACTACTCTATTTATTTGGAAATAATGAACAATGAAAATATTCATCACTTCCTTAAGTACATTATCAAATGAAATTCCCACAAAATTGGTTTTTAGAATATTAATTATATAAAATCATTGTCTTACCTAGATATCCATGTTTCATAATCAGATCCATCCCCATATAACACTAGTGAATAAGAGTCCCATGCACATGACCTTCTCAAAGAGGTAAATACACAGAACTACCATTGATGTTATACGCAGACTGATCCATATAGCTTATGGAAGTTTGACTTAGTAAAATGACCTATATAAGACTTACAATGAGTATCACCATTAGGTTTTCTGATAAATTCACATGGCGTGCTTCACATTAGATTACCACAAAAGATTTTATCATCATATTGAACAATATACTAGCTTGAATTCTTAAGAATCATTTTCACCATATATGTAGTGCTATCTCAGCACATTCTCTCAATGAAATATTTTATATTATTTTTAAACTGATGACTATTCAAGTAGCTTTAGTGATGATTTATATATATAGATTACATCTAGATAACCTAGAAGTGAATAAATATTTCCTCCATGTGATATTGAGGAAGAAATATATATACCCCCACTAGATGGTTTTTTAGATTAAGGTAAAGAGAAATTTGTTTTCAGGTTGAAAAAATATATTCATCATCTTCAGTGGACTCAACTATATTGGTATAAGATATTTGATTCCTATATAATGATGTTTGGATATATCATAATTCATTTAGATCATTGATCATATTTTAAGGGTTATTATGGTAATTATTTTATCATTATTCTATTATATGTGGATGACATATTGGTTGCAGACCCCAAAAATGATCATATCCAGGAGGAAAATTCATAATTGGAAAGAGAGTTTGATATGATGGGATTATGAAATTAAATAATATTATCTATATGTAAATGTATTATCTTATAAATAATGTATGTTTTTGACATATTATATGAATTGAATGAATAATTTCTTGAAACTATTCTATGTGCATGAATGTAATACAATCTAAGCCCATATTATTATTAATTTTAAAATATACTATACGATGTGTCCTTATAGTGAATAAGAGAGGATGTAGATGTCTCAAGTACTGTATGCATCAATGGTGAATATTTTTGACATTAACTATGGTTTATACTAGATAAGACATTGAAAATTAAATGAGAGAAGTCATTCAATACATGGTCGATCCAGTATTAGATAATTGGAACATAGTAAATTGGATTTTAAGATACATCATGGAGATCTCATATGAAATATTATGTTATATAAGATTAAATTTTACTATTATAGTCTATGTTAATTATGATTTAATAGGTTATTATAATCAGATGAGATATACTACCAGATTTGTGTCTAATCTTATAATTGGAATTTTGATATGTATTTCAATTATACAATTTGTTTTGGATTTATCCATGTTTGAGGTGGAGTAAATGGAAGCTATAGAGGCTTTAAAAGTGGTGATTGGATGATAAAGTTGATGGAGGATCTAGGGCATAAGAAAATCACATTACATTTTTTAAAATTTTGAGAACCTTTCATATTATAATAAATCCATATTTTCATTCTAGTATGAATCAAATTTAGGTGATATATGACTTTGATCAAGATTTAGTGGAGGAATAATGTCTTAACATATAGAAAATTCATATTAATGAAAGTTTTTCATATTATCAGATGAAGTCAATTTACTCTAATAAGAAAATATGGGGAAGATTATCAAGTGTCCTCACAGATATATGATTTGTTTTTAAATATAAATGATATGTGGACATATTAATAGTTCTAAATCATTCTCCAAGTTGGATATAAGTTGGATTCCCGTTATGAAAATGAAAAGAACAACCCCTTGACTTTATTTTCATCAGAGACAAATTCCACCACCCTAAATTGTCAAGGGGTTATGTGGTGGTAGATTGGGGGGAGATGGGTGACCAAATCCCACTAGAGACACTTAGTGGAATATAAATTGGATAGGGTACAAAGGATTATAAAAGATATACTTCCCAAGCATCAACATAAACTTCAAACAAAAATTATTTTTCTATTTGTGTGTGTGGAATGTTGTGATTTGTATACTATATTAATAAAGAAATTTAAATTAAAAGGTTATTCTCCCTATAACAGTGAGAGAGTTTATGTACCTATATTTTACCATAGTGAGATCATTATTTTTTCATATGGGGTTTCACCCTATTTATTTTAGGGGATTTCTATGTTATATCTAGTGTCCATTTGTTTTTTATTTTTAAATTTTTTTTATATCACATATATCTATACTGTGGGCTAATAAATTTTAGTTCCAAAAAAAATTTCAGACCATTTTGAAGAATATGACTCAATATTGGTGATGATATCTAAATGTTGAGGATGTTTCACTGATGTAAACTATGAAACTCTCATATCATTGCCCGCATTTCTAAAGCACACTATACCCGATCACATTTACCATCTACACCATTGACTGGTTCATATGCATGATACATATCATTAAATATGATATTAATATATTATAATATCTATAGAACTACACTAAAAATATCAAACCTATATAAAGATTTAAAATGATCATATTAAAGCATCTTATAGAGGGAGTAAGGTGGGATAAAAAAAGGTTGTACTAATGTGATTTTGGACATGGATAAAAAGGTATTTCATATGGAACACATGTAAGAATACAAGGAGAGAGTTAAATTTATAGAAAAAACTTAACAACAAAATTAGATACGTATATAAATGAAAAAATCAATGGAATGAGAAATTATAAAGTGAAAGAATTAAGGTGTTGGCATAAAAATATATAATTCACCTTTAAGAGCAACGTGGGGAAAAATCACACATGATGTATCTTTCAAAATTTTGGTTCATTTTATTTATTGAAAATATTATTAACAATGTTCTAGTGTGATTTTTGAAAAAAAAATTAACAAATTTATAGGACAATTAATACCTTGCAACATTTATGAAGAAGGGTCTAGGAAGATATAAAAGTTGTTTGGGATATTGTGTAGAAAATTAGAGAAGAGGAAGGATTTTTTTGGAAGTGAAAAGTTGTGTGAAAAATGTGATTTGAAGTCACCTCATTCAAAATAAGGAGGAGGGAATATTTTTTACCATGTTTGGAAAACATATTGAAAATGGAGATTCATGAATGCAGTGCAAGAAAAAGTAATGTTTCATAAAATTGGACAAAGACGTTGAGTTTCATAAAAATGGAATCAATAGAGGTGTCACATTTTTATGGCATGTAATGTTTCTTGAATGGTTATACACACCTATAAATTGTATGATACCCAACAATTTTGAGATACTAGGAATTATAGAAGATCAAAAGGTTTTGTTTTCACATAATAATTAAACAAATTTCATTATTTGGAGAAGACATTTACATGAACATTAGTTGAATAATGAAATGTGATGTGTTTTGTTAATAAGTAAGTTTTATGAAATATTGTGACTTTTAAGAAAGTGTGTAGTTTCTCAATTATTACAAATTTCTATGATTTCGTTAATGGTTTCATAGAAGTGGGAGTTTTATGAACTTCAAGGAAATTAATCAGAATTTATATGGTAATAGAATTTGATAATTTGGATAAAATGAGTGAATCATGAAAAAAGAACTGTTGTTTAATTAACAGTTATTTAAATAATCAGTGGATATCTATTGAAGGGATAGTGAATACACTTTAGTATATAGTTTAATGAGATTTAAACAAGTGAGTGGTTTCAAACCATATAGGATTGAGAGTCTTCTCTAAACATTGTAACTATAGTATGATATATTGATTCTGGTACATTGTCACATTGCCTTTGTATGCTCCTTAGATATTAATCATTAGCGTGAACCAGGTAAAATTGTTGTGTTTCATGCATGAGTTCACTTTAGTTTATATGTTTCTTTGAGAAAAACATATAAGAGAGTTATGTTTAACATTGATACCTAATCAAAAGGATGGGTTTTTTAATATTTCATACCCAAATTCACCCCCTTATCTGTATATTTTACCTAGAGGGTCCAATATAAACTCACTATCTATATATAGGAACCAAATATATACTGAATGTCACATATAAATTATCCATGAAACACCATTAATATATATTGAAAAGTGTGTATTTATTAAGGAAGAACAATACATTAGGATGTTGGTTACCTAGGGAACCAAATAAGAATATATAGAGAAGTTTGGAGTAAGATAATGACAAGGGGGAGACAATAATGGGAGTATTTGAACATGGAGGAGCACACACATAATCAATAGGTAGAGTGAAAGATATCTTCTTTGGGTATCCTATGTTTTTTCTTCCCATTTTCATACTATTATTCTTGATTTTGGTGCTTCTTATTCATGTTAGAATTTTAATTAAGAGATTGAATTTTAATTAAATTTGTATATTCTTTTCCATTAAAATTATTTATGAATACTAATCATATCACATGAACTTAAGGTTTAACCATATAGATAATTGGTAGATGAGATTTGGATTATTTTAAATGTGTGTAAGTAGAATGAAGGGTTATGCACTAGAGAATATGTTATTTTCAATTGAGTGAGGATTATGTGGATTGAAAAAAGATATGTTTATTGCATAAAAAACCATGTATATTTTCTAATGGCATGAGGAAGTGATAACACATAAACCCCATCAAACGACACAACTTTACTATCTAAAGTGTATAACTCCTAGAAACCTCAAAGTGACCTAAAGTTCTATTTGTATGTCCTAAGGAGAACTTTAAAGAGATTATTATGGGGAATAATATTGGTTGTTAAATATCATTTAACTAATCAATAAGATGGATTGAGTGAATTAGTTATATTTTTTATCCCATGTATAAGGATTTATTATAAGGTAAGATATACATTAGTTTGTTGAATCTCATACTAAGTTTATTCCTTTTTTTTCATTTATCTTCGGGAAATCATCACATCCACCATATCTTTTTTAGTATTTTTTATAAGGAATTCGACTATAGGGACTTGGAGCCTATGCCTATACCTATTGTTTGACTTGGTTGTTCCTTATTTATTTTTATAAATCAATGCACAAAAATATAAGTATATATTTTTCTTAATCACATAGCACCACACTTTGACCATTCGTTTCTAGAAACATTCACCTCAACATTATCACAGTGTAAATCACATATTTGAAATTTAAAACATCATATACTATAAAAAATGCATTTAGCAGTGGTTTTGAAAACCATCACTATATGTTTTTTTCTCTTAGAATAGATTTTATAAAGTCCTCAGTAATTCAAGGTAGTTTATTAAAAATTGATTTTATTTAAAAGATGTTTATTAAAATTGGATAAAAATGTCACTAAATATGTTTTTTAATAATTTTAGTGATATTTTGTTAAAAATACACCACTAAAATAATGATAATTAATAATTAATTATAATTATAATTACTTATTTTTTAATTACTATTTGATTATTTAAAATTTTAATTGATTATTATTAGTTTATTAATTATTATTTATAATTATTATTTAGTTATTAGATAAAACTAAAGTAATTATTAGTTATTACTTGGTAATTATTGATTTGTATTTATTTAAATATTTATATAGTTACATATAAATACTCACACACAAATAAAAATATTAATATAATTATGTTAGAACAATGGTCAAAACATATATACTTAACTAATGTTCCAAGAGAAGATAAAAATTATACTTCAACCTGAAATGACAACAACATTTGGTTAGTGTGTCCATTTTTTCTTTGTGACCATTAAAATCAAATATTATAATAATAAATATTGTTATATTGGATAAATATTCAGTAATAATTAACAATAATAAAATACTTTTTCTTTTAGAGCAGTGTAAAACTAAAATTCAACTTTAAACGATCCTAAACTTTACTCGAGGTAACTATTTGGGTTTTGTTACTTTTCAAATATAATATCAAGATGACCTCTATGATGTTTGCTTCCAATAATATCTATTCCCCATTTTTTTCGTGGTCAAAATAGGTCTTAAAGGCCTCCAAAATATAGTTTTAAGTTATGTTTTTCTAATTATAGATCTTTTAAGGGAATTTAAAAATTATTTATGAGAGTATTCTTATCCTTTTTGGGTAAATTATGAATTTTATCCATGGGTTTACATTAATTTTTATATGATACTGTTGAAATTTCTTTGGTCTTCCCTATTTTGGTGATTTATTGTTTTACGTGTCTTATGTGTGAAGGATTTTCTTAGTGGTCATGAATGTAAGTTATGATGTAAAGTTGAAGGTTAAGAATAATGAATGTGTGAGTATACTTACTGATATTTTTATGTGTTTTTATATGAATATATTTCTATATATCAATGTATGTATATTTATTTTTATATTTAAATTAATTTATGTCTATCTTTGTGTGAATATACGCATATATATATATTTTATTTGTGTTTAAATATATATATGTATATATATCATGTGGGAATATATTTAATTAATTATGTCTATAAATAAAAAAATGAAAAAAAATATTTATGTATATTTATATGTGCCTATAAATATAAAATTATATTCAATTATATATATATGTATGTATGTATGTATGTAGCTGGGGGATTGCATGAGTGGTAAAATCACCCTGTAATTCTATATATGCCCTTGGTACAAACCTTTATAGCCATCCTTAGAGAGGATTTTTGAGGTCATTTAGGGGTGATGACATAACCAATGACACATGAATGGGTGAAGACTTAGGTACATGATGATATAGACCATTAGGGCAGGAATAAAGGGGCCTCTCAATTATATAATGCCTTTCAAGCTATAAGGACTTTAATATATGAAATTGTAAGGGTTGTATTTGTAAGGACCCAAACATTTATTAATGAAAATTCCTATTGATCTAATTAAATGTCTTATTATGTAAAACGGTTATATAAAACATATTCACTTCTTTGGTTTTATGTTTTTTTTTTCAATTTTAAAATATCGTTAACAATCTTTACCGATGCTAATATTTCCATTGAAAAGTGATCACATGATTAGTATAAATACAGGGCTTTAACAAATCCAATTTATTTAGACATAGGAAGCGATGGACTTATCTTGTATAATTAATCTGTATTAATCCCATTTGTCTGAACTTATAATGGAGGTGGCATCACTGGGCATCAATCTTAACCAATCCAAAACCAAGCTTCAACACATTAAGATTGAACATAACTGCCTATGGGACAAGTGGAAGTTAATAGAGATTACAACTTGGGTGATGTTATCTGATCCACCCCAAGAGTCTATCACCATCGCACACCTTACACTTAAGTATTATATTGGTGTTATAAGGGGTTATGTAACAAGACCCTATCTTTATGATTATGTGATTTTTTTTAAAATTATACATTCATTTTATTATTGTTACTTTGTAAATGGTTTTTAAAGGACAATAATTTTTTTAGTTAATATTCCATTAAGAAAGATATTTTGGTAAATTAATATATTGTTGAATTAAATAATATTTTGTTAAAATATTATTACTAAATTAATTTATCTTAAATATAAATGGTCATATAAATTTTTATGAATACAATTGATATTTTTATTAAGGTTTGAAAACTATTTTTGTCAAAACACATGAAATTTATAAAAATGTCAGTTTTTGTTATAAAATTAAAGATTCACGTATTTAAAAAAAATTATTTAAATAAAATGAATATTATTTTTGGAATCATGATGTCGAAATTATCCAACGGTGAATTTTCCCCAATTTTCTAAGACAACCAAAATTTTGGCTAAGTGCAAGTTTATGCAACAAATCATGTTTAAGTTTGTAATATAGAGCATGGTTGTTATAGTTGGTATCAAAGAAAAGGTTTAGTTAATTTTTGGATTAGGATTAGAAAACCATAGTTAAAGCCTTAGGGTTAATACTAAGTATAATAAAAACATCCCTAAATTTTGGTGAGTATTGAGTAAGTGGTTTATCAAGGAAATACATACATGTCTGGATACGAGAAGGTAGATGTGACTTTGGTACAGATGTATCTAGGTGTAAAACCCAAAACACCACTTTGAGCTAGAATCAAACAAGAATTCGTGCACATCAATGGGCCTTACTGTACACTTGGATATGTCACTCCCCGGGGATATTCTTTGGTAAATTAATAGGCTTAGAATGAACCATTATTAATGGAATAAAAAAATGCCCCTAAAAATATATTCTGTGAAGTATATCATGTATAACATATATTGAAGACTATAAATTCATAAGTTAAGGAAATAAGTTTAGTTTATATGTTATCCATTTTTATCATTGGATTGACCATTAGGTGTTACCCCTATATTCCTTTTATTCAAGTCAATGGCCGGTAATGTGGGGACTCGGGCTAACAACCAATACAAAGATCAATGCGATGACTGTTATAATGAGATTCCAAATCCAATGGGAGTTGGAATCACAAACATTTTCACGATAATATATCAGTTAACTCATGTTTTTAATAGAAACATGGGTCAAGAGGAACATTCAACCCCCCTAAGAAAGAACAAGCAGCAATCAAGAGCTTTAGGATACCTAGGCCTCCTACTTTTAAAGGATCATCTGATACCTCAATCACCGAACAATGGATTGATTCCATGGAAAATATGTTCTCCATCCTTCAATGTTCAGAAAAATATAATATTCTTCTAGATACTTATAGTGTGGAGGGTGTATCTGATCAATGGTGGATATTGATAAAAAAATACAAAGCCTGAGTAAGAGATAGAGGCGTTGGAATGGAAGGATTTCTCAAAAATGTTTTCAAAAAAATATTTTCTGTGAACCAAAAACGTAAGATGGAAAAGGATTTTACCTCAAGAAAAAAGAATATTATTCCTTTAGAGTAGTGTATGAGTAAAAAATAACAAGTCTTGCATGATATGACTCTGGCATTGTCGTTACCCCCAAATTCAAGGTTGACCGCTTCTTTGGTGGGCTAAAACCTAGCCTAAATAAAGCCTTAGAGATCCATGAATTATATAGCTATGATAAAATTTTCCAATGTGCCCACAAAGTAGAAATGGAGATCGAAGAATCTTAGCGGTATCATGGGGATAGGAAGTGGAAAGTGGACTTTAATTTTTTCGGTCTGATGGATAAATCCATAAGTGCTAATAAATTTCGGCACCCAACTTTCCAAAGGTGCAAGAAGAATCACCCCTGAAATTTCTTGATAGGTATGAGTAAATGTTTTAGGCATGGAAGATAAGGACACATAGACATTAACTATCAGCAAGAAAAAACCAACTAATGTAGTAGAGGATAGGAACCCTCCGTTTGACCCTCAACACAATGTTCACTGCTTCAACTACAATGAACAAGGGAACTTTTCAAACCAGTGCCCTCAGACAAGGGTTTTCAAAGGCAACCAATAAACTCTAAGGCAGAAATGGAGAGATTTTTCCATCACTACAGTCAAAGAAAACCCTAAAAATGAAGTGGTGATAGGTACTCTAGTTATTCATTCAAGAATAGCAAACTTACTTTTTTTATTCTAGTTCTATGCATTAGTTTATATCCCAAAAATTTAGTAGAACAATCCCAAGACCACAAAAATTCATGGAAGTAAAGATGTAATTGAGAATAGAAAATGTGGCAATCATTACAACCCATAAATATAAACCCTCCCAGGTCACACTTTGTGGATTATAATTCCTGTTGAATCTCTTCATAATCCCTATGGAAGAATTTGATGCAATTCTTGGTATTGATTGGATTTATTTATATGGATCCAACATAAATTTTTGTGAGAGGGAAATCACTCTCTATATAGAGAATCGACCCACGATTATATACAAGTGCGAGATGTTGAATTCTCGATTGATCTTATACATGGGGCATTGAAAATATCCAAGACTCTGTATAAAATGGGTGTCGTAGATTTTGAGGAGATAAAGAAACAACAAAATGGAATCTGGATATAGGGTTTATTTACCCAAGTGCTTCACCATGGGGCACACTAGTCCTCTTCTTCAAGAATATAGATGGATCAATACTCCTTTGCATTTATTATCATGAGCTCATAAAAATCACGATAAAGAACAAATATCCTCTTCCACAAATTGATGACTTTTTCAATCATCTATGTGGAGAAAAATACTTCTCCAAGGTGGATCTGTGGTATGGATATTACCAATTAAGGGTAAAGAAGGAGGATATCCCCAAGACTGGCTTTCGTACAGGGTACATGCACTATGAATTAACAGTAATTCCTTTCAAACATGATAATGCTTCGACAAATTTCATGGAATTGATGACTATAGTCTTTTGGGATTACCTTGATAAATTTTTGGTAGTCTTTACAGATGATATTTTAATATAATACAAAACCAAGGTGGATCATGAGGAGAATCTAAGAACTGATCTGGAGACCTTGTGAAATGAGAAGCTCTATGCAGAGTACAACAAGTGTGAGTTCTAGGTGAAGGAAGCCTCATTCTTGGGTCATATCATCTTAATCAATGGGATATTTGTGGATCCCTCCAAGATAGATTCAATTGATGAATTGATGAGGCCAACATCAGTGACACATATCCATAGCATCCTGGGATTAACTGGATATTGTCGCCAATTTGTGAGAAATATATCATGATTGTAAACCCTCTTATCAAAATAACTCAAAAGGGGGTTAATTTTTCTTAGAGTGATGAATGAAAAGAGAGATTCAAGGAGTTGAAAAATAGGCTTATCACTATGGGTGTTCCCACATTACCCAAAGTAGAGAACTTTTTGTGGTATTTAGTGATGCGTTAAAGAAGGGAGTGGTCTATGTGTTGATAAAAAATGACAAATCCATTTCCTATGCTTCAAGGAAATTGAATGATCATGAGAAAAACTATCCAACACATTATATGGAGTTGGCTACAGTGATCTTCGCTTGAAAAATTTGGGGGAATTACCTATTTTTTGAGAAGTGTGAAATATATACAGATCAAAAAAGTGTCAATAATAAATTCACACAGAAAGTTTTGAACATGTGCTAATGAAGATGGTTAGAGATGATCAAAGACTATGACTACTCAATCTATTACCACCTTGGGAAAGTGAACAAGGTGGAAGATAATCTATGCAGAAAGGACCCGAACATTCTTTCATTGATGAAAATTGAAAAGGATCCAATATTCTTAGATTTGATGAAGATGGACATGGGAATAATAAATAAGGTAAAATGATTAATCATTTCTCAAATTATTGCTCAACTGTCTGTTATGTAAAGGCTAACAGATGATCAAAAGGATGATGTGGGAATTCAGAAGAAAGTGGAAAATATCCAAAAGGAGAAATCCAAGGAGTTAAATGTCAATGAAGAAGGAATTCTGATATTTGGGACAAGAATATGTGTTCCATCAAATATGGAATTAAAGAATGAACTTTTGGATGATGCACATAGTTCAAATTTCTCCATCCACCCAGGAAACACAAAGATGTATCAAGACATATGAGAGCATTATTTTCAGGATTATAGAAAGAAGAAGACACCTGAGTGTACATCAAAGTGAATGGTATGTCGACAAGTGAAGGATGAGAGGAAGAAGTCTAAGGGGATGATATAAACATTTCCCATACCATCATGGAAATGGGAGAACATCACCATGGACTTTGTGACTAGACATCCAAATAAATCCAAAGGAAACGATGCTATATAGGCTATTGTGGATCATCTTACAAAGACTACACATTTCATTGAAATTCGAGATAATTTCTCATTAGATCAATTGGCAAAAATATATATCAGAGTAGCGGTAAGGATACATGGAGAATAACTATCGATTTTATCCAATCGAGATCCAAGATTCACCTCTATGTTATGGAAGAGTCTTCAACATGCTGTGAATACTAAGCTGAACATCAGTTCAACATATCATCCTCAAACTGATGTCCAATCTTAGCAGACTATCGAAACACTTAAGAACACGTTGAGAACATTCTCAATGTACTTAAAAGGTGGATGGGATCAAAATCTTCTCCTGGTTGAGTTCTCTTACAATAATAGTTTCCACTCAAGTATCCAAATATCTTCTTATGATGCCCTTTATGGGAAGAGGTGTAGAACGCCGATATGTTTGGATGAAGTTGGGGAGAAAAAAATCCTAGGTCTAGAAATGGTCATAGAAATGGTGGAGAAGGTTAATACCATGCAACAACACATTGAAGCCACTCAATGTCAAAAAAAATATCTTGGATAATAATCATTGATGAGACCTAGAATTTTATTTTGGATACATGGTATTCCTACGCATATCACCGTGGAATATATTTATGAGATTTGGGAAGAAGGTAAAGCTTAGTCCAAGGTACATCGACCATTTTTATATCCTTGATCACATTGGAGTAGTTACCTATTGACCAACACTACCACCGAACCTATCTCAAGTACATCATGTATTCCATGTATCACTCTTGAGGATTTACATATCTAACCCATTCCATTTACTCAATATAGAGGTGGTATCATTAAATAATATCCCCTCATATGAAGAGAAGCTGATGAATATCTTAGATCATAGGGAAAAAGTTCTGTGAAATATGATAATTCCCCTCATCAAGGTGTTGTGGAAAAACCAAAAGTTTGAATAAGTAACATTAGAATTAGAGGAAGTGATGAAGAATAGTTACCCTCACCTGTTTTAGTGCGAGGAAAGAAAATTTAAAGGGCTAAGTTTCTTAAAGGGGGAATATTGTAACGACCCAAACTTTTATTAATGAAAATTATTCTTGATCCAATTAAATGTCTTATTATATAAAATTATTATATAAAACAAATTAAATTATTTGGTTTTAAGCTTTTTTTGGATTTTAAAATACCGTTAACAATTGTTACCAGTTCTAATATATCCATTGAATGGTGATCACATGATTAGTATAAATAAAGTGCTTTAACATATCCAATTTACTCAGAAAAAGGAAGCGATGGAATCATTCAGTAGAATTTCTCTATATAAAGACCATTTTTCGGATCTTGGAAAGGACTTGGCATCACTGGGATTCTCTCTTAACCAATCCCAAGATGATCTTCAACACATTAAGTTTGAAAGGAAGGACCTACAGGGGAAGTGGAAGTTAATAGAGATTACCACCCGAGCTATATTATTTGAGCTACCCAAAGAGTCTATTACCATCGCAAAACATACCTTTAGATATTCTTATGGTTATATAACGTGTAATGTAACAAGTCCTATCACTATGATTATGTTCATTTTTTTAAATATTATACATTCATTTTATTATTGTTACTTTGTAAATGTTTTTTAAAGAACAAATAGTATTTATAGTTAATATTCATTTGAGAAAGATATTCTGATGAATTAATAGATTTTTGAATTAAATAATATTTTATTAAAATATTATTACTTATTTTTTTAAATATAAATGATCATATAATTTTTTATGAACACAATTGAAATTTATATTAAGGTTTGAAAACTCTTTTTATCAAAACCCATGAAATTTCAATAAATGTCAGTTTTTATTTTAAATTTTAAAATTCACATATTTATAAATTTATTTAGATAAAATGAATATTATATATTGAATCAAGATGTTGAAATTATCCAATGGTAAATTTTTCATAATTTTATGAAATAGTCGAATTTTTGGCTAAAAATTAAATACTGTTTAAATATATAATGTGTTTTATGAAATCATAATGACCCAATAGTTGTGTAATAAAATACTATAAATGATATTTTTGGTTAATATATGTTTTAACTATAACGTAATGTGATTTTAGGTTTGTCGGACTTATTTTAAAAAGCCTTAGTGGACCGTCCAAAACTTATAAAACATTTTAACACTTTATAATGATTTCCTTGAAAGTGTGACTCACCTCCACATAATAAAGACTAATATTTTAATAAGTTCAGATGTTGACCTTATAAAATAATTTTTTACACTCCACTTTTTAAGAAAACATGGGAAAAACCCATGGGTTGGTTTGTGGTTTTTATTTTTTTAATGTGTGTGTCAAAAATCTAAATAATTAATAATTCCCTCTCTTTTCCTATATAAACCCACCAAACCTACCATTCATCTTCAGTAACAATGTTCCCCATGATCCCTAGAATCCTATCTCAAGGCTCTCCCAAGCCTTTGGTGTCACACTTCCAAGAAAAGGATTTATTCCTTTCTCATTTTTTCCAAATTTATTTATGTTGTTAGACCCTTTTTATTTTCAATTAAAAATTCTATGGTATGATTTAACACCACCCCATACTTCCATCATTATTTTTTAATGATAAGGGACTAAGTTCTCTCTCATTAATGCCTCCCATGTACACTTGTTACCGTGCCGAAATTCTGTAAGGGATTTCTTATTTTCTTATTTTTGTCTTTATTTCATTATATTGTTATACCCTTTTGTTTTCAATTAAAAGTATCAGGATATGATTTCAAACCTCACCCATACTTCGCTCCTTATTTTTTAATTATGAGAGACCTATTTATCTCTCATTAATGCCACCCATGTACAACCATTACCATTCTGAAATTCTGTAAGATATTTCTATCTCCTCATTTACATTCAAGTAGTTATTTTACACTATGAAACTAAAATACTTTATATATATTGGGACCTGTATCTATATGATAATTTATTCACATTTCATGTACATATGATGATATAAACCTTTGTCTCTCATCAATTTTTTTTATGAATTCTAATGTCACACCGTTATTCTGCATAAATTTCACCACAATTTTCCAACCCAAAGTCATTGTGTAGTGAATACCATTCCCATTTCTCAATCAAGGGTATTAACCTTTATTCACATTTACTAATTGATTATAAAGTTTCAATTATGTATTTCAAATCCCTTTATCATGTAATAAATTATGATGTTGAATGATTCAATGTTCTAGGATCAATGTGGCACACTTATGCATGGAATGAAATGATTAAGAAGGCTGCACCCAAATAGCACTCTAGTGAATTGGGTATAGATTAGTATCATGAAACGTCAAGTGAAATGGGGGGTTACTCATTCTAATTCAAGTTCAATGAGTGTTTACTCATGCTCTATGTGAAATTAGTCTTTTCTCATTCTAATATCATGTTAAATGTTGATGTCACATTAACATGTTTTGATAATCATGCTACATCACACATTTATGTTAATTTTTATATTGTGATCCATTGATATTCCTATTGCCTAACATGCCCTATATTATTCATGTTATGCCTTGTTTACTCCCTTTTTGGGATTTATATCTAACCCTTTTCTTTTGCATGTCCTCTTGTTACCCCATGCAATGATAAGTATGAAGGAATGTTGTGGTCATGTTAAAGAAGTTTTCAATAAAGATGTTGTGTTTTTTGTTATAAGTTGTTATTTATGATTGTAATAATGAGTAGAGTTGTTATAGTATTTATTGTGGACCTATCCTTGGGGGTTAGTGTGGTCTTATCCATGTCATCCAATGTATAAACTATCCTTTAGGTTAGGAAAATGGGGCTTTTGAGATATATAAAATCTTTCAATTCACAAGGCCTTCAGGGAAAAAAACTTAATGGGTTAGATATGGTGTGGTTCAGCCCTTAGAGGGGGTATGGCCTATCCTTGCTATCCTAGAGGTGTGTGTGCCATTTACCTCACTTATAATCTCCCAGATCTTAATAAATAATAATATAAATTTGTAGATATTAATATCTATTTATGTATATTTATATAGGGTTTTACTTATTATGTATGTATATATCTTTATGTAAAATTATATATATATATACATTTATTTAAATTTATTTATATTTTATATACCTAAAATATATTTTTATATTTTTTCACATAGTTATAAATTTTTATATAACTATATTTATATAAATTTATGTGTAATTAATATTTTATATGTATGTATTTATAAATTATGAATAAATATATGTATTTATCTATATATATATATATATATCTGTGTGTGTGTGTGTATTTATTTACATTTATTTATATATATATAAGTATATTAATGTTTGTTTAGTCATCACATGAAAGGCTTTATGAAGTGGTAAAGAGTTGGCCGAATAACCAAAAGGTAACAAGTTCAAATATTACCGACACATATATATGATTAATTTTCCACTATGGGTTGGGTGGGCCAGGACATGGTGTATTAGGGATTGGGGGGGGGGGGCGGAATGAGTTGGTCTTGGAAAATGTGGCCCCAACATGGTAGTTTTTAAAAAATATATTCAAAAACACCTTCAAAATAAATTTTGTAGTTTATTATTAAAAAAATAAAAATAGAAATCAACTGCTAAAATTTAAAAACAATCATGAAATGATTCATATGGATTTCTAAAATCATTGTGAAATGGTACATGACAGAATAATTTTCAATAGTTTTGAAAAATTGTTTCAAATCATTTCACTGTAGTTTAAATTATCTTTAAAAACCAAAAAACCACCGCTAAATGGTAGTTTTTTTTGGTGATAAATTTTTAAACTTTTAAAAAATAGAGTTTTAATGGATTTTTTATAAAAAAACTACTGACATTATTCCAATCTATTGGTCCTTAAAAAAATCCAATAATGAAATTTTATTCTAATACACTCCAATATAAAACAAAAATTTCCAATTATTGACTTGAGGGTATACACCAAATATATTATATTGATTTTATATAATATTTTTTTTAATTATTATATGAAAAGGAAATATTTATGAATGAGTGAAGAAAATATGAAACTAAAACATTATAATCAATAGAAACCCTATATGTATGAGTGTGAAAATTGGTACATGGAATCAACATTGTATAGTCACCTCTGAGTCATGTATTAACTCTTATTCTACATATTTATAAATTTTTTATTCAATGGACACTTTTTCACACAACATTCCATACAATAATAGAAAAAATTAAATTGAGTTTGTAGTAATCCTAAATTACTCCAAGTAATTACCATATTTATTTAGCATTTAAAATAAAATTATAAATTTCTTTACATAAAAAACTCATCAATATTCCAAAATAAGGTTTTTTATTAAATTTTTAAATGTTTTCACACTAATAAAATCATATGTTTTTTAATTAATTTCCAAAAAGTTAAATGTTCTGGGGTGAAATTGAAGTAGTTGTACCTATTCCCACCAATGTTTTTCATTGGTTTCTTTAGATTAAATCCTTATAATTGGATGGAAACAACCTTTAAATATTCAAAGAGAGGATATTTTCACATATAATTTATAAAAAATAATCACCTTTACTTGATAATTATGTCTATATTGACAAACATGTTCTAACTTCATGTCTTACTATTTTTGTTATGAATAGTCCAAAGAAAAATTCCTCTAGTGGTATTCACACTTTCTCTATTAATCTTGGAATGTTGTTATCAGTATTTTGGGTGGTGGGAAAGAGGAACTAAAAATATTGCATCATTCACAATTTATCGAAATAATAATACTTCCACTCTCGAAGGAATATTTGTTGTTCCCTAAATAGATAGAGGGAGGAGAAGGATGATGACCTATCATTCTAGAGATAATCTTTGTGTGCGTACAAAAAATTCTATATATTTACCCCTATAATTGATATAACTGGTTATTTACTTAAGTTTAAACAATTAGTTCTTTCACAAATCCCCTTATCTAACTTCTTTATTCTAAGTAAACTCCATATAAAATAATTATATAATAATTATTATTATTATATTACATGATGTGTGATGACTCATGGATATTTTTATATCATTTATTTTAAAAAAATAATCAATATTTATTTAAAAATATATTAAATAAACAATATTTCTTTTAATCTAGAACCTTAAATCGACCCATAAATCCTCCTCAACATTTATCAAACCTTGAATAATGAGTATTAATTTAAGTAAATCAAAATCAATATATTATTAATTCTATAAATAAAGAATTATTATATTTTCCAATAGGTGAATGCATATTTATGAGACCATCCAAACCTAAATAATTATTAAACCAAAATATGAGAATAATATATATTCAAACTACGAAATTCAAAATTAATTTAATTGCGATATTGGATACACTTAGTGACCCTCTAGGATGCTTTCTTAGTGGAATTAGTGGAACTGACCAAAATTCTAAGATTAATATCTTGTAATATGTCCTGGAACTCATAGAGAAATACATATATGTCACAAAAACACCAACCTCATACTGATGATCAATGTTTAATATAATACCTTTTATCAATTTATCATCAAGTAGATTTTATACTTTGTTTTGTCAAATGGTATGATTGATTTATCACTATATGACATCCTAAAATGAACTCTTCAATGAATGAACTTGTTTATGGATTTGTCAACGAATTCCATTCCAATCATCGGACTCGAGATACATACATTTATGAAATGTAATGGAAATATATTTTTTTACTTATTCATTAATGCATATCACTTATGACGTACCCCAAATATCATACCTCATTGTGAGCATATATTGACCTTATATTCATTAATACAACAAAGTACACTATTCAATATATGAACTAATAATAATCTCATGCGCAAGGGCCAATGAACACATATGTATATAGGAATATACAATGACATAAAACATGTGCAATTCATATTGGAGAGTCTATTCCCATAACCTCCACTCCTAGAGATGACCAAGTGTTAATTTCATGATAAGAAGTATCAAGGAATTAAGAGCCCACAAAAACCTGATAATTAAACACAATATATTCCCTATAGGATGGATATTATCCAAACATAGAACATTTGTTTTAGAATACTGTCACAATACTCTAGGGTTCTCATTATTTTGGGGAACCACTCTAACCTTTTGATTTGAAAGACATAAATAGAACATTAGAACATTAATTTTATGAGGAAAAATAATCGTAATATGATATTATATTTAATAATATTCAAGTTAGTGAATATTTTGGTAATCAAAAGTAAAATGTCAATTGGTTTTAGGGAACCAACACCCACCAATTCCAACTTTCACTAGATCCAAATTTTATCTAACTGATTAGCCTCCCAGGATAGATTAATTTCAAATAAGGCTAGTTTAGTATCCCCATTAAAATTACTATTATAATTTTAAAAATAATAAGGAACTCATTCATTTATAAATTTTCAAGTACTATCAAATAGTAATAATAATAAGATATTGTAGTTTACCAGGTATTGTTTGATATTTTCCCTCAATGATTTATATATAAGAAAAATCAACCCTCAGTGGAAATCATATAATATACGATATATTCTAAATTATTATATGGAATATATATTTATATTCACTATAAGAATATTCTTATGTTCTTTTACACATCAACTGGGATAGATTTCATTCCATGAGATGCTAGAACAAATTTGTTTTTAATTGTTCCATATTGTATTTTTAATAACTTTTGAATGTTTTTACTATGAATTAATCTATGAATCCCCAAAAATTTATATTGGAAGATCTTATTCCTTGTAACTGGGTTTGAGCTTTATGTTATTTTTGGAGAAAATTTTCTTTAGTGTTAAAATATTAAACATATATTTTACATATTTTATCAAAATATCTATCTTGGAAAACCATAGTGCTTCCATTAACCTATATAGACACATGGGAAACATTCATTTCAAATGAATTTTCTATGATAATACTTCTTACTTCAATCCATAAATAGATCTATCAAACTTTCATACCTAATTTACATTCTTTGGTGAAACTAACTATTCTGCTTACAATACGTATAGATCTTTAAAAAGGTTTTGTCTAAGAAAGTTGGTACTAACATCCAATTTACCAATATAATGATCATAGAAGGTAGCTGTGAAATGGATAATTATAATTAATTTCTACATGATGAATGGTGGACGTTTTTTATAGACTATGTCTAAACATTTCTTGAAACCTTGAAAATAAAATCAGGATTTATTTACCTGCAAATCATTTTTTCCATTATCAGAAGCCGGTTTATGGGTTCCGGTACCCCAAACCGGTTTAAGGAATTTGGAAACAATTCAAACCATTCAAACTGTTCAAACTGTTCCAACCTCATACATATTTCAGGGACATTCAAAATTCAGAAAAAAAAACCAAAATTTCAATCAACACCACGTGCCCATAAGTAATTAAAGTATAATTAACTGATTCACCCTTGGTGTTTTCCTTGATATAAATTTGAATCTTAATATAGGTTTAACAAATAGTTCCCATAAAACACATGAGGCCATGAACTAATGGAATTTTTATATATTATAAGTAATATGATATCTATTTACAATATACATGGTATATGGTTATAGTTTATACTTATATTTATTGAAGTTGTCCTAAAAGACTTTGGAATACCAACAATACATATAATAAAACTAATTTATCTTCCTTTTACTACCACTTACTCTTGGATATGTACTGGGTAATATGAGTTTTATAAGACCTTCAATCTAGATTTAAACGATTGATGAATACTTGGATTAGTTATTCAATGATAATTCTTCATGGAGAATCATATATCTTTTACCAATTGAATTCAATATTTCCATCTTAGATTCCTAAAACCTCTTAAATGAATCTCATGATGTATATAAATTTATCTCTACATTATCAATAAAATAGTTCACACGACCTATTTTAACTAACTCTATAGTCTATGTGACTTACCTTTATTTTTAAAGTTTTATTTGTCTAAAAATTATTATTTATGTATGTTAATAATAGATAATATTTCAAGCTTGAAAGAGTGTAAACATATTTATTTTTTTGAAACTATTTTTTGTATTTCATGATATAGAATTATCTTTCCAAAACTAAGTGATATAATTATATTTAATATTCATTATTAATTACTGATTAATGGGTATCTATGAATAAAATATCATTGAACTACTAATTAAGTTTTAAATACCATAAAAATATTCATTTAAATTGAAATAATGTGTTCCTGCCTCTAATAAGTAACTATGATAAATTTTTTGGTAACACTCAATATAAATCAATATTTTAACTAGAATAAATCCTCTGGGAAATTTGAATTTATGTGCCTCATGGTTTCTGACATAGGAATCACAGTTTCTCAAATACTTGAAAAAATAATTATACTTCATGTAATGTTTCAAAAATACTTTAGTTAATGTATTAAGATAAAAATATTTAGAAAAAATGTTATATTTAATACCCAATAAATGAAATATAAATATTATATGAAATGATGAATAAATCTAAAGTAAATTATAAAACTTTATTCTTATTTAATTAATTGCAGTTCTTCTTCTAGTGACCTTTATAACCACTTCATACAAAAATATACTCATGTTCATTGACCCCACATTAATTGTTTGTCTCTTTTAAGGACATTGTAAAATAACTATTGAATTTGAAATAGTCATGAGATATTTAACCAAGTATTTCACTACATTCACCATAAGGGTTAATGAACCAAGTTCACTCCCGTCGTCATCTTTCTTGATAAGCCTATTTAAAATATTCAAGAGTGGGTTTTTAATACTATTCATCGTATTTTTTCTTGATGAATATGAATAATCTAGGTGGTAAGGATAATAACATGATAGTAATGGATAATTTATCATCCAAACAGAATACTCACTATTCCAAATGATCGATATTATTTAGTTTTTTGAAGGCCATATCATAAGACAGGTACCTGTATTCCAATTTAAATTAGTATAGTGTATTTAAAATCACATTTATCTTAATTCAATACATATCATTTTCAAGTACATGGAAATGGGATTTTATGGTATATGAATCCATTTCCATATATTTCAGTATCATTCCACTTTACATAGCTCAAAACATTATGCAACATATATAAGGAGTTTCCTCCATTTATATCTTATAGAAATACTTCTCACCTTTACTGACTAAGTGAGGTTGATGACAAAAAATTGGGGATTCGGACACATTAACGTTTTTTTGAATAATTTAAATGTATAATATATTATACCATTTTAGGAATTTTTTTCTAGTGGAGACATGGAATCAGAATAAAAATGGAAATAATGTTCATGTTTTAAAGACCTGTAATTTACATGTTATTTTTTTTAAATATGTGGGAATTTTATGAGTCCGTGAAAATTGGAGGCGCGTGATTCTGAGTGCCAGAGTTCCTGGAATGAATTTCTGAACTTCTTTTCGGGTACATTTAGTAAACGTGCAAGCAGGTTTTTCTAACTTTTGAACTGGTGCTCGGAATTGAAATCTGAGAGCACCGTTGAACTCACAGTGCCAGTATTCACTTAAGGGAACTTTCACCTCGACGACAGTGGGTCAACAATGAAAGATAGTTTTTAGGTTTTTTGTGGAAATAATAAAACAAAATAAGCTCATATTTTATTTTATTTTGTTGTAACCACCCACTATGTGGATGTTCATAGGTGGGGTCCACTGGAACTATACCTCCTCTTCTTGATTTATTGTGGTGGGGACCACCCAACCCCCTATTAATGGGAGGAGAGGAAAGCCTCTCAACCCCCCTCATAAATGTGGGGGTGCCTCTTCAACACCTCCGCAATTTTTAATTGTGCCAACGCACAATATTAATTGTGCCAAATCCTCCCCATTAATTAATTTATCCAACACATCAATTAATTATTGAAACCTTTGTGAAAATTATTCCAACGACTTAATAGATATTTCATTCTATTATTTTGGCTACAAATTCACTTGGGTGGAATTGGGGAGAGGAGGAACTTGGGAGAAAGTACCCAATGAAGAACGCTCCACTGATGAGGAATGCCTTCGACTTCGAAAATGACCTCAAATTTGACTTCCTTTCTCAGTTTTTCTTCTCACAAAGTATGTGTTTGTCTATAATGAATCGACATTTTCCTTCTCGTGCTAACGTCAACCAACAACGAACAATGTAGGGTTTTTAATTATGTATAATTTTATTCCCTTGATTCTTTCCTTCTTAAAACAAAGAACACGGATCAACTTATTATCAAGTATATCCATGGATGATTTCCTTACGGGTTGGGAAAAGAAATTATCGAGGGATTATGGGAATTGATGTTTTAAAATATCTTCCATGCGCGTTCTTTATTTATGTTCTTGATGAACCGCTTGCTACCACTCTAAACGCGGAGGGTGCGGGCCGAACAAACATGGCCCGACCGCCCGCTATTCTTCTTTGTGGTGTTCTTCGAATCAGAGGAAGGCGACAATAGCGTCGAAGGCGACAAAGGGAATGGTCACACCACCTGCAGCCTCTGAGTCCCACGCCACCCCCGTGACACTCCAATACCCTAGATGAACCCGCTCCGCCACCACGGGATGAACTGTGATGCCCGCCTGCCATGCCACCCACTGGCCCGTGCCGCATGCCTGCCTCCTGAGCCGCCCCAGCCGCACCGGACCGCCAACCTCCTAGGCCACCCTGACCATGCCAGCCCGCCGCCCTTCTGAGCCCCTATACCGCACCGTCCCCTCACGGTGCCCCGGCCAAAACATACCGTGCCCTCGCGACGCCCTGGATGAACTAGCCCCGCACCCCGGGCTGTGTCGGCCTCACATCCTTCTCCAGGATGAACCACCCACATGGCGCCCTCTGGGCCGAACAACCCTCGTGCCGACCCACGGCCGCTCCACGCCCTCTCAACCCTCTACGGCCCCTCGTGGCCTGCTGGGCCTGGCCCAGCGGGATGGGCCGAACACAATGGGTTGGCCCACCCAATGGTCCGGGCCAGTACCAACGGGTCAGGATGACTAGACTCGAACCGGGTCAACCCGAACTAGGTTGGACGGGGTTAGTCCGACCAGGTCAGACCGGACACGGGCCCACTACGGCCCTTTACTTTCTTTTGGCCATATCATTGGCACTGGATGTTTGTTTGATGAACCATTAGCGATGCTGGTAATATTGGAGCAAGATAGTACCTTTGAGTATAGCCTTCTAGAGTTTGGGGTATAGTTGAGATACAGTCAGGTTGGATCATGCACGAATCCAATCGGCCCCCGGGGACTAAAAAGCTAATAGCTCACAGACCGGGAATCTGATTGACGCGTCATCTATTGCGTTGAGACCCCTATGAAATGATGGACCTTTGAGATACTTCTTAGTGGGATTTTGTGACAAATAGAGTATTGAACAGTAGCTCGTGGAGCGAATCCTCCCAGAGATGAGTGAGCGTAGTGTGGAGACTATGTTGCTGGATAAGACGTGATGACTACTGACAGTTTGACTAGGAGTGACTCTAATAGCTCAGTGTGGAGCGCTATGGTGTCACGGAAGACCCATGGTGGAGGAGTGCACTTGGTGACGCTGAAGACCCATGGTACTCGATAGGAGGAGAACCTCAGTAGGCTACGAGGTGGAGCGCGCTTGGTGAGGCAGCAGACCCATGGTGGGGAGCACCTCTTTGTGATGTGGAAGACCGACGATGTTGAATAGGAGGAGTAGCTCAGCAGTCCAAGGTTAGTAGGAAGCGTGTTTGGTGTCGCGGTAGGCCCACTGTACTCGATTGAGAAGTAGTTTTCCAGCAACTGAGGTTTTGATATTGTGACTGAGGATTTATCTAGATACTACCCCTAAAATAATTTCTTGGTTGAGATGAGTCAGTACTTTTGTGTTTTCCTCATGATTTAGATGGATTATTTAATAACATAGTTATATGTATGGTCATATATTTAAGAATGCATGTCTGTTGATTTCATACATTGTGGTTTATCCTTGTTGGATCTTGTGAGTCCTTGAGGGTCTCAGGGTCCCTACTGAGTATCATTATACTCACCCCTACACGGTCTGTTCCTGGACCTAGTTGTGTTGGATGTAGAAAACAGACAATGCTGGCTGAGGCTGAGAGTACCAAGACTGGACGGTACCCGGAGGTGGACCATATGGCTTGTCGGTACCAGGAGGAGATGGATAGACATGGAGTGCTGAGGAGGCTATCTTAACTTACCCTTCAGGTAGGAATCTCGGAGGATGGCCCAATATCTAATTTTCTTTCTTTTTCTTCAGATTTATTGTTTTTAGTTGTACTTGTACCTTTACTGTTGGACATGTATTCTGACCCCCTTTTTACTTTAATCACTCTTTTGGTTATACAGTTTATTCGTGGTTATATCTTGTTTGGTGTGTTTACAGGTTATAATGGAAATGCCTTCCCAGTTTTAGGGAATTGCGCATTTAGTTCTATTCACCAGCCCCTGGCCTATGGAAGGTGGGCTTGGGGTAGTCATGACACTGGCCCCAGGGGACGGATCGTGAAAAATTGGTATCAGAGGAGTAGGTTCTACTGCAGAACTTTGGACTCTGATCTTTCCTGTGAAGCAATAGTGTTATGTGTAGTGAGTGTGGTTTTTAGTTCAGGGAGTACAATATTGGTGTGGCAGCCGACGTATCCATACACTAGGGCCCAGACATCTAATTTCTGATAAAGTGCATGAAAACACTGATTGCATGTGTGTTTTCAAATGTTTATATTAAGTCAGCTCATTAGGTCAGCTCACTAGGTATAACTTTTAACTGTAGCACACTTGTTTCCTTTAAATATGCCTCCATGAAGATAGCTCGCTAGAGTTCCTAGAGTTGTATGCACTGATAGCCCACCGAGCGATGAGGCCTCGATACAGGGCCCTTTTCCAGTGGAGGCACCAGCGGTACCACTCCCCATTGGGCCACCAATGCCACCAGCCCCAGTAGTAGACAATGCATGTTGATTGAGCACATTGCACAAGTTCCAGCGACATAGGCTACCCAGGTTTAGGGGAGAGATGGACCCACAGGTGGCTGAGGATTGGTTGGAGGCTATGGTGAGAGTCTTCCAACTGATAAGGACACCAACAATCCTTATGGTGATCCATACTGTCATCCTTCTACAGGCAGTAGCAGGCAGATGGTGGAGCTTGATACTCCAAGTCCATAACAAGGTGACCTTCTCTGGGCAGACTTTGAGATCCTGTTTCGGGCAGAGTTTGTTCCAGTGACTCTTTGCGCAGTGCGCATATAAGAGCTACTTCATCTGTAGCAGGGCACCATGAATGTAGCTCAGTACTCAGCAAGGTTTATAGAACTCTCACTCTACTCCACAGATATGGTGTGGGACCCATTCTTTAGGGTCAGAACCTTTGATAAGGGACTCAGGTGGGAGATCATGGCTTTGGTGATCTCACTTAGCATCCCGACGCAAGTAGGGGTGTTAGAGAGATCCCTCTTGGTGGAGAGTTTCCTTATTGAACAGACACTAGCAGTGAGACCCACTACCAGTCATTGCGTAGAGGAGTCTTCTGCAGCTGACAGTAAACAAATGTCATAGAGGTCCAAGAGGACTAGACCTATATGTGGATGACCGCATGACTCAGGATCGGTTGTGTAGGGAACCCGAAGTGAAGCCAGTCATTCCAGGAGTGGGTTGTGTTACGCTTCTAGCAGGAACGACCACATGGATCGTGACTGTCCGATCCGCTGTTCAGATGATCAGTAGATGGTCGAAGGACCACCCAAGTAGAGACAAATATTTGATGGAGGTGGTCCGTAGGGAGCAGAAAAACATGGCAGAGGATCGAGTTGTGCAGCTGGCGATGGGTGGCGATTCATGATATTACCGCCACCACCAGCAGGAGGTCCACCCCGACCCTAGGGAGCAGGTTGACAGGGAAGAGTTCAGCTCCAGGAAATTTTGGCCTATAATCATGGTGCTCCGGAGATTATTAGAGGTACGATATATGTCTCCTCCACCATAACTACAGTACTTATAGACACATGTTCTAGTCGTTCTTTCATTTCCACTACCCTCGTTCAGAGCTCGGAGAATCCGACAGAGCCGTTGGCTCGATCCTTATGGAAAGAGACTCCTACGAGAGTGGATTTGATGATTACGCACTAGTTCAGGAAATGTGAGCTTACTCTAGGAGGTGAGATATTCGACTAGAATCTCCTAATAGTAGCGTCGAGGCCTTACGACCTCATCTTGGGTATATAATGGTTATCTATAGTCCATGGTCAGATTGACTGTATTCGGTGCAAAGTGTGGTGTGTCCATATGGATGGGACCGGGTTTACCTTCACCGAAGAGTAGGGAGACTTTGCAGTGCATGATGGACTTACCTGGAAGAGGGTGTATCTGATTACTCATCAGTTGTCTAGCCTTACCCTTAGAGCGATTGAAGTGGAGAGTTTGAGTTATCCTGTAGTAGTGGACTAGTATGTGGATTTTTTCCCTGATAATGTCCTAGGTCTACCTAATCATAGGGAGGTGTACATTTACATTGACTTGTACCCCAGGATGGCACCAATATCTACTCCAGCGTATCAGATAGCTCCCATAGATCTTTGCGTGCTGCGGGTACAACTGGAGGACTTTCAAGGGAAGGGGTTCATCTGGACCAGTGTTTCACCTTGGGTAGCCCCGATTTTGTTCACCAAGAAGGTGGATGTAATCTTGAGGCTTTGTGTTGTCTATCGACACCTAAACCAGGTGACTGTGAAGAAAAAGTACCCACTGTTGAGGATTGACAACCTCTTTGATCAGCTTAAGGGAGCACAATGGTTCTCAAAGATATACATCAGATTAGGCTATCACCATCTCAGAGTTCGAGGCGAGGATGTGTAGAATACATCTTTCAGATGTTGGTATGGATAGTACATGTTCTTGGTTGTGCCTTTCGTCACAACCAATTCTCCATCAGTGTTTATGGAACTCATGAATAGGATCTTTCAGCCATACCTGACCACTTTGTCATAGTACTTATCGACATCATTCTGATCTACTCGACTACTGAGAAGGAGCATGCCTATCACTTGTGGGTAGTAATGGACACAAATCTGAGAGCACAAGCATTATGGTAAGCTCTATAAGTGATAGTTATGGATCCAAGAGGTTCACTTTATAGGTCACATCATCTTAGAGGATGGAGTTGCAGTAGATCCAGTGAAGATTGAGGTGGTACTTGCTTGGGAGCCACCCAGGAGTGTGACAGAGGTATGAAGTTTCCTAGGTTTGGTTGGTTACTACAAGAGGTTTGTTACAGACTTCTCTATAATTGTTCCACCACTATTAGCATTGACGAAGAAGGGGCAACCCTTCGTGTGGTCGGAAAGATGCCAGCAGAGATTTCAGGAGCTGAGGCAGAGGCTAACTAGTGCCCCCCATCTTGAGGCTTCCATAGGAGGGCGTAGGGTACATAGTTTACTATGACACATCCCGGACCAAGATTGGATGTGTCCTGATGCAGGAGCGATCAGTGATCACATATGGTTCTCTGTAGCTATGACACCATGAGGAGAACTATGCTACCCATGACCTAGAGTTAGCAGTAGTGGTCTTCTCCTTGGAGATGTGGTGACACTATCAGATGCGCGAGCATTTTTCCTTGTATTCCGATCAAAAGAGTCATAGGTATATCTTTTCTATGAAGGACCTGAACCTGAGACAATGATGATGGCTTGAGTTTCTCCAGGACTATGACTTTTAAATAGTCAATACTTCTGGTAAGGGGAACATTGTTTCAGATGCACTCAGCAAGAGATCTTGTATACAACTTCTAGGAGAGGTGACGGAGTAGCTGGCTACTTTACAGATATCCTTTATGGATAGAGATGGAGCAGCCTTCCTTCACTCACTTATAATCACTCCCCCTATTCATCAGCAAGTCAGTGAGGCACAACATGGGGATGCTGACTATGATACATGACGTGCTCAGATATCTACAGGATAGGCACCTGATGATAAGACTGGTGGCTAGAAATGAAGTAGGAAATATCAAAGTTTGTTTCTCAGTGCCTCACTTGTTTGTAAGTGAAGGCGGAGCATCATGTACCAGTAGGCTTGGTTCAGCCTTTAGAGGTCCTAGAGTGGAAGTGGGATTAGATATCCATGGACTTCATGATAATACTTCCATGTACATATAGAGGTCATGAGACTATCTGAGTGATCATTGACCGACTCACCAAGTTGGTCCACTTCCTCCCGATCAGAGAATAGGGTTTAGTAGAGATCTCGGGATGCCTCTATGTGCAGGAGATTGTGTGGTTACTTGGAGTAACCATGATGATTATCTCCGATCATGATACAAGTTTTAATTTCCAGCTATGGAAGGGGTTGTAAGAGGCTTTCAGGATGCAACTTTATTTGAGCACCGCCTTCCATCTTCAGACGAATGGCCAGACTAAGTGGACCATTTAGACCCTCGAGGACATGCTACGTGCTTGTATCCTCGACTTTGGTCATAGTTGAGAGGATCACTTTCCTTTGGTGGATTTTGCATACAACAATAGCTATCACTCCACCATTGGGATGGCACCTTTTGAAGCGTTATACGGGCGACCCTGAAGATCAACTTTGTGCTGGACTAGCCTAGGAGAGCCAACACTAGTGGGACTAGAGATGGTTCGGGCTACCATAGAGAAGGTGCAGATCATCCAGGAGCGGATGAAGACTACACAAAGTTGGAAGAAGTTGTATAATGATAGAAAACGGAGACCTCTAGAGTTCTAGGATAGTGACCACATCTTTCTATGTGTCTCAACTCAACAAGGTATTTTGGATATTTGGATGAGGCGTCAAGTTATCTCCAAGATTCATCGGACCTTTTTAGGTCCTCAACAGAGTTGGCGAGGTGGCACACCGCTTAACTCTTCCACCTCAGATGCACTAGGTACGTGAAGTCTTCCACGTAACCCAACTGAAGAGATGCATGCATGACCCTTCTCACATCATTGACCATGGTGAGCTAGATGTTGACAATGGGGAGACTTTTATGGATGTTCCAGTAGAGATTGAGGATCGACAGGATTAGGTCCTTCGTGGATGGTCGATACCTTTGGTGTGAATTCGATGGTAGCACAGGAACATCTAGGAGAGCACATGGGAGTGGGAGGCTCAGAAGCACGAACAGTACCCCCACTTGTTCCCTTAGATTGAGTTGTGGATTACAGGGACGTAAAGCCTGAGGTAGGGAGAATGTAAAGATGCTGAATTTCCATGTAATTTTTTTTTAAAATATATGGGAATTTTTTGAGTCCGAAGAAATTGGCGTTGCATGATTCTGAGGCCCGGAGTGCCCAAAATGAATTTCAGAAACTTTTTTCTGGTACCTTCAGTAAATGTGTGAGTGGGTTTTTCTAACTTTTGAACCGGTGCTCAGAATTGAAATCTGAGGGCACTGTCAAACTCACAGCCCCGGTATTCACTTAAGGAGACTTTCATCTCGATGGTAGTGGGTCGAAAGTGAATTATAGTTTTTAGGTTTTTTGTGAAAATAATAAAATAAAATAAGCTCATATTTTATATTAATTTTTTTTAAACACCCACCATGTGGATGTTTAGGGGTGGGTTCCATCGAAACTAACCCTCCTCTTCTTAATTTATTGTGGTGGGGACCACTCGACCCCTATTAATGGGAGGAGAGGAAAACCTCTCAACCACCCTCATAAATGTGGGTGGAGCCTCTTCAACACCTCCATAATTTTTAATTATGCCAACACACCTTATTAATTGTTCCAAATCCTCCCCATTAATTCATTGAGCCAACACGTCAATTAATTATTTAAACCTTTTTGAATATTATTCCAACGACTTAAAAGATATTTCAATCTATTTTTTTGGCTATGAAATCACTTGGGTGGAATTTGGGAGAGGAGGAACATGGTAGGAAGCTCCCAACAAAGAACGCTCCACCGATGAGGAACACCTTCAACTATGAAGAATGACCACGACATCAGATTATTTTCTTGGAACTTCCTCCAACATAGGACGTGTTTGTATACAATGAATATGCATCTACCTTTTTGTGATAACATCAATCAATAACGAACAAGGTAGGGTTTTTAATAAAGTATGATTTTATTCACTTGATTCTTTCTTTCTCAAAACAAAGAATACGGATCAACTTATAATAAATTTGATCCATGGATGTTTTCCTTACGGGTTGGGAATAGAAACTATTGAGGGATTATGGGAATTGACGTTTTAAAATATCTTCCATGCTCATTGTTTCTTTATGTTCTTGATGAACCGCTTGCTACCACTCTAAACGCGGAGGGTGTGGGAAAAACAAACATGCCACGACCCCCCACCGTTCTTCTTTATTGTGTTTTTCGAATCAGAGGAAAGCGATAACAGTGTTGAAGGTGATCAAGGCAATGGATGTCCCATCCGCGACCTCCAAAACCCGTGATGACCCCATGACACTCTGGCTCCCCGACCGAATTGGCTCCACCACCCTGGCTCGAACCACACTGCCTGCTAGCCATGCCCCCCGCCGAACTGCAGCGAACATCGGATGTGCCACACACCGACCGCACCACCTGCCGGCTGGGCCACACGCTGGCTCGCACCACCCGTCGGCCTTTTGAAAAACCCCGACCATGCCAGCCCGCTAGCCTTCTGAGCCCCTGTCCAAACCGGCCCCTCGCGGTGCCCCAGCCAAACCGGACCCTCGTGGCTTTTCGGCCGAACCGGCCCACGGCCTTGCTGCGCCCTGACCGAACTGGCCTCGTGACCCCGGCCGAGCTTCCCTCATGGAACCCTCAGGGAGAAACTGCCCACATGGCGCACTCTCGGCCGAACTGACCTCTCGCCGACCAGCGGCTGGTCCACGCCCTCATGACCGGTCCACGCCCTCTCGGCCCTCTGCGGCCCCTCGCGACCTGCTGGGCTGGGCCAAACCCAACCAGCTAGCTTTCCCATCGGTCCA
The DNA here is from genome assembly GCA_963277665.1 of Viscum album. NCBI lineage: Eukaryota > Viridiplantae > Streptophyta > Magnoliopsida > Santalales > Viscaceae > Viscum > Viscum album. The sequence continues at coordinate 1,565,153,010 of OY728150.1, forward strand.
GACCAAACCCAATGGTTCAGGAAAAACAACTCGAACAAGGTCGGCCTAGATTGGGTCGGTCCAGGTCAGTCCGACCAGGTCGGACAGGACCCAGGCCCACTAGGACCCTTTACTTTCTTTTGGCCATATCTTTGTCACCGGACGTCCGTTTGACAAATCGTCAGTGAAGCTAGTAATCTTGGAGCTTGACGATCCGTTTGAGTATACCCCATTGGGTTTTGGGGTATTGTTGATATAATTTTATCTTGGATCATGTATGAATCTAACAAGTCCCTCGGGACTAAAAAGCTAATTGCTCATAGATCAGGCATCTGATTGACCCGTCGTCTGTTATGTTGAGACCCCTATGATGTGGAAAATCATTGAGATACTTCATTGTGGGACTTCGTGGTAGATGGAGTATCGACCAGTAGCTCGTGGATCGGATCCTCTCGGAGACGAGTGGGAGTAGTGCCGATACCTAGTAGTTGGGCGAGACCTGACGACTACTTACCATTTGACTCGGAGTGAATCTACTAGCCCAGGGGGAGTGATTTCATGTCGCGACAGACCCATCGTGGAGGCATGTTCTTGGTGATGTGATTGACCGACGATACTCGATAGGACGAGTACCTCAGTAGGCTATGAGGGGGAGCACACTTGGTGGGGTGATAGACCCATGGTGGGGAGCACATCTGTGTGAGGCGGAAGACCCACGATACTCGACAGGAGGAGTACCTCAGCAGTCCAAGGTCAGTGGGAAGCACACTTGGTGTCGCGGCAGGCCCACCGTACTCGATTGTGCAGGAGTTATCCAGCAGCCGATGTTTCAATAATGTGACTGGGGATTTTACTAGATACTACCCCTAAAATAAAATCCTAGTTTAGTTGATTCCGTACTTTTGTGCTTTCCTCATGATTGAAATGGATTACTTAATAACATAGGTATATGTATGGGAATATATCTAAGTAGGGTTATCTATTTATTTCATACATTGTGGTTTTTCCTTATTGGATTTTGTGAGACCATGAGGGTCTCTGAGTCCCTACTGAGTATCATATACTCAACCCTACTTGGGCTATTCCCACACCTTGTTGTGTTGGATGCAGACGACAGACAGTGCTGACTGAGGCTGAGAGTACTAGGACTAGATGGTGCCTAGAGGTGGACCATACGGCTTGTCGGTACCCAGAGGAGACGGACGGATGTGGAGTGTTGAGGAGGCTATCTGTACCTACCCATTAGGTAGGAATCTCGGAGGACGACCAAGTATCTACATTTCTTTCTTTTTCTTCAGTTGTATTGTTTTCAGTTGTTCTTTTACCTTTACTATTGTGCTTGTATTCTGACCCCCTTTTTACTTTCAGCACTCTTTTGGTTATACAATTTACTCATATTCGTATCGTGCTCCGTGTGTTTACAGGTTATAAATGGAATTTCTTCCCAGTTTTAGGGAATTGTGCCTTTGGTGTTTGTCACCAGCCCCTGGCACAAGGAAGGCGGGCTTGGGGTAGTCACGACATGGGCCCCAGGGGATGGGTCATGAAACATGTGGTTTCTCTATCCATTTTCTACAATAATTAAAATTATATTTTAGTAATTTATATTAATCATCATTTGTGATGTATAAAATAAAATTTATTTGCCTCTCACTATTTTATCAAATCCAAATAGCCCTCACCATTTGATTCAGGGAAAAAAAGTTCTTTGAAATTATACTGAAAAGGATCCATATACCCTATATCATAGTCTATATTTTATCATGATAATTACATAAAGGAATTTAGGTCGGTGGTATATCCATTTTCATTGAATCATAGTTCCTTGATTCATTGATTAGACTCTATAATCATGAACTCTTATTCTAGAATTTCCTCAACACTTTCCTCAAAGTTATTCCAAGTCATTATTAGGAAATTATCCCATGATAATAACTATGTTGTGTTAACCAATGATTTTCCTAGAGCTCCCCAAAAAATATAAAGTGCCTTGACTTGGGGAAGATATGTACTTTGAACTATGGTTTTATTATAAGTCAAGCGATGGAAGGCATTTCTGAATTATAATTTTTTAAGTTACTTTTTTTTAATCCATTAATAAATATTCTTTATTTTATCCATTTAAATTCTAATTAATATGATTCTAATTTTATATAATAAAATAACAATATTTGATAAAATAATTTACACATAATCTATTTATTTTATTTTATCTCATCATGCTTGTTATTTCATTACATTATGTGATCAGATTTATTCATAAAAAAGTATTGTAAACACAGATAAATAAATAACTTTGAACTGGAAAAATGTAATAAAAATGTGCTATGATCACGCTATTTAATAACACTTTTTTATTGATAAGATACTAAACAAACCCTTGAAAATAGACAAATGACTCATTGAGTCAGTCTTGGATCAAGTTATGGAATTCTGCCTTTAACTTTTGTATTTCCAACATTTTTTTCTCATTTTATTATTCTTTAAACCATATCCTCTCACTTAAGAGCCCTTTATTTTTATATATTATTAACTCACATATAAGTGAGGTGGACTAGAGGTTTGGGGTTACATAAAATAAAATTCAGACATAAAATCCTATACATAATAAAGACCCTTGAATGGCTCATAGATCATCACATTTAATTTAATAATAAATTTATCACATAAATACATGCAATAATAATTATATTAAATAAAAAACTAACATATACATATATATTTTAAGAACATGATCATCCACATATGAATCCACTATTCATTTAATCTAACCAATATTCATTTAATTTGGTTCTTTATTTTGATTAACCTCTTGAATTAATATATTAATTATCATATTAATTAATTAATTCATTTATCATAATTATTTATCCAAATAGTTCTTGAGAGTCCCATCCATTGTAATTTTAAATAAAATAAATGAATTAATTTAACTTAAAAATAATTAATTACATGAAATTTACTGTTGGTAGCATGAAATATACCCTTATGCTTTCACTTAAACCCATTTCTGGAGTTTTACTCTTACATGTCATATACTATTGCAAGACCCTACATATAACTAATACTCTGTTTGGTTATTATCATGTACAATGTAATTACACAACATGTATGCATACATGGAGTGTAATGATATACATGAATTCCTATTCCATAATCCCCTACATATAACTAATACTCTGTATGGTTCTTATCGTGTATAATGTACTTACACAACATGCATGCATACATGGAGTGTAATGATATACATGAATTCCTATTCTATAAGTCAATTCGTCTGGACTTTGAAACATTTATAACTACAAAACATGAATTGAATATATGTGGCGTGTTTCACTGGTGGTGGATATGAAGTATATAAGTTGAATGAAAACATTAAAATTCATTTATCTTCAGAATAACATGAGAATTATTTAATTAATCACTCAATATCTCCCATTTCTATATAAAATCATTCGGGGTGTAATCTGTGTGAAAAACCTGGTTACACAATGAGTAAAACAAGCTACATGCTATATAGTTTGGTTTTATTGCATCAATTAATTTTATTTCTACATGTTCACTAAAATAAAACACCTTTTTTCGATTCTAATTGTGTGTAATAGCCCAAATTAAATTACATGTAAAACCAAGTACACATCATGTAATTTATTACTAGCCACCAATGCTACAATCCTAGAAAATCTATGTGTATTTCACATGGGTTATATCATGTAACATGGTTTGTACGACAATTTCCATGAAATATACATCATGTAATGTCATGTAACTCAGATGATAGTTAATAAATTAGGTTTATTAATTATAGCTTTTTACTTTAACCACACAACATTCTCGATTTATTTGGGGTTAAAACTTATGGGGTTACACATTTAGTACCAAAATTACATGCCTTGTGTACCCTATAAATACACATTCCAAATAGAGGTCAATACATGGAATATAATGACACAATGTATTATTCTCCCACACCACTAATCCATTTTTTTATTTTATTTAGAATCCACTTTCAGGCTAAGTGGGAACCTACAGAAGGGCCACAAACTTTGTATTCCAAGATTTATAATTCAAAATATGAAAGTGAACCACAACACCACACTATGAACCAAAAAACATTATTCAAGATTGAAACAAGAGCCATCACCACCGACCATCTCACTATGCACTCCTAGAAACATCACACATTTCAAATATCATAGGATTGACCATAATAACCTCCTTAAGCCTACTACCTCACAATGCATACCGAAACACAAAAGAAACCTCATCAGCAACTGCACACCAAAAACTAGATCGCCGGAAACCATCATCATCACCATGAAAAATGCATAGGGCTATTACAAAATCTGGATGAAACCCAACTGAAGATCATTACCCCCTAGCATCCACCACATAAGAAGTTCACCGTAGCCACATCATTGTCGCTACTATAGATATGCCAAAACTAGACCTTACAAAACAATTGAAACACAAAAATCACCAATCGAAGCAGCTTCATAGAAAATCTGATGAACAATCCCAGTGGGGACCCATGGAATGAGCCAAATCAACCACGAGAGACTCATCCTATTATTCCATTGACCACTCAAACATAACAACCCAAGACATCTTTGAAAACATAGTGTTAGTCCAACTGGGAGAAGAGTGGTTGGATCCTAGAGAAAGAGCAGAGAAATAAGCAGACTAAGGCCTTGACAGTAAGATCTGAACATGATAACCGAACTCTTCCATCAAAACCACCATCAGAGTAACCACAATAGAAGATTCAAAGACATAATGTAGGACAAGAAATTGGAGAAAGAATCTCGTTGTAAGTCACCACCAACAAAATACCAAATCATCGAGGTTGCATCGAGTTAGACCAAGATGGGGTCTTTTAATGATGGTACCGGTAACAAGAGAAATGTTTTAGTGAATAAGTTATAGAAGGAGAGAAGAGGAATAATTATAGAGAAATATTTCTCACCAAAAGGGGGCTGTGAGAGGGAAAGAGCGATGACGCAAGGAAAATGCTAGCGCAAGGGGAGAGTGGAGATCAAGAGACTCGAGATCTATCCTTTGTGTAATACTATATTGTAACTATAGAGTTCTAACAATATCTAGATCTTTGATTCTACTGTGATAAAACTCTTATTCTATCACATTATGTGTCATAATTTTCAAAAATTAACTTTATGTTGTTGACCATGCATATATGGAATGTATTTTTCATTTACATGTCATGTATTCAAATCATCCATCCTGAATCATTAGTTCCTTTAGATAGGATCTTCAAGCATTCTTCATCTTATCATGTATTTTTCAAGGTCCTATGAAACTAAATAATCTTGTTATATCAACATTCATATTAAATAATGAAAAATATGGAAAATGAAAAAGTACCAATTAGATGTGTATGTGATAAATAAATAATAAACAATTATAAAATTATTTGTGACCACCTTCATACCACCTGAAGACATAACCTAAGAGGTTGTGAAAGTTCCCAATAATGGTTTTCATCAATTTTCCCAATTAAATCCTTACAACTAGATGAACATAACCAAAGGATATTAAAAGGTTGGATCATTTTACATATTATTTAAAATTAATTTATAAAAAAAAGGTACCCAGACTTGATAATTATTTATTTTTTGACGAGCACTTTTGATCTTATTAATATATAATTTTTAGAGTGAATACAAATTTTAATTCCTATAGAGTTATTGACATACACCTATCATAGGGTGTGTAAAAATCAATTTAATTTTACCCAGTGAAGCATAGAAGCTGATCAAGGTCGTCTCACTTGAGGAGCTTTCTCAATTATTCACTCACTTAATCGAATTCAACTAAATTACTTATTTTTGTTGTTTTATATTTTATTAAATAAATGAAATGAAAAAATTCAATTCAAATGAATATTAAATGCTAAACAGAATGGAATTATGGAAGAAAGCAAGTTCTCTCGAGAGAAATTTTAGGAAGAACCTTCATTGACCAACTTCATATATTTTTAGTGAACACACTCCATCGTATGTGTGCACACCATAGTCTACCTCAGTTATGAATGAAATTTCTACTTAGTGATCACCAAACGCACCCTCCAACCACCTTCTCAATCTATGGAAAATGGTTGTAGATTAATAAGTTAATCTTTAGACAACCAAAGTGAGGATTACACCCACTATAAATTATCCTTAGAATTTACTCAAAGAATATTAAAAACATGGTATTAGGTTCAAGAACCTGATTACTCCCTCAGGATATTCCTCAAATTAGTTACTCAGGATCAGGAGTATTATAGTTCACGATGTTAAGAAGATGGAGAGAAAAGAGGGTGGTTGGGTAAACACAATAATAAAAACCACGCATGAATTTATTTGAAATCTAAATTACAATTGAAAACTAAAAAAAATAATGAAATGAAATAAAATAACAAAAATGGGGAAGATTTGTGGTTGGCCTCCCTTGGTGGAGATCTCCTCCTTGTTTCCTTGAAGGAATGGATGGACAATGGGATGATTTGGGAAGGAGGTGAGGGCCTCCTTTTATAGGTGGAATTCGTCCCCCAAATGTCGACGCGTAGTATGCCCCATTAATGACCTCTTAAGGTGTTAAACCCTTCATTAATGTTATTCATAAATATCTTCTCCATATCTTCTCAACATTTCAGATAATTTAGAAACCCTATGCAGAAGTTATGAATTTTTCAATCTCGGTATCTGTTTCTGGGAAAATCTTCTAGGATGGTTCCTTTAAAGGTGTGTCTCTTAATGGATGCGTTAATGACTTGAAAACTCCACCATATTTGTTGTAGAGTCGGTACTGGATGTCCTCGTTCATCCCCAAGTAGAATAAATGAATTTAAAGGTGTGTAGGTTGAGTTGTGATTCCGTTACCATTGTGGGGACCACACTGTCCGCCCGAAAAAATGTCCAACTTCAATGAATTTTTATACCCTTTAGATGGCCAGTTCAGCTACTGGTCTAGAAGAAAAAAGTGGAGAAAGAAATAAAGATTCTAAAAAAATTTGAATCAGAAAATTTGGAATAATATTTTTTTAGGAAATGTCCAAAATACCCTTGACGTAAAAATCTGTCAAAAATCTAGAATTAGTCATTTTTCACATTTAGGCTCAAAATAACACTAAAACCAAAAAACCTGAAAATTACACATCCAATAACACTATAGAGGGATTATAGAAAATTATTTACAGTATGAAATATATAAAAATGTGAGCTTTATCAGGTATCCACATGTTCTGTGCAAATTTTGGGACATTATTATTGATATTTTAGGTCCAGACATAGAGGAAAAAATGTATTGTGTTGTTCACCATTGACTGGAACAAGAATAATTTCACTTTTGAAAGACTATCTAAGGTTATTTTGATCTAGAGAGGTTGGAGAAGGATGATCACCTCTCATTCTTGGGAGAGTTCACAGGATAATATTTTTTTTGTTCAAAATAGTTCTCTACATTCTCCCCTTGAAATGATGTAAATTGGGTTATGTACTCAGGTTCATATAATTTGTTATTTCACAAAGGCCCTTAAATAATTTCATTATTCTAAGTAAACCCCATAAATAATGATTATTATAATTTTATTATAATTATATTCCATGATGTGCACTAACTCTATAATATTTAACTGTCATTTTTAAATAAATAAATCAATATTTATTAAATTGATATTAAATAAACTATATATCATTTCATATTAACCCTTAACTACTCCCATAAACCCTCCTAGACATTTATAAAACCTTTAATAGTAAATAAATATTTATATAAATAAATACCACTATATTATTTATTTAATAAATAAATAAAAATTATATTCCCCAACTAGAGAATAAATAATTATAAAATATTTATGTAACTAAATGAAAAATTATTTTATACCTTGTAGATGGGGAATAACCGAATTAATAATTTCACCCTATAATATATTATGAATCATAGGTTTTAATCATGGCTGGAGTGAATTACCATGCTGTAGTAGTAGCGTTGTAGCATTGTACCAGTGTGGGTACTATAGTAAAAACAATCAAGGAGTACTGTAATAGCGGTACTATTTAGAAGATTTGGTACTTCAGGGAGAACCATATATGGAGTGGAAATAATGAACCAGGATATTTTCCATGTGCACCTTGAAAATGATTCCAATAGAGGCCCCTAAACATGACATCAAGGTGACCTACTTGAGTCGATTGATGATAAGAAGGTGTGGGGGGGGGGTGTTCCAGTACATAAATTTTGGTCTACTTATCCAAGTCTTGTACTACATTGAAACTTTGGGCCATGTATTCTTGGCCTTCAGGCCACATAAGGGTTCCCCCTCAACCTAGTTACCAAGTTGTTTTATCCGAAAAACAAAAAATGTAATTCATGGAATTATTTATAACTTTTAGAATTAAAAAGAGTTATATATTTTATAATTGGAAAATAATATATATTTAATATTTAAATCACAAATATATATTCTTTTAAATAACTATTTATTTAAATTATATGATAAAAAATTCTTGAATATATTTTAAACCACAAGTTGTGAATAATAATTATTCAAATTCTTATATTAAAATTTAATTTGACTAAGATTATAGATAAACTTAGTGCATGACCCTCCATGAATTTTTTTCTACGGCATTATATGAATTGGATTAAATTCAAAGATTAAAACCTAGTAACATGTCAAGGTACACATATAGAAAGATATTAATGCATCAATTAAAATAACCTCAAGTGAAAAATCACAGTGTAATATAAATCATTTTTTTTATATCTCATCGAGATGATTTATTACTTTATTGCATCAACCTATAGACTTGATTCGTCTTTATTTGACTTTTTGAAATGAAATAATTAATAAAAAACCTTGGCCATGGATTTCTTAACCAGTTTTATTTCAAAGGACTATAGATATATACTTACCTTAAACCGAAGGAAAATAGTCCTTTCTTGGCTTATTCATTAATATAAATCACTTATGATATGCCCAATATATCATAGCTCACCACTAGCACCTATTGTCACAGTTTTCAACAATACATAAATGTACATTATTCATGACATACACTGATAATAATATCAAGAATGAGAACTAATACACTTGTCCATATATAAGAATATCCAATGAAAAATAACATCTGGAATTCTTATTGATGAGTCTATTCTCATAACCTCCACTGTTGGAGATAACCTTGTTTTAACTTCATGAAAAGAAGTATAAATGTCTTATTATTCCTCATATATACTAGTCAAACCTCATATATGTATTTATTAATAGTTGTCATCCAACCGTAGAACACATGATTAAGAATATATTCAGAACACTTCAAGGTTCTTGTTATAGTAGAGAAGAAATATAAACTTTTATGTAAAAAATATTATTTTACATTATCACATTGATGTTACACAAAAGATCACTCATCATGTGATAATATATTTAATAATATTTAGATATGTGAATATTATAGTAATTGAAATTTCAAAATCGGTCTGTCTTAGGGAAATAACTTAGGAAAAAATATGATGTTTAACTCAAGGCATCATTTGAATCCTAAATAACATGTATCTAATATTATTTATAATAACATGGTTCAATTGTGAACCCATTCCACTAATTTTCCTCATACATATCCTAGAATATATGTCTAATGAATTTAACTCAATTATGTTTCCAAAAATCAATATATAAATTAAAATTGATAATAAAAGATGTTTCACCGCTATAGAAATAGTTAAATAAAGAACTACATTTTATTTATAATTGTAGTAAGGATTCATAAATATTAGATTTTTTAATCCTTCAAAAAGATCACTGATAAAAGATGACCTTAATTGAGGATTATTTTAGAACTAATAAATGCTAAGACCTATCATCAATAATCCCAGCACTAGTAGAATATTTATATTATAAAATAGTAAATTATAAAGAATATATGATATATATACAGACACTCACTTTTGGTTTTTAATTTCATATATCCCATTATAGTGTGTTTATGTTTGTATATATACATGTATGCACAATCACACACATTTGTGTCTAGATAATAATATATAGGGATATTATATATATATATACATATATTGCATGTATATATAGTTAGAATACATCTAATTATCTATTTAAATTTATATATAATTTAAATAATATCATTAATTGAGTTAAATGAATTAAAAAATAAAAAATTTATTATAAAAAATAAATTATGTAGAATTTTTTAAAATTTAAATATTAATAATAATATTATTTTCTATATGACATCATTTATAATACAAATAAAAAAGGTTATTAAAATGTAATGAATGTAATTATATATATATATATATATATATATTTTCATATTAAAAACAAAAAAAAGTAAATAAATATATGTATATATATATATTTTATTTATTAAATGTCTTAATTTAAATATTAAAAATAATGAATAGAATTTATATAAATTAAATTTATCGTAAATTTAATATTTATTTAATTTGTAAAATGTTTTGAAAATATTATATATTTTAATACAATATAGTTTTAATATTTACAAATATAATTATACATTTTCATTTAGTGTAAAATATTTATTCATTTTTGTATTTAATACTATTTTCAATTATATAACTAATAATATTAAAGTAAAATTTATAATTATTAATATTTGTTATGTATAATATTACTAATATTATAAACATTTATATTATTAGTATATATAAATATTTATATTACAATGCTAACTAATATAGGAATTTTTATATATTTGAAATTAATTTTATTTAATTTTTTAGATATTAAAATAAAATTAATATTATATGAATTGTATAGAGTTGGATATATAAAAATATATGTTGATTTCACTTATTACACACACACATATGCATTTATTTAGGTATTTTATACACAAACACACACACACACATTTATATACATGTTAATAAACCTGACCATATATGAAAATCAGTAATTGAAAGGATGAAACTTAAAATATTTAATTGAATTTATAAAATGAACATATATTTATAATTTTAGAAATTTCAATACAATTTTTAATATATATTCAGTGTGGAGGACACATGTTACTTGTTTTTCCATTGGAAATAGTTGTCATTATGGATTGGAAATCCATAAAGTCTCATGCTTTGAAAACACACAGTGGGTGAAACTTTTCACATGAATTAGTATGTTTTTTGGGAGTTGTTTTTTGTGACACATTTCTTAAAATTTCAACCCAATTTATTATTATGTGTGTGTGTTTGTGTTTCATTAATAAATTTTTCGGGGCCATGGGTTTGGGATTCCTAAATACATGGTTCAATCCCTCCTTAATTAATTAATATATATATATTTAGGTAATTAGGAATTGATATTTTAGCTTTTCATATGTATACAGATAAATATTTAGTAATATAATTATACATCTATAGAATTAATGATTTTTTTAAAATAATAATTAATTTATAAAAATAATAATATTTTTAATTATAGTTAATAATTACTTATATTTTTTATAAAATCAATTAAAATATATAGATCTATAATCAATAATAATTTTATATCTATATATTTGGAATAAAAAATGAATTTAAATGTTTATTATAGGTAGGGAGGATTATAAGCAACCAAAAAACAAAAAGACCGAGGCACCATAATGGGTCAAGCCTCACCACTCCCCATAAGGATTGAAATGAAATCACCAAACCTATTTTATTACATATGAAGGCTCAAGGGCCTAATGACTTGATGAAAATTACGTGGAAAAAAGGGTTAGTAGTCCAAAAGCCCAGCATTTGACCCAAATTCTTTATAGAGCATCCTACATCATGTCTTATCACTATTAAAATGCCTTATCACCTCCCCTTAGAGTTGTCATTGAATTGTGTCCTTAGTTTGAATTCTTTGTCACCCCTTCCAAGAAATGATTCATCATTCTCCCCTTTGACGCACCATTATGGGGAACCCTTCCAACCACAACAACCATGAAAGTTGGGGGCCAAATCATAGGTGCATGTACACCCATATCTCTTTGGAGCCTCCCACCTAATGATGCCTTATGTGGCACCCTACATCGTCAGCTTCCTATCACGTCACGTCATTTTTGAATAGTCACACTTCATTAATAGTCACTCATTGGGAACCCATAAATCCTACATAATAATCATTGAGTATAGGGGGATGGTTGATAGGAACCAATGTACTCATCCCACTTTTGAGGTTCCCTACTCGACGATGCCACCATGTTGACATGCTACACCACCTGTTTGTCATGTCAATATTTTTTTGAGTCCTTCCATGTTACCTTCTATTCATAAATGGTGGCCTAAAGGCCATGAAGGTGTGGAGTACATGTGACCTATATGACTAATTATACACCCCTGGAAGCCCATTCTAGGTCAATAGTTCCACTACCATAGTGCTTGTAATAGTATTCCTATAGTGACTGCTATAGTAACATGGAAATATACCCCCTGTATGATTTTGATCTGAGGTTTCTTGATTCAAGATTACAGGGGTTTAAATATAATTATTAAAATTCTTACTTTCAATTTTAAAGTTTTATAATTAATAAAATATAGTGAAAATCATTTATATATTTATATTTTTTATATAAGTTATATAAATATACTACATTTTAAATTTAGATATATTTTTATAAAATAATAATAATTAAATATGATTTCAAACATAGTTGATTGTAAATTTAAAATCAATTACAAATATATTGAAAATTATCCCTTTTAAATTTAATCATATTTATTAAAATTTTAAAATATGAGTATAATGTTTTATAATATTAAATATTTATTCATTTATATAATTTATTGACACTTTAATGTATTATTAAATAAATATAAATGAAATTATTATTAATAATATATATATAACTATTATTTTATAAATTTATATAATTTGTAATATATTATAAAACTTTTATACTAACATGTAAGTTTTAGTATTTATTATATTTACCTGTATATTAATATATAGTAAAAAATATTTTGAAATTTATATAAATGATAATATTTCTTAAATTAAATTTTCCACATTGAAATATAATATTTAATTATAAATTTTTTATATAATAAATAATATATACATATTTAGTTAGTCATGCATTTTTCATTAAATTTGGATTTATCTGTTAGTATGTATACATATAATTATTTAGGAATATATTTATACATTTATATAATTAATTATATTTTTAAAAAATGTTTATTTATTTATATATATAACATTATTGTTAATTATAATTAATAATATTTACGTATTAGGCGGTTTTCCTTATATAACAAGTAGGTGACTCTTATGTTTAAGGTGTTTATCAGCGCTAACCGTAACCATAATAAATCAACCTATATTAGTGCTAATGTATTAATAGATATATAACTTTTATGTTTCATGTAGAGACTCTTATGTATTATATGGAAACCTTTATTTATCAATATGATTACTCTTACTTATTAGGTGTTTATTAGTGCTAACCGTAGAAGTGATAAAGACCATTTTTATCGACTCTACAAGTAGGCCTGATAAAATATAAAATTATACACACTTACAATTCAAGAACTGATAAAATAATATTTTATTATAATTTTTAATAAGAAATGATAAATCCCATATTAAATTTGTATAAGTATTATTACCTTGTCACTTATAAGATCTATCATTCAGGTTGTGGTGGAATTTTTACTTTACTATGCCCCCTCACATCATTTTGTGAATGAATCCACTTTCAAAATTTATGGTATAAAAAATCCCTCAATTTTGATAGGGTTTTTTGGAGAATTTAAATATTTTTCTTCATGGTAAATTATTCCACTCTCTGTTGTGACCCTTCACGATAATTATCCATACTCTTTATGTTTTTTAGTAATATTTGTTTTAATTTATTCCTTGTAATGATTCATAAAGTGTTTTATATATGAAATAATTATTAAAATTCCTTATTTTTTAGTGTTCGGGTAGAGTTGTCTCAAATAAAAATATTTAAAATGGGTTTTTAAACCAAAAACTCAGAGCTTCTTTTGGAAGGTTTGAAAATGTAATTTGGTTTTGAGTTTGTTTTATGTAAGTGTCTAAAGCTAAACGGTTTTTAAAGAATAAATGACTATTTTGTTTTGGTGCATATTTAAAAAAGGCATTTTTTTTAGAGTTTATAATTTTCTATAAGAATTTTTATTGATGTTTAATTAGATTTGTTGAGAGTAAGTGTATTTTGGGTTTTTCAGGTTTCATCTGGTTTTCATTTTAATTCAAAAGTTAGTTATTTTCAGTATAAATTTATTTATTTGTGTTATAAATGATTTGGGTTGAGTTTTGATATGATTTAATTAATTCAAAACTATTTTGGTTATTTAGGATGTGTTTGATTGGTATGTTTTTATGGAAGATATTATTCTAAACCAATGTTATAATGTTTGATAGTTATATGTTGTTTTTTAATTATACATGGATCCTAAACTTGTAATTCAATTTTCATGAATATGTCATACTTTGGAATCATTAGAAGCCTTTTTTATTAGGATTATACAATATTCCATGTATCCATTTTTTAATTAAAATTGGTTAAAAACAAGATTGTAGTTAAAATCAATGAATTGAATTGCATGAAAATGATTTTTTTCTAAGGAAGGGTACAACGATAAATAATTCATAATGTTATCATATGGATTATAAGTAATTTAAACATTGGATCCTTATTTGTTCTATTTTTGAATAAAAAACCACATATTCAAATAAAAATTCTATTGAGGATGACCCTTTTATTGGGATTCAATAATCATTTCATGGTGTTCCCAATGTATATGGTGTATTTTATGTCAGAGTGGACATTATATAGTGGATTTGGTGAAATGACCAGACCAACTGTGGTCCCTCTCAGGATGATAATAAGCCAAGTGTGCCACCCCATGCCCCCTTCAATAGAACAAGGGTTTGTGACTAGCATAAAGTAGGAATATCACATAATATTGGAGGACTTAAACTATATAAGGCTATTACAAAGATAGATCTCCATTGAAAATATCACCAACAACATCATAACTATATATATAAATAATTAAACTATATAAAACACATGCATGAGATATAAAATGAAATAATAACCCCATAGAGGTAAATACCCAAGGATCCATACATCTTACAAGCCTTGAGTCTGATAGAAACAACACTCTAGAAATATATTCCTCATTGCATGTACTTCCAGATAATTCTCCCACCATAACGGTCTCCACCACAATCCTGAATCTCCAATATCTACCATGCATTGAGGCATCACCATGCGTCATCTATGAACAATCCACACCAACTAAACATCCACCAATTCATTCTCCAAACCCTACATCCTTAGTAAAAAACACTACACATGTGAGGATAAATCCCATGCATGGGTGTGTATTAATGTACTAAGTAGGATGCCACAAAACTAAAAAGGAAATAAAAAGAAACAAGTCATATCAAAACTACAGTATTGAACAGTATCCTAGAAGAAGACAAAGATGGATAGTCCATATATAATCTACAACTAGAATTATTAGAAACTTAGAGAATTCATAGTCATATTAGATCTAATTCATGGAGGTCATGTCTCATAAGCAACTAGGAATTCTTAGTGTACCAAAAATACTATAGAGTTTGAATTTGTTATCCTATTTTTTAGAGCTCATCAATGGTAACCCTATGGTGATTAAGGAGTAATAATTATTGAAAAAATCTATATTTATTATTCTTTATAACCACTATAGCAAAAAAAATTATTAAAAGGGTTCCCACTCATTATTACATCATTTTCATTAATCGAGGGAGTACCACTCCATCCGAAAAATCAATAAAATACCACCAATAAAGTGTCTAATGATTATATTCTTAAAATCATGTGTAACCATACAAGAATGATGGTGTAGGATCCTATTACCTTGGTTGGTGTGGGGGGGGGTGATATCAAATTCAGTTGAGGATCTCAAACCCCAATTAGCCACTTAGATGGGGGAATACCTACTCCATAGGTAGAGGGTATCATGTTCTAAGTAGGCCAGTGGATACTATCTATATATTATCTATAAAGACATTATCCCTTCTCTAAATAATCACACATTATATGGTGGGGTTGGTCCCAATGGAAAACTCAAGGTGTTGTGGGTGTGGGGAGAATCAATCTTCCAATAATATAATATTTATAAAATCATATTTTAATCCCCTTCATTCAAATATTCTAGTCAAAAATTAATGTTGATATAATTTAAATGAAATTTTGAAATAGATTTCCAAAGGACAAATTAAAACCCATAGAAACACTTTTGAAACAATTTTGACACTGGATAATATTTTAATCTCCCCAAATAAAAAATATAATGTATAAAAGTTAACTACCTAAGATATTCTATCAAAAAAAGTAGTTTAATTTTTTTAAGATAAAGACATATTAAAATAATGGAGTATGAATAGAACGAAAAATTTGTAGTGGAATAAAATAAAGAGGTTCAATTCCTAGATAGAACTTATATACCACCACTAGATAGTCACATACTATATAGAATTTTTATTAAAATCTAAAAAACATGATCCAAATCTAGATATGGTTTTAATGATATAACTATACCTCAAGAAGTATGCGATTCGACCATCATCTTAAAATGTCAATATTGGGATAAAAGATGTAAAACGATGGGATAAAATAGTTTCAATTAATCGTCAATATATTATAATATAATCATTTATAAAATAAAAAATAGACAATGCATAACATAAAATTAATATAAATAAATAGAACCGAAGTATAGATGATCGATACAGGTTAGTCTTTGATGAGTGAGATTATCTTCTCTCAGGAATTGTTTTTTAATCTATCCATGAGAAACTTTGATCATATTTTGAAGTGAGATATTGAAAATAGAGTTTTTTAGAAGCCTAAATCTGAGTAGTCATTCTATCAATAATCTATATATATTTTCCATGAGTAGGAATTCTTCTTAAAGAGTTATCCTTCTCTAATTTTCCATTATAGAATAATAATAAAGATACAATTTTATGGAATTATTTGACATGACGGTATTAAATTATCTACCACTCATTAAGTTCACTAAAATATAACCATTTCAATTAAAAAAGTCTTTACTACTTCAATTATACACGGTCACCTCATCTTTACATAGGAATTATCACTTCATATTCATGGTAGGCAAGTCATGTAGTCACATGATCGCATGATATAAATATTTCTTCAAAAAAAAATCTTATGTTAATTTTATTTCTTGATACAATGACTTATGTTATTCATGTGGTTTATTTATCTCAATGTGTGGTAGATTCAATATTGAGACAAATTTTTTTATCTTTATACAAGGTCAGTTGAAGTCTTCATACAATTGGATTAATCCTTCTTATGGTCAGTTGAAGAGTTTAATTTTTTTCATCATATTAGGAAGAATTATTTTTGAAGTCCCTTGAACACCTTACGTGGTCAATTTATTACTCATTTGGTCAGTTGATAATGTAATGAAATTTAATTATCATACACATAGTCACTTGTTTGTTCATACAGTCAGTTGGACTTATTCTTATAGTTAGTTCAGCACTATCAGTTTTTTTGCATGGTCAACTAATTTTCTCCATGTGGTAGGTTGATTTCTCATGTGGTTTGTTCAAAACTTATCCAATTTTTATATTTTTCATAGAAACATTTTTTATCATAAAACACATAAATAATTAATAAAAAAATGAATGATTTGTTTTCATTAAAATAAGGATTTTCTTCACTAATCTAAAAGGGGGGTTGGCGACCCAATTTACGGATAGTTTGGGACCCACACCCTGACACAAAAACACTACAAGGGGAGGTTCAAACCTAGAGAAATATTAAATCATCACATTGGAACACAATCATTATCCCAATGAAGATATATTTCAATTCTTCATATCCCAACTATCTAGTATACTAGGATGTCCAAATGGACTACTCTATTGTGATATAAATGAAAAAATAAACAGGATTGGCTATTTATTTACCCAAATCAGACACATGGAGATGATTTTATGAAATAACCCACTTTATGGTAGATTCATGCAATTTGGAACCCCTTGGGTGCACCACATGGTGCACTGGATGCTGGTGAACATGCTCTCTAGGAACGCGACATTCCACACGTGATTCCCTTTTACTATGCATATTACAACTCAACCTGGGTTAGGTCGGTGTAGAACCAAGTTGTTCTGGCTCTATTGGATGACCCATGTGTCCTGAAATAGTAGGTATATGCCAAATTGGTTTACCCACCTAACACATGGAAAGTGGGACACCGTCTAATACCCTTAATATTGGATGATTGGGGTGAGGGGCTAGTAGTCTATCCACCCCTCTTCCCATACCTACATACCCTTTTAAAAGATATCAATACTACACCTGCAGCTTCATCCCACTCTTTATATCTATCTCATTCATTCCACCTCTAGTGACTATTCATCCCACGCGATTCCTATGAGCGTCCATCACTGCCTTTTAATTTTCTTATTACTGCAACGTCTTGCACAAACCACTCTAATCCTATGTCACACTTCTAAAGAACTTTCATTGCATCTGTCTAACATTGCTGCCACACCACCAATCACCCCACATCATGAAACTTCCATCAATGCTATTAGGAATCCATATGGAAAACAACCCATCACCCAATATGTGTGAATGAATAATGTGTGTGGGGGGGGGGGGATAAACTAGAGACTTCAAACTTTTTATTTTCATTAGTTTCTATGGAAATAATTTCTTAATTTAATTAATGAAAATTAAATTATAAAATCAAGGGAGTTTTAGATTACCAAAAATAATATTAGAAAAAATTACTAATAATCAATGGGAAATTTTTAAGTATCCTTTCTAGGATCATTTTTGATATTACGTACATATATAAATTCATTTAAATTTCAAATGAGTATAGTCAAAGAAAGTATCCCTAACTTCATCTACAATATTCTAACAAATTTTTATTTGATTTAACCAATCCATAATTAATTTTTTTAATCACATCATCATTAAGGGATTTCAGTCAGCATGAATCATAAAGAATAGAGATACAATTAAAATTATGACCCCTAACTCAAAAAGTGAATCATTCATTGATGAAGATTTTTTCCATGTTGGTGGTCATTGGTGATGGTGAAGATCCATTCATCAATCCTTATGTTTCTATGAATCCTTTAATTTATCTTCCAAGATACCTCTCTATAATCTTTGGGTTTATGGGACTAACCCTAGGATTTAGAGAAAATGATTATTAAAAAATGAATTTAAACAACGATTTTTTAATTATCTTGTAAATATATTAATTAATTTAATTATAAGTATCTTTTTTACTTAATGAATCCATATATTATGTAAAAACCTTAGAGACTCTAATAAAAATTCGAGTTATTCGTTCTATAGGGTAAAACCCATGCTTAAGATGAAATCCCAGTTTCATAATATTTATATGATTCTCCATTTCTATAGAAAATAATATATCCTAAAAATACACACATGTATTTTAAAAATAATATATTATAATTGAGGCCCTTCTATGGTCTCAAATCTACCCATGCTTAGCCAAAGAGTTAACACGTCACTCCAAATTTAATGAAATCTTCCAAATTTTTATTGATGGTCGACTTATGAAGAAAATTTACCATTTTACCCATAAGGATGTCTTAAGAATTGGAAACAAAAAACCAATAAATGTCTATGTGGTGAATTTTGGGTCAATATCTCCTCTAACCATTAATCATTTTCATCCATAAAAAATTAAATAACTAGATATCGCCAATAAATATTCTTACAAAACAACCTCATGCTAAAATTTAATACTATCACACATACATTCTTTTCCTATGATGGTTTGAGCTCTAAGAGTCCTCGATACTCAACTATATAACAAGGTAAAATATTCCATTATCAGCGAACTATATTTAAGGAATACCCACATGGAAACATGTATCCACTCTAGGTAGATATTTTCAATCCTCTACTACCAAAACGTTTTCTCACCAGAAATAATTTTATGTCACATGGGACCTAATGTATCCAGTAAACATCAAAATTCTTAAAAAAAATATTTCTTTTCTGGGGAAATCACTGGGGGTATCATTTCACTCCCCACATTTAATGAGTGTTTTAGATGGTTTTTTGTATGAGATAACCCCATCTATGCCACACTTTACCATTGACTACTCCACTAAAATTTCACATTGATACCAGAAGTGATGTAAGGAATAATTATCCTCTAGACCAATGTATTAACCTATTTCATCACCAAATGGAATTCATAGGCACCTTGGTAGATATTTATTAAAAACACAATCCACATGAGCCCTATATCCCTTATCAGTGACAAGAATTCATGGGAATCCCTTATCCACCACATGATCCCCAAGAGGCTGACATCAAACTACCAAAGAAAACCTATTGTGTTGTCATTGATATTATTCAAAAGATACTAATGATAATATCATGAAAAACACTAACCTAGCAAATCTGATCCACACTACACAAGTAACCATTTGGTTCCCAATACTTCACAACTAAAATTGGATGGTCCTGACCATTAAAATTATGTTACATTGTAGGTCATACACTCCATGATAACATCTTCTCACGTGACCAAAATACACAACAACCTCAGAAAACTACATTCTCCACTATATTGGAAGAGTTTCCATGTGATGTGTACACCCAAAAAAATATATTATACATAACATAAAGAAGGTTTTTCTATACTATGGTGATATTCAAGTAGGCTATCCGTTCAAATATTTAGTATGAATTCCAATAAAAAGGACATCTTCCATGTGTAGTGTTCATTGTACTCTAAAAAGAATCAGAAACCCATTCTGGTCTATAGATGAAAAAATACTAGTCACAAATGACCACTAATTCGACATCACCTTCATAGACTTTTCTCACATAAAGAAAGAGTATAAGTCCACCACTTTTGATTAGAGGTGAGAAACATATCCCTCGCCATGAAAGAATCACTTCTAAAAACCAATTTATTCAAGTGCCTCCTCCTTCATCTGAAAAAAGAGTCCATAAGTAGAAACCTAAACTACAAAGCCATTTCTATGACATTGAGACCCTAACACATCCATATATTCAATTTCATAGAGAACAATAAAACTCCCTAAAAATATATCTTACACCAAAATAGGTTACTAAACAATTGAAAATATCTTGGAATGACAAGATCAATAACCTTAATTCCTAATAGGCTACTCCCTGAATCAGTAGAATGATTCATCCCATATTATACAAAAATTCCATAGGGGTGTTCATGATTAAACACATTCATCACTTGAAATTCCATCTCCAAAATGAATGTCAATACATAAGTTGGTATAATAACATGATACAACAATAGGTCACCCTTTATAAGTATCTATTCATTCATCCACATTCATAGAAATTAATGATCATCCATGTACATAGTGGATTGATTCATTCTTATATTATGATGTGTAGTAGACTTCAACTTCATGAGGGAGGGATCCTATAACCACCCCTAAGAGGATAAATTTAGTGTTTTGGGTGGAAATAAACTTATATACTAAATCATACACCATTCATAGTAAAAGAACTAGTACCCCCATTGACATCTATATAAGAACCACAGATTTTATCTCTTCTATGAAGGAGTTTCCTGAAGGAACTATTTCTTCTCTAAGAATTAAATCACTTTTCTAGAAGGGGTGGGTGAAAATCAATCACCATCTTTGGAAAATATATAAATAAAAAGTATATGTCTTGGGGTTCAATTGGAATATTCATCTCTTGAACCTATAACACAAGAATAGTTACTCACTCCTATGATATATAGTAAATAATTCCAATAATAGGGGAAATGATCATACTCTAAGATTAATTTATTGATGTGAGATTGTTACCATCCATCACATTCATCACATTTCGTATTTTAATGTCCACACCCCACATGTGATAGAAAATATAATTCGGTAGTGAATATGAGAGTGGGTTGTAAAACATAAGGTCATTTAAATTATGAGTTTAGGAGAAATTTGAATTTTTTTGTTTTGGTGAAAGGAACTCTTTGAGAGACATAGTTTGGATCAGAATTCTAAGAGTTTTTACATCTTCAAAAGTCATATTTGGGAATGGTTCATTGGATGATGAGTGTTTTTGGGGTTTTAGGAAGATCTAGATGGTTTTTATCCTATAGGTGGTTGAACACACCATGGTTTCCTTTAATTATGATTTTTTATTGTTTTTGTGGCTTGGGAGTATATTTTGTGGGGTAAAAGGGTGGTCAAAATACCAAAGATGTTTGTTTTGACAGTAATGGTATGTGTTGTGTATGAATCATGGGTCACAGTAGCCAAAAAATCTAGGAATTTATATTTTTTTGGGTTTTCAATGTTGTTTCTAGGGATAATAAGGTACCAAGAGATCAAAACGGGATCCCTAATATCATAATGAATCCCCGAATAGTATTTGGACAATTCTATGAGAACTACTATGATGTGGTTCTATGAGTTTTTATCTTCTTGAACCTAGGGGATTCATTAGTGTCTCTATCCAAAATATAGAGTGGGGGTGTGGCCTATATCATGGTACTTTGTGTGTTGGGATCATTGGGGGGGGGGGGGTGCACCCTGACATAGGTAAAACCGCAGTTAAGGGAATGTTGGCCATTTAAATTTTAATTTTTGGGGTGGTTTTACATTTTCCCCACAATAATTTTAAACTCCCCTCATCTACTTTTCTCTTCCTACCTCATGTGCGGCTAGCCTAGGTGGGACTACCCCACTTCCTCTTTCAATTTCCCCTTAGATGTGGAGAATTTTAGTTTTATTTAATCAATGATCATGGTAGGATTTACTCTATTATTCCTCCTTTATTATTATTTTTGTTTCTTCTATAATATTGGGAAATATGGTTTGGAATTTTAGTTATGATTCCACCAGATCATGGTGGAATAGTCCTTTTATGGTGAGGATTTGGATTGACTTGGCTAAAGGATGTACTATAGGTTGATCACATGTTGTGGTATTACATTTCAATATAGTTACATTTCCCTAAATATTTTTCTAGGTATTTTTTTTGAATGAAATTAAATTGATTATTAAACTGATGCCTCATGTTATGGATTCGTCTCTAGTTGATGTATGGAGTGATTCATAGACCTTAATGGACAGGTTGGTCAAGGTATTTTGTGTGGTGAGGTTTCCTGATATCATTTTAGGCATTATGATTATTTGAGTTAAATTATTTAATAAATTATAATTATTATAATTAATTATAATTATTATAATTAATTGAAAATGATGTGCGGCTTAGGATCAGATGCGAAAAAAGGTGGTCCACATTCTATTTCTCAGGGTTTCTATGAGAAAATATTATCCTATGATATTTTAGAAATTACAACTAATTTAATGAATATGTGAATAAACTATAAACTGTCATAGTTTAATTGAATAATCAATTAAACTTTTTTTATAATTAATTATTGGATTTCTTGGTTCGAGAAAGGTGACTTAGTTGTGGTGATGCTTTGATGAGCATATGTAGTGATGGAAAAGTAGTGAATTTATGGAAAATAGATTAAATTGATGTATTTGGACTTGAATTTGATAATTATCTTGTTCATTTAATGATTTTATGTTCATGTATCATTATTATTTATCAGAATTCATATCATATGACTTTTTGGATGTTGTAATAAATTAGGAAATATTCGTGTCATCCTAATTATAATCATGAACCACATAGCTTGTTAAGTGGTTCAATGGTGTCACCATGGTCAAAAAGTGCTGACAGAGCTCTTTATGGATTATTTAGAGGCATTCATTGGATTTCAAAAGTAAAATGTATTTTTTAAAAAATATTCTCAAGTGGAATTTGAAAGGTAAAATTTTATTTTGAGAATGGGTTTTGAAATGTTATTTCTTAATGAAAATGGATTTTAATATATAATGTTTTGATGTGATTTTGTCCATGGGCCTTTAATGTGTAATATAGATTATGAGATTCTTATTATAAATGAATTTAAAGATGATTATGAATGGATTTTTAAAAGGTAATTTGGAAGGTTTTAGTTTTTTTGTTGGTATATTTAACCTCATAAGGTTGATTCTCTATTTTCTAAAACATGAGTGAATTTTTTATTTTCCCCTTACTGTGATTTCATTGTGTATCTCTTATTTCTTGAGGATGCATATTACACACGTTCACCGATGATGGTTTATTTTGGTATCTTATTTATAGGTTTATCCATGAAAATGTGAAAAACCCATTGGATAAGAGATATGGTTATGAAAGAACCTAATTTATATTAAGGGGGTATTTGATTGGAATTAAGGACTAAGTTAGAGAAATTTAAATGTGATTGAGAAACATATATAGGGTATCTGTATTGTGGTTAGTACCATAGAATCATTGGCAAGTGTCCCAATCGTATTTTGATCCTAAAGAAAATGTATATGATACATGGGTTGTGATGATTCATTATTTCACATTAGAACATTAATTAATGATATGTTCCTTATATGGAAATAGTTATGATCATAAGTCTTTCTCTTGAGTGGATGACCATGATTATGTGAGATGAGTTTGTATAATGAGACAAACCTTTTGAGATGTGTATTATGATATGATTTGGGTGGGATTCACTACTCACTGAGATTTTTATAAATACATGGTATGCCTTAAATTTTTTCCTTGGACCCAAAACTTGGAATCTATTACAATATGATGGATGGGAGGGATGCACTACCACTATAGAGATGTTTGTGTGAGATTATTTGAGAGGGAAGAGATACTACTAAGTGATTAGTATATTATGAGATGATATATAAGGGACACACTACCACCCTTGATGAGATGTATATGTGAGATGATCCAGGATGGATTTACTCCCCTATGAGTGGTAAAAAACAATTATGGACCTAATAATTTCTCCTAGGATCTAGATTTTGAGCCTCACTCTACTGCATTTCTTTGAAAATTTACTTTGTAAATGTACATGGGACTGATAGTGGTTATAATGATTATAGTATGTACTCTATAATATCCTTAAAGTGGATGAAGTTGGTATGGTTTGGGTTTGAGGAAGCGTGGAAGACACCTAATGACTTGATGTGTATGTTTATTGTGCATTGTATTCCATGTTTTTGGGGGGGTGTGTTATACAAGCACGAATGGAATTTTTATATATTTATTTCATTCAAATCCACTTGTTCACGAGAACAATTCATATTGTGGAGGCATGGGGGGTCTTACAGGGTCATTGACATCACCCTTACCCATGTACATGGCATGGTTTTTAATATGTTGGTAGAAATTCATGTTTTATCTTATGATATAGGTACTTCATGGAGTGGAACCTGTGGTTTTGTTATAAGTTTATATAGGCTGAGGATTGGAATGAAAGTTATGTTAGTTGGGCTATATGAAAATCTTTTTTATTTTCAATTATTATCAACATGTTTTAGCTAGTGTGTTTCTATTATATATGACTCATTTGATTAGATGTTTAACGACTACTGATCTATTTTCATTACTTCATTCTATAGATAGATTTACTTCTTTCTATTCTAGACCGTGTGGATCCCATTTGGATCCTTGTTTTATGTCTACAAATTTTTGGGATGTTCATTATAAGGATGGTTCATGATGAATTTTTGATAGATTTGGGCATGAAACTCAAGCTTTATGATAGAAGTAATAGTCTCCCCATATTTATTTTTGGAACTTGAAACTAATTGGTAGCATCTGTAAAATAGGAAAGC
Source organism: Viscum album (assembly GCA_963277665.1). Lineage (NCBI taxonomy): Eukaryota > Viridiplantae > Streptophyta > Magnoliopsida > Santalales > Viscaceae > Viscum > Viscum album. The sequence continues at coordinate 1,565,178,736 of OY728150.1, forward strand.
ATTCCTAATGTCTCATAGAAACTTCTGCTCAGGCATCATTTGGGTGGTCAGATCTAGGGAATTATATAGTGGTATTAGAGCCTATTTTGGGGAAATATTAAGTTAGTTATAAAAGGATTTAGGTTTTCAGGACTTGATAGGTAGACCTACCACATTCCTAGCCAACATGACATCTTTTGAATCCCAAGTGTCCTCGATATTTATAGTGTTGGGACAAGGAACTCTAGGATGAGTGAGGAGTTTTATTTGACTGAGGATCCCAATGGGGGATAGAAAAGTCTCAGGATTATTCATAGGGCTCAACTGGGAGTTGCGAGTTTCATATGAATATTGATAGTGGTGTGATTAGGTAATGATACATGTTCCCATGGGTTGTTTTTTAACATGTTTCCTCATAAAAATTTATAATTAATTGAAGAAACATATAATATAATCAGTGTTTTCCCGAATATATTATTAGGGTGATTATATTAATTTAGATTCTATGGTATTTTTGGTATTGTGATTGTGATTTTTTTCCACCATAGAGCAATGGTATTTGGGTATCAATGGTTTTTGAGAAAAAATGGTTTTAAAAGGGAAAATCATTTTATATCTTGAGGTGTGCCTGAAATTGATTTTATAAGTCATTTTTTTCTTGAAATGGGACATTGACCTAGTGATTATGAAATAACAGGATTTTTCTATTTTTTTTGAATGTTCGATGTAAAGGGTATTTGGAAATTTATATCTAAATTAATTTTGAAAAAAGGATTTGTTTTTGGATAAAGTAAAAGAAAGTCTATGTATTTTGGGTTATTTTAGTTTTGATAGAAAACCCTTAGAAGTTAAGGGAATTTTGGATAACATGGGTGAGCATTAGTGAGTATAAAATTATTTGCATTGGTTCTATAGTATGTGAAAAATGACTATATATATTTGTTTTCATTGATTTATTCCTTCATGGTTAAGGGAAAACTAATATTATGGATAATATATTTTTCATGTATTCCCTGGATATTTGGAAACAAAAAAATGTGGTTTGTGAGTGTGTTTGACCTGGTTTTATTTTTAGGAAAATAAATATGTGCCTGTGTAGACTAATTTTTCTTGGTTTTTAGTGGTTAACTTAATGAGACCAAGGTTTTATCTTGTATGTTAAAAAGGTATGCCACAATTGTTTTGATAGAGCCATATGATTTGGTCTTGTGAAATTTACATTTGAATTTGGGAATGGGTAGGCAAAGATGAGTTAGTGGGTTAAAGTATCAGACCCCTAGATGTGCATTTTTGTGATTTCATAGGTTGGACTTCATGGTGTTTTTCTCTCTAGGGTATTCCTATAGTTGAAAGAAGCATTAGAAGGAATCAACCTTTTTTATTATAGTCTTATGGTTGGAAGAACTATAAACTCAAGATTAATTGGTTATTCAAGCTTTAGTGCATTGATATTAATGAGGGTATTTAAGCACCATCATTGAACTTGGTGTATGGTGTTTTGTGTTAGAACTCGAGTATGAGTGAGGTGATGTTGCATAGTCATTACACCTAGTAATGGAGAGGGTTTGGGTGGTGAAGACCAATTGTTTTGGTCCAGTAAAGTGACAATAAGGGAACGCCATGGTTGGGATAATCTTATCATTCATGGTTGTGAGGACTTTATTTTATAAGGGTCATGGGTGCATCAAAACTAGTTGGTGAAAGGTTGAGAATTTAAAATAAGTTTGGTTACTGGTTATAAAATTTTTTGGAAATCCAAGTGTACAGTTGGATAAAGTCGACATGTTGGAGGTAAAATTAGGATGATGGTAAAATGATCTGAAGGTGAGTCGGGTCGAAGGTGAATTGATGCTCATAGGTAGAGCATAATGGTTGAATTGGTTGATTGAGGATCCAAACCTAGAGTTATATTGGGATTTGGTTTCAAAATCTACTATGAGTGTTTGAAGAGTTTATTAATTCCTTTTGGAGTTAAGACAATAAAATTATATTTGGTGAGGTGGTGATGCATTAGTAGAAGAGGAAGAGCATTTTGTTACAAAAAGTGAACTTGAACAGGGATGAATAATAATTTTGAAAAAATATATATCATGGGATGGAAAAATATAAAGAGTTTAATTTAGGATGTAGTTGAAGTGACTTGAGGAATAGACCAATATTTTTAATGGGAAGCCTATGTGTTTGGGTGTAGTTATTAGAGTATTATAGTAGTGGAACATTCAACATTTTGGGATAAAACCTGAAGATTTTATTGACACTGAAGAAACGAGAGGTGGAGGTTAATTATTAAGGACCATTGGTAATTACTCTGTATGAGAAGTGATATGGTTGGAATGTTTGTAAAACCCTATGTCTTTTCAAGTTATGAATTTTAGGTTCAATTTGAATTTGAGATTTTGTTGAGGACTGTTTCTTGATAACTAGATCTTAGATTAGGATTCTTGGTATTTTGATACCCTAAGAAGATTTTTATGGCATGGATTAAGGAATAGAGACTATTACAGGCGTTTTAGGGATCCCTTGAAGGATTGTTTACTATAGGTGGTCAAAAACACCATGGTGGACCAACCATGGGTGTTTTGGAGGTCATTTTGGCATTGATATCTTCTTTTTGGGTAACCTGGGTGATATAAACACCAATGATTGGAATTTTAGAAGCCCTATTATGTGGGAAGCATGTTATGGAAGCAAAAATACTTGGGCTCTAGGAATTTTTGGGTGATATTAGCTCTTTGGAAGGTATGGTTTCCGAGTACCAACATGGGATTCCTACAACTTGGGGAATCACTAATGCTAATTTTGGTAGGGACAAAAGGACCACTATATCATAGTGATGTGTTTTTTGGTACCTATAGACTTGGTAGATTTTTTTGTGTTGTTTTCCACAACTCCTAGTAGTGAAGGGGTAAACACTATGTCACTTATCATGTCAGGATCCTTAGGGAATGATAGAACATTCAACATGGTGTATGACATGCCATGGTTCATTCCATTTTATCCTAGTTATGTTTGATTTTTGGGTTGATTTTATATTTTCTCCTTGCCGATTTTAAACACCACTCCTCCCATTTTATCTTCCTCACTCATGCATTCCCAACCTAGGTGGTACTCCCCTATTACTACTTCAATTTCTCCTTGGATTAGGTAAATTTTAAATTAATTTATTCATTGATTCAAGAAGATATCTTCTGTAATTTCCTTAATTTTTTTGCCTTGTTTTTTCTTTTATCTTGGGTGACATCGTTATGAATTTTAGTGATTATTCTAATAGAGAATGGTGGAATCATCCTATTATGGTGGGATATGTTGTGTTGTGGATAAATGATGTTCGATATGTAGATCACATTCTATTATATGTCCTTTATATAAATGTAAATTTATATATATATATATATATATTTCTATTTTTTTGATTTAAATTAAATAATATTTATTTATTCAATGAAAGTATCATTATATATATTTTTGTTGGTACTTTTTGGGGATTGTGTTATAGAAATTCCATGAGTATTTATTCACAGTTTCTGTGTGATAAGGTATTCCGAAGAGATTTTATACATTATGAATGTTTAGGTTAAACTATTTTATTAATTATAATTTTTATAATTAATTAAATTTGAGGTGTGGATTAGGTTCAGATGTGTTTTGGGGGTGGATCACATGCAGTTTCTTGAGTTTTTGATGAGAGGATGTTGTTGGGTGAGATTTTAGGAATTATGTCCAATTGAATTAGATTATGAATAAATTATAAATTTTAATTGTTAAATTAAATAATTAATTATAGTTTTTTAATAATTAATTTTATTTAAGGTATTTAGATAAGTTCATGAGAGTTTAGGTGATTCATTGAGAAAATTAGGTAGTGATGGTAAGGATGTGAGTTAATTCAAAATGGATTTGGTTTAAGTATTTGGCCTAGACTTTACTAAATATATTTTTCAATTAGTGATTTATGTTCTGGTGACATCATTATTTATTTTCTTTTATATTGTATTACTTTTGTGATACCACCACAAATTAGGGGCACCTCACATTAGCCTAATTGTTAACATTGACCATATATTTTACTAAACGAATCTATTGTGCCTCCTTGGTTGAACAAGTGAAGATGGAAATCTTTATAGATTTTTATAGGCATGAGTTTATTTTTAAAGTAAAACAAATTTCATTTTTAGAATATGAATTTTAAAATATATTTTTCTCATGTAAAATTTCAAAGGAAAAATTGTAATTTGAGAATGGTTTTTCAAATGGTATTTCAAAATGAAAATGTAATTTTCTAAAAATGTTTTGACATTATTTTAGACAAGGTATATGAGTGATTAAAAGATAGAATGTGGTTCCTATTCTAAATTATTGTAAATATAATTTTTATTTGTTTCTCAAAATGAAAGTATGAAAGACTTGGTTGAATTATTTATGTTAATTGGACATTGTGATGTTGATTCCCAATTTTTTAACGTATGAGTGAATTTATATGTTTTATTTTTTGTGATTTCCTTATGTAATTCTTGTTGTATGATGATTCATGTTACATGTGTTGTTTGATGATGATTTATTTTGTATTAAAGTGGAAGGTTGATCTTGGTGAATGTGGAAGATCTATTAGAGTGTAGATAAATGTCTAAAAGGCCCTAATGTTTTTTATAAATTTAATGGTAGGTAGAGGTCAAGAGTTGAAAATGTGATTTAAGAACCGATGCATGGTGTCCATACAATAGTTAGACCTATGGGACCCTTGGCGGGTTCCCCAATAGTGTGTTAAACCTATAAAGGGTGCCTTTGAGATAGGGGTATTTATGATTCTAGATGTCACCATAGAAACCAAATTGATGATGCGAGGCTTATATTTATATATGGATGATTACAGGTCATGTGCCTGAGAGGCTGGCCAGAATATTGTGAGATTATTTAGAATAGTGTGACAACCCTTATGAGATGTCTATTATAAGATTATCCAGGTGGGACACACTTAACATTGACATATATATATATATATATACACACACATAGGATAAGGAATAATGATTATTTATTACATAAATTTTCATTTACATGGTAAAAAATATAACATCTTTTAATTTTTAGTTTCATGAAAAAAAGGAACATAATACATAGAAACTTAAAACATTCTTATAAACCACTTGAAATTCTTCATCATTGGTTAATACTAAGTACATTTAATACTTCTCATAACATGGGTACATACATCAATGGAAAGGGTGAGCACAAGTTCCAGTAAGGGAAACAAGGGAACAATTTACATGTGATCTTAAAAAATTTCAATAAGAGCTTGAGAAATATAACAAAGGAATGAGAAAATCAAAAAGGGACATATAATAATGAAAATAACTTGAACAAGAAGTTGGTAATCTGGCTATAACATTTAAATGATTCATTGATAATCATATCACCAAGATATATCACCGAGGGGTCATAAAAATTTCCAAAGTTATTCAGTGAGGTATCCTAAAACATGTCATCTCTAGAGATTAAATTTTTTACCCAATGAATTGGTGAAATATTAGGGCACACCATTCAAATTTATTAATTAATGAGATACACATATATCATAATAAAAAATTTCATAAATAACACATGGATAATAAAAGAAATAGGTTCATATCAAAATCATATCATTTTTAAAATGTTCTTAAAGACAATATCATTATGTCATTTTTATCCCACAGAAAGTGAGTGCGGATTTCACGTATATTAATACATGAATAAAAAAATTATTTTTTATATCTAGGTGAATACCTCTATAAGATAAATAGTTTAGGGTCTTCACAAAATAATATAAAATAGAATTTCGTAAGGATAAAAGATAAATTTTTAGGAGTAAATTCAGCAGCATAACGGGTATAAAACATAGTTTAAGAAAATAGTAAAATGAGAGGAGAAAATATCCCTACATTTATATTAAAATATTAATAAAATAAATTGGACATAAAAATAATATTTTAGAAATTTGAAATACATACCATATAAAAAAGGGAACTTGAAAGGAAAAGAGAAGTTGAGATATCCCTTACCATGAAGAGTTGATTCCTAAAACATGAGGATTGGAAACCTGTGGGATTATGGACTAATTGGGAGGACTCCTGGTGATTTAAAACAATCAAACATTTATAGACGATTAATTTCAAGTCAAATTAAATGAAAAATGTGTGGGTATTTATAGAAAAAGTTGAGCATTTTCTTATTTATTTCTAAATAAAGTCCATGAACACTTAGATAGTGGTAAATGAAAAACCATGAGATTTACCTTGGAATTTTCCCATTATATTGGAAACTTGGGAATCCTTTTTTTTATTTTAATCCAAAAGGGACAAAGAGAATTTTATATTAATAATTTAGCAAGGAAAATTAATGTATTCAAAAAATATTATTCTTAAATTTAAAGTTTCCATTTTATTATTTGGAAAATTAATTAAATATTGTGAAATTGATTAAGATATATAAAAATACTTTATATTAATAAAATAACACATTTTAAGTATTTTTTGTTGTTAATTAGATATAAAATCTATATTAAATAATTAGGATGTCATTAACATACCAAAAATCTCAAACTGTATTATTATTATTCCGGAAAAAAATAAAGTATTTTTGAAAATTCTTATAAATTCACCGTAACCTAATTTAGAAATTAATATTTCCAAAATTATTATTATTTTATCATAATTATTTTATAAATGTGATAATTTTATCTTTTAAATATAAAAATTCTTATTTATTGAAAATAATAGTGGATTGAGAATGCATAATAAAATTTCTAACACTTGAATTAAGTAAAATTATTTTATCCTCTATTTTCATATAATAGCGATTAATCATTACATTTCATTAAAAAAATTATTCATCATACCTTAGTTTATTATAAGACTTATTTCTTTTCTAAAAAGTATATTCTCTATTCTAAAAATCAATTTATCAAATTACATCTCAATTTTATTATGAGAAACTATTATTGTATAATAATTTATAGAATAATAGTTTTTTATACATTTCAATTACAATTTAAGTAATTATGTCCTTTAAGCATAACCAATTGTTACACCCATATACGTCCTATGTGTATGGTGTTCAGCAGAAGTAGTTTTGTGTGGTGCCTCAGCTAACATTGATCGAGTGGTAATCTCCACTAACTTGAAATTATCCCATAGATGATTTCATTCAGGAGTCCTTTTTGGCAGAACATGTTCTATTGTTAAAGGTAAAACACTAGTAATGATTAATCCCACACAAGTTCCAAAATACGGGTTTCAAATGGGATAGATCGATTGGTTGAGTCCGTCAACTATTCTTTTTTTTATTAATTTTCCCTTTTCAAAATTTTACTTATAAACTCTAATTATAATGTTAAAATTATTATCAAGAGTATAGTTCCAAATGGTAATATTGAATAACCATCATAATTGACCAATGATAATATAACAGTCAAATCCAAATGGTCGTATTTACCTTTATATTCACTTTATTAAAAATTGACGTGATTTTATTATAAAGATATAATATAACACACATTTTTAGGTAAAAATTATCATTAAGGCTATATAAGACATTATATTGAATTCCTTACATGTTTTCCATAGATCTGAACATAGTGCCTATTATGTGTGATAGTTGGGATGGATGAACTACTTCCACAATGATGTATATGTGAGATGATCTGGGAGGGACACACTACCCTAGAGTGATTGGTATACTACTAAATTCCAAGGACATGATATTATGTTTTATATATTGATCCTGATACTACTATATATCCTTGTAATTTCCATTTGGTATAATTTTTTAGAATAATCTTTGTTGAAATAATCTCAGGACATCCTTAGAGACACCATATGATGATTTAAAGATAGTATGGTCCAGTTTTGAGGTGGTTTGGTTTAGACCTGAGAACATGGAATTTATATTTATTGTGTATTGAATGTTAGGTTTTGGGGTGGTTGTATTTATTGGTCATGACTTGCCTTGTTATATATAAATTACATGCACATATGCTTGATCAAAACATTACTCAATATGTTTGAGGCATTTTGGATTCTTATTTTTTCATTTGAATCATACCTACAAGCATACACAACATATGTTTTGATATACATGGGTGACCCTTCATATTTTATCACACCGCGGAGGTACTACTTAGAAATGGACACATATTTCACTTTGTAGGTTATGAATTATATGGATTTGTAAAGAAAATTATTTGAGTTGGGTCAAAGGTCACGGTATTTTTTTAGTTATTTTTCATCATGTACTGGACAATGTTTCATTGTTATATATGCTTCCAATAATCCCATATTTGTCTAATATATCCCTATTTTTCTTAATATTTCATACTTTTAGATTTAATTCTTTAAATTCGAGAATAAGGGGGCTATGTGGCTCCCTATTTTGTTGTTCAGTATTTCTTAGGCTTTCTGTTATATGGAAAGTTCATTCTAATTTTTTTAGATTCATGAATGAACCTAGAAATTTATATTAGAGGGTATAGTCTCCTCATGACTATTCTAGGCCCTATCTACTAGTTATAAGCCTCTTGTGAATGGGGATACAATCCATGGGTAACATAAAGACCCCCACTTGATAATCTAGTCTCACTTGCCGTTGATTGAAGTTATATGCGTCCCAAAATAATTACCCGTTCTTAGAACTTTAGTATAGCATAAGTTTGGGGTCGATCCACAGAGAACTGTGGCATGCAAGAATTCAATTGAGTTAATACTTAATTTAGGTGAAGTATGAAAAATTTAGAAATGATTGGGTTGATTTTGGGTTTTGACTGAAACTAAATTGATTTACTTTGAAGAATGGATAATGTTTGAAAGAAAACAATGGATAAATTTAAAGAGTTCTTAGAAATGGAAAGAAAATACGTGTCGGGGCTGTGGTGAATAAGGAGTTCTTATTCGGATTTTTTAAATGGTTGTGTTATTCATAATAATTCAATCATTCAGGATTTCATTTTGTTACAGGATTTCCTTGGTCCGGTTCCTCTTGTTTGGAATTAGAGCAGCTGACTCCTTGGTCCGGTAGTCAATGTCCTTAATTCTTTATTACGTCCAGTCCATTATTTGAATCAGTGAAAACCTTCCAATGGTCATGGATGTTTTCACCGTTACTTTTCTTTTGTATCGTTGAGAATCCGTCCCTTGGTCCGGTTAAGAATTATCAGTTATATTAGACAGTTGTTTAAGAAGAGTAAGATGAATTACAATGATTCTAACACAACTATATAAAACAATATACAAATTATGATCCCATAATCCATAGCCCCGACACTAGGGGTTTAGTTACACATAGAATTGATGAGAGAAACGACACACATGATACCTGACGGATTCATTGTGTAGTTGTTGAGGTAGAGTATCGGAAGGTGGAATGGCGGAGTGACGACAGTAGCTTTGGGAATTGTGATAGCAGAGCTTCTATTTCCTCTTAATGGTTCTGAACTTCCAAAATCCACAGGCCAAGGCCTCATTTCATAGAAAAATAAAGTATACGGTGTGTATAGAAAGTACACGCCGTGTACTTTTCGTCAACACATTTTGGCGCCATTTTCTCCGCTGGCAGGTGGCCGAGCACACCGTTTTTGAATTTTGAACACGGCGCTGCCTGTAAGTTGAGTGTACACGGTGTGTAGCGCCTCCATACATGGCGTTTAGTTTCAGAGGTTTGGCCACCATCCCCTTCTTGAATAGCAAACACGACATGTAAAAGTTCAAACACGCCGTGTCTTCTTCAATGGACACATGGGCATGTGGACTTTTCTTCGGCAACCACCACTTCTAGAAAGTAGTACACGACATGTAACACCACCACACACGGCGTGTATCTTATGCCTGGTGGCATGGGTGTGTACTCCCTCCTACGGCCTGTGTCCCTGTCTGGATGTACACGGCGTGTATAAAAGTACACGCCGTGTAGTTTCAAAATTTTAACATGCATCCCTTGATTCAAGTATTTATCCAAAAAGCTCTTGAAAGTAAACAGAACCACCAAAATCAAAGAATATGTTCATAAAACAATATATATTTGATGAAAACATGTTTTTATCTTCAATTATATATATGAAAAATGTATACACAAATTGGCTGCATCAAATTCTCCCACACTTAGTCTTTTGCTTTCCCTCAAGAAAAATCTCAACATCTAATTAATTGAGCCTATACATTAAAAGAAAGGAATTTAATTAATCAAACGTATAACTAATAAATTTAATGAGGAAAAATTCTAAAAGGCACAATCAAATTCAATTCATAAGATATTAAAATCATGCCTCATATATAATGTAATTAACTACTCTCATCCTCTTTCAACACATTTTTCAACCTTTCAAAAATAAACTCTCCACTTGATGATTTACCTTACCAGTTAAAATCACACTCCACTATCACGATTTTTTTGATCAAAGTTATGCTCAATCCAAGGAATATACACTCTATCCATAGGTTTTCAAGATATCTTGTTCTCTACTTCAGAAAAATTGAATTACAAAAATCCTGAGGGCTTTATCGATAAGGTTCATATGTTTCTGTGGCTAAGGGTTGGTAGGTTCAGATGTGAAAATAAATTCTGAGGTTTGAAAAAGGAAGGCTAATTCCTTTAAACAACATTGCATTATCTTCAAAGAAAATCTCACTGAAAATACATCCTTCAAAAGCTCAGTCAAATGATTTTGTAATTGTCACCAACTTCCATAGGCAAGTAGGGTTTATGGGCAAATAAGCATAAGGTCTCCTTGCTGTTTGTATTGTTGTTGTTTTTTAAACAACAAAAACACAAGGGAATCCCTTATGAAAACATTGAATAGATGTTTGGAACCCATTCTTCCCCAAATAATCAAGTGGCACTCCCCCACACTATATTTCATGGCTTTACACAAAAATATGCCATGTATTGCCAACTCCCTCTTTAAAGCATAAATGAATAATCATGCATAGTTTAAAAAGAAATAGTGTAGGAAGGGAAATAGGCTTGTAATGTGGCTTCCTATAAAGGCTGTTCATGACTTATATGGTCTTAAAGAAGATTAAATGTAGGGTAGGTCTCAAGATAAAGCGGTTGAAACAATCTAATGCATCAATCATGTTAAATTAATTCAAAAATTTCTTCATGATTCGAAAAGAAAAACTTGCAAATTCTGGTAGTGATTCATATACTAAGAATCTCTCAAGAAAGAGGGTATTAGAGAAGAAATACGAAAAATGGTTTAGAATACCTCTCAGGAGTGGAAAAATAATAAAGGGACAATCAGTTCATGACATGTATATAAATGATTCACCTAATCAATGTAATTTAATAAAGGATGAAAGGTTGCAATTGAAACTATATCAGCAATCATTTTAAAATACTTAAAAACTAAAAAGCATGTAACCTTTCCAAAATTTCCCACTGATATTTCTAGCATTTATAAGACTGATTAACCAAAATTGCTTTAAATTTTCAAATATAGAGTCTAATAATGATGTCTACTAGGTTAGTTTAAGGGAAAAGACTATGGTGAAAGATATAGATGCGACCCAACACTTAATACTACACATGGTCCTCCAAGTGCAACACCAAGGGAAAGGGTGGGCAATGAGGAGAAATGGGGGACAAAATGAGGGAAAGCAGTGGAAGAAGTAAATCCAAAAAGAAAGAAAATAGAAATGGAAAAATACTCCCCGTGTGAAAAGCGATGCCCAAGGCGCTCCATGTCCGTACCTGTGACTGGCGAGAAAAAAGAAAACTACAAACATGAATAACAACACAGCAGAGAAAATGACAGAAGAGATATATAAGATAAATGAAAATGTCACTATCATGGGGTTTCCTCAGGGGAGGCATCATCCGTTACAGAATCGGCCGGTAGAGACGGCACAAGATGCATGGAAGGGTGAGGTTCTCACATGACATCGGGAAGGGTAACTAAAGAAGTAGGAGCCGTAGGTGCAAGACTCAGGATCGGAAGCTCATCAGCAGGCCCTGGCCCGACAGAAGTGGCAGCAGTAGAGCTCACCGTAGTCATCGGAATGGAATCGGTGGTCGGTGTAGGAGACGGCGGTGGAGCAGCAGCAGAAGGGCCATGAACGGAGGCAAAGGCTGGTGGCTGAGGCAGTGGAACACCAAGATGCATAGCAATCTGCACCAACAGATGCTCCATCCGGTCCTGGAGGTCATCCAGACGAATCAAATGGTGTGCAATGGTGTCCTGGCGGCTGATGATATGGGCTAACTTCTGCTCCATCATGGCTAGGCAGAGGGAAAGGGTCGGATAGACTGAGGGTGTGGGGGTAGGTGGGATGGGGGATGGGATAGAAGAAGGAAGGTCAGAAGAAGTGGGGTCAGTAAGAGGTGGGTGAGGTGGAGAAGCTAGAGGGGGTGGGGAAGGAAGAGTGGGGTCAGTAGCTGGGGTAGGGTCAGTAGGTGGGGCAGGGTCAGCAGGTGGGATAGGGTCAGCAGGTGGCGGGGCTCGAGCCTGAGAATGGATGTAGGAACCCCCTCCTTCCGGACCAATCCCATGTGAATGAGCATGAGGAAGTTCATCCACTGGGTTGAACATATCAAGTCATGAGGTAATGAGGGCTCGAATACCCCCAAGTGGTGGGAAAGATGGGTGTTGTAAAACCCGTCATTCAGGATGCCCTAACGTCCGGTAAACATGGAGTGGAAATAGGAGGCTGCAAGATAGGGGAGGTCTGGGTAGGCGTGTCAGATAACACAGGTAAGAATCTCCATGTCACAGATGGTCATGACCCCCATATCCTCATGGCGGGGCAAAAGGATGGCGCTGAAGCACCGGTGGGTAAATTGAATGATAGGGTAGGCTATAAGAGTGCTATTCTGGGAAGTGGGGGAGTACCGGTGCTCAGGCCCAGCGATCTCCCGCCACATGGCAATAAGGTCATAGAGGTCGGGCTGGGTTATGTCAGAAAAGGGGGGTGGTGTGATAGGATGGGGGTAGAAGTCGCACCCTTGGCCAAACTCTTTCATTGTCGGAGAAAAATGCCAGCCGCCTAGTCGGAATCGAACTACTGGAACCGCATCGCCAGGTGTCTCCCAGTACTCTGCTCCATCAAACTCAAAGGAGGCCGCAAACTCCAAAAATAAATCTCAGAACATAGGAGTGCTGACCTGGAAAATCTCGAGGAGTGCGGTGTGCTCGAGAAGTACCTCCAACTGCTCCCAAATACCGAGCCGCTGCGGAATGCTGCTGTCAAGGTACCGGTCGCTCAATGGTATCGGCCGACGAGAGAAGCGTCAGATCCTGTCTTATGCAAGGTCGGGGAACGGGAATACCGTGCAGGGATAGGGAGCACCTGCAGGTCCCGACCCAGGTGCCGGTGCAGCAGCAACATCTGGCTATGGAGTTGGATCCGCCGAAGAAGAAGGTGGCTCGGTGGAAGGCGTGCTCGAAGAGGGACCAGCTGCTGAGGATGAGGGTAAAGGGAAAGTGGCAGCTAGTGTAGAAGAAGTAGTCCAAGCCTCATCTAAGGGAGTGAGTGGCGGCAGAATGGCCAATGGAGGGAGCTCAAACACCAGAGCGTCGGGGTCCGGCTGCGTAGGTGGTCGGAGTCGGATCCGACGATAGCTAGGCCCCTCTCCCTCGGTGGCGGAGGCTAGCTGCTTCCCGTGGGAAGGATCACGATCTTCCATATCCTGAAATATAATGAAAAATATAACAAAACAAAAGAAAAATAAAAACAAAGAAAATGTGAGAAAACTGGAAAATAAAAGTACACGGCGTGTACTCCAGAGTACACGGAATGTAGTCAGAAATGGAGAGTATCTCGTGTTCTCTGGAAAGACATGCCGAGGGTGGAAAGAGACCATGTAATAGGACACAGTGTGTACCAAACATACATGCCGTGTTCACATAAAATTGCAGGTGGTCGTGAAATAAAAAGGACACGACCATGTTGCTATCAGTTCTAAGAAAACAATACACGTCGTGTATGTACAGGCCACAGTGTGTATTGCACATGAAGAACATGGCCGTGTAGAGGGGGAGACATGGTCCGACTACAGATATAAAGGACACAACGAGTATCGGACATACACGCCGTGTTCTGGAACACGGGGTGAAAGACCGTGTTATGCGCCACACACGAAGGGGCCAAAGGAAATGGTCTACATGGTGTGTACCGAACATAAACACCATGTACATTCAAATTTCAAAATATTTTTTGTGTGGCCATGTACAGATGTACATGGCGTGTGTTCTTCATATCGTGGCCGTGTACAGGTGGTAGCCGAACGGTCGGCCGATCCGATTAACACCCTAAACGGTTCTAAAAACATGAAATAGAGGGTGTAGAATGGATTACCTGGACTTAGGATCACAATGTGAGAAGAATTAGAAGGTGAAATTCCCCAAATCGATGGATCTGGAAAGGGGGGTTCGGGTGGCGTTCGGGAGAAGAAACAGAAATAGGGGAGGAAATTGGGAAGGCTGTGTGACATGACCTCAAGCTGGGTACCCCGCTGCTTATATAGTCGCGGTACACGGTGTGTAGTTGCAGTACACACCGTGTATCCCAAATTTTTTTGTGGCTTAGATAAATAAATATAATTATTATAGTAAACTATATAATTATTATTATTAATAATTAAAAATAGATATATCAACAAATTCTATTATACATAAACCTATACACAACGTATATCGAGAAATACACGCCGTGTATTTTAAAATAAGAAAAAGAGTAGTACAACCTTTGGTCCGGTTCTTGGGGTGGGATTCAAACCGGATATCAGCTGATTCAAACGGACGCCCTCACCCAATAAAGCAAAGGTTGTTCTTATGTTCAAATTTATTATATATATATATATTTATTCTATATGGCCTATTCAAACGGAAAGAAAGAAAAGCACTGCATGTGGTTTTTATTTAGGAAAGGATGGGGGTGAAACGAGGAGATTAGCACGATTCGAAACCGGTCTTGTGAACCTTGTGCCGAGACTTTGCCAATCCGCCAACTTCACCCGCATGTAATTTATTATTTTTAAAACGATTTTCATTTATATTTTAAAAATCATGGCGCACATGGCGTATATCGGAGTACACGTCGTGTGGTTTTATTAAAAGAATGAATGATGGAAATGGGACGGTTGTCAGGATTCGAACCTGGGTCTTTTGAAACCAGATTACGATTCTAGCCTACCGGTCCATCCCCACCATGGGTTTTATTCAACACATTTATATATAGATAGATTGAAAATACCACACATGTCGTGTAATTAAAAGTAGGAACCCCGTGCCGAAGGTAGGTCAGGAGGATTCGAACCGAGGACGGCTCGAATAAACTCCAGTGACTTTGCCATCACCACCGACATCATCCCTGGTTTTTTATTTGTTATTCTATAGATTTATACTATTATGGTTACAAATTAAAAAGATAAGTACACGCCGTGTATAAAAGTGGGACACGGCGTGTAACCTCTGGGTTGCCTCCTAGGAAGCGCCTTTGTTTTAGGTCGTTGGCTCGACCTACTTACCTTTCTTACCTGAGGAGTATAGTGGACAACGTTCCCACCATGTTATCTGTAGGATGGTAAGAATTCAAGCACTGCCCGTTTACCTTGAATGGTTGACCATCTTCTCCAGAAATTTCTATCGCTATGTGATGGAATACGCGGATAATGTGGAATGGTCCCAACCAGCGTGACTTTAACTTCCCTGGAAATAAGAGAAGACAAGAATTAAAGTGAAGTACCTGATCACCGGGTTGGAAGGATTTTCGTGATATCATCCGGTTGTGAATGGCTCTTGTCTTCTCCTTGTACAACTTAGCATTCTCGTATGCCTCTAACCAGATCTCATCCAGTTCTGATAGTTGGAACTTCTATTTCTCGTCAGCTGCCTTTAGATCAAAATTCAGGGCATTGATGTCCTAGTAGGCTTTTTGTTCAAATTCTACTGGAAAATGGAAGGGCTTGCCATAGACGAGGCGGAACGGGGACATTCCCAGTGGTGTTTTGAAAGTAGTCCGATATGCCCACAAGGCATCATCTAACTTCTTGGACCATTCCTTCCGTTAAGTGTTCACTGTTTTCTCTAGGATCTTCTTGAGCTCACGATTGGAGATCTCTACTTATCCACTAGACTGGGGATGATATTGTGTCCCCATCTGATGCTTTACTCCATACTTCGACAATATTCCTCTCATCAGTGTGTTGTAGAAGTGGGTCCCTCTATCGCTGATTAGTACTCATGGAACTCCAAACCTACTAAAAATATTTTTCTTCAAGAAATTTATGACTACCTTGGCTGTGTCGTCAGCTGTAGCAGTATCTTCCACCCATTTGGAGACGTAGTCGACCAGAGCAGGATGTAAGTGTTCCCAATAAGAGGAGGGAAAAAGACCCATGAAATCTTTGCCCCAGACATCGAAAATCTCAACCAACAGGATGGGGGGTGTTGAGGAATCTCGGCTCTACATCCCACATTACCTGTCCTCTGCCACCGATCGCAACAGGAAACAAAGGCCCGAGCATCTCTATGCATGGTGGGCCAGAAAAATCCAGACAGCATGATCATAGCTATAGTACGGTCCGAACCATGATGTCCTCCTACTGGTGAGGCATGACAGAACTCCAAGACACTGTGAAATTCATTCTCCAGGATGCAATGTCGGATCACTCCATCTGCATAGGATCGAAATTGTAGAGGATCCTCCCAGAAGAACCTTTTCACATCAGAGAAAAATCTTTTCCTGTGCTGGAAGGAGAGGTCAGGGTGAACGACACCTGTAACCAGAAAATTAGCGATATCATCATACCATGGTTGAGGTGTTTCACTGATCGAAAAAAGGTTCTCATCAGGAAAATCCTCTCAGATCTCCCGATCTTCTTCCTTCACCATGTGAGGCATCTCGAGGCGGGAGAGATGGTCATCAATGATGTTCTCACTCCCTTTATTATCCCAGATCTCAAGATCGAATTCTTTTAGGAGGAGTTCCCAACGGATCAATCAGGGCTTCGCATCATTTTTATTGAGTAGGTACTTTAGTGCTGCATGGTCAGTATAAACAATAACTTTATACAACACTAAGTAAGAACAAAACCTATCAAATGCAAAAAACCACTGTGAGCATCTCTTTTTCTTTGGTGGTGTAGTTATTTGTGCCTCGTTGAGCGTCCTGCTGGCATAATAGATAAGTCGGAAAATCCGGTCAAGTCACTGGCCCAAGACATCTCCCACTACGTAGTCGCTTGCATTACACATCACCTCAAATTGTTCCTCACAATTGGGAGAAATCATAATTGGAGCTTCCACAAGGCGCTGCTTTAGTTTCTCAAATGATCTGACACAATGGTCATCAAACTCAAATATGGAATCCTTGGTTAGGATATTGGTGAGGGGATAGGATATTTTGGAGAAGTTGTAGACAAACCTCCTGTAAAATCCTGCATGCCCCAGGAAGCTGCGGATGGCGCAGACGGAAGTCGGTATTGGTAGTCGTGAAATGACTTTAATCTTCACCGGGTCCACCTCTATCCCCTTCGCTGAAATTCTGTGGCCAAGGACTATGCCACTTTTCACCATGAAATGGCACTTTTCCCAGTTCAAGAATAGGTTAATGTGCTCACATCTTTCCAAAACAAGCTCTAGGTGTCGTAAAAAAATGGTAAATGATTTTCCATAAATGGAAAAATCATCCATGAATACCTCCAGGATTCGTTCTGCCATGTCCTTGATGATGGCCATCACACATCGCTGGAAGGTGGAGGGGGCATTAAACATGCCGAAAGACATCCTTCGATAAGAAAATGTGCCGTAGGGGCAAGTCAACATGCTCTTTTCCTGATCCTCCGAAGCAATGGAGATTTGGTTGTAACCGGAAAAACCGTCGAGGAAGCAATATAAGTTGTTCCCTGCTAGCCTCTCTAGCATTTGATCCATGAATGGCAAGGGGAAGTGATCCTCTCTTGTTGCATCGTTTAACTTCTGGTAATCTACATAGACTCGCCAGCCCGTCATAGTGCGTGTAGGGATGAGCTCGTTCTTTTCATTTGAGATCACAGTGATACCCCCCTTTTGGGTACCACATGGAGAGGACTCACCCACGGACTATCCGATAGGGGATATATGATGCCCGCATCCAATAATTTGATCACCTCCTTCTTCACAACTTCCTTCATGAGAGGATTCAAGCGCCATTGTGGTTGCTGAGATTGCTTGGCGGCCTCTTTATGTAGCACCTTGTGAGTGCAAATGGTAGGGCTGATTCCCTTTAGATCAGCGACTGTCCACCCAATAGAATGCTTCCACTGTTTGAGAACCTGAAAAAGTGCATCTTCCTGCTCTTGTGATAGTTCTGCATTAAGTATAATACGAAACGTTTGATTGGGTCCTAAATACCCATACTTGAGAGAAGATGGAAGAGGATTTAGTTCGAGTTCAGGTGCCTTTAAAATTGAAGGCAGAAGTGGCTGCACCTTGTCCCATTCCAAACTATCAGGGAAAACTGCACGCTGCCAATAGTGACCGCCCTGGCCTTCTATGAATTGCAAGTCTTTTGGCGCTTCTTCAAATAGAATATCTGGATCAGTTAAATTATTCTAAATAAGAAAACATACCAGTTCATCCCCTTTGTCACTAAAATGATTAACCATGGTGGAAACTGCATAACAGTCCTCATGCTCTGACAAGGAAGCATGTTTGACGGATTTGAGGACGGTATAGGAAACTCTTTAATCACCTACCCGAAAAATAAGCACCCCTTGGTGCACATCGATCAGTACCTTCCCAGTTCCCAAGAAAGGTCTTCCAAGTATAAGAGGTGCTTCTTGGTCATCCCCCATGTCGAGGATGATGTAATCAGTAGGGAGAATCAGCCTACCCACCTTGACCAGTACGTCCTCTAGTATTCCCTTTGGGTTCTTGATGGATCGATCAGCAAATTGAAGGGCGACGCGGGTAGGCTTGAGCTCGTGGAGTCCCAGCTTCTTGAAAACTCTGAGGGGCATGAGGTTCATGCTGGCTCCTAAGTCGCAGAGGGCCTACCCAAACTCACAGGATCCAATGGTACAAGGAATGGTGAAACTTCCTGGATCTTGGAATTTGGGTGGAATGGAATGTTGAACCACCGTAGAGCACTCCTTCGTTAGTGAAATAACACCCAAATCCCCCATCTTCCTCTTATTAGAGGGGATTTCATTCATGAATTTGTCATATGTTGGAATTTGTGCCAGGGCCTCCGCAAATGGTATGTTGATACGTAGCTTCTTGAAGACATCCATGAATTTTCTAAATTGATGGTCCAGCTTCCTCTGCTTCAATATTTTCAGAAAGGGTAAGGCAGGCTTGAATGGTTGGATTACATCCTTTTCTTTATTTTGTAAAGCCTCCTTATGCGGGATTTTGGATGAGGAGGGGTCGGTATTGGTACCTTTTTCATCAATAGTGGGTGTGAATGCACCTTTCTGTGCCGATTGGTTCTGGTGGAGATCTTTTCCACTCCGGAGTATGATTACATTGGCCTCCTCCCTTTGGTTCTTTTCGGTGTTCCTCGGTAATGTACCAGGCTGCCTCCCTGAGAGTTGATTTTCCAGCTGGCCAATCTGATTCTAGAAGCCTTGAATCAAAACTTCCTGATTCTGGAACCGAGTCTCAGCAGTAGATATGAATTTAGTAATCAGATCCTCTAACCTTGAGGTGTTCTCCTACTGAGGTGGTTGTTGAGCCGACGGAGGAGGTGGCTGTAGTTGCTGCTGTGGATGAGGGTTTTGATACACTTGTTGTTGGTGAGGACCCTGCTGGGGTTGTTGCGGCCTTTGGAATTGGTTCTGATGTGGAGGCTGGTTGTAGTTGGGCGGTCGCTGGGGCGGAGGATTCTGCTGTTGTTGGCCCCAGCCTGTGGTCTGTTGATCTCACCATGCCGGGTTCTGGTACTGCTGGTACTGGTTGGGCACTCGATTTTGGGTAACATAACTCATCTCGCTTGTCAAGGGGCCTCCATCCGAACCCAGACATTCTCCCATGATGTGGTTATCAACATAGTCGCCACATGCTGGATGGTTCGCCGCATGAACATGAGATGCTCCTTTGAGGTTCAATGCATCGATTTTCTTGGACACATCATCCAATTGAGCAGCTAACAAAGTGGTAGCATCAATGTTGTGCATACCTCACTTTTGAGTCCCCCGATCAGAGTTCCACTGGAAGCTATTGGCTGACATGTCTTCTAGTAGTTCGAATAGTTCATCGGGGGACTTCCGCATCACCGTACCTCCAGCAGCAACATCCCACATGGACTTGGTATTCGTGGTAAGTCCTCCATAAAAGGTATGGACATTCATCCAGAGTGGGAGTCTGTGATGGGGGCATTTTCGTAACATTTCCTTGAAGCGTTCCCAAGACTCTTACAATGACTCAGAGTCGTGCTGCTGGAAGTTATGAATCTCATTCCGGAGTGTCACCGTCTTGGATGGTGGAAAGTATTTGGACAAGAATGCCTGGGGTAGCTCCTCCCAGGTTAGGATAGATCGTTGTGGCAACCCCTTGATCCATTCCTTCACCTTATCCCGTAGAGAAAAGGGGAATAGGTGAAGATGGATGGCGTCCTAGGACATGCCATGGTACCGAAAGGTTTCACAGATCTCCAGAAAGTGGGAGATATGGGCGTTCGGGTCCTCACTGGCCAGGCCTCCAAATTGGACTATGTTCTAGATCAGCTGCATGATAACAGGCTTGATCAAAAAGTGATGGGCCTGGATCGGAGGACGAATGATGCCAGTATCAGCTTCGTGAATCAATGGAAGTACGTACTCCATAAGGGTAAGTCTTAGAGGTTGTTGTTGATGGGGTGGAGCTTGCATAAACTGCTTCTCAGGGGAAAAGTATGGTCGTGGGAAGAGTTGCTGTGGCGACCGTTGGAAATCCCTTAGGAGGAATTCCATGAAGTCTCCAGGAGGTTTCTCCAGTAGACCAGCAGGGGGAGGCTTCTGATCCTGGTACTGATGCTCAGTCACAGCATCTACGGCTAGTGCTCCCTCTTCCTTGTTCACCATGGGTTGTGGTTGATGGTTGTGAGTTTCTGTCCGTGTACGTCGATGATGAAGCAAGGTCCATTTGATTTCTAGGTCAAGAAGAACTAATTCTGAAGACTCGGCACTTCTGGATCGTGTAAAACGTCGAAACATACACTGTACGCTCTACACAACACAAAAATAAAAACTAGGCTTAAAAGGGAAAAACATAAAAATAATAAAGAAAAGAAAATTTGAAATGGGATTATAAAAGGTATTATTAGTAATTTTTCAATTTTTTTATTTTCACATAAATCAATTATTAACACAATTTAAATCTTAGCACTAATACCGAATAGGGTCCCCGGCAACGGCACCAAAATTTGGTCTCTCTTGTCGTTGATTGAAGTTATATGCATCCCAAATTAATTACACATTCTTAAAACTTTAGTATAGCAAATGTTTGGGGTCGATCCACAGGGAACCGTGGCGTGCATGAATTTAATTGAGTTAATACTTAATTTAGGTGAAGTATGCAAAATTTAGAAACGATTGGGTTGATTTTGGGTTTTGACTGAAACTAAATTGATTTACTTTAAAGAATGGATACAGTTTGAAATAAAAAAACGGGTAAATTTAAAGAGTTCTTAGAAATGGAAAGAAAAGACGTGTCAGGGCTGTGGTGAATAAGGAGTTCTTATGCAGATTGTTTAAATGGTTGTGTTATTCATAATAATTCAATCATTCACGATTTCATTTTGTTACAATATTTCCTTGGTCCGGTTCCTCTTATTTGGAATTAGAGCAGCTGACTCCTTGGTCTGGTAGTCAATGTCCTTAATTCATTATTACGTCCAGTCCATTATTTGAATCGGTGAAAGCCTTCCAATGGTCATGGATGTTTTCACCATTACTTTTCTTTTGTATCGCTGAGAATACTTCCCTTGGTCCGGTTAAGAATTCCCAGTTATATTAGACAGTGGTTTAAGAAGAGTAAGATGAAGAACAACGATTCAAACATAACTATATAAAAATATATACAAATTATGATCCCATCATCCACAGCCCCAACTTGAGGGGTTTATTTACACATAGAATTTAGGAGAGAAACGACACACGTGATACCTGACAGATTCATCGTGTAGGCGTTGAGGTAGAGTATAGGAAGGTGGAATGGTGGAGTGACGACAGTAGCTTCGGGAATGGTTATAGCAGAGCTTCTCTTTCCTCTCAGTGGTTCTGAACCGCCAAAATCCATAGGCCAAGGTCTCATTTTATAGAAAAATAAGGTACACGACATGTATAGAAAGTACACGCCATGTACTTTTCGTCAATGAGTTTTGGCGCTATTTTCTCCACTGGCAGGTGGCCGAGCATGCTGTTTTTGACTTTTGAACATGGCTCCTCCTGCAAGTTGAGTGTACACGGTGTGTAGCGCCGCCATACACGGCGTTTAGTATCAAAAGTTTAGACGCCATCCCCTTCTAGAATATCAGACATGGCGTGAAAAATTTCAAACACGTCGTGTCTTCATCAACAACCACATGGGTGTGTGGACTTTTCTTTGGAAACCACCGCTTCTAGAAAGTAGTACACGACATGTAGCGCCACCACACATGGCGTATATCTTCTGCCTGGTGACATGGGCATGTAATCCCTCCTTCGGTCCATGTCCCTGTCTGGATGTACACGACGTGTATAAAAGTACACACCATGTAGATTCAAAATTTTCACATGCATCCCTTGATTCGTGTATTTAGCCAGAAAGCTCTTGAAAGTAAACAGAATCACCAAAATCAAAGAATATGTCCATAAAACAACAGATATTTGATGAAAACATGTTTTTATCTTCAATTATATATATGGAAAATGTATACACAAATTGGGTGCATCAGCATCATTATGGTGGTTTGGGTCAGGGTATTATAATTTTTTTAACTTCATCCATACCTACCTACTTCTTCTCCATTGAAACATTAACTAAATAGTTCCCCAATTAGAAACTAGGCCCTCAATAAGAATATTCCTGATCTCATCACATTTTTTAATGTGGAGACCCATCCCTAACACCACTCTATATTTTTTCAAGTGGGATTATATCCTGATCCCATATATGGGGTGCATCTACACCAAGAATTCCCAATATATAAATAATGTATTAGGAGACTCTGACATAGATAGTATTATATGAAAACAATTGATAGATAAAAAATTTCTTCCTTAAAATCGATATTTTGACAACTATGATTGAATGATTCCATCGTAAAACATTTCCATAGAATATCCTTTGGGGTCTATGGGGATTTATACATTCATAAACATGGTATCACCACATTGTAAAGGGTCCAAAATCCTTATATAAGACTACACCCTTGATAATATCATAAAATTCATCCATTATAGAGAAGTATAGTTATGATTTTGAGAAAAATTTATCCACTAATGACTCACCATATTGTAAAGGAATATTGATACAAGAATCAATATATTTTTAGTAAATGTACGATCTTTATGGAAAAGGGATTCTTTTAATTAAGCCAAACCTTTTTCACATGAGGATTACACTCACCTCATAAGTTCTCGAGGCCTCTATCATAAATACTCACACAACATACACTACCCAAAAGTAGTCTCGTCCAACTAACTAATAACTTTCACCCATTATATGATACAAATATGCATTAAGAATAAAGGGGGTATAAGATGAATCAGATCATAATGAAATGATAATACTCAACCATGTTTCTAAAATAACACCTCATCACTCACTAACCCATGGTAAGGGGATAAAATACATGATAGTTTTTGTAATAGACCTACCTTCACACATAAGCGAGACATCAGTGGTAGGAATGCCTCATTTAATAGAATAAATCTAGAGGGATTGAAACATATCAGGATGAGTTGATATTGGAAGGAAATTAAAGATCTTGAAAGAAAACTATATAATGGATGCAATGTCTGTCTTATAACCCGTAGTGATGTTTTATATCTAGAAAATGACTAAATGGTTATTAGAGAGTTGGAGAAAGTATGGGTTGTCCATCATACATACAATCTTTTATATGGTATGATAAATAAATTCAGAAACCTCTAAACACATTTGACGTTAAAAAATAAACTATTCCTCACATAACTTCTTACTCCAAACACTATCCATAAGACCAACACAATTCGATAAAGCTCTATCACAAACCAACACAATGAGGTCTTTCTCAGAATGAAATTACAGTGAGTGTTCCACCTCAAGCCTGTATTGAATAAATATATTTGATAGTGACACAAACATAGTAAACATATCACATATCATGGGGGGCTTTTTTCCAATATCAATTTACAATAATAACATATCAAAGGGAAAAACCAACAAAATAAAAATTATATATATATAAAATTGAACAATATAAAACAATTTATTGAGAGACCATATATAAGAAAAACATAATATTAAATAATATCCAAGGATATATAAATCCGAAAAACCTTTGAATCTGACAAAATGAAAAAAAGGACTTTAGAATGCTCCTACTAACAGCATGTCTCCTGGATTGGTCTCCAGCTGAATTAGTCACCACCACCATAATAAATCACTAAGCTCTACTATGATCACCATGAATGACCAAAATCATTTTTGAATAATCGAAACTAACTACCTATACACCACGAAAATATCTAGACCATTCATCAGCTTCATAGACATGGATATTATTTTCATCTATACAAAAAAGTGTTGATCATGTCAAATCCAATCCTAGATGGTTGTACCTTATGAGAAATGTTGAATTCTCATAGTACCAAAAACACTACATTGTTTGAAGTAGATATCCAAAATATAATTCAAAAATTGAAGGAATCCTTAGGGTTTTTATGGGAGTCATATGTCTTTAATAAAATATATGCTTATGAATCATTTCAACCACAATAACTCCACATGAATCCATGAATGGGATCCCACTCATTGCTAAAGCATTCCCATCACTCGAGGGACTAGCACAACATTTAACCCATCAATACCATACTAATGATTAAGTATTTGAACAACCAATACCAAGAAAACCATGTAATATCATAGGAATTGTGGTTGATGATCAAAGAACCTTCGTACATAGGTGGAATACTGACTTTAGTGGAGTATCCCATGCCTCGACTGAGCTCTTAGATGGGGGAATTCCAACTCGGCATTTATAAAACTCCACACCCTATGTTGGTGGGGGATGGACACTAACCTTATATAATCAAAAAATAGAGGATCTCAGAATTTGAATAACATAAAATAAATGATGGGTATACCAACCCTATTTGGGAATGGTGGGGTACCTCCACCCTAATAAAAAGTCATTATTAGGTTGAGTTTCCAACCCCAAGAACACTTCGATCATCACACCAGAAACTATTCATAGGCCCAATCAATATTTTTTTAAAATATAACAATCCCACCTTATAGTCAAAAGTAACATGTTATTATGATATATAAGGAATCGTAGTTAGGAAAAACTATTTTTTCCTAAAATTCAATAGTTGGTGAGTGTTTTAAAAATAACACCCCTCATGGAAAGGAGTGGGACATGTTGTTTCCCCCCATGTTCATGATGTGGAATGATGGGTGTGAAAGAGAATTCTTACTGGGTGCATAGAACCCACATGATTTGTGAATCCATTGCACATTCCCCACCCCACCCCTGGTCAGGTTTGGGTAGACCCGATCTAGTCTGATCAGGTTGGGCTAGCTGGTCGACCCACCCAAGCCTAGCCCAGTTATCCCACCCAAACAACCTAGCCTAGTTGGTCTAGTCAAAAATATCTCTCTTGTAAACTATATGAAATGTGTTTTTTGTTTTATCCTTTTGAGATCAGATGATGTGATGGTGAGGGAGACAACCCATCCTCCCCAATACTCCACCCTACATGTTGCATCATGACCATGAACTACTCCTATTTTTCATTACTATCTAGATCACACAAAATCTACTAAACATACATGAAACCTCTTACTTATAAGAATAATTGACTTTATATTCAGTTGAATGTTGGTTATGCATTTTACACATACAACTTTGATCCCATTTATTGTTGTCAATGATCTTGCCACAAATACCCGCAACCATTGCTGGCACACATCTGATCACCCTAACCTCACAACACTGCAATTTCCATCCCCATAAAATGGAAGGGTTGTTGTGTCTTTACCCCTTTATGAAACAAACATAAAATTGGTGGTGTTGAATAAACTAGAAATGAAAAACCTTGTATTTTCATTAGGTTATATCGAAATAGATTCTTAATTTAATTAATCAAATCAAAATTCTTAGTGAAATAATGTCAGAGGTAATCAAAAATAATATTGGGGAAAATAATTGATAATAAAGAAAAAAAATTCAAAGGATTGTTTCTATGATGATTCACAACATTTATTAAATTTCTTATTTCATTTAACATTTTAAGGAATGTAGTCTGAAAAGATATATCCAACTTATTCTAAAATCAAGTAATCAATATTTATTTGATTTATCCAATATACAATTAATTTATTTAATCATATATATATCAATGGAATTAATTTGGTGAGAATCATTTTTAATATAAAAACAATTAAAATTATGATCCCTACCTCAATAAATGGACTATTATTTTATAAATCCCATGTTCACATCAATGATTATTGGAAATGATGATGATTCATTATTTTATCATGAGATTTATCCTAATCCCATAATTTATCTTCATATATACATATCCTTAATCCTAATATTTATAGGGTAAACCCTGTGATTTATAGAACATAATAAGTAATATATAATTGAAACTTGGTCATGTTTTTAATTTTCTCACAAATGCATTAGTTAATTTTAAAATATTTTTTTAACTAACTAATATAATAATGATGGCCAAACCATGGGGCCTCCAATGAAAATAAATGTTATACCCCCCTAAGTTAAACCCATCATTTTGTAAAAATCTATGGTGTTATAATTTATGTCTGATACTCTATTGAGAAGGAAGTTCATTTTTCTAAGATTCCCACATGGCTTAAAAATACTATATTATTTATAATATAATATTATTGAGGCTCTTTTATGATCAAAAATTTGCATCGGCTCATACTAGGGGTAAACACATAGCATTGAAATTAAATATACCATCATAAAATTTTTAAGGTCAAAATATTGGGTAAATTCAGTATTTTACCCCTGGACATGTGTCGATGAATTGAAACGAATAATTGATCTAATTAATGGTAGTGAAATTCCCGACCACTATAACAATAAATATGATAGAGTGGATAAACCTCTTCAAACTTTAAAGAAAAAATTTCTTGATGTATAAGTCAAATATCACTAATAAGTTTTTTTATAATTTTTTTCATTATAATATTTCATGTTCACTATTGTACTTTAAATAATATATATTAAATTCTTAACTACTTGTTAAGATGATGCGTCATGCACCTTCTTATGCAACAATTCTTGATTAAAAACATATTAGCGATGTTGAAATTGAGACAATGATAGAAGATGAAAAACCTTGAAGTGAGAATGTAAGAAAAAGTGTTATGGTTGAAAAAATATATATGTAGAGTTATAGTGTTAGAAAAAAACCATGAAGGTGAGTTCTAAAGGTAATTTTTTTGATTGGATGGAATGTACATTGTCGACCAATTGACACCAATAAGTCTATTTTCATTATTTACATTTGGGACTATTATTCAAATTCATGTTTCCATTAATAATGACATGTGACAAAATGTTGTGATTATAGTGAAGGAAATAATTTATTAATAGATTAAGGTAACATTATGATATACTTTATATATTTTATTGATAAATAAAACTATGAAATGTTGATTTACTATTCATTATCCATTAAAAATTAAATTTATATTTGAATATTGTTAAATGGAAATCATACTAGTTTTCCATATAAAGTCTCATAGATTGTATTAGAAACTTTTTAAGAGGAATAATAATGGGGATATAAAGTGTAAAGTAAAATCCCACCCACTAGATACACAAACACCCACACATACAATAAACCAAAAAACCTAGGATGCTTTCATTTTCCTTCTCGAATAGGAAGCAGTTTAAGTATACAATAATTGGTAATATTTTATTTTATATTACATGTATTGATGGATTCGATTTAGAATTTTTAATTTATGAAACAAAAACGGAGTTTAGAAAATAAATAGTGTTCATAGAAACAATTTTACCCCTATGGTAAAGAAATAATGTGACTCTTTTCACTTCATGAAAAATGGTATGTATGTTAAATCTCTATTAAAAATTTAATGTGTTATAAAAAAACCAATTTATGTGTAAGTTTTTTATGAATATTGTTGAATAAAAATACTGGGACAATTCTATACCATATCATACGCTACAGATTGAGGCCTGTCAAAATAAAAAAAATAAAAAAGTTGGTGAATACAAATATAAAGTATGGGAATAATATATACATATGTTATAATTGAATATTTTTATGATTTAAAATAGTATTTTTCATGACCCCAAACGTACTGGGGCCCGAGGTGCAACTACCTCAATCCCACCTGTATAGGTCCAGGGTGGTGACAAGCATCGAAGGCACAAAAAACACAATAGGCCTTTCACTCTATACTTGTACACACAAAGACAGCCAACTCGATGCGGTGTGCAGAGGGAGAAAATTAGAAGATGCAATTTGTTGTAAAAATAAAACCAAATATGAATGGACCACTATAATGGTACGAGTAAAATACTGTAATAAGAAATGAAAGAGGGTAAAAATAAATGACCAACCAATATGGTGTCCCAAACTAATTAGAATCTGATCGTAAAGCTAATGGGGAAGCCCTGTTATAGGAATCCAAATATGACCACTGGACGCAGTCCGTGAACCTATAATCCTGAGCTCCGTAATTTCCTAATCAAACATGTTCATCTTCTTCATAAAGAACGATATGTGCGAGAAAATCCCATGCATGGGTGAGTATAAAAATACCTAGTAGGACACCCAAAAATGGAGGGGGAGAAGTAAGAGATGCGAGTGAGAATGAAGTAGAATGAACAGAACAATTGTACCGTAAATGACTGAATCTAAACCCAACAAGGAAGTGAAGTAAGATCATCCAAACATAAGAAGATAGAGATATAGAGAAGTTTATCTTCTCATTTAGTATTCTATAACTCTATTATGAGATTATACTCATCCATCTATGAGAAGCTATACACATAAATCACGTGGCATACCCAGCATGTCTTCAACTCTCCTGGAAGGAGAGTAACCAAAACAAGAGGAGTGGGTGCTGTAATTGGGTGTAAATATATATTCTAAAACCAAAGAAACCCAAATTAAAGAGTTTGGGGATCTATATCTCAAAGGTCTATTTAGGTAAAGAGTCACCAATAGTTCCTAGAGTAACCACCATCAATGTATAACATCCCAAATATCTTCCCGAAACTTCACGATCAAGGGGATCAGACAACACACCTTAATACTATCCACATTGGATGGGTCTATCTCATCCTTATGGATTTCAATCATATCATTAGGATGAATCATTTTTGGGAAAGTTCCCCTCTTACTTGTGAGTGTAAATTTATGCCAAAACATGCCTCATAACTGACCTATAGTAAGGATTCATCTCTAGTCGAGGACCCATGCCCTGCCGGGTTGGCGAGTGACTCTCTAGAGTCCTTGATGACCCATGCCCAATCTAGAGGGAGGGTTCCACTCAAGATTCATCAAGGACCCATGCCCAACCTAGATGGACGTTGCCACTTATAAGTTATCGATATTGTCACCCAATCACTGCTTTCATCGAACACTACCTGAGGGTGAGTCGATTTTGGAACATCTCTCTTCATAACTCAAATGCAAAAACCGATGTCTCCATCATGTTCTATTCAGAGAAAAATGAGAGATAGGAAATTTATTTTCCCAAAATGGACAACCAGTGAAAATGGAAATTTTCACCATAGGACACCCAAATGGGTCAAAGTGAATCCTATATTTTGAACCTCAGCTTCAAATTCTAAAAAATCCCTCAAAAGGTCTGTCCTGGTGGTAGGGTCATGCTGGCACAGACGACGTGTGAAAAAAAGAGCTAGTTTAAAAGATATGGGTGTTTGAATAACCCAGAAGAGGGTTGCGGGGTCAGTGGACAAACTCACGGTCGGTCCACCTACCGCTGCGGTTGACCACTGTGGTCGACCGTCTGCCCACTCCCCCACCAAGGAAGATACCTTGGCTGTTGATTTTCGGCCTACCACGGGTTGACCCGGGTCCGAAGTGGTATGATGGGTGGGACCCGACCCATTTACCCATCCTAGGATGCTATCCTGGGACGCTTACTAACGAGGTCTGACCCGCCACTGACATCGGGTATGGCCCGTGTGCCAGTCGCCAGCCGCGTCAATATGACCGACAGACCACTGATTTGTGGCACCAGTTTCCACCTGGGGTCGCGCAGCACAACCCTGCTCGGATGATAGTTATTCCATGCGGTAGCACTGCCACTGTCGTGGTGTCGCTAACGCTTCATAGACTATAGCAGGAATCTGCTGATGCTGGCGCCCCAACATTCTGTTCCGTGGACTGCTGAGATCGATTCAGTTGCTTGATCACAATTATGTCAGCGGATTAGGGATCCCTATAACGATTCCGTCACTAAAATGACCTCATGTCTCTAATCCATAGATGATCTTACATGCCCAAAAGTTTTCGGTGGAAATCCTAAAGAACATATCCATAAAGACAAATTAAACATAGAACGATGGTCATGTTCCAAAAACCATTAATGATTTAGAAAATATATGATGTGGAAAAATGTAATGACATAGATATTGGAAGTATAAATTGAAGAGTAATTCAAAAATTTGGTAAATCCTTCTTCGATTCGGTCGTTCGTTGTATGCAATGCATTCCCAGCACTTCTCCTTCGATCCGCTGATGATTTGGTAGAGTTTCCCCTCTTTCTAATGAATAATGACGAAGAGTGGGTAGAGAGAGAGATTAGGATATTAGATAGGGAGTAATAAAGATTAAGGTTTAACCCTAATCTTAATCCCTTAACCCTATTTATTGCTGTCTCACTCAGGGCGGAAAAACTGAAACTGTCATTCCTTGTCATTTTATATCATGCCTAGGAAAAATACTTCATTCTGAACTCAACGATGGTATCATATTTCCAATATGAGGCTCTATTTTAATGTTATCTAGCATACATCAAGGGTATAATAATTACGTTTAATTACAATTTTGCACCTGGATAGCGTTTTCCATAGGAATTGTCACACCCCGACCAATGCATTATTTTAACTTAATTATTTTGGGATCTTATATGGGTGTGCGCCCGTACGCACGACCGTCTGTAGCGCCCAATCACTTTTAGACAATGTTTTATTATAAAATGTGTCATTATTGGGGTGCGCGACCCTGCCCGCGACTGTGGTCGGTTCCCATTCTTAATAAGAGACTGCTCTATTTTATTAAATTTATTTTTTACATGGCCGCGCAACTAGGCGTGCGACCGCGCACGCGACCGCGCACGCGATCATGCGCAGTGTTTAACTTCAATTAAAAATGATATTATTTTGGTTGGCTTTATTATTTTAGTTTTTATTATTAGTATTAATATTAATTAAGTTACTATTTTAATTAGGTTATGGTTGTAATCATTTTATTCTAATTGATACTTTAATTTGGTCATTTTTATTGTTAGAGATTTATTATTTTTAGTTCTATTATTAGTATTATAATTTGTTATTATTATTAATTAGATTTTTTTTTTTGTATTATTTTATTTTTATTTTATTTATTTTCCTTTTATCCCTCCTTTATATTATCTTTTTTTTTCTTTTTCCTTCTCTGCCCCCCCCCCCCCCTTCCACGCGCCTTTTCCCCCTTTTTTCTTTCTCCCATCGCGTTTTTTTTCTCCCCCTCCTCTTGGTCCGTCGCGCTGCATACCCCCTAACCCTACCGCCGCTCCTCCCTTCTCCAAGCCAGCCGCACTTCATCCGGCGGCCCCCTCCCTCTCACTCTCCCGCTCGCAGCCGACCTCCCTCGCCGAGACCCGCACCCCCCGCCGTCCCAGCCTCTCTCTGTCCGGCCTCCCTCTCCTTCGCGCTCACCGAGACCCGCACCCCCCTCACCGTCCCGATCCCCAGCCGCCGCTCATCCCCGGCCGCCGCTCCGTCTCCCCCTCCGGCGAAGAACCGCCGCCCAGTTCGCATCGCCACCCCAAATTCCCCCTACCATGTCCGGCGCTGCACCCCGCTTCCGGCCCGTGCCGCTGCTTCCTCACCGTCGCCTCTCCCCCATGCGCCGCAACCTTCCTCCTTGGCCGGACTCCTTCCAGCGCGCTGCTATTCAGTGGTTCCGGCTCAATCCCACCGCACCTCCCAACCACCTCCGCATCCCCCCTGTTGCCCTCCAGATTTTCCAGCCGATGTCGCACACCTCCTTCCTCCATTTGACAGCCTTCCGCCACCCCCAATTTCATCTGCCCAGCCTTTCGAACCCATTGCCGTAGGTGCGGAACACTTCAGTTGTTTTTCTCCTGATTTGGTGTTGTTGTGAATAGTTGTGTTTGATTCATTTTGATGTGTTTATGTTGTGCTTGTTTTAGGGTGCATTTGATTTTATTTGAGGTGCATTGTGTGTGGTGGTTTTCGCGCACCAATTGTGCGAAGTCTGCGACACGTTGGTAAGTGGTTCCACGTACATTTAATTATTTGATTAATTAATTTGCAAAGTTAAATTGTTTAGAGGGGTATTTAATTTATGCGTGTGGTGTGAAGTTTATTTTCATTGAAGTCTATTTTGCATTGAAATTGTTTAGTAGCATGTTGCCATAATGTGTGTACTTGATGCTGAAATCATCTTTGGTTATGTTAACATTTTTTTTTATTGTGAGGTTAGTTAATTAATTAGTTTCTTTGATGTGATTAAATTTTTATTTGAGTTTTAGTATGTCTTGATTTGTTTATTAGTGTGTTTAAGTGGTATGAGTATGTTGTTGTTGTGGAAACCCATGTCGGACTATTGACTAGTGTATTGTAAGTTGTGAAGTTACTTTATTAGGGTGTGCAAGGGGCGCAATTGGTGTTTTGGGGTAGCGTCGGTATGCGTTCTGTCATAAATGAGCATTTGAGTGGGTTTTCACTGTTTTAGTCGTGCGGCGTATTTTCAAATGGGTTGACAAGTTTTTCTGGTGGTTTCTTTAATTGTGTGGGTGATGCAGATGAAGTTTTCAAATGTTTTTATCGTGCGTCATTTTTCAAAATGGAATTGGGGTTTGCGTGTGTTTTGTTGTGAATGCATCAATATGTATTGTAAATTATTTTAAATTATGTAAGGTATGTTTTAATGCCTATTTGTTGTAAATCTGGTTTCAAAGTGGCTTCCCAACGTGAAGTTGAGTGTGTATTTGGTGTGGGCTTTTGATGGGTTGTTTTGAAATGTTTTATAGATTATTTTATTGTTTGATATGTTTTATTAAATTACATGTGTAGTGTGTTGGACATTGCTGCGATGGTTTTGGGCCGCGGGTGTCGAAGTACCCTACACGTACATGCATAGGGTAAGACATATATATATATATATATATATATATATGCCCTCATTGTACATATTCCCTCATGACGCGGGGAATATGTGCAATGCAGCTAGGGGTGTATATATATATGTGTATAAATGCATGTGCGTGTGTGCGCCAAGTGTCGGTTCGAGTGGCCATCGGCAAATAACGACATGTTTGAGGTAGGTCCTCTATGCCTATGCCTTAAATTTGAGATTCATCATTGCATGCTTGTTTTAAAAATATGCTTTACATTTACGCTATATCCACATGCTATGAAATCTGGTTACGGTTGTTAGAAATGATTTCGCCTTTGATTTGGAAATTTAAATGTATTTTTAATGCTATCGGTCTTAAGTGACCTTTTATTGAAAAATTGATTTCTTAAGTGGTTCTGAATTAGTAATGTGTATTTCCAAAGGTGTTTGGCCTTTTCGCTGATTGATTTTTTTTTAAAGTGTACCCTTTAAGTATTTAAGAATGTTTGGCATCTTAAGAATGTTTTATGAAAGGCCCGGTTGGCACTTTAAGATTTGGTTTGCGAAAATAGAAAACCCCTTTTTAGTCATTCCCCCTTAAATTTGAAAATAAAATGTGATGCAAGTGTTAATGAGTGGTTTGTGATATGTGCCTAGTGTAAAGGCTTGTGTGTATTTATGTGATGTAAAGAGGGGGAATGCACTTAAGTAGGGAGTGCGGTGGTGAAAGGTTGAATGAATTTTAGATAAAGAAAGTGTAATGTACTTGTTTGATTGTTTAATGAAGAAAACTCACCACCATTTGAAATAGAGCACAATGGGAAAACCCGGGTATCTAGGTGGGTGACCAGGACTAGTACGCTAGATGACACGGCAGGGGTTCGTCCCGGTTTGTCTAGCAGGATTGACGCAACAACACTAACTAAACATATGAAATTCTGAGGGTCGTGGCCTTCTAAGCCACGTTTGCTGAGGGTCGTGGCCTTCTAAGCCACATTTTCTGAGGGTCGTGGCCTTCTAAGCCACGTTTCACTGAGGTACGAGGTCTTTAGTTTCCCACTTGTTTTAGCTACCTATAGGGATTACCCATAGTGCTCACTTTTTGTCATGCTGCTAATGATGTAACTTTCTTTTCAGCTGTTTCATACTTGATGTCTTGTTTGTGAAAACCATATCTTAACCCAAACTGGTTTCTTTTCATTTTGAAATGTTAAAAGCATGCTTGAAACCTATTTTGAAAATGTAGTGGAAGTAAAAGGCTTTACCTGAAGATGCAAACTCGTTACTTGAATTTGAAAAGGAGGAAAATACTATTTTAGTATATCTTATTTTCCAAACTGGCATTGGTTGGATTTCTTATTAAAGGTAGAGGCATAGGATGTGGTTGTTTTTGGCTTTCCTACTGAGCATCTCGGTGCTCACGCCTACATTATTTTTCAGTTGCAGGGTTCAGTCTTGGATCGCTTTTGGGAGCGAGTGTGGTTGTCGTACCGTGGTGATCCACGGGGTCACCTAAGGTATGTCGCGTCTCTTGTTTATTCCTTTTCTGCTGCCACGTTGTTCAATTTATTTTCCTTTAGTTATCTGCTTGTTCAGTTCATGTTTGCTTGTCTTTTTCATGGGCCAAACCGTTCCCAACTGGTTTGTTTTGATGCCCGGCACTAGTTGCCATCCCGGGGGGATCGGGAACGCCCCTCGGGACTTGCCGCGGACCGGGTCGGGCGCCGGGTCGGATGACGACCCGGCCTGGTTCGTGACAAAATGGTATCAAAGGGTGCCTTTGTTATTTGGGGTGTCAAGTAGCTTGGTGATTAAGTGTGTCGGGACTCGAGAGGTAGGTGCGGGAAGGACGTCATGAACCCTCGCCCGTCCCGAGACTCGAGTTTCCAGGGGTAGTCCAGGATTTGAATTTTTCTTCTCTGGATTGGTATGTGTGGATGAGGGATGACCAAGGAAGTGAGCCAGTGTTACGCGGCAGACTTGCATAGAGTAGCGACCCATGTACAGCCCGAGTGCACGGTTCAAGATACTTCCTGTGGTGGATGCCCGCTCGGAGCATGGTCTGCTAAGCCATGTTACCGGGTTGGTATAACCACTAGTCCCTTATTTTTGGATGTTTTAATGTGAGTTATGTTTGACCTTAATTTTGGTTGGTGTGAGTACATCTTAAAAATGAAAATGGATTTTTGTGAAGGTGGTTTGAATTGGGAGTGTGGTGTTAGAGTGGAAAAGTGGTTTTGAAATGGAAATTGTTTTCTTTTAACAAATGTGTGGTTTCAAAAGGGAAAATGAGAGGTGTTTTGGAAGTTGTTTTGAAATCTCAGTAACACTTTTTGGAATGTGAATTGGAAATGTTTTTTTTGGAAACTAGAAATGTATTGCCTTGATGATAAGTTACTTTTTTTCAAATTGGTTGGGAATTTGTGATGTGTGCTTAATGGTATGTTTTGGAAATGATAATTGTCTTTAATCTACCCTTGGTATTCCTATGAGTGATCACACATTGAGGTGCGCATGTGGAAAGTGGGGAAATTGGTGACGTGAGTGGATGGGTGCTTGAGCTAGCACAAGGATACGTATGTGTGAGACTTCATGGGATACCCATGGTGGATATTTAAGTTGTTTTGTTTGCTGAAAGATGGTTTTCAAAAAGGGGTTTTCAAATGTTTAGAAAAGTGAGTGAGAAATTGTTTAGCGTTCTCTTTTCGTGTTGGGTATTCCTTTTCGTGAGTTCTTGGTTTTGACGTACTGAGTTGTGGTTGGAATAGTGATTTGAGTTTGAGCTTTTGTTTGTGATTGTGGTGTGGAATTTTGATTTATGATAACTTTTGATTCGGATTCGTGCCTCTTGTTTTGAATATGCTGCCCAGAAAATTCCCAGAAGTTTCTAGTGAGTCTCTTGTAGTTGTTGGTTCTACCTAGACTCTTAGCGGGGTGGTGGAATTGAATTCTTTCCGGTTGTTGTTCATATTCCGTGGTGATCATGATCTATCAAAGGTAGCGGACTGGCTTGGTGAAATCGTTGGTGTTTTCAGGTTATTGGAAACTCCCAAAGCTAAGAGAGTCTGTATTGGTTCAGGTCCATTTGAAGGTGCAACTTGGGATTGGTGGAGGAGATAACCCTAGTGTCATTGCATGATGGTATGACTTGGAAGGTGTTTAGGACCACTCTCATTAGTTGGTTTATATTTGTGGAAGCGAAGGTGATGGAAGCGACAAGGCTCGTGAGTGTCCAGCAATGCCAACGAATAGTGAAGGCCTACGTTGGGCATCTTAAGAAGTTGGTTCCCTTTCCTCCAAAGATAATGTCGCAGAATCAGTTAAAGTTTCTCGTGTGTGGGGTCTTCGTCTATTATTCAAGGACCGGTTCCCTTTGGTGTTTGGGATGGTTCCCCATTCTGTGAGAGCGAGCCAGAGGAACCCATCTCAAACAAGTTTTCTTTTCAATTCCATCTTCTATTAGTCAGGCCACTCTCTTGTTCGCCTCTTTTGTGGCCGGTTTGGGTACTTTAAGCTGCCTTGCCATCATCCTCCGAAGGCCTGCCGTTAGTGTGGCCATTTGCGGAAACATAGAGAAGTTCCGCTAGCGGCTTTATCAGGAGGAGTCTCGACAGGAGATTGTCAGCTCCTGACTGCGGGGCAGTAGATGCTTCAAGACATCAGAGCTCCAGCCACAGGTCTCGGAGTGAAGCCTTTCACGCAGTCAGGAATCGTTGGGTGTGGGTCACATTGCTCTAACTTTTGTCTCCAGTGCTAAAATAGGGACGATTTAAATTTCTCGGTTCTAGCTTCCTTGTCTTGGAAGGTTCTGTTTTTCTGTAAGAGGCGCAAAGGTCTCCTTTTCTCGTTGTGGTCTTTGTTCTTTGAACACCCCACTGTGGTGGTAAGAAGGCATGGTGATCTCGTCTTTTTGGAAATTTTAGTAGTTGCGCCTCCCCAAATATGAGCTTTGGAGTTGTCACTTTATGGCTGTGAGTCTCAAGATGATTATCTCTCTCATGTGGTTAGCTCCTTTGGTGACCCGTTCTTGTTTTAGGATGTTCTCGTTTTGGAGACACTCGCGTCTTGGAAAATAATGAATAGGGGTTGGTCCGATGCGCAGTTTGGGGTCTTTCGGCGATGACCCCATGTGGTGGGGGGTCTAGTTTATGCGGAGAGTTCATGGGTGGTTGTGCTGGGTTTCTCGTACTGGTCTGTGATCACTGGTTAAATATGGTCAGTTCTTAAATGGTGGGGAGACTCACCATGAACCTTGTCGTACCTTTTTCGAGGTTTGGTCGGTGTAGCGGTTCCCTCGTGGATCAAGTTAGCAGTTCCAGAGTGAGTTCATGTTCAGGGTCTCAATGTCGGTTGTCCTAGTTGGGTTCTTGTGGTGGGGAGAACCCTCCTCGTTTCCTGATGGTTCTTCTCTTTTTAGTTTCCCTCAGAGTTGGTCGGGTGTGACTGGTGGAGTGAAAAGTCACACCGAGTTCGTGTTTTGTGGGGCTAGTCCTGTTTCTAACTCGAGTTTGTTTCCTCGTTTGGCTTGGTGACTTTCTTGGGGCAGAAAGTTTTTGTGGTGGGGAGAATTGTCACACCCCGACCAATGCATTATTTTAACTTAATTATTTTGGGATCTTATATGGGTGTGCGCCCGTACGCACGACCGTCTGTAGCGCCCGATCACTTTTAGACAATGTTTTATTATAAAATGTGTCATTATTGGGGTGCGCGACCCTGCCCGCGACTGTGGTCGGTTCCCATTCTTAATAAGAGACTGTTCTATTTTATTAAATTTATTTTTTACATGGCCGCGCAACTAGGCGTGCGACCGCGCACGCGACCGCGCACGCGATCATGCGCAGTGTTTAACTTCAATTAAAAATGATATTATTTTGGTTGGCTTTATTATTTTAGTTTTTATTATTAGTATTAATATTAATTAAGTTACTATTTTAATTAGGTTATGGTTGTAATCATTTTATTCTAATTGATACTTTAATTTGGTCATTTTTATTGTTAGAGATTTATTATTTTTAGTTCTATTATTAGTATTATAATTTGTTATTATTATTAATTAGATTTTTTTTTTGTATTATTTTATTTTTATTTTATTTATTTTCCTTTTATCCCTCCTTTATATTATCTTTTTTTTCCTTCTCTTCCCCCCCCCCTTCCACGCGCCTTTTCCCCCTTTTTTCTTTCTCCCATCGCGTTTTTTTTCTCCCCCTCCTCTTGGTCCGTCGCGCTGCATACCCCCTAACCCTACCGCCGCTCCTCCCTTCTCCAAGCCAGCCGCACTTCATCCGGCGGCCCCCTCCCTCTCACTCTCCCGCTCGCAGCCGACCTCCCTCGCCGAGACCCGCACCCCCCGCCGTCCCAGCCTCTCTCTGTCCGGCCTCCCTCTCCTTCGCGCTCACCGAGACCCGCACCCCCCTCACCGTCCCGATCCCCGGCCGCCGCTCATCCCCGGCCGCCGCTCCGTCTCCCCCTCCGGCGAAGAACCGCCGCCCAGTTCGCATCGCCACCCCAAATTCCCCCTACCATGTCCGGCGCTGCACCCCGCTTCCGGCCCGTGCCGCTGCTTCCTCGCCGTCGCCTCTCCCCCATGCGCCGCAACCTTCCTCCTTGGCCGGACTCCTTCCGGCGCGCTGCTATTCAGTGGTTCCGGCTCAATCCCACCGCACCTCCCAACCACCTCCGCATCCCCCCTGTTGCCCTCCAGATTTTCCAGCCGATGTCGCACACCTCCTTCCTCCATTTGACAGCCTTCCGCCACCCCCAATTTCATCTGCCCA
This sequence comes from Viscum album, assembly GCA_963277665.1. Classification (NCBI taxonomy): domain Eukaryota; kingdom Viridiplantae; phylum Streptophyta; class Magnoliopsida; order Santalales; family Viscaceae; genus Viscum; species Viscum album. The sequence goes on from OY728150.1 coordinate 1,565,217,990, forward strand.
GCCTTTCGAACCCATTGCCGTAGGTGCGGAACACTTCAGTTGTTTTTCTCCTGATTTGGTGTTGTTGTGAATAGTTGTGTTTGATTCATTTTGATGTGTTTATGTTGTGCTTGTTTTAGGGTGCATTTGATTTTATTTGAGGTGCATTGTGTGTGGTGGTTTTCGCGCACCAATTGTGCGAAGTCTGCGACACGTTGGTAAGTGGTTCCACGTACATTTAATTATTTGATTAATTAATTTGCAAAGTTAAATTGTTTAGAGGGGTATTTAATTTATGCGTGTGGTGTGAAGTTTATTTTCATTGAAGTCTATTTTGCATTGAAATTGTTTAGTAGCATGTTGCCATAATGTGTGTACTTGATGCTGAAATCATCTTTGGTTATGTTAACATTTTTTTTTTATTGTGAGGTTAGTTAATTAATTAGTTTCTTTGATGTGATTAAATTTTTATTTGAGTTTTAGTATGTCTTGATTTGTTTATTAGTGTGTTTAAGTGGTATGAGTATGTTGTTGTTGTGGAAACCCATGTCGGACTATTGACTAGTGTATTGTAAGTTGTGAAGTTACTTTATTAGGGTGTGCAAGGGGCGCAATTGGTGTTTTGGGGTAGCGTCGGTATGCGTTCTGTCATAAATGAGCATTTGAGTGGGTTTTCACTGTTTTAGTCGTGCGGCGTATTTTCAAATGGGTTGACAAGTTTTTCTGGTGGTTTCTTTAATTGTGTGGGTGATGCAGATGAAGTTTTCAAATGTTTTTATCGTGCGTCATTTTTCAAAATGGAATTGGGGTTTGCGTGTGTTTTGTTGTGAATGCATCAATATGTATTGTAAATTATTTTAAATTATGTAAGGTATGTTTTAATGCCTATTTGTTGTAAATCTGGTTTCAAAGTGGCTTCCCAACGTGAAGTTGAGTGTGTATTTGGTGTGGGCTTTTGATGGGTTGTTTTGAAATGTTTTATAGATTATTTTATTGTTTGATATGTTTTATTAAATTACATGTGTAGTGTGTTGGACATTGCTGCGATGGTTTTGGGCCGCGGGTGTCGAAGTACCCTACACGTACATGCATAGGGTAAGACATATATATATATATATATATATATGCCCTCATTGTACATATTCCCTCATGACGCGGGGAATATGTGCAATGCAGCTAGGGGTGTATATATATATGTGTATAAATGCATGTGCGTGTGTGCGCCAAGTGTCGGTTCGAGTGGCCATCGGCAAATAACGACATGTTTGAGGTAGGTCCTCTATGTCTATGCCTTAAATTTGAGATTCATCATTGCTTGCTTGTTTTAAAAATATGCTTTACATTTACGCTATATCCACATGCTATGAAATCTGGTTACGGTTGTTAGAAATGATTTCGCCTTTGATTTGGAAATTTAAATGTATTTTTAATGCTATCGGTCTTAAGTGACCTTTTATTGAAAAATTGATTTCTTAAGTGGTTCTGAATTAGTAATGTGTATTTCCAAAGGTGTTTGGCCTTTTCGCTGATTGATTTTTTTTTAAAGTGTACCCTTTAAGTATTTAAGCATGTTTGGCATCTTAAGAATGTTTTATGAAAGGCCCGGTTGGCACTTTAAGATTTGGTTTGCGAAAATAGAAAACCCCTTTTTAGTCATTCCCCCTTAAATTTGAAAATAAAATGTGATGCAAGTGTTAATGAGTGGTTTGTGATATGTGCCTAGTGTAAAGGCTTGTGTGTATTTATGTGATGTAAAGAGGGGGAATGCACTTAAGTAGGGAGTGCGGTGGTGAAAGGTTGAATGAATTTTAGATAAAGAAAGTGTAATGTACTTGTTTGATTGTTTAATGAAGAAAACTCACCACCATTTGAAATAGAGCACAATGGGAAAACCCGGGTATCTAGGTGGGTGACCAGGACTAGTACGCTAGATGACACGGCAGGGGTTCGTCCCGGTTTGTCTAGCAGGATTGACGCAACAACACTAACTAAACATATGAAATTCTGAGGGTCGTGGCCTTCTAAGCCACGTTTGCTGAGGGTCGTGGCCTTCTAAGCCACATTTTCTGAGGGTCGTGGCCTTCTAAGCCACGTTTCACTGAGGTACGAGGTCTTTAGTTTCCCACTTGTTTTAGCTACCTATAGGGATTACCCATAGTGCTCACTTTTTGTCATGCTGCTAATGATGTAACTTTCTTTTCAGCTGTTTCATACTTGATGTCTTGTTTGTGAAAACCATATCTTAACCCAAACTGGTTTCTTTTCATTTTGAAATGTTAAAAGCATGCTTGAAACCTATTTTTAAAATGTAGTGGAAGTAAAAGGCTTTACCTGAAGATGCAAACTCGTTACTTGAATTTGAAAAGGAGGAAAATACTATTTTAGTATATCTTATTTTCCAAACTGGCATTGGTTGGATTTCTTATTAAAGGTAGAGGCATAGGATGTGGTTGTTTTTGGCTTTCCTACTGAGCATCTCGGTGCTCACGCCTACATTATTTTTCAGTTGCAGGGTTCAGTCTTGGATCGCTTTTGGGAGCGAGTGTGGTTGTCGTACCGTGGTGATCCACGGGGTCACCTAAGGTATGTCGCGTCTCTTGTTTATTCCTTTTCTGCTGCCACGTTGTTCAATTTATTTTCCTTTAGTTATCTGCTTGTTCAGTTCATGTTTGCTTGTCTTTTTCATGGGCCAAACCGTTCCCAACTGGTTTGTTTTGATGCCCGGCACTAGTTGCCATCCCGGGGGGATCGGGAACGCCCCTCGGGACTTGCCGCGGACCGGGTCGGGCGCCGGGTCGGATGACGACCCGGCCTGGTTCGTGACAGGAATCCTATTCCAACAAAAGTTATACCCTACCTAGGGTAAACACTGTATTGCATACTCAACCGTGGTATTAGATTTCTAATTGAAGCAATATTTTAAGATTTATCTCATTTTCATTGTATGCATAGTATAAAATATACTTAATATTTTTATAAAATTAATTTTGGGCACACCTGGCCTTGGAATTTCACGTCGTCTGATCTCCCAACTCTAAATATATATAGAAATATTTCAAAGTGTTACAAGGTGAAAACCGGGTTCTTACATCACTCCCATATTCATGATTTTTGTCCTTAAAAAGAAAAAAAATTTGAAAAAAAATTGGGATACTGAGCCCACATTTGGATATTGGGTTCTTAAGAACTTTTTTACATGTTCCTATGCTTCCACAGTATATGAACCATGGGGATGGACCATCCATGAAATGTCTGATCCTGTTAATCGTTGATCTCCACCGATACTCTACAAAGGTGGCCCCATCTTCAATGTCCAGATCTCCCTAATCAATGACATGAATAAGATCATGCACATATTTTTTTAGCTGTGACAGGTGTAGATGATGTGCACCCACTCTAGATGAGGGGGTAGGGAAAGGTGGTAGGAAACTTATCCAACCCTTCTCACGATCTTGAATGACCCGATGAACCATGAGGATTTCTTGCCTCCCCGACCGAACTTCTACATTCCACATTGTGGGGAGACTCTCAAGAAGATATTGTCTCCCTGATAAAACTCCAAGGGCCAATGATGGTAGTATAATTATGAATTCTGTCTGCTCTAGGCCATCTTCACCCATTCACTGATGACCTACAACTTTTCTGTCATGGAACACACCAACTATGGGTGCACAAGGGACGATTCTCCAACCTCCGTGCAACACAAGGGCGACATGAAAAGTCTTATGTATAAGGCCTCATAAGGTGTCATGTTGATAGAAGAGTGATAACTATTGTTGTTTGAAAAATCTACTAAATTTAGGATATCTTCCCATATCTAGTTGAAATATAGCACACAAACCCCTAGCATATCCTATAGCACCAAGACAGTGCACTCGGTCTGCCCATCGGTCTGGGGATGAAAGGTCATACTCATCCACAACGTGGTCTTCAATGATTCCTGTAGTCCTCTCCATAGTCGTGATGTATACCACACATCATGGTTGGAGATAATCATTGAGGTTACCCCGTGAAGGTGGAAAATCTCCCACAAATATAGCTTCCCCAGACTTTCCACCGAACATTGCTCCCTCATAACAAGGAAGTGCACCGACATGGTGAGTCAGTCCACTATCACCCAGATGGAGTCATATCCCTTTGTTGTGTGTAGAATCTCTATGAAAAAGTACATGGATATTCTATCCAACATAAACTTCGAGATGTCGAGAGGCTGCAACAAACAAGCCAGAACCTAATTCTTAGCATTCACCTACTGATAAGTAAGGCATTAGGAGATGAACTCAGCAAAGACTCATCTCATTTAAAACCTCAAAAACTACATCTGAAGATCTCTTTACATTTTTTTCCCATCGGTTTGTACAACTAAGGGTGAAGTATTAAACTCCCATATCACTTCCTGCTATATAGAAATTAGAATCACTATTCAAAAAATGGAACAATATATTGTGATTCCTCTTTCAGAATACCCATCAAGTGCATCACCTATGGATATATAGTCTTGTATAACCTCACCATCAATATCTCCCATTTTGGATTCTCTCACATGCACGAAGAGAGAAGGAGTTAGCACCATAGAATGTAGAAAACTTGTACCCTCCTTCTCCACGAGGGTCAGATGCAAGGAAGATAACTGTTGTAATTCTTCCTACACTAGGAAAGCTCGGGACATCCTACTGAGGGAATCAACTACAACATTAAATTTCCCTAGGGTATAGAAAATCTAAAAGTCTTAGTCCTACTAGAACTCCAACTAGTGTCACTGCCTCAGATTTAGATCTCTCTGAGTAAAGATATTCATATGAATCCGGTGGTATGATTAAACCACAAAGAACTCACCCAAGAGGTAGTTTCTCCACATCCTTAGGGCTAATACCACCTCTATGAGATATAATTCATGATTTAAATAGTTTTTCTCATGGGGTATCAACATCCACGACATGTACACGATAACTACCTATAGTTTCATCAAAACACAATCAATCCTAGCTCACGAGGCATTTCATTACACTAGGAACTCAACACCCTCCTTTGGTAGTATCAAAATATGATTTATCTTAATCCTCTTCCTCAACTCCTCAAAGACCCTCTGGAACTTCTCATACGAGGTATATTTCTATCCGTTTCATGTCAGAGTTTTCAAAGGGGTTGTGATCCAGGAGATGTATGAAACAAATCTCTAGGAGTACCCAGACTGACCAAGAAAACTCCATGCCTATGATTCATTCTTGGGGGTTCCCATGAAAAAACTACCTATATTTTCATTGGGTATATGGATAAAAAAATTTTGAGATGAAATTCCCTCCATCCTCAGATGATATACATGCTACTCCTCTGACACTGAATAAATGAGTATGTCATTGATTGAGACAACAAGAAACTATAAAAAGTATGTTTCGAATACCTGGTTTATCTAATCCATGAAAGCAGTGTCGGTCTGATCACACCAAAAGGCTTCACTAAGAAATTATAATGCCTGTAGCGACATTAGAATGTGAGCTTCGGAACATCAGTCTCACAAACCTGTTGCTGGTGGTAGCTGAATCTCAGATTGATCTTGGAGAACCACCTCGCACATTGAAAATTGTCTAAGAGGTCATTAATCCTCAGTAAGGGGTACTTTTTCTTTATTGTGGCTTGACTAATATGACAGTACTCCACACAGAGCCGCAAACTCCCATCAGACTTCTTTATAAATAGAATAGGATCTTATCAGGGGGACACACTAGTTCTGACGAAACCCTTCCCACAAAGGTCCTACAACTACAAATGTAGCCATCAAAGCTCAGTGGGTGACATCCAATATACCACAGAAGATATCAAGAAATTCCTCGATTTCAAATCGATGAAAAACTCCATCTGTGGACTTAGTGGTAGTCTCAATGCATATTTGGGGAAGACATCGATGTAATCCTATACAACTTAAAGAACCCAACTACTTGAGTAGTCTTATTCACCAATGAGCACACCTGATAACTGATGGGAAACATGATTTAGACCCTTGTTCATATCCCCCATCTTCTTTGCTATGAGGCCTAGTTCACCAAGAAAGGCGAACCCCATCTCATCAGTGTGCAGGCCTATGACAACATTCAATCTGGGGTTGAACCATGGAATGCCCGTCCATACCCAAGATGATGTTGTAGGGTTCCTTCATGATTTCCAATATATCCCACATGGACATTTCTCCTGTAAACAGAATCTTTTACTTCTAGAAGATAAAAGATAAAGAAGAGGAACTTCTTGTAGAAATATTGAAACAAAGATGTTGAGATAATTCCTCTACTATTAGCTCCAACTACCATACGAGAAGTAATGAGATAAAAGAGTGGATAAAATTTATGTTTACTAACACTGATGCAAGAGTATAGTAAACATAGAGTGTATCTCATCTCATCTCATGTGGTGGAGGATAACGAAAATCCATCACATGAAGCTATCCGCAGCGCCAGCCTCCATCATCCCGATCTTGACCTAGGCCACCTGGTTGTGGTGGGGGGGGACTTGTAATGTCATCCCACAACTATTAGTCCTCCTTCTACTGTACCCCTGCAAGATATGACTTGTTGAGGACCACACTTATCATAGTGCTGCCTCTGCCGTGGTGGTCTACCTCCTGCCAATCCAGGATGTTCATCTCATCTAGTCAGGAAATCTTTCACCATATGACCTCCCTCATCACACATAAAACATCACCCCTCTATGGGTTGACCATATGCTCTTTGTGGTCCTAGAGCTACCTGACCACTTGGATGGGGGTGATACTGGGTAGGCCTCCTGCATCTCGGTCCTACTACCTCATATCTATTACCTGATGTGGTCATCTCCACTCTAAAGTGACCACTACCAATCCCAGATGACTAGTATCACTCTTCTATGAAACTCTCTGTTACGAGCACCTACTCCAACACACTAGTATAGGTATGGATGCATAGGGGATGTCATGTACTTAACCTATTTTACAGTTATTTTAAATTTATTTTCCACTCATGATTTGTTTTGGTGGTTTCCAAAGGTTTTATTGAGAATAGGTGAGTTTTCATGAATTGGGCCAAACTGCGAGCCCAATTCCAGATTTAAAAATAAATTTTGTTTCATTTATAACTTTTTCAATTTTTAATATTTTTGACTAATTACAACTCCTAATTGTTCTCCCCTGATATAGTAACCAAACAATTAAATTTGGGGCCTTTATAAATCCATAAGCATTGGAGATTTTTGTTTTTATTTGAGAATTGGGCCAACCCGAAGGCCCATTTTCCAGTTTTAAATGGTTTCATTAATTTATTAATATCTTATTCATTAAAATGTATTTTTCGGTGATTCCACCTCCCTCTATACCCTAAGAATACCAGGCGCGCCCCCATTTCCTTTACACCCACTTTGGAGATCTATTTCATCACGATTGGGTGCTGACATGCTTGGGGTTTCTAAAATCGGGCAGATTTGAGGAGGTATGTTCATTCCATCATAACTCTCTCAATTCTTACTCTCTTCCCCCCATTCCAATTCCTACATTATCTCATAATCCCTGTTCGAACTTCCCTTGAATGGTTGGATATTTTTAAATTCATATTCTGGTGTAGTTTAGGTCGTTTTCTTCAAGATTATTTTGGGTAATGTTTCTCTTTTCAATTCTTCTCTTCTCCTTAGGGTTTCCACCCTATCTCAAGAGTTTATAGAATGTCCAGAACATAGGGTTCAAACATATGGTATTATTTGGTATCTTTTGGGTCACTTTTTGGTGGTCTAGTTCTGGATTTATATTCCCTGATGTGTGGCGGTGGTGCGGTTGATGGTTCGCACCATGTTTTGAGGGTTTCGGCATAAAAGGTAGGTGATTCCATGTGTAATCATTTCTAGATGAGTTAGTTTGCTTGAATTACCTATTATGAATTTACTAATATGTTGTTTGTTGTGCGGGAACTGTTTATTTATTATTTGGTAAAGCATTTGTTTTTACAGTTTCATTTTAGTTTAAAAAATTGGGTGTTTTACATGTGCAACCCTTTGGGTATTGTTTGTGTGTGTTTTATAACATATGAAATTGGTTTAATAATTCTTGTTTGGGCTGAAAATTCTGATTTGGTAGGGTATTGGTGTGCCATTAGGTTTTAAAAAGGTTTCTTTTAATGGGTATAAGGTGTAAAGCCTTATTGGACTTCTTGAAAGTGATTTTGAAAACGTGTGCTTTTCATGTGGATCTTTTGTTGTATTGTTTGAGGTGTTTTTATAAAACATGAGGGTAGTTTAATAAATGTTTTTGGGGATGAAAATTATGTTTTTAATTTGTATTGGTGTGATTTTGTCCTTGAAATATGGTTTTGAAATGAGTTTTTTTGTGAAAAGATTTGGTACACTCTTTAGAATTGTTTTATGAAAGTTTTTAATGGTTTAATGATTTATGTAAGATGTGAAACCATATTGGAAAACTGTTTTGGATTGTTTATACTTTCAAATGGACCATTTTAAATGTTAACAGTTCTGTTATGTTATGTGTATCCTCTTGGAAATGTTTTATAAAAATGTTTAATGGATTTACTAAAATGTGAAACAGGTGTGAACGTTATATGGGCTGTTTGTGTGAGTGCGATGTGAAAAGTGGATTTTGTTTATAAAAAGGGTTTTATGAAACATGTGAGTGGGCTGTTATGTGATGTTTAGTATATTTGTAGGTATTTTATAAAATTGTTAAATGATGTGTTGGATTGTGAATGTTATGCAAAAAGTGTTGTGGGCTATTTTGGTGTGGGTTTGATTTCAAAATGCATTTGAATGAAAAGTGGAATTTTGTGACTTGTGTTGTATACATGTGGGCTGTTTGGTGAATTTATGATATGTAAATGATATTTTCATGTGAAATGTATATTCATTTACTTGGTGAAATTGTTTGAGCACAAAGGGAAAACCCGGGTATCTAGGTGGGTGGACGTGTACTAGTATGCTAGTGATCCCGTGGGGTTTGGCCTCAGTTTCACTTAGCAAGATTGACACTTAAAACTCTAACTAAACTAAGATGATGATGATTGGGGACCACTAGGTTATGGTTATGTTCCCTACTAGTGGCTCGTGCATGAGAACTAATATTTGTGATGGTTACTCTCACCGAGATACGAGGTACCTGGGACCCACAACTAGCTAGTGCCTAGGGGTTATTTCGCATTGCTTGTGCTCACTTGATATTTTGTGCTTACCGTCGGAATATGGTACATTTTGCTGGAAAATTCAGTATTTTTGGTGTTTATTTTAAAAAGTGTTAATCCTTTAAAATAGCCCACTTGAAAACTGTTCTTATTCAAAGTTGCAGCTTTTAGAAATTGTAACTAGCTTTTCATGTTTTTGAAAACGTGCATGCTTTTCATCTTTAAATGATTATTATATGGAATCTCTTGGTGGTGGTATCCTATTGGGCTTTGGATCACACCCTACTTAAACCCTTGGGTGTAAGTAGATTTGGTTATTTTGTTGTCACAGGTTTGGGTATAACTTTTGTGCCAACAGTTCGGGTTTCCACTGGTCATTCATGATGCGGTGTTGTGGAGATGGCTTGAGGAAGATGCCTCTTGCCATGTTGAGGTTCTTGGGATGTCTTTTATTGGGTTTTTACCTTTTTAATGATCTTCAAACATTGTTTAAAATTGTGCAATTCAGTTCTGAATTTATTAAAAAGATGTTTCGGTTTGAAAAATACAGATTTGGTTTCTTGGATTCATTCGATGTTTCAAGTATAAAAACGCGGGTAAATAGTTCCCAATTTTCAGTTTTTGATACCCGGGCACTTGTGCCAGCCCATGGGGATCGGGAACGCCCTTTGAGACTTGCCATGGGTCGGGTCGGGTGCCGGTTTTTGCGGCGACCAGATTCGGTTCGTGACAAAATGGTATCAGAGGAGGTTCTGGTTAACTCTTTGGGTCATGTTATTTAGGGAACAGTCGGGATAGATTAGAGTTAGAATTGTTGGTACATTGTAGTTTGGTTATGGGTAGTGTTCCTGATCACCACACCTCATTATGGGATTCGATTCACCAGGGGAAGTCGGGATTTATCTATGTTCTTTGTTTTTCATGGTTTAATGATGATTAGGGGAAATGAAAAGAGAGTTGGGTTAATGGTCTCAGTGAGCTCACAGGGCCTGGCAAGCCATGTGGTGCTGGGGATATTCTCTAGAATACTCTCTATGAAAGTGAAGTGATTGGAATATGGTTGCCAACCATATTACCAATTCACCCACTAATACTAGTTTCCTCTCAGATTGTTTTGTACTATAGTTTTGCAATCTTGGAACTTTGGCTTTAAAAGGACTTGGTTTTAAGAAGTATAATGTTTTTCTGAAATTATTTTCAAATAAATAAGGAATGGATTGATTTATGAAATGGTGGAACTGAATTTTTAGAATTGTTTTGAAATGGAAAATGGTGTTTTTACACCTCTTTTGAAAGCAAGAACTATATTGAAGTTGGTTTTGAAAAGTGTTTACAATAGAGTTTTCTAAAAAATCAAAGAGTGTTTTAATGGGATGAGATGTTTTGAAATTGATGTGAATATATTGAAAGTGAGTTATTTTATAAATGGTTTTTCATTTCTGAAAAGTTTTGTAAGATGTGAGTTGGAATTTGATCTCGTGGTTAGCGGTTTTGAGAAAAAGGATGTGTTGGTTGACCATTTTGGTTTTGAAAAGTTGAAAGAATTTTGTTTTAACCTTTGGTATTTTCATGAGGAACCATATGCATGGGGTTATATGGGAAGAGGGATGGTTGATGACATGACTAGATAAGTGTCGGGATGGATATGAGGAGGGTGCCTTGTGTGGCATAGAAACAAGCATGTGTAAGGCCCATGGGGTACCATTGGTGGATGCGCTAACCGCTGAACCATTTGTTTTCAAAGAAATGTTTTAAAATAAAAAAACATGATTTCTTGATGATTTTTTTTGGGATGGTGTATATTATGTGTTTTCGGAAAATGTTGATATTGTGGGATGTTTTGAGTCCAAGAACCCCTCCTGTTTGAACTGTGTTTTGGGTTTGGGTTTGGTCATTAAGTTGTGTTGTAGGGACGGTTAGTGGTCTGTTTTGAAAAATGTTTCGGGACGCCTTTACGATGGTTCCCTACATGTGTTTGGATCTGGTTTGTGGTATATCGTGACCAATGGACTATCTTGGTTGGGTCCTTGGGTTCAATCATTAGATAAGGTACACCCCCATTAAAGGTTAGTGCACAATTGAAGTGCAACCCGAATTTTTTCTCCGTTTGAAGACCCTCCAGTTGATCAATATAAGGAATCTTTTTCTTGAGATTTCTAGATTGAGTCTACACCCATTCCTTTCATTGATTTTTAGATCCTCTTATAACGGGAGAGTGCTCTTGGAAGGTTGAAAGATACCTTAGTTTCTTAAGTTTCTTGATTCGTTGAAGGTGGATATGGTCTAGGGTTGTTAGTGTGGATGATTGTCTCGATGGTGTCTAAGAAGGCCTTTGGGTTCTTCAATGTTTCTTTGAAACATTAGTTCATGTTAAACCACTGGTGTGGGAAATATGGTCATGATAGGATATTGTGGTCACTTTCTATAATTGTTTGTTGTTTGGGGATGTTGTATAAGGTCCCTCTCCATGAATTGTTTATATCAGTTGAAATGTTCATGTTTGGTGATGCCTTATGATGTCATGTACTTGATTGACTGTATAGGTGAAAGTAGTGAAATCCTCTGAGAGTCCCTGTTATGTTGGGAAAATGTCTCCCTTGGAAAAACTTCAAAATCATCTATTTTAGAGGAATGTGAGTGTAGGTGTTCTTTACTTCTATTGTTTCTCACCTGAAGAAACAAGTTGTGATGTGTGTGTATCTTCTTAGCCCTTGTTTCAGTGAAATATCGGGATAAGGTAAAGTGAGTTTGGAATGTGTTATGTCTACAAAACTTATTTGGGACTGCGGTGTAGTTTTTGGTGGAACCGAAAAGAAGAATTCTCATTCAGTGGGTTTCCAAATATTAACTACGAGGCTGAAAATGCTTCAATCATTTGAGCTCCAGCCATAGGTCTCGGAGAGAAGCTGGCTCATAGTCAGGGGAAATCCCAGGGCCATTTAAACCCTTGTACAAAGTCCTATCCTTAGTATGAAAGATGGGAATAGTTCAAACCTCTGGATTCTTCATGGTTGAGCACATAGTTTGTGCACGTTTAGTAGTGGCCGTGTGCTAGGAATCCATGTAGAAAGAATTATATTCATAGTTAGTGCACAGTTTTCCAAACCATGCGGACGAATCCTGCACCCTTCCCAAATCTTTAATTTCTTTTTGGGTCTTTCTGTGTCGGCCCATGCTGGTCGGTTAAGATGGTCAGTTCTTATGGTGGGGAGACCCACTATGATTTTCATGAATGTTCCTTCATAAAAATTTAATGGAAGTATATCCCTTTTACTAGAGATTATGTTTGGGCCTCCCACTATTAGTGTCTTGATTCTACCTTGGGAAAACAATTTAAGTTGTCTCTTATGGCGGGGAGCCCATTTGTGTCTCTTCATACGAGTAACTCATATTATTTTCTCTTTCCATGGACTTGTATGGGAAGTAGGTATTATCATTCGAAGATATATAACTACCTACATATTCATTTGGTAAGCATTGATATTGGAGAGTTTCCAATGGTTTAGTTATAGTAGGGAAGTGTAACCTTGTTCAATGTTGTTGTTTTTTTGGGTAAATTGATTGAGAATTGTTCAGATTGTGTTTGAGGAGTTTTCATTTGGGATAAAGCCTGAATGTACATGATTGTTTCAGGAAAGTGGTGTAAGTTTGGTTTGTGAGAGTATTCCTTCCATTATTGATCACTGGAGGTGTTTTGAACTTTGGGGGTGAAACCTGGCAAGGGTGTACCTATTGGTTTCTCAGTTGGGTTTGGTTGTTTCTTTGACCTTGTTGTGACTTTCCAGGGTGGAAAGTTTTCAAGGTGGGGAGAATTTTCACGTACGTAACCTATTTCAGGGTTATTTTAAATTTATTTTCCACTCATGATTTGTTTTGGTGGTTTCTAAAGGTTTTATTGAGAATAGGCGAGTTTTCATGAATTGGGCCAAACTGTGAGCCCAATTCCAGATTTAAAAATAATTTTTTTTTTCATTTATAACTTTTTCAATTGTTACTATTTTTGACTCATTACAACTCCTAATTGTTATACCCTAATATAGAAACCCCACATTTAAATTTGGGGCCTTTATAAATCCATAAGCATGGGGGATTTTTGTTTTTATTTGAGAATTGGGCCAACCCGAAGGTCCATTTTCCAATTTTAAATTGTTTCATTAATTTGTTAATATCATATTCATTAAAATGAATTTTTCGGTAATTCCATCTCCCTCTCGACCCTAAGAAGCCCAGGTGCGCTCCCATTTCCTTTAACCCTACTTTGGAGATCTATTTAATCGCGATTGGGTGCTGACATTCTTGGGGTTTCTAAAATCTGGCAGATTTGAGGAGGTAAGTTCATTCCATCATAACTCTCTCAATTATTACTCTTTTCCCCCCATTCCAATTCCTACATTATCTCATAATCCATTTTCGAACTTCCCTTGAATGGTTGGATATTTTTAAATTCATATTCTGGTGGAGTTTTGGTCGTTTTCTTCAAGATTATTTTGGGTAATGTTTCTCTTTTCAATTCTTCTCTTCTCCTTAGGGTTTCCAGCCTATCTCAAGAGTTTATAGAATGTCCAGGACATAGGGTTCGGACATATGGTCTTATTTGGTATCTTTTGGGTCAATTTTTTGTGGTATAGGTATGGATTTATATTCCTTGATGTGCGGCGGTGGTGCGGTTGATGGTTCACACCATGTTTTGAGGGTTTCGGCATAAAAGGTAGGTGATTCCATGTGTAATCATTTCTAGATGAGTTAGATTGCTTGAATTACTTATAATGAATTTACTAATATGTTGTGTGTTGTGTGGGAACTGTTTATTTTGTATTTGGTAAAGCATTTGTTTTTACAATTTCATTTTAGTTTAAAAAATTGGGTGTTTTACATGTGCAACCCTTTGCGTATTGTTTGGGTGTGTTTTATAACATATGAAATTGGTTTAATAAATCTTTTTTGTGCTGAAAATTCTGATTTGGTAGGGTATTGGTGTGCCATTATGTTTTAAAGAGGTTTATTTTAATGGGTTTAAGGTGCAAAGCCTTATTGTACTTCTTGAAAGTTATTTTGAAAACGTGTGCTTTTCATGTGGATCTTTTGTGGTATTGTTTGAGGTGTTTTTATAAAACATGGGAGTTGTTTAATAAATGTTTTTGGGGATGAAAATTCTGTTTTGAATTTTTATTGGTGTGATTTTGTCCTTGAAATATGGTTTTGAAATGAGTTTTTTTGTGAAAAGATTTGGTACACTCTTTAGAATTGTTTTATGAAAGTTTTTAATGGTTTAATGAGTTATGTAAGATGTGAAACCATATTGGAAAACTGTTTTGGATTGTTTATAATTTCAAATGGACCATTTTAAATGTTAATAGTTCTGTTATGTTATGTGTATCCTCTTGGAAATGTTTTATAAAAACGTTCAATGGATTTACTAAAATGTGAAAGAGGTGTGAATGTTATATGGGCTGTTTGTGTGAGTGCGATGTGAAAAGTGGATTTTGATTATAAAAAGGGTTTTAGGAAACATGTGAGTGGGATGTTATGTGATGTTTAGTATATTTGTAGGTATTTTATAAAATTGTTAAAGGATGTGTTGGATTGTGAATGTTATGCAAAAAGTGTTGTGGGCTATTTTGGTGTGGGTTTGATTTCAAAATGCATTTGAATGAAAAGTGGACTTTTGTGACTTGTGTTGTATACATGTGGACTGTTTGGTGAATTTATGATATTAAAATGATATTTTCATGTGAAATGGATATTCATTGACTTGTTGAAATTGTTTGAGCACAAAGGGAAAACCCGGGTATCTAGGTGGGTGGACGTGTACTAGTATGCTAGTGATCCCGTGGGGTTTGGCTTCAGTTTCACTTAGCAAGATTGACACTTACAACTCTAACTAAACTAAGATGGTGATGATTTGGGACCACTAGGTTATGGGTATGTTCCCTACTAGTGGATTGTGCACGAGAACAGAGTTTTGTGATGGTTACTCTCACCGAGATACGAGGTACCTGGGACCCACAGCTAGCTAGTGCCTAGGGGTTATTTCCCATTGCTTGTGCTCACTGGATATTTTGTGCTTACCGTCGGCATATGGTACATTTTGCAGGAAAATTCAGTAGCCTTGGTGTTTATTTTAAAAAGTGTTAATCTTTTAAAATAGCTCACTTGAAAACTGTTCTTATTCAAAGTTGCAGCTTTTAGAAATTGTAACTAGATTTTCATGTTTTTAAAAACATGCATGCTTTTCGTCATTAAATTCTTATTATATGGAATCTCTTAGTGGTGGTATCCTATTTGTATTTGGCTCAAACCCTACTTACACCCTTGGGTGTATGTAGACTTGGTTATTTTGTTGTCGCTGGTTTGGGTATAACCATTGTGCCAACAGTTCGGGTTTCCACCGGTCATTCATGATGCAGTGTTGTGGAGATGACTTGAGGAAGTTTCCTCTTGCCATGTTGAGGTTCTTGGGATGTCTTTTCTTGGGTTTGTACCTTTGTAATGATCTTCAAACATTGTTTAAAATTGTGCAATTCAGTTTGGAATTTATTAAAAAGATGTTTCGGTTTGAAAAATCCAGATTTGGTTTCTTGGATTCATTTGATGTTTCAAGTATAAAAACTCAGGTAAATCGTTCCAAATTTTCAGTTTTTGATACTCGGGCACTTGTGACAGCCCGTGGGGATCGGGAACGCCCTTCAGGACTTGCCATGGGTCGGGTCGGGTGCCGGTTTTTGCGGCGACAAGATTTGGTTCGTGACAGGGGCACTAAGCTCCCATGAATATCTATGTAGAGACTCTTCTCGAACTTCCACACTTAGAAGTAACTATCACATATCATATCTTGGGATAAACCTGTAAGATAAGTAAATCTAGATTCATATGAATCTGATATCCTTGATCCCTACTGCAGCTGCAAAATCTCCTGAATCTGGATGGAACATAAGCTCAAGGGGAAGTACTCCTCATGAAACTGCTGCTGAAACTCGTCCCAAAAGCGTGTTGCATCATCATGCATCTGGGTAACTAAACCCCACTAACACCCAACCATCCCATGAAACATGTTGGCCGCAAGGCTACAATATGGTCTCATGGGGTTCAAACCAGCCTGAAATGGTGGATTACTGATGCCATCCCATCCTCTATCACCTAAGGTTCTAAATCCCCATGAAACCTCACCAACCTTTACCACTGAAACTTAAGAAGCATTCTCAACCTGCGTGTAACACCCCAAGCTTCCACGGTACGTTTCCCTTCGAATAATGCAATAGCGTGTGTTGTACACAACCTCGAGCTCTAACACACACCACAACTAATTAAACTAGCCGTTGTGAATAGTAATACCTACTTTTTGAAATTTTATAAATTTTATTTATCAAAATGGAGTTCATTTTTGGATTCGTAATATCGAAATTAGCCTATGTGGAATTTTTGGTATTTTTCTGAGAACTTCTAATTTTTTATGAATAGTGAAAAATACTTAAAAACAACTTTTTTAATCAAAATAATTTAGAGTGATAAATTATACTATTTAGTGGTTTTAAAGTATAATTATAATATATATTTACCATTTTATCCAATGGTGGTCATTAGAATTAATTTAACATTGAAAATGGACATAAACAATTGCCAATCTTTTGATATAAATTGTTTCTTAAAAACACGCTATTTGTTGTGACAGTGGGAATTAATTATAAAATTAATTAATGAAAATTATATGTTTGGAATTTTGTAAAATAGAAATCATTTTTGAATTCGGAATATCAATTATAGCTTAGGGTAAAATTTTGGCATTGTTTTGAAAAACATCAATTTTTGATGAATAGTGAAACCACTAAGTGGTATTTAAATAACTGATTTTTTGTTTAAATGAAATATTACCACTTCTGTGATTTGATTTTCTAAAATTAGACATACATGGTTGTCATTAAGAAGTAAAATGTGGTTGAATGAGATTAAAATATTTTTTGGTGAATAGTAACTTTTAAGTTCTTAATCGCGATTAGAGGTAATTAGTGTAGTTTAAGGTAAAAATAATGTTTTAATAATATGATATGAGCTTGAAACATGTCCTACCCTCATTGGATGTCCCATGGACGACCAAGAAAATCCATGGGTCAACTTGGGGATCCCATGGAGCCACTTTAGTTGGAAAATGACATAAATACCTTTTATTTAATGTTAAAGTAAAAAATGACACAAACATGAAATGTTTTACTAAAACAATTTTTATATGGGGTTATACAAGTCATACTTTTGACTATAAATAGTCATTGGAAATATAAAAAGATTTCCTACATCATAGTATTTTTTTTTGAATTTTTAGACATTAAAAAAATTAAATTTTTTATGACATCATGATGATGCATGGATGACCTCATTATTTAACGATTTAAATAAAATGAGAAGATAATGAAAAATCCAAGGAATTCACTTGTCCAAAGCCTATTGGATGAGGAGCTTTCGAACCCTTATCACCTTAGACACGAATTTTATAAGTGTGGGACCTTTATAATCCGAAAAGCATTGTATAATAATGTAACATTTCAATCTTTCCAAAAGAGCCCCTCCTTTCCTCTTATAAAAGGCCCCCACCTCTACCACCTTATTCACACTTTCAAGCCCTTTGGTTCGGCCAACCTCTGCCCAAATACTCTCCCAACTTTTCTCCCTTCATCCTAGAAGCTTTACTTTAGTCATAAAGCCATCCTAAGGGGTCCTTTTGATCAAATCAAAAGGAAGAACCCGAAGAAGAGGTAACATTTTCATCACCCTCTTTCAAGTTTCTTTCTTCTTCCACTCCCTCTTTGTTTATTATTTCAATTCTAAAATTATAACTCCAGTATATTCTATATACTGTGATGTTATTATAAATATGGAAAAACCATATTCAGTATTCTACCCATCATTTGAATGACATGTCACCATACGTGCGTACGTACGGCTTACCGTCTCCACGTCGTGGTGTAACTGTTATTCAATATATTATTATTTAGATGGGTATAATAATGATATGTAATTCATGTAAATAATAAATATAACATGATAATTATTATTTATATATGATATAATATCCAATTATATATTATTTTAATATCAAAATAATGATATTGTCGCTCGTTCGTACATACGGACTACCGTCTCCACGAACGTGATGAGATTCATTCTCCGTCGTATCCATTCAAGTATAATTATAATTTGATGATTTAAAAATTATCTTTAAGGACATGATATCATTCTGGATATGAATAAGATTCAACCTATCGATGAAAAAAATGACTTATGTAACAAAACATATAAAAGAAAACGAGTAAGTTAACACCTGAAACAACGATAAATCTAAGATATTGTTAACAAACCAATGTTAAAAGATCATATATGATATCATATGAATGTATATGATTCCTGTATAATTTAATAACAATTATTTCACCATTATACAGGAGGTTAACCTACCCCAACCAAGGAAAAGTACAAGGTAAGGGTTTACTTCACAACCTCTTCATTATCCAAGGTTGTTTATACATAATTATCTACTGGGACCTCGTTATCATCCACATCCATGTTTCTTAAAAATGTCTTTCAAAACATTTTTCCTATTAAATGGAAAATGTGTTAAATTCATTTATACCCTTATATATTTTTGAAATGAATCTTACCGTCATTTTCCAAACAATGTACTTTTTGACCTCTTTGACAAATTTAAGGTAAGAATGTTTTTTTAACTTATACGGCGGGTGCGGCTATTTTCCGCCATTATAACTTCGTAGAAGCTTCCCTAACAAGCTTATAAGAATATCTTCAAAGTAAATGTATTATTTTATAATTATGGGACTTTTAAATGATTTCAAAAAGGAGAGATATTACTCTTAAATAGCTTTGATTTCATCCATGTCAACATCCTTTGATGGGTTTTAAGTTTAATTGAAATTGATTTATGATACAAAACTTCCATTGAACATTTTGTGAAATATTTGACTGTGGATGTGTTATTTTTATACCATCCATAGTTTATGGAGAAATTTTTGGCATTTCGTATGCTAGTTTTAATCCGAATATTTATGTTATGTTTAAACCTATTCATATGAGGAATGTATTGGACTTAATATGTGACAGGTGGAGCCCGCTATAGCTCCTCGATGCATCGGTAGGTCTCATGAGACAACTAGATGTGGAAATGGTCGAGGCCCTTTCTCAATTTGATTTATGGTTTTGGCCGAGGGCTTAATCATTTTAGACGTCTTGGCCGAGGCCTTGACAAAGTGTTTCAGAATGTCTGGCATTATACATTCCCTCATTATGAAAGTGGTTATTGATATTTCACGTGATTATTCGTCTAGTAGAATATACATGTGAGTAAGTAATGGCATTATTTTATTTTACTTTTTCCATATTATGTTGAAGTTCAAGTTCAATAAGGCTTTTGTTTTAGTTATAAATTGCCTTAAATGCTTATGTTTTCTTATGAAAGTTTCCGCTATATTGTTATCCTTACGGAGCATTTGAGCTCACCCCTTTCAATGTTTTATTTTTCCCAGGATGTGAAGAAGTGTATTCTGACTGACTTGCAAGAATATTCCGTGAGGATATGAGTGTGGACTAGGGACACCATGTTATTGTAGTTTTCATTTTTATGATGTAATGTAATGTTTATGAATGTATCTAGTGTTTCCAAGGCTACTAAACTAATCGTTATTTCGAGACTTGATCTTTTGTGATCATGCCAATGTTATGAAGTAATGCACCGACTCTGGGTAGCTGGGGTCGGGGCGTTACAGTTGGTACCAGAGGCAGTTTAGTACTAACCTTGGAAGCTAGATTTAGATAAACTCTGATTAGAGCACATATCCCGAAGATAGACTTTGACGATTAGTATAGAAGAACTTCCTAGAATTTTGGTATTGTAGAGATGTTGTGAGTTTTCCGAGCAATACATCCCTGTCTGGATACGAGCAGGTAGAGGCGGCTCTGGCACAGATGTACCTAGGGGTAAAACCCGAAAACACCGCTTTGAGCTAGACTCGAACGAGAACTGGTGCACGACAACGGGCCTTGCTGCACTCTTGGTTACGACACTCCCGGGGGATATGCTTTGGATAATTCCCATTTTCTTTACAAACCACTATGAAGGGTTACGAGTATATACTTCCTCAAAGAAAACATTTTTATAATTATGGATTATATCCATAATTAATTCAATTTATGTTAAGTGTTTTACAAGTATGGAATTATGTATTTTGATTCATGAACTAATCTAGTTTATGCCATTATTTAGAAATGGTGCCTAGTGGAAGGAATGGAAACCGTATCAATGCACGGACTCCGTGTAGGGATTTCCCTCCTGCTCAAGATAATTATGGTGGAGCTAGTGATACAACTGGTGCTGATCAGCTTCTCACCATACTGGGACAACTCACACAGGTTATGAATAACAACCTTACTCGTATGGAGCACCGTGATCCACAATGTGGAGGATCAATGCTAGACCGTTTCATGAGGAAAAAACCACAAACCTTCAATGGGAGTACAAATCCTATAGTAGCTGAGTAATGGATAAATTTCTTAGAGAAAATATTCCATGCCTTGGGGAGTAGTGAAAGGGAGAATGTTTTCATGGCATTTTACCGCCTCACTGGAGATGCCGATCAATGGTGGTCACTAATTCAAAACACAAAGGAAGATGATGAATTAACAAACATGGAATGATAGTAGTTCAAAGAGCTGTTCTTAGAAAAATACTTTCCTCGAGACCATCGAGCGGATATGGAAAGGCAATTTTTGAGTCTGAGGCAGAAGGAGGATGAGAATGTCGCAAAGTATGAGGCTAACTTTACAAGGTTAGAAAGGTATGCTGCAGATTACATATGTAACCCAAGAAGTAAGACTGATCGTTTCTTTGATGGGTTGAAACCATTTCTCCGTCGAGCTTTAGTATCAAAAACCTTCTCTTCATACAAAGGTATTGTCTCGTGCGCTATCAAGACGGAAAAGGAATTCTCTAAGTCTTATGACTTTAAATCAAAGCAAGATAAGAAGAGATCCGCTGAAAACTCTGGGAAAGGAAATAAGGAAATAGGGAAGAAGGGTAGAAATGAATTTCCACCCTGTGATAATTGCGGAAGGAAGCACCCTGGTGCCTGTCTAAAAGGAAAAGGAGTATGTTACAAGTGTGGTGAAAAAGGCCACCAAGCTCATGAATGCAAGGGAAAGAAAGCGGCTGTCAACGTTTAATGCTATAATTGTAGAGAGAAGGGACATTATGCAAATGAATGTCCTAAGCGTCAGGGGAACTTACCTCAGAAGAGGCCAAGGGATCAGGGCCAGGCTTATGCTATCATTACTGCTGAGGTGGAAGCTCCGAAAGACGTGGTGGCAGGTAATTTAATGGTTTCCTCAAGTTTAGCAAATGCATTATTTGATTCTGGATCATCGCATTGTTTCATATCTTCCCAGTTTTCTAAGAAAATTAGATATTTCCAATTTGATTTAACAAGGGAGTGGTCGGTCAAAACCCCTAAGGGAATTATTGTTGCAACAAAGTATTGTCGATTAGTTCCCATTAGAGCACCTAAATGTTCTTTACCTGCTGATCTCATCGTCATACCCATGATTGAATTTGATATAATCCTCAGTATGGATTGGCTTTCGGACCATGATGCAAAAATTTATTGTAAGAGGAAAGAGGTTACGATTCTTGATGATGATGATAAGGAACACCTTATCTTTAGAGCCGAATCGTCGCCACATAATTCTTATCTAGATCCACCCCCAGTAGCTCAACTAAATTCAATTATTGGGGAGGAAGAGAAGGAAATTACTGAGGGTGAGGAAAGGAATATTCAAATAGAGGATGTACCTATTGTGATAGAATATGTTGATGTGTTTCCGGAAGATTTACCTGGACATTCTCCAGAACGAGAAGTTGAGTTTTCCATTGATTTAATTCCTGGATCAAGGCCCATATCGAAGACCCCTTATAGAATGGCCACTGTGGAATTAGTTGAACTAAAGAAACAACTAGAGGAATTGAGTAATAAGGGATTTATTCACCCTAGTGTTTCTCCTTGGGGAGCCCCTGTTCTTTTTGTTAAGAAGAAAGATGGATCTATGAGGTTGTGCATTGATTATAGGGAGATCAATGCTATAACAATAAAGAACAAGTATCCCCTACCTCGCATTGATGATTTGTTTTACCAACTGCATGGAGCTCAATACTTTTCAATGATTGACCTTCGGTCTGGATACCATCAGTTGGGTGTGAAGAAGGAAGACGTTCCAAAGACAACATTTCGAACAAGGTACGGGCATTACGAGTTTATAGTAATGCCTTTTGGATTGACTAATGCACCTTCTGTTTTCATGGATCTAATGAATAGAGTTTTCAAGGAATATCTTGATGACATTGTAGTGGTATTTATTGATGATATCTTGGTATACTCCAAAAGCCACGAAGATCATGAAAATCACTTACGCATTATCCTGAAGACTCTTAGAAGACATGAATTATATGGGAAATTTAGCAAGTGTGAATTCTGGCTTCATGAGATTTCTATTCTTGGCCATATTGTCTCTAAGGATGGAATTTCCGTTGATCCTTCTAAAACCAAGGCAATCCAAGAATGGCCAGCACCGACAAGTATAACTGAGGTACGCAGTTTTATTGGTTTAGCAGGTTATTATCGACGTTTCGTCCAGAATTTTGCCAGATTGGCTAACCCATTGACAAAGCTCACACGTAAAGGGATTAAATTTGTCTGGAAAAAAGAGTGTGAAGAATGTTTTGAAGAACTAAAGAGAAGATTAGTCAATGCCCCTGTATTGACTCTACCATGGGGGAATGATGGGTTTGTTATTTATAGTGATGCATCGAAGAAAGGACTTGGTTGTGTCCTTATGCAGAATGATAAGGTCATTGCCTATGCATCACGACAGCTAAAAATTCATGAGCAAAACTATCCTACTCGTGATCTTGAGTTAGCAGCTGTGATCTTTGCTTTAAAGATATGGAGACATTACCTCTATGGTGAAAAATGTTAGATTTATACTGATCACAAGAGTTTGAAGTATATTTTCACACAAAAAGAACTCAACATGAGGCAAAGGCGGTGGCTTGAACTACTCAAGGATTACGATTGCACGATACATTACCACCCGGGGAAGGCAAACAAGGTGGCAGATTCTTTGAGTAGAAAAGACCATGGAGTTTTGAATGTGATGAGAATTGAAAGGGATCCAATTTTCTTGGATCTAGTGAAGATGGACATGGGAATAACTAGGGAAGGTGAAACATCAATGATTTTTCAAATGGTTGCCAAACCATCATTACTAGAAAGGATTAAGAGTT
Organism: Viscum album; assembly: GCA_963277665.1. Lineage (NCBI taxonomy): Eukaryota > Viridiplantae > Streptophyta > Magnoliopsida > Santalales > Viscaceae > Viscum > Viscum album. The sequence continues at coordinate 1,565,241,441 of OY728150.1, forward strand.
CTCAGACCAATGATGAAGAATTTCAGAAGAAGATTAAAGATTTCAATGATGGAAGATTGAGGGACTTTGTGTATAAGGATGGAATTTTGAAATTCAGGAAGAGACTTTGTGTTCCCGATATACCTGATCTAAAAAGGGAATTGCTGGATGATGCTCATAGTTCCAATTTCTCTATACACCCTGGGAGCACCAAAATGTATAGAGATTTGAGGGAACATTTTTGGTGGGACAATATGAAGAGGGAGATTGTTGATTTTGTGTCGAGGTGTATGGTTTGTCAACAAGTGAAAGCTGGAAGGCAACATCCTGGTGGAGTATTGCAACCTCTTCCCATACCTGAGTGGAAATGGGATAATATTACGATGGACTTTGTCATGGGACTACCAAAGAATCCTAGAAGGAATGATGAAATATGGGTCATTGTTGATCGTCTTACTAAGTCATCACATTTTATGGCTATACGGGAGGATCTACCACTTGAACGTCTAGCAAGATTATATATTAATGAAGTTGTAAGACATCATGGAGTACCCCTATCGATTGTCTCTGATCGTGATCCTCATTTTACTTCAAGATTCTGGAAAAGTCTTCAAAATGCCTTGGATACTGAACTTTGTTTGAGCACTACCTATCACCCTCAAACAGATGGACAATCAGAACGGACTATTCAAACCTTAGAAGACATGTTGAGATCATGCTCTCTTGACTTTCAGGGTATGTGGGATCAATACTTACCACTGGTAGAATTTTCCTATAACAATAGCTTCCATTCAAGAATTCAGATGGCACCTTATGAAGCGTTATACAGAAAGAGATTTCGTACACCAACCTGTTGGGATGACGTTGGTGAAAGAAAACTTGTGGGACCAGAACTGGTGGAAGAAACAATGAAAAAGGTGAAGGTAATCTAAAACCACATCAAATCAGCTCAAAGTAGGCAGAAGAGCTATGCCGATAACAGAAGAAAGGTTTTGGAATTTCAGGTGGGAGATCATGTTTTCCTAAAGGTATCTCCATGGAAGGGAGTTTTACGTTTTGGTAAGAAGGGTAAGTTGAGTCCCAGGTACATCGGACCTTTCGAAATTCTAGATCGTATTGGGGTTGTAGCTTATCGTTTGGCGATGCCGCCAAATCTCTCCAAAGTTCACAATGTTTTCCACATATCGCTATTGAGAAAATACATGCCCGACCCAACACATGTACTTACCTATGAGGAATTAGAACTGGAACCCGATCTATCTTATTGCGAAGAGCCCATCAGAATTCTTGATGTGAGGGAGCAGGTGCTGAGAAACCGGACGACTCGTCTGGTAAAGGTTTTGTAGAGAAATCATAAAATGGAAGAGGCAACGTGGGAACCTGAGGAACTTATGATGAAGAACCACCCGAGTCTTTTTATGCAGTAATACCCTAGAAATTGCGAGGACGCAATTATTTGAAGGATGGGAGAATGTAACACCCCAAGCTTCCACAGTACGTTTCCCTTCGAATAATGCAATAGCGTGTGTTGTACGCAACCTCGAGCTCTAACACACACCACAACTAATTAAACTAGCCGTTGTGAATAGTAATACCTACTTTTTGAAATTTTATAAATTTTATTTATCAAAATGGACTTCATTTTTGGATTCGGAATATCGAAATTAGCCTATGTGGAATTTTTGGTATTTTTCTGAGAACTTATAATTTTTTATGAATAGTGAAAAATACTTAAAAAAACTTTTTTAATAAAAAAAATTTATAGTGATAAATTATACCATTTAGTGGTTTTAAAGTATAATTAGAATATATTTTTACCATTTTATCCAATGGTGGTCATTAGAATTAATTTAACATTGAAAATGGACATAAACAATTGCCAATCTTTTGATATAAATTATTTCTTAAAAACATGCTATTTGTTGTGACAGCGGGAATTAATTATAAAATTAATTAATGAAACTTATATGTTTGTAATTTTGTAAAATAGACATCATTTTTGAATTCGGAATATCAATTATAGCTTAGGGTGAAATTTTGGCATTGTTCTGGAAAACTTCAATTTTTGATGAATAGTGAAACCACTAAGTGGTAGTTAAATAACTAATTTTTCGTTTAAATGAAATATTACCACTTCTGTGATTTGATTTTCAAAAATCCGACATACATGGTTGTCATTAATAAGTAAAATGTGGTTGAATGAGATTAAAATAATTTTTGGTGAATAGTAACTTTTAAGTTCTTAATCGCGATTAGAGGTAATTAGTGTAGTTTAAGATAAAAATAATGTTTTAATAATATGAGATGAGCTTGACACATGTCCTACCCTCATTTGATGTGCCATGGCCGACCAAGAAAATCCATGGGTCAACTTGGGGAACCCATGGAGCCACTTTAGTTGGAAAATGACATAAATACCTTTTATTTAATGTTAAAGTAAAAAATGACACAAACATGAAATGTTTTACTAAAACAATTTTTATAAGGGGTTATACAAGTCATATTTTTTACTAAAAATAGTCATTGGAAAGATAAAAATATTTCCTACATCATAGTAGTTTTTTTAGAATTTTTAGACATTAAATAAGTTAAATTATTAATGACATCATGATGATGCAGTGATGACCTCATTATTTAACGATTTAAATAAAATGAGAAGATAATGCAAAATACAAGGCTTCCACTTGTCCAAATCCTATTGGATGAGGATATTTAGAACCCTTATCACCTTAGCCACGAATTTTATAAGTGTGGGACCTTTATAATCCGAAAATCATTGTATAATAGTGTAACATTTCAATCTTTCCAAAAGAGCCCCTCCTCTCCTCTTATAAAAGGCCCCCACCTCTACCACCTTATTCACACTTTCAAGCCTTTTGGTTCGGCCAACCTCTGCCCAAATACTCTCCCAACTTCTCTCCCTTCATCCTAGAAGCTTTACTTTAGTCATAAAGCCATCCTAAGGAGTCCTTTTGATCAAATCAAAAGGAAGAACCCGAAGAAGAGGTAACATTTTCATCACCCTCTTTCAAGTTTCTTTCTTCTTCCACTCCCTCTTTGTTTTTTATTTCAATTCTAAAATTATAACTCCAGTATCCTCTATATACTGTGATGTTATTATAAATATGGAACAACCATATTCAGTATTCTACCCATCATTTGAATGACATGTCACCATACGTGCGTACGTACGGCTTACCGTCTCCACGTCGTGGTGTAATTGTTATTCAATATATTATTATTTAGATGGGTATAATAATGATATGTAATTCATGTAAATAATAAATATAACATGTTAATGATTCTGTATATATGATATACTATCCAATTATATATTATTTTAATATCAAAATAATGATATTGTCGCTCGTGCGTACGTACGGACTACCGTCTCCACCAACGCGATGAGATTCATTCTCTGTCGTATCCATTCAAGTATAATTATCATTTGATGATTTAAAAATAATGTCTAAGGACATGATATCATTCTGGATATGAATAAGATACAACCTATCCATGAAAAACATGACTTACATAACAAAACATATAAAAGAAAACGAGTAAGTTAACACCCGAAACAACGATAAATCTAAGATATTGTTAACAAAGCAATGTTAAAAGATCATATATGATATCATATGAATGTATATGATTCTTGTATAATTTAATAACAATTATTTCACCATTATACAGGAGGTTATCCTACCCCAACCAAGGAAAAGTACAAGGTAAGGGTTTACTTCACAACCTCTTCGTTATCCAAGGTTGTTTATACATAATTATCTACTGGGACCTCGTTATCATCCACATCCATGTTTCTTAAAAATGTCTTTCAAAACATTTTTTTTATTAAATTGAAAATGTGTTAATGTCATTTATACCCTTATATATTTTTTAAAGGAATCTTACCGTCATTTTCCAAACAATGTACTTTTTGACCTCTTTGACAAATTTAAGGTAAGAATGTTTTTTTAACTTATACGACGGGTGCGGCTATTTTCCGCCATTATAACTTCGTCTAAGCTTCCCTAACAATCTTATAAGAATATCTTCAATGTAAATGTATTATTTTATAATTATGGGACTTTTAAATGATTTCAAAAAGGAGAGATATTACTCTCAAATAGCTTTGATTTCATCCATGTCAACATCCATTGATGGGTTTTAAGTTTAATTGAAATTGATTTATGATACAAAACTTCCATTGAACATTTTGTGAAATATTTGACTATGGATGTGTTATTTTTATACCATCCATAGTTTATGGAGAAATTGTTGACATTTCGTATGCTAGTTTTAATACGAATATTTATGTTATGTTTAAACCTATTCATATGAGGAATGTATTGGACTTAATATGTGACGGGTGGAGCCCGCTATAGCTCCTCGATGCATCGGTAGGTCTCATGAGACAACTAGACGTGGAATTGGCCGAGGCCCTTCCCCAATTTGATTTATGGTTTTGTCTGAGGCCTTAATAATTTTAGACATCTTGGCCGAGGCCTTGACAAAGTGTTTCAGAATTTATAGCATATACATTCCCTCATTATGAAAGTGGTTATGGATATTTCACGTGATTATTCATCTAGTAGAATATCCATGTGAGTAAGTAATGGCATTATTTTATTTTACTTTTTCCATATTATGCTGAAGTTCAAGTTCAATAAGGCTTTTGTTTTAGTTATACATTGCCTTAAATGCTTATGTTTTCTTATGAAAGTTTCTGCTATATTGTTATCCTTACGGAGCATTTGAGCTCACCCCTTTCAATGTTTTATTTTTCCCAGGATGTGAAGAAGTGTATTATGACTGACTTGCAAGAATAGTCAGTGAGGATATGAGTGTGGACTAGGGAGACCATGTTATTGTAGTTTTCATTTTTATGATGTAATGTAATGTTTATGAATGTATCTAGTGTTTCCAAGGCTACTAAACTAATCGGTCTTTCGAGACTTGATCTTTTGTGATCATGCCAATGATATGAAGTAATGCACCGACTCTGGGTAGCTGGGGTCGGGGCGTTACACTGCGCTCATCCTTGGTGTGTGTTTTTGGGGACAACTATTACCCTGTAGGTATATGTACTACTATTAGTCCACATGGAGGAAAGACATAATGTGATGGCCCCTAAACAGAGGCCTGATCACTCGCTAGGTTTTCATCATGATTCGGAGTGGGTAACCTAGCTGGCTATCTTCACAGTGGCATCCTGAAAATTATCCAGGAGTACCACTATCAGCTGAATATATATATATATATATATATATTGAACAACAACAAAGGGGATATTAATCGACAAGGATAGTCAAAGTATTGATCCTATATGATGTATGTAACATTAATCCCTACAACAAGTTTCTTAGCATGTAGAGTCGACAAGCTGGTAAACAGGGTCCTGGTGTATGGCTGAATCAGCCACCACACCATCACTAGACTCCCTGGCCTAAGAAAATCTCTCGAGACATGTCGAACAATTTACCTATACCCATTGAATCCTCTTAAGTGTAAGCATCCTAACAATGCCTAAAGTCATGAAATTAAAATGATGCCAATTTGTCACGACCCGACCCATACCAAGGACCGAGCAACAACTACCTGAAGCCATCCTTCATAGGCCTTGGGGTAAAAACTAGCACCGAAGGCACAAAAAAATGGAAGGCCTTTTTCTACATACCTATACTCACACACACACAAATAACGTGGTTCAATGTGTAGAGGGATAAAAGTAAAACATGCAACCTTATGTAAAAGTAAAACCAAATATGAATGGAAAACTATAATGGTACGAGTAGAATAATTTCAAAAGAAATTAAATATGGGAAAAATACATTCCCAACCAGGAAATGTCCCAAAATGACAGAAAATTGAATGTAAATCTACTGAGGAAGCCCTACCCTAGGAATTAAACTGTGAAAACCAGACGTGGTCCATGAACCTACAATGCTGAGATGCCTAATGTACTGATCAAATATTTTCATTATCTACATAAATAAAGATACATGGGGGAAAATCCAATGTGGGGGTGAGTATAAGAATTCTATGTATGACGCCCAAAAAATGAGGGGGATTAGTAATAGATACAAGAGAGAAGTAAATACAGAAGGCAAAACAATAGTACAACAAAAAGAAAAATAGTATAGTAAATGAGTGCTACTCAACCCAATAATGAATTGAAGTAAGCTCATCTTGACATGAGGAGATAGAGATAGTAAGAAGGTGAACTTATCATTGAGTATTCACTACCTCTAGAGGGAGAGTAGAATCATCCAACCATGAGAATCTAGACACATAAAGCACATGTCATACCCCAAACGTCTTTGCCTCTCCTAGAAGGAGAGTAAATAGAACCCCATGGAGTGGGTTCTACAATAGGGTTAAATATATATACTAGAACCAAATAAATACAGACACGAGAGTAAGAGGACCTCTATCTCAAAGCTCATCCTAGGAAAAGATCCTCCAAAAACTACAAGATTAATAACCATCAATTTCCAATATCCCAAACATCTTTCTTGAAGTGCAAGTCAAAGGGACACAAACACCACACCTTAATACTATCTACTTTGGATGGGTCTATCTTGTCCGTATGGTTTTAGATTGCATCAACAAGATGCATCCTAGTGTTGATAGTTCCCCTCTTACTCATGAGTCCATGGATACAAAAAAAAAACACCTCATCACTAATCCGTAGTAAGGATTCATCTATGGTTGAGGACCCATGCCCAGCCTGCCTGGAGGGTGCCACTCTAGAGTCGTCAAGGACCCATGTACAACCCGGCTGGAGGGTACCACTCAAAAAGTTCGAGGACCCATACCCAACCCAGATAGAGGGTGAAACTCTAGAATTGTTGGGGACCCATACCTAGCATGGATGGAGGGTTCCACTCCACTTGGTTAAGAACCCATGCCCAACCTGTGTAAAGGGTGCCACTCAGAAGTCATCGATATTATCATCTGATCACTTCTATCATGAAACACCACCTAAGGGAGTTTCGAGTTTGGAACACCTCATTTTTTAACTAAGATGTCAAAATGAAGGTTTCTATTATGTTATATGTGAAATAACATGCAAGATATACTATTTATTTTTCCAAAATAGAAAACCTATGAAAATGGTGATTTCCACAAGAAGACACACAAACGGGTCAATGTGGGGCCCGTATTCCAAACCCAAACTTAAAATTCTCAAAATTATATCAAATGTTCTTCCTTCAGGATAGGATCGCATTTCCATATATGGTGTTTCAAATATACACCTGGTTCAAAAGATATGTGTGTTTGAAGAACAAAAAATAAGGTCTTATGGTCGGGGGATCGACTCGCGGTCAGTTTGGCCCATGGTCACCGGCCCTACAGTCAACCGGACAATCGAACCCATGCCACAACATCTTCCATAGTTCTCGAATTTCATCTAAACTAAGTTCAACCTAGGTCTAACCCGGTTAGCTGAGTCTTACCCACCAGGTGGGACCTGGCCCGTTTACCCAACCCAAGCTGCTAGTCCAACCAGCTTGCTGATGGGGTTTTACCCACCGTCGACAGCGGGTTCGGTCCATGAACCAGTCACCATCTGCATAAACACTACTGAATGGTTGTAGTTTTTGTAGTTCTAGTCTCTAAATGGGGATGCACGGTGTGACCCCGCCCAGCCGAAAGTCGGGCCACATGGCTTTTCCATGTTGCGACACTATTTGTGAAGCGGCCCGCCGTCAGAAGCTCTTGGCGGTGCCCCAGTTGTTTATTATACAGACTGATGGGATTAATACAGTCTCCCAATTTCAATTACTTCATTATATTGGGGACCCCTGTGAGGTTTCCTTCACTGAAACTTCCTCGGATCATCAATCCATTGATGATCTTACGTGCCCAAAATTTGTCGGTAGAAAACCCGAAGAATGGACAAAGAAAAAAAAATTAAACATAGAAGGATGGTCGTGTTCATGAGGATGTTGATGATTTTAAAAATATATGATAAGGAACAATGAAATAAAACAGATATTTAAAGAAAAAATTGAATCTAAATTAAAAAACAAGGTAAATCCTACCACGATCCGTTTGTTCGTTGTAGGCAATGTGTTAACGACGTCCTTCTTCGATGCGCTGATGATTTGGTGGAGTTTTCTCCTTATTTCAAAGAAAAATGATGATGAATGGGTAAAAAGATATATATAAGGTTTTAAGATAGAGAGAGATAGATATTAGGGTTTAACCCTAATTGGAATCACTTAACCATATTTATATCCATCTCACTCATCACAGAAAAACCGAAATCATCACGCTCTATCATTTTATGTCATGCCTAGGAAAAAACCCCTTTACGAACTCAATGATGGACTCATATTTCCAATCTAAGACTTCATTTTAAATTAATTTATCCTGGAATCTGGAGTATAATAATTACGTTTAATTATGATTCTGCCACTAGATAGGATTTTCCACACGAGTACCGCACTGAAAATGTTATGCCTCACCTAGGTCAAAATCCCCATTCTAGACTCAACCATGGCCTCTGATTTATGATTCGAGCTACTATTTAAGAGGTATCTCAATTTTTTACATGAATTGTATAAAATATACTTAATATATTTATAAAATTAATTCTGCGTAGATGAGGCCACATAATTGCACGTTGTTTGAGAGCCAAATTTGTATATATATATATATATATATATATCTAAATATTTCAATGTGTTATAAGGCTAAAAATGGGTCTCTAAAATATTGTGTTACAATGAATTTATATTTTTGTATTTTTTTCCATTTATAAAGAAGAATAATCATCTACTATACTAGATGTATACTAAATATAATGAATTTGAAGTGTCTTAAACTGTATGGCCATGTTAGAGGTGCAATTTTTGTGGTGTCCCCTTAAGAATACTTTGAAAAAGCAAAGGAACAGGGTGATACAAATGATAAAATGTACAAGATAAATTCATATACAGAAGATCTAATATAAAATATTAGTTGGAAGGCTTTTGTGATAAAAAAGTTTATTTAAATAGGTTGATGAGAAGAAAAAACACCATCGAAACCACATCATGAAGACTCACCCCCCCAGTCTTGTGGCTAGCCATTCCCCTTAAAAGAATTTCTTAACCAAGGTACTTTATTTTATCATATCAGTTCTATTAAATATAAAAAACAATGTACTAATAAATTTATTTAAAAGAAATTATACTGGGTGAAAATGATTGTGATTTATATTATTCATCACCACTTAAATCCCTGTTTAAAGTGATGTAAATGTAAAATAACCATGATGATGTTATAGAAAATTAAAAACCTAAAAATACAAATTGATATTAGTGATTCATGTAGCTCATGTGTTGAGTGTCGGGTTACTTATTCCACTTGATGAACATAATGTTCAAAGGACAAAATTTTCTATTAGAACTTTCATAGAATGAATATTTAATTATATAAAGATACATGATGATTTTGATTTATTTATTTAAAAAGTTATTGTATAATAAAAACCTTTTAAAATTAATGAAAAACGTAAAAACTGAGGTATGTAATTATAGAATGAGAAACATAAGAGAAAATATAAGGTCGAGTCAAGGCAATCTAAATGATCAACTGATTGACAAAAAACATTTCAAGAGAACCTTTACCACACCAATTGCACTTCCAAATTTAATAATGTTATAATTATATATAGAAAAAATACTTTTAGAAAAAAATATGGACTAAATTGTATATAAAAAATAAATTTATAGTTAGGCCTTTAAAAAAATGATTCACCTAGAGTGTTTAAATAAAATTCTAAATCTTTAATGGTTATGAGCCTTAGTTTTGAATATAAACATGAGGTAAATATTCATAATTGTTTCCAATAATTGATATATTATAGTTATTAGTGTTTAATATTTTTTTTCTATATTCATATATATTAAACAATATAATGGGATGGCCCTCTCAATAAAAAGAGGATTTTTTTATATTCATCACTTATTTATAAAAACCATCAATAGATGGAGATGAAATTTTATTAATATAATTCCAAGTAGAATAAAAAATTAAAAATAAAATAATCGATGATAGGATCATATTAATACCTAAAATATAGGGATAAAACTCCATAATATAATCATATGAAAAGATATATATTTATTTTAACAAATTATTCCCTTTTTTTAGGAATCATGGAATTCTTGTGACAATCAATTAGGATACTTCAAAGATATATTTTTTGAATCAAAGGTATGGATATCCAAAAAATATACCTCACATGATGCCCCTTATTAATTTTTAATACACTATATTAAACATTTTACAAATGAACTTCAAATTATATGTTTTATAATATGTTTTAATGATATTTTTATATGATCGGGTAGTGTTTATTTATTTTAATAACCATGATATGAGAATGTAAAATGTGAATAATAATCCCATTGATTTCTAAAATTGGATAAATATTTGGTTATATATAAAAAAATATCATTTTAATATATTTTATCAAAATAAATTACTTATTTGGTCAATTTTTTTTAGTATCTGTAATAAAGTAATCACATCAATTGTGGTTATCACAAGTTTATATTTTTGAATGATGTCATATTCCATCCATAAAAAGGCATCTCCAAATATTTATTTTCAAATTTAATTAAAATTTAATTTAACATATTTATTAACTTTTAGTTTATCTATATTTTTATTGAACTACCAAAAATATTTACAAAAAAGGGAAATATATTTGATTTAGAATGAGTGGGAAACTTCCATAGTGTCAAAATGTTTACAAAAAACCTGAATATGTGGTTTCCTATCACATTTTTTATTTTTTTCATAAATATATTTATGTGGTGGTTCATATACTTCATGTTTAGTCAGTTTTGTTTTCATTTGGAGTTATAGAGAGAGTCTTTAGAATCAAAATGTTTTCATACTAGTGGGGACAATCCAAAATATACAGATCATAATTTTAGTAAATTATTATATAATAATCTTATTTTTGTTATATTGGAAGCCACCATTATTTCAAAGTTTAATTATTTTCAATATTTAGGCTAATTTTAGAAATGTGAGAGAAATTTTTAATTTAAATGTCCCTCATAGGATTCAAACTGGATAAATAAAATAGAGAAAAACATATGGGGTGCTCTTTGGTCATAAAATTCATTTGAAATTGAATTTTAAATTTCATAGGACTATTATTATAATAAATATTATTTTTGGTAGTGATTATTGGCCTTTTATGGGACACCATAAAAAAAATTAAGGATAGAAAAAATGAAAATACTAAGATTGACATGTAGGCATACTAAGATAAGACTGAAAATAAACGTGTTCAAGAGAAATATATAGGTTACCTAATATATGATAAGATAACTAAGACTATATTAATACGGTTCATATTTTCTATAAGAAGACCTATGGATTCACTTTTTAATAGAGTAAGTTTAATAGAAAATTAAATTATTAAAAGGAGTAGAGGTATACCTAAAAGGAAATTTTAGTTCAAAATTCATATCACATACTCAAAAGAAATGTATAACACTTTGATTATCTTGATAATTAAGGATAATGATCTGTGATTCATTTGTGATGTATAAAAACAAACTACACATGAATCCAACACACAGTGTGGACCACATGAATGAAAGTGTATGTTATCAGTTGAAAAAAACATTTTATTTCACAACATGTTTTACATATTTAAAATCAAGAAAAAACTCTTTGATTATTTTTATAATATATGAAAAATATTTATAATTCATTTTTGATGAATAAGAATTAATCTCAATGCAATCTAACTCATGAAGTCTCTAATAAGTTTTATGGTATATATTTACAGTTTAAAAGTGACATTTCACTTCAAAACATGCATCAAATATTCAAAACTAATAAAATTCACATGGATTTTCTTGATAATTTAAGAGAAATATCTATTACTCATTTTTGGTTTTCAAATTAACCAAATTTCAATCCAAAAAACATTGTATCTTGTATGATTATAGGTTCTTGATTTTATTTAAAAGTGACATTTTATTTCAAAACATATATAACATGCCCCAAACCATGAATTTTTTTATTTACTTGATATTTTAAAAGAAATATCTTTAATTTATTTATTATATGTAGTAATTAACCTTATGTATATTTGATATATAGTGTGGCTGTTATGACTGAATGTGTGTGTTTTAATTTAAAAGTGAAAATTTAGTTCAAAATGTGCATCATAGATTCAAAACATAAAAAAATGATCTCATTGTTATGATACATTTATAAAATGGTTATTTATTAATTTGTGTCATATTTTAATTAACCATACACTAATTTGTTATGTACTATGACCGATATAACTTAAAGTGTGTGTTTTCAATTCAAAACTAGTATTTAGTATAAAACACATTTCACATAGTTAAAATAGAGAAAATGTTTTTAGAGTATCAGGATAATTTAGAACAATTACTGATTATCCATTTGTGATATGTTATAATTAATTGAATGTAAATCTGATATGTGGTGTGACCGGTATGAGAGAAAGTATTTCATATACCTAAAATAGAGAAAACACATTAGGAGTTTCATGTTACTCTGTAATATGTTTTATTTATTTATTATACTATAAATTATATTTATGTATTTTGTTTTACTATTATTTTTATTCTTTATTTAATTATTAATAAATTAATTATTATTATTATTATATATATTATTTATTTCATTATAGTGTTACTTATATAAGCATTGTTTGTTTATTATAGATGTATGATCCTTCTCATTGAGTTGGGTGTGGTGTGTTTGAAAACATGTTGGGTGATACACATCTATTAGAAGGGGGTCCAATGGGTAGAGGAATGTAGGGTCACCCTATCTCCTATGAGTTGGACTATTTTTGAGTTGGTTGGAAATTTTAAATTTTTGTAATTGATTATGCATATCAATGTAATATTAATGTATTGAAATGTTTGGGTTTTAATTTCATTAATTGTAATTTATTATTATATATATTTATCTATAATTTATTTTAAATTTCTCTATGCATTATCTAAATGGAAATTGTAGTGTGGTGTTCTAATAATATCACATAGTAGGAGTTGAGAACTTTTATCAGTGCTAACTTTATCATTCATAAAAACCTATTTTATCAAAACTTTTTTAGTGATACTAAAACTTCCCAAATTTTATCTTCAGTGGAAATATTAATAATTTTTAATGTTGTTAAATCCAGAATTTGAAGAAATTAATGCCTTAATCTATAATTGTGTATATATATTAAATGAAATAAAATTTTCAAATCTGTTCATCTCTTCTGATTTTAGTGGGTTATGGATTTTTTCATTTTCATCCCTAAAAGGATTCTAGGGTACTATAAGAATTTTGGGGGAGATTTAATTTTTTTTATTATTTATTAAAATGGAAATAAAATTTAAAAATTATTATTATAAAAATTAAACAAAATAATATTCATAAATAATTCTTATATGTCAACCAACAACTTTCTACGAGGATATTTTGCAGAAATATCCCAAATATTAAGGGTTTTTTTTCTTTTTTGAAGAGTGGATCACTCATGAGGTCTTCAAAATAAAAGTAACAACTTGATATAATTTTTTCCCATGGTTTCAGTCTCAAGATGATACAATGTAAAAAAGTACTAGATTACCCCTTGTCTAATGTAGTGTATAATCATTTCTACCATTTCCTTGATAATAAAAATTATGTTTAAATTGGAAGGTCACTAGTGTAGTTTGGGATGGATATGAGAACTGTCTGGGTGTTCTGTCATGGAATAGATACATTGAGAAAGTGTTACATAGGTGTTGTGCTTCATATGATAAACTATTTCCCCTTCATTTAATAGAAAAGCGTGTTTATGTATGAATAAGGTTTTATAGATATTATTTGAAACTCTACAGGTCTGTATTGTATTTATTTATAGGACTTGTAGAATAAGGTTTAATATATGTTTATTGAAAATATGTGAAGATGGCGAAATTGATGTTGATGTGGTGCTTGTACATGTGTGTAACACCCCCAGTTTCTAGTAACCCATTATTTATGATTTTAAATATATAATTTCTATGGGTGACGTTTTGAGGAGTTGGGAGAACTTTATTTATGTTTTTGGTGATTGAGGGAAGGTGCACATGCTACACATGGTTTTTCCAAATCATACGGTAGCCTAGAAGAAACTATGTGCTTTGAATATTGCTTGGGTATTTTGAGGTAGTGGCCTAAATAGATTTGTTACATGGTTATGGAAACCATACTAGGAAACCGTGTAAAGGTTCATTCTTAAATAAGTGTCTAACGCATGGTTGCCACTTTGTTTTCCTAACAGTGCGACTAAACCTTGCACAAGGTCAAAGTTATATCCTAAAAATGTGTATCTAACACATTTTTTTATGTGACTCATTTTCACTTTTATGAATCCCTAACTTGATATTTTTATTCCCCAAAGGCCAATTAAGGTTTAACCAATCAACCCAAAGGCGATCTAAAGGCTTCACTTGGTGATTAGAAGCTAATTTTTATGGTATGTGGCTGTTCTTCTCCCTTCTTGATGTTTTTCTTATATCTACATTTCCCCTCTCTTAGGTTTATTATATATACACCCCCTATGGATACATGAAAGGTTTTGGAAACCAAATAGGTTTATATTTTTACATGGTTTTGATAGGGGAAGAGATATAAAGTGGATTTGTGTGGTTTTATCCTGGTTTTGTTGGCATTCTTAATCCATTTATCATTTTCTACAAAACTCTCAAGGTATGTGGATTAAATATCAACTGGTATTGATAGAATTGATTATCATGTTATCAAATTTATTATTTTGAGTTAAATTTATTGTTAATTGGATGAGTAATGACTGTTGAAAACCCTTTTGAGTGACGGTTTGTGGGAAACATGGGGATTGAGTGTTCTTAAAAAGTGCATGGGTTTTTATATTTAAAATAGTGATTTTAGATTTTATTTTTTTCTATAATACTGGTAAATATATTAATCAATTTTTTTTAACAAAATTGAAGATTTTATTGAAATGAAATGAGGATGGTTGTTTTTAAATATTTTATTTAAAGGTTTTCGATAAAATAATGATTTTATTGAAAAGGTGGTTGCGCCCAAATTTAACCAAGTTTTTTGGTGTAAGTGGTCAATGTAGTACGTCTTGGGTTATTGATCCTCATAGACCTAAGAAGAAACCTAAGAAACATGCATTCTAAGAAGGTGATTTGATGGTGTTTATTTGGCTATGTATTGGCCCACTTTGGTTTTAATTGATTGGATTATTTGATATTTTAAAGACTTAAGTGAAGTCAATTTAAAATGATGAGTTGATCCTTGGTTATTTCATGGGGTGTATTGGATGAATTTCTATTTAAATTATTTCAATGTCATAAATTAGAGTGTGTCATTTAACAAAATACAATCATCCCAAATCACTCACCAATTTTGGGTTTTCACTATCCTAAGGCTAATGAAATATACACTTGGAGGATCATATTAATGAGCACTCTAAGGTAGAGGATTTTTTTAGCAATCGGGATGTGTATCCTTAAAAGTGGTGAATTTAAAGGATAACGTACATCATTGGATTAAATTCTCAAAAATATAATTGATTAAGAATTATTAAATTAAGAAATAACATACAATTCACCCCTTACTACTCCCTTGGATCAACCCATTATAGGATTATCCCTCCATTGATGTTATTCTATCAATGAAAGCGGGTAGTAGACTTATGATGGTAGAATTGGAGAAGAAGAAAAAAATAAATAACAATCAATCCACCATTGTGTGAAGAGTTTCAAAAAAGATAATGTGAATAACCTCACTCCATAAGGCAACAGTATCAAAATTATATGAAAAAAATAAGAAATTATGAATAATAATATGATGAGGATATTTTATTAATTAAATGAAGGTGAATGAAAAACATACATGGGAGAAATTGACAAAGTGATTACAAAATGAAAGCATGACAATACAATTGAAAGAAAATAAAAACTTCCATTCCAAACAACTATATTTGATTCTAGTTCCCTTCACCACTAACTCCTTATATAGGCGTATTCAGAACCTTAGATACACCCCCCAAAAATAAATTACATCTCCATTAATTGGGGGAGTTAAAAGGAGGGTGAGAAAATCAAGGAAATTTGACGTTTCAAAGTTGACCCGAAAATTCATCCAGATTCATCCACCGTTTTGACGTTGGAATTTGAAATTGAAGGAGGTTGAATCTGAAGGGTTGTAGAAGAAATATATTGTTGTCCATCTTTCTTCTATTTGCTGTAAAAATTTAAGGCAATTTGGTTCATCCGTTTGAAAGTTATGATTTAAATAGTGGGAAGACATTATGGATGTTCAGGTCGGGCCCACCATTTAAATGTTAACTTCAAATCCATATATCTCTATGAAAATGTCAGAATTAACTCTGGCCACAGTTGAATAAAATGATCCCCATATTTTTCTATTTCTTCTGTAATTTTTTTTGCTTCATTGGGCTTGGTTTGTGGGCCCCATATTTGTTTCATGGGCCTTAAGCCCATTATGCTTTCTCCAGAAACATTTTACATTCATCCCCAAAAATATCCATCATCATTTGAGATTTATCCATTGATCCTAAAAGAAAAAAATGTTCCAAAAAATTGATCAATCATATACCAAAGTATCAAATTCTAAAAATGAATTTAATGTTGTCCACAAAAGATGAACGATTGGGCCCAAATATTCATTTTAAACATGAATTGAATTTGAGATGATAAATGAAGTTTAATTTATATAATGCACTAAAATTAATGTTTATGGGCTCTGGAACATATTATTATTAAGATATTGAAAATGAATAGTAGCTGCTTTCAGCGTCTAATCACGCCCCCTAAAGTGATTTTTTCTAGTCCCGAGCAAAATATATTACAAATATGAAATTCAAATTCCCTTTTCCAAAAACATTTTAATACACATTTCTCACCCAAAGACCTCATATCAAAAAAATTATGAAACCCATGAAAATAATTTAAAACAAGATAGGTCCATAAGCATATCCTAAGCCCAAGCCCATTCCTTTGTTCAAATTCATCACCACATTTCATCCAATTTCAATTAAACATGATAAAGTGTTGTGCATCACAAAATACATGGGGGCCATTTTATTATTCACGGGGAAAAAATGGAAGCACTAGGTGGGAATCACATTAATCCTTAAGATGAGTATCCAATTTAATTTTATTTTTTTGTTTGTTTTTTTATTTGTTTGTTTGTTTGTTTTTTATTTTATTAACCACAATAGATATTAAATGACTAACTAGGGGAAAGACAACTATGGAGTCACGATCCCCAAGTGTCGGACGCCACATATATTGTTAATTATATGATCTATAATAGAGATAAAAAGCCTAAATCTATGAAAGACAACTATGGAGTCACGATCCCTAAGTGTCAGATGCCACACATTTGGACATAACTTTTCTCTATGTGGTCATTATTGTTTTTCAATTTTTTATTGTTTTTTTATACTCAAATTAAACTAAAAGTGACCGTAGAACCATATTTTATAATGAAAGGGACCCAAGAACTCAAATTTACACCCAATATCCAGTATACGTGCATTGTGGAATTTTTATTAATTGGCTGAAAATGTAAACTTTGAGAAATCACATCAGACAACTACACATTCCAAAAACTATGCTCATGAACTTTAACTTTCATTAAAATCAGATTCAAGGCATGAAAAATTATTTCATATCCAATTTCAGAGTTTGAATTGTGTGTTGTCATGTTCAAGGTTAATTGAATTTTTCTTTCCATGAATATTCTTATAAAAAAAATAATTTTTTATTTCATCTCCCCCAAACATAGAATAACACTGTCCCCAGTGTTTAAAGAAAACATAGAAGGGGGTATGCGATAGGTGTTCAAAGAGTAAATTTAAAATTATAATAATGGAATGAATTCACCAGGTGGTTGATGATGAAAGTTTGTGGCCCAGTCTCTCTTCAATCTTGGATTCAAGTCACATCGGCTTGGATGGCTGTGATGGGATTTTCCCCACGACCGATGACATGTCCTTTTAAAAATTTTAACATATAAATTAAAACAAAATAAACTGATGATACATTGTGTTCATTTTAAATTTATAGGTATGGTATTACTCAGAGATCACACCACATGACACAAATGAATATGGAACTCCCTTTTCTTACCCATCCATACTCATAATAGAAGAACAGGTCAACAGTCTAAGGTACTATCATAATCAGATTTTTTTAAACCTACAAACAAAAAATAAAATACACTGATGATATATTGTCTTCCTATTAATTTTCTGGGTAAGGTATTACCCAGGGATCACACCATGTGACACGGATGAATATGGAGCTCCCCTTTCATACCCATCCTTACTCATAAAATAATAACAGGTCAACAGCCTATGTTAATTTTCTAAATGAAAAAAAAGATTCAAAATGATTGGAACTATGAAAACCATGGGTTTCCTACCATGCATCGCTTTTGTTTAGTGTCGTTAGCTCAAATTTAACACTTCCTAATTTATGTTTTTCCTCATCGAAGGATGGTTCACAGAAGCCTTCCTCAGCTTTTTGTTTTTGGAATGGTTCAATGAATGGTTTGAATCTTTTAACATTAACATTAAATGTTTGACCATTAGTGGGATATTGAATTTCTACAGCCCCTTGGGGGTATACCTTATGCACTATGTGTAGACCTGACAATCTGTATCTCAACTTTCATGTGTGTAAATAAAGTTTAGAACTATATAAAAGAATAGGTTTACCCAGTACAATGTGTTTGGATTTTCGATTTTGAGAATGGTAGGCTTGTACTTTAGCTTTATTAATACTTGAATTTTCAGAAGCCTCCATACTAAGTTCCTCATGTTCATTGAGATCTAGATTCCTTTTTGATTTGGCCAATGAGAGGTCATAATTCATTTTATTAATTGCCCAAAAGGCTTTATGTTCAATCTGTAATGGAAGATGACATGCTTTACCATAAACCAACCTATATGGGGACATTCCTACAATGGTTTTATATATAGTTTGATTGGCTCAAAGAGCATCTAAGAGCTTGCTCGACCAATCTTTCCTAGATGTATTAATTATTTTCTCAAGAATTTGTTAGATTTCTCAATTGGATAACTCAGCATGACTATTGGTCTATGGGTGGTAAGCAGTATACACTTTGTGACAAATTCCATATTTTTCCATGAGTGATGAGAATGGACAATTGCAAAAATGGGATCCACGATCACTAATGATAGCCCTAGAAATTCCAAATCTAGAGAGGATGTTTTCCTTGAGATATATAATTACCATTTGATGATCATTGGATTTTGTAGGAATTTCCTCAACCCACTTTCAGACAAAATCAACAGTTAAAATAATGTACAAATATCCCCTAGAGATTGGGAAGGGACCCAAGAAATCAATTCCCTAGCAGTCAATGATTTCAATCACTAAGATGGGTGTGAGTGGCATTTGATTCCTTTTTATGATGGACCCTAATTGTTGACACTTAGGGAATCTTTGAGAAAATGTGTAGGATTACTTTATGAGGGTGGGCCAGAAGATACCACTATAAAGAACCTTAGAATATTTTTTCTTAGAGGAAAAGTGACCTCCACACACCTCACTATGACAGAATTTAAGGATGGATTATTGTTCAGAATCTGTGGCACACCTCTTAATGACTTGGTCAGGGAAGAACTTATAGAGGTATGGATCTTCAAAAACATAGTGCCTGACATCAGAAATGAATTTACTTATAGCATGAGTCCCTTAGAATTTTGGAATGACTCTTGTAACTAAGAAGTTGGCTATGTCAGCATAACAAGGGCAGTCACTCATAGAGTATAGGTATTCATCAGGGAATGAATCAGTCACATAATGGTGGGATAATTTGTCATTAAATTCTATCCTAGAGAGATGACCAGCTAAAACATTTTCAACCCCTTTTTTTCCTTGATTGTGAGGTCAAATTCTTGTAATAGAAGGACCCACCTAATCAGTATAGACTTAGAATCTTGCTTTTGGAAGAGGTATTTCAATGAAGAATAGTCGGTGTACATAGTGACGGGGGATCCTAATAGGTAGGACCTTAACTTTTCTAAGGAAAAAACAACCTCAAGTAACTCCTTCTCAGTGGTGGTGTAGTTGATTTGGGAATCATTTAAGGATTTCCTTGCATAAGCAATTACATAAGGAGTTTTAGCACAACGTTGTCCTAACACAACTCCTAATGAAAAGTCACTTGAATCTCACATGAGTTCGAAAGGAAGGTTCCAATTTTGGGATTTCATGATGGTAGGAGAGGAGAGAGATGATTTGAGGCTTGAGAATGAACCCTCACAAGTTTCTGTCCAAAAAAATGGAGCATAATTTACTAGAAGAACACAAAGGGGACGAGCGATTTAACTAAAGTTTCTAATGAATATTCTATAGAAACCATCATGCCCTAATAAAGACCACACTTCTTTCACTGTTTTGGGTGATGGAAGGTGAAAAATGATGTTAACCTTGGATTTATCGACTTCACCCCCCTACCCGAGACTAGATGGCCAAGGACTAGTCCCTCTTTAACCATGAAATGGAATTTTTACCACTTTAGGACCAGATTATTTTCTTCACATATTGAAAAATATCTCACCACATTCCTCAAACATCCCTAAAATGTATCACCAAACATAGAGAATTAATTCATGAAGACGTCTAGAAAATCCACTACCATGTCCGAGAAGATTCCCATCATGCACCGCTGGAAGGTTCCAGGGTCATTGCATAACCCGAAAGGCATGCGTTTGAAGGCAAAGGTGCCGAATGGACAGGTGAATGTAGTCTTCCCTTGATCCTCTAGGGAGACCTCAATCCAATTATACCCCGAGTACCCATCTAAGAAATAGTAGAATGCATGACCTTCCACTCTCTCAAGGATTTGGTCAGTGAATGAAAAGGGGAAACAGTCCTTCATGGTAAATGATTTTAGCTTCCTATAGTCGATGCAGACTCTCCATCCACTACTCACCCTACTTGGACGAATCTCTCCATCCTTATTGGTTATCACTTTGATCCATCAACACATAAGGATTAAGATAATCTAAGGTGGGAGACCCTAATAGATAACGTATTCATTGAAAATTTGTAAATATTTTTATAACTCTATTTATAAGAGACTAGAGTGATATTTTTATAGGATATATAAAGAATCATTTACAAGGGGGTCATCCTTGATAAAATATTATAAAGGGGTGGTTTACATAATACAGGGAAACAAATTATTTAGTAAAACTATTGAATAGATAAAATTTAATTCCTTATGAAAGTTATTGGTGTATATGGATGATAAATGAGTTCAAGGATAGTGGTTATAATAAAATTTTATAGATTTCCAACGGCAAAGAAATTAGACGAGGTAAAAAAATGGGGTCTTCTTCAATCCCATTAAGAAACTAATAAAAAAATCATATTTGAGTTAGTCATGGACATTGAGAACATACATGGGACACTATAATATTTTTTTATACACAATATAAATGACTACATATGGTAATGCACATAAAAATACATTATTGTTAATGATTATATCACAATAGAAAAATTTGGTTGGTCCCTTAGAGAACTCATGACGACAGCGCTGAGTAGATAAGATATAGGATTCACTACTACAAATATGGCTTTTATCAGTGCTAAAAAAGGCCTTTAACAGTGCTAAAAAAGCGATGTTAATGCCGAAAAAGATAAAGGGGGTCCCCTTTATTAGAATTCCAAAAAGCACTGATAAAGGCCCCTTTTATCAGTGCTAAAAAAAGTGCTGATAATAGGGGTCTTTATCAGCGCTTTTTGGAGCACTGATAAAAGTTAAAAAAATTTAAAAAAATTTAAGAAAAAATTAAAAAAATCTGTAAATTGGAGGGATCTTTTAACGGTGCTTCCCACCCATTTATCAGCGCCCCCGCCTCAACCACTCCCTCGCAAGCCCTAGCCATGAAGACCATGTTTTATCAGTGCTTTGAGACCCCTTTAACAACTCTATATCCCCCCCCCCAAATTCACCCATGTGCACACCCCTGCCTGCCTCTACCAGGTTTTGAACTCAAGACCCCCCCATGCGTGCTATGTTATTACCACTCCTCTAATTTGATTTGTTCTTCAACTAGTGATATATATATATATATAGTTATATTTATTCATGTATTAATATAAATTTATATAGTTTTATTAATATATATTTATACATATATAGTTAGTTATACTTATATATGTATCTATTTATATATTTATATATTTATTTGTATATTAATGTTATTTTATATCTATTTATTTATATATATTTAGTTATATATTTTCATCCATATATTTATTCATATATTAATATATATTTATAAGATTAGTTTTCAATACATTTATAAAATATGTTTTGTTTTGTGTGTGTAAATAAATACATATATACAACACACACACACACACCCATATATATATATATATGTGTTTCTATAAGTATAATTATACAGACATATATATATATATATATATATATATATATTCATATACATATGTTAGAATATATATATATATATATATATATAAAATAACAATTTATTAATATATAGACACACACAAATAGACAGACACATTATATAGGTACATATATAGTTAGATTAATATATAGGTATATAAATATTGATATATTGGTATCCACTATATATACTAAAACTGGGTTCCTCCAGGTTGATGTGTCACCTCCTCAAGCTTCCACGTCCCCCATCTCACTATTTCCATTCCGGTTTTACCCCCGTACGATCGCGTCCCTCCTCCAAACCTTACCCCACTCCGCCCGCGATTTGGATTTCACCGCTCCACCGAACCCTCCTTCTCCTCCCACTATTAGGGTTTTATCTCACCTCATTTCCCGACATCTCCTCGCGCATACCATCGCCGACCTCGACAAGCTCATCGGAATCTCGATTCTCCTCTCCAGTCGTGCTTCCGTCTTCGGCTACTCTGACTACAGCTCCTCCACTCGCGACTTCTCCACAACCGGCGACTCCTCCATCGGCTCTTGCACATCCAGGTCCTCCGCTCCACCTACGGTTCCCTTTCCATATAGTTTGCAGTGAGTAACCCCAGGTATAAACATTACTCAGACCGCAGTCGGCAGTTCGTCCACGAGCTTCGTCCTTCCACCACGCGTCCAAAATTTGTCGACGAGGCTTACGGTATCATTTTTCTTTCGGTAGGGTTTTCAATCAACTACTCTTACAAACATTTTTCTTCACATCTCTCTTCTTGCAGATCGTAGTATACTTCCAATCCTATGTCGGTCTTATTGTATCTGTGCATCGGTAAGCATCTTCGAGTCCACTATCTATTTTTCTGCATCTAAATGTCTGCATTTTTTCAATCTCTCTGATCCCATTGGACCAACCTCCTCACCATTATTGTGGACTGATTCGGCAACACGCACATACAATTTCCAACTCTTCATTCCCTGCCCGCTGAGTGCTTCTGCTCGTCGGAAGTTCATAAACTATATATCTCCTGGTGTTCTACTGCTGAAGCTAACTGTCAAATTATCTCCATCGAGTACAAAACCAACTAAGGTTTAACACCATGATACTACCCTATCTCGCACAAATACTTATATGGTTGTATGAAAATACTACCATAAACCAGCACCTCAATTTTTCTCCACCTCTCCCTCCTCCATTCTCCTAAAAAAACCCATGTTTGGATTATTCTTTGAAAAATCCAACTAAAAAAAGGTAATATTGGTGATTCAAAACTCTGGTTCTGTATGAAATCAAATCATACAGAGAACTTCAGCTTATTTTTTCCTAATCCTTCATATTTCTCATACTAAACTGGTATGTAGATTGATTTTGCTTTCAACAGAGACTGAATCTTATCCATTTTCAATTTTCTCTCAGAAGATATGGGCGACCTCCACCACTATTAACTTTGTTCGTGATTTTTAGTGTAAAAGCATCTGTCAACATACCAAGAATTTAACCCTTTTTCTGGTTTCTGATACTTTCTTTATTTGTGAGTGAACTAGGTTTTCCATGAAATATTTCATGGTTTCAGATGCAGGTTGTGGAGTTGTGCTTGGTTGATTTAAATCGGGTTCACAAGATATAGGTAATCGCTGATTTATTTAATGCAATTGGCTTATTTAATTCAAAGTGTGTTGGTGCAGGTTATAATTGTTCAATTAGATGGTAAATTTTCGTATGTGATGGAAAAGTTTCACTATTTTTCTTATGCTGGAATAATTGAATTATTTCATTTAAAATCTTGACTCTTTGTGCACTTTCATGGTTTCAGATGCAGGCTGTGGAGTTGTTCTTTCCGGATTTAATTCGGGTTCACACGATATAGGTTATCGCTGATTTAATTAATGCAGTTGGATTATTTAATTCAAAGTGTATTGGTGCAGGTTTTCAAGGTTCATTTTGATGGTTTCGAGCGCCTCAATGTGATTTAATTCAATTCATATTCCTACCTTCTAATTTTCATTGGATTTAATTCAATTCATATTTTTTTTAATTTTAGTATGTGGCAGCAGATTTCTGAATGTTTGGTATACATTGTATATATCATTTGTGATTCAATTTATAAATTGTATTTAAATTTACTTATTGTAGTTTATTGATTTCATCATTTTTAATAATGTCAAATTGTGCCCTATCAATATGCTTGGTCAAACATTAATGAGATGTTTGTTGTGATTTTTCCAATATTAACTTATTTTCATTGGTCCATGTTTCTAATTCCAATTGGGTAGGGGCATGAGGCTGAAGAAATACTTCTTTGGTACCACAACATGGTATGAAATTAAAATCATTGGAACACTTTTTATGATAAACAGTTTTTCTAGCATCAAAACATATGATATTTTATTTTCTATTAGAAACATTCTAAATGATTCATATTTAATTTCTAAATTCATGTTTTAATAATGACAGAAAAATGGTCATTGGAAGATGTTTTTTTCCATTCAACGTTAATCATTCAATAATCAAGGCAATGTTTCCTCCCATTGCAGAACCATACTTGACTAGACTTCTCATTGGGTTATACCCTTTCATGGGGTCAACAATGGAGTTATCCCATCAAACACAAGCTGTGATGATTGTATTCATATAGTAATGAATTTTTTTGAATTTTTTAATATGTATTCCCTTACGTGTCATTGAATATTCTACATGCACTTATTATTTACAGAGCTTCGAAGTTGAATAGAATGGTGACATTTATTCTCATGCTATCCCAGTATTCAATATGTCCTCATATATATTTTTTAATTCAATATCATGTTTTCAGGTCTTCTAAAGTGGTTGAGAGATCCCTTTCAAATCTGGGAATGGGTGAATGTCTCAATTCAGTGGAAAAAAATCTTGAATCACCTTCGTTTATCCATTACTTTTCACTATTCAGGTGAGCTTTAAAACCAGCAGTACATCACTCTAGACATTGAGTTAAGAAACATCAACATTCAATCTATCTTTATCAATTTTTTTCTCTTTCATGTTGTCAGGTCTTTTATTGTGAATGAGGGCTCTCTGTTGATGCTACTTCACATGGGTGAATGTCTCCATTCAGGGAAATGATATCTGTCTACCCCTCTGCTTACCCAGGATTGGTCTGTGTTCATGTAAGTTGTAAAAACAGTAACCTAGGTAGGTGTTTTTTTTTCACTGCCTTCTATTTTCATTACATCTTTGGATTAGACAATGTTGTTTTTTGCAGTATCAATTTCATTATATCATTTAAACACAATTAATTTTTTTGCATACAATTGACAATTTGTGAACATCAAATTACTGATTAAATAATTACAGTGGTAAGTATTTTTTGTAAATTATTGATTTAATTCATCTCTTAATGTACAAAAAACTGTTGATAGAGTTTTATGATGACGATGTAGGGCAATAGATAGTTACAATGAATCATGACGATGCAACATCCACAAGCCATGCCAATGAACTACATCCTCGTTTAAAAGAAAACATAAAATAGAATACTTTCTTAGGATATTGACATTATGTGGTGCATATGAAAGGTATCAGAAGAACATTATAGATCCTGTTATTTTTCAAATTAGCTTATACATTTTTATATCAAATTTTAACTCTACTTTTATTATAGGATAGAGGAATGTTGTTGTAACACATATAACACACACGATTATCCTTTCTCATCAGTATAGGTTGTATATTGTACATTTTTCCATGTTTCTTTCTTTTTTCTAGCATATAGACAGATTTTCTAGCATATAGACATAATCTCCAAATCAGTTTCTGTTATAATTTTTACATTTCCGAAATCAATTTCAGTTAATTTTCTAGCATATAGGCAGGGGCTGGGTAGGTTGGAGGGGGAGGGGGGGAGGGGAGGGGAGGGGAGGGGAGGGGAGGGGCATGGGCTGGGTAGAGGCTGGGAAGGTTGGAGGGGAGGGGAGGGGAGGGTGATCGCAGGGGGGAGGGGGCTGCTAGGGGAAATGGTTGGGCAGGGGGGGAGGGGAGGGGAGGGGAGGTGAGGGGCTGGGCAGGTTGGAGGGGAGGGGAGGGGAGAGGAGGATGGTGGCAGGGGGGAGGGGGTGCTGGGGGAATAAAGTTGGGCAGGGGGGGAGGGGGGGGGAGAGGAGGGGAGGGGAGGATGAGGCCAGGGGGAGGGGGCTGCTAAGGGAACATGTTGGGCAGGGGGGAGGGAGGAGAGGGTAGGGGAGGGGAGGGGGGAGGGGGCTGCTTTATGTGATACCGCCCAACCTATGTGCTACTTTGAATTTTATTATCATTTATTCCCATTTATATATTATGATTTATATAATTCTGTTGTGTGATTAATGTCCATTTGAATGTTCTTTTTAACTTGGATATTTCATTTATGTCCATTTCTCTGACTAATTTTTCTGTAACCAATTTTCCTATTGAGTACCATTTGGTTTTATAAAAAAAGGACCATAGAAATTGGAGGATATCAAAATAAGAGGCCCAAGCATTCTTGATATTTATGCACCAAGAGTTTTACATTTGGTAATTCTATGGGGGCCATATTATGCACCACATGATGTATGGGTAATGCTGTTATTTTTTGACTCAGCAGTGAACTGTCCAATGCTTTTATTGTTTCAAAATATATGAACAGTATTGGAATTCCGCCAGATTTTTATAGCTAAAACATTTTGATTGAAGTGTTATTTGCAACTGGGGATCCTGAGAAAGGATTTTTCTTAATTGTAGATAATATTTCAGAGTAGTGTGTCGTTTTATTTTGATGCATGTGCTACCTAATTAGATGTTATACATGGTTTGTTTATTTTTTTTATGTTTCTTGATCATTTTAATGTCGCCCAATGTAATTACATGTCTTCTTTAATTAAGTTTTTTTATCACCATCTCAGGTATGTAACATGCAATCATCATGTTTTTAAGGTGCAACATCAATAATGACTAACTATTGTGGCTAAAGGATTTGATGTCTTTTCAAAGGTAGGGTTGAATCCTTCTATGACTTGTGATTGGTAATAATTTATTATGTTTTTCACTACATTATATATACACTACAGTACCTGTTATGCCCAAATTTGAGATTTGTTATCTGAAAAACAATTTTTTCCCTCCCCCACTATCCCTCCCAATACTATATATACTTACATACATACATATGTATGTTTTCATGCATGCATGTATTTATTCCAACCTTCCATGCCAATATATTTGAATTTTTAGTACAGATAGAGAAGTATGAAAAGGAATTCAAGGAACCCAAATTGGCTGACTTGGAAAACAAGAACATTAAAGTAAGTTCCATTCCTAGAGGTACCCACAATCATTCTCTACTCTTTATTGGATAATATTCCTCCAATTCAAATGCACACAAATATTTGGGCTGTTCAGAGTTTTTTTCATTTCTCTATGACAACTACCACTACGATTTGGTCCCATTTATTTATAACATTCTGGATTCTTTAGTTTTGGTGGCTTCTGATGTGCACTAATCTCTTAGAACTATAAAAATTGTCTTCCATGTCATCACTGTCAATAAAACAGATGTTGGCATGTATGAATGGTTTATGCTGAACCATATTACTCCTACAACAGCTTAAGTAAAAGGAATCTAATGTAACATTAAATAAAATTTAAACATTTCATTCCATACCAAACATTGAAAGGTTATTATAATTTCATTCTTTAAATTCAACGTGCCCAACAACCATGAAAGCAGTTGTGTAGGTTGAGAGAATTTTCATAGCATGAAAAGGTTAATTTTTTTGTTGATATCATTTGAGATTTCAATAAAATTGTTAGTACTTATATTTTTACTGTGGATTATGTTGGTTGGGTGGGTGTGTTCATTTTCATGCGGTTTTGTTACTTAGTTTCTTCCCCCTATAATAGTTTTCTGTACATTTATTATCCTTTTGATTCCTCATTTATAATTTTATGATAAATTATGATCTGAAGTGTTATCTATACATTTTTTTCTATCATCATTTCAATTTTCATGTGAGGTTTAGTTTTTTAAATGTGACCAATATGTTTATGTGAATTTAATTTCAGTTTTTTTAGTGTTGAATTTTACTAACTACTGTGTTGTTGAACAGATTTTCCAAGCCTTGTCAAGGTGGTATTTTTAGAAGATTATGTTGGGATTCAATGGGATTTTTCAACCTTTTGAGATATTGATCTCAGGGGAAAACATGGAGCTGTCAAATAAATTCCAAAGTGTGGATAGGGGTGATATCTAAAGATATATTGGACATACTTAAATTTTTTCATCCCTGCATAGACAAGATTTAGTATTGATCAATTTTTTAAATTTGAACAATATGTTTATATGAATTTAATTTTAGTTTTTTTAGTGTAGAATTTTACTAACTACTGTTTTGTTGAACAGATTTTCCAGGCCTTGTCAAGGTGGTATTTTTAGAAGATTATGTTGGGATTCAGCGGGATTTCTCAACATTATGAGATATTGATTTCAGGGGAAAACATCGAGCTGTCGAAAAGATGCAAAAGTGTAGATAGTGGGTGATATCTAAAGAGATATTGGACATACTTAAATTCTTCTCATCCCTGCATAGACAAGATTTAGTATTGATCAATTTTCTTGGGATTATGGGATGAATGTATTTGATTTATATACATGGAGGACAAACATAATATGCAGCAATCACCTGATTTTAATTTTGATGATTATATTAACATGTGGCATGGTTAAAAATTATTTCATTGTTTTTAAAAAATAGAATAGATATAAATATAAATATAACATATTAATTCTGTTTACTTTAATATATATAGTTTTTCAACATTATTTTGGTGATCAAAACCTCAATTGTTATCAAGGGTATGCAAAATAACATCCATATTGATGAATAGTCTAATCCATATTTCTCTTTAGATACTAATTATTTTCCAATGACACAACATGGAATGAATTAATGTTTCCTACTAATCCTCATATATGCATCGTTGCAAGCCCATAGAATCCAGTTAACCCTGGGAACATGAACATCTCTCTATTTTGCATTCCACAATTTATCTCAATCTCACCTCTTGCCTCCATCTCAGTCTCCACCTTTATCTTTCGTTTCATTTCTGTCTTTGATTCCCGCCTCTCCCATTGCATCATGTTCCATCTCTTCAAGCATTAGTCTTCAATCCATTTCCATTTGTCACATTAATTCCACTCACTTCATAGAATACCACTCATTTTTTGTTTTAAACATTTTTAATTTTAATATGATTTATTATGTTTCAAAATTAGTATTCTATTATTGATAATATAATTTTTTTTAGAGTGTCGTGCAAATGCACGGGTGGAGTACTAGTTCTAAATAAAATGGATATTATTTATTATTTAGATAAATCAAATATATGTTATATGTAAATATGTTTAATTATTTATTTAAAAAACTAATTTGTATGTGTGAATATATAAAAAATATGTATATATTATTATATATTTGATTATAAATAGAAGTGCATTATAAAAAATGATAAAATTTTAAAGACATAATATAAATATGAATTTAATATCGTGGAATAAATTCTGTACCCACCAAAAAAAACCAATAATACCCCCGTAAACGAGGTTGAAATCCATAAAATATTAAAAAATTCGGGTACCCTGACTAAAAACTCATTTTTAGAGGCCTTATGGGACTTTTTGGCCCCTAAAAACCTTGACTAAGGTCCCCCTTGTCATAATGACGTATAGATCGTCACAGGATTCGATTTGATATGTGGTAGATCTCAAATGGACTCCCGGATCAAAAGTTATGGCCGTTTGATGTTCGAGTTGCGTATTCAACATATTTTGGATATTTTTTTTAAATTTTTTTCTTCTTCAAATTGTTATTAAAAGACTATTACATCATCATAATTATCAAATTATTAATTAAAAATATTTTTTAATTTTTTTTATAATCCATTTTCACTAAATATCTTATATATTAAGTGTAACTGTATATTTACACTTATCTAAAATATATTTAAAATAATATTTAAAAAATAATTATTTTATTTATATCAATATAACTATATCTATATATTTAAATATTAAAATATATTTTTTAATGAATTTTTTTTGGAAGCAGACCCTTTATCCGTGCTTTTAAAAAAAGCTCTGATAAAGACCCCCCTTTATCAGCGCTACTAAAACATCACTGATAAAGGGTTACCCTTTAACAGTGCAAAAAAAGCACTGTTAAAGGGGGAACCTTTAACAGCGTAAAAAATGGTGATTAGGGGGTACTTTTGTCAGATCTTTTTTTAGCGCTGATAAAAGTAACCCCCTTTATCAGCGCTTTTTCATTAGCGTTGATAAAGGGCGATTTTGGCCTTGCCCAGTTTTGTGGTAGTGATTTTTAATAGAATAAAAATGCAAAATGAGGAACCTTGAAAGATCAAACAATGATATAGTAAAAGTAGAAAATAACATACCTTAGATATTATTCTTGATTCATTTGATGGATCGTAGTGGAGTCTTGTCGGTAGTTGTGAGGAGATGAGTTGTAGGGTTCTTAACAACGTAAAAATGAAAACCACAGAACCTAGAAAGATGAAAAAATGATTCAGGAAATGTATAAAATAGCATAACTTGGATTTTATTCAATATTTTTATGATGGATCATATTAGAGTCACATCTATAATAGAGGATTTCGGCGAGAACATCAAAATCATGATGACTGAGTATGGTTAGGGTATTTTTAACTAGATAGATGACATTTTTAACATCACTTTTATAAAATTGCTGATAAATATCCATTTTAGAAGCATTAAATTGATATGTGGTTATAAAAGTCATTTTTATCATCACTAAAAAGGCATTGATATATCTCAATATTTATTAGTGCTCCAAAATAGAAGATGAAAAAAATATTTATCAGCGCTAAAGAAAAATGATGATAAAGGATAATCTTTATCAGCACTAAAATAAAGAGGTGATACAATAAACTGTTTATTAGTGCTAAATAAAAGCGATGATAAAAGATATCCTTTATCAGATATTTCATTTAGCAATGATAAGGGTCACCCTTTATCAAAACTTATTTTAGCGCTGATAGATATTGAATTTCACTGTGCATTTTTCTAGCACTGTTATATTTCAGTACTATTAAAGGCTAGTTTTTTAGTAGTGTAACATCCCATCAACCAGATGATAAATGGTTATAATCAAAGTCAACTAAGATCCTATAACATTCTATAATACCTTCTAAAATCAATATATGAATCATGATACTCTACCAGAATCTATGTTAAAAAAACTCCATGAAGTATCATTATTTCTATAATTTTGAGCTAGTCGATCTCATCCGTGAAATTCATCTCTTAGATCTATATAAATTGATCCAAATTACTCAACCAATTCATTAGAACAAAAATGGTAACATGAACACTTATGATCCTAGGAAACCATATCATGAATTATTTCATCACATCATCCCACTTCCACATACACTCTAAGTTGTTGGGGTAACCCTGAAGGTCTTAGATGCTCTGGCCAGATATTATGAAAAATTAGACAATGAGAGACGTAGCCTAAAATTTATTTTTTCATATAGGGATACGAACACTGCTTTCTAACATCATGAAATATCTGGGTCAATCCTAAGTGAATTTCCGACTATGAATCATGAGAGGATCTCATCATCCCCTCTCTCATAAATGAAGGAACCATCACCCTAGCATGAACTTTAAGCACATATTATATATCCAAACCCAACTAGTGGGGGAACCATTTATGGCCAACCTTTTGTGCACCACAACCCCCTATGGATAAAGCTTCCAACAATCCTTCACTTGCTCGACTAATTAGGATGTGAACATTAAGGGTGAATAGGGAACTTTTCCTTGATATTCAGCTACACCCACATAATAGTATTAAAAAAATGATAATTTCTTCCATTCAGTATTTGAAATTCTCTCCATAAATTCATATGTCTTCCTAATTTTAAAATCTACAACAACATTGTATTTCTCTATAGTATACTCCATATCAAATTCAAAAATCTTCAAGTAGTATACCCAATTCCTTAGTTGAAGATTTAGGTTATGCAGGGAGAAAATATTGTACATACTCTTATTGTCTATATACATAAAGAAATCTCAACAAAGAGGCAGTGTCACCAATATTTCAATGCAAGAACCACAACTGCTAACTCTAATTCATGATACTGGTATTTTTACTTGTGGGTTCATAGGTTATGAGACCTGTAAAAATTTCCTTATCATTTTATATGATATTTAATCCGAATCCAATTCTATATGTTTCACAATATAGTTCATTCCCAATTCCACTCTCAAGAAGAATTAGGATCAAAGGAAACAAATATATTTTCTACATCTCTAAGAATAATTTTATATGAGAATATTTTCCTTGAAAATTGACTACATTATTCGTAATCGTGGGCATGGGACCTCCCATGAATGAAATGTCTGTATTGAATCTCATGTAGCACCCAGCCAACACAAGAAAACTATGTATCTTGAACAAATTCCTTGATAATCCCAAGACAAAACGACATTAACTTTAATTGGATCAACATGCATTCCTTCTTGAGAAACCAGGTGCCTAAGAAAGCACACTTCCTGTATCCAAAAGTGACACACTATGTTATTGTTCTAACGATGATTGGATCCAGGCATAATCAATATGATCTCCTAGAGCCCATCATGTGATTATGATATCTTGTAATATTTTAGGATTTCATCAATGAACAAAATGATTAATTAGTCCAATTATGGGCGCAAGACTTTCTTCATGATGGCCATGATCATCGAAAGATTATTTTTTAGAACAAAGGGGGTAATGACATAATCATACAACCCATGATTTCTCCTAAATGTTGTCTTTAGTAGCTCCCCATATTTGACTGGAAGTTGATGGTATCTAGAATGTAGATCAATCTTTTTAAACAATAGGCCTCCCATCAAATGATCAAACTAGTAATCAATTATTGGTAACGGATACTTATTCTTCACAGTGATATAATACAACTTTGGGTAATCCATAAGATTCTATTTATTACCATATTTCTTCTTAGAGAACAATACTGATGCACCCCAAGGAAAAGATCTTAGTCTCATGAACCCTTTAACTTAATTATTATCTATCTACACCTTGAGCTCTTTTAACTCACTTTGTGACATATGATATGGTGGAATCAATATTTTTCATCAACTAGACATGATATTGATATAAAAATACGCTCCCATATGTCTAAGAAATGTTATAAATCATCTATAAAGATACATCATTACATGTTTACCATTAGAGTGAAAGATGATTGATTCACTACCTAATCCCCAAAAAGGATTATGATAGTCACCAGTGCTAAAAATAATTCTCTCCGATGAGAGTTTGGTCCCACTCAGTTTGACTCAACATCCCATTCACTTGTAGTCACAACATTTTCTCCTAAGGTGATATAAGTTCTAGTTATATCATATAAAAATCGACGTGTGTATAGTAGCTAGTCAACTAGCCCATTTCAAGGATCACATCAATACCTTTCATCTCTAAAATTGTGAATCTACAAACATGAACGAATCAACCAAACACCATAATATAGTTTGTAAATATATGAAGATGATCCAATTATTTTCCAATGGGTTTATTATTATGTAGTAACTCATATGTGTCTTTGTCTTGTTAATCCAACCCAATAATCACATGGGATGATATGAATGAATGGGAAGAAATTGTGTCAAGAAAAAGAAAAAGATAGTGTATAAAAAATCATTACCATACTTTAAACAGTTGAAGGTCCATCTACACCATTATATAATTTCGGATAAACTAGATAATCCCTTATAGTATCCACTCCCCAGAACCCTTGAGGCTCATTTTTCACTTGATTTATGAAACCTTGCGGGGTATGCACTTGCTCATAAGGTTTTGAACCAACTTCATGACATTACCTTGTTGTATTCATCCACAGAGACATATCACCTAACAAATTAAGATTCTCTATATTTATACACTAATGATAGGTCTTATTATAAGAATTACATTCATTTAGAATGCATCCCTTCCTTCTATAGTTGTATCACCTAGAAGAGTTATCCCCTATAGAGGTAGTGGAGGGACCTCTGCTCTGCTCTGATTGAATGATTCAACCCATAAATCCATCCCTTAAATTACTCATCTAATTAGTAGAATGAGAAACTAAAACTAAAATTGATAAATTACTTGTTTGTCCACTCATATATAGAAGAATACCTATATCTATATCTTCCTTAATACCCTTCCCTATATTTATCACCTTGCGATGTACTATAGAATAGGTCTTTAGAATAATGATCTTGAACTATCACTACATATCTAGATGAAGCTTGATATCAACATTTCTTTCTCATTTCACCTTGTTCCCCAATAGAAGAGAATAATATAAAATCAAATCAGTGAAGCATGATGAATGGGTGGAAACTTTCATCATTAGTTGTTGGAGCTCCATAAACTCATGAGCACAGTCCAACTCCAGTAAATTAGGGAATAACTACTCGATGAAGAGATAATTGAAGGCATCTCATGTTAGAGCTTCATGTATCCCAACATAAAACATGACATTCCACCATTTGTTAGCAACACCTTGAACCATAAATGTACCAAGATTAACCATCCTATCCTATGTGGTGTCTACCATGTCCAAAATCCTCTTAATGACCCATATCTAGTCCTCCACACCCCAAGGGACTCTACTGTCCAGTAAGGATGTGGGATTATAGAGCTAGCAGTCAATCTCATAATATACCATCATTGATGAACCCCTATGGTGTAACACCCCAAAAATGTAGTTTAAAATATTAATAAGCTTGATAACTTTCTTAACACTCAATGCAATGCTTTAAGATAATTGAGATATATTATTATCATAATATTATTTAAATGAAACTAACTATTGAATTAGAAAGCATGAATATGAGTAACAACATTACGAAATATATGTATAATTTTCATACTCAATATAAATGTATTGGTGAATTCTTAGGAAATAAACACTCATTTTTAAGGAGGTTGTTTTATTCTTTTAATATATATTTTCTTTAAAATTGATTTTATTTTATTTTAAGTGTGGAAATTATAGTTAATTTCTATCACCTTTAGAAATTTTATTTTATAAAATAAAAAATATTTTATAAAATAAAAAATATTTTATAAATAATTATATCAAAATTAATACCGAGTTAATTTTTTATATTTTTTTACACTGATTGATTTTTTATTGAATAGTAAAAAATAACGATTTTCAGATAAACTCATTTATTTTCATTAAATCAATTAATTTAGAAGTACTACAATTTTTTGGATTTGGGGTTCAATTAATATATGATAAAATGGATTTATATTAATCTATTTAATTAAATTTTAATTAGAAATTTCAATAATTTTGATATAAGTTAATTTTTATTCTTAAAAACCCATTTTTTCATAAAATCTTTTTTCATTGTGTTTTACAGATTTATATAAAAATTGATTTTAAGCCACTTATAGTGATTGAATATTGATAAATGGATAATATATTTTTTTTATCAGGTTCAAATTTGGTAGATAGTTAACTTTTATTTCTAGTCACTATAAATAGTAACTGTAGTAAATATTTATCACTTCGATAAGAGTTAAACAACTAAAACAGTGTTAAAACTACAAGATATGGTCTAAAAGTTGACCAAACAGATGAATTTATTTAATTATATGGTATTGATTCGTCCATACCCATTTAAAATTTTAATATATGTAATTTTTGTTCCATATTTCCTTAATAACGATATTTATATTATTCTAAGTAATGAAAATTCCAAAATGTCACCCTATTGCTTTTTATTTCATTTATATGTTAACATATGGATAAGAACATGTTAAAAATTCATATAAAAGTTTTTTTAAGATAGTAAAATTATTTTAATATTTTTAATTTATTTTTAATTTTTAGTGATTATATAATTACATTAAATTCTTAAACAACGTTGACATAGTGCCTGTGTAAGTAGTAGAAAAATCAAAGTAATTGTTTTTAAACACGTAAAGAAGTAATTTTTTTAGATTTAATATAGTGTAACCTAAATTTTATTGTTAAAAATAATCTATAACTTATGTTTTAAGAGATTATATTAGAATTAATTTTTTATCTTGATGTATTTAAAGTCAAATATAATTAATAGTGTAAAAAAATGAAAAAAATGATATTTTATGCGAAATAATATTTTATTAAATAATTGAAAAATCACAAAAATTTTGATAGAGTAAAATTATGATGAGAAATAGGCTAAAACATAATCCATTTTTCATTATGATCCAATTTTTACCTTATAAGTAAAATTATAACCTATTAATATTGAAAATGTTGTAACTATGATTAAGGATAAAAATGGTTAATGAATGGGTTAAAACAAAAGATACAGGCTAAAATGACCTAAAAACTTTATCAAACCCAACTAGTTTCTTTTAAATTTATCATAACCATATAAATTTATAATATTAGTCATTTTCATACAATTTTCTAAGAATGTGACTTAATAAAATTTTAAAATTTTGAAAAATTACAATTCCGTCACTCACCTCAATTATAAAAGGGAACCACATCCCCTCACTTATTCAGACATATTGATCCATTTATCTTAAAAACCCTAATAAAATCACTCCAAAACACCCTTATACACATTTTATATGTACTTTTATACCAATAATACCAAACCAAGGGTCCTTAATAAGGTATTTAAAGGAAGTTTACAAAAGAAGAGGTAGTCGTCTTTACTAAATCTTTAAAGTATATTTGTTCTTATACTTCCAATAAATTTATTTTACCATCAAAACCTAATAAATTTAATATAATAAATATACTTAGATGTTATTATGATTTTTGGATAACCATTTTCCACCTATTTTACATCCCATGGATGGTGAAAATATCTCTTGTGCGCATGTATGATTTACTATTTCCACACAACGATGCAATTATTTCATCACCATTTTACTGGGAGGGTTATAATGATGAAACTAATGATTATATATTATATTTATAATGTATTTATGTTTTAGGAAATATAATATATCATTTACCTTCTTACCTTTCCATCTGTTTTAAAATTATAACATAGCTCATACGTACATGTGGACTACAATCTCTATGAAGCAATGCGATTGATTCTTCATTTACACTTCACAAAATGGTAATAATGATAGATTTAATTAATATATTTGATATAATAATTATTATATAAAGGTGAATTATTATATAAACCCAATGTTTCAATCATCTAATAAAATGAATATTCAATACATAACATTATGATCTAAGCTAGAAACAAATAGCATTAGTGTCATTGGAAACATGGATACATAAATAATTTGTTAATAATAGATCTAAATGATTTCCCACATATTTATTTAGAACTATCACACTTCTTAGACATCTCATTATATATATATTTTTTCATATCATGGTGAAGGGAAATATAAGATAGGGTGAACTCAGATGCTCGGTATGGGTAAACAAGTGAGACATTAAGGATCATTTAAGAATTACATCAGAATAATTGTATGAGAACATGAGAATATTATTTTAAAACCACACCCAACATATAATAAATTATAATAATGAGTCATTCCATAATTCTTGGATGTTTTTAGGATATGAATCATAAAATAATATAAAAGCATTAGCCATGAGTGAATAACAATAGCATAGGATATAAGTCTGTGGCATACACATAAGCATATAAAATAATTTCCTTAGTTAAATATATATTCCAAGAATATCCTATTGGATTGGGTTCACTCTCTATTATATCATATACTTAGTCATGTTTCAGCACTAAGACTATCATTGTGGTCTAAGTCCCTTACTAAACCGGGTCCACACCCTATTCTTGTCCATATTGTATCGCCCCGACCCCAGCTACCCAGAGTCGGTGCATTATTACATAACATTGTCATGATCATAATGGATCGAATCCCAAAAGACTGATCAGTTTAGTAGCATTGAAAGTACTAGATACATTCATAATTTTTACAATACATCATGAAATAAAAACATGAATAGAATTTTTTTCCCTTTTGAACACACTTATATCCTTAGCCTATCCCTATAGGTCAACCATAAAATACTTATTCACATCCTCGGAAAAATAAAACAAAGAAAGGGGTGAGCTCAGATTCTAAGTAAGGATAACAGTATTTTAAAAACTTTCATAAATATGCATAAACATTTAAGGAAATGTATAAGACTGAAAAAATCATTTTAAACTAAAACAACAGCATAATATGGAAAATATAAAATCAAATAATGTCATTTACTTATTCACATGGATATTCTACTAGTTGAATAATCACATGAAATGTCAATAGCCACTTTCATAATGATGGAATGCATAATTTCAGAGTTCATAGCCACATAGTCAATGCCTTGTGCAAAGACTACAAATTAGATTTTGTCAAGGCATTATGCCGAGACACTAGTTTTTCTCATGTGACCTATCGATGCATCACAGAGCTATAGAAGGCTCCATCCATCACTTACTAAGTTCAATGAATTCCTCATATGAAAATGATTAAACATTACAAAAACATTCATATTAAAACTAGCAAACGAAATGTCAATACTTTATCCATAAACCATGAATGGTATAAAAATAAAACATCCAAAGTAAAATATATCACAAAAACTTCAATAAAATATGGAAGATTATTAACATCTTAAATCAACTACAAACAGGTTTTAAATCCATCAAATAATTTTGACATAGATGAAATAAAAACTTTTTGAGAGAAATATATCAATCTATTTTGAAATAATTTAAAATCATGTAATTATAAAAGAAAACATTTATTTTGAAAATATTCTAATAAGATTGTAAGGGAAGCTTCAACGATGTTATAATGGTGGAAAATAGCCGCACCCTCCGTATATGTTAAAAAAGGCATTCTTACCTTAATTTTGTCAAAAAGGTTATAAAGTACCTTGTTTTAAAAACGATGGAAAGATTCTTTTAAAAAAATATAAGGTAAAATAAGGGTATAAATAAATTTAAACCATTTTCTAGTAAATAGTAATTTTTAAATACATTTTTAGGAAAACACGTATATGGATGATAAAGAGGTCCTAGTAGATTCTTATTTAAAAAAAACCTCAGATAATAAAGAGATTGTGAAATTAACCCTTACCATGTACTTTTCCTTAGTCGATGGAATTTTAACCTCCTCTATCATAGTTAATTTTTTTTTATTAAATTATACAAGAACTATATACATAAATATGATATCATATATGATCCTCTAATATTGCATTGTTAATAATATTTCAGTAGTATCATTGTTTCGGGTGTTAACTGATTTGTTTTCCTTTATATGATTGGTTACGTAAGCCATGTTTGTTATGGATAAGATTTATTTTATTCATATAAAAATTGATGTAATGTTTTGAAACATTATTTTTAATCATAAAATGAAAATTATTCTTGAATGATTACGATGGGGAAAGAATGTCATCTTGTTCGTGGAGACGGTAATCTGTACGTATGAACGAGCGACAATATCAATATATTGATGGTGAAATCATTTGTAATTGGATGGTATATCATATGTAAAGAATAATTATCAAGTTATATCAGTTATACTCATTATTATACTCATTATTATACTCATCCAAATAATGAAGTGTTTGAATGACAAACTACCCCACGACGTGGAGAGGGTAAGTCGTATGTACACACATATGATGACATTGTCATTCATATGATCGATATAATAATGAATACAGTTGTACCATTTTTATAATAACATCACATTATAAATAAGATACTGGAGTTTTTATTTTATAATTTAAACAACAAAGAAAGAGGAAGTGGAAGAAGAAAAGAACTTGAAAAAGGTGATGAAATATTTACATCTTCTTCATGTTCTTCCTTTTGATTTGATCAAAAGGGATATTTAGGTGGAATTTATGACCAAAGAAATGCCACTAGGATTAATGGAGGAATGTTTTGAGGAAATATGGGTAGGTGTTGGCCGATCCAAATGGATTTGGAGGTGTGAAATTAATAGAAGGGTAAGTTCCCTTTTATAAGAGAGGTGAGGGTCACTTTAGGAAAAGATTAAAATATTATTTTATAATAAAACTATTTTAGGTTTCTAATGGATATGAAATTAATTATTTCGAGGATAAGGTGAGGATGGGTCAAAACACTATCAATAAATATGTTTTAGACTTGTTTAGGTCACCATATTAACCTTATCCTTTAGGTTTAACTCTTAGTTAAATAGTTTGACATTTATCATGTCTCTTTGTATTTTTATATTATATGGTTAATAAACAAACAATAACAAACCAAGACAACCCCATCTAGTTAATTATTAATATATATAACCTTATCTATGTACTTTGGCCCAAACTCAGATTTTTAGGAATATTATATCAATTAATAATATAGTATTTGTTTTAAAAACATAATTATGCCACTTTTGACACTATTTAGTATTTGGTTTTCAGGAAAATCATAACATCATGATTACTTCGAAAAAAATTACTTAATCAACCCTAACATGTCATATTAACCTATAAATTTAGTGTAATTTATCAAAATACTCAAATTACATTTATTTGGATATTTATAATATCGATTATTTTAATCTTTCATTAATAAGGTAATTATTATATCATCATTGTGTCATAAATAAATTATAATATTTAACGTTTAAAAATTATAAATAAAATACCATTATGTAGGAAATATTTATATCTCTCTAATTAATTTTTATAGTCGAATTTATATTATGTATAACCCTATATTAAAAATGTTTTAGTTATTAATCATTGAATTTAACTCTTTTAATTCTTCCTTAAATAAAATAATAATAAATCTCTTAATCTAATCCAAGTGGACCAAAGGGGATTAAATTTTATTCCTAAGGTTGTTTTTTGTCGAATTAAACTTATCTAATAGAATTAAGACATGTGTTAGGGTAATTATAATATCATTTTTATCCTTAATTACCCTATTTACTTTTAACCATGGTAAATAAAAGCAAAAAGTTACTATTCATAAAAAATTATTTTCATCTTCGTGAACCACATTTTACTTATTTATATCAACTGTGGCTCTCAGATTTTTGAAATTCAAGTCATAGAAGTAGTAAAATTAAGTTTTATGCGAATTTTCAAATCCTATTAGGATGTGGGTAAAAGACGGTAAAAAGTTCAGTAAAATTTTTATATATATAAGATTACTACAAAATAAAACTAATGAATTAAATTGAATTTATATAGGTATTATATATCTATTTTGACCTAAAATAAATAATTATTTATATAAAAATTCAGTTTTAACCAATAATTCTGTGTTTTTTAATATTCATAAAAAATTTAATGTTTTTAGAAAAATACCAAAAATTCACCCCTAGGTAATTTAGATATTCCAAATTCAAAAATGAAGTCCATCTTGAAAAATAAAATTTCAAAAATTTCAAAAATTGGGTGTTACTATTCATAATGGGTAGTTTGATTGGATGTGGTGTGTTAGAATCTCGATGTTGCGTACAATGCAATCTATTGCATTATTCAAAGGAAAACGTTCCGTGGAAGGCTAGGGTGTTACATTCTCCCCTCCTTAAAATAATTTCATCCATGAAATTTCTAGAATATTACTGCATAAAAAAATTCAGGTGGTTATTCATCATAAGTTCCTCAGGTTCCCACATTGTCTCTTCCATCTTATTATTTCTCCATAGAACATTCACTGGAAGATTTGTCAGGTTTCTCAACACTTGTTCTCTATTATCAAGAATTCTGTTAATCTCTTCACAATAAGACAGATTGGGTTCTAGTTCTAATTCTTCATAGGTGAGTACATGCATTGGGTCAGGCATGTATTTTCTCAACAGTGATACATGGAACACATCCTGAACTTTGGAGAGACAAGATGGAATTACCAAATGATAAGCAAAAACTCTAATTCGTTCTAAAATTTCGAATGGTTTTATATACGTGGGACTCAATTAACCCTTGTTACAGAAACTTATAACACCCTTCCATGGATATACCTTTAAGAAAACATGTCCTCCTACTTGAAATTCCAAATCCTTCATTCGGTTATCGATATAGCTCTTTATACTTCTTTGGGATACTTTGATGTGGGTTTGGATAATCTTCACTTTTTCCATTGTTTCCTCAATAAGTTTTTCTCCAATGTGTTTTC
Organism: Viscum album; assembly: GCA_963277665.1. NCBI lineage: Eukaryota > Viridiplantae > Streptophyta > Magnoliopsida > Santalales > Viscaceae > Viscum > Viscum album. Next base: position 1,565,284,094 of record OY728150.1, read on the forward strand.
CTGCACCAACATCATCCCAACAAGTTGGTGTGACACATCTATTTCCATATAACACTTTATGTGGTGCCATCTGAATACTTGAATAGAATTTTTTGTTATAGGAAAATTTGACCATAGGTAAATATTGATCCCACATACCTTGATAATCATGGGAGAAAGATCTCAACTTGTCTTATAAGGTTTAAATAGTTGGATCTGATTTTCCATCGATTTGAGGGTGGTAGGCAGTGCTCAAACTATGATTTGTATCTAGGGTCTTCTACAGACTTGTCCTGAATCTTGACGTAAAACAGGGATCACAATTTGAAACAATCAATAGGAGTACACCATGGAGTCTTAAAACTTCATTAATATATATTATATCTGTAAGTTCAAGTGATACATCTTCTCTTATAGCAAGAAAATGTGCTGACTTGGTATGTTGATCAATAATGACCCATATTGAATCATCCTTCTATGAGTCTTTGGTATACCCATGACCAAGTCCATCGTAATATTATCCCATTTTCACTCATGTATGTGAAGAGGTTGCATGAATCCTCTATGTTGTTTCATTGTAGCTTTCACTTTTTGAAAAATCATACATCTTGACACAAAATTAAAACTCTCCCCCTTCATGTTGTCCCACCAAAAATGTTCCTTCAAATCTCTATAGATCTTGGTGCTCCCAGGGTGTATTGAGAAATTATAGCTATGAGAATCATCCAATAAATCCCTTTTTTAGATTTGGTATATTAGGAACACAAATTATATTCCCAAATTTCAAAATTCCATCTTCATATATGAAGTCACTCAATCTCCCATCATTCGTAGGGTTAATATTCTTTTGAAACTACTCATCATCAGTCTGAGAAATCTTTATCCTTTCTAGTAAAGATGGTTTGAAAACCATTTTAAAAAGTATTTATGTTTCACCTTTCATGGTTATTACCACATCCATCATTAATAGATCCATGAAAATAGGATCCACTACTGAAAAAATGACTTATACCCATAGTTCAAAACCATGGGTATAGCCCCCAAAACTATGGCTATAGGCTATACCCACGGTTTTGGGAACAATTGGATGGAACGTCGTCGGTATAGCGGTCTCAACCTATACCCACGGTTTCAGAGAACCGTGCGTATAGGGGAGTCAAAGTGTGCACCACAGCTGTTCCAACATGGCACACAACAGACCCCATGGTTTTCAAACCGTGGGGTATTTAAATTCAAAACATTTGCGCAGTAGGCAGGATTCGAACCCGCACTCACGATGTGCCTCATGACATCCCACCACCAAGGGACAAACTGAGCTACTATTTCATTTTGTTATATAATCATACATCAATGTATATATATTCATTTTATTCATGTGGGGTACTAAAAAATCCAGAACAGCGGGCAAGGGGTTTCGAACCCGCGTCTCACACTAGACCTCCCGGCCGCACCACAACAGCTGACCAAATGAGTTACAAATTTCAATTGTTATTATTATATACACATACATATATATATATATATATATATAATCCACATCTGGTAATTAAATTCAAAAAATGAAGACCGCAGGATTCGAACCCGCATCTCACGGTCACGCCTCCACAGGTGACCAACCGAGCTACAGAAATTTTGAGTATATAAATTTATATTTATATAAATATATTAATCTAAACCGTGAAAAAAATATCTTCCTGCCAAATTTTTTTCGTGTCCCACCTAATTTTCATTCCCCGCCATAATCTATTCCCACGGTTCTCATAGGTCTTAAAAAAACCAATTACCCGCGGTTTTGAACAACTGTCAGTATAGGTCTTCAGAAAATACTCTATACCCACGGTTCTCCAAAACCATGGGTATAGGTATCCTATACCCATGGTTTTGGAGAACCGTGGGTTTAGGTTCACGTACTATCCCTATACTCACGGTTTTTTGAAAAACTGTGGTTATAGCCCTATTTTCCAGTAGTGATACCTTTCAACTCTCATCTTGTTCAAACCCCCATGATCCTTTCTGCTCAAAGAATTTTCCACCTTATTTTCCTTCCTCGGGTGGTAGTGTATAGTGTAATCATAATCCTTTATTAGTTCAAGACGTCATCTTTTCCTCATGTTGAGTTCTTTCTATGAGAAAATATACATTAAACTCTCATGATCAGTATATATCTCAAAATTTTCACCATAGTGATAGTGTCTCCATATATTCAAAGAAAAGATTACAGCTTCTAACTCATGATCATGAGTGGGATAGTTTTTTTCATGAATTTTTATCTGTCGTGATGCATAGGCAATAACTTTATCATTCTGCATAAGGATACAACCAAGTCCTTTCTTTGAAGCATCACTATAAATAACAAAAAAATAAATCCTCGATGGTAAAGTCAATATAGAAGCATTGACTAATCTTATCTTCAGTTCTTCGAAACATTCTTCACACTATTTTTGCCAAAACATTTAACCCCTTTACATGTGATCTTGGTTAATGGGTTAGCCAACTGGGAAAAATTCTGGATGAAATGTCAATAATAACCTACTAAACCAATAAAACTGCGTAACTCAATTATACTCATCGGTGCTGGACATTCTTGGATTGCCTTGGTCCTTGAAGGATCAGCATAGATTCCATACTTAGAGACAATATTTCCAAGAAAACAAATCTCTTGAAGCCAAAATTCGCACTTGATAAACTTTCCATATAATCCATTTCTTATGAAGGTTTTCATAATAGTGCACAAGTTATTTTCATGATCATCATATATTTTTGAGTATACCAAGATATCATAAATAAAAAACACTACAAAGTCATCATGATATTCCTTGAAATGTATATTAATTATATCAATGAATATAGAGGGTGAATTAGTCAATCCAAAATGAATTACTGTACATTCGTAATGCTAATACCTAGTTTGAAATGTTGTTTTCAGAATGTATTCCTTCTTCAGACACAACTAATGATATCTAGATCAAAGGTAATTCTTTGAAAAATATTGATCTCCACGAAGTTGGTAAAATAAATCATCAATGAATGGTAGGGGATACTTGTTCTTTATTTTTATAGCATTGATCTCCCTGTAGTCAATGCACAACATCATAGATCCATCTTTCTTCTTAACAAAATGAAGAGGGGATTCCCAAAGATAAACACTGGGGAGAATAACTCTCTTATTACTCAATACCTCGAGTTGTTTCTTTAGTTCTACTAATTCCACATTTTCCATTCTATAAGGGGCCTTCGATATGGGCCATGAACTGGGAATAGAATCAATGGAAAAATCAATTTCTCATTCTAGAGGATGTCCATGTAAATCCTCTAGAAACTCATCAACATATTCTTGCTCAATAGGTATGTCCTTGATTCAAATATTATTTTCCTCACTAATAGTTATTTTAGTCTCTTCTTACCCAATAATTTATTTCACTAGAGCTATTGTGGGTGGATCTAGATAAGAAATAAGTGGTGACATTTCTACTCTAAAGATAAGGTACTCTTTATTGTAATAAAAAATTGTAACCTCCGTCTTCTTATAATAAATTTTCGCATCATGATCCGAAATACAATCCATTATGAGGATTATATAAAATTCAATCATGGGTATGATGATGATATCATTAGATAAAGAACATTTGTATGCCTTAATTGGAACTAATTCAGAAAACTTTGTTTTGATGATACTTCCCTTGGGAGTTTTGACTGATAACTCCTTTGTTAAGTCAAATTGAAAATATCTAATTTTTATAGAAAACATTGTATATATGAAACAATTATTTTATCTAGAATCAAATAAATAATTAGATATACCTGAGAAAACCAATAAATTACCTTCCACCACATATTTTGGTGCTTCAACCTCATCAATAGTGATCTCATAAGCTTAGCCTTACTCCCTTGGCCTTTTCTATGGTAAGATCCCTTGGTGTTTAGGACATTAATTTTCATAATTCCCCTTTTCTCTACAATTTTAGAATTCATCATTGACAACATCTTTCTTCCCCTTGCAATCCCGAGCTTGGTGGCCTTTTTACCGCACTTGTAACAGACTCTCATTCCCTTCAGGAAAGTATGGGGGTGTTTTTTTTCCAAATTTACCACAAGATGAATATTCAACTTTTCTCTTCTTAACATTATTTTAATTTATAGAGTGTTCAGTAACTCACTTTTTCTCTTTCTTTTATTTAAAGTCTTAAGACTTAGAGAATTCCTTTTCTATCTTGATATTGCATGAGACGATATCTTCGTATGATCAGAAGGATTATGAGACTAATGCTCGATGGAGAAATGGATTTAACCGATAAATGAATCGATTAATCTTACTCCTTGGGTTATGTATATAATCTGTTTCATGTCTTGGTAACCTTGTAAAGTTAGCCTCATACTTTGTGATATTCTCATCCTCCTTTTTCATCAGATTCAGAAATTGTTTTTCAATATCCAATCGATGGTCACGAGGAAAGTATGTTTCTAATAAAATCTCATTAAACTCCCTCCATTCCATGTTTGATACTAATTCATCTTCCTTTGTGTTTTGGATTAGTGACCACCATTGATCTGCATCTCCCGTGAGGCAATAAACTTCCATGACAACTTTTTTCCTTTTTCTACTCCCCAAAGCATGAAATATTTTTTCTATGGAATTTATCCATTTCTCCATTACTAATGGATTTGTACTCCCATTAAATGTTGGTGGTTGTTTCCTCATGAAGCAGTCTAACATTGATCCTCTGTATTGTGGATCAGAGTGCTCTATATGAGTGAGGTTATTATTCATAACCTAAGTGAGTTGTCCCAGTATGGTGATAAAATTATCAGCACCAATTGCATCACCATCTCCACTATAATTATCTTGAGTAGGAGGAAAATCCCTACATGGATTACGTGGGTTGATAAGATTTTCATTCCTTCCACTAGGCACTATTTCTAAAAATGGCATACACTAGATTAGTTTATGAATCGCAAAACATAATTCAAACTTGTAAATCACTTAACATAAATTGAATAGTTTATGGATATAATCCATAATAATAATAAAAATTCTTTGATGAAGTATATACACATAAACCCTTCATAATGGTTTGTAATGAAAATGAGAATTATCCTACGTATATCCCCTGGGAGTGTTGTAACCAAGAGTGCCGCAAGGCCTGTTGTCATGCACCAGTTCCCATTTGAGTCAAGATCAAATTGGTGTTTTTGGGTTTTACCACTAGGAACATCTATTCGAGAACCTTCACTACCTTCTCCTATCCAAACAGGGATGTATTGTTTATAAAAATCATAAAATATCTACTGTACCAATATTACTGGATGTTCTTCTATAATAATCCTCAAAGTCAATATTAGGGTAGTGTTATTTAATAAGAGTTTATCTAAATCTAGTTTCCAATGTTTTTACTAAACTTCTATTGATACCAACTATAATGCCCTGACCCTAGTTACCTAGAGTTGGTGCATTATTACCTGACATTGGCATGATCACAAGGGTTCAAATCCCAAAAGACTGATCAGTTTAGTCACCTTGTAAGTACTAGATACATTCATAAGTTTTACATTACATCATGAAATCAAAAAATCAACAACATTTTGTCGCCTTTTGAAAACACTAATATCTCAGCCTTTCCCAACGGGTCAACCATAAAAAAATTCTCTCAAAATTTTTTGAATATGGATGAGTTATTTTATACAATAGTTTGTCTAATGAGACCTACCGATGCATCGATGAGCTATATCTTGCTCCACCCGTCACATACTAAGTCTAATGTATTCCTCATATGAAAATATTTAAAAATAACATAAAAATTCATATTAAAACTATCATTTGAAATTTCAATACTTTATCGATAAACCATGAATTGTATAAAAATAACACATCCATATTCAAATATAACAAAAAAACTTCAATACAATATGGAAGATTTGTATCATATTAAATCAAATTCCAAGAGGTTTAAAATCCATCAACGAATATTGACATATATGAAATAAAAACATTTTGAGAGAAATATCTCTTTATATTTTAAAATCATTTAGAAGTCATCTAATTATAAAAGAAAATATTTATTTTGAAAATATTATTTCAAGCTATTTAGGGAAGCTTCAATGATTTTATAACGGTAGAAAATAGCCGCACCCACCGTATATGTTACGAAAAAGACATTCATACCTTAATTTTGTCAAAAAGTTCATAAAGTAACTTATTTGGAAAATGATGGAAAGATTCATTTAAAAACATATAAGGTCAAATAATGGTATAAATGGATTTAACAAGTTGTCTAGTAAATATTAAATTTTCTTTGAAATACATTTTTAAGAAAACTCGGTTGTGTATGATAAAGAGGTCCTAGTAGATACTTACGTAAAAACAACCTCAGATAATAAAGATATTGCGAAATTAACCCTTGCCTTGCACTTTTACTTAGTTGATGGAATGTTAAACTCCCATATAATTGTTAAAATATTTTTATTAAATTATACAGTAACTATATACAAAAATATTATATCATATATGATCTCTATTATTTCATTATTAATAATATTTCAGTAGTATCATCTTTTAGGGTGTTAACTGATTCATTTTCCTTTATAAGATTAGTTACGTAAGACATGTTTGTTATGGATAAGATGTATTTTATTCATATTCATAATGATATTAAGTTCATAAAAATTATTTTTAATCAGAAAATGAAAATTATTCTTGAATGATTAATATGAAGAATGAATCTCATCGCGTTCATGGAGACGATAATCGGTACATACGCACGAGAAACAATATCATTATATTGACGGTGAAATTGTATGTAATTGGACGGTATATCATATATAAATAATAAATAACATGTTATATTTATTATTTACATATGTTATACTCATTTTTATACCCATCCAAAAAATGAAGTGTTTGATTGAAAAACTACACCACGACGTGGAGACGGTAAGTCATACGCACGCACGTACGGTGACTTTGTCATTCATATGATGGATAGAATAATGAATATGTTTTTAACATTTTTATAATAACATCACAGTATATATAATATACTGTATTTATTATTTTATAATGGAAACGACAAAGAAAGAGGAAGTGCAAGAAGAAAAGAACTTGAAAGAGGTGATGAAATATTTACCTCTTTTTCGGGTTTTTCCTTTTTATTTGAACAAAAGGGATCCTTAGGTTGGATTTATGACCAAATGATGGCCTCTAAGATGAACATAGAAAAGTTGGGAGGATATTTGGGAAGGGTTTGGCCGAGCCAAATGGATTTAGAGGTGTGAAATTAAGAGAAGGGGAAGTACCCTTTTATAAGAGAGGTGAGGGTCACCTTAGGAAAAGATTGAAATATTATTTTATAATAAAATTATTTTCAATTTTTAATTTTCTAAAAAATGAATTATTTCAATGATAAGGTGGACATGGGTCTAAAACCTCTCAACCAATAGGTTTTAGATAGGTTTAGGTCACCATATTATCCGTGTCATTTAGATTTATCTCTTAGGTAAATAGTTTGACATTTACCACGTCTCTTTGTATTTTTATATTATATGGTTAATAAACATACTATAATAAGCCAAGAAAACCCCATGTGGTTCCTTATTAATATATATTATCTTATCCAAGTCCTTTGGCAGAGCCTTAGATTTTTAGGAATATTATATCAATTAAGAATATTGTATTTTTTTAAAACTCAATTATGTCAATTTTGACAAAATTTAGAATATAGTTTTTGTGAAAATCATAAAAGCATGATTACTTCGAAAAAAAATTATTTAATAAACCATAAAATGTCATATTAATCTATAAAATTAGTGGAATTCATAAAAAGTTTCAAATTAAATTTATTTGGATATTTATAATATCGATTATTTTAATCTTTCATGAATAAGATAATTACTACATCAGCATTGTGTCATAAATAAATTAAATTATTTAATGTATAAAAATTATAAATAAAATTGTATTATGTAGGAAATATTTTTAGATTTCTAATCAATATTTATAGTCAAATTTTTCTTATGTATAACCCTATATTAAAAATGGTCTATTTGTTAAACATTGAATTTAACTCTTTTAACTCTTGTTTAAATATAATAATAATAAATATCCTAATCTAATTTAAGTGGACCAAAGTGGATCATATTTTATTAATAAGGTTTTTTTATATCAAATTAAATTTATCAAATAGAATTAAGACATGTGTTAGGGTAACTATAATAACAGTTTTTCCCTTAATTTCCCTATTTAATTTTAACCGGAGTAAATAAAAGTAAAAAGCTACTATTCACAAAAAAATTATTTTAATCTTATTGAACCACATTTTACTTAATGATGTCAATCATTTCTCTAGGATTTTTCAAATTAAACTCATAGAATTGGTAAAATTATGTTGTATGCAAATTTGTAAATGCTCCTAGGTGGTGGGTAAAACACGGTAAAAAGTTGAATAAAATATTTATATAGCAAAGATTATTATAAAATGGATCCAATGAATTAAATATACCATATATAGGTATTATGAATCTATTTTGACCTAAAATAAATTTAAATAAAATAAATATTTATTTAAATAAAAAGTCGGTTTTAACCAAAAATGCAGTGTTTTTCACTATTACTCAAAAAATGAAAGTTTTAAGAAAAATACCAAAAATTCACCCATAGATAATTGTGATATTCCAAATTCAAAAATGAAGTCCATTTTGAAAAAAATTAAAAACATTCATAAATTGGGTATTACTATTCATAATGGATAGTATGATTGGTCATGGTGTTTTAGAATCTTAAAGGTGTGTGCAATGCAAGCAATTTCATTATTTGAAGGAAAATTTAATGTGGAAGCTTGGGGTGTTACAAATATGATCACATGAGATATCCATATTTAAGTAATGAATTAGTGAGAAATATAATAACAATCCCACCCATCACATATTCATAATCCATTCATATGTTTTCCATAAGATCCTAAATCATTCACTGTTTATCATAACCTTTGGATAAAAAATGATTGTCATTAACATTTCAAAATTTCATCATAACATAACTAATGGAAAACAAATGGGTTTGATAAATATCCCCCCATAATAATAATAAACCATCTAAAAAAAGAATAAATATAGTATCCTTGCATCATATATCTAGTAAATAATAAGTCAGTTAAAACGATTTTATCATAACTAAAAATACCTTTAAAATATCGTCAGTAATATTTCTTGAGGAAAATACCCCATTAATTTGGGAATAAATTCTCTAAAATACAAAAACATACAAAATATAATGGAAAAAAAATTCTTTAAAAATATTTTTGGACAAAAATAAAAGAATCTTAAAATATTTTGGTGGCCATGATAATGGGAAATGCATTTCATTATATTATTGTTAAAATAAATACCACTTTAATTTTTTTTGGTAAGAAGTCCAAATTCCCACTTTCAGAAAATGATAAGGATTTTTTCCTTTAAACATTTTTATAATAATTAAAACATGGGTAAAAATAAATTTACAAAATTATGCTAGAGTATTGTATATAATGCTGATTTTTTTAAAGAAAATATGGGCATATAAGAAAAAGTGGTTTTGATCAAAGAGGGAAATAAATTCGGTTTTCCTCAAACAATTATTTCGGTCTATTGAGTTCCAATAGATAGATAAATGAAAGATATATGTATTATTAAAAAATAACCAATGGATAACAAAATTCATGGGATTATTAATAATTTTGTTATCAAATTTCATCATTAGAAACTTACCAAGATTATTCAGGACCCATACAATCTGATCATTAAATTTATTAAGAAAAAAAAAGTAACGAAAATGATCAATCATTAAATGTGATTTTCAAAAAAATTAAAGACTCACAGCCTGAATGTCAACATAAACCATCAAGTAAAAAAATTAGGATTTTGGAAGTACTACATCAATATTATCTCTATGATCTCCCTCCTAGAAAATTCTTTCCTAACTTTACTGCCCTATCTACTTTAATTTGACAGCATTAGATTGAGGGGGATAATGTATTAATGTAATTATATCTAATGGGGTGACACTCTCTATGAGAAAATTTCATTTATATGATTGAGAGTTTAAACATTTTAGTTTTAGTCAAATTCAACCCATAGATACCTCCATTCATGACGAGAAGAATTATTAACATCATGAATAATATCCCAATGTTTAGGATCACACGCAGTCCTATTTCCAACATAATGGAAGAAGAATACCTTGATGAAGCCACATTGAGTGCACAAGACACTTCCAAACCCCAAGGGATGTGTCATTATATATGTCTCTCAATCAATATTCTCTTTGATCCATATAGTGATTAGTTTAATCCAATGAATAAATTTCAAATAAATTTTACTCCTCTCTCGACCATGTACACCAAACATCTAAAGAATGATTAGATTAGGGAATGAATTATTCATATAAAAGTCTTTCACATTGGAGGATAAAAATACATCCCTACGAATGAAAGTTATCTGAAAATTAAGGGAGGGATTTTGGTTATTGAGAATTATAGTATTTATGGCTACCCATGACTATAAAATAATTTCACCTATTAGAAGGAGGTCAGAAGGTATTGAATCTAGTTCCTAGTTCCAAAGTCACCATTAAAAAAGTCCTTCATGTAGTTCCATAGATTGAATATTAACTGATTATTGAGAAGTATTTCATTTATTCTCTCCAAAGCCTCCATATTTAGGTGATATGTTGAATCCATTTAGATATCTTCACTTTTCATCTTATAATGTTTATACAACCATATTTTCTATATTTTCCATAGAAGCATAAACTTATGGGTTGAGTAAAAAAATCCTTTAACTTAGAGTACCATGAAGGGGTGTTAATGTTTCCTTCATAATTTAATCAATATATGTTCTTGGTATTGAATATATAATTGGTTTTTGGGGTCTATATGAGATTGTCTCTTTCCACAAAACCATACATTTATAGCCTAAGGGATATGTGTTTGGGGATGTTAACATCATGCCTGAGGCCACTAGAGATAAATCCAACAATTGTTAGATGCATCCTGTTAGGAGGGATAACCATACTATCTTACAATGGATTTTAAATCCAGTGGTTAGTACTATAATTAATATTATAATTTCAATAAACTATCCATTTGTAACTTCTCAATATATCATTAAGATAATTCTTGATTGGATGCTAGACCAATGAGGTAAGCTAGAAAGTGTACCCATTTAGTAGTTTTGTAGTGAACCTAAGGAAAGAAACTATTGATAAGATTCATTAGTGGTAAAAAAATTCGAATTGAATATTCCAATAAATAAATCAATAAATATTTCTTAATATTTTAGAACAATGAACCTCAAAGTTTTGGGATTGAGGCAATAACTATATGCCATAGTAATGAGTTTCCTTTCATTGATTGATCCAGTCCATATGAAATTCTAAATAATTATTTGGATATTTTTTATGAGGCTTATAGAATATATGTTCAGAGGTAAATTATATAAAAATTTGTAGGTCATTACCAAGTTAACTTGTAACACTCTTCCTTTTTGAGACATTGAATTTTTTTCCAACTTTCCATATAGCTGAAAATTATAGAACAAGTTCCTTTAATATAACAGCTATTGATTTTACCCTATAAAATAGGTACACGAAGTTATGTAAAGGGTATAACTACTCTTAACACCATTTTTCCTAGAAATACTATTTTTATTGTCATTGAGACACCATTAACAAAGACTTTGAAATATTTATTCTAGTTAATGGCTTATCCATCCATGTCCTCATAGTTCCTAAATATAGCATTGATGCAGGCAATTTTTTTTGGTGTCCTTCCTAATCAGTGTAATATCATCAACAAAAAAATTGTCAGAGGATAAAAAACTCTTCTTCTAAACTTAATCCATTTTTAAATCCCAATATTGAAAATATTATTAATGAATATGCCCATATAATATTCTTCCATGAAAAAGAGAAGTCCTGAGAGGGGGACACCTTGCCTGAAACCCCTTGAGCATTGAAATAATACCCTAGGTGACCCATTTACAAGAATGGAAGGCATTAAATATAAAATAATTGTTTTTACAAGTTTTAAAATAGTGAGTGAGAATCCAAATTTTCTAAGTAAACTGTAATGATGATCCATTTCATGATGTTGATGGCATTATAGATGTAAATTTCGAGGGAAGAGTTCCCTATTTTATTTTATTATTCTTGAGGTTGATTCTTTTCAAGACCAATAAATGGAAATTTTGGATTATCCTTCCAGGAACAAAGACAAACTGATTTTGATAAAACCAATGCTAATAACAAAGACCTTGAATTATTCTCATCGGCATTCCCTTCTATAAAGTGAAACTATGAATGGAGAAAACTATCACTAGAAGTTCTTTGTACCTCCATGCCATTGGAAGAGTAAAGTGAATTCCATGTCATGAACGCCCACATGACTTAAAACAAAATTTTTAAATTTGACTTCTCCTTGGAACCGTTGCAATAGTTTCACTTAGAAAAAATGGATATTTCTTTATTTATCACCCCCTCATCTATAGGGAGGTCCTAACATAGAAAATTCTAAAAAAAGAATTTAATATTAGTAGGAATATCATGGTAGTATAGCACCCAATTAATTGTGCTCATAACCTCTATGGAAAATATTTTGATACACCTTCTTTGAGAGTAATTCAATCAAAGAGTTAATAAAAACTTATTTTCACAATTCATCATTTATTTCGATGGTAATATTAACATCATACTATTTTATATTGAGTGTGGTGTGGATTAAATAAATAAATAAACTGGTTATTTTCAAGGAAATTTCTATTACCTTGCACCATATGAATCCCATCAGAATCCCCACCCAGTTAGCATACCAAAAACATAGTTATCCACACACAACTGTCCATCACAGGTTTAGTTGAAGAGAATGTAGATAATTTATGATCAAATCCTAAGGTTTATAGTTTTCCTCTCCATTATTCTATATGAGTCATTTATTTTTTGGTGATAAATATTTCCCACAATGATCTTCATTCTGTGAAGTCCCAAGTAGGTCAATCTTGTAGAAAAATCATAGTTTCTCAAATAGTTATAATATTTATACCTCCATCCTTTGATTCACAATCCATCATATTCCTTGTTTACCTATCTTTCCTACCCTTTTCCTATGCATACGAGATGAATCCATTCAGAATGTTCTCCATATTTCTGATCACTTCCTTTGGAGTATTGGTAGCCAACAAGACACTCTACTTTCAACAATACCATAAAAATAGTGAATTATTATTCTTTTTTGGGTGATTAGGGAACCTAAATATTCCATAGGAATAGACCTTATGGGGAATCTCATATTGTATTCAATTTTATTACATCGATCATCATTCAAGATATTGAGATATATATTTTAATTTTACCTCTATTGATCAACTTCCCACTCTACTTTTATTAGTCATAAAGAATAAGGTTTATCTCCAAAATAGATTTACAAGTTCAAATTTTGAAAGGAAGAAGATATTCCAAAAAAAGAGGTGATAAATCCCATTGAATTTTTTTTATATTAAAATTGATGAGCGTAACCCTCACTGATGCTCTGATTTAAGTATATACTGAAGGAGTCTTGGAAAAGGATCAATGCATTAGGGGAGATAGGGTCACCTTTATTAGTCTGTATACTTACCTGAAGAAACAATAGTTTTCCCCATTAAGGTAACCAAGAACCAAGGAGAGAAAATTGATTTGAAGAAGAGATCAATCAACCACTCATAGAATCCCATTTTTCCCATGACCCTAACACTAAAACTCTACTACATCATATCATATTCCTTTCCCATATCAAACTTCATGATGATATTAGAATTGATTGTCTTCCATTTAATATCTCCTGTCATCTCATGGGACATAAAAATTGATGTTTCATAGATTTTCCTTGAATAAAACCCTATTTTTCACTAGAAAACCTTCTGTAAAGTTTAACCAAGATTATTTTGATGATAATAGTAGAATGGACCATGTGGGGGATGTTTCATAAACTTCTTGTCCTATATTTTTTGAGAGAGGATTGGTATTTAAATTTTGGAATGAGAATCAAAGTAGTGGAATATTACACTTTGGGTAAGCATCCTCTATAAATGTAGTTATGAATGAAACCCACATAATATTTATTGATTATGTCCTATGAATCTATATAGAAAGATCATGGGAACCCATCTGGGAAGGGGGAATTTAAAGACTTGAGTGTAGTAACATTCCCGTAGAACTCCTCTTCATTCATAAGTTTCTTGAAAAACTATTGATATATGGTGGAACCACATAAGGGATGTTGTAAAATAGGCTGACATTACTTCTAGGGTATCCATATGACATATTAGGTTTAACTTCCACAATAATAGAACTAAAATGGGATGTATCCGTACATTTAATTGTTTGGTGATCATTGTTGAAGGATATATCTTCAAGAAGAATGTAAAAAATGTTGGAACTTTTTTGCCCGAATGCTTTCATTAAAAATGTAGTATTTTTTCACCTCCTTCAATAGTGTCACTTTGGGACTTTCCTTGAATGATCTTTTATGTTCATGTATAAATTCTAACAAATGGTTCCTCAGGTAGACCATACTACTAAAATAATCATAATCCCACCAAGTGTCAAGGTCCAGCTTGACCTATTCAACATCCACCTTATGCTTTTCCAAATCCAAGAAATGTGAGGGATTTTTTTAATCCTATATTTAGAGGTGTTTTATTTAAATTGTTGATGTTTATTATGGAATCAATTCCAAGATCTAGCATCTATGTTATTCTCCCATGAGGAACGCATTATAAGATGATAGTTGGGTTCTATCACCCATCATATTCAATAGAATAAACGCTCACTTGTTGCCCCAATGTTATCAATGAATATGAGGTGAAAGTATTGATTAGATAATTATGAGACTCGGTGATCAAAATTTTTATTGGAGAAGGATTATATAGATTGGATATTAGAAAAATATCAATCTAGATAACACCAAATTCAATGGATTCATATTTAGTTGGTACACTATTTGTATTTATCCCCCAAGAATACCATGTCAAAATGTACAGTTCTAGACAAAAAAACCATCAAACTCTTGTCTTTCATTTCTTGATTAATTCACCCCAACTTTCTTCTTCAATGATTCCAAGATTATTTTAAAACCCCCGCTAACAATACATGCCTCATACCCAAAATTGATGTTCTCTGGATCATGCCAAAGAAAATCCCCTACCACACATCATATTTGGAATAGAAAAAGGGAAAAAAGTATGTTTTATTATCTAAAATTATCTTAATTTAAATATTCTAGTTATATATAACTATTTTTTTCTACTAGAATAGAGTTGTTTCAAAAAACCCATGTATGTTGATTTTTAGGCTCACCGTTCATGGAATTATGAAGCCCAAGATTCATAGAAAATTCATGAATTTTAGTGGTATTTTTCTTATGTTCATGTATTAAAACTATCAAAAATTTATTACAACAGATCTTAGATGCCATGAAAACTATTTCCACTCGTTCCCTTATCCATGAGTATCCCATATAATTAAATAAATCATTGATATAATAGACTCCAATATTCCTCCCAACATCAATAATAAATTGGTTTTAGAAAAGGAGGATGAGTGTTCATGCTTTTCATGATCTCTAGTATGAGAATCTTTGGTAGGAGGATGAATACTAATGATGTATTCATTAGAATCCACTTGGGATAGTTGCCTATAGCAATTTCAAAGAAAGATATGAGAGGAGGATGAGGTGCTGATATAACTATGTTGAGAGGCCAGGAGGAAATGATCCTTTCTATGTTGAGGGATAGGTCTTAGATTCACTAATCTAGAAGGTATTCATCTAGAGTAATTATCCAAAGGATAGAACAAAGAGATACATTGCATTGAGGCATGATGAGAAGGTATAGACGATGGCGGGTATAAGACCATAATTTCTATTCATGTTTCTTTCTTTTAAATGGAATTTTTCCCTCAACCCAATATGGAAGGGGAATGAGGAGATACCATAAGAGTGTCATGATGGAGTATTGTTGATGGACAGTAATGGGGTTGAGGTCCACTACTACAGGGGTGTCATTAGCCATCATAGTGGGACCCATCACCATATGAGATAATGATTGGATTGAAACTGGGGGTTATACCTGTGAGGGAACAACACAATTGACCATGTTCTTTAGAAAAATATGTAGATAGTGACCTTGAAGATGACATACCATTCATAAATGATAGGGGGAAATGAAATCCATGGATTTCCCCAAGGATATGAACTTCTCAGCACTAAGAAGAATTTTATCTATAAGAGGAAAAGATGAATCCATCTCGGCATAGATTCACACAAATCCTACATCCTTGAGCTGTAATGTATACTCATCCACATAATGTAACAATACAGGGTGTAAACTATACAATTAATAATGTCACGGTTGGGAAAGGGAAGGGGTCATCTGCATATATTTATCCATACCACCACATGGGGGGAGTCACTTCAGAAATGAGCTTCCACTGACCTCTATAAGAGATAAAATGACCATTTTCCAAAAAAACTGAGGGATTTGAGACCATGAATTCATAGAATCATCTTGATATCAAAGTACCATAAAAAAGTCGTTTTAGTAAGGAATCAAGACCTATATCAGAACATCCAATACCCATGAAGAGACAAAATTCCGAAATAAAGGAAGGGGAGGTTTGTCCACCCCAAACCACCCCACCAAATTCCACTGATTAAAGATAACGACTATCTCGAATGAGGTTAAAGGACATTTTTTTGATGGGGATACATACATGAAGGGAAATATAAATTCATAGAGATTAATATGAGAAATTTTTGAAAGATGGTCTGTTTGAGAGTGGTCCAAAAAGATGAGGACATCCTTCAAGGAGGGACTGACTGAAACCATCATAGCCATCATGGGATTTTCATCTACCAGATCTGAAGTGGTGGTATAAGGGGAATACATAGAGTGGAATGTGATATATGGATGATGGGGAACAAAGTTTCTTTAAACAAATTAGATAAGGGAAATGAAAACATACTCGTAATAGAAGTATTAAAAATAAAGGCATTCAGGGTGTGTAATCTGTAGAGGAATCCATATAATATCAATATAGAAATAGTTATACATTGTCCCATATTTCCGTTACTAATATTAAAAATCTATTTACAATGATTTTGCTGATGATTTTGGAAATATTGTTCCCAGTTGTAATTGGATTTATGTCCCTTATGTTGATGTAATTTCCTTCATGGATATAATAGAAATGATGTTAGGGTTGAGTCTATATAGAATGTATTCATGAATAAATAATTAATACATAGTATTAGTCACCTCATTGTGGATGAAGACTCAATAGAACAAGAATAATTTGTTGGTGAACCCATCAGGATCATCCACATTGTTAATATTATGTGAAAAGAGTGCATTTTTTACTTTATCATCAATCAACTCATGGTGAGTCCAAATTTTTTATGATCTTAAATTCAGGTAGATGTGTTTTGAATCATCATGTTACTATTTAAAATCCCATAATCATAATATATCCAAAGAATGTAATGAACCACTACATTGATGACATCATTTTAGATAGGAAGAAATCATTGATCCTAAGTGCATTAATTCCACACTGAACATTTTTTCTTTGTGAAAATGGTGGAAGATTTCAGAGTCCCAATAAATATAATTTATAAATATTAAATGTGGTTTGTTCTTGGTCAGCTTATTCTTAATCATCAAATGTTCATATATATTTGAAATAGCCTATAGTTCGCTGCTACAAAGTCTGTCTTGGGCTTGGTTTATAATCTAGAATCTTTTAAGAAAACTTTCATCATATTTTATGTCATAATATGTATGGAGAATTATTTTTTTAATCTACTACTTCAATATAAATTTTATATTTTTGAACATATAGGTAATCACCTGAAGTGGGATGCCAAAAAAGTCCAATTTCTATCCTTCCATACAGTTTCCCTACAACATGGTGTGACCAACCGACCATTATTTAATTTAAAAGGAAGAGGGGTGTTATTTCCATTCCCATAGAGATATCAATGACAATTGTATTGTGATATTAATGGTATTTTTCAAGGGAAAAAAATGATAACCTAATGAAAATATCTTCATCATCAACTTGGACAAGATGTCTATCTAGATTAATAGATTTCATAATATTCAGGGTGTATCTTCTCAAAGTGAATTCAGATAGAGTTATAGGAACCCCAATAATATTACTTTTTTCAATGAAAAATGAGAATTGCAATGAGTAAATCCAATTAAATTTGGATATACTACTTTATTTAGGTATTAAGACAGTGTTGAAATCATGAGGGATGGCCCATTTGTGATTAATATGAGCAAACATCATTTCTAATTATCCCCACAAAACACTTCTACTAATGTTAGGAATGGATTAATATATTAAATAAGTGTTCGGTGGAGAAACCTAAATAAATAGTTAAACTGAGATGTTTTGAGGTCATTTAGTATATGAGAGAAGATGGATTATATTATTCTAGACAACCCAAAGGTGATCCATTCCAAAATTATTATATTTATGGGAAACAAAACCATATCCAAGGGATTCCCACATGACAACATTACATTTTACAATCAAAATATTTGGTCTATCTACTCCAATTATACGGGTTTTGTAGGTCAGAATAAAATTTATATGGGCCAGGAATGTGGGAGAATTACCAAGATCATGATAATTATTGTAGATTACCTTTTTTATTGGAGAGTTCTTCCCCTTGTCAGCCCCCCCTATAGTGGCATTCCCATGTGATAATTTTTCATTTGACCACTAGGTTTTTAATCCTTTCTATTAGGTGATTAGTTTTTACTGTTTTGGTGCTATAATCATTTGGAGTGGTCCTAATCTAATTATGACCAGGAGTGAGAAAATTATTAGCAGCATCAGCCCAAAAAACACTAACCAGAGGAGTGAATTTGTTGTTGGGTTGTACAAGATCATGTTAGACTTTCATAAAAAGTGATGTAACCACCTGTAAAATAATTAACATAATTATAATATAATGTATGATAAAATTATAACATTTAAACACACATTTATTAATAATTACTTAAACTCATCATTTTCGGATGTTAACTATTATGTTTTTAATGGATATTTCAATTCGATAGTTCTGGTACTTGTAATTTGATCATTGTTACTTAATATATATAATGTTAATAATGTCATGTGAGCCAAGTATAATAATTATATTCAATTTTATAACTATTCATACAAAGGTGTGATGAAAAATTAATTACATCACTTTGTGGAGAGATTAGTCCATATATACGCATGAGTGATGTTTCCATTTTTGAATAGATGGGAAAGAAGAAACTTAAATAATAAATCACAAATAAATAATTGTAATAATATAATAGGTATCACATATATTCAATAATTTTATCATTATTACCATTAATGTGAAGTGGATACGAACGCATTGCTTTGTTGTCATGGTAGTCCACATGTACACATAAACTTTCTTTTTGTCACATATGATAAAAAAGAGTAGATAATGGGTATTTTTTCATTATAATGACAATTAAGAAAATATAATATACTTAATTCACTATTTTTAATGGATACCCTAGATTTTATGTGGTAAAAGTACAAGTTAAATTGAAAGTACTCATTTAAAAGTTATAACTCTCTCTAGAGAAATCTCTCTTTGAATACACCTTAAGATTTTTAATGATGGTATTTTGAATAGAAAAAATCTAAAAGAAGTGAGTAAAGAATCATTAAAGGTATTGTGGAAGGTATTGAATGATATATTAGGCTATAAATTTGTTATAAAGAGAGGAGAAGTGGTTCCCTTTTATAAGTGAGAGGAGGGGCACACTTGGAATTAATTAAAATATTAAATTAATTTATAATAATTTTCATGGAAAAGTAGAGAATAATTATTATATTTAAACTATTGGATGATTATGATAACAAATACTATCATCTAACACAATTTGGATAGATTTAGTTAATGTTTTCACCCTTATCTGTTTGTTTTATCCTCCGTTAACAATTTTTACAGTTACCACGATATCAAATTTTTTACTCTTTAAGGGTCGATAATGTTACCATTAAAATAAAAGTTACTTATAAATGGACCATAGTTGGTATTTTAAATTATATCTCATTCAAATGGTATAAGATAAAAAATTTATTAATTTTAAGTAATTTGATATAATATTTTAAAATATTCTATTTAATTCATCTTTTAAACTATTGAAAATGTCTCAATTTAAATAAAACATGATTGAAATTTAATTTAAATGTAAACTCTTAGAAAATAAATATTTTTTATATTTATCATAAATATTTATATAGAAAAATAATTCACCCAAATTGTATTACATTTAAATGTTTTTAAAATAATTAATTTAGTTTTCTATCAATTGAATATATACTATTCCAGTATTGCATAAAAATTTAAGGTAATTATTTTGGTACTAAAAAATTCAAAAATTAAAATAATAAAAAATAATTGATCTTTAAAATTAAAATTTAAAAATGGATATTAACATTGTTTATTCTTAAATAAAATATGAATGTTATTAGAGTCAAGAGAGTGGAATTTTGTATTTATCCTTTTTTTAAAATTATACAATGGTCATAATCAAAGAGACACGACACTAAGTGTAAATATTTTTAACAATTTGATTAAAATTGTCTAAATACACTCATCTAATAAGATAAATGAAAGTTTTTGTCACATCTTGGAATTATAAACTAATAAAATTTTATTCAATAGCGTGTATTACATGAAACACTCAGTGTAGAAGGGAGTATAAAATCTGGAGACATTATAATATATTTAATATTTAAAACAAATTAATTCTATTATATAGCTTAAAATATACATAATATGTAATTACCATTCATTTCACGTAACATGGAATTTCCTCAATTGTTTGTGATACACGTGAGATCAAGTCTTACCAAATACTATTAAAATTATTATTTTAAATGAAAATAATCTCTTAGAAATTAAATTAGAGGTTATTAATAGTGTTAAATAACTTGTTTAAATATATGTTTGAACTCATTGGTTACTGATTAATTACAAATAAAAATAAAAACCAGTTGAATATAAAGGAATGTTTTTATAAAGAAAAATTAACCGCGCAAAGGCGATTTATCCTAATAAATAAAATTATTTATTATTAGAAAATGATAGTAATTAAATTTATATATATTATATATTTATATAAATTTTTTAAATTCATCCAATTAATTTTATTGTCATAGGATAAGAATAAATTTGGTTTTACATAAAAATTGTTGTATTTTTTTAAAGGTAGTTTTGTTGCTTTTTGATCCGGCACTTGTTTTAAAACAAAATTTTGATTCTTTAATAAATTTTATTTTAAAAAATAAACTTTATTTTTTTAAAAGGAATATCAAAATTATCTTAGAGTTAATTTTTTGGTATTTTTCTAAGAAGTTTCATTTTATAATAAATAGTGAAAAGTACTAGATTTTAATTGAAAAATCCCTCTTCAACTGAATAATTTATAGTGATAAATTATATTTTCAATCAGTTTTAAAGTAAAAATTGATATATCATACATATATTAATTCATTTTTTATTTTTATTTATTTTTATACTAAATCTAGATATAAAAACTAAGTAACATTTTGAACATTTTTACTTTAATAAAAATCCTCTTTCTCAACACATATTTGAGATTAATTATAAATTATTTTCTTCCACTTATGTGGTTTTAATTTTGAATAATATAATATATATTTTGAATAAACATAATTTATAATTTAAAATAATTTCTACTTAATTTTTTCTCAAAATTATTATTTAATGAAATCAAAATCATTTACAGCGATTAAGAGAAAAACTAGTTTACGAGGAGACTAAACATTTAACGTTCGGGAAAAAATATCCAAGAATATTTACCAAAACCCATTTGATAGACATATGTTGATCTTATACCTTCTATTATTGAGTTATAATGATTATTGGATCCATGTGACATGAAATTAACATGGATGGAATTCTATATTTCAAATATTTACAAGTTTGTCACTCACCCTACTTATAAATGGGCTCACCCTATCCACCTTGTTCACACCTCTAAAAACAATTTGGTTTATCCATGAAATGCCAAAATAACTCCCCAAAATCCCTCTTATAATAATATTATCCTTATATTTGGAATAAATCCATTTTATTAATGCATTAGTGAAAACATAATGAGGGTTCCGGGAGAAGGGGTAATGTTTTTCAAAAGAAGATTTCATTTTATTTCATTCTCCACCTCCTTATATAATGTTTATAAAATGATTTTATAATAAAATAAGTATATCAAATATAATAAGATTTTTTTATGTTACTTTTATGTCCTAAAATTTCATACAATTCTTTCAAATGGGTTATGAAATCATTTTTTGTGTGTACGATAAACTACTGTCTCGCCAACCGATGTCGTTTATTTTTCCATTACAAAATTTTATAGGATTATTATAATGATAGAAATATTATTTTTATATTATATTTATTATATTTATGTTGTAATAAATATTTTTTAAGTATTATATAACACATAACTTCATACTTTACATTTTGGGTGAATACAATAATGTTGTTTGTGTGTATGGCAGACTACTGTCTCGTGAAGTGGTGTGATTCGTTCACACTTTAAATGGATTGTATTAAGGTTTTTTTAATAAACCTATGAAATATATATGAAAAAATATTATACTAGAATTATAATTTACATACATACATACATACATACATACATATATATCATTTTATATTATTTTTTAATATGGAAACAAATAGAAGCTGCATTTATGCATACGTACGACCTATAGTCTCCATGAACGATTCATTTCATTTTCTATCTGTAAATTTTATGGATTACTATAAATACAAGTATACTAAATATATATTATATTTAAACCATTTTTTACACTCTATAGATTATAAAATAATTATCTAAGTAATAGGAACAAGAAAACAATTCAAAAACATACATGAAATACAAACCAGTTAGCACCCAAAACACTGATTAATATGAAATATTATTAACAAACAGGGTATAAGATGTTACAAAAGGGTAATATATTATTTAATAAATATTAATATGGTTATTTTATAAGTTTATAACATGATTCTAACCACTATACAAGATTTTAAGAAGAATTCAACCACAAATAAGCATAATGTAAGAGATTTTATCTTGATTTACATTCCATAGGAACTTATTTTTTATTATGAACCAATTCACTTTTATGTGTTGTATATACAACCCTTTTACATGTAATATCATGAATAAATAATTATTAATCGTATTATTTGTTTCCTTTTTAATTATTTCACCTAATTGGATTTGAATTTAAAATTGCGAAGTTATAAAAGTCATCACGAAATCTCACTTTTTTTGTGATTGATAACATTATCTTAAAACAATAATTTGATAAAATAATTATTCATGGGAATTAAAATTTATAATAAATATCCATATTCTTGTGTGGTGGATATGATTATTTTACTAAATGGTATCCCATTTTTATATATGGTGTTTACTTTGAACGTTATTTGGTTAACTTGGGAAATATGGATAAATCTGTATCTTTTACTCAATATAAATATTTTTTAAGGAATATTGTTTTCAAGTTAAATTGATTAATTTCTATATGTTGAATGATTTGGATGTTTTTCAATGAGTTAGGTAATTTTTAATGTAATCTACTTGGTGCATCAGTAGTCTCATTAGGGGAATCAGGTGCCCAAATTAGATGGGTTTCTACCAGGAATGTTTTAAACCATATTGTGAAACATCTTGATGGTAAAGGTTCCATGTTCATAGGAAGCATGAAATCCAAAATTTAATCAATTATGACATTTAATATTTAGTAATTATTACCTTACATGAGATTTTTTATATGAAATTATTTATGGATTCATTTCATTATCAATTTATTGATTAAATTTCATGTGTTTTAGTTATTGATTATTATATATCTAAATATTTATGTGACGTGTCTGTTCATTCATATAACTTGAATTATTTATTATGAAAATTTATTCACATATTCCCCTATAAATAGCCATTACTAATCATTTGTTCTCACACTTTCTTTACATTCCCTTATATAAGAAGATAATTTATTAGATTGAGTTTCAAAGATGATCAGATTTTACTTTTGTTATGATTTATTGTATTTTCCCAATGTCATATGGGTATTACGTATCTGATATATTTTTCCAAAACTGTTAAACTATTTGGTTAATTGGTATGTTAATCTTGTATCTATACTAATGTAATAAAGTAACGTACTAGATCTGGGATACTAAATTCTAAGTCATTATATTTGGTATTAGAGAACGTTTAGTGGAATCCATGGAAACTATATTTTGGAAAACATAGATTAGAGAACATAACCCTATGATAGAATTTGAGGATAAGTGTAGAATAATAGGCTAAAGCATTAGTAAAGTAGATATTATATGTGTCTTCCTAGAAATAAATACATGTTTGGATAATACATATGGATTTGGTTTTTGGAAAAGATGTACCTAGGTGTAATAAGTCCAAAAAGGGTGCATGAGGCTTGACTCACGAAAAACCAGATACACCGAAATGGGCCTTACTATACACCTAGTTTGAAACACCTGAGGGATATTTTTAGAATAATTCACATTTTCCTTACAAACCATTATGAAGGACTTGAATATATTGATACCCCTAAGGAAACACTGATAATGATTAGGAGATTAGATATGCATAATGTTTTCATTTTATGTTAAGTGTTACACCGTATATAGAATTATAAAAAATCATAATTCAATGATCTAATCCATAATATTATATTTTATAGATATTTCACCTATAATAAATAAAGGTATCAATATTCATGGCCAATTTAGATGTTACCCTACTGAGAAAGCTGATATCGCTGGTATTCGAACTAATAAATCTATTGACATATTAAGGGGGATTAATCAAGTTATGATAAATAACCTTGTATTGATGGATAAACCTATTCCATAGTTAGATTATTCAATTATGGATTTATTAATGTGGTAGAGGATCCCATCTTTTAGTGGGACTACAGATCCAATGGAAGCTGAGTAATGGATTAAGACTTTTTAGAAGATCTTTCCGAAAGTGTGATGTGGTGAAAAAGAAAAGGATAAACTTGTATTCTATTTTATCGATGTAAATGTAGACCAATGATGCTTTTTGATCCTGAATACTAGGAACACATAGGAAATTAAACCCATAGAATGAGAAGCTTTTAAGGATACATTTTTTGAAGATTATTTTCCTTATGAGAAATAAAATGAGATGATGATAAAGTTCCTTAGTCTAAATAAAAACGAGGAAGAGATTGTTTTGGAGTATAAATCTATATTTATAAGGTCAGATAAGTGTTCTATAGATTACATACGCAACATATAATGAAATATTAGCCATTTCTTTAAAGGGATTTACTCAAATCTATGCAGGGTAGTGGTCTCTCAAACATTTTACCCATATGATGAAATAGTTTTATGTACTATCATTATGGATAAATAATTATCCAATTATCATGGATTAAAGGTAAGTAATAGTATAAGAGGATTACAATGATAATAATTGATAAAGGGAAGACTATAAAGATTGATTTTACCACATGTGATAAATATGAAAAGAATCACCCTAGGAAATACTTGATGGGATTGAGATTTTATTATAAGTGTAAAGAAAAGGATCAATAAGAAAAATAATGAAAAGGGAAGAAAGAAAAAAATAATATTAAGTGTTTCAACTTCAAGGAGATGGGTCACTATGAAAATTACTTTCCCAAGCACCACGAGAATATACCTTATAATAAGCAATGGGATCAAGGTGAATCTTATGTTATGTATACTATATAAGTGGAATGACTAATGTGCCTCTTTATTTGGGTACATAGAATATGTTGTAAAAGTATTTTATTAATGATATTCTATTCATAATAGTTATAAAATATATAAAGATTATAATTTAGTACTATTTACATTATGATTTTAAAAAGTATGTATAATGGTACCAATGAACAAGAAAAATGATTCAGTAGTAAGATTAACTTTTTTTGAAAACATGAGATTGAGGGAAAGATTAACCATAATATATTTATGAATTTGAGATAATGATGTTGGGATAATAAATCATAGATATGGATAAAGTAAATTGAATAGTTCTTTCTACCATGAAATTGATTAATGATTTTTTGAAAAAGTGGTTTATACTATCATTTATGGAGTTTACAACATTTTTGGATTTATGGAATATATCTAATAACATCCATTTTTTTAATTAATAAGGAATAAATAATGTTTTAAATAATATTTTATGGTAGTTAATGTTATTACCATGTTTCAAGGAAATACATAATAAAGGTATTCACATGTTTAGTATGGGATGATTAAGATTTACTTAATGTTGATTGATGATTAATGATAATTTCATATTAGAAATTTAGGGACCTTATCTCTAAAATTTTGGATCTTAATATTTTGGATGGGACATAAGGTTAACAATTAAAAAAAGGTTTTAATTAGACTTTGGACAGGGTTTTATATATTAATGTATTAAATGACCATATGTTACAGCCTGTGCTATGAGATGAAGCACAAATAGTACAAGGAATGACCAAAGGATAAGATTGTGTTTATTAAATATAAACATATCAAGTTAGTATATTTCCTTCTATTCATATAGAGTTAAATAATTACTAAACCCTAGAAAAAATGGTCTTGAAAAAATGTTATATTATTATCATTATTTGTTGATGATATTAATGAAATTTTTTACACCTATGGTTTATGGATTTTTTGTCATTAAATTTATTCTGAACATGTTCTATATTTCTCTCCCTCAATTTTCATTTTATTTTTTCTCTTCCATGTCCATGTTTTCATTTCCCCATATGTTCTCCTTTGTGGAAACCTAGTTATATGATTATTCTATATGAATTTGACACTTATCATTCTCTATTATAAGGTGGATATTTAATTTACCCTCCTTATATATGGGTTTTTAAACAAATTATTTTTCAAATAATAAATTATAGACTAATGAGATATTGTTTAAATTTGGGGGACCTAATTTATTTAAGGTGGAGAGTTTAAAGACCCATAAATTTCAAGGAATTTTTTTTCTTAAATTCTTTGGAATTTTATGAGTACGTAGTTTCTAAAGGCACCTGATTCTGAGGCCCGATGTGCCCGGAATAATTTTATGAAGTTCAGCTCAGGTACATTCAGTGAACGAAAGAGAAGGTTTTTATATCTTTTGAACCGGTGCTCGAAATTGGAATCCTAGGGCACCGATGAACTCGTAATGCCGGTATTCACCTAAGGGGACCTTTACCGTAGTTGCGTTTTGACGGGAGGAGAAGTTAATTTTCGGGTTGTTATTAAAAAAATAAATAAAAATATGTGTTAGATATTTTTATTTGTGGAGGGTGGTTGTTTTCCTCCCAAGGGGAGTTAGAGGTGGGCCCCACACCCACATAACCTCCCATGAGAGGATATTTTTGGGGTGGGGCCCACACGTGCCCTAAACTCTTGAACTCCCCATACCTATCCCCTTCATTAATTTCTTTGAAAACTCCCCCTAAATTAATTATGATCTCTCCACCTTCCCCTCTCCCTTTAATTATATGACAATAAATTTAAATAATGAATTGAAATGTAAGTAATTAATTAACGTGGTTTGAAATTTGAATTATATGGATTAATAAAATAATATCCTTGGCTATTATTTTATATTAGGGGATTTTGTTGTGTTGAGAGAATCTGGAGGAATCTCTGGAGAAATAGAGATAGTGTTCCTCTCCACAATGAAGAGCGGTTTTCTTCCTCGATTAAGAACGCTATACATTTCGAAGAATATGAATGCCAACAATGACATGCCTCCGTTCCTCATCTCCGTAACAAGTGAGGAGTCGCCGCTTCCTCCTGGAACCCACACTGACGTCATCTATGAATCCTCTCCCCACGACACCGTCTTTCGCAATGCCATCTTCCATGATGTCGACTACCTCAAACCATAATTCGAGGTAGGGGGTTTGCTTAATTTATTTTAAATAAATTATTTCTCCATTCTTTTTGTATAGAAGTGAACATCCTTGGATATATGTTACTACCTAACATGGAGGACGCGGGCCGTACGAACACGGCCCGATGACCCTTCGTTGAACCTTGTTCTTTTTCGATGGCGACAGTGACAGAAAGGATGCTGGAGACGATTGAAGGCGGTGGTCGTACGCCGGCCACATGTGGAGGAACCAACAACCGCGTGCTGCTCAGCTGACAAAAAACTGGCCGGCTAAAGCTAGCGGCACCGAAGAGAATGGGGCGTCACAAGGGGCGCCGCGCTGTAGAGGACCACGACCTTCATTCCCCGGGACGCTTCAGTGGGCGAACCAGCTGGCAGGTTACCGACCGGGATGAGAAGAACCGCGGTGCCAGGAGGGCACCGCGCTGGACGAACCGCGGCCTGCCCGTGGGGGTCTCTTGCACCAAGAAGGCCATTTGGCTCCAGCCATCCAGTTTGGGAGTGCGGCATCACCGGTTCGGGCAGCCAGGGGGGTCGTGCCCCTCGCATCGGACCGCTCGGCCAGCTGGCCGAGTTGCGACCGACCAGGTCATGTCCTGTCCGGCCGGGCCACATGGGGCTGGGCCGCGCTGGGCCACGCCCCGCTGGGCCGGGTCACGCCGGGCAGCACCGCGCCCCGCTGGGCTGAGCTGCACCCCCTCGGGCCGGGCCGTGCCCCTCGGGCCAAGCTGCGCATTTCATCGGGCCGGTCCGACACCCCCTGCCGGGTCGGACCCGCCAACTCTTGGTTGACCCAACCTGCCAGCCCACCGGGCTTAACGTCCCTGGCCCGTTTTCACATAAATGTAAATAACATGAAGACCACACATCCGACTGACGCACCGTCTGCGACACTGGGACCCTCGAGACAAGATAATCAGTTTTCATTCCTCTAAGTGAGTTTTGGAAGACTTTGTGGAATGGTTGGGTTAGAAACCAGCGTATTTTTAACAGGGCCCCTGGAATGGAAAAACCAATATTTCTCAGACTGGGCGTCTGATTGAGGCGCTGTCTATCGCGTTGAGTTCCTATTAACGAGACAGAACTTTTGGATAGATCAACTCTGGAATTTTTGATAGTTGATGCATCGAACCCCCTTCGCTCGAGGAGTGGACCCTCCTAGAATCGAGCGTGCTGTGTGCGGGAACCCTAGAGCTGGCTATGACTACAACGACTACCGTGCTGGGATCCTCCGTGGGTTTGACGACGATGACCATTTTACTTGGATCCTCCGTGGGTTCGGCAGCGAGGTTGATTGTACATGGATCCTCCGTGGGTTCAGCAGTGATGACTATTGTACTTGGATCCTTCATGGGTTCGGCAGCGATGAATTATTTACTAGGATCCTACGTGGGTTCGGCAGATGAAATGATTCAGAGGATACATCTAATCATCTCCACCCCTCTTCGGGAGTAGTATACCTGTGTGAGCTGAGTCTTGACTTTCAATAATTATCATTG
Organism: Viscum album; assembly: GCA_963277665.1. Classification (NCBI taxonomy): domain Eukaryota; kingdom Viridiplantae; phylum Streptophyta; class Magnoliopsida; order Santalales; family Viscaceae; genus Viscum; species Viscum album. The sequence continues at coordinate 1,565,313,622 of OY728150.1, forward strand.
ATGTGATTGACTTATTTTTTGTGTGGACTAGGTTGTGCTTGGGCTCGAGAGTTGGAGCCGAACTATAATTGATAACTTAGGTATATGTCTGAGAATATATCTAAGTAGGGTTGCTTGATACTTCTTGATTGTATCTTTCCTTTGTGGTTTATCCTTAGTGGATATAGGGAGACCTTCAGGGGTCTCGAGTTCCCTACTGAGTATCATATACCCACCCCTACACGAGCTATTCCTGTACTACGTTGTGTTGGATGCAGATGACGGATAACACTGATCGAGGTGGAGGCTTGTGGAGCTGGATGGTACCTGGAGGTGGACCACTTGGTGGGACGTACACGGGGCGGATGACTAAACCTGAGAAGCTGAGGAGACCATCTGTACCCAACCTTCAGGTGGGATATCCATAGGATGACTTAGTGGTTGCTATTTTTCTTTACTTTTGATTTACTTTATTTTCTATTTTACATTCTTTTCAGTTGTACTGTACTTTCAATTGGGTTTGTATACTGGCCCATTTACTTTTCAACACTTACTTTTGTACTCAGTTTTACTTAGTGCTTACTTCTTGCGTACTCTATTATGTTTGTTTACTTTTATATTGGCAATGTCTTCCTTTATAATTGGGATTTATGCCTTTGGTGCTAATCGACAGCCCCTGGCATATGGAAGGTGGGTTTGGGGTAGTCACGGCACGGGCCCCGAGGACGGGTCGTGATAGGTAGAATGTAACTCTCCGAAATTCGAAAAATATAAAGTTTTATTCAATAGAATGTATGATAAAAAACACCAAACATAAAATGGAAGTTAAAATATAAGGTCCTTAATTTTTTATTATTATTTAAATAAATTCAATTTATTATATTTATTGAAATTCCCATAATACTGAGTTAGCTTGCATTAATGCAATAATGACTTTCTTCAATGGCTTGTGTTACATGCAAGACTGAGTATTAGCAAATACTATTAATATTATTTTTTAAAATAGAAATTATATTCTTGTCATTAAATTTGGGTTTATGAATAGTATTAAATAAATTCTGAAAATATATGGTTGAATTCATTTGTTACTAATTAATTATAAATTAAAATAAAAACCAAATGAATATAAAACATATATTTTTATAAAAAACCAATTTTTTGGAACCCAAATAAATTTTATCCTAATAAATTAAATTAATTATTATTAGTGAATTATATTAATTAAATATATATGTTATATATTAAATAAATATTTCTTATATTCATCCAACAGATTTTATAGACATAGGATAAGAAAAAATAAAATTTTATGCATATAAAACAGTATTTATGTTACTTTTTGATGGAGAACTTGTTTTATAACCAAATTTTGATACTTCAATAAATTTTATTTTAAAAAATAAACTTCATTTTATAAATAGGAATATCAAAATTATCTTAGATTGAATTTTTTTGGTATTTTTCTAAGAAGTTTCAATTTTTAATAAATAGTGAAAAGTAAAGGACTTTAATTGAAAAATACCTTTTCAACTGAATAATTTATAATGATAAATTATATTTTCAATAAGTTTTAACGTAAAAAATAATATATAATACAAATATTAATTCATTTTTTATTTTTAATTATTTTTATACTAAATCTAGATATAAAAACTAAGTAAAACTTTGAACATTTTCACTTTAATAAAAATTCCACTTTCTCAACACATATTTGAGATTAATTACAAATTATTTTCTTCCACTTATGTGATTTTAATTTTGAATAATAAATTATATATTTTTAATCATCCTAATTTATAATGAAAAATAATTTCGACTTAATTTTTCCCAAAATTATTATTTAAAGAAATCAAAATCAATTACGGCGATTAAGAGAAAAACTAGTTTACGAGGAGACTAAACATTAATCGTTAGGGAAAACATATCCTATAATATTGACAAAACCCATTTTATGGACATATATTGATCTTATACCTTCTATTATTGAGTTATGATGATTATTTGATCCATGTGACATGAAATTAACATGGGTGGAATTCCATCTTTCAAATATTTACAAGTTTGTCACTCACACCACTTATAAATGGCCCCAACCTATCCACCTTTTTGAAACCTCTAAAAACAATTTGGTTTTTCCAAGACATGCCAAAATAACTCCCCAAAATCCCTCTTATAATTCTATAAGCCTTATATTTGGAATAAATCCATTTTATAAATGAATTAGTGAAAACATAAGGAGGGTTCCTGGAGAAGGGGTAATGTTTTTCTAAATTAGATTGTATTTTATTTCCTTCTCCACCACCTTATATTATGTTTATATCATGATTTTATAATAAGATTATTATATAAAATATAATTATATATTTTTATGTTAATTTTATGACCTAAAATTTCGTACACTTCTATCAAATGGGTTACAAAATCATTTTTTTTGTGTTCGATAAACTACTGTCTCGCGAACCGATGTCGTTTATTTTTCCATTAAAAAAATTTATAGGATTATTATAATGATAGAAATATTATTTTTATATTACATTTATTATATTTATGTTTTATTAACTATTTTTTAAGTATTATATAACACATACCTACATACTTTCCATTTTGTGTGAGTACAATAATGTTGTTCGTGTGTATGGAAGACTACAGTTTCGTGAAGTGGTGTGATTCGTTCACACTTTAAATGGAATTTATTAAGGTTTTATTAATAAACCTGTGAAATATATATGAAAAAATATGATATTGGAATTATAATGTACATACATACATACATACATACATACATACATACATACATATATATAATTTGTTTTAATATGGAAACAAAATAGAAGCTGCTTTTATGCATACGTACGACCTATAGTCTGCATGAACGATGCATTTCTGTTTCTATCTGTAAATTTTATGGAATACTATAAATACAAATATACTGAATATATATTATATAAAACCATTTTTTACACTCTATAGATTATAAAATAATTATCTCAGTAATAGTAACAAGAAAACAAGTCAAAAACATACTTGAAATACAAACCAGTTAGCACCCAAAACAATGAATAAAATGAAATATTTTTAACAAACAGGTTATAAGATGTTACAAAAGGTCAATATTTGATTTAATAAATATTAATATGGTTATTTTATAAGTTTATAACATGATTTGAACCACTATACATGTGTTTAAGATGAATTCAACCTAAAATAAGAATAAGGTAAGAGATTATATCTTGATTTACATTCCATAGGAACTTATTTGTTATTATGAACCAATTCACTTTTATGTGGTGTATATACAACCCTTTTACATGTAATATCATGAATACATAATTATTAATTGTATTATATGTTTCTTTTTCAATAATTTCACCCAATTAGATTTGACTTTACAATTGAAAAGTTATGAAAGTCATTACAAAATATCACTTTTTGTGTGATTTATAACATTATCTTAAAACAATAATTTGATAAAATAATTATTAATTGTAATTAAAATTTCTAATAAATATCCATATTCTTGTGTAATTTATATGGATATTTTACTAAATGGTATACCATTTTTAAATATTGTGTTTACATTGAATGTTATTTGGTTATCTTGTGAAATATGGATAAATTTATATCCTTTACTCAATATAAATATTATATTAATGAATATTGTTTTCGAGTTAAATTAATTAATTTATATATATGGAATGATTTTTAAGGTTTGAAATGAGTTAGGTAATTTTAAATATAATCTCCTTGATGCATCAGTGGTCTCATTAGGGGAATCAGGTGCCCAAATTAGATGGGCTTATACAAGGTACATTTTAAACCATATTGTGAAAAGTCTTGATGGTAAAGGTACCATGTTCCTAGGAAACATGAAATCCAATATTTAATCATTTATGTCATTTAATATTTACTAATTATTATTTTACATGTCATTTTTATATGAAATTATTTATGGATGCATTTCATTGTCAATTTATTGATTAAATGACATGTGTTTCAGTTTTGATTATTATATATCTAATTATTTATGTGACATGTCTGTTAACTCATCTACCTTGAATTATTTATTATGAAAATTTATTCATAGATTCCCCTGTAAATAACCATTACTAGTCATTTTATATCACACTTTTTTGCATTCCTCAGGATAAGAAGACAAGTTATTAGAATGAGTTTCAAAGATGGTCATATTTTAATTTCGTTATGATTTATGGTATTTTCCCAATTTCATATGGGTATTATGTATCTAATATATTTTTCCAAAACTATTAAACTATTCGGTGCATTGGGATGTGAATCTTGTATCTATACTAATGTAATAAAGTTATGTACTAGCTCCGGGATATTGAATTCGAGGTCGTTTTAGTTGGTATTAGAGAACATTTAATGGAATCAATGGAAACTATATTTTGGAAAACATAGATTAGAGAAATAACCCTATGATAGAATTTGAGGATAATTTTATAATAACAGCCTAAATCTTTGATAAAGTAGATATTATATAGGTCTTCCTAGAAATACATACATGTTTGGATAATACATGTGGATGTGATTTTGGGAAAAGATGTACCTAGGTGTAATATGTCCAAAAAGGGTGCATGAGGCTTGACTCGAGCAAAACCAAATACACCAAAATGGGCCTTACTAAACACCTTGTTTGAAACACCTGAGGGATATTTTTAGAATAATTCACATTTTCCTTAAAAACCATTATGAAGGACTTGAAGATATGGATACCCCTAAGGAAAAACTAATTATGATTATGATATTAGATATGCATAAAGTATTCATTTTATGTTAAGTGTTACACCATATATAGAATTATAAAAAATCATACTTCTATGATCTAATCCATAATATTATATTTTATAGATATTTCAACTATAATAAATAAAGGTGTCAATATTCATGGCAAATTTAGATGTTACCCTATTGAGGAAGCTTTATCGCTAGTATTCGAACTAATAAATCTATTGATATATTAGGGATACTTAATCAAGCTAGGATAAATAACCTTGTATTGGTGGATAAACCTATTACAAACTGAGAATATTCAATGATGGATTGATTAATACGGTAGAGGATCCAATATTTTAGTGGGACTATAGATCCAATGGAAGTTGAGTAATGGATTAAGACTTTTGAGGAGACATTTCTGGAATTTAGATGTGGTGAAAATGAAAAGGTTAAACATGTATTGTATTTTATCGATGTAAATGCAGACCAATGATGCTTTTTGATCCAGAATACTAGGAATAAAGAGGAAATATAACTCATAGATTGAGAAGCTTTTAAGGATACATTTTTTGAATAATATTTCCCTTATGAGAAATAAACTGAGATGATGATAAAGAGACTTAGTATAAATAAAAAGTGGAAGGAGAGTGTTTAGGAGTATAAATCTAAATTTAAAAGGTTAGATAAGTGTTCTATAGATTACAAACTCATCATATAATGAAATATTATCCATTTCTTTAAAGGGATTATGTCAAGTCTACGAAGGGTAGTGGTCTCTCAATATTTTTACCCATATGATGAAATAGTTTTATGTACTGTCATTATGGATAAATAATTATCCAATTATCATGTATTAAAGGTATGTAATAGTAGAAGAGGATTACAGAGATAATAATTGATAAAGGGAAGATTATAAAGATTTATTTTACGACATGCGATAAATATGAAAAGAATCGCCATGGGAAATACTTGAAGGGATTGAGACTTTATTATAAGTGTAGAGAAAAGGATCACCAAGAAAAATAATGAAAAGGGAAGAAAAAAAAATAATACTAAGTGTTTCAACTTCAAGGGGATGGGTCGCTATGCAAATTACTTGCCCAAGCGCCAGGAGAATATTCCTTAGAATAAGCTATGAGACCAAGGTGAATCTTATGTTATGGATACTGTAGAAGTGGAATGATTAATGTGCCTATTTATTTGGGTACATAAAATATATTTTAAAATTATTTTATTGATGATATTCTATTCATAATAGTTATAAAATATATAAGGATTATAATTTATTACTATTTACATTATGATCGTAAAAAGTAGGTTTAATGGTACCAATGTACAAGAAAAATGATTCAGTAGTAAGATTAAATTTTTGGAAAACATTAGATTGTGGGAATGATGAACCATAATATATTTCTGAGGATAAGATAATGATGTTGGGATAATAAATCATAGATATGGATAATATAAATTAGATAGTTCTTTCTACCCTGGAAATGATTAATGATTTTTTGAAAAAGTGGTTTATACTATCATTTATGGAGTTTACAACATTTTTGGATTTATGGAATATATCTAATAACAAACATTTTTTTATTTAAAAAGGAATAATTAATGTTTTAAATAATATTTTATTGTAATTCATGTTATTACCATGTTTCAAGGAAATACATAATGAAGGTATTCACATCTTTGGTATAGGATGATTAAGATTTACATAATGTTGATTAATGATTAATGATAATTTCATATTAGAACTTTAGGGACCTTATCTATAAAATTTTGGATCATAATATTTTGGATGGGACATTAGGTTAACCATTAAAAAAAGGTTTTAATTTGACTTTGGACAAGGTTTTATATATTAATGTATTAAATCAAAATATGTTACAGCCTCTGCTATGAGATGAAGCAGAAACAGTACAAGGAAAGACTAAAGGATACGATTGTGTTTATGAAATATAAACATATCAAGTATGTATATTTCCTTCTATTCATAGAGTTTTAATGAATTATTAAACCATTGGAAAAATGGTCCTAAAAAATATTATATTATTATCATTATTTTTTGATGATATTAATGAAGTTTTTACACCTCTGGTTTATGGATTTTTTTCATTAAATTTATTCTGAACATGTTCTATATTTCTCTCCCTCAATTTTATTGTATGTTTTCTCTTCCTTGTCCATGTTTTAATTTCCCCCCTATGTTCTCCTATATATAAACCTAGTTATATGATTATTATATATGAATTTGACACTTATCATTCTCTATTATTAGTTGGATATTTAATTAAACCTCTTTATATATGGGTTTTTAAACAAATTAATTTTCAAATATTAAATTATAGACTAATGAGATCATGTTTAAATTTGGTGGACATAATTTATTTAATGCGGGGAGTGTAAATACCCATAAATTTCAACGAAATTTTGTTTCTTAAATTCTTTGGAATTTTATGAGTACGCATTTTCTTGACGGCACCTGATTTCGTGGCCCGATGTGCCTGGAATAATTTTCTGAAGTTTAGCTCGGGTACGTTCTGTGAACAAAAAAGAGGGTTTTTCTATATTTTGAACCGGTGCTCAGAATCGAAATCTGAGGGCACTGATGAACTCGCATCACCGGTATTCACCTAAGGAGTCCTTTACCGTAGTTGCATTTTGACGGGAGGAGAAGTTAATTTTCCGGTTGTTATTAAAAAAATAAATAAATATATGTGTTAGATATTTTTATTTAGGGAGGGTGGTTACTTTCCTCCCAAGTGGAGTTAGAGGTGGGACCCATGCCCACATAACCTCCCATGAGATGATATCTGTGGGGTGGGTCCCACACATTCCTTAAACTCTTGAACTCCACATAACTCTCCCCTTCATTTATTCCTTTGAAAACTCCCCCTAAATTAATTGTTATATCTCCACCTTCCCCTTTACCTTTAATTCTATGACAACACTTTTAATTAATGAATTTAAATGCAATTAATTAATTAAAGTGGTTTGAAATTTGAATTACAAGGGTTAATAAAATAATAGCCTTGGATGTTATTTTATTTTGGGGGTTTTTGTTGTGTTGAGATAATCTGGAGGAAGCTCTGGAGAAATAGGGATAGTGTTCCTCTCCTCAGTGAAGAACGGTCTTCTTCCTCGACGAAGAACGATCTACGATTCGAAGAACAAAAATGCAAACAACGGTGTGCTGTCTTTCCTCATCTCCGCAACAAGTGAGGAGATGCCGCTTCCTCCTCGGTCGCACACCGACGTCGTCTACGAATCCTCTCTCCACGACGTCGTCTTCCACGACGCCAACTACCACAAACCTTAATTCGAGGTAGGGGGTTTGCTTAATTTATTTTAAATAAATTATTTCTTCATTCTTGTTGTATAAAAGTGAACATCCTTGGCTATATGTTACCTCCTAACGCGGAGGGCACAGGCCGAACAAAAATGGACCGCCGACCCTCCGTTGAACGTTGTTCTTTTTCAATGGTGACGGTGACAGAATGGATGGTAGCGACGATTGAAGGCGGAGACCGTACGCTGACCGCATGTGGAGGAACCGCGGCCCGCAATGGCAGGCCACACGACTGAAAAAGAACCGGCCAGACCGAAGAGACTGTGGTGCCACAAGGGGCGCCACACTGCAGAGGACCGCGACCCTCATTCTGCGGGCTACTTCGGTGGGCGAACCAGATGGCAGGCAGCCGACCGGGCTGGGAAGAATCGCGGTGCCAGGTGGGTGCCGCGATAGACGAACTATGGCCCGCCCATGTGGGCCGCTTCTTCCAAGAAGTCCAGTCAGCTCCAGCCGGCCGATTTGGGAGTGTGTCGCCGCTTGGCGTCGCCAGTTCGGGTAGCCGGAGGGGCAGCGCCCCCAGCCTTGGACCGCTCGGCCCCCTTCAGGCCGAGCCACTCTGCCAGTCGGCCGAGTTGCCGCCGACTGGGCCACACACTACCGGGTCGGGCCGCACCCCTCAGGTCGAGCTTCTTGTTTCATCGGGCTGGTCCGACATCCCCTACCAGGTCAGACCCACCAACTCTTGGTTGACCCGACCCGCCAACCCACTGGGCTTAACAGGCCGGGCCCGTTTTCTCTTAAACGTGAATAACATGAAGACCACACGTCTGATCGATGCACCGTCTACGGAACTGGGACCCTCACGAAAATACGGTCCTTTTTTGTTCCTCTAAGTGTGTTTTGGACGACTTTGGGGAATTTCCAGGTTAGAAACGAGTGTATTTTTAACCGGTCCCCTGGAACGGAAAAGCCATTATTTCTCGGAGCAGGTGTCTGATTGACGCACCATCTGTCACGTTGAGTTCCTATTGACAATACGAACCTTTGGGATATATGAACTCCGGAATTTGTAATAGTTGAAGTATCGAACCCCCTTGGCTCGAGGATCGGACCCTCCCAGAATCTAGCATGCTGTGTGCGGGAACCCTAGAGGTGGCTGTGACTACGACGACTACCGTGCTGGGATCGTCTATGGGTTCGACGACGATGACCACTATACTTGGATCCTTCGTGGGTTTTGTAGCGATGAGGACTGTACTTGGATCCTCCGTGGGTTCGGCAGCGACGACTACTGTACTTGGATTCTCCGTGGGTTCGGCAGCGACAAATTCTGTACTATGATCCTACGTTGGTTCGGCAGAGGAGATGATTCAGAGGCTACATCTAATCATATCCACCCCTCTTCATGAGTTGTATACCTTTGTATGCCGAGTCTTGACTTTCAATCATTATCATTGATGTGATTTACTTCTTTCCTCTATGGACTGGGTTGTTCTTGGGCTTGTGAGTGGGAGCCGAACTGTAATTTATAACTTAGGTATATGTATGGGCATATAGCTAAGTAAGGTTGGTTGATACTTTATAATTGTATCTTTCCTTGGTGTTTTATCCTTAGTTGATATAGGGAGACTGTTGGGCAAAAATCCCTCAAGGTAACATTGCAGCATTTTTGGGTTGATTGTGTTTGTTGACAAAACAGGTTTCCATGGAGAATTGTCGAGTTCCCGAGAAGTTGTTGACATTCCATGTTGACAATGAACATTGACAAAGGAAAGGACGATCGGGAGGCGGTACAAAAGAGCAGTACAAGGTGGCGCCGTTTTCCAGTGTTTGCCAAATTTTTGGGCCTGAAAATCGCCAATGGAAAATGGAGTGATATGTTGTTGGCGAAGGTTGAGGAGAGAGAAATGAAGGAGGTGTGCGGAAAAATTAAGCGTGGCGCGCAAAACTAGAGGGTTGCGCGAAATCTTGAAGTGTGGCGCGCAAAACAGCGGGTTGCGCGAAATTATATTTCGCGCAAAAGATGTTTCAAGGCCGAAAGCTTGAAAATCGGTAAAGGCATGAGGCGCGCGAAATTTTGGAGGCGTGCGCGGAAAACTGAAGTGGCGCGCGAAATAGCGGATGAAGTATTTCGCGCAAGACGTGTTACGAGGTCCGAAGCTCGTAAAATGGCAAAGGCATGAGGTGCGCGAAATTATGGAGCAGTGCGAGGAAAATGTTTGTGCGCGGAAGATCAAAGCGGATTACGCGCTCAAGGAGGGTTTTTCGCGCGGGGTCGATTTTGCCTATAAATATGAAGTGACCCTCCTCCATTCAGTAGCGCTCAAGACATAGAAAATACCCGAGCTCTGGTGCGCGGAATTGATGTTAGAAAGGGTGTTGCGCGTAAACTTAATCGTTTGCGCGTAAAGTCAGCAATTGCGCAGAAAGTTTGTGTTGGCGCGTAAAAGGAAGGTTGCGCGAAAAGTGGATTTCGCGCAAAGGCAGTGAATTGCGCGCAAGGCAGTTTCCAGGCTGCGCGTAAAATTTTGAGGTTGCGCGAAAAAGGAATTTCGCACAAACCATAGAAATTGCGCGCAAGGCACCGTAAGGGTTGCGCGTAAAAATTGAGGTTGCCCGGTACATCCGGTGCAAAGTGAGATTCATCTGCGGGTGAAAGTTGGACTTCAAAAGAGCATCTACATACAGAGGAAGATGCATTCCTTCATGGAAATGAAGAGACCTACAGGTCTATAAACTGTGAGCGAATCCCTTCCAAGAGCAGTGAGCTTAGGAAGAGGAAGAAGGTGATCCTCTCCACCGGCAGTGAGCCAGAGAGAGAGAAACAGGGAGTGACCCTTGGGAAAGCAGTGAGCTGACCCTAAACCTTGTATAGGCAGTGAGCCTGGGCATAGAAGTGATCTAGCCCGAACATTGTAATCCACAGCTAGTGAAGTCTAGTGGAATTTGGTACGAACCGGCAACTTGTCGGCGTATGCTCCTTGGACGTAGCCCTTAGCGGTGAACCAAGTGAAAATCTCTGTGTCTGCCTACTTACTTTCCTGCATTGCATTCAAAGCATCATCATCAGGTAAAGGAGACAAGTGATCATAGTAACCACACAAGTTCAAAAAAAGTGACCCTTGTAACAAAGAGGTCAAGATCCAGTGGGGCAGGAAGAACTTAAAAAAAAAGAATATCCATACCCTGATTCACCCCCCCTCTCAGGGTATATAGGCCCCTATTGGCCCTAACAGAGACCATCAGGTGTCTCGGGGTCCCTAATGATTATCGTATACTCACCCCTTCACGGGATATGCCCACACTACGTTGTGTTGGATGCCGAAGATGGACATCACTAATCGAGGTGGAGGCTTGTAAAGCGGGACGGTACCCGGAGGTAGACCACTTGGCGGGATGTACACGGGGCAAACGGTTGGACCTTAGGAGTTGAGGAGACCATCTATACCCACCCTAAAGGTAGGATATTCATAGGATGACTCAGTGGTTGCTGATTTTCATTACTACTGTTGTACATTCTTTTCTGTTGTACTTTTTTTTTCAGTTGTACTGTACTTTCAGTTTGGTTTGTATACTAGCCCATTTACTTTTCAGCACTTACTTTTGTACTCAGTTTTACTTAGTGCTTACTTCTTGCATACTCTATTGTGTTTTTTTACTTTTATAAAGGAAATTCATTCCCTTTTTATCTGGATTTATGTCTTTGGTGCTAGTCTCCAGCCCCTGGCGTATGGAAGACGGGCTTGGGGTTGTCACAAAATGGGCCCCGAGGACGGGTTGAGACAAATTGGTATCAGAGGAGTTAGTTCTAATGCAGAACTTATGACTCTAATCACTCTTTTCTATGAAGCAATAGTGTTTAGATTATTGAGTGTGGTAATCAGTCCAGGGATCCCAGTTTTGGTGCGGCGGCCGACGTATCCATACACCAGGACCATGACTCCTAATTTCCAACTCAGTGCACGAAAACATTTATTGCATATGTGTTTAAAAAGTTTTCTTTGTGATTACTTTGTGTCAGCTCACAAGGTATATTGTTTGACCATGGCGCACCTGTTTCTTTTCAGGATGGCCCCATGAAGGCAGCCAGCTAGGGTTCCAAGTCACGTGCGAGATGGCATCCCACAGAGCGACAAGGCCTCGGTACAGGGCCCCATCATAGCGGAGGAAACAACAGTACCACTACCCCCTGGGCCATCGATACCCCTAGCCCTAGCAGCAGAGAGTGCACGCCACCTGAGTGTGATGCATGAGTTTCAGTGACAGGGTCTGCCTGAGTTCCGTGGAGAGACGGACGCTCAGGCAGCTGAGGATTTCTGGAGGCTATCGTCAGAGTCGTCAGATGAGTAGGGACACCAGCTGATCTTATGGTGATCCTTGTTGCGAGTCTCCTGCACGCACTGATAGGTAGATGGTGGAGCTTGATGCTCCAGGTGCATGAAAAGAGTGCATTTTTTAATTTATCATCAATCAACCCATGGTGAGTCCATATTTTTTATGATCTTAAATGCATGGGGATGTGTTTTGAATCATCATGTTACTGTTTAAAATCCCATAATCATAATATATCCTTAGAATGTAATGAACCACAGCATTGGTGATATCATTTTAGATATGAAGAAATCATTGATCCTAAGTGCATTAATTCCACACTGAACGTTTTTTCTTTGTGAAAATGGTGGAATATTTAGAATCCTTATAAATATACATTATAAATATTACATGTAGTTTGTTCTAGGTCAGCTTTTCCTTAATCATCAAATGTTCATCTATATTTGATATATCCTGTAGTTTGCTGCTACAGAGTGGGTCTTGGGCTTGGTTTATAATCTATAATATTTCAAGAAAACTTTCATCATATTTTATATCATAATATGTATGGAGAATGATTTTTTTTACTCTGATACTTCAATATAAATTTTATATTTTTGAACATATAGGTAATCACCTGAAGTGGGATGCCAACAAAGTCCAATTTTTATCCTTCCATAATAGTATCCCTACAACATGGTGTGACCAACCAACCATTATTTAATTTAAAAGGATGTGTGGATATTATTTTGAGTCCCATAGAGATATCAATGACAATTGGATTGTGATATTAATGGTATTTTTGAATGGTAAAACATGATAACCTAATGAATTCAGATAGAGTAATAGGAACCCGAATAATATTACATTGTTCAATGAAAAATGAGAATTTCATTGAGTAAATCCAATTAAATTTGGATATATTACTTTATTTAGGTATTAAGAAAGTGTTAAAATATTGAGGGATGACCCATTTGTGATTAATCTGAGCATACATCATTTCTAATTATCTCCAAAAAACACTTCTACTGATGTTAGGAATGGTTTAATATATTAAATAAGTGTTCGGTGGAGAAACCTAAAGAAATAGTTAAACTAAGATGTTTTGAGGTCATTTAGTATATGAGAGAAGATGGATTATATTATTCAAGACAACCCAATGGTGATCCATTCCAAAATTATTATAGTCATGGGAAACAAAACTATATCCAAGGGATTCCCATTTGATGACATTACATTTTACAAACAAAATATTTGGTTTATCTACTCCAATTATACAGGTTTTGTAGGTCAGAATAAAATTTATATGGGCTAGGAATGCGGGAGAATTACCAAGATCATGATAATTCTTATAGATGACCTTTATTATTGGAGAGTTCTTCCCCTTGTCAGGCCCCCCTATAGGGGCATTCCCTTGTGATCAGTTTTCATTTGACCACTATATTTTTAATCCTTTCTATTAGGTGATTAGTTTTTTTACTATTTTGGAGCTATAATCATTTGAGTGGTCCTAATCTAATTGTGTCCATGAGTGAGAAAATTATTAGCAGCATCAGCCCAAAAAACACTACCCAGGGGAGTGAATTTGTTGTTGGGTTGTACAAGATCATGTTAGACTTTCATAAAAAGTGATATAACCTCCTATAAAATAAATTTAAAATTATTATACTTAAATATAAGTTTAATTAACATAATTATAATATCATGTATGATAAAATTATAAAATTTAAATGCACATTTATTAATAATTACTTAAACTCATCATTTTCAGATGTTAACTATTTTGTTTTTGATGGATATTTCAATTTGATAGTTCTGGTCCTTGTAATTTGATAATGGTTACTTAATATATATAATTTTAATCATGTCATGTGTGTCAAGCATAATAATTATATTCAATTTTATAACTATTCATACAAAGGTGTGATGAAAAATTAATTACATAACTTTGTGGAGACATTAGTCCATATGTACGAATGAGTGATGTTTCCATTTTTTAATGGATGGGGAAGAAGAAACGTAAATAATAAATCACAAATAAATTATTATAATAATATAATAGGTATCACATATATTCAATAATTTTATCATTATAACCATTAATGTGAAGTTGATATGAAAAACTAAACGCATTGCTTTGTTGTGGTGGTAGTCCACATGTACACATAAAATATATTTTTGTCACATATGTTAAAAAAGAGTAGATAATGGGTATTTTGTCATTATATTGACAATTAAGAAAATATAATATACTCAATTCACTATTTTTAATGGATACCCTAGATTTTATCTGGTAAAAGTAAAAAATAAATTGAAAGTACTCATTTAAAAGTTATAACTCTCTCTAGAGAAAGCTCTTTTAGAATACACCTGAGCTTTTTAATGATGGTATTTTGGAAATAAGAAAACTAAAAGAAGTGAGTAAAGAATCATTAAAGGTATTGTGGAAGGTATTGGATGATATGTTAAGCTATAAATTTGTTATAATGATAGTAGAAGTGGTTCCCTTTTATAAGTGAGATGAGGGGCATACTTGGAATTACATAAAATATTAAATTAATTTATACATATTTTCATGGAAAGGTAGAAAATAATTATTATATTTAAACTTTTGGATGATTATGATAACAAATACTATCATCTAACACAATTTGGATATATTTAGTTAATATTTTCACCCTTATCTATTTGTTTTATCCTCTGTTAACAATTTTGACAGTTACCACGATATCAAATTTTTTACTCTTTAAGGGTCGATAATGTTACCATTAAAATAAAAGTGACTTATAAATGGACCATAATTGGTATTTTAAATTATATCTCATTCAAATGGTATAAGATCAAATTTTTATTAATTTTAAGTAATTTAATATAATATTTTTTAATAAAATATTCTACTTAAATCATCTTCTAAACTATTGAAAAAGTCTAAATTTAAATAAAACATGATTGAAATTTTATTTAAATATAAAATCTTGGAAAATTAATATTTTTTTTATATTTATCTAAATTATTCATATAGAAAAATAAATCACCCAAATTGTATTACTTTTAACTGTTTTTAAAATAATTAATTTATTTTTCTATCAATTGAATATATACTATTCCAGCATTGCATAAAAATTTAAGGTAATTATTTTGGTATTAAAAAATTGAAAAAATTAAAATTATATAAAATAATTTATCTTTAAAATAAAAAATAAAAAATGGATATTAACATTGTTTATTCTTAAATAAAATATGAATGATATTAGAGTCAAGAGAGTGGAATTTTGTATTTATCCTTTTTTTAAAATTATACAATGGTCATAATCAAAGAGAAACGACACTAAGTGTAAATATTTTCAACAATTTGATTAAAATGGTCTAAATACACTAATCTAATAAGATAAATGAAAGGTTTTATAACATCGTGGAATTATAAACTAATAAAATTTTATTCAACAGCGCGTATGACATAAAACACCCAGTGTAGAAGGGAGTATAAAATCCAGAGACATTATAATATATTTAATATTTAAAATAAATTAATTCTATTCTATAGCTTCAAATATACATAATATATAATTACCATTCATTTCACGTAACATGGAATTTCCTCAATAGTTTGCGATACACATAAGATCAATTCTTACCAAATACAATTAATATTATTATTTTAAATGAAAAAAATCTCTTAAAAATTAAATTAGTGGTTATTAATAGTATTAAATAACTTATTTAAATATATGTTTGAACTCACTGGTTACTGATTAATTACAAATGAAAATAAAAACCAATTGAATATAAAGGAATGTTTTTATAAAAAAAATTAAGCGCACAAGGGAAATTTATCCTAATAAATAAAATTTTTTAATATTAAAAAATGATAGTAATTAAATTTATATATATTATATATTTAATTAAATTTTTTTACATTCATCCAATTAATTTTATTGTCATAGGATAAGAATAAATTTGATTTTAAATAAAAAATGCTGTATTTTTTTAAAGGTAGTTTTGTTTCTTTTTGATGGGGAACTTGTTTTAAAACCAAATTTTGATACTTTAGTAAATTTTATTTGAAAAAATAAACTTCATTTTTTAAATAGGAATATCAAAATTATCTTAGAGTGATTTTTTTGGTATTTTTCTAAGAAGTTTCATTTTTTAATAAATAGTGAAAAGTACTGAATTTTAATTGAAAAATGCCTCTTAAACTGAATAATTTATAATGATAAATAATATTTTCAATCAGTTTTAAATTCAAAATAGATATATAATAAATATCTTAATTCATTTTTTATTTTTAATTATTTTTATACTAAATCTAGATATAAAAACTAAGTAAAATTTTGAACATTTTCACTTTAATAAAAATCCTCTTTCTCAACACATATTTGATATTACTTATAAATTATGTTCTTCCACTTATGTGGTTTTAATTTTGAATAATATATTATATATTTTTAATCATCATAATTTATAATTTAAAATAATTTATACTTAATTTTTTCCCAAAGTTATTATTTAAAGAAATCAAAATCAATTACAGCGATTAAGAGAAAAACTAGTTTACGAGGAGACTAAACATTAAATGTTAGGTAAAAAATATCCTATAATATTTACCAAAACCCATTTGATGGACATATATTGATCATATACCTTCTATTATTGAGTTATAATGATCATTGGATCCATGTGACATGAAATTAACGTGGGTGGAATTCCAAATTTCAAATATTTACAAGTTTGTCACTCACCCCACTTATAAATGGCCTCACACTATCCACCTTGTTAAAACCTCTAAAAACAATTTGGGTTGTCCAAGACATGCCAAAATAACTCCCCAAAATCCCTCCAATAATACTGTTAGCCTTATATTTGGAATAAATCCATTTTATTAATGCATTACTGAAAACATAATGAGGGTTCCTGGAGAAGGCGTAATGTTTTCCTAAATAAGATTTCATTTTATTTCTTTCTCCACCTCCTTATACTATGTTTATAAAATGATTTTATAATAAAATAAGTATATGAAATATAATATGATTTTTATATGTTACTTTTATGACCGAAAATTTCATACATTTCTATCAAATGGGTTACAAAATCATTTTTCGTGTGTATGAAAAACTACTGTCTCGCCAACCTATGTCGTTTAATTTTTCATAAAATTTTTTTATAGGATTATTATAATGATAGAAATATTATTTTTATATTATATTTATTATATTTATGTTGTATTAAATATTTTTTAAGTATTATATAACACATACCTTCATAATTTACATTTTGGGTGAATACAATAATGTTATTTGTCTGTATGGAAGACTACTGTCTCGTGAAGTGGTGTGATTCGTTCACACTTTAAATGGATTGTATTATTGTTTTCTTAAAAAACCTATGAAATATATATGAAAAAATATGATACTAGAATTATAATTTACATACATACATACATACATACATACATACATACATACATACATACATATATACATACATACATACATACATATATACATACATACATACATATATACATACATACATACATACATACATATCATTTTATTTTATTTTTTAATATAGAAACAAAATCGAAGCTGCATTTATGCATACGTACGACCAATAGTCTCCATGAACGATTCATTTCATTTTCTATCTGTAAATTTTATGGATTACTATAAATACAAATACACTAAATATATATTATATTTAAACCATTTTTTATACTCTATAGATTATAAAATAATTATCTAAGTAATAGGAACAAGAAAACAACTCAAAAACATACTTGAAATACAAACTAGTTATCACCCAAAACACTGATTAAAATGAAATATTATTAACAAATAGGGTATAATATGTTACAAAAGGGTAATATTTGATTTAATAAATATTAATATGGTTATTTTATAAGTTTATAACATGATTCTAACCACTATACACGAGGTTAAGAAGAATTCAACCAAAAATAAGCCTAAGGTAAGAGATTTTATCTTGATTTACATTCCATAGGAACTTATTTTTTATTATGAACCAATTCACTTTTATGTGTTGTATATACAACCCTTTTACATGTAATATCATGAATAAATAATTATTAATGGTATTATATGTTTTTTTTGAATTATTTCACCCAATTGTATTTGACTTTAAAATTTCAAAGTTATAAAAATCATTACGAAATCTCACTTTTTGTGTGATTGATAACTTTATCTAAATACAATAATTTGATAAAATAATTATTCATTTGAATTAAAATTTATAATAACTATCCATATTCTTGTGTGGTGGATATGATTATTTTACAAAATGGTATGCCTTTTTTACATATGGTGTTTACTTTGAAGGTTATTTGGTTAAATTGGGAAATATGGATAAATCTGTATCCTTTACTCAATATAAATATTATTTTAAGGAATATTGTTTTCAAGTTAAATTGATTAATTTATATATGTTGAATTATTTAGAAGTTTTTCAATGAGTTAGGTAATTTTTAATGTAATCTCCTTGATGCATCAGTAGTCTCATTAGGGGAATCAGGTTCCCATATTAGATGGGTTTCTACCTGGTATGTTTTAAACCATATTGTGAAACATCTTGATGGTAAAGGTTCCATGTTCATAGGAAACATGAAATCCGATATTTAATCATTTATGTCATTTAATATTTAGTAATTATTACTTTACATGAGAGTTTTTATATGAAATTATTTATGGATGCATTTTATTATCAATTTATTGATTAAATTTCAAGTATTTTAGTTATTGATTATTATATACCTAAATATTTATGTGACGTGTCTATTTATTCATATACCTTGAATTAATTATTATGGAAATTTATTTATAGATTCCCCTATAAATAACCATTACTAATCATTTGTTCTCACACTTTTTTATATTCCCTGATATAAGAAGATAAGTTATTAGAATGAGTTTCATAGATGACCAGATTTTACTTTTGTTATGATTTATGGTATTTTCCCAATGTCATATGGGTATTATCTATCTAATAAATTTTTCCAAAACTGTTAAAATATTTGGTTCATTAGGATGTGAATCTTGTATCTATACTAAAGTAATAAAGTAATGTACTAGCTCTAGGATACTGAATTCGAGGTCGTTATAGTTGGTAATAGAGAACGTTTAGTGGAATCCAGGGAAACTATATTTTGGAAAACATAGATTAGAGAACATAACCCTGTGATAGAATTTGAGGATAAGTGTAGAATAACAACCTAAAGCATTAGTAAAGTAGATATTATATGTGTCTTCATAGAAATAAATACATGTTTGGATAATACATGTGGATGTGGTTTTTTTGGAAAAGATGTAACTCGGTGTAATAAGTCCAAAAAGGGTGAATGAGGCTTGACTCAAGAAAAACCAGATACACCAAAATGGGCCTTACTATACACCTAGTTTGAATCACCTGAGGGACATTTTTAGAATAATTCACATTTTCCTTAAAAACTATTATTATGGACTTGAAGATATTCATACCCCTAAGGAAACACTGATTATGATTATGAGATTAGATATGCAGAATGTTTTCATTTTATGTTAAGTGTTACACCGTATATAGAATTATAAAAAGTAATAATTCTATGATCTAATCCATAATATTATATTTTTTATATATTTCACCTTCAATAAATAAAGGTATCAATATTCATGGCCAATTTAGATGTTACCCTACCGAGGAACCTGATATCGCTGGTATTCGAACTGATAAATCAATTGATATATTAGGGGGGATTAATCAAGATATGATAAATAACCTTGTATTGATGTACAAACCTATTCCATAGTTAGATTATTCAATTATGGATTGATTAATGTGGTAGAGGATCCCATCTTTATGTTGGACTACAGATCCAATGGAAGCTGAGTAATGGATTAAGACTTTTAAGAAGATATTTATGGAATTGAGATGTGGTGAAAAGGAAAGGGTTAAAATTGTATTGTATTTTATCGATGTAAATGCAGAACAATGATGCTTTTTTATACAGAATACTAGGAACACATAGGAAATGTAACCCATAGAATGAGAAGCTTTTAAGGATACATTGTTTGAAGAATATTTCCCTTATGAGAAATAAAATGAGATGATGATAAAGTTCCTTAGTCAAGATAAAAACGAGAAACAGATTGTTTTGGAGTAATAATCTACATTTATAAGGTTAGATAAGTGTTATATAGATTACATATGCAATATATAATGAAATATTATCCATTTATTTAAAGGGATTAACTCATGTCTACGCAGGGTAGTGTTCTCTAAAACTTTTTACCCATATGATGAAATAGTTTTATGTACTATCATTATGGATAAATAATTATCCAATTATCATGGATTAAAGGTAAGTAAAAGTAGAAGAGGATTACAAAGATAATAATTGATAATGGGAAGACTATAAAGATTGATTTTACCACATGGGATAAATATGAAAAGAATCACCCTGGGAAATACTTGATGGGATTGAGATTTTATTATAACTATAGAGAAAAGGATCAATATGAAAAATAATGAAAAGGGAAGAAAGAAAAAAATAATATTAAGTGTTTCAAATTCAAGGAGATGGCTCACTATGAAAATTATTTTCCCAGTCGACAAGAGAATATACCTTAGAATAAGCTATGGGATCAAGGTGAATCTTATGTTATGGATACTATAGAAGTGGAATGATTAATGTGCCTCTTTATTTGGGTACATAGAATATGTTGTAAAAGTATTTTATTAATGATATTCTATTCATAATAGTTGTAAAATATAAAAGGATTATAATTTAGTACTATTTACATTATGATCGAAAAAAGTAAGTATAATGGTAGAAATGAACAAGAAAAATGATTTAGTAGTAACATTAACTTTTTTCGGAAACACGAGATTGAGGGAATGATAAACCATAATATATTTATGAATTTGAGATAATTATTTTGGGATAATAAATCATATGTATGGATAAAGTTAATTGAATAGTTCTTTCTACCATGGAAATGATTAATGATTTGTTGAAAAAGTTGTTTATACTATCATTTATGGAGTTTACAACATTTTTGGATTTATGGAATATATCTAATAACATCCATTTTTTTAATTAATTAGTAATAAATAATGTTTTAAATAATATTTTATGGTAACTAATGTTATTACCATGTTTCAAGGAAATACATAATGAAGGTATTCACATGTTTGGTATGGGATAATTAAGATTTACTTAATGTTGATTGATGATTAATGATAATTTCTTATTAGAAACTTAGAGACCTTATCTATAAAATTTCAGATCTTAATATTTTGGATGGGACATAAGGTTAACGATTAAAAAAAGGTTTTAATTAGACTTTGGACAAGGTTTTATATATTAATGTATTAAATCACCATATGTTACAGCCTGTGCTATGAGATGAAGCACAAATAGTACAAGGAATGACTAAAGGATAAGATTGTGTTTATGAAATATAAACATATCAAGTAAGTATATTTCCTTCTATTCATAGAGAGTTAAAGAATTACTAAACCCAAGAAAAAATGGTCCTGGAAAAATGTTATATTATTATCATTATTTTTTTATGATATTAATGAAATTTTTTACACCTCTAGTTTATGGATTTTTTGTTATTAAATTTATTCTGAACATGTTCTATATTTCTCTCCCTCAATTTTCATTGTATTTTTTCTCTTCCATGTCCATGTTTTAATTTCCCCCATATTTTATCCTATATGGAAACCTAGTTCAATGATTATTCTATATGAATTTGAAACTTATCATTCTCTATTATTAAGTGGATATTTAATTTACCCTCCTTATATATTGGGTTTTAAACAAATTAATTTTCAAATATTAAATTATAGAGTAATGAAATAAAGTTTAAATTTTGTGGACATAATTTATTTAACTTGGAATGTTTAAAGACCCAAAAATTTGAAGGAAATTTTTTTCTTAAATTCTTTGGAATTTTATGAGTACGTAGTTTTTAACGGCACCAGATTCTTAAGCCTGATGTGCCCCGAATAATTTTATGAAGCTTAGCTCAGGTACGTTCAGTGAACGAAAGAGCATGTTTTTATATCTTCTGAACCGGTGCTCTGAATCGAAATACAATTGCACTGATGAACTCGCAACACCAAAATTCACCTAAGGGGACCTTTACTATATTTGCTTTTTGACAGGAGGTGAAGTTAATTTTCGGGTTGTTATTAAAATAAATAAATAAAAATATCTGTTAGATATTTTTATTTTTGGAGGGTGGTTATTTTCCTCCCAAGGGGAGTTATAGGTGGGGCCCACACCCACATGACCTCCTATGAGAGGATATTTGTGGGGTGGGGCCCACACGTTCCCTAAACTCCTGAACTCCCCATAACTCTCCCCTTAATTAATTTCTTTGACAACTCCCCCTAAATTTATTGTGATCTCTCCACCTTCCTCTCTCCCTTTAATTATATGACAACACTTTTAATTAATGAATTGAAATGAAAGTAATTAATTAAAGTGGTTTGAAATTTGAATTATATGGGTTTAGACAATAATATCCTTGGCTATTATTTTATTTTGGGGGCTTTTATTGTGTTGAGAGAATCTGGAGGAAGCTCTGGAGAAATATAGATAGTGTTCCTCTCCTCAACGAAGAATGGTTTTCTTCCTCGATGAAGAACACTATACGTTTCGAATAATGTGAATGCCAACAATGACATGCCTTCTTTCCTCATCTATGCAACAAGTGAGGAGATGCCGCTTCCTCCTTGGACCCACACCGACGTCGTCTACCAATCCTCTCTCCACGACGCCGTCTTCTGCGACGCCGTCTTCCGTGACGCCGTCTGACGCAAACCTTAATTCGATGTAGGGTGTTTTATTAATTTATTTTAAATAAATTATTTCTCCATTGTTGTTGTATACAAGTGAACATCCTTGGCTATATGTTACTTCCTAACGCAGAGGGCGCATGCCGAAAAAACATGGCCCGACAAACCTCCGTTGAACCTTGTTCTTTTTCGATGGCGACGACGACAGAAAGGATGGCGGCGACGATTGAAGCTGGTGGCCATATGCCAGCTGCGTGTAGAGGACCCACGACCCACAACCTTGGGCCGATCAGACGACAAAAAACCGACCGGCTAAAGCCAGCCGCACCGAAGAGACCGCGGCGCCACAAGGGGTGCCACGCTACAGAGGACAGTGAACTTCATTCCGCAGGCCGCTTCAGCAGGCGAATCAGCCGGCATGTAGCCGGCCGGGCTGAGAAGAACTGCGACACCAGGAGGGCGTCGCGCTGGATGAACCGTGGCCCACACGTGCGGGCCGCTTGCTCCAAGAAGTTCGTTTGGCTCCAGCCATCCGGTTTAGGAGTGCGGTGCCGCCAGTTCGAGGAGCCGGAGGGGGGGGGGTTGCCCCTCGCATCAGACCGCTTGGCCCCCTTCAGCCTGAGATGCTCGGCCAGCCGGTCGAGTTGCGGTTGTCCGGGTCATGCCCTATTGGGCTGGGCCGTGTGGGGCCAGGACGCGTCGGGTCGTGCCACGCCCCACTGGGCCACGTCGCGCTGTGCCGGGCCACGCCCTTCTGGGCCGGGTTGCGCCGCGCCCCGCTGGGCCGAGCCACGCCCCCTAGGGCCGAGTCCTGCCCCTCGGGTCAAGCAGTGCGTTTCATCAGGCCGGTCTGACACCCCCTGCCGGGTTGGACCCGCCAACTCTTGGTTGAACCGACCCGCCAACCCACCGGGCTTAACGTGCCAGGCCCATTTTCACTTAAACGTAAATAACATGAAGACCGTGCGTCCGACCGACACGCCGTCTGCGGCACGAGGACACTCGGGACGAGATGGTCCTTTTTTGATCCTCTAAGTGAATTTTGGAAGACTTTGTGGAATGGCCGGGTTAGAAATGAGCATATTTTTAACAGGGCCCCTGGAACGGAAAAACCAATATTTATCAGACCGGGCGTCCGATTGAGGCGCTATCTGTCTCGATGAGTTCCTATTGACGAGACATAAATTTGAGATACATCAACTCCAGACTTTGTGATATTTGATGTACCGACCCCCCCTTGGCTCGAGCAGTGGACCCTATTGGATTTGGGCATGCTGTGTGCGGGAACCCTAGAGCTGGCTGCGACTATGAAAACTACCATGCTGGGATCCTCTGTGGGTTCAACGACGATGACCACTTTACATGGATCATCTGTGGGTTCGGCATAGATGATGACTATACTTGGATCCTCCGTGGGTTCGGCAGTGATGAATACTGTACTTGGATCCTTTGTGGGTTCAGAAACGACGACTTCTGTACTAGGATTCTACATGGGTTCGGCAGATGAGATGATTCAGAGGCTACATATAATCATCTCCACCCCTCTTCATGAGTATTATACCTGTGTGAGATGAGTCTTGACTTTCAATCATTATCATTGATGTGATTGACTTCTTTTCTGTGTGGACTGGGTTGTGCTTGGGCTCGAGAGTTGGAGCCAAACTGTAATTGGTATCATAGGTATATGTCTGGGAATATATCTAAGTGGGGTTGGTTGATACTTCTTGATTGTATATTTCCTTTGTGGTTTATCCTTAGTGGATATAGGGAGACATTTGGAGGTCTCGGGGTCCCTACTTAGTAACATATACCCACCCCTGCACGGGTAATGCCTACACCATGTTGTGTTGGATGCAGAGGACGGACAGCAGTGATCGAGGTGGAGGCTTGTGGAGCTGGACGGTACCCGTAGGTGGACCACTTGGCAAGATGAACACGGGGCGGACGACCGGACCCGAGAAGCTGATGAGACCATCTATACCCACCCTTCAGGTGGGATATCTGGAGGATGACTCAGTGGTTTCTGCTTTTCTTTAATATTGTTGTACTTTATTTTCTATTTTACTTTCTTTTCATTTGTACTGTACTTTCAGTTGGGTTTTTATGCTGGCCCATTTACTTTTCAACACTTACTTGTGTACTCAGTTTTACTTAGTGCTTTCTTCTTGTGCACTCTATTGTGTTTGTTTACTTTTATACTGGCAATGTATTCCTTTATAATCAGGATTTATTCCTTTGGTGCTAGTCGATAGCCCTAGGCATATGGAAGGCGGGCTTGGGGTAGTCACGACACGAGCCCTAAGGACGGGTCATGACAGGGAGAATGTAACTCCCCTAAATTCTAAAAGAATAACATTTTATTCAATAGAATGTATGAAAAAAAACACCAAACAAAAAATGGAATTTAAAATCTAAGGTCCTTAAATTATGTTTATTATTTTAATAAATTCAATCTATTATATTTATTGAAATTGCCATATTAATAAGTTAGCTTGCATTAATGCAATAATGACTTTCTTCAATGGCTTATGCTACATGCAAGACCAAGTATTAGAAAATGCTATTAATATTATTATTTAAAATTGAAATTATATTCTTGTCATTAAATTTGGGTTTATGAATAGTATTAAATAAATTATGAAATGATATGGTTGAATTCATTTGTTTCTAATTAATTATAAATTAAAATAAAAACCAAATGAACATAAATGAAATGTTTTTATAAAAAAACAATTTTTTGGCACCCAAATAAATTTTATCCTAATAAATTAAATTAATTATTATTATTGAATTATATTAATTAAATTTATATGTTATATATTAAATAAATTTTTCTTATATTCATCCAACAGGTTTTATAGAAATATGATAAGAACAAATCAAATTTTATGGATATAAAACAGTATTTCTATTGCTTTTTGATGGGGAACTTGTTTTATAACCAAATTTTGATACTTCAATAAATTTTATTTTAAAAAATAAACTTTATTTTTTAAATAAGAATATCAAAATTATCTTAGATTAAATTTTTTGGTATTTTTCTAAGAAGTTTCAATTTTTAATAAATAGTGAAAAGTACTGGATTTTAATTGAAAAATGCCTCATCAACTAAATAATTTATAATGATAAATTATATTTTCAATAAGTTTTAAATTAAAAAATGATATATAATACATATGTTAATTCATTCTTTATTTTTAATTATTTTTATACTAAATCTAGATATAAAAACTAAGTAAAATTTTGTACATTTTCACTTTAATGAAAATTCCCCTTTCTCAAAACATATTTGAGATTAATTACAAATTATTTTCTTCCACATATGTGATTTTAATTTTGAATAATATATTATATATTTTTAATCATCATAAATTAAAATTTGAAATAATTTCGACTTAATTTTTCCCAAAATTATTATTTAAAGAAATCAAAATCAATTACAGCGATTAAGAGAAAAACAAGTTTACGAGGAGATTAAACATTAATCGTTAGGGGAATAATATCCTAGAATATTGACGAAAACCCATTTTATGGACATATATTGATCTTATACCTTCTATTATTGAGTTATGATGATTATTGGATCCATGTGACATGAAATTAACATGGTTGGAATTCCATCTTTCAAATACTTACAAGTTTGTCACTCACCCCACTTATAAATGGCCCCACCCTATCCACCTTGTTCACACCTCTAAAAACAATTTGGTTTGTCCAAGACATTCCAAAATAACTCCCAAAAATCCCTCCTATGATACTATAAGCCTTATATTTGGAATAAATCCAGTTTATGAATGCATTCATGAAAACATAAGGAGGGTTCCTGGAGAAGGGGTAATGTTTTCCTAAATAAGATTTTATTTTATTTCCTTCTCCACCTCCTTATATTATGTTTATATCATGATTTTAAAATAAAATAATTATATAAAATATAATAACATATTTTTATGTTAATTTTATGACCTAATATTTCATACACTTCTATCAAATGGATTACAAAATCATTTTTTGTGTGTACGACAAACTATTGTCTCGCAAACCGATGCCGTTCATTTTTCCATTACAAAATATTATAGAATTATTATAATGATTGAAATATTAGTTTTATATTAAATTTATTATATTTATGTTTTATTAAATCTTTTTTATGTATTATATAACACATACCTTCATAATTTCCATTTTGTGTGAATCCAATAATGTTGTTCGTGTGTATGGAAGACTACTGTCTCGTGAAGTGGTGGGATTCGTTCACACTTTAAATGGAATGTATTAAGGTTTTTTAATAAACCTATAAAATATATACGACAAAATACGATACTGGAATTATAATGTACCTACATACATACATACATACATACATATAGTTTTGTTTTATTTTTTAATATGGAAACAAAATAGAAGCTTCATTTATGCATACGTATGACCTATAGTCTCCATGAACGATGCATTTCTTTTTCTATCTGTAAATTTTATGGATTACTATAAATAACAAAATACTGAATATATATTATATTTAAACCATTTTTTACACAATATAGATTATAAAATATTATCTAAGTAATAGGAACAAGAAAACAAGTCAAAAACATATGTGAAATACAAATCAGTTAGCACCCAAAACAATGAATAAAATGAAATATTTTTAACAAACAGGTTATAAGATGTTACAAAAGGGTTATATTTGATATAATAAATATTAATATGGATATTTTATAAGTTTATAACATTATTCGAACCACTATACACATGGTTAAGAAGAATTCAACCAAAAATAAGCATAAGGTAAGAGATTTTATCTTGATTTACATTCCATAGTAACTTATTTGTTATTATGAACCAATTCACTTTTATGTGGTGTATATATAACCCTTTTACATGTAATATCATTAATACATAATTATTAATGGTATTATATGTTTCTTTTTGAATAATTTCTCCCAATTGGATTTGACTTTAAAATTTCAAAGTTATAAAAGTCATTATGAAATATCAGTTTTTTTTTGATTGGTAACTTTATCTTAAAACAATAATTTGATAAAATAATTATTCATTGTAATTAGAATTTCTAATAAATATCAATATTCTTTTGTGATGGTTATGAATATTTTACTAAATGGTATACCATTTTTAAATATTTTGTTTACTTTGAATGTTATTTTTTAGCTTGGGAAATATGGATAAATTTATATCCTTTACTCAATTTAAATATTTTATTAAAGAATACTGTTTTCGAGTTAAATGGATTAATTTCTATATATGGAAGGATTTGGAAGGTTTGAAATGAGTTTGGTAATTTTTAATATAATCTCCTTGATCCATCAGTAGTCTCATTAGGGGAATCAGGTGCCCAAATTAGATGGGTTTCTACCAGGAACATTTTAAACCATATTGTGAATAGTCTTGATGGTAAAGGATCCATGTTCCTAGGAAACATGAAATCAAATATTTAATAATTTATGTCATTTAAAATTTATTAATTATTATTTTACATGTGATTTTTAATATGAAATTATTTATGGATGCATTTCATTATGAATTTATTGATTAAATGGCATGTGTTTCAGTTATTGATTATTATATATCTAAATATTTATGTGACATGTCTGTTTATTAATCTACCTTGAATTATTTATTATGAAAATTGATTCATAGATTCCCCTGTAAATAACCATTACTAATCATTTGATCTCACACTTTTTTACATTCCTCAGGATAAGAAGATAAGTTATTAGAATGAGTTTCAAAGAAGATCAGATTTTAATTTTGTTATGATTTATGGTATTTTCCAAATGTCATATGGGTATTATGTATCTAATATATTTTTTCCAAAACTATTAAAATATTTGGTGCATTGGGATGTGAATCTTGTATCTATACTAATGTAATATTGTAATGTACTAGCTCCGGGATACTTAATTCGAGGTCGTTATAGTATGTATTAGAGAACGTTTAATAGAATCCAAGAAAACTATATTTTGGAAAACATAGATTAGAGAACATAGCCCTGCGATAAAATTTGAGGATATGTGTATAATAACATCCTAAATCAATGATAAAGATGATATTATATAGGTCTTCCTAGAAATACATACATTTTTGGATAATACATGTGGATGTGGTTTTTGGAAAAGATGTACCTAGGTGTAATATGACCAAAAAGGGTGCATGAGGCTTGACTCGAGTAAAACCAAATACACCAAAATGGGCCTTACTATACACCTTGTTTGAAACACCTGAGGGATAATTTTAGAATAATTCACATTTTCCATAAAAACCATTATGAAGGACTTGAAGATATGGATACCCCTAAGGAAACATTGATTATGATTATGAGATTAGATATGCATAATGTATTCATTTTATGTTAAGTGTTACACCATATATAGAATTATAAAAAGTCATACTTCTATGATCTAATCCATAATATTATATTTTATAGATACTTCACCTATAACAAATAAAGGTATCAATATTCATGGCCAATTTAGATGTTACCCAACTGAGGAAGCTGATATCGATGGTATTCGAACTGATAAATATATTGATATATTAGGGAGACTTAATCAATCTAGGATAAATAACCTTTTATTGGTGGATAAACCTATTCCACACTGAGAATACTAAATTATGGATTGATTAATATGGTAGAGGATCTCATATTTTAGTGGTACTACAGATCCAATGGAAGCTGAGTAATGGATTAAGACTTTTGAGAAGATATTTCTGGAATTTAGATGTGGTGAAAAAAGGTTAAACTTGTATTGTATTTTATCAATGCAAATGTAGACCAATGATGCTTTTTGATCCAGAATACTAGGAATAAAGAGTAAATGGAACTCATAGAATGAGAAGCTTTTAAGGAAACATTTTTTGAATAATATTTCCCTTATGAGAAATAAACTAAGATGATGATAAATAGCCTTAGTATAAATAAAAAGGGTAAAGAGAGTGTTTTGTAGTATAAATCTACATTTACAAGGTTAGATAAGTTTTCTATACATTACATATTCATCATATAATGAAATATTAGCCATTTATTTAAAGGGATTAAATCAAGTCTACTCATGGTAGTGGTCCCTCAAACTTTTTACCCATATGATGAAATAGTTTTATGTACTGTCATTATGGATAAATAATTATCCAATTATCAAGTACTGTAGGTATGTAATATTAGAATAGGTTTACAAAGGTAATAATTGATAAAGGGAATATTATAAAGATTTATTTTACCACATGTGATAAATATGAAAAGAATCACCATGGTAAATACTTTAAGGGATTGAGATTTTATTATAAGTGTAGAGAAAAGGATCACCAAGAAAAATAATGAAAAGGGAAGAAATAAAAAATAATATTAAGTGTTTCAACTTCAAGTAGATGGGTCACAATGCAAATTACTTGCCCAAGTTCCAAGAGAATATTCCTTAGAATAAGCTATGAGATCAAGGTGAATCTTATGTTATGGATACTATAGAAGCAGAATGATTAATGTTCCTCTTTATTTAGGTACATAGAATATATTTTAAAATTATTTTATTGATGATATTATATTCATAATAGGTATAAAATATATAAGGATTATAATTTATTACTATTTACATTATGATCGTAAAAAGTATGTTTAATGTTACCAATGAATAAGAAAAATGATTCAGTAGTAAGATTAAATTTTTGGAAAACATTAGATTGTGGGAAAGATGAACCATAATATATTTATGAGGTTAAGATAAGGATGTTGGGATAATAAATAATAGATATGGATAAATTAAATTAGATAGTTCTTTCTACCATGGAAATGATTAATGATTTGTTGAAAAAGTGGTTTATACTATCATTTATGGAGTTTACAACATTTTTGGATTTATGGAATATATCTAATAACATACATTTTTTATTTAAAAAGGAATAATTAATGTTTTAAATAATATTTTATTGTAATTCATGTTATTACCAATTTTCAAGGAAATAAATAATGATGGTATTCACATGTTTGGTATGGGATGATTATGATTTACTTAATATTGATTAGTGATTAATGATAATTTCATATTAAAAATTTATGGACCTTATCTCTAAAATTTTGGATCATAATATTTTGGATGGGGCATTAGGTTAACCATTAAAAAAAGGTTTTAATTTTACTTTGGACAAGGTTTTATATATTAATGTATTAAATCACAATATGTTACAACCTCTGCTATGAGATGAAGCAGAAATTGTACAAGGAATGACCAAAGGATACGATTGTGTTTATGAAATATAAACATATCAAGTAAGTATATTTCCTTTTATTCATAGAGAGTTAAAGAATTATTAAACCATTGGAAAAATGGTCCTAAAAATATTATATTATTATCATTATTTTTTGATGATATTAATGAAGTTTTTTACACCTCTGGTTTATGTATTTTTTTCATTAAATTTATTCTGAACATGTGTTATATTTATCTCCCTCAATTTTCATTTTAAGTTTTCTCTTCCATGTCGATTTTTTTCATTTCCCCCCTATGTTCTCCTATATGGAAACCTAGTTATATGATTATTATATATGAATTTGTCACTTATCATTCTCTATTATTATGTGGATATTTAATTAAACCTCTTTATATATGGGTTTTTAAACAAATTAATTTTCAAATATTAAATTATAGACTAATGAGATCAAGTTTAAATTTGGTCGACATAATTTATTTAATGCGGGGAGTGTAAATACCGTTAAATTTCAAGGAAATGTTTTTTTCTTAAATTCTTTCGAATTTTACGAGTACGCCGTTTTTGACGGCACCTGAGTCTAGGCCCGGTGTGCCCGGAATAATTTTTTGAAGTTTAGCTCGGGTACGTTCTGTGAACGAACAAGCGGGTTTTTCTATATTTTGAACCAATGCTCGGAATCGAAATCCGAGGGTACCGCTGAACTCACAGCGCCGGTATTCACCTAAGGGGTCCTTTACCGTAGTTTTATTTTGACGGGAGGAGAAGTTAATTTTCAGGTTGTTAGTAAAAAAATAAATAAATATATGTGTTAGATATTTGTAATTGTGGAGGGTGGTTACATTTCTCCCAAGGGGAGTTATAGGTGGGTCCCACACTCACATAACCTCCTATGTGAAGATATTTGTGGTGTGGGTCCCACACATTCCCTAAACTCTTGAACTCCCCATAACTCTCCCCTTTATTAATTTTTTGACAACTCCCCCTAAATTAATTGTGATCTCTCCACCTTCCCCTTTCCCTATAATTCTATGAAAACACTTTTAATTAATGAATTTAAACTCAAATAATTAATTAAAGTGGTTTGAAATTTGAATTACATGGGTTAATAAAATAATAGCCTTGGCTATTATTTTATTTTGGGGGCTTTTGTTGTGTTGAGAGAATCTGGAGGAAGCTCTGGAGAAATAGAGATAGTGTTCCTCTCCTCAATGAAGAATAGTTTTCTTCCTCGATGAAGAACGATCTACAATTTGAAGAATGCAAACTCTAATGATGGCGTGTTGTCCTTACTCATCTCTGCAACAAGTGAGGAGATGTCTCTTCCTCCTCGGATGCACACCGATGTCGTCTACGAGTCCTCTCCCCGCGACGCCGTCTTCCACAATGCCGACTACCACAAACCTTATTTCGAGGTAGGGGGTTTTCATAATTTATATTAAATAAATTATTTCTTTGATATTTTTGTATACAAGTGAGAATTTTTGGAAATATGTTACCCCCTAATGCGGAGGGCGCAGGACGAACGAACATGACCAGACGACCCTCCGTTGAACGTTGTTCTTTTTCAATGGCGACAGTGATGGAAAGGATGACAAAGACGATTGAAGGCGGTGACCGTACGCTAGCCGCATATAGAGGAACCGTGGCCTGCAACCATAGGTTGCACGACTGACAAATAACCGGTCGGCTAAATTCGTCTGGACTGAAGAGACTGCGGTGCCACAAGGGGTTCCACACTATGGAGGACCACGACCCTCATTCCGCATGCTACTTCGGTGGGCGAACTGGCCTGCAGGTGGCCGGCCGGGATGGGAATAATTGCGGTGCCAGGAGGGTGCCGCGCTGGACGAATCATGGCCTGCCCGTGTGGGCTTCTTGTGCCAAGAAGTCGGGTCAGCTCCAGCCGGCTGATTTGGGAGTGCAGCGCCATTGGTTCGCGTAGTTGGTGGGGTCGCGCCCATAGCCTTGGACCGCTTGGCCCCCTTCAGGCCGAGCCACTCTGCCAGCCTGCTGAGTTTCGGCCGGCCGGGCCACACCCTGCCGGGTCGGGCCGCGCCCCTCGGGCCGAGCTGCATGTTTCATTGGGCCGGTCCGACACCCCCTACAGGGTCGGACCCACCGACTCTTGGTTGACCCTACCCGCCAGCCCATTGGGCTTAACAGGTCGGGCCCGTTTTCACTTAAACATGAATAACATGAAGACCGTGCGTCCGATCGACGCACCGTCTGTGGAACTGGGACCCTCGTGAAGAGACGGTCCTTTTTCGTTCCTCTAAGTGTGTTTTGGACGACTTTGGGGAATTTCATGGTTAGAAACGGGCGTATTTTTAACCGGGCCCCTGGAACGTAAAAGCCAATATCTCTCAGACCATGCATCTGATTGACGTGTCGTCTGTCACGTTGAGTTCCTATTGACAAGACGAACCTTTGGAATACATCAAATCCTGAATTTGTGATAGTTGAGGTATCGACCGCCCTTGGGTCGAGGATCAAACCCTCCCGGAATCGAGTGTGCTGTGTGCATGAACCCTAGAGATGGCTGCAACTACGACGACTACTGTGCTGGGATCGTCTGTGGGTTCGACGACGATGACCACTGTACTTAGATCCTCCGTGGGTTTGGAAACGATGAGGACTATACTTGGATCCTCCGTGGGTTCGGCAGCAATGACTACTGTACTTTGATTCTTCGTGGGTTTGGCAGCGACGACTTCTGTATTAGGATCCTACGTTGGTTCGGCAGAGGAGATGATTCAGACGCTACATCTAATCATCTCCACCCCTCTTCATGAGTATTATACCTTTGTGAGCTGTGTCTTGACTTTCAATCATTATTATTGATGTGATTGACTTCTTTCCTCTATGGACTGGGTTGTGCTTGGGCTCGAGAGTTGGAGTCAAACTGTATTTTATAACTTAGGTATATGTATGGGAATATACCTAAGAAGGGTTGGTTGATACTTCATGATTGTATCTTTACTTTGTGTTTTATCCTTAGTGGATATAGGGAGACCTTCAGGTGTCTCGGGGTCCCTACTGATTATCATATACTCACCCCTTCATGGGCTATGCCCACACTATGTTGTGTTGGATGCTAACGACGAACATCACTGATCGAGGTGGAGGCTTGTAAAGTAGGACAGTACCCGGAGGTGGACCACTTGGCGGGATGTACACGGGGCGGACGGCTAGACCTCATGAGGTGAGGAGACCATCTATACCCACCCTTAAGGTAGGATATCCGTAGGATGACTCAGTGGTTACTGCTTTTCTTTAATAATATTTTACTTTGTTTTCTGTTGTACTTTTTTTTCAGTTGTACTGTACTTTCAGTTTGGTTTGTTTAATGGCCCATTTACTTTTCAGCACTTACTTTTGTACTCATTTTTACTTAGTGCTTACTTATTGCATACTCTATTGTGTTTGTTTACTTTCATAAAGGAAATTCATTCCCTTTTTATCTGGATTTATGCCTTTGGTGCTAGTCTCTAGCCCCTGGCCTATGGAAGCCAGGCTTGTGGTAGTCACGGAATGGGCCCCGAGGACGGGTTGTGACAAATTGGTATCAGAGGAGTTAGTTCTACCACAGAACTAATGACTATAATCATTCTTTTATGTGAAGCAATAGTGTTAAGAGTATTAAGTGTGTTTATCAGTCTAGGGATCCCATTGTTGGTGCGGCGGCCGACGTATCCATACACCAGGACCCTGACTCCTAATTTCCGACTCAGTGCATGAAAACATTGATTTCATATGTGTTTCAAAAGTTTTCATTGTGATTACTTTGTGTCAGCTCACAAGGTATACTGTTTGACTGTGGAACACTTGTTTATTTTCTGGATGGCCCCACGAAGGCATCCTTCTAGGGTTCTGAGTCACGTGCGAGATGACAGCCCACCGAGCGACAAGGCCTTGGTGCAGGGCCCCATCACAGCGGAGGAACTAGCGGTACCACTACCCACTCGGCCACCGATACCACCAGTCCCCGCAACAGAGAGTGCACGCCTCCTGAGTGCGCTTCACAGGTTTCAGTGACAGGGTCCGCCAGAGTTCCGTAGAGAGACGGACCCTCAGGCAGCTGAGGATTGGCTGGAGGCTATCGTTCGAGTCTTCAGATGAGTAGGGACACCAGCTGATCTTATGTTGATCCTTGTTGCGGTTCTCATGCACGCAACAACAGGTATATGGTGGAGCCTGATGCTCCAGCTGCATGACGTGGCATCTCTACTTTGGACGGACATCGAGAGTCTCTTCCGCTCTGAGTTTGTTCCAGGTACCCTTCGTGCAGTGTTGATTCAGGAGTTACTTCATCTGCGGCAGGGCAGTATGAAAGTAGCTCAGTACTCAGCGAGGTTTACTGACCTCTCACGCTACTACACGAACATGGTATGAGACCCATTCTTTTGGACCTGGACATTCGAGTAGGGACTGAGGCATGAGATCAGGGCTTCAATGATCTCCCTAAGCATTCTGACGTAGGAAGAAGTGCTGGAGAGAGCCCTTATTGTGGAGAGATTTCTTGCTGAGTCGACACCAGTAGCGAGACCCGCCGCAGGGTGACACGTAGTGGATTCTTCTGCAGCCGGCAGTAGACAGATGTCCCAGAGGTCCAAGCGGACCAGGCCATCAGGTGGGCGACCCCCAGATACTGGTTCGGAGGTGTGGGGAACACGAAACACAACCATCCATTCGAGGGGCAGGCAGGGTTATGCATGTGGCGGGCAGAGTCAATGGCTCAGGACTACCTGACCCATCATGCGGACGAGCATCAGATAGTATAGGGACCTCACAGGAAGGGCCAGATGTTCCACCATGACAGTCCGCAAAGAGCAGGCGAACGAGGCATAGGAGCTGGCCGAGCAGTTGGTGGTGGATGATGCTTTGAGGCTCTACCACCACCACCACTAGGAGGACCACCCCGACCATAGGGAGCTGGTAGACAGGGGTAGGCTCAACTCTAGGCAGTCGAGGCCTACGACCACGGTGCACCTGAGATGATTTGAGGTACAATCAGTGTCTACTCCACCCTTTCTATAGTACTTTTAGGCACAATAGCGAGTCGTTCTTTTATTTCCACTGCCTTGTTCGGAGCTTGGAGATTCCGACTGAGCCGTTTGCTCAATCCTTACGGTTAGAGACTCCTACGGGAGAAGACTCGATGATTATGCCCTGGTTCCGTCAGTGTGAGCTTACTATAGGAGGTGAGAGCTTCAACTGGGATCTTCCGGTAGCGGTATCGAGGCCTTATGATGTCATCTTGGGTATGAACTGGTTATCTACAGTCCATGACCAGATCGATTGTATTAGGTGAAAAGTGTGGTGTGTCTGCACGGATGGGACTAGGTTCACCTTCACCGGCGAGAAGGGAGCATTTGCAGTGTAGGATGGACTTATGCAAAGGAGAGGGAAGCGGATCACACATTAGTTGTCTTGTCTCATCCTAGGAGTGGTTGATGTGCTGAGTCCGAGTTTTCCTGTTGTGGTGGATCAGTATGCGGATGTTTTTCCTGACGACGTTCGAGGAATACCTCCTCGTAGAGAGGTAGACTTCTACATAGACCTGTACCCCAGGACAACACCAATATCTAATCCATCATATCGGATGGCTTCTACTGAGCTTCGTGAGCTGCAGGTATAGCTGGAGGACTTGCACAGAAAGGGATTCATCCGACCCAGTGTTTCACCCTGGGCTTCTCCAATTTTGTTCCCCAAGATGGCCGATGGGAGCTTATGACTATGTGTCGACTACCGTCGCCTGAATCTAGTGACCGTAAAGAACAAGTACCCACTCCCGAGGATTGAAGACTTCTTTGATCAGCTCAAGGGAGCACGTTGGTTCTCAAAGATAGAACTCAGGTCAGGATACCACCAGCTCAGAGTTCGAGACGAGGATGTGAAGAATACTGCCATCAGGTGTCAGTATGGCCACTATGAGTTCTTGGTTATGCCCTTAGGTGTAACCAATTCTCCAGAAGTGTCCATGGGTCACATGAACAGGATCTTCCAGCCTTAACTCGATCGATTTTTCGTATTCTTCTTCGAATAAATACTGATTTACTCAACTATTGATGTGGATCACGCCTACTACTTGTGGGTTGTACTGGACACACTCCGAGAGCACCATCTTTATGGTAAGCAGTCAAAGTGCCAGTTCATATTCGAGAGGTTCATTTCTTAGGGCATGTCATCTTGGAGGCTGGGGTTCAGTGGACCCAGGGAAGATCGGGGTGGTACTTGCTTGGGAGCCACCCAGGAGCGTGAAGGAGGTGCAGAGTTTCCTAGGTCTTGCTGAGAACTATCGGAGATTTGTGCCAGACTTTTCCAGAGTTGCATCACTGCTTTAAGCTTTGAAGAAGAAGGGGAAACCCTTTGTGTGGTTAGATAGATTCCATTAGAGCTTTCGGGAGCTGAGACAGATATTGACCAGTGCACCAATCTTGAGGATACTAGAGGGGGGTGTTGGGTACGTAGTTTACTGCAACACATCAGGGACCAGACTCGGCTGTGTCTTAATGCAGGAGCGAGTGGTGATCGCATACGGTTCACGGCAGTTGAGGCAGCATGAGCAGAACTACGCTAACCATGAACTAGAGTTAGCAGTAGTGGTCTTCACCTTGAATATGTGGTGGCACTATCTGATGGGTGAGCGATTTATCGTCTACTCTAACCCCAAGAGTCACTGGTACATATTCTCGCAGAAGGACCTGAACCTGATATAGCAGTGATGGCTCGAGTTCATTCAGGACAATGACTTTGAGATAGTCTATACTCCTTGGAAGGGGAACATAGCAGCAGATGCTCTCAGTAGGAGATCAGACATTCAGCTACTAGGAGAGGCGACAGAGTAGCTAGCCGCATTGTAGATATCCTTTATGGATATAGATGGAGAATCCTTTCTACATTCACTCAAAGTCACTCCTCCACTCCTTCCATGAGTCAGAGTGGCACAACATGGGGGCTTTGACTGTGGGACGCGACGTGCTCAGATATCCATAGGGCAAGAACCTAATGGGTTTTCTGAAGGAGGGGAGAACGTCATCCTCTTCAGGGGACATACTATGGTACCATTTTCATTACAGGAGGAAGTGATGAGAGAGTTTCACACTTCCCCACTAGCCGTACATCCAGGAGTGTCATAGATGTACCAGGACCTCAGACGACAGAACTGGTGGCCAGGTATGAAGAAGGTTGTAGTAGAGTTCGTTTCATGATGCCTCACTTGTTAGCAAGTGAAGGCAGAGCACCAGGTACCGACAGGCTTGGTACAACCCTTAGAGGTCCCGGAGTGGAAGTGGGAGAGGATATCCATGGATTTTATGACGGGGCTTCCACGTACATCCAGAGGACATGACAATATCTGGGTGATCGTCGACCGACTCACCAAGTTGGCCAACTTCCTACCGATCAGAGAGCAGGGCTCAGTAGAGATCTTGGGACGCCTCTACATTCGGGAGATCGTACGGCTTCATGATGTGCCATCATCTATCGTCTCCAATCAAGATGCGCCCATTAATTTTCATCTTTGGAAGGTGTTATAGGAGGCTTTTGGGACATAGCTATGTCTGAGAACCGCCTTCCATCCACAGAAGGATGGCCAGACAGAGAGGTCCATTCAGACTCTCGAGGACATGCTCTGTGCATGTGTCCTTGACTTTGGTCGCAGTTGGGAGGATCACCTACCGTTGGTGGAGTTTACATATAATAATAGATACCACTCCACCATCGGGATGACACCTTATGAGGCATTGTACGGCTGACCTTGCAGATCACCTCTGTGATGGACTGACCCCGGGGAGTCAGCACTTGTAGAAATAGAGTTGTTTCAGGCTATGATAGAGAAGGTGCATATCATCCAGGAGCGGATGAAGACTGCACAGAGCAGACAGAAGTTCTATGCTAATGGGAGACAGAGACCACTGGAGTTCAAGAATGGAGACCACATTTTCTTACGGGTCTCACCTTGACGAGGTCTATAAAGATTTAGATGGTGCGAAAAGTTATCTTTGTGCTTCATCGGACCATTCTAGGTCCTCAAAAGGGTAAGAGAGGTGGCTTCCTACCTGGCCCTTCCACCTCAGTTGCACTGGGTGCCCGACATCTTGTAGATATCTCAGCTGAGGAGGTACGTGCATGATCCATCACACATCATCGATCACGTGCATCTGGATATCGATGATGGGGTGACATTCACAGAGGTCCCGGTAGAGATCGAGGATCAAAATGAGTGGGTCCTACGTGGATGGTCGATTCCTCTAGTGTTCATCTGCTCGCAGCACAAGAAAATCTAGGAGATCACATGGAAGCGGGAGGCTTAGATGCGTGTTCAGTACCCTCATTTATTTCACTAGTCTATGTTTTAGCATTATGAGGATGTAAAGCCCTGAGGTGGGGGTAATTTATTGACCAGAAAATTTCAATGAATTTTTTTTATTAAATTATTTTGAATGTTACGCGTAACCAGTTTCTTACGACACCTGATTCCGAGGCCCGGTGTGCCGAGAAAAAGTTTCTGAAGTTTAGCTCGGGTATGTTCAGTGAACGAACGAGCGGGTTTTTCTATCATTTGAACCAGTGCTCAGAATCAAAATCTGAGGGCACTGATGAAATCGTAGCGCTGGTATTCTCCTAATGGGACCTTTACCGTAGTTGTGTTTTGACGGGAGGAGAAGTTAATTTTCGGGTTGTTATTAAAAAAATAAATAAAAATATGTGTTAGATATTTTTATTTGTGGAGGGTGGTAATTTACTCCCATGAAGAGTTAGAGGTGGGGCCCACACCCACATAACCTCCCATGAGAGGAAATTTGTGGGGTGGGGCCCACATGTGCCCTAAACTCTTGAAGTCCCCATAACTCTCCACTTCATTAATTTCTTTGACAACTCCCCCTAAATTAATTGTGTTCTCTCCACCTTCCCCTCTCCCTTTAATTCTATGACAACACTTTTAATTAACGAATTGAAACACAATTAATTGATTAAAGTAGTTTGAAATTTTAATTACATGGTTTAATAAAATAATATCCTTGGATATTATTTTATTTTGGGGGCTTTTGTTGTGTTGAGAGAATCTGGAGGAAGCTCTGGAGAAATAGAGATAGTGTTCCGCTCCTCAATGAAGAACGATTTTCTTCCTCGACGAAGAACGATCTACGATTCGAAGAACACAAATGCCAACGACAGCGTTCTATCTTTTTCCATCTCCCCAACAAGTGAGGTGATGCCGCATCCTCCTCAGACGGACACTGATGTTGTCTACGAATCCTCTCCCCATGACGCCGTCTTCCACGATGCCGACTACCGCAAACCTTAATTCAAGGTCGGGGGATTGATTAATTTATTTTAAATAAATTATTTCTTCGTTCATGTTGTATACAAGTGAACATCATTGGATACATATTACCTCCTACCGCGGAGGGCGTAGGCCGAAAGAACACGGCCCAACGACCCTCTGTTGAACGTTGTTCTTTTTCCATGGCGACAGTGATGGAAAGTATGGCAGCGACGATTGAAGGCGGCGGCCGTATGCCAGTCGTGTGCGGAGGAACCGCGGCCTGCAACCGCGGGCCGCTCGACCGATAAAGAACAGGCTGGATAAAGCCGGCCGGACCAAAGAGATCGCGGTTCCACAAGGGGAGCCACAATGTGGAGTACCACGACCCCCATTATAAGGGCCACTTCGGCGGGTGAACCAGCCAATAGGTAGCCAAACGGGTCGAAAAGAACCACGATGCCAGAAGGGGGCCACACTGGACGAACCACATCCTGCTCGTGCATGCCTCTTGTGCCAAGAAGGTTGGACAGCTCCAGCCGGC
The DNA here is from genome assembly GCA_963277665.1 of Viscum album. Classification (NCBI taxonomy): domain Eukaryota; kingdom Viridiplantae; phylum Streptophyta; class Magnoliopsida; order Santalales; family Viscaceae; genus Viscum; species Viscum album. The sequence continues at coordinate 1,565,354,770 of OY728150.1, forward strand.
TGGTTTGGGAGGGTGGCGCTACTTGGCGCCACCGGTTCGTGCAGCCGGGGGGGCCGCGCCCCCGCCTCGGACCAATCGGCCATCCGGCCGTGTTCTGGCTGGCCGGGCTGCGCCCTGCTGGGCAAGGTCATACCTCGCCGGGCCGGGCCATGCCCCCTCAGGCTGAGCCGCGCATTTCATCAGGATGGTCCGACACCCCCTGTCAGGTCGGACCTGCCAACTCTGGGTTGACCTGACCCACCAGCCCACTGGGCTTAACGGGTCGGGCCCGCTTTCACTTAAATGTGAATAACATGAAGATCACGCGTCCGATCGACGCGCCGTCTATGGAACTGAGACCCTCATGACGAGAAGGTCGTTTTTAGTTCCTCTAAGTGAGTTTTGGATGAATTTGGGGAATGGACATGATAGAAACAAGTGTATTTTTAACCATGCCCCTAGAACGGAAAAACCAATATCTCTCTGACCGGGCGTCCGATTGACGCGCTGTCTGTCAGGTTGTGTTCTTATTGATGAGATGGATCTTTGGGACACATCAACTCTGGAATTTGTGATATTTGATGTATCAAACCCATTGGATCGAGGAGAGGACCCTCCTGGAATCGAGCGTGCTGTGTGCGGGAACCCAAGAGCTGGCTGTGACTACGATGACTACCATGCTGGGATCCTCCGTGGGTTCGAACACGATGACCACTGTACATGGATCCTCCGTGGGTTTAGCAGCGATGACGACTGTACTTGGATCCTCTGTGGGTTCAGTAGCGACGACTACTGTACTTGGATCCTCCGTGGGTTCGGAAGCGGTGACGACTGTACTTGGATCCTCCATGGGTTCGGAAGTGACAACTTCTATACTAGGATCCTACGTGGGTTAGTTAGAGGAGATGATTCAAAGGCTACATCTAATCATCTCCACCCCTCTTCATGAGTAGTATACCTGTTTGAGATGAGTCTTGACTTTCAATCATTTTCATTTATTTGATTGACTTATTTCCAGTGTTGATTGGGTTGTCCTTGGGCACGAGAGTTGGAGATGAACTGTAATTGATAACTTCTGTATATGTATGGTAATATACCTAAGTAGTATTGGTTGATACTTCGTGATTTTATATTTCCTTTGTGGTTTATCCTTAGTGGATATAGGGAGACCTTTTGGGGTCTCAGGGTCCCTACTGAGTATCATATACTCACCCCTGCATGGGCTATTCACGCACTACGTTGTGTTGGATGCAAAAGACAGACATCACTGATCGAGGTGGAGGCTTGTGGAGCTGGATGGTACCCGTAGGTGGACCACTTGGCGGGCTATACATGGGGTAGACGACCAGACCTGAGGAGCTAAGGAGACCATCTGTACACACCCTTCAGGTGGGATATCTAGAGGTTGACTTAGTGGTTGCTGCTTTTCATTACTACTCTTGTACTTTCTTTTCTGTTGTACTTCCTTTTCAGTTGTATTGTACTTTCAGTTGGGTTTGTATACTGGCCCATTTACTTTTTAGCACTTAATCTCGTAATTAGTTTTACTTAGTGCTTACTTCATGCGTACTCGGTTGTGTTTTTTTACTTTTATAATAGCAATTCCTTCCTTTTTTTATCGGGATTTATGCCTTTAGTGATATTCGCCATCCCCTGTCGTATAGAAGGCGGGCTTGGGGTAGTCACGGCACGGGCCCCGAGGACGGGTTGTGACAAGGAGAATGTAATTCCCCAAAATTCTAAAAGAATAACATTTTATTCAATAGCATGTATGAAAAAAACACCAAAAATAAAATGGGATTTAAAATATAAAGTCCTTAAAATATGTTTATTATTTAAATAAATTCAATCTATTATATTTCTTGAAATTCCCATAATATTGAGTTAGCTTGCATTAATGCAACAATGACTTTCTTTAATGGCTTGTGTTACACGCAAGACTGAGTATTACCAAATACTATTAATATTATTATTTAAAATGGAAATTACATTCTTGTCATTAAATTTGGGTTTATGAATAATATTAAATAAATTATGAAAATATATGGTTGAATTCATTTGTTACTAAATAATTATATATTAAAATAAAAACCAAATGAATATAAATGAAATGTTTTTATAAAAAAACAATTTTTTGGCACCTAAATAAATTTTATCCTAATAAATTATATTAATTAATATTATTGAATTATATTAATTAAATTTATATGTTATATATTAAATAAATTTTTCTTATATTCATCCAACAGATTTGATAGAAATAGGATAAGAACAAATCCAATTTTATGCATATAAAACTGTATTTTTCTAAAGGCAGTTTTTTCACCTTTAATGATGTACTTGTTTTAATTTTTTTTTGAATTTTATATAAATTTTATTTAAAAAATGATTTTTTTGAAATTATATTTTCATAATTATCTTAGGGTGAATTTTGGAATTCTTTACAATGCATCATTTTTTAATTAATAGTTAAAATATTTGATTTTAATCTAAATCTGCCTTTTCATATTAATAATTTATAATGGTAAATTACATTTGTAATTAGATTTAATGTCAATATAGATTAATAATATATATATTAATTCAATTTAGGTCATTGGAATAATTTTTATATTGAATATATATATAAAAACATATTAAGCTTTTGAACATTTTCACTTTAAAAACTAACTTTCTCAACATGTCTCTGGGATTAATTTTCTATTAATTTCTTCTACTTTTGTTTTTTGAATTTGTGAAAGTGTGTTCAATATTTGGAATTGGAATAATTTATAATTTCGAATAAGGTTGACATAATTTTTTCCAAAATGTTAACTGAAAGAATTTTAAATTAATTACATCGATTTAAAGAAAATGAGTCAACAAAGGGAATAACACTTAAACTTATGGGGCCAAATTACCATGATTCTAGTCCAAAACTCACTTTATGGACATATTTAGACATTTTAAATTCTTTAATTGAGGCTTTTTAATTATGGGATCTAATTTAAATGAAAATAAATGTGTATAATTCCCTCTTTAAAAAATTTACAAGTTTTCCAGTCACCCCATTTATAAAAGGCCTCCACCTATACCCCTTATTGAAAACTATAAAGAAAATTTGGTTTGGTCAATACCTTGACAAATAGATCTTTAACATCTCTCCTCTAATCTTATAATCCCAATATTGGGAAGAAGTCTATCTTAGGAAGGAATATGTGTAAACCCAAGGGGGATACCTGATCTTTTGGAATGCGAGCTTTTGAAACGTAAGGTTTCCCTCTATCCATGAAATAGGCCTCTTGAAAATTAAAAAATTGATTTGGAGGAAAGGGGATACCCGAAGAATATGTAATGTTGTTCTAAAAGAGTTTTTATTTTATTTCCTTATACACCTACTTAAATTGTATTTATATGATGATTATATAATAAAATAAATAAAATAAATAAAATAAATATAAAATATATTTTTTATGTTAATGGTATTACCTAAAAATTCCTAAATTTCCGTCAAATATATTTCTAAATCATAGTTTTTGTGTACAATGAACTACTTCCTTGAAAACCTGTAACATTTTTTTTACCATTACCACATTTTGAGGTTGGGAATAATGATATAAATAATTTTTCTATATGATATTTCTAAAATTTATGATTTATAATTTCTTTTGTAATTATAATACAATACAAACCTTTATACTTTCAAATTTTTGTTAATTTGACAACACCGTTCGTGTGTATGGAGGACTACTACCTTGCAAAGAGATGTGATTCATTCACACATTATAAGGAATGTATTAAGGATTTTTTTAATAAAACCATGTAATATATATTAATAAAATATGGTACTAGAATGATAATATTCATGCACACACACACAGACCTATATAATTTACTTTTCTTTCATTAATATGATAAGAAAATGGAAGCAACATTCATTGGAATGTAAGGCCTACTGTCTCCTTGAACGTTTTATTTTATTTCATGTCACAAAATTTTATGGATTAATATAATTCTATATATAAATAATATATATGATATTTAAATCATGTCTAAAATATAGGTATTTTGAAATCATGATCTAAGTAATAGGGACGAAACAACAACAAATCAAATCATGCATGGTAATTAACACCCAAAACAATGGAAATAATGAAATATTATTATCAAACCGGTGATAAGATGTTATAAAAGGATCATATATGATATATTAAACATAAATATTTTTTTTATAATTTAATAACATTATTAAAACCATTATACAATAGGTTAAAGATCATTCAACCAAATGGATGCGTAAGGTAAGAGATTTCTTCTCAATTATCATTCCTTTGAGTCTTATTTATTATTATGCAGAAATTCAATTTTATGTGCTATATATACTAACCTCTAACAAGTAATATACTGAATAAATCATTATTCATTTTATTATAAGGTTTAATCTTAGTTATTTCTCCCAAGGTGAATTGAATTGAAAATTTCCAAGTGACAAAAGTTATTGTGAAATCTCACTTTCTTTTGAGGTTGTTATCTTTATCTTGAAACAATCACTAGACTTTAATAAATTTTCATTGAAAATTAAATTTCTTTTAAATATCTATATTATTTTTTAATTTATATGATTATTTTTCTAAACCATGTACCCTTTTTACATATGATGCTTACGTTGGAAGTTATTTAGTTTACTGTGAAAATATTGATAAATCAGTGTCCTTACTCAATACAAATATTTCATAAGGTGAATTATTTGAGTTAAATTAATTATTAAAAATATAAGTAATACATTAGAATAGAATAAAATGGGTTGGATACTGTTTAAAATAACCCCCTTGGGGCATCAACAGTCTCATGAGAATAATCATTTGGACAAATCAGATGGGATTCTACCCATTATGTTTTAAATCATCTTGTAAATGGTCTAGATTGTAAAGGTTTCATGTTATAGTGAAACATGATGTCCAATATTTAAGAAATTCCATCCTTGATAATTTATTTTTTATTATTATCAATGATATTTGTTCAATAAAATTATTTATGGATGCATTTCATTCTTAGTTTGTTGATTAAATGGAATGTGTTTTAGTTATTTACCATTCCGTATTGATTATTAATTTTCTAGATATTTGTGGGGAATGTGTGTTTAGTTACCTACATTACCTTATTTATTATGACTATGGATGTGTTATTTTTTCAAAATTCATGGTTTATGGATAAAATATTGACATTTCATTTTCTAGTTTTAATACCAACGTTTATGTTATGTTTAAATCTTTTCATATGAGGAATGCATTGGACTTAGTAAGTGAATGGTGGAGCCTGATATAGCTCCTCGATGCATCGGTAAGTCTCATGAGAACAATTATTGTCCTGGAATAAGGACTTGAAAAAAATATTATTTTTAGTTTTTGCACAATGCCTTAACTATGTGGTTATGAAGTCTGGCATTATGCATTCCATCATTATGAAAGTCGTTATTGATATTTCATTTGATTATTTGACTAGTAGAATATCCATGTGAATAAGTAAGTGGAATTATTGATTTTATCTTTTCCATATTATTTTGAATTTCATGTTTAAAAGGATTTTGTTTTAGTCTTATACGTTACCTTAAATGTTTATCCTTATTTATAAAAGTTTCCTCTATATTGTTATCCTTAATTAGAATATGAGCAACCCCTTTCTATGGTTTATTTTTTCCAGGATGCGAAGAAGTATATTATGACTGAATTTTAGGGGTAGTCTAAGGGATATGAGCATGGCCTATAGAGACCATGTTGTTGTAGTTTTTTCATGTTATAATGTAATGTAAAACTTATGAATGCATCTAGTATTTCCAAGGCTACTAAACTAATCGGTCTATCGAGACTTGATATTTTGTGATCATCCCAATTTTATGTAATAATGCACCCACTCTATGTAACTAGGGTCAAGGCATTACAACCCTTTTTATTTTTGGTCATTATTAATAGTAATCGTGGTAAATATTTGTAACATCAGTAAGGGTAAAATGGATAAAATTTGGTTAAAACTATGAGATAAGGTATAAAAATCAATGGAATACTTTCCTTTATTTATTTTTAGGAGATTAATTTGACTATTCTCTTCCTATATTATAAAATATGTTATTTTGGTTCTATTTTTCCTTAATAATGGCAGTTATATTATTTTATGTAAAGAAAATTCCAAAATGTCACTATCTTGATTTTATTTTATTTTACTCATTCAAATGAGTATAAGAATATGTTGTAAATAAATATAATTTATTTTATTTTACCATAATGAAATTATTTTCATGATGATAATTTATTTTTAATTATTATTTATTATATAATTACCTTAAATATTTATAAATTATGATATAGTTCTTCTGCAAATAGTAGATAAATCAATGTAAATGATTTTAAAAACATCAAAAGTAATATTTTTAAAAAACATATAGTGTCACAAAGTTTTAATGGTTAATTATAATGTTTAATTTATTATTAAATATTTTATATTAAAATTAATTTGTTAACATGACGCCTTTAAATTAAATTAGATAAATTATTTTAGAAATGAAATTAATAATATTTTATGGAAAATAAAATTTTACTAATTTATTTAAGAAAAATAAAAAAACTTAAACTTGAAAATTAGTATTATAACTGCTATAAAATTATATCCATTTTCCATTTATGAGGTAATTTATAACATATAAGTAAAATTATAACCCTTTAAGATTGAAAAAATTATTAACATGATGAATTATACAAATTGGATAAGAAGGGGTTAAATAAAAATATAAGGGTTAAAATGACAAAAAAACATCCGATTCCTCATTGTATGGTTTGATATTGACCATAATCTTATCAAATTCAAATATGAGTAATTTTGTGACAATTTTACCAAGAATGTGACTTAATAATATTTTAAAACATTGAAACATTACAAGAGTTCCACTCACCACAATTATAAATGGGCACCTCCTCCCGTAACATCATCACATGTATTGAGTCATTTAAATTGACCAAATCCTTAAAAAATATCTCCCCAACATACTTAGACATATTATAGAGGTATTTTTTTCTAAAAAGACCAACCTAAGGGTCCTTAAGAAGGGACCTAATGTAAGTATATAAAATAAGAGGAAATCATATTGACCAAATATTTTAATTTTATTTCATCTTATAACTCATATAAATAGTTTTTAACCATACTAAAATTATATATAAATTATCATAAATGTAACAACACAAATTTTATCAATGAAAAATCCTCTTGATATTATTAAATATATTCTAATGTAAGATGGCTATATAAAATATAATGTTCTTTGGTTTTATGTTTTTGGATTTTAAAACACCATTAAGAATTGTGATCATTACTAATGTAGCTATTGAATAGTGATCACATGATTAGTATAAATTTAGGGATTTAATAAATCAAATTTTCTCAGAAAAAGGAACTGATGGCCCCATCCAATAGAATATATCCATACGAATCCAATGTTTCAGAGCTCAAAAAGGAGGTGGCGTCAATGGGATTATCTCTTGACCATTCCCAAGCCACGCATAAACACGTTAAGCTAGAACGAAACCGCCTACGGGAGAAGTGAAAATTTATAGAGATTACCACCCGGGAATTGTTATCAGAGACACCCAAGAGTCTTTCACCATCACACGCATTACCCTTTGGACTTATGTGGGTTTTTTAAGGGGTTATGTAATGAGATCCTAGTACTATGATTATGTACATTATTTTTGTATAGATAATATACTTTCATTTTATTATTGTTACATTGAAAATAGTTTTAAATGAAAAAATATCATTTTTAGTTAATTAAGAAATCTATTTTGTTCAATTAATAAATTTTTGAATTAAATAATATTTAATTTAAATATTGTTACTAAATCACTTTTTTTTAAATATAAATGATTTTATAACTATTATGAATACAATTTTGATTTTTATTAAGGTTTGAAAGCTATTTTTGTCAAAACCCATTAATTTTCAATAAATGTCAATTTTTAATTAAAAATTAAAAATTCACATATTTAGAAAATTATTATAATAAAATTAATATTATTTTTGGAATTAGGATGTTGAAATTATCAAACAGTTAATTTTTCATAATTTTCTAGGAGAGTCACAATTTTGGGTAAAAATTAATTACCATTTAAATATATAAGGTGTTTTATGACATCATAATGACCCAATAGTGATGTAATAAATCACTATAAACATTATTTTATGACAATACATGTTATACCATTAAAATAATATGATTTTAAGTTTGTTTGATCTATTTTAAATTGATTTAGTGGACCCTTCAAGACATATAAAACATTTTAACTTTTTAAATTGATTTCCTTGGGAATGTGACACAACTCCACATAAGCAACCCTATTATTTTAAAAAGTTAGGCCATTGTCATTATAAAATAATTTTTTCCACTCCCCTTTGGAAAAAACCATGTTAAAAAAAATTGGCTGGTTTATGGTTTTGATTAGTTTAATGTGTGGTGTCCCAAACCTAAATAATAAATAATTCCCTCTCCTTTCCTATATAAACCCACCCAAGCTCCCACATCCTCTTCACTCAAAGCCTTTAGAGTTCCTAAAACCTATGAACTTGTCTCTGTAGAATTCTACCATGGATCCCCAAGTTACCAATAAACCTCTCTCAAGACCATCCCATGGCTTTGGGATCACACTTCCAATTAAGCAATTCCTACCTTTCTTATTTTTATCCAAATTTTATTATTTTGTAATACCCTGTTACATTCAGTTACTAATGTTTGGGTATTATTTTGAACCTCCCTTATAATCCCCTCCCTATGTTTTAAATTATGATATTTCTATTTCTCTCTCATTAATTCCTCATGTTTAAACCTGTTACCATGCAAAAATTTCGTAAGGAATTTCTCTCTTGTCATTCACATTCAAGAAATTGTTTTGTATTATGAAACTAAATTACATTAAATTTGATGGGGCATGTATCTATATGACCCACTTACTATAAATTTCATTTTCATTGTATGAGACACCCCTTTCTCTCTCATCAAAATTTTTTATGAATTCTTATGTCATGCCATTATGCTGCTGAATTTGCACCATGTTTTTCCAAGCCAAAGTCATTATATAGTGAATACCATTTACATTTATCTATCTTGGGTATTAAACTTTATACACATTAACATATTGATTATGGTGTTTAATTTATTTATCCCCTATTGCTTTATCATGGAAAAAATGATGATGTTTTATGAATCCATGTTATATTATTTATGTGGCAGAATTATGCATGAAATGAAATTTTTAAGAAGGGTGTGTCCTGATTGCACTCCATCGCATTATGTAAATATTAGTATAATGATATGTCAAGTGAAATGAGGGTTTAATCATGATAATTCAAGTGAAATTTGGGTTTAATCATTCTAATTCAAGTTCAATGAGGGTTTACTCATGCTCCAAGTGCAATGAGCCCAGGCTCATGCTAATAACATGTTAAGTGTTGTTGCCACATTTCTATGTTGTGATGATCATGATTTATCATGAACTTATTTTCATGTTAATTTTATGCTCCATTGATATGCCTTTTTCCTAACACGTTTTGTATTCTTCATTTTATTCCTTGTTTACTCCCTTACTGTACTTTATATCCCACTCTTTTCTTATGCATGTCCTGAGGTTATCCCATGCAATGCTTAGTACGAGGGAGTGTTGGGGTCATGTAAATGATGTTTTTAATAAAGATGTGGTGTTTCATGTTTTATGTTGTTATTTAATGTTCCTAAGCCCCAAATACACTAGAATTATCAATATTCTTCATTATATGAAGTGATGATTTTATGTAATAAATCATGATTAAGTGTGTAATAAATAGAAGGGTTGTTATACTTCGTATCAGAGGATATGTTTAGTTATTTTTAGGATTAGGATTAGAAAAACCTAGAAAAAAACATAGGGATAAGACTAAGTATAATAAAAATATCCTTAAATTTTGGTGAGTATTGAGTAAGTTGTTTGTCAATCAAATACATCCCTATCTGGATACGAACAGGTAGAGGTAGATCTCACACATATTTATCCAGGGGTAAAACCCGAAAAAACTACTTTGAGCTAGACTCAAATGGGAACTGGTGCACGAAAATGGGCCTTGATGTAGTCTTGTTTGTGACACTCCTAGGGTATATGAATTTTTAAATTAATAATATTCGTACAAACCGTTATTAAGGGAATAAAAAAATTTCCACTAAGAGTATATGTTGGGAATAAAATCATGAATAACATAGATTAAAGCGTATAAATTCATAGGGTAAGTAAATAAATGTAATTTATAAGCCTTCCGTTTTTGTCTTTGGATTATTCTTTATGTGTTGCCCCTAAATTTCATTTTTTCCTACCAATGGCCTGTAATATGTGAAATATGGATAATAATTGATGTGAAGGGAAACACGATGAATGTCCAAGTGAGATTCTTAGTCAAATAGGAGCTCAAGTATGAAATATCATGATTATGCCAAACTAGCTATCAAAAATCATGATTCACAATTGGTAATTTTTTGGAATGCCCAAGGAAATCAAGGAAGAGGACGATAAAATCTCATGAAATTCCATATGATAAATTTTATAAGGGAAATAAGACCTAATTTCCTTCATGCCACAAATGTGGAAAGAGGCATGAATGGAAATGTCAAAAAGGGAGTATGAGATGCTTTAAGTGTGAAAAGGAAGGGCACAAATTTTCCAATTTCCATGATATAATGGATAATTTAATGGATGACAAAAAGGTCCATCTAAGGAATATTACATAGTAATATGTCATAAATATAGAGAAGTCAAAAATTATCCATGATGATGCTCTATTCAAAGTGATGATAAGCATGATGAGCATAAAAAATATCCTTGATCAAGGGAGCACGATAAGTCCAAAGCTAAGATGGATAATGGTGAATTAATTACATGTAACCATTACTTCAAAGTAGTGTATGTCATAATGTATTTTAGTTAATTTCCTATTAGTATATATTTATGTTTTCTATGAACAATGAGTCCCCAATTGAAATGTAATTAAATCATTAGGGAAAAAACTTCTATAAGTGTTGTATCCCATGTTAAAGTTTGAGGGAATGTTCTTCTTGAAATTTTTATGAGGCCCCTTTGTTGGAATTTGAGGTAAAAAGGAAAAATTAATTACCTATACCTCGATTAAGTCTCACTCATGATCTAGAGTTAGCTACATCGATCATTTCTTTAAAAGGTTTGTAGCGTTACCTCTTTGGGAAGAAGAGTGAAATATATACAGACCAAAAATGCCTCAAGCGTATATTCACACAGAAAGAGTTGAACATGTTCCAAAAAATATGGTTATAGATAATAAAAGACTATAAATGCTCAACAAATCACCACCCTGGGAAAGCGAACAAGGTGGAAGACACTATAAGTAGAAAGGACCCATAAATTCTATCATAGATGGGAATTGAAAAGGATCCAATATTCTTAGATTTGATGAAGATGGACATGGGAATCATAAATAAAGAAACATCCTCAATAATTTCACGAATAATTGATCAACCATCTCTTTTGGAAAGGTTAAAGGATACTCAAAAGGGTGATATAGGAATTCAGAAGAAAGTGGAAACTATCTGAAAAATGAAATGTTTAGAGTTCAATGTTAATGAAGAAGGAATTGTGAGATTAGGAAAAAGACTATGAGTTCCATTATGTCTAGAGCTGAAGAAGGAACTTCTAGATGATTCATATAGTTTAAATTTCTCCTTTCACCTAGGAAAACCAAATATGTATCGAGATCTCTAAGAGAATTATTGGTGGGATAACATGAAGAAGGATATCACTGAGTATACATCAATATTCCTGGTATGTTAGAAAGTGAAGGTTGAGAGGCATAAGTCTATGTGGATGATGAAACCATTACCCATACCATCATGGAAATAGAATAAAATCACCATGGAATTTGTCACTGGACATCTGAATACATCAAAAAAAACAATGCTATCTGGGTTTTTGTGGATCATCTTACAAAGACTACACACTTCATTTCTATTTAGTAGGATTTCTCACATGATCAACTAAAACAAATATACATTAGAGATTTGGTAAATCTGTATGAAGTACCACTATCTATTATGTCCTATCAAGATCCAAGATTCACTCCTATGTTTTGGAAGAGTCTTCAACATGCTCTAGATATTGAGCTGAACTTCAGTAGGGCTTATCATCGTTAAACTGATTACAAATCTGAGCAAACTATTCAAACACTTGAGGACTTTTTGTGAGCATGCTCAATGGACATTAAAGGAGGATGAGATTAACATATTCCTCTGGTTGAGTTCTCACACAATATAAATTTCTACTCAAGCATCCATATGGATCCTTATGAGGCCCTATATGGGAAAGGGTTTAGAACACATGCATGTTGGGATTAAGTTGGGGAGATAAAAATACTAGGTCCAGAAATGGTCGAAGAAATGTTGGAGAAGGTAAAGACCATCCAGCCGCACATTAAACATTCCCAGAGTGAAGAACAGAGCTATGATGATAAGTGTCGCTGAGAACTAGATTTTGATGTCGGAGACATTGTAATCCTCTACATATCACTGAGGAAGAGAGTTGTGAGATATGGGAAGAAGGGAAATCTTAGTCCAAGGTACATCGGCCCTTTTGATATCCTTGAACACATTGGAGCAATGGCCTATCTACTAGCACTCCCATCGAACCTATCTCAAGTACAAGATGTATTACATGTACCACTCTTGAGAAAGTACATACCTGACCCATTGCATGTACTCAATCTATTGGTGGTACCATTAGAGAATGACCTCTCTTATGAGGAGAAGTAGGTGATGATCATATATCATAGAGAAATAGTTCTACAAAATTAAATAGTTCCCCTCATCAAGGTGTTGTGTAAAAACCACATGTTTGAAGTGACAATGTGAGAATCATATGAAATGATGAATCAGAGTTACCTGTGTCTATTTTATTGTGGGAAAATGAAATATCAAGAGTGAAATTTTTTAAGTGGGAAGATTGTAGTGACCCAAACTTTTATCAATGATAATTCCTCTTTATCCAATTAAATGTATTATTATCTAAGATGGTTTGGTTTTATGTTTTTGGTTTTTAAAATACCTCTCATAATTTCGATTGTTACTAATATAGATGTTGAATAGTGACCACATGATGAATATAAATATAGTGATTTTTCAAATCCAATTTACTCAGATAATCAAGTGATGACCTCATCCTATAGAATTTCTCCATTCGAAGCCCATTTTTCTGATCTCATAAAATAGGTGGCATCATTGGGCTTCTCTCTTGACCAATCCCAAGCTAATATTCAACATGTTATGATGTAATGAATCCACCAATGGGAGAAATAGAAGTTGATAGTGATTACCACCCGAGCAATGTTATCCGAGTCACCCCAAGATTCTGTCACCATTACACACCATACCCTTTTAGTATTTTTCGGGTGTTATAAAGGGTTATGTAATGAGAACCTAGTACTATATTTATGTACATTATTTTTGTATGGATAATATAATTACATTTTATTATTATTACATTGTAAATAGTTTTTTAGAGAAATTATAAACGTTTTTGTTAATTAAGAAATCTAATTTAAAGAATTAATAAATTTTTTAATTTAAAAATATTTTAATTAAATATTATTACTAAATTATGTATTGTTAAATATAAATTTTCATATAATTATAATGAAAGCAATTTTGATTTTTATTAATTTTTAAAATCTATTTTTTTCAAAACCCATGAATTTTTTATAAATGTCAGTTTTTATTTCAAAAGTAAAAATTTATTTATTAAGAAAATTATTTTGATTAAATGACTATTATTTTTGGAATCAGGATGTCAAATTTATCAAATGGTGAATTTTTCATAATTATATGAGAGAGTTGAATTTTTGGGTAAAAATTAAATACCATTTAAATATATAAGATGTTATATGACTTCATAATGACCCAATAGTGATGTAATAAAATTCTATAAACATTAGGTTCGGACAATATATTTTTTACCATTAAAACAATGTGATTTTAGGTTTTTTTTGATTTATTTTAAAATACTTTTGTGGACCCCTCAAGACTTATAAAATATTTTAACTTTTTAAATTGATTTCTGTGAGAGTGTGACTCACCTCCACACAAGAAACCATATTATTTTAATATTTTAGGCCATTCACCTCATAAAATAATTTTTTCTACTCCCTTTTGGAAAAAACTATGTGCAAATACCATTGGTTGGTTTCTGGTTTTGATTAGTTTTATGTGTTGTGTCCCAAACCTAAATTATAAAGATTTCGGTCTTTTTTCCTAAACAAACCCACCCAAGATCCCACTTCCTCTTCACTAAAAGCCTTTTAATTTAATCCAAAATATGAAAGAATCTCTCTATAATCCTCCCAAGGTGCCCCAAGATCCCAAGAATCCTCTCTCAATCCCCTCCCAAGCCTTTGGGATCTCACTTCCCAGTAAGGGATTCTTACCTTTCTTATTTTTATCCAAATTTAATTATGTAGTAATACCATATTAATTTTACATAAAAATGATGGGGTATGATTTTGAACATACCTTATAATTCCCTCCATATTTTTGAAATTATGAGATACCTATTTTTCTCTCATTAATGCCTCTCACGTACACCCGTTACCATGCTTAAATTATGTAAGGAATTTATCTTTTCTCATTCACATTGAAGAAATTCTTTTGTATTATTAATATCAATACCATTAAATTTGTTGGGAATGGTATTTATATTATCCACTTACTATCCATTTAATTTAAATATTATGGGACACCACTTTCTATATCATCAACCATTTTTATGAATTCTTATGTCACACCATTATGCTGTCGAAATTGCACCATGATTTTCCGAGCCAATGTCATTGTGTAGTGAATAAAATTCCATTTTCTCTATCAAGGGTATTCACCTTTTTGCACATTTATTAATTGATTATGTAGTTTCATGTATATATTACAAATTCTATTATCGTGGAATAAATTATGATGTTTTATGAATCCATGTTATATGATCCATGTGGCACACTTATGCATGAAATGAAATGTTTTACAAGGGTACACCCGGATTTCTCTGTAATGAATTGTCTAAAGATTAGCATCATTATAAATCAACTTCAATGAGGGATTAATCATGATAATTCAAGTGAAATTAGGGTTTAATCATGTTAATTCTCGTTCAATTAGGGTTTACTCATACACCATGTGCAATGAGCCTAGGCTCATGATAATACCATGTTTGTTGTTGTATACACATTTCCATGTTGTGATAGTCATGATATATTATTTATTTATGTTCATATTTATTTTATGCTCTGTTGATATACCTATTGCCTAACCTATACTGTATTATTCATGTTATTCCTTGTTTGCTCCATTACTGGGCTTTATAGCTCACGCTTTTCTTATACATGTCATCAGGTTATTCTATTCAATGCTATGTACGAGGGAGGGTAGTGGTCATGTAAATGATTTTTTCAATAAAGATGTTGTGTTTCGTGTTTTATGTCATTATATAATGTTTCTAAGCCCCAAATACACTTGACCTCTAGATATTCAATTTGTATCAAGTGAATATTTTATGTAAAAAATAATTTTTATGTGTGTAATAAAAGGAATGGGTTTTATAATAAATATATTTATATGTAATTATTCTTATTGTACAACTATTTTAAACTTTTTTTCATAATATGGAATGTGAAAACATCGCTCATATGTATGTATGAATACCTATCACCACATTGCAGTGTAATTCATTTTTCTTTAAAATTTATATTTAATAGTTATAAATATGTAAATTATGAGTATATATTTATTATTTCCTACATAATTATGTTTCTTTAATTATAATATATAATTTAATTTGTTACCTTTCCTTCTGATGGAAAACTGTAACGTCACTTGTCTGTACGTGTGGACTACCACCTCTGTGAAGCGATGCGAACATTTTTTGTATTTATGTCTTACAGAGTGGGTAAGGAGGTTATATTTAATTAATATATATGATAGACATGATATATTATTGATTATTCAGTGGTTAATTAATATTTTTCTTTCTTTATTTCTGTCTTTTTAAAATTGAAGAAAGTGTTAATGCATATGTATGACCTATCATCCCTAGGAACTGTGTAATTAATTTTTCTATCTCTAAATTTCATAAATTATTCTAAAAATTAATTTTTTTATTAAATATTATTTTTATAAAATTAATATAACTATGGAGATGTGTAAACTATAACCTATTTATAATAATTGAATCATCTGTGATGAAACAAACATGAGAAAACTAAGCAGTTAACACTAGAAACAATGATGAATAAAATATTGGGAATAATGGATAATAAGATATTATAAGTTGATAATATATGATATTATGAATATTAATGAGGCCTGGAATAAATTTGAAACACGTTTTAAATGATTTTAATGGATGTTAAATGATTTTAAAAATGTGGAAGCATGAGGTAAGGGGTTTCTTTACCCAATTTTCTTTCATTGGGTAATACTTTATCCATGTTGACTATGTCATGAAATTATTATGTATGAAATTACAGCTAATTTTATTATGTTATATTTATACTAATTTTTTTATAATTAAATTTTAAATATACAATCACTACATTGATTAATTATTAGTTCAATGATACGATCTTTGCAAGGGTTTGTTTGACAATCTCATTATTTTTAAGGACTATTTATGTTTACATGTAAATTGGGGATTGAAATGATTTTTATATCCTAAAACTAGTATATTTTATTCCCCTATTATTAATGATGGAATATTTAGGTTTTCCTTTCATTTTACTCTCTTTAATTACTCAAGAGACTGAGAGTATGTTATTAAGTAAAAATGAATTTTTTTATTATGTTAGGAATATTTTTCTTATTTATCCATATTTTCTTTAAAATGTTTTAAAGAATATTTTTAATATCATACAATGGTAAAGTAATGAAAATTTCTCCCATGTTTTAATTTATAAAAAATGTTTATAAATAATCCCTCTTGTCATTTTCTAAGCATGGAACTTTTTAGTTTTTCCAAAAAATGTGAAATAAATATTTGTTTTAACATATAAGACATGAAATATTTTTAAACTATTTTTTCCAATCTATGATTTGAATCTTACTTTCCATGTTTTCATGTTTCTTTTTAATGAAATTTTTCTTCTTAATATATTTTAATTTTTTTGATTTTAATTTAATTAATTCAATATGAAAAGGTAATTTTTCTCAAGAACTTTTCTAGTGATATTTTAAGAAGTATATACATCTATAAGAATATATTTTGATAAATATTTTACTTAAATAATTAAATAGTCTAATTAAATGATCAAACATATTTCCATGGTTTATTTTTGATGAGTTTAATAGTGGAAAGTATTGTCATTCCATATGATAGTTCTTTATATATAGAATGTTTATATTATTAAGGAATGTTAATTATGATATATTATTTGTTCATATGATGAGTGCATTGGATATATTATGAGATAGGTGGGGCAAAAAATTACATATCCCCTTGATGCATTGGTTGGTCTCAGGTGGGAATTTTTTTTGGGTATTTGGTCAAGGCCTTACACATTTGTGTAGTATGTCTTGGAATAAGGCCTCAATGGTAAATTTTAGATTTATGACATTATGAATTCCATAATTACAAAATCAATTATTGATTTAAAGGTATTTATTTGAATAGTTATGATGTCCTTGATAATTTTTAGGGTAATGTGATTATTTATATATAATAATTTGATCATCATTTATTCATTACATATTATTCACCTTCCTCAAGTTATTTATTAAATAAAATGTGTTTTTAGTTATTCACCTTTACATATTGATTATGCCTTATTTATTCTATGATAGATTTTGAAATATGAAATTCCTTATAGATATCTTGAACATATAATCAATTCTACCATTCCCTGGGATATGGAGAGTGAATATTTGAATGATTTCAAGGCCTCAAAATATTTACAAAATATATGTTTTAATATTTTGTTACTAATTTAAAATGGGAATCATGTTTTTATCTGATCTACTAATAAATCTAAACTATTAAATCCCTTTGGATGAAATCATTTGTATCTAGGTACAATGTAAGAAAGTAACCACTAAATCTAGCCTACTAGGGTTGTTTTCTTTACATATGGGTTCCTCCTCCCTAAACATGTACTAAACAAAAGAGTCTGGGAGGAACTGGTTTTGTATCTTGATTTTCTACGGTAACCATGTGAGCATACTAAGTTGCATCCTCCCATGAAAAAATTGGTGCAACTTGCTGAATAAGGAATCTATGGTGATTCCTTTTTTAAATTATATAACAAACCTTAGAGAAATCCAAAAAGTTAAACAAGAAGTATGTTTAAAAAACACAGACACACATAAGGTTTCCCCACAAGGTTAAATGTAAGAGGCTACCCACATAATCCAGTCATAACCCCCTAAGCACTAACCAAAATCCTTGATAAACCTTTGAAACCTACATGTTAGTCAAAACCACTTATAAAATCTCAAGCATAAGTTCACAATGTCAAGTAAAATAATTCAATAAATAGTGAAACAACATCCCATACCACAATTTCAATAAGCATTTAATTATTTGGGATCTATTTAATGCATGAAAAAAATATTGTATATGATCCAATGTGCCTAAAATATTTCATGCACATACACCAAATACTATAAATTAGTATACAATAATCATGTGCATCACCCAACGTGATTTTTTACCTAAAAACATAAGAACAATATTTCTATCTTTATGGAAACTAAGAGTTCCACTATACAATTCTAGATAGAAAATAAAATGGTTCCTCATCCTGAGTATAAAAAATACTATATCTTATCTTCCATATACCAAATTAATAGAAATAGATGAACAAGTTAGTGAACATTGCGCTTTGATTCCATTTTATAACATCCCAACTTGAACTACTAGGTCCATGAAAAAATTCCACACAAACTCACATTAACCTCCCCATATACGAGAGGATTCCAACTAGAGGTGATAGATAAATAACCATCATGGGGAGATTATACGCTCGATACTTAGTAAACATTATAGTAAAAAATGGAATAAATAACAATAAATAACAACCAACGTTGTATCAATATGAAATTTCGTACATATAAATGAAAACTAATTAATGAGTTCCCCATAGGTGGTGGAAAAAAGAATGAGGTAATTAGATAAAAATAAATAACAAAAACTGTCTTGCCCAATGTCCTATGAGAAATTCCCACATCACCATACTATAATTACTCAATCATCATCCTTAGGGCTGTTTCCAATCATCGATTCCTTAATCATTAAATCTACAGGCAGACTAAAATACCCAAGTAGGGTGTGATTTTAGGTCTCAATAGGACACCACCAATAGCCCTTTATATAATTGAATATGAAATGATATTCCATGCCATAAAAGTAAGAGAAATAAATACATGAAGAAAGTATATCACATAATCCCAATTCATTTGAAAATTCCTCAGAGACAAACTCTACCTACTTCAACACCGTAATGGATGGAATGTCAACTGACAATGCCCAACAAACCCTCTCCTCAACTAGATAATTAAAAAAATATTTTTCAAACTCCCTTTGAGCATGGAGAACCCATGTACATACTGATCAATATCTCACCCATACATCTCAGTGGGACTTTACATATAGAACAACCTACATCAACAGAAAATAAAAGAGAGATCAGTACATGGAAAACAAGAATACAAGATGAAAGATCAAACATCTTGTCAAAACAATAATGATTCAAACCCATACTAGAACATATATGATCAAACATAAAACATTAGTTTCATGAAGCTACACATGCACACCTTATGAGAGATATCACTGACATTGGTCCCCCAGGGCAACAAATGTGTGCCAAAAATCATGGCATGAATCCATATAAATAATGTTTTACGTTAATGAATTCCTACCATATATGAATCAATGAAATGGTTACATGGTATGGAATATGAATTAAATTGTACCATTGAATCTAGGGACTATACCCAATCCATCATGACTATAATTCTAGTGTCAAGGTTGTAGACAAAACTAACCCCAAAAGGTAGGTTGAGATCAAACATACCTGAGAAGATCCACTATAGTCAATGATATAAGTATGACTGATACAATTTTTATAAATCTCTAAATCAAGGTTTTAATTCAATAAAAAATAAATAAAATTTTTATTTGACCATGTCAAAATCTTTTTATCTGATCAATATATCTAAGATCTAGTTGGGTTTGATTAAGGAGGAAATTAGTGTACCGATTTAAAATAAATAATAAATTTTTGAATTGGAGGCGAATGATTGATCCATTGTTTGGGTGTTGATTGATGGTGGAATAAGGGATTTAGAGATATTAAAATTAATAGATAGAGTCTTAAAATTTTTTTAATATAAAATAGGGTGGAATAGAAAAGAAAAGATTGACAGATCATTAATTTTCTAGAAACAAAGAGGGTGGTTGTGAAAAAAAGAGAGAAATGGATCATTAATTTTCCAAAAACAACTAAAATCATAGTGTGTTCTACGATTCACATTATAATTATTTAGGAAAATTAATACACTAAAAAATTCCACCTTAGATTGAAATCCCAATAACCCCATTCTCATTGAAAATTAACTCTAATGTCATAAAATAAATTCATTTCCTGAAAGAAGATGCATGGATTCTTCCTAGAAGCTATTTATGTTGTGAATATTTATTAATAATTTGAACAAAATCCTATAGACAATTTCTTGAATTTGAGTCGATTCCATATATGAAAACAACTAACATGACTCAACTCATGTAATTAAACCATTAATATGTTACAAATACTATGAGATTCATACCCTAAAATCCTGGATGTTAGAGGAAGAATGTTAGTGGTTATATCTGTTAATGACCATTGTTTACTATGTTCATTAAGTCCCTTGGAACTCACATACCAAATATACTTATGAACAAATATGTTGTTACTATAAACAAGTACATGGAAGTAATTCAATGAATTTATGTGAGGATTACCATATAATATATATGACCCATTCAATAAGGTTCAATTTATCATGGTAAGGGAACTACAGAAGATTATAAGAATACCATTGTTAATCCAAAAAAGTATAACCCTTTGGACCAAGAAATCCTACGCAACTGAGGTTTTTCCTGTGTTCAAGTAGCATATAACCTCTTATAGATTCTAAACCGTCCCATAATAAATTTATAAATAGGCATAACCCATACATTTGATATAAAACCTTTTTTATTTACCTATGTAGATCACCTAACTTAGTCTGTCTCAACCCATTGAAGTAGTCTTTCATGGGAAAAAATTAATTGAGAATTTAAAATTCAAAATAATATATTTGTACATAATGTGGTAACACGCACATATAAAATTAGTATTATCAGTATCTTGATTAACTTACAAAGAGTAATCATCATCATTATTATTATAATCAGTCTACTTATTTGGATAATTCCTCTTAATATGTCAATGTTGATTACACTAAAAAATTTAATCATTATGATTATTAGAGTTATAATAACTATTCCCATTCAAACAGATGTCCCTCTAATAAACTCAATTCTTATGTCTGCCTCTAATATTCAATCACTCTACCTATTGTTCAACAGTTCCTAATTTTTTATGTTCTTTTCATAAAGTCCAATTTAACCTTTTTTGGAGACAGAGTATCCCAACCAAACATCATTGAATCCTTAATATAATTAAATTAATCTTGTAAATATATTTCCCTAATGGTTTCTATAAATTCAATATTAAACTTGGCATCTGTATTGTAGAGATATATAATGATGTTGTTAAATTCATCAATATGCATCTCAACTATAGTGACAGAGAGTATCATAATGTTATGGAATCTCATTTTAATTTAATATTATAACCAATTATTTTATAGTATATAGATCCTCTATGTTAGAACATAACTTAAAAATGATACAAAAATAAGATACTTCTCTGACAAACTTTTCTCCTATGGATAGAAACATGAGACTATGATCACTTTTAAGGAATCTAAAGATGAATGTGTTTTGTTAGCAATTGACAGGGTATAAAGGGACACAACCATAACATTGTTGTTAATACCACCAAGAGAATTAAGAATCACGTTGTTTTCTAGAAAGGTTATCGTCAAAACCCGCTAAGGATTAACATGATTTATATATCAAATTTATAAATTTCTAATTTACTAGAACCCATATTTTATAAATAGAGTAGTCATGATACCAATTATAATGGAAATTAATGTTGTGGATATTTATAATAATGTCCATGATACAATATTTTTTATATAATTTTTTAAACCCATTTAGATAAGTAAATTTTATTACAAAAAAATTCATTAAATGAAACAAATATTCAGATATGTGCACATAAAAAAATGAAAAAAAATGTAAATAACGACAAGTTTTCATGTTCATTAGTTTGGGTTAAAACTACATGTTTGATGTGAAAATCACCATAATAAATCATTGTTACTAAAATAAAGTAGTGAAATATAGGACTTGAATCAAGAAATTGAATAAATAAACTATTCATATAAGCTATCCCTAACAAACCAGGTGTCTGTGATCCACTCTATCATATGGAATTCGCACTATCCTATCATAATTGAACTCATGAAATGTATCCCAAGAAACATAAAGGAAACTGAAAATAGAAATAAAAAATATTAAAATCTAATATAGAACAATGGTTCTTTACAAAATCATTCTTCTTATCAATTAAAAATATCTTGTTTTCTCATGTAAAAAAATTCAAGCCAAGAACTCCTAGATCCACCTCCAATGGTCCCTAATAACTCTAATATCCAACAAATCAAAGCTATAGTAGTAGGGAATGGAATGATAGTCATCATGGGAGTAATGAACTGGCTCATATCTAATCCCATTTCTCAAATTCTCTCTAATTATCCAAATGAAACTAATGGTTTCACCTTCACTTATAAGAATAAATCCAGATGAAGAATGATCACCTTCTTTAAATTCCAAAACCAAAAGGCTATGTGCAATGATTTAGACTAAGAGAACCGATGAAGAAAACATGGGATAATCTGAGATATGTGACACACATATCACCATGATAATCCAATATTTTTGGGTAACCAAGCATGCACGAACTGGTTAGGACATGTGTAACCTCAATGTAGGTCATTTAGGTATAACACGAATCACCATGATCTGTGATACAAAATAAACAAAATAAAAAAATTAAATACATGCATGTGATATCTATTTGATCAAGGAGGTTGATGAGATAGGTTATCCCTCAACCAAATATCACTAATAAAGAAACACAAATCCTGTGTTAAGAATTAATTTCAATGGAAAATAGAAAACACTAAAGATGTTGAACATTCCATGGACTTGTACAATATTCACGAATGTTCTGTTCAGAAAAGGTCAAGTAACAATGTTTCAAAAAATAAGCCTAATATAGGAAAATGTTAATTGTAACTAAAAATATACATCAATAGTTTCACAGGTGGATAGGTCGGGTGACTGAGCTATTACATTCTCAAGTTGTATAGCCATGTCTACTTGGCTGAATTTGTACTACTTAAATGTGGGTGGTTAATAGAGCAAGTTAGTTTCATTTATATTCCAATTTGAACTAGTATTTTTATGGTATTCTTGTATACATGGATTGGATGGAAAGTTATGACACCTTTCATTGTTCGTCATTTTGAAAAAAAGAATGCAGTACAACTACTCCTCCCTATGAGCAATGTGGTGGAATTTCCTTGGGTCGAATCATAAAGATTTTTATGATCATTTCATCACACTACTCAAAAATTCATTAGATGTTAAGAATTTCACTGATCATGTCACCTTTTTCTCTAATGAAATAAATATTATAAATATACCTACGTGATAGAATAATCAAATATATTTTTCTTAAATATAAATTGGTGTAATATTAGTTGTATAATAAATAATTAAATTGATTTAAAAAATAAATAATTACATAATAATATATTGATGAAAAATTAATTATATAAAAAATAAATATATAAATAATTAATAAATATAGAAATTAATTTATTAAAATATAAAATATATGTTTAAGTTACAACAAATATAAATTATTATTGAAATATAACATACATAATTATTGTCAATATAAGGATTTTCAAAATAATTTTTTATACATAATTATGTTAGTATTAATTATGACATATTTAGTTAAGACAATGTTTATATAGATGAATATATAATATGAATAATTATAATAATTAAGTTATTATTATTTTAAAAAATTTAGAAAAACTATTATTTAAATATATAACTTATACATAATTAAATTATGAATTTTGTAAATATATATATAAAATATATATTGAAATGTTTATATAAAGATAAGTTAATGTTAGAACAATATTTAAAAACACTAAATAACCAAAAAACATCATACATGAGTGTGAAAATTTAGGTTCAAAATAAAATTTTCAGTTCTATTCAACAATGAGTTAAATTAAGAATTAATGTTAATATTTTTAAAAATGATTACGAAAAACCCTAAAATGATATAATTAAATTAAAAATAAGGAATTTTGGAATTAAATCACACAAAACACATCTAAAAATAATAGAATAAATCAATTAATTTTTTTTTCTACCCAGGGATACTCACTAATATGATGGAATAAGGATAAGTGATAGTGGTATTTACTGAACACTAATCAATTCCCTTCATGGTTTGACCTCTATGGTGATGAAATCACATAGTTATGTTCCTAGGGGTCGAAGGGATTCAACCCAAATTTTAAGGATATCATATAAATTCAAAAGAACTATATATATTTTTTTCAAAGCCTTCAACATTGAGTAAAGGATCACTCTACACCACTTTGGGGATATGGGTACATTAGTATTGTAAGTAATTATAATACTATAATTCTTTATATGCTCATTTCAAGAAAGATCTTATTTTCTATATTTAAGAACCCTATAGATTTTATCATTATATAATGAAATAATTTCGTCCTCTCTTTGGATATCAGTATTCTTACCAAACTATGAAAATACTTGTGTGTTCTTCTTATTTTTTGTCTCCTATTTCCTATCAATTCTGGAATCGTTTATTCATTCAAGATTCCACATTTCTATAAAAAACCAATTTCAATGTGTTTTTGAGATTTATACTCTTTTTTATTTGTTTATAGAATAATTGTAGTTACTATATGTATGATGGAAATAGTATTTAGAGTATACCATTCTTTCATGATAGTAGTTTACCCTAATGTATTGAAGATATATTTTTATATTTGTAATAAATTTTTGTGTCAAAGTATGAAATGAATGATAATAGGATTTTTTATGATGCCTCACCTACCAACAGGTGGAGCCAAAACACCAATGAAAGTGAGGGGAACTATAACAACTCTTTATATTGATAAGTAAGTGGAATAAAATTACAGAATAGTTCATAACATGTTCCCTGATATCCCTAATAAATAAAATTCAATCTAGTTATTTATACACCAATTAACCAAAAAAACTCACTTATTTATTTTAATCAATGTCTACAATAACATAAATGAATTGATAAAATTATACATTTGAGGTGATAAAACATCACAGGTTTACCAATATTCATTACCTAAAATCATGACCTGAGGTTCACTTCTATATTTTAATAGAGGCTGAAATAATCTATTGGTACTCATGTAAAACTAAGAATCTGATAAAATTAGATACATTTTATTTATTTTAAATTGATTATTATTTATTTATTTCAGGATCATGAGTGATATCAAAATTATTTCTCATAAATAATTTTCATTACCAATGTTACATTGTCCTTAACAACAATATTGAGCATGTGACATATAAAAGGTCAATCCAATATTACTTATTTATTTTTATAAATTATTTAATAGAATAAACTATAGTAAAATAACATGTAATTATCATGAAATGGTAAATCGTTGAGTTAGTTAAAAATCAATTAGAGTACATGATATCATAAGTCGATCATATAGTGGTCACATCCAATTTTTGCTAATAAACTTTATGCACTTGAATATTAATACAATCAATCACTTTATAACAGTTCAGAGCTTCTTAGATCATTACTTTGTGTCTTTAGGGTGTTTAAGGTAGTTAGGTAAGGTTAGTGGAAGTAAGGATTACATACCACTAAGATTTAATATAGGGGAACAGAGTCACCAAAGGTCCTTATGTGACACACTTTGGAGGTTCATCTAAAGAAGGTGGTTGTTTTGTAGTCAGTTCTGTCGAACTATGAAGATTTGAGTCCAAGTGTGGGGATTTTTATTGGATTTATGACCTCACCCACAAGGGTTCACATGGATAGCGGTAATCCACACATGAAAACACCAATCCCTACTCCAATTTTCCTAAGGATGGAGACCACCACCGAGTTGGCATATCACACACAAGGGAGGCATTGGCTTAATGTACCTACACACACACACACACACACACAAATCTCAAAGTCCATAAAATGTTGAAATGGAAAAAAATGATATCAAAATGTAATAATATATATATATATATATATATCCCACATTAAATTATGAAATATTACAGGAATGGAAATAAAGGGACAAAATAGAATCCCACCAAAAACTACAAAAGAGTCCAACCTACTAAGGATGAGGGAACTACTGTCAAATGAAGCACTTGATAAAAACCTCGGTCGATCTAGATAAATATGATTTGACTTCTACCATTCCTCCGAGGAATCATTTAAAAGGAATTTTGTTTTCATAATTAATTAAATTTCTGGGAAGAATCTATGTATATTTGTGTATAAAAATACCCAATAGGACACCCAAAATCACCAAACCCGAATCATGAAGAGTATCAATCTTTTCAAGAGGTTCATATATAAATAAAAATATGAGATATAAAAAAAGGATAAAAACCTAGATATACTCATAATAGAATCCAAGTATCAAGAAGGTCTCAACCACTTCTAGCCACAAGATTATTCTCTAATATTGTAGGTATCACTCAATAAATCACTCCATGAGTCGTGTTATCCCCAATGGAACTCATTTGAGAAGTCTTTATTTTCAAGACTTACAAAAAAAAGAACTCACTAGATATTTAAATTTCTCAACATCTAAATATGGGATCACACCTAGGGACACAGAGGAACAAAAAAACCCTAATAGATTAGCCTCATATATACGAGATCTATTACCAGTACATGGTCTTCATTTTGATATGACAAACCCCTCCTAGGATGAAGAAGGAATGATAAAGGATCTAGTCCTAGACACATAGAGGGATACACTAAACTATTTTGTAGACAAAAACCGTAGAGGGGAACAAAATATTATTATTAGGATTTAATTACACACTCTACCCTCATAGGGATGGACTAAATATTCATACTCCACTATACCTTGTCAATAATTAAAAATTAATCACTCCAAATAGTCTCAGAATACATACATGGGATGTATATACGGAATGTGATGTGTACTACTAAACCTATAACAAACAAATTCTATTCCCATGTTCCTCCATCTATGACTATGTAATTTAGGTCATTCCAGTGTATTATCCCATGTTTTTGTACCTGGTTGTTCTTGAGTACCGAGTTTCCCCTATATACTCTATCCATACTCGTGTTCTTGGATATTTTCATGCCTGTGTACCACCAAGGTACATGAAAAGTTTCCAGAACCTGGTCACATAGTTTTTGATATTTCATTTCATGAATAAACCCTATACTTTCACACTGTGTGTTTTTGGTCTTTACACCATGTAACTAGGTATTTTCTAGAATTTACAGAGCACTCAACTATTTCTTTACATGCTTTTGTCAACACTGAACTCACATATGAACAAATATATCAATCCATAGAATCCTGTTTTGATCGTTTTCTAGTTTCTGACCACCCTAATTTCAACGAAATCAGATGCAATCACACTATGTCGTCACCGCATGCCAGATCGGGAAAAGGGGAAAACTGATCCAATCATGATTCACCTCACTCTATCCACCTCCATTATATCAATTTGATTGATCTAGATATCATGAAGCTAAAACCATGGTATCAAAAATCTATAATGAAGATTGATCATGCAAATATCAGATAATTGGTATTGGTTGAACCGTCATAGATGGAAATACCACCGATTAATCATGTGAATAATGCGGGAATAAATACATGAATCGCCAAATAAGAACATAAATTGTACCATATTTCAATTGGAATTGATTTTTTTCTATTATCATGATTAATTAAGAGATACTTAATTCAATAACATCAATTCTATAAAACCAAAAATGATAAACATGATCCTATAAGTTTGAACAACTTAAAAATCAATCTCTTAGTGGATTTGATTTGTGTTCATCATGAGATAATAAACAGGGAAATAATCCATGAAAAATAAACACCCTAACTCAGGTTTAGGCCAATCATTAATGAATAACAGTACTACATTGTGGTTAGAATGATACACAAAGACCATTTTTGAAATGATCCTTAAGATATCATTCACGAACCATGATCTACTATCATTCCCCAAACTCTCTTCCAATGAATCCTCTCACAAACCTAGGGTTATATGACTAACCATGTGAATTGGACATAACCATATACTAATAAAAGACAATTATGTTTGGATTTTATTTAAAAATTATGTAAATATATTTAATTTATTTAAGAATTTCACCCATGGTGGTGCTCAATCCAAATAATAAACATTGACAAATGTTATGTCACACCATGGGTAAACCCCAAATTATGATCTCCATAGTGGTTTCATATTTCCATTCTGAGTCCCCATCTAGGTTTTATTCAACTATTTTTTAGGAAACTGCAGGAAAGTTACATAATGTATTTAATATTTTTATTATATGAACATTGAGGCTCCAACGACTGAAAAATATCATTTATTCATGGTGCCTACCTGGATAAATATTATTAGATATAGTAAAAATATTTACATGAAAAAATAGTGATGTTACATTCTCTCCACATTATGGATTTTACTCCCATTAATAAAAAAGACTACTAAAAAAGATGTGGGTTCTGGGAAGACATCTTAGTCTCCCACTCACTAGTGCTCTCTTTAATAATCACATATTTACACTAGATAAAAACCAAGGGAATCTCTCACCGATGGAGGCAATTATCCTACTAATACTCAATCTCCATTGGTTACCCTACAAAGGTATATCCCTAATCGATGTCTAGCTCACTATAGTAAATACCAGGCTATGGGTTGTGCATAAAACCAGTGTTGTATTTGTAAAGGGTCAATGAATCTCAATGACAACATTCCACCCCATTTAAATCTTCACAATCCAAATCAATGTGATACCTTTTCGGACATATGGTCCCCCTCCTCGAACTCCAAAGGAATATTTCATCTATTAGTATTGGAATTTTGATATCTCTGGATATCCCTCATCTACTAATAGATTATTTTCATATTCTCTATCATTTCTCACATGAACTCTGGGGAGATAAGTACAGACTCACCCAGATTAGTGAAACAAAGTGGTAATATGCAGGGTATCCCATACAAGGCCTCGAATAGTGATATACCAAAAGTAGAATGATAAAAATTATTTTTGGTAAACTTGAAAAATGGTATTTTATCATACCAACTATGTCCAAAGTCCATCATGAAATCCTATAACATGTCTTATAGGAACTAGATTCTCTTATCAATCTATCCATCAGTATGAGAGTGTAATGGTATGCTCAAATGAAATTGAGTTTGAAGGGCTTCCTTCAATACTCTCCATAATCAGGATGTGAAGAGAGTGTTATTGTCTAAAACTATTTTTAATGTAACTTTATGATGTTGGATGATATAATGAACCTAAAGGAGTCCCAAGATCTTTATTAAACTCTACTATCAAATAACAATGAATTTGGATGACTTTTTAATTTAGTTTGAAATCACCAAGATGAAATCATGTCATTTAGACATCCTTGAAATCCCTACCATGTAGTCTCTAGATATACCATCCCACTTCTAGTCTAGAACCCTAATGGGTTGAGTTAAACCCACTAGAACCTTGTTCTCATCCTTCACCTATTGAAAAGTGTGGATTTTATATACAAAACTTTAAAAACACTTTTATACCTAGAAACCAAAACTCACATCAAAGGTACTAGTATATCTTGACCAAACTTGGATTTACTACCATGGGGTGTTTGAAACTCCCACATAACATCCATGCACAACATCATTGGTACTATGATTCTTCATCTAAAAAGTATGACATAATACCCACCATTATAAAATATATTAGGAGAATTCATAGTGGATACCAGAGCATGTAGATATCATAGATAGTATCACTATTCTATGACACCCTATAACACCCCAAGCTTCCACAATATTCTTCCCTTTGAATAATACAGTAGCGTGTGTTGTACGCAACTTCGAGATTCTAACACGCCACGAGCAATCAAAGTAGCTGTTATGAATATTAATACCAACTTTTTGAAATTTTATAAATTTTATTATTCAAAATGGACTTCATTTTTGCATTCATAATATTGAAATTTTCCCAGGATGAAATTTTGGTACTTTTCGGATAACTTTTATATTTTGATGAATAGTGAAAATGACTAAATTTTAATTAAAAGCAACTTTTTTAATCAAAATAATTAATAGTGATAAATTATAATTTTTCATGGTTTTAAAGTATATTTAGAATATATTTTTACCATTTAATACAATTTTAGTCATTGGACATAATTTCACAATTAAACCGGACATAAACAAGTATCAATCTTTTGATAGTTATTATTTCTTAAAAACCCGCTTTTTGTTTTGACAACAAGAAATAATTTTAAATTAATTTATGACACTTCTCTATTTTGAATTTTGAAAAATGGATTCCATATTTGGAATCAGAATGCCCAAATTCTGTAAATAGGTAACTTTCATTTTTAGACATTTTGAATAATTACTTCGGTAAATATTTTATTTACCATGGTTAAAGGGTAAATCCAGTAAATAAGGGTAAAACAATAATATTATAATAAAAATAAATTACCTTAAACGTGTCTTAACCTTATTTTTTGATACATGTACTACCATGGGAATCTGTGGGTCGATTTTGGGACCCCATGGAGCCATTTGTAGGTGATAGGGACACTTTATATTAATTATGTTAAAGTAAATACAGAAATGACATAAGCATATATCTTTTAGAAAAAAAAATTTACATAGGGTTATATATGTTATATTTTCGACTATAAATATTAATTAGAAAGATAAAATAATTTCATACATAATTTTATTTCATTTATAATTTTTAGACATTAAATAAGTTAATTTATTTTTGACACAATGATGATGCAGTAATTACTGTATTAATGAAAGATTAAGATGATTGATATTATAAATACCCAAATAAATGTAATTTGAGACTTTTTATAAATTCCAATAATTTTCTAGGTTACTATGACATATTAGGATTGTCTATATAAATGTTTTTTAAGTAATAATGTTGTTATGAATTTATCAAAAACAAAACACTTAATATTGTCAAAATTGACATAAAAGGGTTTTTAAAACAAATATTATATTATTAATTTATATTAAATTCATAAAAATCTAACGTTCGGCCAAGAGACTTATATTATGATATTTGTATCATTAATGGACCACTTGGGGGGTCTCTTAGAGGTATATATTAAGTTTATTAACTATATAATATAAAAATACAAAGTGACATGGTAAGTGTCAAACTAATTAACTAAGAGTTAAAACTAAAAGATAAGGTTAATATAATGACCCGAACCTATCTAAATTCTATTGGTTGAGTGGTTTTCAACCCATAACCACCTTAAACTTTAAATAATAAACATTAGAGCCTTTATAAACTGAATATGAATTTATTAAAAAATAATATTTTGAGATTTTCCTAAGGTGTCCTTCCTCCCCCTTATAAAAGGACACCAATTCCAACCAATTCCTCACTCTTTCAGAGCCTTTTGGTTCGGAAAAACCCTACAAAAATACTCTCTAAAATTCCTCCAATTCAACCTAGAGGGTTTTTAT
This sequence comes from Viscum album, assembly GCA_963277665.1. Classification (NCBI taxonomy): domain Eukaryota; kingdom Viridiplantae; phylum Streptophyta; class Magnoliopsida; order Santalales; family Viscaceae; genus Viscum; species Viscum album. The sequence goes on from OY728150.1 coordinate 1,565,386,806, forward strand.
TATCATAAATCCAACCTATGGAGCCCTTTTGATCAAATCAAAAGGAAGAACCCGTATAAGAGTTAATGTTTTCACCACCCTTTTTCATGTTCATTTCTTCTTCAAATTCTTCTTTCATTGTTATTCCCATTATAAAATAATAACTCCAATATCTCCTATATACTGTGATATTATTTTAAATATGGTACAACCATATTCATTATTCTATCCATCCTTTGAATGATATGTCACCATACGTGCGTACGTACGGCTTACCGTCTCCACGTCGGGGTGTAATTGTTATTCAATATATTATTAATTTGATGGGTATAATAATGATCTGTAATTCATGTAAATAATAAATAAAACATGATAATTATTCTTTATATATGATATAATATCCAATTATATATTATTATAATATCAAAATAATGATATTGTCACTCGTACGTATGTACGGACTACAGTCTCCACGAACGCGATGAGATTCATTCTCCATCATATCCATTCAAGAATAATTCTCATTTGATGATTAAAAGTAATTTTTAAGAAAATTATATCATTCTGGATATGAATAAGATACAACCTATCCATAACAAACACAACTTATGTAACAAAACATATAAATGAAAACGAGTAAGTTAACACCCGAAACGACGTTAATTAACAAAGCGTTATTAGAAGATCATATATTATATCATAATTTTGTATATGGTTCTAGTATAATTTAATAAAAATGTTTTAATTATTATACAGGAGGTTAACATACCATATAATAAGGAAAAGTATAGGATAAGGGTTATTTCACAATCTCTTCTTTATCTGAGTTTGTTTATGCGAAAGTATCTACTGGGACCTCTTTATCATCCAAATCCATGTTTCTTAAAAATGTATTTCAAAACATTATTGATATTTTACAGAATATGGGTTCAAGTCATTTATACCCTCATTTGACTTTTTATAAGAGTTTTATAAAGTATTCTTTTCATTGTTTTCCAAACAAAGTCCTTTTTAACCTTTTCGATAGAATTAAGGTAAGAATGCCTTTTTTTCACTTATACGGCAGGTGCGGAAATTTTTTTCCATTATAAAATCTTAGAAGATTCCCTTATAAGATTATAAGGATATTTTCAAATTAAATGTTTTATTTTATAATTATGTGACTTTTAAATGATTTCAAAAAATAGATATTTCTCTCAAATAGTTTTGATTTCATCTATGTCAACATCCTTTGATGGATTTTAAGATTATTTGAAGTTGATTTATAATGATACAATACATCAATATTGTATTGAAGTTTTTGTGATATTTTTGACTCTAGATGTGTTATTTTTATAACATTCATGGTTTATGGATAAATTATTGAAAATTCCTATGCTAGTTTTAATACAAATGTTTATGCTATGCTTAAACATGTTCATATGAGGAATGCATTGTACTTAATAAGTGACAGGTGGAGCCTGCTACAGATCCTCGATGCATCAGTAGGTCTCATGAGACAAACTAGTGTCTTGGAAGGAGACCTTGAAAAAATATTACTTGTAGTCTTGGCACGAGGCCTTGGCTACATGGTTATGATAGTTTGGAATTATGCAATCCATCATTATGAAAGTCGTTATTGATATTTCTTGTGATTATTTGACTAGTAGAATATCCATGTGAAAAAGTAAATGGAATTATTTCATTTTATCTTTGCCATATTATGCTGAAGTTCAAGTTTAAAAGTATTTTGTATTAGTTATACATTGCCTTAAATGTTTAGGAATATTTATGAATGTTTCTGTTATATTGTTATCTTTACTGAGAATTTGAGCTCACCCCTCTCAATGTTTTATTTTTCCAAGGATGTGAAGTAATTTATGAATGACCTGTAGGGATAATATGAGGGGATATAAAGACAAGATGTTGTTGTATTATTTTTCACTTTATGATGTAATGTAAACTTTTTGAATGTATATAGTTATTCCAAAGCTACTAAACTAATCGGTCTTTCGAGAATTGATCATTATTGTGATCATGCCAATGTTATGTAATAATGCACCGACTTCGCGCAACTGGGGTCGAGGCGTTACAGTTGGTATCAGAGGAAGTTTAGTAAAAATCGTGGAAGATAGATTTAGATAAACTCTGATCAGAGCACATAGACCTAAGATGGACTTTGTCGATTAGTATAGAAGAACTTCCTAGAATATTGGTATAGTAGAGATTTTGTGAGTTTTCTGAGAAATACATCCCTTTCTAGATACAAGAAGGTATAGGCAGCTCTGGAACAGATGTACCTAGGGGTAAAACCCAAAAACACCGCTTTGAGCTAGATTCGAATGGGAACTAGTGCATGACAACGGGCCTTGCTGCACTCTTGGTTACGACACTCCCGGGGGATATGCTTAGGATAATTCTAATTTTCGTTATGAACCATTATGAAGGGTTTATGAGTATATATTTCCTCAAAGAAAACATTTTTATGATTATTGATTATATCCATAAACTGTTCAATTTATGTTAAGTGTTTTACAAGTATGGAATTATGTAATTTGATTCATAAACTGATCTAGTTTATGCCTTTGTTTATAAATGGCTCCTAGTGGAAGAAATGGAAACCATATCAATGCATGCAATACATGTAGGGATTTCCTTCCTGCTCAAGATAATTATAGTGGAGCTGGTGATGTAACTGGTGCTGATCAGCTTATCCCCGTACTGGGACAACTCACTCAGGTTATGAATAACAACCTTACCCATCTGAAGAACCCTAATCCACATCATGGAGGATCAATGATAGATCGCTTCATGAGGAAACAACCACCAACATTCAATGGGAGTACAATTCCATTGGTAGCGGAGAAATGGATAAGTTCCCTAGAGAATATATTTCAGGCATTGGGGAGTGAAAGGGAAAAAGTTATCATGGTACTTTATCGCCTCACTGGAGATTCTTATAAGGCCCCAACCTTAAACATTACTTAATATTGAGATATTTCAAGAATACACAATGAGGATCTTTTCAGGTTTAGAGTTTTAGAGAATTAGATCATAAAACATGCATTACAATCCACATTTAAACAAAGTGGTTATACAAAAGATAGTATTCATTTTTCCCATCAACGGAAACATATTTAAAATAAAATATGGATTCTTTCTTGACACTTCATTGACACTATAATAATGTCATGTACCTTTCCCTTGACCTGTGAAAAAACATTTCAAAAACATGGGATGAGCATAAAAAGCTCAGTAAGGGATATGAAAATATGGAAAGGAAACATGAGTACATGTATACATAAGAATCAATGAAATCATACTTTACTCATAAAACATAATCACTTTAACATACCTCATCAAATCATGAATAAATCATAGAAATCATAAGACATAAAGGTAACTTGAGGCATTCATAACATTCTTACGTAGGTAGTAACCCTATTGGTTACTTTTGGAATACCCATCACAGTATATTCCCTAAATCTCTTCGTAGAAACCATAACGTTTAACTCCTTCGTGTTACCCAAACCATTGGAGAGCTATATCGGGCTCACCCGCCCTTAGTTTATCATGGAATCACCCTTCTTCATAACAATTCCCAAGACCCATAACGTAATCATATCACATAAAACATGTATAAAGGAAATATAACATTTCCACATTTCAATCACAAGATATCAATAACACATCGATATAATAAAAAAATTACCAAACCATTTTCAATACCAAAATAAAAGAAATGTAAAACATGGTATTTATTTTTCATTAAAAAAAAGTAATGCCTTGTAGAGGAAGCTGAAACTCAAATAATGGTCATGGTAGCCGAGAAGTCGTTGTCGCTGCATACGTACAACAAAAACACTCCCTTTTGTCATTTAGTAAAATTCTTCGTATAAAAAGGATTCCTTTTGAATAAATGTAAGAGTCAAAGGGGTTTATACACCATATAAAAGAAAGTTGTGTATAAGACAAAATATGCCTCAATGAAAGGATATTGAGACGAAGTCCCATACCAAGATCACTTCATAAATAAAATAGATCAATTATGTGTATTCACTATAAGTACACATAAAGAGAGCATAAATAAAATATAGGATATCGAAATTCATTTCTCACATAATCATATCATGAAATAAACAAGAAGTATAAGATCAACCCAAAGAAAGGAATTTGGGTTAAGAAGTTCCCTTACTTTGGGTCCGACTTGACTTGATCATTCTTTAACTTCCTGAATAATAAAATTGAGTTAATTTATACTTTCTTAAGAACCTTTTTCAAGTTAATTAATCATTTTATATCACTTATTACCATGTTATGAACACTATGTAATTATTTAAGTTAATAATGGTCCTTTTGTTGACCATTGCTACTTGAGTCAAAAATAAACTCTTTATAATTAAAAGTTGTCCATGGGGTAAAATATCCATTATATACAGAATTATATTCATTATGTAGATATCATATATGTAATATATATCCATTATATACATGCATTTGTAATATTACATAACATTTAGAGGTAAGAAATGAAATGTACTCTTCATGGAGACGGTAAGCCGTACGTACGCATGAACGCTACTTCCATTTCTATTTCAAATTTAATGAAATTAAAACATAATGATACATAATAGTATTATAATCCAGTATGGTATCATATATAATACCATTAAATCTATCCTTTATACATACCACATATGGTATTAACGAATCAAATCATTTTGAGGGGGCGGTAGTCCGCACTTCCTAAACTGAAGATATTGCATTTACCTATAATAGAAACCATAAAGGTATGCCATAAATGAAACATAATAAAACTTAAGGAAAACATAAACATATTTTATATCACATATAAATATAGTGACATCTTAATGGACACTTTTAACGGTGTTAAAAGAATATGGAGCAAACATCGTTTCGTGAGGCAGAAATTCACCATCCACAGAAACAGAATGTTTTTTAACCATTAGATGTAGGTGTGTGTAAGTGTAGATCGAATAATTATTATAAAAACATCCTTTTATATTTAAGATACTGAATTTGTTACAAAATAAATGAATAAAAAGAGTTTAGGGGGTTGGAGAAGAAAAATAAAACAAAAGAACACAAGTGAAGACATTACCTTAAAATCGGGTAACTCCCATTGGTTTGAACCAAAAGGGTTTCTTGAAGAGCTTCCTGCCTATGGTAAGGATTATAGAATGAGGATAGGTATGTGGAGACACAATATTATCATATCTAGGCCGAGCCAAAATCTTGAGAGGTGTGGGTAAGGAGGTTGAGGTGGGGGCCTTTTATAAGAGGAGAGGAGAAGCACTCTTGGAAAGGTATAAAATGTTACTTTATTTTCAAATGGGTTTCGAATTCTAAAGGTCCCACATTGATTTATTTAGAGGATAAGGTGATAAGAGATCGAAATCCACCCATTTAATTGGTTTTTGACATGTTTAGGTCTTAGAATTTACATTATCTTTTCATTTTATTTAAATCGTTAAATAACGAGGTAATCGCTACATCATCATGATGTCATAAATAAATTAATTAATTTAATGTATATAAATTATAAAAAAATACCATTATGTAGGAAATACTTTTAGCTTTCCAATTACAATTTATAGTCAAAAATATAACTTGTATAACCACATGTAAAATTGTTTTAGTAAAACAATACATGTTTGTGTCATTTTTACTTTACATTAAATAAACGGCATTAATGTCATTATCTTACCCAAGTGGCTCCATGGGGTCCCAAAAATAGACCCATGGGTTGTCTTTGTCGGCCATGAGTCATAAAATAGGGTTAGGAATAGTGTCAAGATATTTTAATTTTAATATAATATCATTTTTATCTTAAATCACACTAATTACCTTTAATCGCGATTAATAAAACATAAAAGTTACTTTAATCAAAAATTATTTTCATCCCATTGATCCAAATTTTAATTAATAATTAAAATCATTTATATTGGTTTTTTGAAATTCAAATCACAGAAGTGGTAAAGTTCCATTGAAATGAAAAATCGGTTTTTGTAACTACCACATTGTGGTTTCACTATTCATCAAAATTTAAGGTTTTTCAGAAAAATACCAAAAATTGACCCTAAGCTATATTTGATATTACTAATTGAAAAATGATGTCTATTTTACCAAATTCATAACATAAAAGTTGCATTAATTAATTTTATAATTAAATCCTGCTGTCAAATCAAATAGCATGTTTTTAAGAAAAAATATCTATCAAAAGATTGACACTCGTTTATGTCCAATCTCAAAGTGATAATAATTCCAATGACCACCATTGGATTAAATGGTAAAAATATATTCTAATTTCACTTTAAAACCAACTAAAAATGTAATTTAACTATATAAATAAATTATATTAAAAAGTGGTTTTGAATAAAAATACAATACTTCTAACTATTCATTAAAAAATGAACATTATCAGAAAAATACCAGATATTTATCCAAAGTAAATTTCAATGTCCCAATCATAAAGAATAAGTTCATTTTGAAAAATATAGATTATAAAATTGTCAAAATATGGATTTAAAAATGGTTCTCCATCAAAAGGCGATAAAACAAGGTTTTAAAAATATTAGAGTATTCTATGCTTAAGATTGGATTTATTCTCATTTTAAGCCTCTAAAACACTATATAATTCATAAATAGACATAGATAAGAATATATATTATTCATTACTTTCTTGGGATGTTACATCCTTTCCCCCTTTAGAAAATTGTGTCCCCGCAATTTATTTACTTATCGAATAAGTGGGGGTATTTTTCCCTCATTGCATTTTCAGATTCCCATGTTGCCTCTTCACTCATGTGGTTCTTCCACAAAACCTTTACTTGATGAATCACCTTATTCCGAAACACCTACTCCATGTGGTCAAGAATCTGAACCGATTGTTCCTCATAACATAGATTCTCTTCCAACTGAAGTACTTCTGGACTCAAAACATGATATGGATCTGGCATGTACTTCCTTAACATTGAAACATGAAAAACATTGTGTACCTGAGTTAAACTTGGAGGTAAATCCACTCGGTATGCAACTGATCCAACTCTCTCAAGAATTTCATAAGGTCCAATGAACCTTGGACTTAGCATTCCTTTCTTATCAAATCGCATCACATCGTTCCATGGTGATACTTTGAGAAAAACATGATCACCTACCTCAAAAAAGAGATCCTTCCTCATGTTGTCCGCATAACTCTTCTACGTGCTCCGAGCCGTTCTCATGTGTCTCTATATCATCTGAACTTTTTCTGCCAACTCTTCTACCAATTCTGGTCCCATCAACTTTCTTTCACCCATTTCATCCAAGACAGCTGGAGTTCGACGTCACTGCCCATATAATGCCTCAAATGGTGCCATCCGTATACTAGAATGAAAATTGTTATTAAAAGAAAACTCAACTAAAGAAAGATGTTGGTCCCAACTTCCATGATAATCCATCGAACAAGCACGTAGAATATCCTCCAAAGTCTGAGTTGTTCGTTCTGACTCCCACTATGATTTAGAAATAAAATATGTACTAAAATTTAATTCAGTACCCAACGACTTCTGAAGGCCTTTCCAAAAGTTAGAAGTAATCCTGGGATCACTGGCAGATACAATGGAGAGAGTAACTCCATGTAACGTGACTATCTCTTTAAGATAAAAACGGGAAAATTGATCTAGGGAAAAAGTATCTCGTATAGCAAGGAAATAAGCAGATTTAGTCAAGTGATCAGCAATAACTCAGATTGCATTATTACCTCGAGGTGTCTTCGGCAATCCTACAATGAAGTCCATGGATATATTTTCCCATTTCTACTCTGGTACATGTAATGGTTGATGCTTCCCTTTCGGTAACTACCGCTCTGCTTTAACCTGTTGACAAGTCAAACACTTCACAGTAAAATCAGAAATATCTCTTTTCATTCCATCCCACTAGTAATACTCCTGAAGATCTCTATACATCTTAGTACTGCCTCGATGAACTGGAAACGGAGAACTTTGAACTTGACACAACAACTCTCTCTTAAACTGTGAATCACAAGTCACACAAAATATCTTCCCAAATCTCAAAACAAAATCATTATCAATGTTGAATTCAAGAAAATTACCCTTCTGAACCAGCTCTATCGTTTTCTGCAACTCACTGTCTTGCTTCTCTGCTTGCTTAATTCTGTCTGATAGAAAATATTTCACTGATACCTGAAACAAAACCGAAAGACATCCCGCACCAACAACTTCTATGACAACGTTCATTAAATCCTTAACCAAAGGATCACGTTCCAGACACAACATTGTTAATGAAGCATTACTTTTTCGACTCAAAGCATCAGCCACTTTATTTGCTTTTCTCGTATGGTAATGAATTGTACAATCATAATCCTTGATTAATTCTATCCATCTCCTCTGTCTCGTGTTCAATTATTTCTGAGTTAATATATACTTTAAAATTTTGTGATCGGTATATATTTTGCACTTTAATCCATACAAATGATGCCTCCAAATTTTTTAAGCGAAAACAACAACAGATAATTCCAAATCATGTGTAGGGTATTTTACCTCATGTGTTTTAAACAATTGTGAAGCATAAGCAATTACCTGATCATTCTGCATTAGGACGCAACCAAGTCCTTTCAATAATGCATCACTGTAGACAACAAACTCCCCATTCCTGGAAGGTAGTGTCAAAACTGGAGCATTCACGAATCTTCTTTTCAGTACCTGAAAACAATCATCACATTCTTTTGTCTAGATAAACTTAACACCCTTCCGAGTTATCTTAGTCATTGGACTAGATAACCAGGAAAAATTTCTAACAAACCTTCGGTAATAGCATGCCAAACCAAGGAAGCTACGAATCTCATTTACATTTGTGGGTCTTGGATATTCTTCAACAACCTTTGTTTTTTCAGGATCAACAGTTATCCCATATTTAGAAACAATGTGACCAAGGAAAGAAATTTATTGCAACCAAAACTTACATTTTCTGAATTTACATACAATTTTGTTTCTTTTACGGTTTGAAAAATAACCCTTAAATGAATTTCATGCTCCTCTTTACTTTTAGAAAACACCAAAATATCATCAATAAAAACAACAAACATTTTTCACCTGAGTCAACTGCAACAAACTGTTTAGTTCTGATTCTAACCATCTCAGGATACTGCTTTGAAAGGTCATTTCCCTTTGTATGCCTTCCTAGAGAAGTTGTTCTATTTCCTCTGTGGAAAACCATTCTGAACATACATGTCTTAGATGAAGCAACATGGTAATCTTCGAATGCTATATCATTTCAATTTGACCATAAAAAAATATTTTTGGATAATCATTTAATAGAATTCTAACTCCTAAAGTTATCTAAGCCGGCCTCTGATACCAACTATAAGGCCCCATCCTTAAACATTTCTTAATCTTGAGATATATCAAGAATACACATTAAGGATCTTTTCAGGTTTATAGTTTTAGAGAATTAGATCATAAAACATGCATTACATTCACATTTACACAAAGTGGTTACATAAAAGATAGTATTCATTTTTCCCATCAATGGAAACATATTTAAAATAAAACATGGATTCTTTCTTGACACTTCCTTGACACTATCATCATATCATGTACCGTTCCCTTGACTTGTGAAAAAACATATCAAAAACTTTGGATGAGCATAAAAGGCTCAGTAAGGGATATAAAAATATGGAAAGGAAACATGAGTACATGTATACATAAGAATAAATGAAATCATACTTTACCCATAAAACATAAGCACTTTAACATACCTCATCAAATCATGAATAAATCATAGAAATCATAAGACATAAAGTTAACTTGAGGCATTCATAACATTCTTACGTAGGGAGTAACCCTCTTGGTTTCGTTTGGAATACCCATCACGGTATATTACCTAAATCTCTTCATAGAAACCTTAACGTTTAACTCCTTCACGTTACACAATGCATTGGAGAGCTATATTGGGATCACCCGTCCTTAGTTTATCAGAGAACCACCCGTCTTCATAGCAATTCCCAAGAACCATAAAATAATCGTATCACATAGAACATGCATAAATGAAATATAACATTTCCACATTTCAATCACAAGATATCAATAACACATCGATATAATAAAAACATTATCAAAACCATTTTCAATACCAAAATAAAAGAAAAGTAAAACATGGTATTTATTTTTCATTTAATTATATGTTATGGCTTGTAGAGAAAGTTGAAAGTCAAATAATGGTCACAGCAGTGGAGAAGTCGTTGTCGCCGCATACATACGACAAAAACATTCCGTTTTGTCGTTTAGTAAAACACTTCATATAAAAAAGATTCCTTTTGAATAAATGTAAAATTCAAAGGGGTTTATACACCGTATAAAAGAAAGTTGTGTATAAAACAAAAATATGCCTCAATGAAAGGAGATTGAGACGAAGTATCATACCAAGATCATTTCGTAAATAAAATAGATCAATTATGTGTATTCACTATAAGTACACAAAAAGAAATCATAAATAAAATATAGGATATCAAAATTCATTTCCCACATAATCATATCATGAAATAAACAAGAAGTAGAAGATCAACCCAAAGAAAGGAATTTGGGTTAAGAAGTTCCCTTACCTCGGTTCCGACTTGACTCGATTGTTCTTTAACCTCCTGAATAATAAGCTTGAGTTAATTTTTACTTTCTTAAGAACCTTATTTAATGTTCATTATTTCTTTTATATCACTTATTACCATTTTATGAACACTATTTAATTATTTATGTTATTAATGGTCGTTTTGTCGATCATTGCTACTTGAGTCAAAAATAAACTCTTTATAATTACAAGTTGTTCATGGGGTAAAATATCCATTATATCCAGAATTATATTCAATATGTAGATATCATATATATCATATATATCCATTATATAAATTAATTTATAATATTACATAACATTTAGAGGTAAGAAATGAAATGCACCGTTCATGGAGACCGTAAGCCGTACATACGCATGAACGCTACTTCCATTTCTATTTCATATTTAATGGAATTAAAATATAATGATACATAATAGTATTATAATTATAGTATGGTATCATATATAATATCATTAAATATATAATTTATACATACCACATATGGTATTAATGAATCAAATCACATTGAGGGGGCGGTAGTCCGCACTTCCAAAAATAAAGTTATCGCGTTTACCCATAATGGAAACAATAAAGGTATGACATAAATGAAAAATACAGAAGCTTTAGGAAAACATAAATATATTATATATCATATATAAATATAGTTACATCTTAATTGCCACCTTTTAAGGTGTTAAAAGAATATTGAACAATCATCGTTTCGTGAGGCAGAAATTCACCATCCACAGAAACAATATGTTCTTTAACCATTAGATGTAGGTGTGTGAAAGTGTAGCTTGAATACTTCTTATAAAAACATCCTAGTATATTGAAGATACTGGATTTGTTACAAAAGAAATGAATAAAAAGAGTTTAGGGGGTTGGAGAAGAAAAATAAAACAAAAGAACACAAGTGAAGACATTACCTTAAAATCGGGTAACTCCCTTTGGTTTGAACCAAAAGGGTTTCTTGAAGAGCTTCCTGCCTACCGTAAGGAATCTAGGACTTTTAGAGGTATGTGTAGAGTCAAAATGATCATATCTTGGCTGAGACAAAGGATTGAGAGGTGTAGGTACGGAGGTAGAGGTGGGGGCCTTTTATAAGAGGAGAGGATGGGCACTCTTGGAAAGGTATAAAATGTTACTTTATTTTCAACTGAGTTTCGGATTTTAAAGGTCCCAAATTGATGTATTTAGAGGATAAGGTGATTATAGTTCTAAATACAACCATCCCATAGGTTTTTTACATGTGTAGGTCTTAGATTTGGCATTATCTTTTCATTTTATTTAAATCGTTAAATAATGAGGTAATCGTTGCATCATCATGATGTCATAAATAAATTAATTTATTTAATGTCTTGAAATTATAAAAAATACCATGATGTAGGAAATAATTTTATCCTTCCAATGACTCTTTATAGTCAAAAATATAACTTTTATAACCCCATGTAAATTTATTTTAGTAAAACAATACATGTTTGTGTCATTTTTACATTTACATTAAATAAAAGGCATTAATGTCATTATCTTACCCAAGTGGCTCCATGGGGTCCCAAAAATTGACCCATGGGTTGTCTTGGTAGGCCATGACTCATCCAATGGGGTTAGGACAGGTGTCAAGATATTTTAATTTTATTATAATGTCATTTTTACCTTAAATCACACTAATCACCTTTAATCGCGATCAATAAAACTTAAAAGTTACTTTTCATCAAAAATTATTTTCATCCCATTGAACCAAATTTTACTTAATAATGAAAATAATTTATATTGGATTTTTTAAATTCAAATCACAGAAGTGGTAAAGTTCCATTTAAAGGAAAAATCCATTTTTGTAACTTCCACTTTGTGGTTTCACTATTCATCAAAAATTAAGGTTTTTTAGAAAAAACCAAAAATTCACCGTAAGATATATTTGATATTCCGAATTCAAAAATGATTTCTATTTTTCCAAATTCATAACATAGAAGTTTTATTAATTGATTTTATAATTAAATCCCGCTGTCAAATCGAATAGCGTGTTTTTATGAAAAAATATCTATCAAAAGATTGACACTCGTTTATGTCCAATCTCAAAGTGATATTAATCCAATGACCCCCATCGGATTAAATGGTAAAATATATTATAATTAAATTTTAAAACCAATTAAAAATATAATCTTTCTATATAAATAAATTATATTAAAAAGAGGTTTTGAATTAAAATACAACAATTTTCACTATTCATTTAAAAATGAACATTATCAGAAAAATACCAGAAATTTATCCAAAGTAAATTTAAATGTCCCAATCATAAAGAATAAGTTTATTTTGACAAATATAGCTTATAAAATTGTCAAAAGTTTGATTTAAAAATATTTCACCGTCAAAAGGCGGTAAAACAATCTTTTAAAAATATTTGAGTATTCCATGCTTAAGATTGGATTTATTCTCATTTTAAGCCTCTAAAACCCTATATAATTCATAAATAGACATATATTAGAATATATATTATTCATTACTTACTTGGGATGTTACAATACTGACCAATGGTGGTCATTAATTCAAAACACGAAGGAATATGATGAAATATCAAATATGGAATGGAGGGATTTCAAAGATCTGTTTTAGAAAAATACTTTCCTCGTGACCATATAGTAGATATGGAATGTCAATTTCTGAGTCTGAGGCAAAAGGAGGATGAGAATTTCGCAAAGTATGAGACTAACTTTACAAGGTTAGAGAGGTATGTTGGAGATTATATACGTAACCTAAGAAGTAAGATTGATCATTTCTTTGATGGGTTATAACCATTTCTTCGTCGAGCAATAGTTTCACAATACTTATCGTCGTACAAAGACATTGTCTCATGTGCTATCAAAACAGAAAAGGAATTCGCTAACTCTTATGACTTTAAAGCAAAGAAAGAAAAGAAGAGATCTGCTGATCAATCTCGAGTTACCGTATTAATGAATGATTAAGATAATTGATATTATAAATACCCAAATAAATGTAATTTTACACTTTTTATAAATTCCAATAATTTTATAGTTTACTATGACATATTATAATTGTTTATATAAATTTTTGTCTAAGTAATAATGCTTTTATGAATTTATCAAAAACAAAATACCCAATAGTGTCAAAATTGACATAAAAGAGTTTTTTAAAAAAATATTATATTATTAATTTATATTCAATTCCTACAAATCTAATGTTCAGCCAATAGACTTATATAATGATAGGTGTATCATTAATGTACCACTTGGGGGTCTTTTGGAGGCATATAGTAAGTTTTTTAACTATATAATATAACAAAAGTGACATGGTAAGTGTCAAACTAATTAACTAAGAGTTAAAACTAAAAGATAAGGTTAATATAATGACCAAAACCTATCTAAATTATATTGTTTGAGTGGTTTTCGACCCATACCCACCTTAAACATTAAATAATCCACATTGGAGCCGTTATAAACCGAATATGAATTTATTATAAAATAATATTTCTAGATTTTCCTAAGGTGCCCGTCCGCCCCCTTATAAAAGGACACCACTTATAACAAATTCATGACACTTTAAAAGCCTTTTGGTTCTTCTAAAACCTGACGAAATACTCTCTAAACATCCCTCACTTAATCCTAGAGGCCTTATTTTGATCATAAAGCCAACCTAAAGATCCCTTTTGATCAAATCAAAAGGAAGAACCCGAATAAGAGGTAATGTTTTCACCACCCTTTTTTAAGTTCATATCATCTTAAAATTCTTCTTTCATTGTTATTCCCATTTTAAAATAATAATTCCAGTATCTCCTATATATTGTGATATTATTATAAATTTTATACAACCATATTCAGTATTCTATCCATCCTTTGAATGACATGTCACCATTCGTGCGTACGTATGACTTACCGTCTCCACGTCGTGGTGTAATTGTTATTCAATATATTATTATTTGGATGGGTATAATAATGATGTGTAATTCATGTAAATAATTAATATCACATGATAATGATTCTTTATATATGATATACCATCCAATGATATATTATTTTAATATCTAAATATTGATATTGTCGCCTGCGCGTACGTACGGACCACTGTCTCCACAAATGCGGTGAAATTCATTCCTCATCGTATCCATTCAAGACTAATTCTCATTTTATGATTAAAAGTAATGTTTATGAACTTTATATCATTTTGGATATGAATAAGATACAACCTATCCATAACAAACACGTCTTATATAACAAAAAATATAAAAGAAAATGAGTAAGTTAACACCCGAAACGATGCTAATTAACAAATCATTATTAGAAGATCATATATTATATCATAATTATGTATATGGTACTTATATAATTTAATAACAATGTTTTAAATATTATACATGAGGTTAAAATACCACCAACTAAGGAAAAGTACAAGGTATGAGTTATTTCACAATCTCTTCATTATTCGAGGTTGTTTATATGAAATTATCTACTGGGACCTCATTATCATCCACATCCATGTTTCTTAAAAATGTATTTCAAAACATTCATCCTATTTTACAGAATATGGTATAAAGTCATTTATAACTTTTTTGACTTTTTATAAGAGTTTTATAAAGGAATATTTCCGTCCTTTTCCAAACAAGGTCATATTTAACATTTTCGACAGAATTAAGGTAAGAATGTCTTTTTTTAACTTATACGGAGGGTGCAACTATTTTCCACCGTTATAAAATCTTAGAAGCTTCCCTTACAATCTTATAAGGATATTTTCAAATTAAATGTTTTATTTTATAATTATGTTACTTTTAAATGCTTTCAAAAAAATAGATATTTCTCTCAAATAGTTTTTATTTCATCTATGTCAACATCCTTTGATAGATTTTAAGCTTATTTGAAGTTGATTTATTATGATACAAAACTTTCATATTGTATTGAAGGTTTTGTGATATGTTTGACTGTGGATGTGTTATTTTTGTACCATTCACTATTTATGGAGAAATTATTGAAATTTTGTATGCTAGTTTTAATACGAATGTTTATGTTATGCTTAAACCTATTTATATGAGGAATGAATTAGACTTAATAAGTGACGGGTGGAGCCCGCTACAGCTCCACGATGCATCAGTAGGTCTCATGAGACAAACTAGTGTCTTGGCATGAGGCATTGAAAAAATATTATCTGATGTCTTGGCACAAGGCCTTGGATATGTGGTTATGATAGTCTGGCATTATGCATTCCATCATTATGAAAGTGGTTATTGATATTGCATGTGATTATTCGACTAGTAGAATATCCATGTAAGTAAATGGAATTATTTCATTTTATCTTTTCCATATTATGCTGAAGTTCAAGTTTAAAAGGCTTTTGTTTTATTTATACATTTCCTTAAATGTTTATGATTATTTATGACTGTTTCTGCTATATTGGTATCCTTACTTAGAATCTAAGCTCACCCTTTTCAATGTTTTGTTTTTCCCAGGATGTGAAGAAGTAATTTATGAATGAACTGTAGGGATAATATGAGGGGATATAAAGACAAGATGTTGTTGTAGTAGTTTTCACTTTATGATGTAATGTAAACTTTATGAATGTATATAGTTATTCCAAGGCTACTAAA
Source organism: Viscum album (assembly GCA_963277665.1). Lineage (NCBI taxonomy): Eukaryota > Viridiplantae > Streptophyta > Magnoliopsida > Santalales > Viscaceae > Viscum > Viscum album. Next base: position 1,565,402,978 of record OY728150.1, read on the forward strand.
CTAATCGGCCTTTAGAGACTTGATATTTCTTTTGATCATGCCAATGTTATGTAATAATGCACTGACTCTAGGCAGCTGGGGTCGGGGCATTACACACCCTATCATTCTGAAGAAGAGATGGGGTAACATCTATTGACTAGAGGTAAGCTTTAACATCCTTGTACACTAAGGACAACTACAATGAGGCTAATTAATATGATGCCTCAATTAACAATTATAAACAATATCTCATTATAAGACCATATTCCACTATGTTCCCCTTCCAATGAGTATAGTATTTCTCCATGTCATAATATTTGAGGAATTATTTACATAACCTACATCTCATGTTAATATCATTTTGAGATATGTTATGTTAAACATTTTTATGGAAAATATACATAATAAACTGATCACCTCTCAGGTAGTGTCAACACATAATCTGGATGAATACTACCACTTCCAAATCTAGATCATGGATTATGTAGTTTTTCTCAGGTGTCATCAACTTTCCAAACCCCTAAAATTTACTACCTACCTCTGAATTAGAAAACAACCAAGTCTAGTTAATGAGGTACTCGACACCCTCACCAAGTATTCTCAATATGGGGGACCCAATCAAACTCTATTGTAACTCTTGAAAATCATGATAGAACCTATACATATGCACAAATAAAAGAATTATCGTTTTAGGTCAAAGATTCTAAAGGTACTAATATAATGGAAAAATTTGGGAAAACTATTTAATAAAATCCTAAAAAAACCAAAGAAGATATAAACCACCAACAAGATATTTGGAGAATCCCAAGTTAAAACTACCTCAACCCCTTCTAGGTCTACTACCACACCCTCTATTGAGATAACATGTACTTGAAAGTAAACCTCAAGAATATAAAACTGAAAATAGAGTAGATTTATATAAATATGGTACTCTCAGAGTATGTACAAGACCATAATTAAGTGTCTTGTATGCTCCTACATGAATGATGAGTGAACTAGGATATCTTTGATTAGTACTATAATAAACTAATCTAAAAAAAGTCTTAAAGATTCATTTCATGAGTTCCATTAACATTTCTGGTGAGTTCATCACATTGAAAGGCCTCACAAAGTACTTATAGTAACCATAATGACATCATAATGCTTTCTTCTCTATATCACCATCCCTTAATCAAATATGATGATAACTTTATCTGAGGAAAATCTTCAATAACCATATCACCCATATGAAATGGTCAAATAGGTCGTTGATCCTCAGTAGTGGATGCTTGTTTTTCATAGTCACCTGGTTTAGGTTCCGATAATTAACAAACAACCTTAGGATCCCATCGACATTCTTGGTGAACAACACTGGTGTTTCCCAGGGAGAAACATCAGGTCTAACAATGCCTTTCATCTAGATGTCCTCTATATATACCTTCATCTCATGAAGCAAAATGGGGGTCATCCAATAAACTATCATGGATAGTGAGGCAGTACCTTGGTACCATTTTATGAAGGAGTCTATCTCGTAGTGAGGAGGTGAACATGATGAAATTATACTCTTCCACTACTTTAAGGAGCCATAAAACCATAACATCTAGTATTCTTGAGTTAATACTAACAAACTAGAGAGTAATCGACTATATCCACCTAAGTATGATCTCATATTATTTGTTCAGGGGTTATTTCTCATAATCAAAAGAAAACATCATCCAATCACCGCAGACACAACATATTCTCCACCTAAAATAGTCTATCTTTCCATGAACAGTTGATAGACAATCCATACCTCATATGACATCATAAGGAAACATTTCTTCTATAAATAGACCCCATAAAAAGATATCACCTCCAAGATTCAAGTCATACATAATATGAAAGTGTGTGCTCATTGTGTTACCTTCGGTAGGAGTCTCTAAGTGAAAAGGGTTTATCCAAGGGATGAATCAGAATCTCTAACTCTTAATTCAGAGAAGTTGAAAGAAAAGAGTGGATAACACCCATGTATATTGGAACCATAACTAAAGTAGAGATTACATATATCTAATTATCCTTGGATCCTTGGTTCCACATGCCACAACTTCGTAAATCTATCCATGTACCTGACCACAAGCTCATTGATCCGGACACATACCACTTAGGAGTGGTTGTAGAAATAGGTCAAAAATTATTTACACCCACTGATGGTCTACTAGCTCATATTCCATGTATTCCACCCTACAAGGATCCTTTTTCCTATATTTTTCTATATCTTGATGGTCCATAGACTACCATCGAATTAGTAGTGTGATAGGTTAGATAATAACACCCATGGAAACCCTGACTATCGTAATAGAAACACCACCTCTCTCTAAAATGAAGAGAAATATCATGAGAGCTCTGAACTATAGACCCTTTTTCCTAGGATTTTATCCTAAATAATATCACTTTCATAGATCCTTGTGACTACAATCGACTACTAGTTACTGAGGTCTCAGCTCTTTTGTGTCGACTACTAATACCCACTATTGGTTCTTTCCTTATTAGTATTCTATCCACCACTAAATACTACCCAAGTACTTGAAAATTGATGGGAATAGAAAAATATGTCACTCTATCCCTGATATCTCAGTGTAAGCCTCACTCAAAGGTCTATTATATCAAAAATTGGTCTATAACCAAATTTAGAGAGTATCATGATAGGTTAGTGAACCTCACCAAATATTGTTCCATTTTACTTCTACATTGCTATGACTACCGAAGATTAGGGATGTGAACTAATCATAACATGGAAAATATAACTCCTCCCTGGAGTGATTATTGAAAATTGAATAGTAGGGATCCATCTTATAGTGTTGTTGAGTAACTAGAATCCCCTGTCCCCAAATATATTCCTGATTATGACTCAGTGCATGGACCACCATCTGATCTAGAGGTGTCTTCGAAATTCATAAAACTCAGGCGACTACCACTCTATATTCCTTATAATATTAGTGTTTTGGATCACCTAGAAACATGGGAGGTCATTTCCTCTGAATCTCAAAGAGTGCGCTCAGCCTGTAAACATTATTTTCTAGTACTACTGGTGTAAAATACTACGTAATGAGAGGTGAAAAAATAAGAAACCACCTAGTGGTACCACCTCTAATAAATGAACCTATATTTATGTCTCATCACTCATAAGATCATCAGTGTGATCCTTATTTGGAATCATGTATAACTATCTTCATGGGGGGATCCAAAAAATAAATCATAATGTACTATGGTCAAAGAGTATATCTATGGAGTTTACTCAAGAATGATATGTTAACCACAACACATTTATATAAGATGCATGTAACGATGTTTTTCTATGAAACCAATGCCCCTATGTACTGAGTCAACAAGCAGGTTATCTAAATCCAAGTAAATGGATACATTTTCCACCATACTAACACTAGAGTCTATGGTCTGAAATCAGAACATGAAACACATTAACATTATTAATATAAATCCCAAACAAACATTTTATCAAGAGAAACTCCATTATCCATTCATAAGCTGCAAATGAGTTTTTTTATCGCACTCCTTCATGACCTAACCCACCAGGGCACACCTAGCTAATGATAAGTCATGTTTGACAAACCCCAACCTATCTTCTATAGTCTTGAGGATTCCATCAAGTGCTGAGTATGCATATCATACAAATTACAGGAATTTTCCGAATATATTTATACACATGCACGCATCTAAAAGTCCATACAATGAATAAAGGTAAAACACACCTGATACCACTATGTAGACATACATGATACCCCACATCAGATTATAAAAAAGTAAGGGAAATAAAATAATGAAGCCATATACAAGACCAAAAAATACTATAAAATATTACAAATTAATTATAAAGAGGGGAATGTGATCAAATGAAACACCTTGTATAAACCAATGTATTTTTATCCCACTCTACTCTACCTTCTACCAGCCCCCAATAACTTAAAAAAGGTCAATAATATACCTAAGACATGACATGTGTGGTAAAATACCTTGAAGGGGGGGGGGGGTATAATAATACTTATTAGGACACATCAAAATCTCCAAAAATAAATATTTAAGAGTATTCATGTCTTTAATATGTCTATACATTAATAAGAATATGATACAAAATAAGAATGATAAACATCTTGATAAAATCATAATGAAATCAAAGTATTAATAAGGTCCCAACCATTGACATACATAAGATTATTCATGAGACCACAAGTTATTTCTTATCTGAGAGAAATCACTCAATGAACCATGTTATCACTAATAGAAATCATCTATGTAGTCATGATCATTGGGTGTCACCAAAGAAGTACTATTTGTATCTCTAATGATATCAACATTCCAAATAGGGGATAAAAACATAATACATTAGGGGACAACACAAGATGTATTGGATTAAAATTCTTGATAGGGTATCAACACCATATGTGTGGTCTTCACTCCCATAACCCTATAATGGGAGAATTAGAAATGATTGATGATCCCACCCTGGTAACATAAAGAGATACATAAGACTCTATCTAAGAAAAAACATTTAGAGGGGATCACAATACTATGATAAGGATGTAATGCCACATTGTACCCTCATAGGGATGAATCAGTGAATCACATTCAACCAAAATTGGTCTATAATGAAGAAATAAAGGAATCCAATCTTCCTCTTAGAAAGTACACATTTTTTATATATGGTACACAGTGTTGGACACAAAACTAGGTCTTTTAAATGTCAATGAATGTGTCCCTATACCCGTGACCATGTATTTTGGTTCATACCAATATAATTGGGAATTTATGTGTACTCTATTATTCCTGATTATTGATCCAATCCAATAAACTTTGGTAATGACTATGTTCATGGTCACATTCATACCTGTGTACCCTAGTGTACATAATGAGCCTCTAATATGGTCTTGTACAACATGTGTTATGCTGAATAAATACATTTTAACTCAATTTTTTCTAGAAATTTCAAAGCACTCATGAATTATTGTCCAAACCGCTTCCACTTCTATACTCACCAATTAACATGGATCCTGATTTTTCCAAGCCCTTCCATCACTATTGTCTAGATTTAAAACCTCAAAATCAAATGGGAATTGGTTTACTTCAAACCATACCATCACTGCATGGAAAACATGGGAAAAGGTGGAACACTTATCATATCTTGAATTGCTTGTTATCATCTGTTTCCACTTTTCACCTCAATCATTCCCTCGACCATGTACCCAAACCCATAGTATTGATACATTATGAATAATTATGGCTGCACAATGATCGAACAAAATGTATTGGTTGAACTACCAAACAAGTTCTACTAGGGATGAATCATGTGAAGAACATTCCAATAAATCCATGAAACAGTAAAGAGTAATGATCCTTATAAAATTTATTGGTTTTCCTCAATTCAATTCTACTTGAACTGAGAATAAATAGCACCAAAATCTACAATATTAATTCCCCAAACTGTATAAAATTTAACTCAATCCTAAAAGCATGAAATACCCATGAATCAATCTGTGGGGGGTTATGATTTGTATTCTTCATGAGATAATTAATATGAAAATAAAACCCAAAAAATGGTCTACTTAATGTTTGTATTGATCACTGAAAATGAACAATATTGCATCGTTACTAGAAATATCTACAAAAACTATTGGTGAATCTATCCTCATGAAATCTATCACGATCCTCAATCTATCATCCTTTTAAAAAATATCTTCAAAATGTTCCCATCATAGTCTTAGGGTTTATGAACAACACTATGAATTGGATATAACCTTATATTTATAGAGGATAATTAGGTTAGTATTTAAAATAAAAATTAAATTAATATATTTAATATATTTAATTATTTCACGCATTGTGGTTATCAATCCAAAAACCTCATGTTGAAAAATATTATACCACACCTAAGGTAAAACCCAAATTTTAGGCTCAAAAACAGCCTCATATTTCACATCCAAGTTCCTATCCAATATTTATTTCAATATTTAAAGAAAAATGCTTTCATGTGATATAATATATTTAATATTTTAATTATATCAAAACATATGTTCACCAGACCTCATAATCTCATAACTTCTTAGTGTCTGACTTCATAAATAGTATTAGATATATTCCAATTATTCACACAGAAAAATCATAGATGTTATAATTGGGGTGTATTAAAGTGTCATAAATTATTAGTTCATAAAATAAGAATTATGTGCAAAACTATTTTTGGGTTATAGGTGTGACGTGGTGATCTCCATTATTACATGATGACCATGAAGTAAATTTAATTTAAGTGTGGAATCATTTGTTTCACTGAAAAATACTATGTATGGATTTAGGAATATTACACATATTCTTTACTTTTTTCTTTTCATAGAAGGATCAGATTCAGTCATAGAAAAGAAGGAGTTGAAGAGTTTTTTAAATTATTCTACAAGTGGTTGTAGCAGTATGGCCACCACTATTGTTGAATGAGAATTAGAGGTTGAGTTTTGAGTTTCCCTCATTTTGGGTATCATTTCACCAATGTTGTTTTATCACAACATGAACCATCATCAGTTATTTTCAATTAATAAATTTTACCAAGATTTCTATAAGGGATATCTAAGGATTCAAGATGTAATTTATAAAGTTTCATTTGACTTATCCTCTTCATGGGTTGTCCGTTATCAGTAATGTCACGAAACCTTAATATTCTCGTATTAGTATAAATTCAGCAATCCTTTTGAGTTAATTTAGATTTATTTGTTTTATCATGAACCGAAAGTAGTCAGAGGTGCATCCTTAGAGGTTTCTAAGTGCCCATTTGTTTTCCTTAGCCCTCATCATCAAGAGATCAACCATTTTATGATTTTAGGTGAGTTCCTATTATTTTTATTGGTTTTTCTCTCTTTTATTTATCATAGAAAGGCTGTGGAAGTTGTTCTTCTAATTTATCATTATCCTTTGGCAATATATTTTTGGGGGGATTTATTTTATTTTGGTTTCTAAGGATTTCATCATGGTTTTCGCATTCTGATTCATTCCTCTTTCCTTTCTATTATGAAATAGATGACTGAAGCTTTAGTTGAGGAATCAGATTGAAGAAATGTGCCATATTTTGTCTAAATTTTAAATGATTAATGTTTTTTTCTTTTGGTGGATTAATGGGATTAAACTAACAAAGATAATAAAATGGAAAAAATATAAATTGAATGGGATGGATGACTCATATAATTTTTACAGAATTCTTAAATTTTTTTATGAAATAGTATCTATTCATTATTATTGTTAATATATTTGTTATTATTATAATATATTTTTGGACTATCAATGAATTGAATAATGTAATATCATGTAAAGACCCAGAAATTTTAGGGAAATTTTTTTCTTAATTTCTTTGGAATTTTACGAGTCTGTGGCTTCTAAAGGCACTTGATTCTGAGGCCTGATGTGCCCGGAATCAATTTCCGAAGTTTAGATTAGTTACATTAAGTGAATGAATGAGCATCTTTTTTATATCTTTTGAACCGGTGCTCAGAATTGAAATCTTAGGGCATCGTTGAACTCGCAGTGCAAGTTTTCTCTTAAGAAGACCTTCACTTCGATGATTGATGATCGAGTATGAAAGTTGGTTTTTGGGGTTTTACGTGGGTTAATAAAATAAAATAAATGTACTATTTATTTTATTTTGTTAAACACATGTCATGCGAATAAAGTTGTTAGAATCTTCACCTGGGTGTTAGTGGTGGGACCGCCACACCCTAACTCCCCAGGAAGGGTTATGGTGGTGGGGCCCACCGAGATCCAACCTCCCATGTAAGGTAGATTGTGGTGGAAACCACACGAGGAATCCCATTAATGGGAGGGGAATCATAACTCCTTGACTACCCTCATTTATGAGGGAGAGCCTCACTACAAGAAATAGAAGTATTTGCGATGGGATCCCGTCGCAAATAACCCGTCGCGGAAAACGACGTCGTAAATAAAACTATTAGCGATGGTCCCATCGCTAATACTATAAATAGCGAAGGGAAAGATTACTGTCACGAAAATTTCTTTGGTTATTTTTAAAAAACCTATTTATGATGGGCCCATCACAAAGAACTTTTGCGACGGGTATCTTTTCCCGCCACAAATAGTTATTTTGAAATAACTATTGGCGATGGGACCGTCACAAATATCTTTTTGCGACAGGCTCCTATTCCCGCCGCAAATACCTTTTCGAAAAACCCTATTTACAATGACCCCATCACAAATACCTTTTGCGAAAGGCCTCTTTTCCCACCGCAAATAGTTATTTCAAAATAACTTTTTGCGATGGGCCCGTTGCAAATACCTTTTTCGATGGGTCTTTATTCCCATTCCAAATAAGTATAAAAAAATGAAATAATAATATAACAAAAAAATAATACTTTAATAATTATAATAAAATTATAATTCAATCAGATATTAAAATAAAAAATAATTCCAATATTTAAAACATTATAATTAATTATAATTTTAAATATATTTAAAATTCTTAAAATAATAAAATATTAATAATATTAAAAAATATTAACAATCATATTAACACTATAATATAAAAAATATAATATAATATAATATAATAATGTTATTATTACTTTTAATATTTATGAAAATATATTATTAATACTATTAAAATAATTAAAATATGAAAATTATCAATATTTTCAAAAACAAATATATAAAAAAACATTAAAAAATAATACTAATAATAAATCATAATTTTTTTAAATAATAAATCATAATTTTTTATCAATATTTTCAACAAAAAAATATAAAAATAATAATAAAATAGTAAGAGTAATATTATTATTAATAAAATAAATAAACATTAAAAATAATAATTCTAATAACAAGTAATAAACTATAAAAAATATATATGAATAAAATAATGCAACATCGACACCAATATAAAAAATACAGAAACTATAACTAGAAAAATAATTCATATTTTGAATTCAAAAAACGTTATAACATCAAAATAAATCACTGGTCCGAAGGAGGGGGGGAGCTGGTCACTAGTCCGAAGGAGGGGGGAGATGGAGGATCTGGAGGAGCTGGTGGAGGAAACTCTATCCCCAATGCATAAGTCAGACGACAGATGTACTCCATATGCTCTTGATGCTGCTGCTGCCACCGACTCATCTGCTCCTCGTACTCCTGCAGCTGTCATCGGTGCTCGTCCTCATGCTGCTGCTACTGCAGACGCATCTCCTCCTGCTCCTTATAGAGATTCACTATCAGCTCAGTCTCTGACCGCAACTGATCCTCATTCTGTGATGAAGAAGATGATGCATGAGCTCCTCTTGATATGGATACCGACATCGCAACACTACCATAATAAGCTGCAGGAGTCAACTGAGAGCTGATACCAACTACTCAGCCCTTCTTGAAGCCATACTGGGTAGCCTGCATCCATACGACCTCATCAAAATGATGGCCACCGGTCTGATCAGATGTCTCGGCCTGAACCTCAGCCTGGGTTGGTGACGTCGCGACCTCATATGACTCCTTCAGTTGCAATTTTAAATTAAAATTGTGAATATATTATTTGCAGTTAATTTTCAAACTGAAAAACAAATAATACTGACCACAATATGACGCTGACGATCACCTCTAATCTCCCTAGAAACTTCATCACTATACATCCCTTGATATACATCGTACTCCGTAATATCGGGCTACTCAACAACCTATAAGAATATAAAATAAACTGTTAATATTTAAAGTTATATAATATATTTTTAAAAATAGTACATACCAGATGCTGTCTATGCGTACTGAATGTACGACTCCCATCTCGATGAGTCACCTCCTGTCTCCCCCGATTCTGCCTCCCCAACGAGGATCTCCTCTGAAAGCCACCATTCAACCAGTGTAAACATAAACCATCCCATAAGTGGGATGAAATGTACTCTGGTCGGTGGGCTCTACAGGATTCAAACTACATGGTCACTCTAGCTTTTTTCATGGTCATTTTTCTTAAATTGTGTAAAAACTGACATAATCACTAACGCATCACCACCTCTCATGCCTCATGGATGGAGTCACGCATGGTATCATCGATCAGATACCATAAAACCTACAAATAAATTACAATATAAAATTATAAATGAAATAAATTTCAAAATAAAAACTATTTATTTACGTACCAACCATTGGGCGAACATGGCCTACTGCACATCAATGGGAATCTGTTCCCACGTGGTCCATGGCTGAAAAAATAGTTGTGCAAAATAGAACTGCCCTATCCAACTTTTATATGTGAAAAAATGTAAAAAAAATCATCGAACATTTATTATGTAAATAAATTAATGAAATCTTAATAAAATTAACAGGTTATCATACCTCTGTGTGCGTGGATCAAGCCCAAGACGGGGACATCACTTAGGGATGGGGTTAGGGATCATCAGTCGTGCAAGACCATGCCCCCTCTACGTATTCCCTGAAGCGCCAGTAGGCTGAGGCTCAGATGACCCGAAATCATCCTCATCCAAAGGTAGGTCAGCCTCCAACAACTGACGAAATAACTCATCGTTCATCTGAAACAGAAAATGAATGTTGTTAGAAAATAATTAAAAATTGTTATTATATATACATATATATAAGTTATGATTATATATAACTAGCATTGAATTGTATTAATGTCCACCTTCATCATCATCTTCATATCTAACGGTGTCATCTTCATATTCCTCCCCAATATCATCGATATCCATTTGAGTTTTAGTTCCGTCATCACTTACCATTTCAAATTCATTTGTGACATCATTAACATCATCATCACCATCGAATCTTAATTGTGGGATGTCATCATCGATACTCATGTTTCATTGTGAAAAAGATGTACTTTGAGTAGTCTCTTGACAAACTCTAATTACTTGCACTTCAGTGAAACAAGCTTCACTTTGAGAAAACTGATTCTCTCGAATTTTGATTTTTATTATGCTCCACCAACCACTCAGGTATCTTGATGTAGCATAGTACTTTGCATAATAAACTTGATGTTCCTGTTGAGCCAGTAAAAATGGTGCATTTACTGCCAGAAGACTTTTATATTCAATATCAATGATTCCATGGGTAGGATGAACACGAACTCCTATCTCAGTATCCAACCACCAACATTTGAACATTGTCATGTAATGTTGTCCTAGATAACAGTGTTCAATAATTTCATCAAGCATGCCATAAGACAACAACATTTTCTCTATGATGAGATCCACTCAAGAAAATTTCACTATTAATTGTTTTTTTGATTCCCCATATGCACGTGTATGAAATCGAAATCCAATCACCACATATGCATTATAAGGTTTAACCATTTTGGATGGTGGGTTACTCAATATACACATACATTTGTCAATTTTACCAGCATGTTGAGACAACTGAAAATTTGTAAAATAATTATCAATATAATAAAAAACAAACTAAATGAGATGTTAAAACATGATGAATTTATGTTACCAGTTTTTGAAACCACAGAGAATTTTTTTCGGCCGATGTTCTTCGAGAGAAGTTGCTGTAATTTGTGGAAGTTTTTTCTTTGTTTAATTATCATATAAACTAAAAAAATAAAGTTACTTATTGTAACATAAATGATAGAATAAGTGATAGACGCACTTACAGTACAAATGATGTCATCTCTTCCCAATTGAGCAGAACATATGTATGAGCTTTGTGATGTTCATTACCTGAAAGCCATCGTTCATGAACTCCACCGAAACCAAGCTCTGATTGATTAAAAACTGATAATTGATTTTCCATTCCATCATCAACATTCCCCTCATTCCATCCCATTCAGTTGTGTTTTGAGGGATACTCAGATTCAAAATAGTGGGAGCAGAAAAAAGATATTTCTTCTTGTAAATAAGCTTCAGCAATTGATCCTTCAACAGATGCTTTGTTACATACATTTTTTCAACTTCTGCATGCATGTTTCGAATGGGTATATCCTTCGAAAATTTACTGGACCTCCACACTTTGCTTCATGTAGAAAATTTAATATCAAATGTTCTATTGAGTTGATGAATGTTGGCGGAAATATTTTTTCTAGTTTACATATAATTACAACAACATATTCTTCAAGTTTTCTTAGAACATCGTAATCTACTGTCACTGCACAAATGTCTTGAAAATAATATGAAATGTCTGTTATCGAATCCCAAATCATGGAATTCAATAGACCTCTTAATCCAATTGGCACAATTCATTCCATTATAACATGACAATCATGAATTTTTAATCCTATAATATAACCATTCTTTACACATCTACCCAAATTGGAAGCACAACCATCTGGAAGTCTCAAATCTACAATCCACTAACAAAATAATATGCGACTTTCTTTAGACAGTGTATAAGCTGCTTTTGGATTCATTAACCTTTGTGTTCTGACATTCTCAAATAGTTCGATTTCTGGGCGCCTGCAAATTTGGGCAAGATCTAATCATGCCTTTACATTATCTTTTCTCTTACCAGGTGTATCCAAAACTGTATGAAATAAATTATCAAAACAGTTCTTCTCAATATTCATAACATCCAGCATGTGGTGGACCAACAAATCAGACCAATATGGAAAATCCCAAAAAATGCTCCGTTTTATCCATTTGTGTTCTTTCCCAAAGACAGAAATTTTATATTGGTTTATTGTGGGTCGAAAATTTGATGGGAGGTAATGAAAATACAACTGATTTTAACTCCGTGCCTGATATAATTTTAGGAGGTCCATCCCTTTCAATTGTACCTTTTCTAAAATGAGATTTGTTCCTCCGAAAATGATGATCAGTTGGAAGAAATCTGTGATGACAGTCAAAATAACAAGGTTTTTTCCCATGGAAAAGCATAAATGCTTTATTTTCTCCCACACAGTAAGGACATGATTTTGGTCCATGTATACTCTAGCCAGATAACAGGCCATATGTCGGGAAGTCATTAATTGTCCACATCAATGCTTCTCTTAGTATGAAATTCTGTTTCGCAGCAACATCATATGTATTGGCACCAGTACTCCACAATAAATTTAATTCATCAATCAATGGTTTCAAATATACATCAATATTATTTTTTGGATGTCCTGAGATTAATAAGGTAAAAATGATATAGGGCTCCTTCATTAGCATCCATGGATGTAAATTGTATGGATTTATAAAGATAGGCCAACATGAATACTGACTACCATAATATCCAAATAGACAGAAACCATCAGTGGAGAGACCGGGTCGGAGGTTTAGAGCTTCTAAAGAAAATTACGGATCCATTCTATTAAAATATTTCAATGAATCACCATCGGCTAGATGATTCAAGATTTTACTGGTTGAAAAATTCTTTTTGTTCCATGACATCATTGTGGCTATATTCTTAGACATGAATAAACACTATAGTCTGGATGTAAGCGGAAAATATATCAGTTGTTTTAAAGGAATCAAGACAGACTTACCATGCTGAGATTCTTTATACCTCGGTTGTTCACATGTGGGACAACTATCCAATGACTAATTTTCACCAAAATATAAAATTCAATCATTTGAACATGCATGAATCTTATGACAACTATGTCCCAAATTCCGAACCATTATCTTACTCTCATAGTAATTTTTAGGAAAAACATTTCCTTCGGGTAACATTGTTTTAACCAATGAAATTATCTGATCAAAACAGTTGATTGACATTCCATTATCTGATTTGATAGCCATAAATTTTGCAACTTCTTCTAACTTAATTATCTTGCAACTAGGATATAATTCATCCTCAGCAAACCTCAGCAACTCATAAAATTCAGATGGTGCCAACTCAGGAGTTGAATCAATAACATTCTGATTTTCGGTATGTTGAACAGATGGACCTGCAACATCATGTACTAAATTTTTAAACCATGATAGATCCAGAATCAAGTTTGTATCACCTTCTATGGAACTGCGTTCACCATGTTGATACCAAAAAACATAATCCGGTTGAAAACCAAAATGCAAGAGATGTCCCCCAACTTTATCAAATGTGTCAAACGTTCTCAGTGCACATTTTTTACAAGGACATTTTATTGTGCCTTCTAAAACATATTCTGGATTTGATGATGCAAATGATAAGAAAGACTCTACACCCTCAATATATATAGGATTTAAACCAGAACTGTTTGGATTTATAAGTTGATTTATCCATTCACGGTCTTCAAATAATGAGTGTTACCGAATTTTTTGTTCTATATTATTCTACAAAACATTAAAACAATACTGGTTTTTAGTACTTGATAAAGTCTTCTTATCAACTGATGATGAAGAATTGGAATTGAAAATTGAATATGAAAGTTTCCCAAAATTTTGCTTGGACTATAAGGCCATAGGCCATGATAATTCAAACTGCAGGAGACAATTGATATGCAAGAACTGTTCTTGTCGAGGTAATGATTCTAAATCATGCCATAAATCTGAAAAAGAAAAGCAGGAACATGGCCAGGTGACTATTCTAACAGAGAAGACTCTAAGGGCACAAAGTGTCTCTACAGAAAGTAATGGCAGCGTGCCTAATGCTCAAGCTAAAAAATCCTGGTCTGATATAGTGAAGGAGGGACAAGAGTTTCCACCTAGCTCAAGTGCAGACCCTGATAAGCCTGACTCATGCCAGGGTCCCCTGGCTAATGCTGATGATGCTCCTCAATCTGTTTCTGTTAAGGGAAATGGATCTCTGACTTCTTTTCATGCTGATTCTAAAATTAGACATACACTACAGCGACCTAATGCTATGATTAGTTCAGATCAGGATATGCATTTAAATGTTTATGCTCAACCTGATTTGGTTCAAAGCAATGAATTTACGGCTGCAACTCAGGCTGATTCTGGAAATGTTTCTATTCAGACATCTTTCAATGCTATTTAATGTGATGCTGATTGGCAGGTACATGTACAATCTGAGCCTCAATTTGAGGATGAAATATTGAAGCATGATTATGTGCTGGAGCACTCACCTTCTGACTTGAGTGGGTGTTTTAAAACCATTGAAGCTACTGCTTCACCTGGACTTTCTGAAAAGGCTGACTCTGCTTCTCTTTCTCTGGCTCCATCAATCTCTGAACCTTTTGTAGTGGCTGTTGAAGACTCAATCACTCCGACTAATGAAGTGGTGGAAAACACCTCGGTCACTCCAGCGAGGAAGGTGAGTAACACCTTGAAAGAATCATTTCTTATCTCTACACTGGATGTGCAGGAGACAGAACAGAAAACAGATAAACCAAGAAAAGGTCACCAAAAAGATGGATATGATGAAGGTACTTGGCAACAAGACAGAACCAGAAGTCAAAAAAGGGTAGGAAAGGAGGCCTTGAAGATGAAGGAGTCGGTGCAAGCTGACAGCTCGGATGAAGATGTAGAATCGTTGCTACAGCAAGCCAAGGAGCTTGAAAGCCACTTTACGAGAGGAAGAGGTCGAAGGCATATCAGTGCCAAAACATGGAACGAATGGAGAGAGAAAGAAAGATTAATTGTTGACAAGATAAGGAAAAAGATTGGTTCACCGGGACAGGGAACTTGATGTATTATCCTTCATGTTGACTTTGGTGTTCTCCTTTGATTTTCTTTTAATATAATATTTTGGGGCCTAGCCCCCCCTTTTTTTAAAAAAAAAGACGATATTAGAACTACATCTTAATAACTACCACTATTTACAAGAGACACATTTTTCAGTGAAATTACTACTAATTACTACTAATTATTGGTAATTATCGGTAATTATCGGTAATTATTACCAATTACTGGTAGTTATCAGTAATTATTACTAATTATTGGTAATTACTAATAATTATTCACAACATGATTTGATCTATTCTTAACATGTTCAAATCATAAAGGGTCTTTAATATTTAGGTCATGCTCAATAAAAAGTTTGCGTCAGCTGTGTACAGTGTTAACATATAAAAATCCCCAAAAAGAGAAGATATTAGAACTACTTAATAATTACCACTACTTACGAGCGACATAATTTTCAGTGAAATTACTGCTAGTTACTACTAATTATTTTTAATTATCGGTAATTATTGATAATTATTCGATACATGATTTGATCTATTCTTAACATGTTCTTTACTAATTATGTTACTAATTAGTAATGGGATGATATGTAGAGACCAGGTGATTAACCACTCGTTAAATGGAAAAGAAAACGTGATTGACCACTCATCCACCTCAATTATCTTTTCATCTATGTGTTAATGGTTGACAGGAAACTTCTTTCTCCACATGTAATATTCACATTCACTAGCAGGTTGATTTTGACAGTGAATGAAAAAATAACATGTGGAGACAAAAGTTTCCGGTCAAGCGTCAACACACAGATGAAAAGAGAATTGAGGTGGATGAGTGGTCAATCACATTTTCTTTTCCATTGAATGAGTGGCCAACCACTTTTGATTCTAATCACGTTTGTTTCTAATCACGTTTCTTGCTAATCACGTTTGTTAGAAATCACGTTTGTTGCAAACCACGTTTTTTGCTAATCACATTAATTCCTAATCATGTTTGTTGCTAATCACTTTGTTGCTAATCACGTTTTTGCTAATTACATTGTTGCTAATCACGTTTGTTGCTAATTAATTTTTTGCTAATTAATTTAATCACTTGCTAATTACTTTGTTGCTAATTAATTTGTTGCTAATCACGTTTGTTGCTAATCCCATTTGTTGATAATCACATTTGTTGCTAATCACTTTGTTGCTAATTAGTTTAATCACTTGCTAATAACTTTGTTTCTAATTAGTTTAATCACTTTCTAATTACTTTTTTTCTAATTAGTTTAATCACTTACTAATTATTTTAATCAATTGATAATTATTTTAATCACTTGCTAATTATTTTAATCACTTGCTAATTATTTTAATCACTTTCTAATTATTTTAATCACTTGCTAATTATTTTAATCACTTTCTAATTATTTTAGTCACTTGCTAATTATTCTAATCACTTGCTAATTATTTTAATCACTTGCTAATTATTTTAATCACTTGTTAATTATTTTAATCACTTGCTAATTATTCTAATCACTTGCTAATTATTTTAATCGTTTGGTAATTATTTTAATCACTTTATAATAATTTTAATCACTTGAATTAAATCACTATTTATTTTAATTCCTAATTATTTGAATTAAATCACTATTTATTATATTTTATAATTATTTTCATTATTTTCTAATTATTTTAATTAATTATTTGAATTAAATCTCTATTTATTTTAATTATTTTCTAATTAGTTCAATAAATCTAATTAAATCACTATTTATTGTAATTTCTAATTATTTTAATTATTTGCTAATTCATTATAATTATTTTAATCCCTTGAATTAAATCACTATTTATTTTAATTCGTAATTATTTGATTTAAATCACTATTAATATTATTTTATAATTATTTTAATTATTTTCTAATTATCTCAATAAATCTAATTAAATCACTATTTGTTTTAATTGCTAATTATTTTAATTATTTGCTAATTATTTTAATTATTTGCTAATTATTTTAATTATTTGAATTAAATAGCTTTTTTATTTTAATTATTTGCTAATTATTTGAATAAATCTAATTATATGAATAAATCTAATTATTTTTATTATTTGCAAATTTCTAATTAAATGTAATTATTACCAAATAAATATCCCCAGGGAGTGTCAAACCAAGAGTGCAGTGAGGCCCGTTGTTGTGTACCAGGATACTCTGGGTCAAGCCCGAAACTCTTTGTCAGAGGTTTCACTCCTAGGTACATCTATTCCAGAGCCGCCTCTACTTGTTCGTATCAAGACATGGATTTATTTGATAGATAGACCAAAAACTATACCTAACTACTAATTATACCGAATTAATTATGACTAATTATTTATAATTATTTATAACAATATCATTTCATTAATAAAACTAAATATAAATTATAAATTAATTTAAATCTAATTTAATTAGAAAAACAATTAAAATTAATATAAAAAGATGAAATAAATATAAAATTAAATAAAACGTAAATAACATTGTACTCTTGAAGCTATGGACCCCTTTGATTGCCTTCTGACGGTCTCGCAAAAAGAATCACAATTTTTTTTTGCTTAAAACTAAAGCTTCAAGGAGAAGAGAGTAGGAGAAGAATATTTGAATGTTTTCAAAAATGAAATGGTTGGGGGTATATATAGGTTAACGTATTTGCGATGGGATTATTTGGGAAGGTTTACCTATCGCAAATACTGCTATTTGCGATGGGTCCCGTCGCAAATTCCCGCCGCCCGTATTAATTACGGTCAGTTTTTAAAAAGGCTTTTGCAACGGGAACTGTCGCTAATACTTACCTGCCGACATAACGTTAGCGACGGGCAGAGTTTCCCATCACAAATACCCTGATGCGGTAAATACTATTTGTGATGGGTAAATCCGTTGTCGCTACTTTTTACTTATTTACGACTGTCCCATTGCAATTACTATTTGCAACGAGTAAAGCCGCCCGCCGCTAATGATATGTCCGTCGATAAGTATTTGCGACAGACCATCGAAAATACCCTCGTCCGTGAAAAGGTTATTGCGATGAGCCTGTTGTAAATACTTATAGTCTGACATAACATTAGCGGTGGGTGGCTTTACCCGTCGCAAATAGTATTACCGCGGCAGGGTATTTGTGACGGGGAGTAGCCACCCATCGCAGATACTTTTCCCGCATTTTGGTGCGAAATCCGCGCCAAACCAATTGTGATGGTGACATTTTCCCCATCGCAAATGATAAGTTATTTACAATGGGAATATATTCTCATCGCAAATAAGCCTTTCGTCGGACCCGTTACGACGAGAATATTCCCGTCGCAAATAACATGTCGCAATAAACCCTTTTTACCATAGTGCCTCTAGGTTTAAATCCCCCTCTTAATCGAGGAGGATGAAACCTCCCTTTTTAATGAGGGGAACACCCATGCATTAACCCAACCCTTCCTTTTTGTGGTTAATTTATGATGGGACCCACCAGGAAATATCCTCCCTTTGGAGGATATTCTTCTGTGGGGACCACCCGGGTCAATAACCCCCTTTTTGACTTCTCCCCATTTTAATGCGCAACTACAGTGGATTAATTGGGTGGAGCCCTCTGTTATAAATCCTCCATTTATGACATGCATGCAAACGACGAACCCTCCCACTTCTATATAAATGAGATTAGGGGAAGGAGTTATGGTCAGCTTCTTCAAGAGGCGGAACGCTAGAAGTGAAGCACGACGCCCAACACTTCTCCAATGAAGAACATAGAACGAAGAATGCCGACACCACCCTCGGCTCCTTCCTTCCCGACATTGAAAGAACGACACCTGTCTTCCGCGACGCCCGTCTTCCGCGACTCTCCATTGTTTAACACTGTTTTAGGAGGTAGGGGGTTTTTTTGAGTATGTTATATTCCCATGATTCATCCCTTCTAAAACAAAGAACGCTGGTCAAGTCATTATTAAGTTGATCCGTGAATGATTTCTTTTGTGGATTGAGAATAGTTTTTTTGGGAAAAATGCTGGATGATTCTTTCAAAGTATTTAGTGTAAAATTGTTTTTTGTACAACGTGAAACCTTCTTTATCTTGGAAAAATTATTATTGGCTAACGCGGAGGGCGCTGGCCGAACAAACACAACCCGACGACCATCCACGGATTGTTTGTTGGTGTGCGGGCTGACGGGCGACGATGAAACAGGACCGCAACGGTGTTTGAAGAATTCACAGTAATTTTTGGTACCAAAGAAGACCGCCGTCATAGAAGGAAGCTAAAATGGACCACCGGAGCAACTCTGGTGGCCCGCAGAAGCTCCTGGTGGCACGGGTCGCCGGCGCGGCGTTGCCAATGAACGGAGGCGGCAGGCAGATCCGTCCAGTCGCCTGGAGGCGACGGCGCCCCATCGCGCCGCTGGAGAGTATCCGCTGGGGAAACAGCCACAGTGGAGAAGCGCCAGACCCCTCGGCCTCACCGGATCTGGGAGTCGGGGTAGCGCCAGAATGCGCCGCCACTAAAAATTAAATTGGGGGGGAGGGGGGTCTCGGCGCAACGCGCTCGGCCAACCAGCTGAGCCGCAACCGGCCACCGGGTCGGGCCTCCAGCACCGGGCCCGGCCACGCCGGCCATGCCAGGCCGTGCTTGCTGGGCTGGGCCATGCCCAACCGGGATAGACCCGAGTCGGGTCGACCCGGTTCAGGCTGAGCCAGGGGGTGTTGGGTTGGGTCGGACCGCGCCGAGACCCCCTATTTTCGGTCCGTTTTCGGGTAAATGACCATATCTTGAGATACGAACATCCGATCGACGCACCATCAGTTGAGATGGATTCCTTGGATCGAGATGGTTGTTTTGGTATTTTACACTCAAGGTTTCGGTGATGTTTGGGAATGGCTGAGTTGGTTCAAACTCGAAACCAACCGGGCCCTCGGAGCGGAACCGCTTATAACATGAGGGCCTAACGTCCGATTGATGTGTCGTCAACTACGTGGGATTCCTCTTGATGGTACAGTTATTTTGGCATACTTCACCTAAGATTTGGACATAGTTGGAGTATTTCTAGGTAGGAATGTACCCGAAATCCAACCGGGCCCCTGAAACAGAAATGCTAATAACTCACAGACCGGACGTCCGATTGACCTGCCGTCTGTTGAGTTGAGACTCCTATGATGAGGCGGTCCACTTTGATACTTCTACGTGAGACTTAATGACACTTGGAAGTAACGACCAGTAGCTCGTGGAGCGAACCCCCTAGAGAGGAGCGTACGGAGTGCTTAGACCGAGTAGCTATAGACATAACAACTGCTTGACCGATTCGACTCGTAGTGATTCGGTTAGCCCAGTGGATGGAGTTCACGGTATTTGGCGGTAGACCCAGGGAGGACAGAGCGCCTGGTAGTTGGAAGCAAACCCACACTACTCGACAGGAGGACTACCTATGTAGGGTATTAGAGAGAGTGCCTGGTATTTGGCGGCAAACTCTCAGCGGACAGAGCGCCCGATATTTGGCAGCAGACCCACGGTACTCGATAGGAGGAGTACCTCAACAGTCTAATATTAGTGAGTAGCACCTCGGAGTCATGACATGGCCACTGTACTCAACATAGGATGAGTTTCTCCAGTAGTTGTGGTTTCGATAATGAAAATACTGGTTGAGCAGAGTCAATGACCTTTATGTTTTCCTCATGATTGATATGGGTTACTTGATAACCTATGTATATGTATGGGAATATACCAAAGTAAAGGTTATCTATTGAGATCTTTCTTGGAGGTTTATCCTTGTTGGATTTAGTGAGTCCTTGAGGGTCTCGGGGTCCCTACTGAGTATCATTATATTCACCCATGCACGGGATATTCCCTCACCTCGTTGTGTTGGATGCAGACAATGGACAACACTGACAGAGACCGAGTGTACGAGGACTGGACGGTACCCGGAGGTGGACCTCACGAGGAGTCAGTACCTGTAGGTGGACTTCATGATGAGACGGTAATCGAAGGAGGTTGGTGGATGAGAACGTTGAGGAGGCTAACTATGCCTACCCTTCAGGTAGGATTTGAGGTGGATGACCCAGGAGCTGCTTCTATCTTCCAGTTGTTTGTATTTTCTGTTGTACTTTCATTCAGTTGTATCTGTACTTTTTAGTTGGGTTTGTATTCTAGAACATTTACCTTTCAGTACTTTCTTTTGTACTTAGTGTATTACTTCCTCTTGTACTCTGGTTGGATGTGTTTATGTTTTATAAAGGCAATGCCTTCCCAGTTATTGGGATTTATGCCTTTGGTGCTAGTCACCATCCCCTGGCCTATAGAAGGAGGGCTTGGGGTAGTTAAGACATGGGCCCTGGGGGACGGGTCGTGACAAATTGGTTTTAGAGTAGTCAGTTCTATCGCAGATAGTAGGACTCTGATATTTATTTTCTGTGATGAAATAGTGTTACAGGTACCGAGTGTGGTTTTTAGTTCATGGAGTCCATTGTTGGTGCGGTGACCGACGTATCCATACACTAGGACCATGACCTATGATTTCCAACTCATTGCACGAAAACACTGATTGTGTGTGTGTTTCAAAAGTTTTCTTAAAGTTAGCTCAACCAGGTCAGCTCACCATGTTCGAATCGTTTGACCGTGTCGCATCTGTTTAGGATGTCTCCACGTAGATAGTAAGTTGGAGTTACGAGAGAGTACTCGATGACGGCCCACCGAGCGATGAGAATCTGGTTCAGGGCCATATTTAAATGTTGGCACCTTCGGGTGGAGTACCATCAGTACCACTACCCATTAAGCAGCAGATGCCACCAACCATACTAGTGGATGGTGCACACTGATAGAGCACGTTGCACGAGTTCCAGCAATAGAGGCCTCTGATGTTACGAGGCAAGGAAGATTCCTAGGCTGCATTGGACTCTATGGAGGTGATTGCGAGAGTTATACACCTAGTTTAGATACTAGTAGGGAAGATGGTGGTCTTGGTAACTCGTGTTTTCCTAGTGAGTGACCATGAGGTTGGTCCGTATGGTAATTAAGCTATCGTACGTGGACCGATGCATGAGATAGTACCTTCTGGTAGTGTGCCAGCTATATCACTACCTGTTGGTCAGCAGTTTCAACCGGTGGTACTAGTAGATGACCCATGTATGCTTAGTGCCTTTACATGTGTTTCAGCGTCAGATACCCCTTAGGTTCCGAGGCAATCATGACTCATAGGTGACTAAAGACTGGCTTGAGGAGGTGGCTGAGAGATTTCTAGAGCTTATACATCTTCGGCAGGACACCATGTTAGTAGCTGAGTATTCATCAAGGTGTACCAATCATTCCTGGTACTTCATGACTATGATACGATCAGTGCTTTAGAGATTGGACCACAGAGCGAGGTGTGTTTAAAGGATATCCGAGCTAGCGCTTTTCCTCTATGCATTCCTACTTATGCTAGGGTTCTAGAGAAAACCTTTGTGGTTGAATGTTCTTTGGCTGAACGAATACAGCTAGTGAATATAAGCGGTAAGAAACAGGAAACTGGCGCTAGTCTCAGAGACTTGGGTGTGTAAAATGTTTCTAGAAGAGGAAGTTTTATGGACAGATGAATCTGCTGAGTAGCAGACATGGAAGTAGAGCTGGGAGCGAAACATGAAGTGGTGTACATTTCAACGTGTTACAACCACCTGCCTTTGTAGTCCCCACCAGGATCAGAGAGCAGGAGGGCATGGGAAGAGAGTATCTGCATGCAGTCAAGGTTTTTGACCCAAAGGCTCTAGGAATGATTCAAAGTATGGTCTATGTTTACTAATAGCTTCCGTAACAACATATATTGATATGAATCATCGCTTCCTTCCATGAATCTTGTCCCAGACCTGGAGTTTCCGGTTAAGCCGTTGACTTGAACCTCACGTCTGGAGATACCTTTGGGAGGAGACTCAATAATCACACATACGCCGATGGTGTGATCTGACCTTTTAGGAGAGAGTTTCGATTGGAACCTCTTGGTGGAAGCCTCAAGGCCTTACGATGTTGGTCTGGGTATGGATTGGATTCACAGTTCATACTCAGATTAACTATATTTGGCAAAAAGGTTGCGGTTTATCTACAATGTTGGGATAGAGTTTTCCCTTGGTCGGTGAAAAGGGAAACCCAGGCAGCACAGGATAAACTCATGCACAGGAGGGGGAGGCCGATAACTCTTCAGTCGGCCAACCTCACCCTCGTAGCTGCAAGAGTTTTGAGTTTTCAGTTCCAAACTGGAAACGGAGGCCTCTAGAGTTCGAGGATGGTGACCACTTATTTTACAGGTCTCACCTCGATGAGGTTTATTGAGATGTGGCTGAGGTGGAATGTTATCTCGGAGGTTCAACGGACCTTTCTAGGTCCTCAAAAAGGTAGGTGAGGTGGTTTACCGGTTGTCCTTTCCACCTCAGTTGTACCGGGTGCACGATTTCATCCACGTATCTCAGCTGAGGAGATACATGCACAACCCTTCACACATTATCGACCATGAAGAGCTAGATATCGATGAAAGGGGTGACTTTCACAGGCTTCCAGTAAAGGTTGAGGATCTACAAGAGCAGGTCCTATGGGGACGGTCGATTCCCCTTGTTCACTTTCGCTAGCAACACGGAAATCTATAGGAGAGCACATGGGAGCGGGAGGCTCAGTTGCATGTATGGTACCTACTTTAGTTTCCCTAGTTTGTGTTTTAGCTTTACGGGGAAGTAAATCCTTAAGGTGGGTGTAATATAAAGACCCAAAAATTTCAGGGGAATTTTTTTCTAAATTTCATTTGAATTTTACGAGTCTGTGGCTTCTGACGGCACTTGATTTCAAGGCCCGGTGTGCCCAGAATCAATTTCAAAAGTTTTGCTCAGGTACGTTCAGTGAACGAACCAGAAAGTTTTTTCTATCTTTTGAACCGGTTCTCGGAATTGAAATATGAGGGCACCGTTGAACTCGCAACGTGGGTTTTCCCTTAAGAATACTTACACCTGGACGACAGATGATCAAGTATGAAAGTTAGTTTTTGGGGTTTTACGTGGGTTAAAAAAATAAAAAAGTGAACTATTTATTTTATTTTGTTAAAAACATGCCGTGCAGATAAAGTGGTTAGATGCTTCACTTGGGAGTTGGTGGTGGGACCGCCACACCCTAACTCCCCATGAGAGGTTATGGTGGTGGGGCCCATCGAGATCCAACCTCCCATGTAAGGTTGATTTTGGTGGAAACCACATGAGGCATCCCATTAATGGGAGGAGAATCATAACTCTTTGACTCCCCCTCATTTATGAGGGAGAGCCTCTAGGTTTAAATCCCCATCGTAATTGAGGAGGATGAAACCTCCCTTTTTAATGAGGGGACGACCGAAGCATTAATCACCCCCTTTCTTTTTTGTGGTTAATTAATGGTGGACCCTGCTAAGAAATATCCTCCATTTGGAGGATATTCTTCTGTGGGGACCACCCGAGCCAATAATCCCCTTATTGACTTCCTCCCCATTTTAATGTTCCACAGTAGTGGATTAATTGGGTGGAGCCCTCTATTATAAATTCTCCATTTATGACATGCATGCCAACGATGAACCCTCCCTCTTCTATATAAAGGAGGCTAGGGGAACGAGTTCTGGCCGGCTTTTTCAAGAGGCAGAACGCTAGCAGCGAAGCACGGCGCCCAACACTTGGTGAGTTTTCCTCTTCCTCCAATGAAGAACGTAGAGTGAAGAATGCTGACGCCACCCTCGGCTCCTTCCTTCCCGACGTTGACTGAACGACACATGTCTTCTGCGATGCCCGTCTTCCGTGACTCGCCATTGTTTAATGCTGTTTTACGAGGTATGGTTTTATTAGTATGTTATATTCCCATGATTTATCCCTTATAAAACAAAGAGCGCTAGTCAAGTCAGTATTAAGTTGATCCACTAATGATTTCTTTTGTGGGATGGGAATAGTTGTTTGCGGGAAAAATGATGGATGATTGTTTCATAGTTATTTGGGGTAAATTTTTTTTCGTACACCATGAAACCTTTTTTATCTTTGGAAATTTGTTATTGGTTAACGCGGAGGGTGTTGGCCGAAAAAACACAGCCCAACGACCCTCCGCAGATTGTTTGTTGGTGCACGGGTTGATGAGAGATGATGAAACGGGGCCACAATGGTGTTTGAATCATTCACAGTAACGTTTGGGACCCAAGAAGACCACCGGCGTAGATGGTAGCTAAAACGGACCACTGGAGCAACTTCGGTGCCCCACGGAAGCTTCTGGTGGCGCGGGTCGCCGGCACTGCGTCGCCGGTGAATGGAGGCGGTGGACGGAGCCGTCCGGCCACCTGGAGGCGGCGGTTCCCCAACACACCACCGGAGAGGATCCTCCGCGGAAATAGCAGCAGTGGAGAAACGTCAGACCCCACAACCGCGTGGGATCCGGGAGGCGGGGCGACACCAGCAGGTGCCGCCGGTAACAATTAATGTGGGGGGGGCAACGTGCTTGGACAACCGGCTGAGCCACAACCGGCCACTGGGTCAGGTCGTGACCAACCTGGACGGACCCAGGTCAGGTCGACCCGGTTTGGGCCGACCAAGGGGGGGTTGGGCCGGGTTGGACCGGGCCTAGACCCCCTATTTTTGGATGGTTTTCGGTTAAACTACCATAATTAAAATAAAAATATATTAAACTTCTCAATATTCACAAAATAATATTATAAATCATAATAATATATTATTATTATTATTAGTTAAATAAACAAACATTATAAAATATAATATTGAAAAAAATATATTTAATAAAATTATGATTAATGAAATTATAATATTAGTTTTATTAACATAATAAAAAAATAAGAATTATAAAAATTATTAAAATTCTCAATATTCACAAAACAAAATCATAAAATATTAAAAATTAAATTATATAATATTCACACCAATATAAAATACAGAATCAATAAATAGTTCATATTATAAAAAAAATGTTAAATTCAAATGTTTTTAACATAAAAAAATTACTGAGGGGTCATCTTTTGGAGGAGGTGGAGGAGATGAAGGAGATGATGGAGGAAACTCCATCCCCAAACAACAAGTCAGACGACACATGTACTCCATCTGCTCCTAATGTTGCTGCTCCCATCGACGCATATCCTCCTCGTGCTGCTTCTTCTTCTGTTGCTGCTGCCGACGCATCTATTCTTGATGCTTCTACAAACTCTTTATAATGTCATTCTGAGCTCGTAACTGCTCCTGATACTGTGAGGCAAAAGATGATGTCTCTCCACGAGCTTCTCTCGAGCAGGTCACCGACATCGCAACAGTACCATAATAAGTACCATGAGGCACATGAGAGACGATACCAACTACTCGGCCCTTCTCAAATCCATACTCAGTCGCCTGTATCCATGCCGCCTCATTGAAATGGTGTGCACAGGTCTGATCAGTCCCCTCGTCATAACCCTTAGCCTGTGTCTGATAGGTCGCAGCCACATATGACTCCTTCAATTGCAATTTGAAATTAAAATTGTGAAAATATTATATGCAGTTAATTGTAAACTGAAAAAATAATACTAACCATAATCCGACACTGGCGATCACCTCTAATATCTCCAGTGGCTGGATTAATATACATCCTCCGATAAAAATCGAACTCCGTAATATCAGGATTCTTTAATGCCTGCAGAAACATAAAATAAAATTTTTATATTTAATGTTATGTAATTTTATTTAAAAATATACTTACCAGATGCTCTCTATGTGTACTGAATGTACGACTACCATCTCAATGTGTCACCCCCTTTCTACCCCAATTCTGCCGACCCATGGAAGACCTCCTCTGAAATCCACCACCCAACTAGTGTGCACATAATCCATCCCAAAACTAAGATGAAATGTAATCTAGTCATTGGGCTCTACATGACTCATCAAATACTGTCACTCCTGCTTTCTTAATGGTTGTCTTTCTCAAATTGTGCAAAAACTGATGCAAACGCTCACGCATATCCACCTCCCATGTTGTATAGATAGAGTCACACATGCTATCCTCGATGAGATACTATAAACCCTACAAATAATTTATAATGTAAAGTTATTAATAAAATAAATTTCAAAATAAATATTATTTATTTACGTACCTTCCAATGATTGTACATGGCGAGCTGCACATTAACGTGAAATTGTTTCAATGTGATCCTTGGATGAGAAACATAATTGCGCAAGATAGCGCACCACTATCCAACAGCTACATGCGCAAAAATTTGAAAAAAAAATAAATAATCAAACAATTAGTATATATATAAATAAATTAATGAAAAAGCTAACTAAAATATACAGGTTATCATACCTCTGTGTGCATGGATCGAGGCCCAGATGTGGAAATCGCTCAAGGATAGGGTCAGGAATCATCGGTCACACAAGACCACGCCCCCTCCACGTACCCCCTAAACCACCGGTAGGCTGAGGGTTAGATTATCCCACATCCCCCTCATCCAAAGGTATATCAACCTCTTGCAAGTCGCGAAATATATCAGGATCCATCTAAAACAAAAAATGATTGTTGTTAGTAGATAGTTGAAAATAATTATCATATATAGAAATATATTAGTTATGATCATAACTAGCATTTAACTGTGTCAATGTTCACCTTCATCATCATCTTTATATCTGACGATATCAATGTATTCATATTTCTCCTCGGCATCATCAATATCTATATGAGTTTCACTTTCCCCATCCCTTGTCATTTCAAATTCATTTGTAACATCATTAACATCTTCATCACCATCGACCCTTAATTGTGGGGTGTCATCATCGATATTCACGTTTCTTTCTGAAAAAGATGGATTTTGAGTAGTCTCTTGAAAAATTTCAATTCCTTCCACTTTTGCAGAACCACAATCATTTTGAGTAAATTTATTTTCCCGAGATTTCATTTTTATTATGCTCTACCAATCAGTCAGGTCTCTTGAAGTAGCACAATACTTTGAATAATAAATTTGATGTGCCTATTGAGCCTGTAAAAATGGGTCATTTACTGTAAGAATACTTTTATATTTAATATCGACGATTCCATGAGTCAGATGAACATGCAAGCCTCTCTCATTATCCAACCACCGACATTTAAACATTGTTATGTAATTTGGTCCAAGATAACACATCTCAATAATTTCATCCAGAATGCCGTAAAAGTCATCTTCATTTTTTCTAGGATGTGATCCTCTCCAACAAACTCCACTATTCATTGTTTTTTTATTCCCCATATGCATGTGTATGAAATCGAAAACCATTCACCAGATAAGCATTATAATATTTAACCATTTTGGATGGTGGGTTACTCAATATACACAGTCGCTTATCAATTTTATTAGCATGTTGAGAGACCTGATATTTTTAAAAAAATTATCAATATAATAAATAGTAAACTAAATTGATATCAAACCATTAATAATTTATATTACAAGTTTTTTAAACCATGGAGAAATTTTTTTGGTCTACGTTCTTCAAAAACAGCTGCTGAAATTTGTGGAAACTGTTTCTTGATATGATTTTCATATAACCTATATATAAAATAAGTTTACATACTGTAATTGAAATTATAAAATATGTGATAGAAGCACTCATAGTAAAAATGTTTCCATTTATTCACAGTTGAGCAGAACATATGTATGAACTCTATGATGTTCATCATCTGAAAGCCATCGTTCATGAACTCCACCGAAACCAAGATTTGGTTGATTAAAAACTGATAATTGATTTTACATTTCATCATTAAGATTTCCGTCATTTCTCCCGGTGCGGTTTTGTTTTGAGGGATATTCAGATTCAAAATAGTGAGAGCAGAAAAAAGAAATTTCCTCTTGCAAATAAGTTTCAGAAATTGATCCTTCAACTGATGCTTTGTTATGTAATTTTTTCTTCAATTTCTGCATGCATCTCTTGAATGGGTACATCCATCGAAACTGTAATGGACCTCAACATTTTTATTCATGTGGAAAATGTAACATAAGATATTCTATTGAGTAAATGAAAGCAGGCAGAAAGATTTTATCTAGTTTACATATAATTACAGAAACATCTTCTTCTAGTTTTCTTAGCGCATCATAGTCTGTTGTCACTGCAAAAATGTCTCGACAAAAATATGATATGTCTGTTATCGAATCCAAAATCATATAATTCAAAAAGCCTCTTAATCCAATCGGCATAAGTATTTCCATTATAACATGACAATCATGACTTTTTAATCCAGTAATATGACCATTATTAACACATCTTTCCAATTTATAAGCATATCCATCTGGAAGTCTCAAATCTGTAATCCACAGACAAAATAATAAGCATCTCTCTTTGGAAAGTGTATAAGCTTCTTTTGGCTTTATTAACCTCTATGATCTGAAATTTTCAAATAGTTCATGTTCTGGTCGCCTACAAATTTGGGAAAGATCTAATCGTGATTTTATAGTATCTTTGGTCTTACCTGGTGTATCCAAAACTGTATAAAATAAATTATCAAAATAGTTCTTCTTAATATACATGACATCCCACATGTGGCGGACCAACAAATCAGACCAATATGGGAGATCCCAAAAAATGCTTCGTTTTATCCAGTTATGTTCTTTTCCAAAGCCATGAACTTTTTATTGGTTTATTTTTGGCCCAAATGTGATGGGAGGTAATGAAAATAAAACAGATTTTAGCACTGTACCTGAGATCATTTTTGGAGGTTCATCCCTTTCAATTGTGCCTTTTCTGAAATGAGATTTGTTCCTTCGAAAAGGATGATCGGTTGGAAGAAATATGTGATGACCTTCAAAGTAGCAAGGTTTTATTTTCATTGATGAGTATAAAAGCTTTGTTGTCTTTCATACAGTAAGGACATGATTTTGGACTATGTGTACTCCAACCATATAACATTTCATATCTTGGAAAGTCACTAATCATCCAAATCAATGCAGATTTTAATGTGAAATTTTGTTTCGCAGAAATATCAAATGTACTTACACCATTACTCCACAATGCATTTAACTCATCAATCACTGTTTTCAAATAAACATCAATATTCTTTTTCAGATGTCTTGTGATTAATAAGGTCACAAAGATATAGGTCTCCTTCATCAACATCCATGGAGGTATATTGTATGGAGTTATAAAGACAGGCCAACATGAATACTAACTACCATAAGAAGCAAATGGATAGAAACCATCAGTATAAAGACCCAATCAAACGTTTCGGGCTACTAAAGAAAAAGACGGATGCATACGATCAAAATATTTCCATGAATCACCATCAGATGGATGATTCAATCTTTTACCAGTGGAAATATTGGTTTTTTCCCATGACATCATTGGCTCTCTGTTATGAGACATAAATAAACGTTGCAGCCTGGGTGTAAGGGGAAATATCTCAATTGTTCTACAAGAATCGATCTAGAATTCTCTGGTTGAGCTTATTTATACCTCAATTGTCCACATGTGGGACAACTATCCAACGACTCATTTTCACCAGATTATAAGATGCAATCATTTTCGTTAATGAATCATCTTCTTCCAACTATCACCGCCTGAAAAAATTATAAAAAATGTGATACAATGAATGTATATCAAATCTCGTGCATATGAGATTGAATATGCCTATGTAGCAGTACATTTTTCATATTGTTTGAGTCGGTGAGAGTTGAAAGGAGAAAAGTCATCAAGCAAAAGGAGTGTCGTCAATCCACTAGAAATTGTAAGAAGTTATTAAAATTTATTAAAATCTCTTCCTAACTGTTCCTAACTATTTCTAACTAATTATTTTTATTTATTACTAATTATTCCAATTTATTACTAATTATTCCTATTTTTACTAACTATTACTATTCATTACTAAGTATTACTATTTATTACTAACTATTACTATTTATTACTAACTGTTACTACTTATTACTAATTATTACTAATTATTACTACTTATTACTTATTACTACTAATTATTACTAATTACTACTAATTATTACTAATTATTACTAATTATTACTAATTATTCCTATTTATTACTAATTATTCCTATTTATTACTAATCATTCTTATTTATTTCTAATTATTTCTATGTATTTCTAATTATTAGTATTTATTCGTAATTATTAGTAATTATTTGTATTTGTTACTAATTATAAGTATTTATTACTAATTATTACTAATTATTACTAATTATTGCAATTTATTACTAATTATTATCAATTATTCCAAATTATTTGAAATTATTCTTATTTATTACTAATTATTCCTAAATATTCCTAATTATTCCTACTTATTACTAATTATTTCTCTTTATTACTATTTATTGCTAATTATTTCTAATTATTGCTAATTATTACCAATTATTGCTAATTATTGCTAATTATTGCTAATTATTTATTTTTATTTCAAATATTTCTATTTACTGCTAATTATTGCAATTTAATTTAATTTATTGTTATTTATTTCTAATTATTAGTATGTATTTATAATTATTAGTATTTATTCCTAATTATCACTAATTATTGTTATTTATTACTATTTATTTCTATTTATTTATAATTATTTCTAATTATTGCTAATTATTACTAATTATTGCTAATTATTAGTATTTATACCTAATTAGTACTAATTATTCCTAATTATTACTAATTATTCACAATTATTCGCAATTATTCCTAATTATTCCTAATTATTCCTAATTATTACAAATTATTACAAATTATTACAAATTATTACTAATTATTACTAATTGTTACTAATTATTTCTAATTATTTCTAATTATTACTAATTATTACTAATTATTACTAATTATTACTAATTATTACTAATTATTATTAATTATTACTAATTATTAGTATTTATTAATAAATATTACTAAATATTACTAATTATTACTAAATATTACTAATTGTTACTAATTATTACAATTTATTACTAATTATTAATGTTTATTACAAATACATAATGATTATTACTCATTATAAATGATTATTACTAATTATTAGAGTTTATTAATAATTACTAAAATTTATTATCAATTATTACAATTTATTACTAATTATTATAATTTATTACTAATTAATAAAATTTATTACTAATTAATACAATTTATTACTAATTAATACAATATATTACTAGTTTATACAATTTATTACAAATTAATACAAATTAATACTAATTAATACTAATTATTACAATTTATTACTAAGTATTACAATTTATTACTAGTTATTAAAATTTAATTCTAATTGTTACAATTTATTACTAATTATTAAAATTTATTACTAATTATTACAATTTATTACTAATTATTACAATTTATTACTAATTATTACAATATATTACTAATTATTAAAATTTATTACTAATTATTACAACTTATTAGAGATTGTTACTAATTAATACAATATATTACTAATTATTACAATTTATTACTAATTATTTCAATTTATTACTAACTATTACAATTTATTACTGATTATTAAAATTTATTACTAATTATTACATTTTATTAATAATTATTACAATTTATTACTAATTATTATAATTTATAACAATTTATTACTAATTATTACAATTTATTACTAATTATTACAATTTATTACTAATTATTACAATTTATTACTAATTAATACAATTTATTACTAATTATTACAATTTATTACTAATTATTTTAATTTATTACTAATTATTACTAAATATTACAATTTATTACTAATTATTACAATTTATTACTAATTATTACAATTTATTACTAATTATTACAATTTATTACTAATTATTACAATTTATTACTAATTATTACAATTTATTACAAATTATTACAATTTATTACTAATTATTACAATTTATTACTAATTATTACATTTTATTACTAATTATTACAATTTATTATTAATTATTACAAATTATTACTAATTATTACAATGTATTACTAATTATTACAATTTATTTCTAATTATTGCAATTTATTATTAATTATTTCAATTTATTACTAATTATTACAATTTATTACTAATTATTATAATTTATTACTAATTATTATAATTTATTACTATTTGTTACACATTATTTCTATTTATTACTATTTATTAATAATTAATATTATTTATTACTATTTATTAATAATTATTTATATTTATTACTAATTATTATTATTTATTATTATTTAATTCAAATTCTTATTAATTACTACAAATTAATTATATGCATTACTAATTATCATTAATAATTACTAATTACTAGTGATTATTAATAATTAATACTAAAAATATCAATTTATTAGTACAAATAAATAGTCATGACAAAAAAATTTAAATTTAATTTAATTACAACTAATCAACAATAATAAAAATTAACATAAAAATTTGAAATAAATAATAAATTAAATAAAACATAAATACTTTTAAACTTGATTTGCTATTGATGTAGACGGCTTCACAACATCTTCGTGTCCAAAAAAAATTAACTTAAAAAATTGTCCCTCTGCAATCAGTGTTCAGAGAGAAACAAGATCTATGAATTGAGTGGAATAAGAAGAAAAACGGATCAGGGTATATATAGGTTAGATTATTCGCGATGAGACTATTTGCGACGGGTTACCCGTCGTAAATACCTACGCCCGCATTAAATGCTATCGTCAGTTAAAAAGTTATTTGCGACGGGACCCGTCGCAAATAGTCCATGCTGACACACCTTTTGCGACGAGAGGACATCCCATCGCAAAAAGCTAATAACCGCCGTCGGGTATTTGCGACGGGCCCCATCGCAAATAACCTTTGCGCATCTTGGCACGCAACCCGCACCAAACCTTTTGTGATGGGCCACGAAATCCCGTTGCAAATAATCGATTGTTTGTGAAGGGATTCATTCCCGTCGCAAAAAGTCCTTTTTCCCGTAGTGTTCGAAGAGGTTGAGGTTACATTTAAATTGATGAAGACTCTTGTTCAATTATTATTTTCCTTAGTAGTGTGTTGATTCAAGGGGTGACTTGAGCAAGGATGAAAGGGAATCCTGTTCTGTCAAAAGAGGTTTCCTAAGAAGTGCTTATTACGTTGGTCATGGAGGATGTTATTCCCTAATTATTTAAGGGAGAATATATAAAGTAACTATTTCCGTATAAGATAGGGGAGTCCTATGTTCATTCTATCATGATTCCATCATATAAATCGATAGTCTAGATTCTAGAACACTTAGTTAAAGAATTCATGTGATTATAGAATTTTGATTCTTTTTTGAGGTTAGAGATTCAAGGGATGGAAATGATTATATTGGTAGAATCCTAGTTCATAGTGAGGGATCGAGCTAAAGTGATAGAGATGGATTTTCTCATTGTTAATAAAGATGATGATGATGGTACCAAGAGTTTTGGGTCTTTTGATAGGTGGAAGAAAAGAAAGAGGCATTATTCAACATATAAAGTACGTCTTTGATCACTAGGATCAAGTATTTGTGATATCCGATGTATGGAGGGGTGATTCTTTTCCATTATAATATTAAATGGAATTATCTGTATTAGTGATTTATGATTCTCTGTGTTCATTTGTGTATGTATGGTGATTTATTTTTTGTTAAGTATCTCAGGTTTTAATCATTAGTGAGTTATGTGCACGTTGGTTTTTTAGTTATTTACCTTGTACCTTTCAGTAGAACTTATTTTGAATGATCTTTAAAAATTTAATTTTAAAATTATTTCTTTCATATTTTTATTACAATTTTATTAAATTGGTTTTAAAAATGTAAAATTAGTTGATATGGTAAGAGATTTAATTTAAATTGGTTTGATTTCATAATAAGGTTCTAAAGTAATTTTCCATTTTACATAAATGTGTGAAGGTTTTTGGTAAATAATATTCATATTTTTTTTGAATGATTTGATTTAGAAAAAAATATCTACATGTGTAGTATTATTATTGGTTTAAACTAAATACTAAATATTTTTTCAATTATTAGAGAAACATCAGTAGTTTTAAAATTTAAGAAGTTTCCCATCTGATCCATGTTAACTCTAGAAATAGTAACCAGACTGATTTGTGACATGGTCTCAAGTGTTCCTCCCTATATACCAGAGGCTACTGACTAGTAGTGATGGTCTAATGGTGGTATAATGGGGAGACTATTCTATCTGGATCAGGGATAAAACATTATAGGACTAATAAATAATATAAATAAAAAACAGAAGATAAATAAATCTATGATAGGTAATAATGAACAAACAACTGGGCTAGTGCCAAATAATCAACCATGCATGAATATGTTATACCATAAATATAGGATAGTCGTGCAAACAAAATGTAATACATACATAATGATTTGAAAAAAAAACATAAATAAATAAAATACTCAAAATCCTTTTGGGATCTTGAATACATTCTCAGATCCCAACTCCATGTCAATTTATAGCCTATAGTAAAGCACAAAGGCATAATCCAGGTTCCTAACCTATAACTAACAGATCTATTCAGGTACTAAAGACAACAAAAATAGGTTGTGAGTAAAACATAGTAGCCCACCACCAACATTTCGCAGTGAAATCAACTATGTGATTATAAAATTAATTTATGTTTAGGTATAATAAATAAGGAACTAGTGAAAATGTAAAGTAAATATATCAACTTGGGTTCTTCATGGGACACCCAGTAGAATATTCATGCTTTAGACTAAGCCAAATAATCTTTTAGAGTTTTACCAATTATATAAATAATCTTAGGTCCCATGGAATACAATAAAGTAATCCATTTGTAATGAAATCAGAAGTGTGATTTTATATTAAAATAATGTGTATCAAACCATGAACTAAACTAAGGGGGTATGGATAAACATGTTTGAACATTCCCAAATAAATAATAAGTGGAATCCATTCTAATAATAAATAATTAAATGATTGGGAACCCCATGTATATCAATAATAAATTAAATTATGGGGAACACTTTGTCTAACAATAGTAATGTAAATAATGAGTAATTCCATCCCCAGTGATTATCAAGTGAATGATAAATAATTATGTGTCTAAATGTAATAAATTAATGAACAAGGAACACTATTAATAATAATAATGAGGTAAATGGTTGTGAATGACATTTTCTATATTAATCAATAATAATGGGAATAAAATTCCCAATAATTATAATTAAACCATGAGTAACTGCATATGCAATACAATTAAGCATTCATGATGTAATCACACCACATTGTTTCGAAAAACATGGACAAGGTGTGTCACCTGTCCCATTCACAATATCTATTCATTTAAAGATAAATGTAACTGATAAGTAGAAAAATGGATACATAGAATAGAATCCATGAAATTAAATCAATTCAATTCACCATTTATGCCATGCAACTAATGGGTGATAAAAAGGGGCCAAGTGTAATCATCTTTCCACTACTTCATCTATCAAGTGTCAATATACACGGTTTCACCATTTATACTTTATTTAATTTATTTAAATGTGACCAAGTGGAATATAGGTATGTACATTCTAATTGTTTTTTCATTAGTTCAATTTATGAAATTTCACATTATGATTTCTAGATAAACTCATCTTAGTGGTGTTTTATTCACAATTTAAACATAATTCCTCAAAGAAAAAAATCAAACCCACCCAAAGGGTGGTTTAATCTTATTACAAGAAATGATAATCATGATTGTTTTTAATTTATCCCTCCCTAATGGGGTGTATATATATGAGATAATCACCTCTAATCATGCCAAGGTGTCCAAAGAACATTAAATTCTAGGTCTAAGCATTTAATTCATGGTATTTCACAT